>OW387140.1:21494243-22849535 GCA_936440205.1 Lepidonotus clava | reverse complement strand
GGACCTTTAATCTGCAGTCTTGGTTCTGGATAGAGGCATGGAAATCGTGTAAGAGTGCGGAGCGTTGACTGAATGTGTTTGAGGGGATTCCTACCTCGGGACTGATCATGGTCAATCAAGTTCTTGTCACATAACGACTATACACTGGATAATAAACAACAACTTCCTTTCACGCGAGTGTTCACGTTTTACATGATGTTTGAACTATAATTATGTATTGGACGATAGCAGTTGATGAGGCGGAGACTGCGTACAGAGCTAGTTATTAATTATAAACTAATTACGACATTAACGTACACCACACACAACAGATAATTAACCTCTATAGTTCAATAGAATAGTTTACAACTACAACAATAATGATCATACATCGCCACCGCGAGTAATATGCCTTTTTGATTATGATATGCTCGTACTGGGTACTTGCAACACCAAGTTTCGAGCTGAGTGAATCAGCTGGGAATGATCGCCATATATGACATATCTCTGTACTCGCGATCTTCACTTGCTACTATACACTCGTAATTTTGAATTTTCGATTTTGTTCTAAAGCGTTCATATTTTTTTAAGACCTGAAAGAATAGCACATTAGGTTTTGTTGGAAAGCTTGTTTCAGGCTTGATACAAGTACACATTCAATGCAATAAGTAGCCATGAAGAATCGTAAACAAATTATATAAAAAGCTGAATATTGAAATGTGAGGGAAACGCAAGCAGTTTGAGCCAATGTCACATGTCAATCACAAGCACATCGGACCTGAAATACTGGCATCGTGTGACGAACTTTTATTCCTCACCTTTATTCTGTTGCAGAAATCTACCTTCCTCTTGAGCATATCTATTTCTCACCCATGAGATTATGGAATTACCTCCTTCCTGGTCACGGTTAGATGTGATTACAGAAGGGTTCTCTTCCTGCACTCATGTGGGCATGTTTGTCTGCATTTTTATGGTCGACGTATCCATTGGACAACAGTCTCGAGCTCCACGGGTAAGCTGAAGTAATCTGCAGCATTCCAAAGAAAGTACAGCACCGCCGGTTCTCTTCCTGCACTCATGTGGGCATGTTGTCTGCATTTTTATGGTCGACGTCTCCATTGGACAACAGTCTCGAGCTCCACGGGTAAGCTGAAGTAATCTGCAGCGTTCCAAAGAAAGTACAGCACCGCCATCTTCTCTAGATATAAAATAGATGGATTGTCCTAGACCAACCGCTTAGAAAGAAAGTCATCATAGTCTTTTACTTTCACCGTGTCAAAATGCACACTATACTGTTCTGTGTGAAGCCTTCTTGTAACGTGAGAAGTGGGGGCCTGCTTCTATTGACAGTCAGGATCTCATAATGTTGGTGAGTTGTCTTCTTACATGGTTTTACTCATTGACTATGTTACTTCACGATCTTTCTGACATTAACGAGACGGAAGATATCGCTGAATTATTCTCACGTTATGAAGATATCATATATATATATTACAAATCATTGTGAAATCCGTTCACGTCTCGAAGCGCAGGCATGGGCTGTAATGTTTCCTGGATAATATAAAGTGCCGAAAGAAAACCTATCTGTCTTCACACAATGTCAGTCTCCTGTCATCAGATACGGAACTTAATCTCAAGGATACTTCAATAACGTGTTCTGTCTGGAAAAATAGGTCATACACCGTCAAAGTATTTTTGTTGCCAATGAGTATCATTAAGCAATGTCAGAACCATGCACGAATGCTTTAGCAAAGGATAAAAATACAGTTATCAATACAGCTAATATACGGTATGTAAGAATTTATTGAAACAGGTAGCACTTATTAGCGGTTGATATAAATATTGTATCAACAAAAATAACATTTCGAAACATTTGGCGTTAGTGCCGCCAAGCCCCTCTTGGCCCTCATTTCCGCGCCTTGCACTAAGTATGACACATGCGGCGAGCTGGGGCTTGAGCTGTCGGCCCGGGTGAAACGTTTTAAGCGCCCACCCATCCTAAGCCGTCGCAAAGTGTATGATACCTCTCCTATTTCAGCTGTCATTCATCGTCAGCCCCCTCTCCTGTCTCTGTCATCCCACCCTCAGTCGAACCTCCTCTTAGGATCGGCACGCAGACTTGACGTTATTGGAGGGAAGATGCAATGTTTTCTGTGTAAAATAGGAGTGCTTCATTTAGTTCTGAAGTGAAGCTGTTTGATTTAGGTCAGCTTAAGCGTAATTTTAAAATATACGTTACTACATCTTATTCAGTTTCATTTCTAGTTTGAAGATAACTGAAAGAATAATAAACCAATCTGAATGCAAAGCTTTCGATGACGGAGATGCTCGGAAAAGTCTAAAAAGTCTCCACATTTGACAAATCGGCCAGATAGAATAGTCCCTGAACTTGCCGATCTCTTAAATCACACGCTTTTCAAAACGTATCCTAAAATAATTACCATTAAATTGATAATAACTATTTATGACAAAATATGCAGATGATATAAGAAAAATACCATGAAATCAATCAAATGTATTTTGGTTCTAATTTTGCCGCAAAGGTTAATCAAGTACGCGCCCCACAACTAATAATAAAAAAAAAGTGACGGAGATATCAACGGATCAAACAGCCTTTCATACTGAGTGAAATGGAACTGGATCACAGGAGTCTACTCTTGCAAAGCGGGTAGAAACCTTAATAAGGGTAAAGTGTCTCAAGCAAGAGTGGACATTTATTTTTGTGTCATACAGTATAATTATAATTGTTCCCTAGGATTCCTTGGAATTATATGGCAATATTCTCTCTAGAAAAACGTCTTTATCAAAACCTACTGTCATGGCCATTATTTTTTTCAGCATACCATAGGTGCACCGCAAGAAAAACTGTATTGGGGTCCTCCAACAGCTCTCCAATGGCAGTACATAGAGTACCTCTTTGTAGAGACATTTATTAGGTCACTATTATAAGTATGACAATTATAAAACAAATTCAAGCCGCAAGATAATACTATTTGTTTTGGACATAATACAAAATTTATATCTAATACAACTTCTGGGGTTTTACAAGCTCATGATTATATTACTGTTATGATCTAACTTCTGTTACAATTAAAGTTTATTGGGATTATCATGTCCTTCTTGTCTCCTATCCTCTAATTCATCCCATCAGGTAGTTCAGTTCTAAAGTAACAACACTTATAAGAGGATTGTTGCTTATCAATTCCATTGCCGATGCATTGCAATACCATTCCACCAATCGAAACAAGATTTTTCACTTGGTTCACATAACAATCTTCTCCATGCACTACTCACAATTCCCAATGGTTCACATATATAACAATGTTCTATTAGCACTACTCACAATTTCCAATAATCCCATCACCTCTGCCCTAGGTACTCAGCTCACCAAGTTCTTACTTTATACGTACCACGGCGGGCATTTGCTTCTATCTACATAGTTTGGTTGATGGTAAACGGGCCTAATAGAATTGATGCAACCTTACAGAACGGTTACAACCCCATCACATTCTTCTGGTCGAAATACCCGTGATAATCATATGGAGGGCATGAGCAAAACGCAGTCAGTGCTTCTATTATTGTCTCCTAGTTCCCTATTATAGCCGGGGTGTCCGAGGTCACTGGGTCAAATTGACTGAGGGACCTGCCACCAGGTGGCGCCACTGGTGGCGACTATCCCGGGGATTATGGGTAATTCGTTTGTCTTCCGGCCAAATGAGCTGTTGGCTGGTGCCTGGTGTGACGTCTCATTCTGTCAATTGTCAACTTGGTGCATGTGATTTATATCAAATAATTACACATTATTCTCGGCTCTTGAGCCATAAATCAGCCTTGCACGAAAACATTATTTTGCATGAATGGGTTCTAACCACACCATAAAAGTGACAGGGTCCAACTGCCTCTTTTCATTGATCGATTGACAAATCTAGCCTGAACTCAGAGATACCATCTAACTCCACCTAATAATCCGAGGAGTTAAATAATGTATGAAAACAGTAAGCAGTTAAAAAGGCCTCTTTGATTCTTTATTGCGGCGGATCAAGTATTAGAAAGAGGGGATCCAGTGTGCTTACAGATGCAGAAACATATTATTTTTATTTGTTATAATGGGGCCTTAAGATTGATTCGAAAGAAATAAAAGAAGGCGCTCCCTTAAAATCCATCACTGAAACTGCAAATAATGAAGCAGAAAATATGCCTGATTGATTCGTTAAAATGTGATGATGCATGTTAACATTATTAAATTATTGTAATCCATGTAATCTGTAACTCGTAGTACGGATTATAAGTAGGGGCATGTATACGAATACTAAGCAGTAGTCCTTAATACTTCAAATTTATTTCTAACAGCCTTTTCCCATTAATATCCTAAGTATGAAAGTGACAAAAGTTCCCTTGCAAACTGCTGGGAGTCCGGGAGAGAAAAACCTTCCGAAGCTTTTTGATTAATTGATCCTGTTGTTCATAAGTTATCTATGCAAGATACGTAAAAAGTCAAATGATTGTCTTTTCAGTGGATAGCCATGCATACAAATGGGGAATTATGGTTGTATATGCATAACATAGACGAGATTCCTATCTTAAAAGGCAATATTTCTTTGAAGTTCAGTATAATAAAAGCACACCTCGTGTATGTATAGTGTTATAAAAATAACCAAGAATCTCGTAAAACATAATTGGATATCCTTCTGAAGCCATGGATGGCTTTTGAATTAAATTAAACGGAGATTCAGACAAGTCAGACTAATCTAGTTGCCCAGCCTTTCTAAGATAAACAATCGTCAACAATACTTCCTGACTCATTTGCAGCGCAATTCCTAGGGTGGGTGTATAGCAGACACCCAATTGAAGCGGTCCAGCGCCAGTTGAGGTGGATGGCGGGCAATATGGTGAGCGGTACTCCCTTGTCCCAACACGTGATCTATGACTGGCGCCGACCAGTGTCACCGCCAGCTTATTGTGGTTGTTGCTTTATCAGATGGAGCTGTTGAATATTCCGTCTCTGGCCGCCACTACTCTATCCAATCTATCGCAATGCGCATGTAGACATTCTTAAATTCAGCGAAAATCCTTTCCTGTGATTTCATGTTAATTGTAGTTGCTGTATTGCTATGTACTGTGAATACCGTGCTAAGTAATTGCGTTCATGGCATACAGCCGAAACAAATACAAAAACTACATCATGTATTCCATATAAACATAACCCTTTGAAGTTTGCAAAAAGGAAAGTAAAAGAAAAAGGGATTGTTTTTTAACTAGAACCATTGAAACTGACAAGAAGGCAATGTTTCATATAACGATACAATGCAACTTAGAAAAAACAATAAAGCAAAAACGACAAAAAAAAACTTCTTTTGAGAGACACTACAACTAAACTAGCTCAGTAGCTGAGCCGTAGATAAAGGACCTGATAAATGAAGAGAGCCGGCCTTAGATAGGTCCCGAAAATGGTTTACACAAAAATCATTGGGGGGGGAGGTCATTTATAGTGTCTCAATCAATTTCATATTGAAAAAGAAAACTCTAGTTATCACTTTGGTGGGTCGGAATGTTAGAAAATACTAACCATGCATGGTTTGTCAGAAGTCATCTTACTTAGAGTGGTATTGTTATCAAAACTCTATCAGAGAACATGATTTATCATCAAAATAGTGTCTTGATGAAGGACGTGAATTATTTTATAAACATGCTGAAAAGGGAAAATGTTTACCATTTATTATACCCTACAATCCAGAACTGCAACAGGGGGGGCGCCCAAGAAAAAGTTACGAAATTTCGTAGAGGTGTTTTTACCCATTTTTCGTGGCTACGATAGAAAAAATCCCCCAGAAAAAATGTACGAAAATTTCGTGGACATTAAAATTCAGTGAAAATCATACTTAAACCATTCATGATATATAAAAATCCACCTGAAATACTTTCTAATGTGAGTTTGAAATACATTGGGACACTTTGAGATGGTAAAATTTTGAAAACAAACTGAAAAAAAAATCCACGAAATTTTTTTTTTCTAAAATCCCACGATAGAAAAAAAACATATCGTGGGTTTTATAACTTTTCGTGGGTGCGATTTTTCGTAACTTTTTCTTGGTCGCCCCCCCAGATCTATCTCCTCATCGCCATTTTTTTAAGGCGCTGCCTATACGCGCAACGTCGCGTCAGTTCGCTCCACTATTTACGCTACATTGTCGCGTGTATTAAACGCGACATGTTAGTAGTGTATGGAAATGGGAATTTATAGATGGTCATAGATGGTCATAACTTTTCATGTTACATTTAGATCTTACAACTTGTCGCCTGCATAGTGGTCACTGTACACAAGACGTCGACTCAACAAGCTCCAATTTGGCTTTTGCAAAAATAGGCAGACGTCGCGTATACTGATTGTTTTATATACACGATACGGTAGTAGTACACTGAATTGGGAATTCATAGATGGTTTGATTCTTGTCCTTATTCAGGCGACATCGTGCACACACCATGCCATTTATACATGATTTTGCATACATGGAGTCTATATGGGTGAGGCCGCTTCAACAAACTCCGCTATCTACATGACATATCGGGTGAACTGACTTCATTGTATACGCGACAATAATTCATAAAGATGTAAGTAGTATACAGAAATGGGAATGTGAGGCTCGTGGCCTACCTAAGACATGCTATATATATGTGACGTCATTTATATTGGCACAGCTAAACTGGCGATGTCATATGTAAAGCATTATTCACATGACATCACAGTCACGATTTTGAATAACCATGTACCAGTCATGTAGGAGGTATGGACATATTCATATATGGCTGTTACAATGAACACACTACGAAAAATGACATTTAGAAATTATTTGCCATCTCATGGGCTATCTTTATACATGTGTTTTAAATAAAAACACACATCTAGATATTCAACATGTGACACCCATACACATGTGTACTGATGTGAGTGTCGGTCCACCGTGTAAAGTAGGGATCAGGGCTAAGAGTGACTCTCTGCTAGGGGTGGAGAGCATAGTGGCTACATCACAGTTTGGTAAAATAGTGGCATAGGTGCCAGCAGCCTCAGAGTGTAGTAAGTACGCCAATAGACATATCCTCATGCAGTAAGCGGCACTGCAAACTCAGGTTACTCTTAGGAGAGTGAGTAATAGCCAGGCTGGTGGACCAGTCTAGGGTGTTGGCTACATGTGGTTGAGTGGATAAGCCTCTCTGGACTGATAGTTGTTAACTGGAGTGCAGTGACTTGTATTACATGTCTTGGATTTAATAAATATTATCCTTTCATTCGAGTGTTCTGTCACCTCTTAATGAAGAGCTACATTCTGAGATGACTGCGGTTGAGACAGGAAAGAAGACTGCAATATACATGAGCTAGCACACTGGAATAACTAATATGGGATAACAGGAAACTTATAAATGCATAACTATTGTTGTCGCATATGATTATAACCGATCTCATTTAGGCGACGTTGTATATACACGACGTCGCATACACAATGTTGCATAGAAAGCCAGTTCACCTATGGCAGTTATTGCAGCGATTCTAGCAGGAACCCCGCTTTAGAAGGACTCAGCTACAGGGTTCAATTTGTTTGTGAAGTGATTAACTCTGAATTCGTTCCACCTTTGTAGAGTTCAAAGTACTTAGAAAACTGTTTCGTCCATTTGTGACATGAATGATTACTTTTTTTTGGTCCCTTGTATGCAGTGCTCGTGAATTTCTTTATTCTAACATAGGTCTATAAACATTAGCTGACTACATATTACCAGTATAGGGACATCTAAAGGGAGCCCAGTATTGCTGAATTAGCCTTAAAACGGCTGTAGTCGGCTTTTTCAGAGCACTCCACCCTTTGACCATCTATTTTTTATCAGCAAAGATCTTTGTTCTCGCCACCAAAGTAGATTTGGGGAGTTTCTAACTAGATTTGCTGTCCCATAGAGCGCCCCTTTCTTGTAGATCACTGAGGTCAGGGGACACATTAGTTGGCTTTCTATTGCCAAGTGCACTTCAACCTCCGGCCTTAGCGGCAAGGCCCAGGAGCCGAGGGGAGTGGTTAGAGGGAGGGAGACAGGGCCAGGCAAAGGACACTGATGTCCAATCACGCACCAGTATAGACTCCGATTGGAAAAGTTCGCATGCTTATGCTCATTGCGAGAGCATTGGTTCTCCATTTGACATTTTTTTCAAAAAGGGCCCCTCCCCTTCAAAATCTGAAATCCACCAGCTTTTAATGGTAACATGATAAAAATATGAAATCTGAAATTTGGCAGTCACAGTTCATAAAAATCATAAACCATGTGAAAGATATCAAGGTTGTTCTACAAATAGGCCCCTACACATGTCTTACTACTCATTATATAACCTTCCGCATTCTATTTGATACATCAACATTTAGTATGGCTTTATTTCATATTCTGAAGCATACGGGGTTTACATTACTAACTTAACATATTCGCTAACGTATTCAGTTTCTAGTTTGTATTAAGATTTGTTGAATTTGTGCTTCCTCCTTATCTCTATCCTTCTTTTTATTTCCAGAAGTAGTTCTGCTTAGAGAGACTATAGTGCGTGGCCCAAATATTATCTTTTAGTCCTTATTTATCCATTCTAGTCTAGTAGTTTTGACCAGCACAATCATGCTCTCTGAGCCAGGTCTGTGTCTACAATAGCATTGTAGATGTTTAATAATAGCAATGACGCAGTCCAACAAGGTACCCTGCCCAATACTTAGACTATGCCTTTACCAAGACAGCACTCATGTATTATAAACCTGTACATAAGTACAGTTTCACAATACATTTTTGTTTTGGAATGGGCTATAAGCAAGTATACTGTGTTCCTATTCTACTCGGGGCCTTAAACATTTTTTCCAAATGAGCGTGTTTTTCAAGTTGATAAATGTCATAAGACGACACTGAGCTTTCCTACATTAACCTTTATATACCCCATAATAATAAAACTATTGATGCCATTTTCACTCTTTCAAGTACATGAACTTGCAGGCAGTTATGTTGCTGTGTACATAGTGACCTATCTCCACGAATATAAAACTTCCATTCAGTGTTTGAAGTAAATCTAACTCCTATACGGCTACAAATCCTAAAATCATGGCTTGCGAAATATCAATTCTTGGGTGCCGAGATTTTCTTCTTCCCACTTTCATTTCGCCTTAATAAAACCGCACCAACTGGCCCCACTTCATTATGCAGGAAAACGACTCGATGAGCTTTACTCAAAGCACGAGCGGGGAAAAATCTCTTTTTTCCTAATATCCGCCCCACCAAGGCTCAGAGATTTCTGATTAGGCCGTTATGAGTCCATCCATAATGCAGGTGCATTTAACTAGTCTTTTATCAGGCTGAGATGAGCAGACGACTTTGAGCTGGGTGTTGAGGACGTGATATAGACGCCCAGTGAAGGCTATTCATGCCGTGATAACGAAGAGAAATGCCAGCCCTTTGGTCCTCGTCCACCCACACCTCCGCCTCCTAAGCGCCACCTCTAATTCAACCTGGGTTTGACATTCATTTAACCTTGATTTGACCTTGATCGAAGGCCACCGAGAGTGCACGTGACGTGAAAAGGACATCCAGTGGTAAAGTGCCCGTCTGGCGCGGCCATCTTGGAGACAGAGGCCGGAAATTAAATTGTCGCCGCAGGGAACGCTGGATAACGGCGGCTAATAGAACCGGGATGGTCACTATCGGTGATATAAATTTAACCACACCACGACATGCCCTGATATTGACGTCAATATTAGTGTTAGGTCCTGGCTTGACGATAGTACATTCACGGAAAAAATCTAATTTTATGTCTGGAAGTAAGGCAAGAGGCGCACTTACTAAGACAAACTGAAAGATCGTTTGCAATACTCTGAAAATTCATTACAAGTTCACGGGGGGGGGGGTTAAAAGATACCAGAAAATGTCTATCATTATAAGCATAGGAAATAGGTCGCCAGACAGAAACTTTTAATTTTATTTGCATACCAGACCCGATTAAGTCGCATAGAATAATTGGCAATGCTAAGTCAAAGATATCCAGTATCGATGAGGATTGTGTCCCTTGTAAAAGAAGTTCACTTCCTTCATCATAATATATGTTCAACTTTCCCATAGTTATAAACTTTATATAGGCCTACATGCTAAGTACGAAAATGTTGAGCTGATGGAAAATAATGATGTTTATTCAGGTTAACAGATTTAATTCCTCCATCATTGGACCATCATAGAAAGAAGAATCGACCTTGGCCGTCGATACCTTGTCCCATCTTGCTTTGTGACAGACCCTCAAGCCAGGTATGGTTCAGCAGCTTTTCGATTTCAGTAGATAATTAAAAAGGTGATGTTCCATTAAGCATGTCCCACTTTTTGGAACTTGCATCCTCTGATATGAAAAACTGAAAACAGTTCCACGAGACGATTATGTTTCTTCATGAGGCCCCAAATGAAATTAATTTCCAGACAGTATTTCCTGCTTTATTTTTGTGTGTTTTGGAGGCTGATCCAGAGCGCGGGGGGGGGGGAGCAGGGAGTCCCTCTCCCTTACGCCTTCTTCCCTTCTGTTCGAGGAAAATAACAATCGCTTGCGCACAAATGCGCGGCGTTTTAGCACTTAATAGGGAGTTTTAGCAACCTCAACGTATCTCGATACGTTAACGTATCTCAAAACGTCTATGGTGTATGCTTGTCAAGCAATACAATAGATACGATACCTACCTACCTACCTACATTCATATTCATAGCATGTTAAGATCGAATTTAGTACGGTATTCATAATGTCCTTTTGGTGAGTTTGTGCCATGGTTTGTGGCATGTGAGCGGTGGGGGAGGGGGGGCGCCTCTCCACGTTTTAATGTCGATAACATGCCTATTTGAAAGTTAAGAATTCGGTAAAAAATCATTGAGACTCAACGTTTCCTATACCGTTTCTCTGTCATTGACCAGTACAAATATAAGTTATTTCATGGAGATCGATATGGGAAAAGATGCTTAACTACACAATCAGATATGAGTAAATAGGGCCTATAGCGACTCATCACACCAGGTACGGATAGCAAACTCGACAGATGACAAGGGTATGTTCAAATGAGGACTGCCCCCGGGCCCGGCGAGGTTTACGCGCTAGAAAAGACAAAATTCTCATGTATGTTTCCGTGATCCCTGGACATGGAACCATAGAGATAATATCTCTATGGTTCCATTATCTGATCATAGACATATTATGTCTATAATCAGATAATGGAACACAACATTAAATGACAAGGAATCAATAAAATTCATTGATTCCTTGTCAAATCATGAATTAACCATAACAATCTCCATTTCAAAGGAAATCAGACCTGGTACACAACCAGATTGGGTACAGCAAGAACTGCTGGAACATTGTGAAACACAGACCTTAAACGAATGCCCTTCATAGCACAACATTTAATGTTGTGCTATGAGGGGCATTCGAGATTGTTATGGTTAATTCATGATTTGAGAGACTTGCTAGAAATACTCTTGTAAGAACCCTAATTGGGTAAAAGACTCAGATTGGCCTGCCTTATCTTAATAGAGGGGTTCCCGTAACAAAGGCCGTAAAAGGGCGCAGGGATGTGCCTTAGGGCCAAGTTGGTCCACCCACGTGACCTTCTTCTATAGTGAGGCCACGTCCGACGGTCAGGAAAAACACACCCCATACAAGCGATAAAAGCCCCGCTCTGATTGGCCGGCCGCTGGAATCCAATCAGTAGCATCCTTTCATCTTAACAGCCTTCTCAGGGATTTTATCGAATTCTCCTGCCTGAAGTGGTGAAGTGGGCGCACCACAAATTGAATTGAGAATCGAGGAGTGTATGTTCGTCCAGTTCTTCGGCGGAATTAAAAAATAGATGACCTTGAGGACAAGCAAGATGTGAGAGGATGTCTCACAGACATAATATCCCTCGTTATCATGCCCATTCAGGTTTTTACCAATACCAAATCTCGTGCAGAGTGTCGTGTGTAGCATGACAAGCATTAGGAGAGAGGTTCCACAGGTTCTTTGGTCTCGTCCTCACCTATAGTGCCCAACAGGGTTTAATACCAGCTGTAACCCCATAATCACAACAACGCCCAAAGCATTTAACTATATATATATATATATATATATATATATATATATATATATATATATATATATAAGGTATAAGTTGCCAAGGACTAGGCAGCGAAAGAGTTGGCTGTTTAGCATATTCAGTAACATAATGATAGGGAGGGTATGTAACTGGGGGGCAGCCCTAACTGCTGTTCAGAGGGTTTTTTTTCGTGCCTCATAACGACACAGGTCTACCTTTACAGGATGTATGTATGTATTTCTAGATGAAGATTAGTTGAAATGACAATTCAAAAGGCATAGATCTTTAAGGAGAATGATGTTCTTTGTGAGTAATAGTTTTCCGATGTTGAGCACTAGTGACAAACATTTAGTTTTTTTAATTCAATGGTGCCTTCTTAGCTTTCTTGACGAACACGCACCTCACTTCCCCTGTACTCAGAAAATGATAGTGATATGATGTATTTAGAGGATGAGGATTCTAACTCTCCCCTACTCAAACACAGGCATGGAATATTCAATTATTGAACTAAGCAGTAACCTGGTAGTGTTAGGACTCTTTTTCTATACTTCAAAAGGCGACATGGCATTAGTCCTACTTTTGTTCCTAGAAATTCCGCAGTCAACTTCCAAGGTGACATGAAGATCTTTTTCTGACAGTATACAGAATTCAGTAGCCTAAGTGATTCAAAGGATACGAAGACGTTATAACACATTGCATGAGTTTAATGAAAGGCAAACCATCTTTGTCAGACTATACAGGGTATATTTTTTCGTATCACAAGAAAAACTCTAACAGTAGGCTCTATAGTGAGCTAGTATTCGGGGATATTGAAGATTGATGCATTCAATTTCGCTTCACTTGGAGCGAGGGGTAAGTATTACATGTACGCCCAAGGTGCGTAAGGGGGTGGGGGGGATATCACATTCTGAATGTCAGAAGAGGAGTCACAATGGAATATCGGAATAACACAATAGTGGCGTATCAAGGAGGGGTTTCCATGATACCTGGAACTAATGTCAAATAATTTAGTTAATAGGGACCCAACCATGCACTTTTAAATAATAGGCCCAATCTTCTAAAAATGTGATTTGTGTCAACGGCTAGAGGACCGTCCGTAAAATGATGTCACACCTATTCAGGGTACTTTAAGGATCTCCCCAGCCCCCCTGTCACACTGAATAAAAAATTTTCTGTTTTAAACATGAAAATATGGCCCATTTTTAGGCAGTGTCACACTGTTCAACCTACCCACCCACCCCTTTCCATGTGACATCATTTATGGGCAGCCTCTAGATTCACCAATGACATTTGTAATTTGACCTGTCTAGAATAAGATCAAAAACCATAATGACATCATATCGATTATAGACAAGACAATGCTAGGCCTATATCAGTTCCGACCTAATCTATAACCACCTGTTTATCATATATGGGCTTGTAGGTACCTACACAGACAAGGCAAATTTCCTGGTTGACAGCATGAAGGTCAGCCTAATCCGCCGAGCTGTTTCTGTAGGAAATTGTCAGAGGAAGTCGGGCCGACAGGAGGTCGAGCCTCTTGTTTGGGAACAAAAACGTTTTATAGAACTTGGTCAGGAGATGCGAGGCTGGAGCGGAAACCGGCTGTCCCACAGGACGGCCACTAGAGGCGCTGTGGACGTCCAGGTGAGCGATAATTGGGAATATAGACGTGACCCGTGTCAGGATGTGGAGACGGTGCAGGTCGGAGATTTTTCTCTAGGTAGTCGGATGGTCGGGTATGTTCCCACCTAGTGTCAATATCCAGAGGCCCGAAATTGAGGATGGACTTTCCCTTAAATCAGCTTGAATTCCTCTGAGATTAGATCTATTTAAAATTGGAATTTTCATAACTGGCCATAAATCTGGTAAAAACTACCAAGAGCCATTGCTGTACCCTTGGGGGTGTGAGAAACGTTAGATGGTGTGAATTAAAACAAAATGATTGTTTTAAGAATAATAATTGTCAGCTGGAATCCCTACGAATTAACATGATTAAGTTGGAACTCATTAGCTGGGATCCTTAAGATTTTCCAGGAAACTCCTCAGATATTTGGGCTGGATAGGGCCCTCAGAGTAATCAATAGATAAAAAAAATGAATTATTGTAAATGGCTAGCCTATTTATTTGTGAAAGGGGTTTGAGTATCTGATCTACGTACAAGCCTTGCTGGAACACCTGCCCAGACCCTCGTTCAGTTGGGATGGCCCTCGGGTCAACAGGTGGTCAAGTGACCTAAGACGGCCTAAGACCATTAGTTCTGTCCCAGAATCCATCTTCGGATATAAACCTCACCATGCTATTTCCCCAGGCATAAGTCAACAATGGGAGATGTTACCAGTTGAGTATCAAAGAGGACACTGATTTTATATCTCATTAGAAGTCGCCTTGTATAGGTACAAAGCAGCGGATTGACTGAAACAAATCATATTAAGAAAAGTCGTAGTATACATGCACGAATCTTCAGATCTTGTAATTCGAAATGGCAGTGTCTCTTCATGTTTGGAACACTGTGCGAAAACTGGCGACATGTATACATACTTCTCAGTGCTTTGGAGCTAATTCACCTCGCTCTTCAGCACACACACAGCTATCATACACTGTTAAAACAAGTGTTTAGAACCTAAACACTTTCCTAAACACTTCGGCGCATCCAGTTTTGGAACACTTTATTTCCCTAAACATGTTTAGAATTATTGGTGTTTAGGGTTAAGTGTTTAGAAATGTGTGATGTTTAGCTGTTTACCCATGAAGTGTTAAGGTCCTCAAGGTGTTTAGAATCAAAATGCTTATGCTTTTTTGATGTTTAGCTGTTAAGAAATCTATGATGTTTAGGTGTTTATCTATGAAACATTTAGGTCTTTAAGGTGTTTAGGGTTAGGTGTTAAGTTAAACAGTAATATGTACAGTGATCTTTCATTCTTAAGGATGAAAACCATTTTAAAAATTAACAATAATATACCGTAGTGTGTAAAAAAAACACATAGACTTTACATGTAAAACACTGCTATGGTACTATGCCATACAGTTTACACCAGATGTAATGTTAACAGCATTTAAAGTTTTATTTTTCCTGTATACACAATACAGGATCATTGAGCCAATAACCAAGTATGTCCTTCCTTCTTGGTTTAGCCTTGCATGGGTTGTTTGATTGTTGGAGGTAAAACCTTCAGGGTATAGCTAATAAAGTTCTTGAACTAAAAAGGTGTCTACATGTTAATCCTACTGAAAAAGGTGTTTTTAAACATTTTGTAAATGTTTTAGGGGTGTTCTGGTTGGTTGACCGTACCTAGAATAGCAGGCCAATGAAGTGATTATCTTAATGACACTACAAAAACTTAAAAATCTAACATTTTTAATCACAAAGTTCCAAATTCCTAAGTGTATGAAAAAACATTTTACTAATCATGGCCAAAATGTTGCAAACCACTAATAGTACAACTACTTCAAAGTAGTAATTTGATAACTTCAGTTGCCGAGATTTGAACCCTGGGCCCCTCACATATGAAGCCTATGCTCTACCACTGAGCTATTGAGGCCTGTAGGTAGACACAACCCAGCCTTGCTACTTAACTGAATAAGTAAGGGTATGAGAGTATTGAACTTTTGTCTGTTGAATGTTGAATACCTGTATAGTAGTACAGATCCTACTCATTGGTGCTGACTCTGCCAGTGTGCACTGCATGCAGTCCAAGTTAGCTCAGTTGGTTAGGCTTCCAACTTGAATGTAAAGAATGTGGGTTCTAATCCCAAAGTGTCCATTTTTCTTTTCCATAGTATACAATTGATATTATGTGTTTAGATTTTAAACATGTCCCATTCAAAACATGGTTAGAGGTTACAAGTGTTTAGCTTTTAAACACAACTGATGTTATTTGTTTAGATTTTAAGCATAGTTAACCCAACACATGTTTAGAAGTTACAAGTGTTTAGGTTTTAAACAGATACGGTTTAATGTATTTAGGTTATAAACATGTTTGTACCCTAAACATATTTAAATTCTAAACACCATTTTAACAGTGTAGGAGAATTGCATGTCTTTTTGATCTCAAAACGTATTAGTTTACGAACAAAGACAAAAGCTTACACTGGATGAGACATAAAATCATATAGAACTATGAAGATGGCAGATGTGATTTGTGTGTGGTGTCTTCGTCCTTAAATCTTGTTAAATAATTTCCACCACTCAGAGTTGTATTAAAACATATCGGTAATTCAAAATAATATTATTTCAAATATAGATTAAATAAATAGTACTCTTTCGTGTTTTAGTCCAGGAGTAACTCAGTATCTTATCAACCATTCCGGCTCATGTCACACAGTGAACGCAAAGCTAAATCCAAGATTCTGATCAGCGAAAGGGGCAAAAGTAGTAACTTGTAAGTAGTACAAGTAGTATATGGAGCAGGGTATTGCAGCAGGCTGCAGATCAAAGCTCCTCCATCCCTAGTATAGACTCGCTCCTGCTTTAGTCACATTGTAATCCAGGATACCTCGTGTGCAATGACAAATAATACAATCTTGTTGAGGTACCTGGGTTTTTTTCAAAGGAACACGCCCACTTGTTGTTTTTTTCTATTGTCCTACAGTGTTGCACGTTTGCATGATTGACGATGTAAGCCTATTCCTTACGTTGACGATATAAGCCCATTCCAGCTGGGTAAATCTGATTTAGCGAGTGGTGCACAGGCACGCAGAGAATACTAAAAGGACTAATTGCCTAGACGTAGGATTAAACTACCCCCAACATGCTATGCGTCAACCCGTCCTTTTAAAAGCATCAGACAGATCTGATACAGAGATAAGAGAAAAGCAAGCTTGGAATAGCCTATATCAGACAACAACTGTGGTTGGCAGATTTTGTCGAAATAGCAAATGTTGCCTGCATGAGTATCTAATGAAAGAATGAATTCAATCACTTTCAAAAATATCAAACATTAGCAATGTTCAGGATATGAATGTATTAAATCTGCGGGTCAAATAGAAACAGGAAGTAAGTAAACTTTCTGTGATATGGAGAAGGCTGGCATTTGTATTTTAAATTGCACAAGTGACTTCTAAAGTTTTCAACAAACTATCTTGCAGTTAAAGATTTTCATTCTCGACTTCTAAATCATACTGATAAAAATGCATGTTCGAGGTAACAAATGAACTCCAAACAGAAACTGTTCGTTGACACGCAGTACCGAAAAAGCAGAGATAACGTTTCAGTGTCTCCTTTGTTTTTTAAACAAGTGTAAATGTCCAATTCCGTATAACCTTTAAATTGAATTGTTGACTATATATACATCATCAACACTGAATATACGGGGGTAACTGTAGGCCTACTTTTGTTTCAAATTTGCATCGCCAAAATACTTAAAGGTCTCAAATTGTAACCAAGGTCTATTCTCCTAATGGACTTCTCTTGTTTGGTTGGTAACACCGCATTGACTTTCCGCGCTGTTACTGGTATCTTTTCAGCCTTACCATAGGTTTTCTCTTTACTCCTTCCTCTACGCTACACGGCACAGCAATTATGTTGACGACTTCTCTGGTTCTTGCCTCTTTCGACTGCTGTTGAAAAAGAAAATTGTTCTTGAAAGATGTAGTATCTAAAAGGTGTCTTAATTGGAATAGGACCATACTGAAGACGAGGTTAACTAAATGTTGACGAACATTTATATATATATATATATATAACTCGCTCGGAAAGCTTGCACATAACAACAGGGTGGATATTTTGAAGTGAATTATTTTTATCAAGATAATTGCATCAAGAACTAATAATACTAAAGATATTTTAGAGATATTCCATGTAGGGGAAAGTTATGAGGCTTAAAGATTTGGTCTATTTCAAGTGCTTTTTAAAGGAAATCGCCTAATTTGTGACGTAGCAAGGGGAGTTCTTGGGGAATCCCCTCTGCCTTTAGAAGGGAATCCCCATCCCTGTAGAATTTGTAATAAGAGTTATGTTCTCTAACCCAAAGTATATATATTTGGCTTAATATAACTCATAATGAATTGAAATATATATCCATCTACAACCATTTAGTAATTAGAGAATCCCAAAATAACTTTAGAAGGAATTCCCATAGCTGTGACGTAGCAAGGGGAGTACTGACCAGCCCAGCATTCAGGGAATTCCCTAAATTAAATTCCTTTCCTGAATAATTCCATAAGAGCTCGACATTTTGGAGTTTTCACTTTCGAAATATTTTTTAGATTACTTACATCAAATTAATTTCACAAGAAGTAGCACTTTGTGGATTTATGTGAAAGCTTTCCTTTAACCTAGAGAATAACAACACGTGAAGGCGTGGGTGGGCTGAACAATTGTTAATACATACTGTATTCAATAAACATGCCAATACAGTCACATAAGATAAAATTTTGATCAACGAGAGAGAGTTCGTGTTGTCATACCTTAAAATCGGTAGGACATTTCTATACTCTAAAACATTTTATTTCTAAATATATTTATGTGAGAACTAGTATAAAAATTATACACAATATATTCAAAATTATTAAGTATTAAAACTATACCCTTAAGTAGTGTCTAACTACCCTCACAGACTCCAGGTGGAGCCACCTACCACCTGGAGCCTGACCAACCAATCAGAGCCCTAGAGGCTCAACCAATCAGAGCCCTGGAGGCTCTGCAGAGGGAACCTTGAATGCTCCACTCTGGGCAGTGGGAGTCTAAACACCAAGGTGAACACATGTCTTTTGTGTAACAGCCTAGGCTTAGGCCTATGGTTAATAACCTGTGACTGAAGAAATAATACAAGATCACCTGCAACACTACTCCTGTCTCCAAATCTTCATTACTCCCCTCAACACCCATACATTGAAAGTACTACACCAAAACTTTAAAGTACTTCAGTGTTGGACATTGCAGGAGCCCTGAACGGTTGCGTTCCACTTGACGTCACGATGACGTCAGAGGGTGCTGTGACCTAGTCGCCCTGGCAACATGCCTGGTTACCTGCTCGTCTACGGTTATACACAAATAGTCCGGGCTATTTTCCTTTTATATATATATATATATATATATAGCCTATATATATATATATATATATATATATGTTTTTGATCAAATGAAATGTATTCTTTGGCCAATGTTCATGGTTCATCATTGTAGTAGGCCTAACAAATATATTGTTTGAAAGACCAACATCAGTTTTTAGGACAATACGGACCTCATGGCTCATCGTATGAATATCTTTTCTCTTAAAAGTATAAATAAGTATTAGGCCTCCGAAGCAACCCCTTTAGCCAAAAATGCAAGGTTATTTGCAAACGGGTTTTTCCGTACATAAATGTTATGAGTCATATGACTGACACCTTAGTAGCGGAATCAGGGGATAGGGGTGTGCATCTCTCTCAATTTTCTGTGGAAATTCGTGTTCATGATGTAAAGTACTCCTATAGTAAGTCACTTAAGACACTTGAATTTTGAAAGAGTGCCCCCTCATTGCAAAATCTCAAATGTGCAAAACGCCGCACCTTTATCTCGCGACAAATACCAAATGTCACTTACAAAGGTAAATTACGATTTCAAGTGCCTAACAAGTATGAGAAACTGTGCAAATATCACGTTAAATGGAATTACATTCCTGAAACTACGAAATTGTTGTTGTATATGTTATGTGTGTCCTTCCGGAAATTAAAATACAGAAATGTAATTTTCCATTCCTAACTTCTGTATTTTTGTAACATTTTGGTAATTTCAGACTAGAAATTTGTGAAAACGTTAAGGGACCTCCTGAGGTCCAGTATCCTATCCATTTCAATGTCATTACTGTATCCCGGCTGAAAGAAGAACCAGAGGCACGAAGTTTGGGGAAATTAAATTTATTATTGATAAATTTAATTTGAATTAGATATATATATAATATTATTTAAGTTGATAAAATAGAGTAAAAATGGAATATAGTGATATAAATTATATAATTTTTTATAAGAAAAATTATGGTATGATAATGAGAAGGGTGGGTGGGAGGTAAATTTGATAAGGGGTTGAGGTTTTGAGTAATGGAGGGTTGTGTGTAGAAGGAGGAAGTGAAGGATGGTGTCTCCCGCCTCCTCAACGCACTCAGAACCGCAAACAACGACCGTATACCGATAGACGACAAGATGCGCAGCGACCTCTTATGGTTTCTGCAGTTCGGAGGAGAGTGGAACGGCGTCTCACTCATCCCGGCCAGCGCCCCGTCGAAGGTCATACTGGTCGACGCATGCCTCACTGGAGTGGGTGCAACCGACGGCGAATGGGCATACGGTCAGCAGCTGCTATACAAGGCCGGAGCAGAGGCACATATCACCGAATTGGAGGCCATGAACGTCGTCGTGGCCCTCCACACACTCCTCTCTCCCAGCGATAAGGGCCAACACATCAGGGTCAGATGCGATAATCTCGCGGCGGTCCAAGTTCTCCAGACCGGACGGGCACGCAACAACATCCTGCAGGAGTGCGCCAGGGCAGTGTGGATGGTGCAAGCCCTGTTGTCCCTGGAGATTACGTATGATCACATCCCGGGAAAGGACAACCGCGTCGCTGATGCCCTCAGCCGCGCCCACCTCGGCCTCTATCACTACGGCGAGGCGTCCCAGTTGGTGGACCATTATGGTCTCAAATGTATACGCCCCTGCCTGTTCTTTATTGAAAACACCGTCCGTTGTTTCCCACACAGACCCCCAGATCCGCCAGTTGATGCGGAGGGCCGCCCGACGACAGGAATCCGCGCGGGCCGCTGGGACAAAGAGGAACCACGAGGCCACCGTCAGGACATACATAGCGTTCATGGCGCGGGCCAACGAGGACCCCCTCGCACCCAGGCACCAAATGGTGTGTGCGTACCTGGAGTACGTGGCTTCGCACACACCAGCCCCGGCAACGCTGCGCAACAAAGTCTCACACATCAGAACTTTCCTGAGACTGGCAGGGGTCCCGACCACGCCGGTGGACCACCCGCGGGTACGCATGGCACTGGACGCGTTTGCGAAAGACAAGTCATATGTTCCACGAGTGAAGCCACCCATCCCCATGGACATCATGTCCCGCGCACTGGCGCTTCTCCCACGGACGGTGGTCGGGGGGGCGGTCAGGGCGGCCGTCCTTATAATGTTCTACGGCGCCATGAGGCAGTCGGAGGTGGCCCCCTCGACCATCCGGACCTTCGACCCCACCCGCCACGCCACAAGGACCGACATCCTCTTGACACCCGCCGGCATACAGCTGACGGTGAAATGGGCCAAGAATATGCAGCGGGTGGACCAACGCCGTACTGTGTCCCTCCCGCGTGTAACAGATCCACTCCTATGCCCGGTCAGGGCCGTCCAGGACAATGTGGCAGCCATACCAACCCGCCAGAACACGGACCCCCTCATCATGCTCCCGCACACGCGCGACCCACTCCCAGCTTCGCTTGTCAAGAAGCTGTGGAAAAAGGCGCTGTCGGAAGCAGGGGCGGACCCGGCAAAGTACACTTTGCACAGCATCCGCAAAGCAGCTGCCACTCAGGCGCATGCACGCGGATGTTCTGCACTCGACATACAGAGACACGGCGGGTGGAGGTCGGAGGCGTACAAGGCATATATCGTCACCCAAACAGCAAACGTGACAAACGCACTCGTGGACTCAATCCATAATTGACTTTTAACCTCCAACATTTCATTTATCAATTCCCCCCAAATTCCCACCCCCTCACCCACTATCCCCTATCATAACCTTTGGCACAATTTTTGGCCATTTTTACTCTATTTTATCAACTTAAATAATATTATATATATCTAATTCAAATTAAATTTATCAATAATAAATTTAATTTCCCCAAACTTCGTGCCTCTGGTTCTTCTTTCAGCCGGGATACAGTAATGTGGTCCACATGCAGTCTTATGGCTGCAGGTGGGCTCATTGCTGCCACCTGGCTGATCAACACATAACTATTTTATCACATAATTTTCCATATACACCTCCCTTACCAAAACAAAACATTCCCAATACACCATCCTTCACTTCCTCCTTCTACACACAACCCTCCATTACTCAAAACCTCAACCCCTTATCAAATTTACCTACATCGGCTGCCATCGGACCAACGACGCGCAGTACGCCAACACCACAGCCGCCTACGAGCTCCGCCACAGGCACCGATAAGTACAGACACGCTTCATTACGTTTTGTGTACATAAACACCTCACTATGCCAGACTCGAAGCGCCGTACGCGCGCGGCAAAGAAGAAGGCCGAGGAACGTATATCAGATAGCATAAGGGTTTCGATGGGGGAGAGTTCAAGAGAAGAGGATGATGAAGTTTCATTCCACCCAGATTATGATGCCGAATCAACTAGATATGACACTGACCAGGCTCAAGCCAGCTCACAGTTAATGGTGGCACAGGGTAGCAGCACAGACCCCGAGGTCTCAGCTAGGGTTCTTACGCTGGAAAGCGACATGTCACATGTGAAATCCCACGTTGCAAATATCGATTCTAAACTCGATCTTTTATTAGCAGCATCCAGTGCGACCGCCCCAGGGCACGCAGCGACTACCGTGAGGACGCATGCCAGCCACCGGCCGCCCCCATCGCGCAGGCACCATGAGCCGATCAACGATCCAAGGCAGCTACGGGCATCACAGAACAGGCAGGGCTACGTGGATGACGTCCTCCGGAGGGAAAGATTCGATCAGGTCTTCACCGAGGGTAAGCCCACAGCCACTGAGGCAGCTCATCAATACATGCCTAAACCCTATATGTACATTAGACGCGAGGGCGTTGAAACCAATAAGCAAAGGTTAGAGTTACGCTCCTCCCTCACCCTGGCCGAGTACGCCAGCGCCACTATCGCCCTCATTAGGGACGATCGTGGATGTCAGGTAGCCGACAGGGATCACATACTGGCCCACCTTCAGGACGTCACGTATGACGCGATTGAGCGACCCTGGGATACTGTCCGTAGGTGGTCGCAATTTGTCTGGGATGAGGTTGAGCGGGGAAACCTTTCCTGGGATGATGATCAGCGTATACAGAATCAACGCTTTAGAATGGCGATATCTGGCGGTTCCCGTACAGGCACCGCCGCACCTGAGCACAAGCAGAGGGTCGAAACCATTTGCAGGCAGTTCAATACCAGGGCTGGCTGTAGGCAAAGATCACACCACGATGAGGGGCATACGCGCTACATGCACTTGTGCTCATTCTGCGACGCTATCGGCCGCCAGTGCACAGGCCATAACGTCATAGCATGCGAGAATAAGCTGCGTCAGTCCGGCCCCCGTCAGCCACACCAGCACACACCCGCGCCACACGGGCCAGCACCCAGTCAGCCCAGGGTACCTCCCTCCGACCAGACATGGAGAGCCCCGCACTCTAATACCCAGTTTCAATACTTCCAGCAAACGCCAAAAAACGCCTAATGGGCGCTCGCGACACTTGTGTTCCGGGCGCCCAGGACGACGCGGCTGATGCCACCACCGTCGCGACCCCTCGCACTCACCACGACGATGCGGTCGAGGGCAGCTGCGACGAACCGGCCGGCACACCAGTATCCCGGCCGGGTAAGGGATCGGACGTGACAGGGCCTAATTTCGATAGGATCAGGCGCTTCTGTGAAGGCTCTCTGCCATTTGCACAGCCAGTTGATGTCAGACCACAGGCACTGGCCAGTCACCGCAGGGAAAACTGGCCAGACATGGTCGCCGACCCCACTCACGCTAACCTTAAGCGGATCTACACGGCGGTAAAGGATACGGGTCTGCCTAACGCTATGGGTGCTCGCATCCCTCTCCCGTCCAGCCTCAACATCCCGGCGTGGGAGCGCTATCTGCACGCACTGGGCGATAGGGAGTCGGTGTTAGACTTTGTTAGATTCGGATTCCCCACGGGGTATGCGGGTCCGAGGTCGGACACCGGAGACGTCGAGAACCACAAGAGTGCCACAGATTTCCCCTCCCACATAGACGACTTCTTGATTAAGGAGTCACGGTTGGGAGGCGTGTTGGGCCCAATGGAGCAACCACCGTTTGCCCCATGGTGCCACGTGTCACCTCTAATGTCGAGGCCTAAGAGCGACACCGACAAGAGAAGGATAATCACCGATTTGACATTTCCTGAGGAGGTGTCTATAAACGCCTTC
This sequence comes from Lepidonotus clava, assembly GCA_936440205.1. Taxonomy (NCBI): domain Eukaryota; kingdom Metazoa; phylum Annelida; class Polychaeta; order Phyllodocida; family Polynoidae; genus Lepidonotus; species Lepidonotus clava. The sequence goes on along the minus strand of OW387140.1, from coordinate 22,825,329 downwards.
GTGGTTAAGAACGGAGTCTACGGCTTTGAGCAACACCACACACTCCCAACAGTTGACGCGCTGGCACGGGATCTACAGAGCATGGGTGACGGGGCCTTCATGTCGACGGTTGATGTGTCTCGAGCGTATAAGAACTTTGTCTCGGACCCTCTCGACTGGCCCCTCCTGTGCTTCCGATGGGACGGCAAGTTCTACTTTGACCTGTCCATGCCCTTTGGCGCACGTGCATCATCGTTCCACATGCAGTCGGTAGCCAACTGCATAGTGGACACGCTACGCGCAGAGGGCCTGTCGTGCTACATGTACCTGGATGACCTCGTCATTCTGTCCCCGGATAGGGCAGCCGCATACCGCCATTACGACAGGGCACGCGGCCTCTTGCGCGAACTGGGCCTGCCTGAGGCAATGGAAAAAGCCCAGCCGCCGGCCACTAGGGTTAAGTGGTTGGGCGTCTACATCGACGCCCGTCAGATGTCCCTCTCCATCCCCGAGGACAAGTTGCGCGATGTCTTGTGCCAGGTTCGCGACACATATCACCTTAAATACATAACCAAACGCCGCCTACAGTCGCTTCTTGGACACCTACTCGGACCCGCAAAAACAATGAGAAGCACAAAAGTCATTTCAGGAATTTTAGAAATCCACCTAATATTTTCGTAAAAAAAGTTGTTTTAAAACATGAATGTACAGAAGTATTGCGAAATTACTACAGAACACTGCAAAACACTCGCATACTTACCGACTCATTCCAGGAATGCGACTGCCTAATTACGGGAGATCTGCAGTCGTCTCACATTATTATCGCAATTTTTTCTCGCACATTCATCCTAATGTTAGGAATTCGGCAATAGACGTATTTGGTTGGTGTATGCAGGTCATGTGTGAATAACCTTTGGTTATGGACTTATGTTAGGCCTCTGAGAAAAGAGATGCTTAGGTAGCTGTAAACGTCCCATTGTCAGCTTAATCCCGTCATTAAGGGCGATTCTCCCACTGTGATAAAGTGATGATAAAATATCATCGTGCGGGGAAATGGACAACACAGGTACTTAGGGCTGTGATTGTAGGCCTACTATCGGAAATGGGAGATATACCAGGGTGCTATGCCATATAAAGGAAATAATATTCAAAAGAAATTTACGACACAGGGAAGAGAAAGCTACAGATAGGCCCTACATGTTTTCCCCTCAGCTCAAAAAGATAGGCCTATGGTGATTTCTTATCCTTGTGTTTCTTACATTGAGGAAACAACCCCCACGTCTTTCCTTCGGCATGTAGCCTGTAGTCAAATCGACTCCTGTTCTCTCATATTCCGAGTCTCATGTGAGTGCCACGCCCAGTTTTTTCCGGAGAACAAAGAGTGAGGCAGGCCCTTGTAATCAGATGCAACATGACGAGTAGCAGTGACCGACCGCCATATTCGTCCTATTATCGCCCATAATGGCTACCATTGGGGAACGAAACAATCAGCAAGCGGTCTTTGGAACTGACCTCAATTATTATTGCCCATGTTCCTAACCCCTCATTGCCCCCGGGTTGTGTCTGCCGCGCGGAAACCACCCTCTAATTAATGAGCCAATAGTTCTATAGGCCTATTACCGTCCGCGTTTTTAAATCTATTGCCCTTGCCGAATGCCATAGCACAATCAACGTAAAGGAAACCACATGCATTCTATATATGACCGATTTCCTCATCGTGTAATTTGTGTAATTTCCATAGATATATATTATATTAGCACGTGCAGTTTTAAGCTTGGATTTTATCTTATCAATTTGATTGTATCGTTCCTCATGCCTGCGGGTTATCTGCACTGTGCCAGGGGAAAGAAGTTATTCTCACTGGAAAGGCACGCAGATCACACTTACTGCGTGTGAAAGGACTATGCACATCGCATTTTTACATTGTGATAGAGGTATGCACGATCTCTTTTTCGGTTATGTGCGGTCGCAGAGACCTGCTCGGTCACTAAAACACGAATGTTTGTTTCAGTGACACAGTATTCAGATGAACATGCATGTAATATGTAAGTAGTATTATAGAACTAGGACTTTGAAGCAGTTAGCAAAACATTTTCATCCTGTACAAACGATTTCGGTTCGGCTTTAGTGTGAGTTATGATAGCAATATTGTGTAAAACGCACAATATGACGTCACCTATATTGGCTTCATAATATGCCTATCCATGACTTTGTCATGTGTATCAATTCTGTTGTACACGCGATATGTTAGAAGTATATGGAAATGGGAATTTGGAGCAGGTTGATCACAGTAAACTGTATGATATATGAGATAGGACTGCACATGATTATATTTTTATCTGCTTGTAAGAGGGAATGCATGTTCAAACCAAAAGTGCTGAAACAATGATTTTGACTTCCGTTTGGATGGAATCCAAGCACTGGTACCATTTCATGTTACAAGACAAGACTGTAGCCGCATTCAAATTGCCTTTGTACATCCGACCTGTCACCCACATAGAACAGACTTATGAGTTTGCAGGAACCAATTGGAAGACGCTACCTAAACTAACCGACCGACAGACCCAGTGGAGAACCCCACGCGTTCATCAGCTTAACTGACAAGGGCTGCCGAAGGGTGGAGATAATCTGAGGCATGAGTCTTAGTGTTAACATCAAAGTCCGATGACGGCGATAATCCCTGACGCTAATCTCATCCAGGAGATCCGTGGGGGATTAAGTGAGTGATGCATCGGATCTTTGACCTCAGGTCATACGGAAGCTTAGTTTGGAAGGCGATGACCCTGGCATCAGTTTCTTTGGTGTCACCAGCAGCTTACCAAGATTTCTGAATTAAAATATGGGTAAAATGAAGCATCTGCTGCGGCAGACTCGGTTTAACCATTTAGTCATGTTCGGAGACAAGATTTCATATAATATTCTATCAAAATCCCAAAGTAAAACTTAATTCCAGGAATGAGGGGGTCCTGCCAACCTCAAATTAACCCAGTTCACCGGAGCCGCTTCTTAATTGATTCTTGGGATCTTCATTTCGAAAAGAATTGTAATAGGATTCAAACCCTAAAGATATATCTATGATGAGTTTTAGATAAAATGCCTTTTAGTACCTGCACTTATAAGACCAGGTATACTAGCCCTATACCTGAATTTATTTTGCAATGAATAAACACATTCAATATCACTGGAGTACTAATTTCTCTGAATTAACCCTTATTGCGCAATATTTAGCATATTTTCATCTCTATATATACCTAAACATATAGAGAACGGGTGTATTCAATGTGAAAAAAATGTTTTGCTAATAAATTTCATCCAAGTTACGTTAATGACTAGAACACAGACATAAGGACAATTGGGTCGCATTCAGTACAAAGCATTTATAATCACTGGAAGCAGGCTCATCAGGATTTGACTACACTTTCCCACGTACCTGATCGATTCGTGAATATAACATGTTGTAATACCCTTCGACCAGGTACTGATGACATTAAGGATAGTTTCCGGCTAGGTTGCCAAGGAAACTCCATCACTTTCCAATCACAGTAGGTAATCTGGTCCGTAATAATCGGTTAGTGGCACCCCACCCCCCGGCTGGCCAATCTCCAGCTGTCCTCCAGCCTTATCGCTCCCCCACCTGTTCAATGATACCACAAAGCTGTGTTTTGATCTCTGATCCTGCATGTCATTATTTTGACTATTATCATCTAATTGTGTCGCATGAATTGTGTGCATCAGATTCGAAGTAATTCAGACAAGAATACATGGCGCTGCATCTTTTTTGTACATACGTAGTTGAAGATCATGTATAATAGTGAGGTCATTTAATATTGTGACACACTGAACATCTGTATTGATATTATGAGGTCAAACATACAAAGTCTCTTAGAGCAATTTCTTGAGATTAGGACATAACAAATACCATGCAGCATATATATAAGAGGTCGTAATCCTCCATAGTGTATTTTTGATATGTCCATCCCAAGGACCAATATAGAAGATTTGGGAATGTAGATTCTATAGCAGTGGCTTAAGATTATTTCTGTGCAGGTTTATGTGAGCAATACGTGCAGTCTCGCTCCGGGAAATCAAGAGAGAACATCAGAAACGAGAAGCCGTCATTTCAAGATATAGGCCTACTTCCGGTAAATAAACACGCGTCTGCGGAAATTAAAGCCCCCTGGTGGCAATCCGGAGAAACAATCCGACCTTTGGAGGACATGGCGGCGAGGGAGCGGCGCCCCTAGTTCTGAGTTGGAGCTGTACTAGGCCATCTCACTTCCTGACGCAGTCCTGAGGGACTCTCGCGATACATAACGAGATTTTACGACGCTTTTAAGATGACGTCCTTCCGTTGGTGGGTTAAACGTCATTCCAGACAGTGTCTGAGTAGATATAGCAATTCACAGGGATATATCCGAACATAAGCAGTTCTGTTGTCATATTGGACAGGTCTCGTAGGTCAGCTGACACGACTTCTGTATCTACTTAATTGGACCAATGGTTATGAATTGGGAAACATCATATGTAAAGTTCCTTGCCTGATGCTGATAAATACGGAAACAACTTTTTGCTTTTCAATCGGGTTGGAGCAGAGGTCTGTTTTATGATTTTCTTTCGCTAAGGCATTTCCTTCTTAATGGATGTTTCTTAAAAGGATTTCTTCAGGGATACTCTTCCTTAGACATAAAATGTTAGCCCAATGCTTTGATCTACCTTCACTTTGTATTCTATTTTCATTCGACCTTTCAAACAATAGACCCAGGGGCGGATCCAGAAATTGCTAGGAGGGGGGGGGGGGGGGGGCGCACAAACATGAATGTACGGGGGGAAGGGGGCCCTTCAGAAATGATATAACAGGGGAGGGAGGATCTGATGCCTAATTTCGATATTTTATGAAACGGAAGTTTGTTAATGGACGTTTACAAACTTTCCGCTACCTTATTAAATAGGCCAATGTTTACCCTGAGAGGTTAGATTTAAAAACAGTCTGAAATAACTCACGTTAATGTGATAAACCTACTTACCGATTAATTTCTCTGATTTTCGTGCTGAGCCTGGGGGAAAATACCCTTGGTTTACAGGTTACAAAAACAATTATTTGAGTTCGGTTTGGAAAATGATTTAACCCTTTCACTGCTAAATATGACATTCTACAATCCATAATTACAGAGATATTGGTCAAAATATGAAAATTAGTCTTAAAAATGTCTAAAACTCAAATTTTGTCTAGATTCTTCTGTTGGAATTAGTTTTTATATCAGTTGGATGAAAACATTCCAAATATTGGCACCATGCCAATTGGCCAAACTTGTCTATGTTGATAATATCAAGCTATGTTCCAATGGGTGCTCCTCACTAGTCAACGTGTTGGTGGAGGATAATCCGGTAATGTTTGGGTTAGGGGGGATTAGGTCGTCGGTCCATCGCCCCCCCTGGATGCAGATTATTTATACAACAATAAAATGCGTTGACAAACTATGTCCAGAAAGGGGACCTGGGAGAGCCTCCCCTCTCCTGGCCCTGTGTCTTTTATTATAATTTTATGGCCTCCAATTTTACTTTTTAACATAGAGCTATATTAGGTGTATCTGCCGGGCAAATTGGGCATTTTCTGCCATTAATCTTTTATGGGTATGGAGAGAAAACGTAATAGTCTTATTTTTGTAATTTATATTATGAATATCAGGCTTATATCGCTTTCAAACAAATTTCACAGAAATATGAAAATATGAAAATCAGGGTTGTATCGCGCATCCTGGCTATCAGAAAATACGTTTCTCCAAATAAATGAGTAATTAAGGAGCTTTTGAAGTAACGTCATGATCGGTTTTATGGAGTCACGTTAGATCGGTTTTATGGAGTAGGCTTCACCCTTGCCCAACGACATAAAATAAAGAGGAATGGGAATCCAGGCAAGAATCACCAGGGCCATATCCTAATGAGAGTGCGTGCACGTATCCAACAAGAAGAGGCACCCCCCCCGCCAGCTACATAAGGATCACTCCGACCACTGGACTAGGTGTTACTACATATATCACTTGATCTCCACCACGGTAACCTACAACATGGCCTACACAGTACTTATTCTTACCGATTCTAGGCTAAAGAATATCAAATCATATACAGATTTTATTGTTCAACGAGACAATTTACCAATACAGATTACCGTGGCTGCCTATCCAGGTGCAAACTTGGAAAAATTGCGTGTTGAAGGCGAAAAACTCTTGGATAAAAACCAATACCATATGGTATTATTATCGGGTGGAATCAACGACCTATCAACGTTGGACAGGACCACGTGGAATGCCAGCCCGGTATTCGATGATGTAGGACACCTAGTGGATACGATTACGGACAGACTACATAAAGTAAAAGATACACTCCTGGCCTATACTCAATATGTGGTTATTGCCCAACTCGTAGGAATGGATTTCAATACTTACAACAAGAATCGGACTGATCATCAGATGCTACAGGATATACTGAATGGAGGTGTCCGGTTTGTAAATAGAGTTATTTGCTCTATAAATGAGGAAAATGGACTCGTCCCGCCATGGTGCTTCTCGGACATTCATACCTATGACAAGAAGAATGACATCTTCCTGGATAAATACGTCAAGCTATATGATGGCCTCCACCCTGATAACTTACTTCTGATGCGATGGGCTGAGGCCATTATTAAGGCAATCAGGAAAAACATGGAAATAATTTTTAAAGTACATATCTAAGCGAAGTTTGATAACAAATACATAAATTATGGAGTTGTGATACGACCAAATTTGGTGATACAGCTTCACAATTTATAATCAAAATTGACAAAATTAACACAAATTGTTTATCTAAATATTCTTTATAAACCTACATCGAGAAAGACTTATGAGAAACAAACTATTATTTATTAGATTTTCTATAGATACCAGGCTCGCTTGAGCTATACAGACTTTTGCAAAATATATTAAAATAGGGCTCAATTGAGCTGGAAAGACCTTTCGAGAAACATTTTATCATTTATTACATATAGATACAAGGCTCACTTGAGCTATGCAGACCTTTGCAAAATATATTAGAACAGGGCTCAATTGAGCTGGAAAGACCCTTCGAGAAACACTTTATTAGTTATTACATATAGATACTAGGCTCACTTGAGCTACGCAGACTTTTGTCAAACAGATTACCTGTTTGACGACATTTTGGTCGATATTCTTATAATGTGAGATTTATAAGATACCCAATGCTCAATTGAGCTAGAAGAACACTTGGAAAAAGGATGACTTAAGTATATCGCAAGGCTCGATTGAGCTATAAAGACAATATACGAACAATCTGGATAATTTATCTGGTACCACAGATATATACTGAATAAATCATATAAGGCTCACTTGAGCGGATTATTTGTTTCATAAAACTGATCCAATTGGATAACAATAATATAGATATATATTATTAGGTACGAGACCGAGAGATCTTCCCCTTAGCATTCCGATGTAGTCTATAGTGTAAGGAATGATGACTTCAGGAGGCATTAATTTGCAATTGTCCTGGAGTAGTTCATATAATCAAGTTAAGAGATATGAGAATACATTAATATCATATATTCAAAATCTATCAATGAGAGTATATAGTGATCATAACATAAGATGACGTTTATAAATCAAAAGGGTATTCATGTAGTACATTTAAATGCTCGTAGCCTCATGAGTAATATTGAGTTGGTTCGTGCTTTTCTGAAAAATAGTAATATAACTATTTGCACGATCTCTGAAACATGGCTACATAGAGATATACCAAATCAATTAGTACAAGTTGATGGTTATAATCTCATTCGATATGATAGATCAACTAATAATACTAATGATAATAGACCTAAGAAAGGAGGGGGTCTGGCAATATATATCATAGATAAAATAGATAGCTATATAGAACGTCATGACCTAAACCATGGAGATTCAGATATTGAAATGCAATGGCTGGAGATTAGTTCCTTAAAAATAAAAAAAATTATTATAGGAAACTGTTATCGACCGCCAAATGGCAGTATACCAACAGCATTGACCATGCTTGATAAGGTATTAGAAGATATAGATGATCTAGAATTATACTGTCTAGGGGACTTCAATATAGATCTGTTAAAACCTAGTAAAAGCCGTAAAGATTTTTATAATATCATCTCCAACCATGGTTTACAACAAATAATTAAAACAACGACACGACAGACGGCCAAATCTAACACCTTATTAGATGTAATACTCACAAATACTAAACATATTAAGGATTCAGGTGTATTAAAGGTTAATATTAGTGACCATTACCCCATTTTTTTAACGCGGAAACACACAAAAAAACTTAAAGAACCAACCAGTTTTATTGGTAGGAACTATAGACAATATGATAAAAATGATTTGCTCCCAAAATTTGATAATATTGATTGGACAGATTTTGACAATACTAATGACCCTCAGGCAGCCTGGGACATCATGCTTATTCATATAACTAATATAATAGACCAACTATATCCAATTAAAACCTATAGGATAAACCAAACTAAGGATGCGTGGATAAATGATGAAATAATGCATTTAATTATAGAAAAGGACCAACTATTAAAACAGGCAGCTTTAACAAATGATGAACAGGCCTGGAAGACAGCTAGACAGGCAAGAAATAGGGTTAAGAATTATATATTTAGAGCTAAGACTAATTATCTGCAACAACAGCTAGAAGACACTAAGGGTAATGCCAAAGCCTTCTGGCGCAATGTGAATAAAATTCTCCCGAACAAATCTAATAAAGGGGATTCTATTTCATTGAAAAATGAAAGAGGGGACAAAATAAATCCTGATGATGTACCGGATTTTATAAATAACTTCTTTACCAATATTGGTCCCAACCTTGCTAAGAATTATAATATACCATATGAATTTATAGGTCCAATTGGACTATCAAAATTTGAGTTTAGTGAATTTACTGAAGCAGATGTATTAGACGAGTTAAAGAAGATTAATATATCCAAATCTTCGAGTCTGCATCTACTATCCACGCGTCTATTAAAGGATATATTCATTTATATAGCACCAAAAATTACAAAACTTTATAATAAATGTATAAGACAAAATAAATTTCCTGATACATGGAAAGTAGCAGAGGTCACACCGATTAAAAAAGAAGGTTTCAAATCAGATGTCACGGATCTGAGACCCATCTCGGTATTGCCTCTGCCTGGAAAAATTTTAGAAAAATTATTACATACACAATTATATACCTATTTGAATAACAATAACTTTCTATCAGAGAACCAAGGAGGCTTTAGACCAAACTATTCAACACAATCAACCACATCAAAATTACTTGATAAAGTATATAAAGCAATAAACAATAGATTAATAACACAAGCAATTTTTATCGATTTTTCCAAAGCTTTCGACACGATTAACTACAAAATTTTACTTAAAAAGCTTCTAATATATGATATACATCAAAACTCAATAAATCTAATTAAAAATTACCTTACAAATAGAAAACAACGAGTATTTGTCAATAATAAATATTCAAAACACCAACAAATTACGTGTGGTGTCCCACAAGGGTCTGTTTTAGGGCCACTATTATTCCTGATTTATATAAATGATTTAAACCACGTAATAAATAATATCGATATTTTCCAATATGCGGATGATACAGTTCTAATGTATTCGAGTCATACTCAAGCTGCCACAGTCAATAAACTACAAGAAGGGGTGGATTTATTATATAGCTGGTGCAGCTTAAATAAACTTACTGTTAATATAAAAAAGACTAAAGTAATGTACTTTGGTAAACAATATTATCTTAAAAACCTTGATTCAAATCCGAAGATCAATATGAATAATATTGAACTGGATATTGTTGACACATACAAATATTTAGGCATCACTTTGGACTCAAATCTTAATTTCAAACTCCACATTGATAATATAATCAAAATCCTAAGACACAAGATTTATTTACTTCGAAGATTGCGACCTTATTTGACTAAATATGCAGCTATTACCATTTACAAAACAACTATTTTACCCTACTTTGATTTTGGTGATATTTTTTACATGGCAGCCTCAAATACTAATTTATCAAAATTACAGGATAAACAAAATCAAGCCCTAAAGATTTGTTATAATGGGAGGGGTAACGTTGATTATGCGGAATTGCATATGATAGCGAATTTATCATTTTTAGATAAAAGAAGGGAAAGTCATCTATTAAATTTTATGTTCAAACGCAAAGATGATAACACTTTATTGGATAATAGACATCTGCCCACAAGACAGCACCAATCTGTAAAATTTCAGGTTCCTCAATATGAAATAAAACAATTTAAAAACTCGATACTATACGCTGGAGCTATCCTTTGGAATAGACAACAAAATTTTTTAAAAGATATAGTAGACTACGATGCTTTTAAAAGAGCAACAAAGAAATTATCTAAACTACCCTAGAAATATAGAACACAACACCTGTCATTTAGAAATATAAGTTTATTTCTCTATCTTATATTATAGAAACAAAACTCTCATCTCATCTCATATATATGTACATGGTAATGTAAATCTCATATAAATAATCATGTACCATAACCATTATCATTCCCTATGACTCATATATGTTATTCCCAAATATATGTAACCAGAAGCTGGGCTGACCGGAAGACCGGTTCCATTATGGGAACCGATAAATCGGCCCAGGGTAAAAATTCGAAATAAAAAAAAAAAAAAAAAAAAAAAAATGGTTAATTAAAACTCAGGTCCGTACCCAGCTTTTGGTGTGGCGAGGTTCCACAAGTGGAACTTTTGTCTATATTTTCAATAATTTGAACTTGACAGAGATGCCACTCAGCAGAGATGAAAAATCCGGAAGAAGCAAGGACATTTCCGGATTTTCAACTATGAAAGTAAAATGGTGTAATGTGCACTATAGACCTATGCACCAAGAAAGGGTGACTTTAAAAGTTATGGAAAAAGGCATTTTTTTCAAACAACCATTACTTTCTAGGTGAATGAGCTACAGTATTACTTCATATACCATAGGATTCACAATAAATTGGACAATCCATCCAGTCTTGTTTTGTAAAACATATCATAGAATGAAAACGTTCTATTTAGAACCAAATTCGGAAAAATGAAAAAAACTTTTACTGTTAACTCATACAATCTGATTTGAGGCTCTATAGAAAGAATGTAATGTTTGTGATATGTGAAAATACATTTATTAGGCATATCTGTCTTTACTTGAGGATTACAATTATGTGTAGTGTTAGTGGCTGTTATGTATATTCATAATTTTACAGCCAAATCTTTCAAAATTCAAAATGGCCAAAAAGTGCAAAAATTGATGATTTCAGAGATTCTCTATGGGGATTTACTATAGGATTCGGTTGTAAATGTGAAAATTTGTGATATGAAAGGTCTTTTGGGCATCAAATCATTAAAAACTAGACTATAATTTTGTATTACCATTTTAAGGAAAGACAATAATGTGTTCTATATCCTCAGGCATGCAATAGATGAATCTAAAGTTCCTATAGTTTGATTTACATGCTTCATAAATGGCTGTAAAAAGATGAAAAAGTCAACCTTTCTTAGAGCATGGGTCTATAGTAATGATAAATTTATGCTTCAGCTGGCCTAAAAACGATCTGGGAATAATCTAAAGTAAAAATTTGGTGACTTTTGTAAAGAGAAATGCTAATTTCATAATCACACTGAACTGGCAAAAATCCGGAAATCCGGAAAAACGAAGGAAAAATGGCATCTCTGTACTGATTTTATTATCTTCTTTACATTAATTTTTGGAAGGGAAGGTAGAACTTTCAGAAACATTTCATTTGTGGGGGGTGGCCCGCCACCCTCAACCCCCCCCCCCCCCCCCCCCCCCCAGTTACGGGCATGTAACTAAAAAAGTTGTGGTGAATTTTACTTTTTTTTTTGTATTTTGATATATTTTTCTTTATTTTAGGGTAATTAACTAAAAATGCGCGATATATCACTGTACACGATACAACCCTGTTTTACCCTATATGGGTTTGTCAATGCATTGGTGTTTATACAGCCATCAGCCTACCGAGGCCGGTACCCTAAACCCACACTGACCGACCGGTCTCTAATCCCCTATGTTATGATACATTGACTAGTGGATGGCAGCCCTTCCAATTATTGGTTTCCATGGTAACCAGCAATTATTCATTTTTGATGAAATATTGATTTCACTCATTTCAAAGAGAACAAAATTGTTTGATTGTGTTTCCAAAACAAAACAGTATGTGATTATCATAAATGAAACCAAAGTTATTACATTTTGAAAATGATATAATTTTTCACTTATTAACCAGTTTTTTTATTTGAATGATGATGGCAAAGTCATCTTTATGTATATTGCTACAAAGTTATCCAATTGCAATTCTGTTATTTTTTGTTGAACTGATGGTAGGATATTCAAACAACCATAACTCTGGTTCTAATTGGAATTTTTGAAAAATTCTTTCAGTTCCTGAGAGCTTAATTCACCCTCGTCAAATCCTATACCTATGGGAATTTACTACAGAGCCACTTTTGTGGCTTCCCGCGGTGAAACGGTTAATGGTATTATGGCTTATCGATATTATACATACAGTTCACACAAATGCTCCTTACTTCTCAGTTCATTGCTCATAATTGTATTCACAAATGTAATGAGCATATTCCTTCGTTTAATAGATCACAATAGTGACAATTCAAGAACAGAAGCAAGCGCAAGGTGGTAAATTAGTACGTTATTGTGAATTCACGTAACATAGCTGCCCTCTACATAATGTAGTTAATGAACAGTTTCAGTTTAGACTCCCTGAACCTGTATGTACGTAAGTCCCTTATAGGCGTCCTTTGGTAGGTAGACATGTAAAACGAGGTCTGCTCTGATTGTCTAAAAGGGCTCATTGTTGTTAGTCTGTAACGTAGTTACACACACTCAACACAGTCTTTCACTCTATGACAGAACACCTGTGTCCGCTTAATGCTCCACGTTCTGACAGAGTGACTTGTCACGACTGACCCAAAGGTGGGAAGTAGGAAACGCTCCTCCACCTTCCCGCTATAGACGTTGTATACATGACGTCATACCTCCAAAACTGAGATGGCAGCCATGTTGGTGATCAATTTAAATTAACTATTATTCACAATACTAAAGCATCTATGATATAGATCTCTGTCTATTTCATCAAGGCTAGACTCAATGAACCATAATAAACAATGACTATCTACAAATTGCACATATATCTGCACACGGTCTATAGGCTTACACCTGTAGTGATCCGTCCCTGGGGATCCATCCTCAACTTCGCAAACACGTAGATGGAGAAAAAACATTGCAAGGGAATACTTCATCCATGTCTGTAAATCTGTGCATGTGCATTAATCGTAGATGGAGAAAAAACATTGCAAGGGAATACTGCATCCATGTCTGTAAATCTGTGCATGTGCATTAATCTCTTTGTATATATTCCCGCTAAAAGCCGGGAAGGGGGTGAGGATCCCTTGGACCCCTCCCCCCATGACTCCTGAGGAATACGCATAGGAATATACATGATTGTAATAATAAAGATATAGGAATCTTGAAAAAGAAATCATCTAAACACAAGGTAACATCATCTGATTATATATGTGTGATATTGAACCGTATATATATGTTTCATGTTCTCTACAAAGTCAGCTTTGCCCATGGCCATGCACATTCATCTTTACCTAGTAGCTACGCCTTACTGTTTTCCATTAACTTTTAGATTAATGAAGCTTCAGCTAGAAAGTGACTTATGCCGGGGACACTTCATTTCCTGAAATTGATGTAATACCAACATGGAGATAAAGATGTGAAGTTAGTCAATCAATCTCCGGCGGGAAGCCTATTATCCCACTGTATCCGCTATACATTTGTTTCATTTTTACAAAGCCTGTGGTCAACATTATGCTTTTGAATAATTCGTTCAGGGGGCTGACTAAGCATCTGTCCTTTAATGCTGTAAGAATTCTGATGCAACAACTTCTACTCTGTATTGCAATTGCAATTAAGTTTTAAATGCACGTATATCTCTTCCACAAAGCAAAAGCACTTGTCAACGTCGACGTTATAATCCGTATATATACAGCCAACTAATTCTTCCTCCGTTTTTGAGGCCACCTAGTGCTTATTGCAGTCCTCCTATTTATTGAAAGGGCCTAAATTTAAAAAAAAGAAAGGGGGAGAGTAATGATGTAAATAAAAAAAGACAATGGAGGCCAGTATTGTCATACGACTCTCTTTGTCCGTTTTTCAAGAGCTATTGTTCGCCACTAAGTCAGCAATATGGGTATCGTTGCAACTCCGTCAGTAGAGGATTAGCTGGGCGTGTTTCAGCCGGTGCGCTCTTTTGGCCGATCGATAGGCATAATTAAGATGGCGGCGCGCGGTGCGTATAAAAGGGGCTGTAGCAGACGACATTCGGCACAACTCGGTTCTGACCCGCGGCACACGCGTCACTGTGTTGTTATGGGAACGCGTGGGTGTCCCCCTCACCTGAGTTGGTGGAAGAGATCCAGCCGTCACCAGGGTTGATCAGTGGATACGCTTCGTGATGTGCAGAGTGCAGGTAGGTAGTTCCCATAGCTTAATTCATCAGGTTCTTAGTTAAGCCATGGAAATATAAAAGAGGTAGAGTAAAGCATTTCTTAATAATCTTCTGCTAAGAAATGAATCAGAATGTGTGCTTGTGTTTTTCAAAATGAAGCCTTTGAACTGCGCGTTAGTTTTGGTATAAGTATTATACTTATCTCTAAAAGAAGCAGGCCTAATAGGGCCTCCACGTCAAAGGCGCCGGTCAGCCATGTGACGTGTGGTCGACACCTAGAGCGTATAAGACAAGAATCTATGTATCCTTCTGAACCTTCTGACACGATGCACTTATCAAAATTGCTCGTAATCTTGGCCAACTCCTGCTCATGCAATCTAAATGCTGTGTGGACAGGCAGAGTGACCTCTGAGGAAAGTGTGAGTCATGGGGGACCGACAGAGGCCTTTTCATCTTGGCTTCATCATCAAAACCCCCTTTTCAGAGTCCTGCCTTTCCAATGCATCCAATTTCTCTGCAATGCTTCTGTACATGCGCTTGGTCATCTTAAGAAATCAAATACATCTCGGCGGGCAGCCTTCGTGCCTAGTCAAGAGCTGGTCACATAGTCGGACCGCAATGCACGGCTGCAGTGCCGGCCCACATTGGCATCCCTCTGTGCAAACACTCTGGAGAGGAACTCTCCTGTCGAAGGGGAGGTAAGTTTGGCGTCTGAGGACGCATCTTTTAGCCAGTAGGGGGCGTGGACTGGATGGGGCAAATGGGACGGGTGATCCGCTGAAGTCCCTCACAGAAACTCCATTAACTGCTGCCTCCTGCTCCTCCAGTGGCGCCTTTATCCATGTCTTACTCTATGTCTGGTACAGCTTGCACGTGTTTTAACACTTCGGACCGTTTTGTGATGTCTTCAGATATTCTACAGTAAAAACATCAAGTTTAAGTTTTTATGAATATTTACATGAACAATAAATTATTGTGTATTCAATGTGAAAAAGTGGCTGGCTTTGGCAGATACGGGCCTACATCGGTAATAATTGCAACTGCTTGTTAAATGTATGGCGTTACAAAATAATACATAGGCTATTAACAAACTATATCCCATGAATTGTCACATGTAAACTATTTAGAAACAGACAAAAACATTGAACTTCCTCTACCTAAAAGAATTTCTTGTCCGAAAAGAGGAATTGAGAAAATGATAATGTTCATAATGGTTTAGATTGAGTGAACTTGTAGAAGATTAAGTAAACTTATGGAAGAAAATACAGGATTCATATCTTTTGCATTTCTCACATCCCTTTGCATTATTTTCAGCCGAGATGGACGATCTTCACTTTTCCCTGCATTGGGGCTCTCAGAAAACACGGAAATGCGTTATCAGCCGAGGCAGTCCCACTTTACGGCCCTTAAAGCTCCCCGAAGACCCAGTGATTTTGAAGCCGGGCCACGTTTTAGAACGCCTTATCCGCTTGGTGCAGGGGTCGCGCGTGCGCCGTGTCTACGTGCTGACGCTGGTTGCCTTGACGACGGTCACGTGGACGTGTCTCGTCGCCATGTTGTTCACTATGGGCGTGCTCGTGCCTCTAGAAGCGTCACGTGACTGTGAAACACGTGAAAACGGCAGTACCCTCTGCCCGCCGCGAGGGGGCGCCCTCCAGATGCTGCCTCTAGGGGGCGCCACCAACCTACACATGCTGTCCCCTAATATCCAAGATAAAGTGATTCTTCGCTGGACCAAGTACTATGGGAAAGAGTGGAAAGTGCCTGCTGGAAATAAGATCTTTGAGGATTTGCAGTGTCCGCAGCGACAGTGTTTTATCACTGATAACAAGTCTGCTATAAAGGAGAGTGACGCCTTACTTGTGCACATGCGTGATATAACTGACCCGTCAGAGCTTCCTGTCTACAGACGCCCAGATCAGAGATGGGTGTTTTATCTGCTGGAGTCTCCTTATCATACCAAAATTAATCTGACTAAATTCAACGGTCTCTTCAATTGGACCAGTACTTATTCATATGAATCGGATATCCCATCACCTTATGGTTCATTTGTACAAAATGGCTTCCTGAAGGGTGTTGCAGCTGCAGTTAACTTCCAAAGTAGTCCTATGAATAAAGCATTTGCCACAAAAACCCGACTGGCTGCCTGGTTTGTGACTAACTGCAAGTCACGCAACCGCAGGGAGGAGTATGTCAACCTAATGCAAAACCATATGATGGTTGATGTGTATGGGATCTGTGGCAAGCTGAAATGCCATGACCGCACTGTGTGCCATGATATGCTGAAGAGAAAATACAAATTCTATCTGGCCTTTGAGAACAGCAATTGTCGGCAGTACATAACAGAAAAGTTTTGGCACAATGCTTTAGAAAATGACATAGTTCCTGTAGTAATGGGGGCACCAAAGGAAGACTACGAACGTGTGGCCCCTCCTCACTCCTTCATCCACGTTGATGACTTCCGGTCCTCCCGTGAACTCTCCCGTTATTTGAGGATGTTGCACAAGGATACGAGACTGTACAATGAGTACTTTCGGTGGAAACGAACAGGGCAGGCAAGGACGCACATCAATGAGCACCCGACCGGAAGTCGGTTCTGGTGTCACCTGTGTACTGCCCTACACGACACCTCCCTACCACCAAAAGTGCATCAAAGGATCGATAAGTGGTGGAGTGTACCCAACCAGTGCTTCTGATTAGCCATGGCTACTCTAGACTTGTATCGTTAGAGTGTACATTGGCGCCCTTTATTGGCAGGATCCAATTTTGATAACATGACATGATGTTTGGTTATTAAAGGATGTCAGCATGGTAGGAGTCGTGAATCATAGTACATTCTTTTATAAAATCATAGTCTTCACAATGATAACACTGTCTTATGCTTTATAATCTGATAACTTATGATTAAGTTATCATTTACCTAGCCATTGACATGGGGTACATAAACATACAAGTATACGCAAAGACGGTTTTTGGAGTGAAAAGGAAAAGTGTGAGAATGCACTTCTTTTGTTTATTATTTTAACAAGGCTATTTCAATAACCGTTTGCTTGTCTACAAATGTGCGAGTCGATTCTGAATATATTCTCATGATGGTGGTCAAGATTTTGCTATTTTTGTGAAATAGCTGTTTGGTCCTGTCTAAAGTCGCTTATCACATCAACCAGTGTTAAAGAGTGAGAGATCAATTGTGTGAGTTCAAATCAGCTTGACTGGGCGTGGCTTCACCTGCATGTGTAAACGGAACCTTTTTGGTCAGCCGCAGTGTGATACGTTCACATGGTGGATTGGGGAGAAGAGGATAGGGAGGGAGGGAGGTAGAACATAAGGAACACATAATGAGAGAAAGAGCACTGACGGGTGATTCAGGTAAAAAAGGCACAAGGTGTATAAAGTATTTAATGATGGCACCTGTTTTTCTAACATAGGTAAAACTATCTCTGTTAATGCATACAAAAGCCACGATGGGAGATGGGTGTATAAGAGAATCAGGCTGCCTAAGGTTGAAATAAAACATTAAAAGTAAGTGATGCCATACAGCTGCAGTGTTTTTTAAGCTTTGCTTATCAGAATTGTGTTCTATACGAGTCCAAATTTAAAAGTGGCACTCAACTCTAGCCACAATTGGAACCTGATGATACCTTGTCATTATAAAGTTATAATCAGAGAAATGTGGACGATAGATAAGAAAGAATAGGGAAGCACAAGGAAGGACCTTCAAATGAAACAGCTTCGACAAATAGGCCTAGGTCTATATAGAGCTTCTTCGTTGTTCCTAGAAAGTCATTGTAACTAATGTGGCCGGCTTCGAAATCCATTAGACCGAATTGTACAGTAATTACTTCAGGGAAAATATAACTGTTATATCTTCTTCGTCTGATAAGCCGTCGCTTATTTTTCAATATCTAATGTATTCATAGGAAGAGTTTGTCAAAAACGATGGATGTCATTAAATTATGTTTTACTGTAAACGTCATTTCTTGCTCCAAGTCATTTATTGTTATTTAAATGTCAGAGCTCATATTGCACTAGCCTAGGCCTATTGGATGCTACTGCCACATACTATGCTAAAAAAAATCCTAATGTCCTGATGTCGGTTAGCTATGGGAAAAGATATCGATCTGTGTCCTCTGAAAGGTATGTATCTTATTACAAATTGGAACAAATAGGTAACAAAAGTCATGAAACGTATTACAAAGTTGATTCACATTTTGATATAAGACTAATGTTCGAAATAACAAAATAATGTTGAATTATGCTTTTTCATTTTAGATTTCAGGCACACACTGGACAAGAACGTAGAAAAGTTTTGGTAAAATTGAATAAACAGAAGAAGAAATATTGACTCCTATGTTTTATTGTCATGCTTTTTATATTATTTTCCACCGATTAAGTTCAACATCTGAATCGGATCAAGCTGTTAAGCAACCCATTAAATATTGAATACATGTGGCAAAAAAAGACCTATGCGTGATGGTTATGAAGTATCATAAATCATAAAAAGTGAGTCGTTGATAGAAAGGAGTATCTTCTGTAGCAGAAACGAGTGAACTATTGAGGATATAATGTCCATTAATTAATAGGGTGCTATTTGCAATTACTTAAGAGCATCAATGGCAGTCTTTCTCCACTAAGACTGCAAGTCCATTCCATAATGTAGTTCCCCATTACTGATGACACAATACTTGCATGAAAGGATTAAGTTTCTTATGTCTAATGTGCAACACCAGTCGCAAGAACTGCCATTGATAATGAACAGTCTGAGGGGCTTGTCTGCTCAACTCACCAGCCAAAGCTCCTTGCCTGCCTATCCGCGTCATTCCATAACAGAACCCTGCTTCCAGTACCAATCTTTTCAGGGTGTGTAACCAACAATAGTAAGTAGCACTCTGCCTGGTGCTGATGCTAACAAGTGTTCCCATATGTTCCACGACATAGCCCCTTATACACATCATCCGCTATAATTCAAGTCAATAAGCCCATCCCACACCCCATATGTCCTGGGGGTTGGACGAAGGTTGAACAAAATACATCATAACTATAAGCCATTCCAGTTTATACTTGCTTCAGGCTTCAGCATTGATTTCTATGGGAAAAATGCCATTATATCTTGCTGTGTTTCACAACCTTTAAGAGCGATTTGTCAATAAAATCGTCAAGGTTCGTTCTGTTTTATGGCTGCTTTCTTAGGGAAAGCAATTGTGATAATATCGTATTGTAAACTTTGACTTTGACGTGGGATGGGCTTATTATCCAGTTCATGTAAGCACAACTCTGAGAGACTTATATTGAACAAGCGAGTAATTTGGCTATAGGCTCTATACTCGGAGTAAGTACAGGCTTTCGGTCTGTTTTAGATCTAATGCCCTGCACTACCCGCTTTTCCCTCCCCTCCTCAGCAGCTCAGGCTGCACCACATTGGCACCTTGATCGGCCAGCCACACCAACTCCATTTCAATAATGAAGCCACGTGCAGTCACGACCACGCGACCGGGTTTGGTAGAAAAAAAATAGCAGGAAAAAATATCTTGCCCGCTAATTGAACAAAATGTCAAATTGGTACAAATTGGTTTCGGTCCCTTTTGTCAGCGTCAGAATGATGGGTGCACATGCGCACACACTCAGTTATCGGGTACCAGATGTCAACTGACAAAAGCCTAAACCACTAAAAACATTCACTGTTCTGTGTTTGTGCATATGTCATATCTAAACACATGCAACTGTAAACCTAGACATGCATATTTGATACATGGCATCACGTGTTTAATTTCGAAACACCAATTAACAATATAATAATTATTTAGAAACAAGCTACTTTTATCAATAAAATCTATTTACGAGACAATATTGTTTGCACTAAACTTGTTGCCTGTATTGATTCTTTTATAAGCGATGAGTTAGTAGCATATGGAAATGGGAATTTACAGATGGTTTGCTGCTTTTCACATACACTATCTCACAACATCGCGTATACAATATTTTTTTAGTATAAACGACGTCGCGTATATAGATGGTTCGCCCTGGGAAATCCTCTATGTGCCCCTAGATTCACAATAATGTGCTTTGTCAAAAGGAACCAGAGTATTGAAGTGAGGATGAAATTACCATGTTATCAGCGTCGGATCCAACAGATTGAAAAGGGAGGGGTGGGGGGCGCACTCTTGCAAAGAAACATTCCTTGATTACTTTTTGGCCGATTTTTACATTAGGAAAATGCAAATTTGGCCAAAAAGCCCCCCCCCCCCTCCCCCCAAATCCGCCACTGGTCCTACCTGGATGGTAATACTCCTATGGCCATACGCATTTGCATTGTTGGCACTGTGCAGATCATTGTCTTGAGGTTCTGTTCGTTGACACTTGGTGCTGCACACTCCATCTCCGGCCGGTGTGTGCCCACATCTGGTGGTGATTGAACACCGACAATTCTGACCTGCCGTCACACGCCTCATGGACTACTGCATTCGGAAGGCTTTCTTTTTCATCAAATATAACCACGCTACAAAAGGATTTATGTTTTTCCATCTCCAGCGCTTTTTCTTGTTATGTATACGGTTTAGAAAAAATGTAAGTGGAATGAGAGTTCTACAAATATGTTCTTTAATGTACTATGGACTATTGTAAGATTATAAGGCGTTTATTTATGAAGTTATATAGAGACCAAGGGCAGAAATGAAATCACGGATTTAAAATAAAGTTCATAATCAGCTGATCGGGGGGGGGGGGGGGGATATAAGTCACGATATAGGTCTATCTATCCCTCTGCAAATGGTACGTATAATATGATATGACCTTATATGCACCGCTGACACTTCTAGTCATTATGACGACATAAATCATCAAAATTCTAATGGTTGTGATTGCAGCAGGTCGTATGTTAAATTTAGGTTGTCTATATATGCTCCTACCTATGAAGGAAGATTTTTGGCCACACAGAACTGTCCATACAGGATTAAAGTTTTTCAAATTCTATAATTACATTAGGGCCTATTTTATCATATATATACTATTATGATAGGCATAGGAATTCTGGTAGGCCAATTTCTGGAAAGTCGACAGACTAGGGTTCGTTGGGGTAGGAGGCAGAGGTCCGTTGGAAGCCGCTTAAACAAGTGTTGCTGTCATCAGGACAGATTAAGGTAGTCAGGAAGACTGAAACGACTCTAATCAGCGGTGCCTCATAATCATTGACCTAATCTAATTAGAGCGATTAGCCGCCATGTTGTCAGCCGCTGACCGGAAGTCGGCCCTAACCCGAACTGACAGGCGTTGTCATAGTTACTGTCAAGGCCCCTGGCGGCAGTGACCTGAACCTTATATCTCACATGTAATCCTGCAGTACATGACATTTATAGCTCCATGAGGACCAACTTTCACCACCTGCTGGAGGGGGTTGGGGATGGGCATGGCATCTAGTGCCTCAAAACTTTGCTGAACTAACAATTATAAATTGCTACACAGCCAAGCTGCAATGTTACAGAACCGTTCTGCAACCATACCTTTTTAGTCAGTCTGTTACTTACTAAGATGGCACGTAACAATTACATTATTGATGGTGAGGTTGAAACCTCACTAAATCAGAATGTTATTACAACGTTGTTTGTTGACGTCGCAGAGCAACGTCACAACAGTACGTTGCAGCAAGGTTATTGGAAGCCATCAAAATAACGTAACAAGAACCAGTACAGAACCAAACAGAACATTGCTGCAACGTTATAATAACATCACATGCTTGCCTGGGTATATAATGATTTTAATGCGAATTGCTCTAGGCTCATCATTTACAGACAAAAACTTATGCAAACATTTATACAAAGATTAATGACATAATGGAAAGATTAATATGGTAAGTGACACTGGGACACATGTTGGGTCATATTTCAAGTTCTTATGTAACATTTATTATGATAATAAACCATACACGACCCAGTTTCACGAATTGTAAGCTATGAATAAATAGTTCTCGGATCCATCAATAAGTTTTGGTAGAAAAAGTCTAATTTATTAGGGATAATGGACGTGCTCTTTTGTTATTTAATCGAAGTTCACGAGATATATTTCTTTCGAGTGATCAATAATGTCTTAGCACGGTTGTAATTGGACATCTCCCTCAAATAAAACGTAATGGTTTTAATGTTCTCTTTTTAGAATTAATGAAGCCCAGAACCTTTCTACACAAAATGGGAGATTTGACTTTTCTCATTGTTAATCATTCTTTGAGAAGAGCATCATAAACTTGGGTTGATTTTATCCCCAAGATAAACCATGTACATACAAAAAGAGAACAAAAATTAATAGATGCAAGCTATAGCTATCCACGTTCTTAAAGCTGTTAAGCGTCAGTTCCCAAGTTTTAAAGACGTTCTTTGAAATGGTCCTACAGAGAATCAACAGACAAATTGCCGATGGTTCTGCATGTGCTGCCGCCCTGTCTCCTCTGACAGGCCTCATTGTCCGTCTTTAGGCTCCTTTCTATCTACGTCGATGGCAGCTCAAAGGAAATAGGCATTGAGGCTGTATGATCACACCATACCCCTACTTTGTTGCCCGCTTTGTTGCTCTCTCATAAAATGAAACTAGAACAATGCCTGCAGCCATGTTTTCATTGTCTGCTACTTAGTGTCTTGGATGGCATTTATGCTGAAAGCGCTACTCCAGTAGATGAAAGCACGCCCATAAAAATCTGTGAACCACCCTTTGTGGAGTTTTGTTACACCTATTTCAGTCCTTTATGGTTAGGGGAATCTGATGCGTGACCCACGGCAGTTATCATGCGATTCTCCTATTCTTCGGGAATTAATGAGATGAAAGGAGGGTCACCATTGGGGGCGACAGTCATCTTCGTTCCAGATTATCTCCGTCGAAAGCTATCGGCTTTAATTCAGGAGCATTAGCTCAAAGCGGCTGTCAGAGTCCGATTCTAGCCTGGTGGCCGGAAGTAAGGGAACCTGCTGGAGTCATGCGCATGTGCAAGGTTATGACAAGGCGAGGACGTCGTTGATGGTGTCAGGTATTAGATGAGTCGCCTGGACTGTCGCGCTAAAGACGAGGCTGAACACGCAGGTAGAACCCCCATTAGATAGAACCGGATGTAGGCGTGGTCCAACTGCCGGATCTCCTTGTCCTTCGCTCCTCACTGTCCTACTGGTAGGAACTAATTGGACGACAACAGTAATAATAGCGTCGGAAAAGGAAGGGTCAAGATAAACTTATGTATGATTGACTGAGACCTTGTATTGTCATTAATCGTGACGTGAAAGTATCTGTTATCTTGAACAGCTGTTTTTATCAATCTATTAAAACAAAATCGTCCATATTAAGTTGACATGTAATACAAGTCACTGTAAAATGACATAGAAGCGAGGGAGCAATTACCCAAAGAGGTAGATTCACAGATTGTCACCCTTAGAAATAGTCCTGATTGGCTTGGTATCTACCTCGCAAGTAGAAATTGCCCAAAGAGGAATATATTGGTACCCAAGGCCGTACCCAGCACTAGAAAATCAGTAAAATTAATATTAGTGCGAAGCGAGCAAATCCGAGCATGTTCCAAGCAAATCTGAGGAGGTTCGAATATAATCTGAGGAGCTCTAGAGACCCTCAGAAGCCCCTCGGCTACGGCTAAAAACAGATCTGGGCCATTAATTTTATAGAGAGAAAACTGAACAAAAAGGTCAGTGCTACTAACTTGAAACCATAGACAAAGGTGAGTTGGACCACTCTGGCCGCCAGTGTGTTGATAGCTGCCCCCACTTTTGCCTTTTTTCAAACCTTCTCGTTTCCACTGTAAGAGAGAATAAAAATGGGACACACTGAAGAAACATCATCATGCTGAAAATAAAAAGCAGTTTAAACAGCTTCTCCTAACTCATAAAAAATATTCCATATAGTGACTACACTAGTCACAGGACCGGCTATACACGACCAATGCTTGCGTTTTCATTTCGATAATTATAATCTTTGTACTTGATTTCTATATTTCATCTATATATTCATCACACCATGGTTACTGCTGGAAGATCGCAATGTACGGTAGGGTGGGGCAAGACGCCCACCTTAAGAAAGCATTCCCATATTTCTGTTCTAAGCTATAGGATCAAAAACGAAAAGAAATCAAATCAAAGAACTAGTGACCTTTTGTCAAATAACACAAAAATTATTGATTTCATTTAAATAGGGCTAAGATACAAGCAATTTTTTAAAATGTGGGCCTTTTGCCCAACCTCTAGGGTGTGTGGGGTAAGATGCCCATGGGCATCTTGCCCCATTTTGCCCATTTTTGGGGTGGGCCTTTTGCCCCACAATTTTGAAATGTTTAAGACTTGTAAGAAAACCTGTGTATCACATCTTTATATATATCCCCTTACAATCAGAAAGGGTGTTACTTTCTGAATAAATGCAATTTTTCAGCCTGGGATCACCCTGAAAATTTAGGAAATAAATTCATAAAGCCAAAAATTAACTGTCTAAGGGTCTGAAAAATAGAAATGTTCATAATTCTCTTAATCATTCATGTATCCATTCAAATATAATATCTACAACGTAATATAGCCCTATGAAGTTAATTTCCAATCTTACTTTTGTTATAATGATACACTATGCAAAGTTAGAGAGGGTGGGTGTCTTACCCCACATGGGCGTCTTGCCCCACCCTACCCACTGTAAAGTGGTTCTTGAATAAAGAAAAAAAAAAGAGAAAAAAAAGAAAAAACACTTCTGAAATTGATAGGAGGGACTAGAACAGAAACACGGTTAAGGAGTAGGCTAACTCTATGGATAGTCTAAAATTGAAACTTAACATGTGGCATGTGGCACGTGCACGTGGAAACGTAGGTTCAGTTGTGTTTTTCAATATTTGAGGACACATTATGTAGATGCCGAAAAGCATTGAGTCCAATGAGTGCAGGAAATGGACGCCATATTCAAACTACCCCGGTGATTCGGAGTAATTCTAAGGTATAGTTTTGTATCCATGTATAATGATTGTGCGAATTCCTGATTACCACATTGTGTTGATTCGTTGTTATTCCCAACCAAACAGCAACTAGAAGACTGTGTGAACATGCAATAAGCATAATTACCCCCTAAAACATGAGCCCGACCTTTTCGGCCGACCCAGGAATTGGCCACCAGAGCTGTTTTTGAGCCACTTAAGAGCAGCTCGCCAAGTATTATTGGCCAAGAGCACGAGAGGGGAGGAAACGGGAGCCGCCCTTCTCTGCCCGGGTTAGAGTATCTGCAGATACATGTTCTTCTATATTGCTAGGCAAGGTGTAACCTCGTGTTTTCTGAGAAACTAATCCTCTAAGTACTGTACGTCTGGGGGTACCATTATACTAATGGATGCAATGTCTGGTTTACCTGGGAACCTTTACAAGTCTGTACGACAGCTGGAAGATTAGGTTCTTACTATGTCGGGTAAGTTCAGAAATAATATCCAGAACTTCGTACTATTTGATTGCACTTTTACTTTTGGGTAATCAAATGTATAACCACTTAAACAGCTGCATTCCTATATGTAGGGGATAGTACAACCACCTCAGAGGAAAAGGTCAGGAAAATGTTAGGGATCTTAGGAATTTGTCTGGGAACGTTGACATTTCGAAAAGAATTATGTAACAGAAAACGGACCCTTTGTAAGAAGAAATTATAATTCACGTTGGTATTTCCGTTGTCTTCAATAGCATGTTAGTAAAAGGAAGTGATTCGTGTTATGCAACAAAAACACATTTTTAAAACTATGCAAATGTATTAATCATAGACTTGTTTAATACAACATAAGTAAAGAAAAGCGTGAGTGATTCGCAATGGATTCATTAAAATGTGTCAATGTATTGTCTCGTTCTTCATGCACTTTTTGAACCCATAATGTAATACAGGCTCAAAGTTTTTAATTCAATATCATTGGGATTATGGACAAAACATCTTTCGAATTAATGGTATATATATAATGAGTAAGAAATGAATGATAAATATTGTTGAACTGTGAGTTGTTATAGAACATACAAATCTATCATAATGCTAATATTTGCTCAAAGGATACTACTGAATACCATTGAATGAATGCCATTCGTGTATTTCTAATAATCAGAATCGTTTACATCTACGGTTGCATAATGCTTTTTGACTGACGCCTTACGTCATATGTCTTTTTTTTAGCACTAACAAGTCAGAAGGATACTTAATTCTTACCGTTTTTGTAAACAATTGACTTTCCAACTAAAATAATTCCTATCAGCTATTTTCTAAACGATTTCTAGTGTAATTTCTATCACCGTACTAGAAAAAGAAGTCAACACTTTGTGACTCATACGTTACTACCCAGCGTTGCGTGAGCTCACGTAAGCCCCGTTCGCCCCCTAGTGTCTGTTTCAAGAAGTGCAGATAAGAACTTGAGCAGCTCGCCCCGACCAGATAAGTGACTCGACCAACGTTATGAGAAGTCCGTGAAAAACGCGTTATTAGAAACCTGTCAAAAAACAGCCAGGGGTTCACATGCGAGGGTCATCAGGGTATCATAATCTCTCAGGAAAAGGCAGTTTTTGCCTAAATTAAAAAGATTGATAGCAGGGGTACGAACCCTTAAAAGAATTGTCCCCTCGAAAATCATAGATAGTAACCAAAGGCACAGGTTATGAAAGCGCTTGATAGTTTGCTTCTTTTAATTACAGATTAAATTACAGATCAATATTCGTCGATACCAATCAAATCATTAGGCTTTGCGTTTAAAAGACACACTTTGTTTTGATTAAATCGTTTCTGCATCAAAAGGCCAAAGACATTTTCTGTAAAAGAACTCGTTTTAATTCTGATCTAGAATGATATGTAGTATTCAATATAGTCCGACGGTAAGATTATTAAGTGTATGATAGCTTCATTTGCGTGATCTGAATAACTAGAGAATCACTAGAGAAAGACATTATGCTCTGACGGATTCTGTCAAAAGCCTTCTTTGCATGAGTTTATATCATTCATATTTAGAGCAAAATAATGTGCTGTATCAGCACTATCTCTATGTTGCCTAGGAGTTTAATACACACATATATGCACATCTACTTCATATTGATGAATACACCTGACGTGTAGCAAAGTATGAAAAAACGCGGGGACATAAAACGGGAGACATAGCAAAGTATTTGTCGTTCTCAATTAATTAATTAAGGGACCATGTTGCTGCAATGGAGATGCAAAAATATAATACCATGACTCGGGAAATGAGCCGCGAGTATTGGCTTAGACGACGACAATGCCAGCGGATGAAGTGAGGGAATTAAGTCAGGCATTTCGCCCGCGGGGTGCAGTGGGTGCTGTCGGAAAACTGAGCTCAGCCTCGAGGTCTGTCTAATCTGAGCCGACAAGGTACGGATTATGACAGCAGCAGAAGCAGCAAGGATTTGTCCTATTAACATAAACTGGGGTCATAAGCCTTGTGGGGTTTGGGAGATGAACATGGGATAATTGGCTGCATAGATCACATTTGAGGGCAGTCAGTGCATAGTTCATGTCGTGCAAAAGTAGTCTGGACAATTGGCAACACTTAAGTGTCTTTATAATTATGTAGATATCTGATAGTTATGGCATATCATCAGAGAAGCAAAAGTGAAAATCATGTTGTCAGCAGGTGGTCAGGGAACAAAATAAGTCAAAGGTTCTGCCTTAAACCACAGCCCAAGGTTGTTATGGGCTCGGTCTATGACAACTCTAGGGTTGTAAGTCAATGGTGCCTAAAATGATAGCCCAAGGTTGTCATGGCCCCTGTGTGTGACAACCCTAGGGATGTAAGTGAATGGTGCCAAAAACCATACACCTCATAGGCGTCTCATGTGTAATAGTCATATATAATAAGAAGTAATAATGAAGGAAGCCACTATTATGGACTATGAGATCTAATACATTCATTGCCGACTTAATTGGCTCATGGTAAGGGCCTAATTCAAGCCGTATTGGATATAATGGGCCAAATATGACATATATAGGTATGTCTTCTTCATTTTTATGTGAAGGCTTAAAAACTGAAAAATGACCATTGAAAAAAAGGAGATGATGAAGTACTACTGGCGATGTCAGCATCACAACAGCAGTGTTGCCACATTTTTCTTTACCTAACAGCTGCCACTCATTGGCTCTCATAGGAATGGGGCTATCATCATGGTGATGGGGCAGTCATTGCAGGGGATAGTATGAGATCAGATATATCTCATTGTAGAGGTTAGTAGCCTTACACTAATCTCTTATATTACACCCAGCCATTACATAAATTAAGTGATTGTCACAAGGTTTTCAAGATGACAACCAATGGTTCAAATGCATATTTATCATTTATGTGTATAAAGTTATATATATGATTATCATATTAATATATATTATATTCTTAGCCCTATACCTCACCTGAATCCCCTTGATGTAGATCTGTACTTGTTGGAAGTCCCCTCTTTCACTACTCATTAGTTCATAACACACTTCATTGTAATCATCATACATATATATATATCCAAGGAAGAACTTATCAAAGTAAGATTGGACGAATACAAATTTTTAAAAAAGGAAGCCTGGATAGCCTAGGGATGCCATCTGCAATGCAAGAGGCCCTCCGTTCAAACCCCATTCATTCTCAACAAATTCACTAACCTTTCTGAAGACCCTGTGACAATCCTGAGTTGTTCAAGTAAATCATGACAACCCTAGATATTTTTGTGACAACCCATGGCTGTGGTGTTTGTCACCATTGATGTACAACCCTAAGGTCGTCACAGAGACCCAAACGATCTCATATAAAGTAGTTACAAGTCATCATTTCTCATATTCAAGGTTGTCAGAAGGTCGTCACAGGGTGGTTGATTTTGACACCACTTTTGACGACTATCATGTTTTCAGTGCATGCGTGATGTCTGCCTATACAACAACGTTATTGGTGTTTTTCATAGGATTTATATTTCATGCCATATAAATAGCATCGGAAATTTCAGCAAAACTATTGCATAATGTAAACAAGGATATCAAAAGTCGCTCATCTATAAATGTATTATTATAGTATGTATACCCTAAACAATTGACAATGCGATTGTTGTTGCTTCCAATATTTCTCCACCAAATAGGTTCTGGGTAAAGTACTAGGGTGTTAATATAGCACATGTCGAGTGCGGTATGAGTATCTTCATATTGAATAAAAAAAAAACTGCCATGGGGTGTTATAGTTGTCAGAGCCCTGTAATTATAAAAACACCCGCAGGCCTGACACGAACGGATCCCTCAGCGGGCCTCATTACACACATTACCGCGTATTAATTCATACCAGGTGGAACATCCTTCCAGCTCTGTGACTACCTTTAATGAACCCATCATGCGGCTCACCCTGAAGAAGCAGGAGAAAAGGGGGACTGAGACAGAAAAAGGTACCCACGGCCGCCATTAACAGTCCCAGACTGGGTCACGTGGTTAGGGCACGTGATCGGTTGTCATGGCGACGTGCTGCGGGCGTCTCTTTCCCTACGGGGGGGGGGGGGGCATGTACCAAAGTGAGGCTGTAGGGGATGGACCAGGTTAGTGGCACCTTGAGAGGGGCAGCTGGTAAAGGCAGCAGATCATTAAGGCAGAGTCATTACTAGGGCTGTCTGACTTTGTCATCAACACATAGACATGCATGGGTCTTAAAACTCCAAAGACATTCATAGTCGTTTGCACCTTGTGCCATAATTGGATAAAGACGTTATATATGCGTCAAAACGAAAGCAGATAACAAGGAGTAGAACTCTATATCACGCATTTAGTGAAATGTCTTATGTTTTCTGAAAGTTGAAGTGCGCCATCCGGACCCCCTCATCGAGGTTCCTATCGAG
This sequence comes from Lepidonotus clava, assembly GCA_936440205.1. Taxonomy (NCBI): domain Eukaryota; kingdom Metazoa; phylum Annelida; class Polychaeta; order Phyllodocida; family Polynoidae; genus Lepidonotus; species Lepidonotus clava. Next base: position 22,794,912 of record OW387140.1, on the reverse strand, counting down.
CATTCCCCGAAATGAGCAGCTCGCGCTCGTGCTCACGGAGGTCATTAGTGGCCGCGTGCCTCGTCTAATCACCAGGAGCTGCTCCCTGCAGCCACACGTCTCTACTGAAGGACTAAACGCAATTCCTGTTAATTTGATCCATGTAAATGTCTAATTTCTACGGGTTTGAGCTTATACTAAGCTTTAGGGCATCAAGAGTAGTATGACCCGGCTATTAAAATATATTTCGATAGAAAAATTATGCCGGGCGAAAGGAAATAAATTTGGGTACGTTTGGATACATTTTTTGCAAATAAACGACAACGTGAAATACAAAGGGGGATATAGAGCATCAGGGGCGGATCCAGAGATGTTAAAAGGGGAATGGTTGAACCCTAGTGTAAAATTTTCGGCGTGACCCTCCAGGTCCGAGAATTGTATATTAAAAAATCAATATTTGGTGCAAAATAGGTTGGGGCACCCCCTGCGCCCGCGCCCCTAAATCCGCCACTTAACATAGTTACAACAGGGAGCACTAACAATGAAATACATTTAATATCATTCCAAACATTAGATTTCAAAGCATGTTTATGGTGTAGGCCTACGTCAGACAAAACTATGTGTTAATTTGAATAAAATTGCGACACGTAAAATATTTCCTTAGTCATTATGATCGGACAATAATAAGCCTAAGTCCGGATAAGGGCCTTAAATCCTCCCAACAATGACGGTCGCTGCTACCTCCAATAGACGAGCGAGAACGGGACTGGAAAAGGACTGGAAAAGGGCCAACCACACTCCGGGGATTAGCGCAAAGACATTTCGCTGCTTCCTTCCGGACCCCTCGCTGTTCGCCGGGCACCAGCCATCTCAGCTGGCTTCTGATTGGACGTTGGATGTCACGTGACCCTAATGTCCTCTCACCTTGATTACATCCGCGGGGTTCTCCCTTTGAGGACCAGGACCAGGATGTTTGGACCGTAGCCGGAATCTAGCCTCAAAGCAGATTAACTTGTTAGGCTTCATTTGCCGAGGGAAGGGGGTCTAAGCAGGGCATCCATTCTGATTGGTCCCTTTCGTGTGGTAAAGGTGCATGCAGAGGACTCTAGCTACAAGAGGGGCCACCAGACTCTATGGCCACTACAGTTTAGTTAAGCCATAGGTCAATGTGTACGGGAAATATCATAGACTAAACCCTCTAGGACTATCAACGAAGCCTTGGATTTAGAATAATATCACCTTCATACTCCCCTTCTGAATGCCATTTTAATATACCATGATGTCATAACTTCAAATGTATGCTGAAATGACCTAGTTTAACGAAATGTAGTTTAGACTATGAACCAATTTTGACCTAAACTTGGTCGTAGTGATCTAGTAACCTAGTTCGTAGAATTTGCTATGTGCACCAGCGAGTTAGAGACATTGTTAGATACATAAAAATAGGTGTCGAGACGATAACAAAAACCTTCCCCGTTTTTGTACCTACAATAATCACTCTTAATGGAAGTTTCTGATATCTGAGCGAAGTTTGAAAAGTGGCCATAATGCAGTTGTACTGACACGGATGGTTAGTCCACTCATGAGTTTAGTCATTTTGTGTTTACACTAGAGCAGGGCTAAAGGTAAATACTCTTTGTCAGAGGTGAAGAGCATGGGAGGAGTCTAGTGACAACAGTCCTACCATCCATATATAAAGCGCCGTTCAGGCAGCACCCAGTCAGAGAGCTGAAAGTTGTCGTGAGTTTAACATCCTGGAAAGGGTGGTTCTAGGAGCTAAATCCTGGAGTTGGAATTGAAGCTGATAGACTGTTAAGCTTTGGCAGGAGCATTGGCTGAGTGTGGTGAGTGGATCCTATCCTTTGGAACTGATTCATTGTCATTGAGATCTTGTTACGAGTACATACATGCTCATAGGATATAAAAAAGAACATCCTTTTATGTGAGTGTTATGTCTTGCATAATACCAGAACTATTATTACATATGGGATGACAGTGAGAAGAGGAAGACTACGATGAGTTAGCTAATATCCAAGGCAACATACGACCTAAAATAAGACCTTAAATTTAATGGATATTTTAACCCATATAGTTCACAGTGAGCAGTGTCAGAGATCGATATCCTCGTCCCCAAAAAGAGTACAAAATTATGTCTGCAGTGTCTTCAATTTAATCATGGTTAAGATATTGGATATGTCAACCAATTGAGAGGAAAGTACGTTTTTTAATTCGCGTATTATAAGCATTAGGTGATGGGTGAGGTGAGTGATCTCAACTTGTTTCGTAAAATGAGAATCACACAGATTGAACACATTGCAAAACACCTCTTTTCGGCTTATCTTGAATAAAAAGGAAACCATGTAAAACTTCATGGAGCGGTCGTATTTCTAATTGCATGGCTCATAAATATGAGCTTATTTTAAAAGTGTCACTCACACAGCAACCAGTAGAGGCCATATTTGGACCTGGACTTTTGGGAGTCTCACCAGTCCTATATTTTCAGAGTAAGCGGATACATGCTGTGCCTATTTGACATCTGAGCAGGCGGCTGGGAAACGCTGTGCTTCGCCAACAGTCTGTGGGGGAAATTGGCCTTGGTGGGAGATATGTAGCTGCAAGGGCTTTCTCTATACCTACCCACGACCACCAACACGTATATGGCTCTATTCTGAAAGCTTTGTCGTGTACCTCCACAGTCTTCCACTGAATATCGCCTCTCGGGGCGGAAATGCATTATGACCTCAAAAAAAAAAGCGTTGCAGCAACTAGCTAGACTTTGCTGTATGCTCGCGTATACTGCTGTATAATATGCTAAATGTGCGACCGTCCTGTATATGCTAAATGTGTAACAGTCCTTTTAGCAGCAGGCTTTCTACACTAATTCTCCGTGGTCATTATTCTTTGTTACCCTTTTTATTTCCAGCAAACTGTGCTTTAGACCTTTACAGCATTGTTCAATAAATATGGTAATTTGATGCTTCCCCAATTGTATACAAAGCTAGCGTTTTTTTAAATAAACCTCGTGGCGTGGAGATGGAAAATTGGGCCATGTCAATTAATTATTGTTTAAGTATCCATCTTTAGAGATAAGACGTTATGAACAGAATCATCATTTGAAACCAATTGGGATACTGATATCCAATCACTATTGTCTATATCTCCTTTGAATCAGCACTCAAGACAAGCTGTCATTTATATTTCATGCCATATTACAATCAAGAAGGTTATTATTCAGTAAATATTTCCGTCAGAGATTTCACTTATTTCCACCTGTTGATTGTTTGCAAAAACGTATAGATCTCCATTTTCATTTTCATGTCTTGATCGAATGTTTGATTTGGGTTAGCCTACTTAATTTCCACCATATGAGCCTATCAAATAAAGTCAAAGCACACATGAGACCTTGCAGGTCTAACCGTCTTGTGCTTTCATAAACAGAATTATCGACTACGGGAAACTCCACGAAGGTTAAGTATCAGACTGTAACAAACCTTTGTAAAATGCACTATTTACCGGATTTACCAAAACATCAGCCGTCTCCTTTGATGATTCTATTCTAAAAGTACTTCCCATCACAATTTGGTTTCACACTGAGCGGGCGAAGATGATCTTTGAAAAGAAAACAAAGTTACAACATTGTCGAGAACATCCCGAGAATTTAATATTGCGTCTGCAGACCTGCGATTGAAGACAGGCCCAACACCTAAGGACAAATCTTATTATTTCCAATCCTCTTCACTATTCCTTAATCTGGACCAATCTGCCGGCCCAGGCGAGCTCTTGCGGTCGGCCCTCCATCCTATTATCGCCCATGCAATTCCCAGAGATCCTTGAATTATCGCCCAACATGGATTCTGCCCCTTTTTATCGCCCAGAGACGTTGGACGTTTCGTGCCCTCTCCGCAGGCGACACCGTTATGATTTTGCCGATCTTGGCCTCTCGGGGGCGCGTCGACCACGACGCTCAATAGGCCCACGAGTTGCGCCCAATGATACCGAAATAGGTCCAGAGGCGGCGCTAAGATAGACTTAGGACTATGGGATGCTGTGTATCACCCCACATTTTTGTGTTAGCCATGCCTGTCCAAACTGCCACATCCCTAGTCAGCTTCAGTAGCTTCCCTGGAAAGGTTTTATTTGTCCTTTATGCAAGCGGAGAACCTGATTTTGAAGGGTTTTTTTAAAATTATTATTCAGGCGTAAAATAGCCTAGTAGTACCTACACTTGTTTTCATTTTAGGCCTATATCTGAACTACAGGAGTTATTACTCATGCCAATACAAAATGTTGTGTGGGAAACGTTTTCGTTTATGAATTCAGTTTCCTATCAAACTTACAAAATAAAACACTCAGTAATCAAAATCACAATTGCTTCTCCATTAAAAAGGTTCCTAAAAGTTTAAATGAAGATTGGTTCATTTTTTCACTTACCCTATGTTTTCTTAGTTTATATATTACCTGAAAACGGAGAAAGACGTATGGTAACTATTCTTACAGTTGTATCGCCTTGCAATGTTTTGTCATAAAGACGGTCGGTATCGCCTTTGGTCCCCTTTACCTGTTTACAGTAAAGTAGAATGAAACAATCACCCGATGCTATATATCTTCACCATATCATGACATTACTGCGTTCTGTCTATGTCATGTGATTGATCGATGTTGTGGAAGAGTGATTAAACGATTATATGAAACTAATTTTGTAACTTTGTAACTGTTTTCAGCATTTCTTGCAGACATAACTTATATACATATTTATATCAGGAATTGTTACTAACGGGTTATTCTTTTCAGTTATTTCTGATAGTCTGTAGGACAGACAATTACAATAGACCGTTGCTCCTATGCCAGGGAAAGGGTCCAAAAATGCATCCATCTGACTTCATTGCATACGAGACATTTTACATTAGTAGTATATAGAAATGGGCATTTCGTGCTTGTCTAGCACAATGTAGATGTTAGAGCCTGAGTACTGTATGAGACAATATACCACGGTTGGCAGTGAGAACAATAGATCTAGGCCGTGAATATATCATGTATTGGCCCCAGTGAAGCGGAACGCCTCCACATAAACCCACGGCGCCACAGTGGTGCCGTGAGGTCTGCCCTGCAGGGTGGGGGTGGGGGTGGAGGTCGGGGGAGGGGTGAGCGGGGTGGGTGACAGGGGTGGAGAGGTGGCGAGGGTGGCGGACCAACCCCCCCCCCCTCCCACAAAGGAGAAATTCATTGAAAAAACTCCTTAATATAGTAGGATGATATTGAAAGGTTCCACTGTGTACTGCTCGCCACAACCCCCTCTCCACCACCATTTTTAAGGTCAAAATTAATTATTGAAATTTTAAGCTAAAGTTCCACGAAGGGGATCATCGCCACGCCCCCCCCCCCCCCACAAGCGGATCTGTGTATAGGTCTGGTGTGTCTGTGCGTGTGTGCAATGATACCACTTTAGCAAAAAAAAATTCTAGATTTCCGGAATTGTTATCAGATTAGTAAGAACATGGAATTTACTTTTCTCTTTTCTAAATCAACAAAAATTCCTTGATCAATTCAAAGCCTGAATTGCGAAATAAGATATATCTTGAGAATAGGTTCATCCTTTTAGTTTCATAAGTGAAAATCTGGATATAAAAGAATGACAAGTGATCAAATTGATAATATGCAACACACAGATATAATCTTAATCTTATGTTATACCATGCACACATACGTCATACATACATGTAAATACAATCTTATTCCAAAAGAAAGAAACAAAAAGTGTCTTACCTTTTGTCCCTCTCTGACTGACGTCCTAGTGAATAATGATAAAACCCCATGTGGTATTGGGTCTTTTATAGGGCCAGGGTGAAATCTACAAGACCACATGACTGGCTCACAGACAAACAGCAATTAAAGACCCCCTCCCCGTGGTATATGTCAGATATAGCCCTCGTCAGTGGCCCTACTTGAAATAAACCTCGGCTTGCGCCTCGGTATATTTCGCGTATAGCCACTGTCTCGTGCTATATCTACCACTTATATTGGTTCTTGTTGCGTACAAACTTTATTTTATCGAGGCGACGTCGTGTATGTATACGATGTCTCATAGGCCTATAAATAGACACGCATGACCAATTTCAGTACCGCACAAGCAAGGAATTATGGAAACATTGATATGAATATAACCGTGTATAAATAATTGATGTGTAAAGATGGTATGAGTAGTACATGACGAGGTTTCTATTCTTGTTGTATACACAGTTTGCCTTATGCAGACGACGCCGTGTAGGCTATACGTCACCCAGGGCAGAGTAAAGGACGTCGCATACACGACGTCGCGTATATAGTCGATTCAGTGAAGCCATTTTCTAGACATTACATCTATCGAAACTCCCTTCGTTTTTTTAAATTCAAAGTTCCATTCGAAGCATGACACCCTAATCTGTAAACGCATTGTTATCCAGTATGTATGTTTCAGCTAGCGATAGTATCTTATTTTATGATAAGAGGTACCCATGTAGAATATATAGCCTATACCTACTAGAATAAAAAACGTTTCCGGGAAATAAAACCTATAGTGGCCCTGGAATCCATCTGTTGTCGATGTATGGTCAAACTGTTAGTTTCTAAATCGTACGTAACATTGATAAGGCCTACATGTTATCCATAAGTATAATCTCATTGAGGATAACATGGTGCGTCCTAGATATATTTCATTGCTTTGACGGCATATATATATGCTACATGCCAAAAGGAGAGGGTTTTAAGTATTAACCTATAAAACGAAAATAACGAGTGTACATTTGGCTCAGTGTGCTAAGGTAGGCGACTGGATTGGATCCCCCACTGCTGCAGGCGGCCTGGGAGGACCACCGGCAGAGGGGGTGACTATCTCCGTCGGCCATCGCCAAGTCTCGTGCGTTATCGCGAGAAGCCACGAGACGACAAGAGTGGAGGCAGCAGAGTCGGCTGGGCACACGAGTCAACGAATCAATAGAGCAAATGTAGTCGTGGCATTATTATGATCCCACCAGATAATGGGCGGATAAAACAACTTGGAGGAGGGATTTGTCGGGGGCCTGTTCATAGGGTGCAGTTCAGTTAGTACACAAACGTTTTACCGGTGGTTTTTTTATGGCGGGTCTGCCATAAATGGGCATTGTAATATCGTATATCACTCTCGTCAGGTTTTACGATTGCCCCTTGCTTATGTAATGGAAAGGTATGGTACACGTTATCACGAGGGGTTCAAAAGGTTAGGAGCCCTCCCCATTGCTCTCGATGGATTGATGGCGACAACTAGCTGGGAAAAATAGATTGATAATTCTTCATGAGCATAACTTTTAATGATCCACTGCCCTACCCTATCTCTTATTGTCTATCAGAAACAGCGGGATGAATATCAATACCGTTAAAGACATGGGGCCCAATATGTAATATTTATATTGTGCAAACTTCCTTTTATTTAGCGATTGGTAGGCCTAATCTGAATGGTGAAAGGTGTCATAAGAGATTGAATTATCCATTACAAAACACAATTTTGCCAGAATATTCCTGTTAATCCAATTTTCCCAGAATATTCGTGTTTATCTGCTTTCGCTTAATCCGTGTGGGTTCCTGCCGGTAATTGTTCCCTCAACCATGCATAGACAACTTTATCGTTACACAAATACAGTTACTAATAAGACGAAAACGCATGCGAATTTAGGTAAGTGTGACAGGCGCAGTAGGATTATTTTGTGTGTTTCCGCTATGGCACGATGACTGTAATATCATGTAACATGTAATAATTATTTGTAAAAATACATTATAATCATTGGAGAGGAATATCTTAAGAATTGAGTTGGGCATATGGCATTAAGAGGTTATATGTCAAATATCTGTAGAATAAACAATTGTACAGAAGTTTCTGTAGGTTTCTTTTAGTTGACATTTCACTAAGGTAAATATCTCAGATGAGGACAGCCCTACATTGAATTGTATTTTCTAGAATATTTAACTAATTAAGAGTCTTGGTGAAGATGAAGCAATGGGCGAAGGTTAGCATTGTCGTAATAGTAATGCTATCTTCAAGGATTGCAGAATTGAACCACAATGGATTTTGTTGAAAGGCTTCCTTGCTTTAAAACTTGAACATGCCATGAACGACAAGCTAAAGGTCAACATTACACAAAACATTAACGGAATGAACTGTAGAAGAAAGAAAATACAATGGGTCTAATTTTAGGACTTTCAGACTTTGCAATTCTACCCAAGGTCCCCGACCTGATAGCACTCCCCTTTTTAAGTGATGGAAAACTCTTGTCTCTACAGATCCTGACGTTATCTGTAAGGCTCTCATTTGTCTCAATCTCCACTCTTTTCTAGCACAGTGTGCCGGGAGTCTCTGATGCATCTAAATGTGCTCGGATTCGGCTTTTAAAAAGACATCTGACGAAGATTCTATACGTCTAACCTCATTCTTACATTAGCACATTATCTAGAATTTGAAACAACTTCAAAGAAAGAGGACACATAATATCATATAAAGGAAAGTATGGAATAGCACTAAGTGTGGATTTAGAAACTTTAAACGTGACGCAGTATAGGCCTATTACAGCGATTGGATTTCTGAAATATTCTCATTTATTTAAACTTGAATGAAAGGTTTCTACAGTTACCTTTCTGCAGAGTTATCAAACGTCATAATTATGTTTTATATCTTTTAAATTTCTAATTTGATAATTGAGGTTCGTAGCTATGGTTCATTGTCTGTACAATCCTTGAGAGAAACATTAATTCATTTTCTGGAAAGTGTGGCCAAGTATTTTCTTCCTTATATGCGGTAGGATCATGACACTGGTATCCTATACCAAATAATTGCAATTTAGAACAACAACAGAAAATTGTTTTTTATATACCTTTACGTGTACCAATGTGAAAGATATGACCAACTGAGATTCTAAAAACAAAGTTGTACTCCATCTCCCATGGCATGTCTTATCTAGCCGGACATGGCGCCTCCCGCATTCTCACCCCCTCTGGTGGCCAGCGCTGACATCACAATCGCGGTGCCGCCTGGGTAATCCATACGCCATGACCTGCGCAGTGACCTGCGCACCGGTGTTTGTCTGAAGGGCGGGTGGGACTGTGATTGGTGGGTTATTGATAGGAGCGGACAATAGGGGTGGTGGGGTGGTGGCAGCTGAACGTCAGGGCCAGCTGGTGGCTCTGTGACCAACCACATTAGGGAAGCCTGCTGCTTCCCTGCTACTGGTCATCACCAGCTGCACATTAAACGAGGACGTCCAATCTTATAGAGTGCCATTCATTCAATACCAGCTGCATAATTACACTACGTTTACATCGATTTCAACAAATGATACAAATGTTCAATCCTATCAAATTTTCAAATAGGTAAACACGATGTGCTCGTTATAAAGTAAATGACGGTATACAATTGTATCTTCATTCAGAGGATAATTGATAATTGATCTCTCATGCCTGCTTGTGCAGTGCAGGGGGTTTCATTGCTGCCACCTGGTGTATTTACACTTACCTTATATACACCTCCCCCTATCAACTATATATCAAACTACTACCTTCATATATCCCATCAACCCCCTTTCCTCTTCCCATTCTTTCTCCAACTACCATACCTACAACATCAAATCCTTATCCTCTTATATTTACAAACTTCAATCAGTCAGTCTTCTCTGCAAATACCCCAACTACAACGGCACGACGCCGCAGTTCTGGTGCAGGTACAGACGAGGGCTTCACGCTTGAATCGTTCGCTTCTCTCACACCGAGTACGAACGGCAACTGGCTGTACGCACTACACACGCCGGCACGACGGCCGCCATGTCAAGGGCACCGTACACGAGGGGGAAGGCGAGGAAGGCGAAGCAGAAGGCTATCAAGTCTATCAGCGAATCTATGATATCGGGCGCCGACGACGACCCGGAGGTATCCATCCACCCAAGGTATGGTAAAGAGGCGGGATTTAATAAGATCGACGAGACACATATGTCAGGGGCCGGAGAATCCGGCGAGGGTGAACGAGCAAGCACGGTCGGCGGTATAGCAGACCGGGTGTATACTATGGAGGCCGAAATAAATTCAGTCAAGACAGAAGTACGGGGCATAAATGATAAGCTTGACCTTCTCATTAATTCAGCGCTTGGTGGCATGCAGACCGACGCCAGTACACCCGCACGAAGGCCCGTCGCCGCAGACTGCCGGCAGCCGCGGGACGCACCCCTCCCCACACCGAGGGTTCTACGCAACCAGGCCCCATCAGCGTACGTGGATAACATCATGATGAGGGAAAGGTTTGAGCCACCACGACATGACGGTAAGACACATGTTCCTCCAGATATGGCAGGCGAACGCCAAATCACAAAACCGTACTTGTATGTGGTCAGGGAAGGTTGCTACACCGCTAAACAGAAGCTTGATATAAGATGTACTCTCACTGCTATGGAATATGTCAACGCCACAATCAAACTGTTAAGGGATCCGAGGGGTTGTGACAGGGACGACCGGGATGATATACTGGGCCACCTCCAGGACGTCACGCACGACGTTATGGAGCGACAGTGGGAGGGTGTTAGGCGCTGGTCGCAGTATGTGTGGGATGCGGTGGAGCGCGGTGACTTTATGTGGAGTGACTATCAGGTGATCCAGAACCACAGGATCCGCATTGCCATGACCGGAGGCGGAAGGTCACAGTCCAACAGCAACCCCCCTGGGGACACCGCGCAATCGGGTGCCAGGAGAGAGGTGGTGTGCAGGGGCTTTAATAACAAGATGGGCTGCCGCCACCGTTCGCACCACGATGAGGGTGCCATTCGCTTTTTGCATGTATGTTCATTCTGCGATTCTATAAATAGGCAGTGCACTGGGCACAACGTGGTGGCATGCGAGAGGAAACTACAACAGCAGGCGCCGCGCCCCCCCACGCAGGCGGTCCCGACACAACCCTCCAGCAACCCCGCATATCAGCATCCGCCGGCGTATGGACAGGGGGCCGGCGCGCCGTTCTGGAGAGGATCCGGGCAGAGTCAGTATAATCAACAGTCAAAAAACGGAATGTAGGCGTGCCGGGCTACGAGGGCATCGGCACGCCTTATGTCAGCAGCCCCCGCATCCGCGGGGAGGGGCCCCAGCGAGCGGTACACGACCAGGGTCCCCCCGCCCCGGAGGGCAGCGCCCATAGCCGGGATGACGGCATGGCCGCGCCCCCCCGTGTGGTAGTAGACGGAGGGGGCGGGAACGATACGACGCGAGAGGCATCGGCGCGACGGGGAGAGGATGGGGGTCGCCCACCCTCAGCGCGGTCGGGCGTCGGCCCAAATTTTGATAGGATACGCCGGTCGTGTGAGGGGTCGCTACCATTCGGCCAGAAGGCCGACACGCGCCCCCAGGTAGTCGCTCAGCACAGACGGAACAACTGGCCGGACATGGTGGGCGGCGAGTGGGATCGCGACGTGATACGCATATATGACGCTGTCCGCGCCACCGGCCTCCCAAACGCTATCGGGGCCCGGATACAGGTCCCCACGCGTCTACGGGTTCCGGCATGGGAGCGCATTATGGCGGATATCCCTGGCGGACAGCAGGTGATCGAATTTGTGAAGTTCGGCTTCCCCACGGGGTACGTGGGTCCGGTATCGGACACAGGCCTTACACGGAACCACCCCAGCGCCGACGAGTTCCCCGCGCACGTGTCGGACTTCATACAAAAGGAGAGTACGGCGCAGGGGGTGGTCGGCCCCTTCGAGGCACCACCATTTGCCCCGTGGTGTCACATATCGCCACTAATGACTAGGGCAAAGGCTGTAGGGGACAAGCGAAGGGTCATTACTGATATGACTTATCCCGATGACCACTCGATAAACGCGTTCGTGGTCAAGAACGGAGTCTACGGGGTGGAGTGTCATCACTCCCTCCCCACGGTGGAGGCCCTCGCCAGCGAGCTCACAACTATGGGGTCCGGGGCTTACATGTCAACCATTGACATCTCTAGAGCATACAAGAACTTTGCCTCGGACCCCCTCGATTGGCCACTCTTGTGTTTTGCCTGGGAGGGCCGCTTCTACTGTGATCTCTCAATCCCCTTCGGCGCGAGGGCGTCGTCCTATCACATGCAGTCCGTGGCAAACTGCATCACGCGGGTCCTCCGCCGGAGGGGAATAACGTGTTTTATGTATCTGGACGATCTGGTCATTGTGTCAAAGGATAAGGGGGACGCCGAGGCGCACTACACGGCGGCAAAGGAGCTGTTCGATACACTCGGCCTCCCCGAGGCCGAAGAAAAGGCCCAGCCCCCGGCGCAACTCATTAAGTGGCTCGGTGTCATGGTAAACGCCAGGGACATGACGATCTCCATCCCTCAGGCCAAGGTCGCTGAGGTACTCGACAAGGTGAGGGAAGTCCACAACAAGACCTACATATATAAGCGCACCATGCAATCCCTTCTTGGCCACCTTTTATTTGTGGCTAAGTGCGTCAGGCCGGCGCGTACATTCGTCTCCAGACTGCTGGATGCCATGAGAAAGGCCCAGGGGGCACGAATATACATCACCCCCGATGTGCGGGCGGACCTAGAGTGGTTCATGGCCTTCTGTGAGGACTGGAACGGCGTAGCGGTCATCCCTCCGGAGGCCCCATCCAAGGTCCTGCTGGTCGACGCCTGTCTGACCGGGATCGGCGCTACCGACGGTCAACACGCATACGGTCAGCAGGTGGCAAATCTCGACGACCCAGCAAACAACATTACCGAACTTGAGGCCCTCAACGTCGTAGTCGCCTTACACACGTTTGTATCAAATGCGGATAGGGGCACCCATATTAGGGTCCGCTGCGACAACAAGGCCACCGTCCAGTCCCTTACCACGGGACGGGCCAGGAACCCAGTCCTCCAGGAGTGTGCCCGCGCCGTGTGGATGGTGGAGGCGGTCATGGATGTCCGCCTCTCATACGACCACATCCCCGGCGCGGATAACGACGTGGCGGACGCTCTCAGCCGCGCACACACCACCCGTGCATACTGCGACTCGGCGGCGGGGTGGGTAGACTACTATGCCCTCACATGTATCCCACCATGTATGTATTTTGTTGATAATGTGGGATCCCCTGTATTCTGCAGATCCGGCGTTCACGTCGCTCCTGCAGCGGGCCGCATCCAGACAGCTGAAAGCCAGGGCTACGGGCACGAGGGCCGACCAGATGGCCACAGTGAGGACGTACGTGGCATTCATGGCCAGGTTCGCCATAGACCCACTGCGGCCCACCCATCACCAAGTGTGCGCGTACCTGGAGTACGTCGCCATGCACACACCGGCCCCGGCGACAGTCAAAAACAAACTCTCGCAGATCAGGGTGTTCATGCGCCTGGCCGGAGTGAGCGTGGCGCCGTTCGAACACATTCGGGTCAGGATGGCCGTCGAGGCGATGGAGAGACAGAAATCATATGTCCCACGCGTCAAGCCGCCGCTGCCACTGCCCGTCATGATGCGGGCGGTGGCCGCCCTGCCCAGGGACGACGTGGGGACCGCAGTCAAGGCAGCGATCCTCATCATCTACTACGGGGCCCTCCGTCAGTCGGAGATCGCCCCAAACTCGGTGAAATCCTTCGACCCTGCCCGACACCCGACGAGGGGCGATGTCACACTGCAGGGCGACACAGCGACGGTGAAAATAAAGTGGGGCAAAAACATGCAGAAGGTGGGGCAGCACAGGATAGTCATGCTGCCACGCGCCTCAGCCCCCCATGTGTGCCCGGTGACGGCCCTGCTGGCCAATATGCGGGCCGTGCCGACCGCCAAGCCATCGGATCCCCTGCTTATGCACACAGACCGAAACCCCATACCAGTGTCTTCCATAAAGAAATTGTGGACACAAGCCATGTCGGACATTGGAGAGGCCAAGCAGACCACATCTCTGCACAGCCTCCGCAAAACGGCGGCCACTCAGGCCCACCGGGCAGGGTGCTCAGACATCCAAATACAACGACATGGTGGATGGCGGTCGTCTGCGTACCGTCGGTATATCGACACCCGAACTGGGGACGTTACACAGGCTCTGGCAAAATCAATCATGGACTAGACGCTCACGTCTTATAGTTTTTAATCACAAAAACTATTTTCTTTTAAACCCACCCACCCTTCTCCCTTTTCCACCCCCCTTTTCTATCCACAAATTATCTCCAATATTGGCTGGTTGGCGGAATTTAATCAATTCATATATTTTAAATACTATCATACTATATATTATTATTCATGAATAAAACAATCATTTTATTCCCCAGCCACGCCTTTATTCTTACTTTTACACTGGGGTGCAGTAATGGATCTCTCATGCCTGCTTGTGCAGTGCAGGGGGTTTCATTGCTGCCACCTGGTGTATTTACACTTACCTTATATACACCTCCCCCTATCAACTATATATCAAACTACTACCTTCATATATCCCATCAACCCCCTTTCCTCTTCCCATTCTTTCTCCAACTACCATACCTACAACATCAAATCCTTATCCTCTTATATTTACAAATTCCCTCCCACCCTCACCTATATATTATATTATTATATCCGCATTAGGCGGAATTTAATCAATTCATATATTTTAAATACTATCATACTATATATTATTATTCATAAATAAAACAATCATTTTATTCCCCAGCCACGCCTTTATTCTTACTTTTACACTGGGGTGCAGTAATGGCCAAGAAATGGTAATGTATAGTTTTAAAGTTTAAATAAAAGATAAATAGTGGTTATCAATGTTTCTCTGTTATTATCTGTTGATGATATACTTATATGTATATATTGCGTGTGAAATAAATAGGTAGAAGAAATAGAGGTATTAGGTAAATTTATACTCATAAATGATGAACAAAATCAAACAGAACCTCTATTATATAGACTTTTATTAAAATAAAAATTATGTACTGGGAGCTAGTATCAAGTTTGGCCTTTCGAGGCTGGCTCTAGCTTCCCAGACATAGTGCCCCCTGGGCCCATACCCCGTGGCCCCGGCCGCCTGCCTCTACACCCCCGTCAGCCTTGGTCAGTGGACCAATAACCGCCAGTCTGACCTGTCCACGCGTCCGGCCACCTCCTGAGACAGGGCTAGAATCATGGTCACCCGCACGCAACCTTAATTCGCAAACAAGACTGACTGATCAGTAGATATACAGATGCGTCTTTTGCAGTTAACCTTTAACTTTCTGCATTTGTTACACTTATAAATAGTTGAAAAAAGATTAATTAGGTTATCTTAGATCGGAGCAAACGTTTTGATGAATTGTGTACCATTTACATGATCGAAGAGACTATGCAAAAACCTTACAAAATTATCAGTGTTATTTTCATAGAGCAATGCAATGTTCTCTTCTGCAAATACACTAAGATAAACTGTATGGGATTACAGCGAATAGATGGAAATACGATATCAACAATCATCGAAATATGTTATGAGCTTAGTATTACTATTGAACAAAATTCAAATAGCATCTTGTGTCCTACAGAGGATAGCACACCAGTGCTATTAGTCTGATTAAATTGGGTAATTAATGTCTACCTATTGATAGGCGTGTGCATTTCGGAATAATTTCTTTTAGAGAGGTACCCTTTTCTTAGACCAAATTAGGTGGGTAATTTCCATGCACTTTAGCCAACTCGTTTGACTCAGGTGTTGATGCAATTATTGTGTTACAAAGTTTTCTATACAAATACACAATTTCCAATATTTGAGTAATGTACACAGTTCTAAGTACAGTAGAGATCGTACCTTCGAGTTCTAACCTTCTCATTATTTCTGGGTAATAAGAGCATATCTTTGACGTCAAACAAAAATATCAGAAGCATACAGAACCACTGGTATGGTTAGATTATAAAAAAGAAGAAAATTAAACCAATCGGTCAACACTTCAAATTTTATGGAACGCAGAAAGGAGCATTATAACCTCGCGCCAAAGCTAGATGGCGTTTCACATACTAACGGTCTACATATAAACGTATCTAGTGGAAAAGGCTGCGGAAGTAGCAAAGAGGATCTGAAATGTACACCCCCGAATGGCAGGTGCCCCCTGACCCAGAGGGCCCCGCTAGATGGCGCTTCACCACGCCCCCACGTGGATGGAATGGGAACTACCTGCAGCACGTGATCTGCATAGAGGGACGCCCCGTGAGGCCGCCAGGCCTGTTAACTGGGCACTAGAACAAGTGTACCTTGAATGTGCGGAAGCATATCAGGGTGTGCAGATGTGTTAGAAATGTGCAGGTTACCTAGGCATTACAAGAGCAGCGAGGGATAACGTATGTTTAATGGAGTATTTCTGTGAAAGCATCATTCTATACTTGTAGGTTAAATCCCTACCATATAGTATTTAATTTTGCAGTTTTGCGCTGACATCTTTAAGGTATAGGCCTAGTAACCTTAATCGTTGAGTAATGACTCGGGTAGAATTCCAAAGCAAGCAGAAAGTAATCATACCTTCTGTAGGGTACAGTTTCTTGAAAATAAATACGTGTGTAACAGATGCACGGGTCCTTCAAAAGTGCGCGCCGTAAATACTAAAAATACTAAAATTATAATGTAACTTTGGTTTATGAAAACATTTTCAAATTCCGGAATTATTATGATCTACACATTGGCCAAGAATACTGTATCCCGTCTGACCCTTTTAGGCCTATACTGAAAGATTGACGCTGTCATTTTACGAAATGTTTACAGAACATTGATAGATAAGGGTAGTGGGATTGAATCTAAGACCTCTACACATTGCTATGATAGACAATATTGAAGTGATATACATTTATGCTCTATCGCTAACCCACTTTCATTAGGTCGAGTGAAATGTATGTTGTTGATTAGAGTATCTCATGCATACAATTCACTTATGGAGTCTGACAATGCAACCGCATTCAAACGAGGCCTCGTTTCTGGGGGCTCCAGTCGAATCACGCATAAAATCTTTACCTCTTGAGAATAGATTATGGTCAAGTTAAAGTATTTCATTCTACTGGTATGAAAATCATGCAGAAATGTGCATCACATTAGTTTGTTAAACAGAATGGTTGAGGTAAATACAATAACTATGATTTAACTACGTTTTCTTGCAATCAAGTTAAACGCTGCATAGGGCCTATATGTGTGGATCAACAATGCAAGAAGGAGCACACATATATGCAAGCTTAAGGTTTTCTTTTCAATCTTCAGCTAGATTTCATTATTAGATTAGTCTCAGTAAATGCATGAATAAATAGTTTTTGGAATATTATTGCAATGTTTTCACACACACACACACACACACACACACACAATGTCTTTGGTCTTGGGTTGCCTTGTCGCAGCTATCTAGGCTCTGAGGCTGAGAGCAGCCCTTCAAATGGGAGATGATTAATCGAATGGTAGGGCATATCCCTTTTATGTTTTTGATATGTAACTAGTGTCCAGGTAAAATGATGGTGCTCCATATTTTGATCAAAATATTCAAGAGGCATGATCAATGTTATGTTATACAATGTCTATGGTGTTTTTCATTAAGCATCTATTGCCTTAAGCGAAAAAGACTCATGTGTCAGAATAACATATTTGTTCTGGTCTTGTTTTTCTCTCATCCCTTATTCATCTCTCTCTACACACAACCCTTCCCTCTGGATTACGTCGCCTATGACCTTTAACCTTTGACCTTCTGACCCTGGTCACAGACAGGAGCTCTCAGAAGGCAGTGGTGGACAGGTCTCAGCTGTCATATCAAACTGAGGCTCCAGGGCCGGTCTACTCTAACACGCCACCTTGTGGGCAATCCAGTAACCCTCTCCATTCCGGGTCAGATTGCAGGAAATACAAATCACAAAAGATGGTCGGCGAATGGCAAAGCAACGAGGCACACGGCCTGCAAAAACAGGCATTACCTCTCTGACCGCTTTCCATGTCAGCCAGTGACTCCTTTCAAATTCGAGACAGCGGGGGACGCCGACGTATTAGGTGCAGCTCAATATGCGAGGCTTTCATGAGTGCCTTCTTCTAAATTAGTTCCCAGGTGCGCCGTGCCCCACCACCATTGTTGGCGGGTGACGGATAAAGCTGTTATCATTTCGTCCTACTTTGCAATGGAAACCAATCTTGCCACATCGACCTGCTTTCCTATCATGCTTTGTAATGCTAAAATGACGTAGAAAAAAGAGCGACAGATTGGGGAGATATTAATGCAGATTAGCAGAAGCAGGTCCGGGGGCATCCAGTGATATGCAGTTCACGATGACCTATTAAGAAATAAGAATATTTCTGGCCAATTTGACCCGTCCTATAAGGGAGTCGCAACAAGGACACATTGATAATGACAGGGCCTGTTATATAATCAGACCCGCTAATTTGAATGAAATCTGCTACGAGATGTGCATGCAATCATTAAATAGCAAGGACATCGCAAAGGAAATTGAGAAAACCTGCCATATAACTAGCTCAATCCTCGAGTTATAGCCCCTAGGTAGACAAAAACTTTCCGAACTTCTTGGTAAAGCAAATGGTAAACTATTCCTTTCGGAGGAAATGAAACTAAATTTATTTTAAGAAATACTGTTTTGTTTGTACCCATGCGCTTTGACTAAAAGATCCAGAGAAAGTTAAACCTTTACCAGTAAATATCCTATCCAACAGAAAACCATCTAGCCTCAGCATATTTCTCTCCCGCGTGTCTAAATAAATGGTCATTTTCTCTTGCCATCAAGAAGCAATTAATGGCGGGGATACCAGGCAATTATCTGGTATTAACCTCCTTCTCTCAGCCAAAACCAACATCCGGCCGATAATCAAAGGATCTTAGAAACCGTCGGTTGTGACGGCGAGCGGGCTAGTGGGTGCTCTCAGACACACCAGCCCGGACCTGGAGTGATGAACCACTACTGCAGGCCCCTTCTCACTATCTGATGGGGTGGACTATATGAAGTAATATGGGTCTGAGGAGTCCATATCGTAGGTAATTGGCTGGTGCATTTTAATATAGACAAAACTGGGTCCTCTGAACGGTGACCAGCTTCAGTGTTTAGGATTATTTCCCCATATTGTCTTTACATTATCATAACAATTTCCGTGAACCTGCTTCAGATTTGTTCCTAGGATATACAAAATCCAACTACAATTTGTTCGGGAATCTAAAAAAAAACCCCCTCCCCTTTATCATCATTTAACAACTTAACTTTCATCAACTAGAGTGGTCTCTCCGTCGGATAATTTGATGATGGAAGGTACATAGATATGAGGGTATGAATATACATCACGAATACAAACACAGGGGGAACAAAGGAAAACAAGACACCCACAGCATTAGAAAATACACAATAGGGCTTGATAAAATGTATCAAGTTCAATATGTAGGTAACCAGGTACAGTTCAAACATGGTCTTCAGATCTGGATTTTCACCTGTTATAAAAAGTGATCATTGTGCATTAACAATCTCGAATTTGCCTAACTTGATATAGAATTATGTTTTGAACATTCTTCTCAGTTCTTGTGAAAGTCTTTGAATATCCAGATTATCCGCTCATTAGTGGCGAAAGATCCCTTGAGAGATAATTCTCCATTACCATGTAGGTGATAGATACAGTAAAAATTGAGACCTTGATGATATTATCCTCAATGATATGTTTTTTGCCAAGTTTTCTCACATGAAACATTCTTTTTTTTTCGCAAGAAGTTGATGAAACACCGCGATCCCTTTATATTAATGGGGTCTGGTAACAACATTTTCGTTACGGAGCAGATAAAAGCACCAAATTTTGCATGAGGCTCCTCTGAGGCATAACTATCAAATCTATAATTGAATTTCCTGACCGATAATCTCCCAATTTTGACAACAACCATGTCTCTTTAGTCATTTTAGAAGCTGAGATATAGGATTGTTTATAGCAAAAGTCTGCCATATTGGTTCTTTGGCCCCAACATCCGTCCTGTTGATATTTCAAGGTGGCTCCCCTTCCAGATTTGATAGTTATGCCTCAGAGGTGTCTCATACCAAATTTGAAGCTTTTATCCGCTGCGTAACAATTTCACTAAAAAATTGCCTTTACAGACCCCACTATAAGTCCATCTAACACAAATAACAGTTGTATAATACCTATTACATCACTACTATCTTTTAAAAAGGTTATAATCTAACCATGATAAGGGTAGCTTAATTCATGTGTTAATGCTGATCAATACAAGTTGTTAAAGGGTTTTATCACAAACGAGTTGCACAGATTACTCGGATGTATTTTGACGAGATTGAACCGAGTTGCGTGTTCAAACATAATATTTGAGTGTTTATTTGAGGGGTGAGAAGAGGGTAGACGGTTTGTACTTTCAAAACACCGACACCCAACCAACTAGTTCCTGTACACGGGCTATACAACCTCTACCCCCCGTCACCCCGACTCCCCGTTACACCCTGAATCCATACATCACCCCCTGGTTTTTACCACAGGTCCTCCATCCTACAATTTAATTTGCCATATTCAATTTATGTCCACGCCTCCTAGCGGGCTTGTGCTGCATCGGTAAGCGCCGGCCGGTGCCCTCGGCTTTAATTGGGTCTTTTTTTTCTTTCCACGCCAACGAGAGGTCAGGCCCTTCACGCTGCATCCCCGCCAGTGGACGAGGAAGATATAACGCCTGTATAGCACAAGGCGATTTCTCACCTCCATTCTGTACCATCCTATATGTCAGGCATATGCCAAAGGTTAGCGGACGGTAGCTGTACATGTTATCAAGTTTCGTAAAAACAACCCTTTCTTGTGCATTTCAATACGATTTGATTCTCTTTATTCAACAGTGTTTTAGTTATCAACCTGCCTGAGACAGAGACCTTGGCAGCAGCCATTATGATTTTGCAAAGTCTCGCTCTTCTACAGGCATACATTTTCCGAGTTTGTCTCTGCTGAATATGCAATACACTTTCTCAAACAACCTTCTCAAACAACTGCCTTTCATTCTTCATCTAATTTTGAATAAAAAAAATATATACATCATGTGGTGGAATAGAGGCCTAAGACCAAAATAATGAGTCCAGGAATACCCTCCGACTCAGGGCACGTGTGGTGAGAGGCATAACCATCGGCTGACGGGGCGAGGACCGCCATGTTGAGTTGGATTGATACCATGGATTGGAAATCTGATATCGCATTTATTGACTTAGAGCTAGGCTGCAGATATATCTAAGATGGGTTCGGTGATACATCTGCATGCTGGATATGTCTTAGCCTGGGATCACTATAGGAGATACATAGAAAGCCCTTATCTATATATAGATCAATTTCTTCTAATTCATGATCGATTAGCTATAATCGCTATCAATAATAAACGGTCCTGATATCTTTAATATATCACTAATGTTGTTGTGGTTCATATTATTTTTTTGTAAAATTAATGGGTACATTTTGATATACGGAATTACTCAAAGGGGATGAAACCATTTGGTGCCAATGGCACCGCTAGGACGTAGGCACGGGGAAAATATCAATTGCACAAGCTGTTTGAAAGACACCCTGAGCATCCCTGTGATCCACTTAGGTCCGCCGCTGTCGACTCCCCGTGCCATGTTCTGGTGTTATTACCCAGGCCTGCCCTCTGTCACCACCGCCATCAACGTCGGCCGCCCGGGGCCATGCCTTGGGGTAGGCATTACGTCTACACCCGTTAGGCGGGGGTGGGGATTCAGGATTGGGCTCATGGTGTGACACGCCACAAGTCCTGTTCTCAACCTCAAAAGCATACAAATAATGTGGGATCTTAATGGCGCATTTCTGACGATGTTTCATTCAATTTTCCACTGTAATATTGGCTGGATGATAGGTAGTATTTGTGTCTTATGTTGTAAACATCTAAGATCGACATCTTAAACGTATTTTAAAATGTGACGGAAAGACAACGGTGAAATTTTATATAATTATGGTGACCAAGGCAGCTACCTTCAGTTCCAACAAAATTGTGTATTCAAATGTTCTCCGGGTAAGGGGCGAATTCAACGATACATCGAAAGAGTCAACGGTCAGGAGTGAGCCTTTGAGAGGCTCATTCATGTCTATTTCAAAGGGTATTGCAGTATTTCTTATTTATATTGCGTCATAGAGACCTCCCCGTCATGTTTCTCTTATGAAAAAGAATAAATTGTGAGAGAAGGACCTCTCGGTGGGCGTTGTGCTTGGAGGGAAGTTAACAAAAAGGCCTGCAGGAATATCCCATATCAAAGCATTCTGTGAATGCATGGAGATGGTCAAAATCATTCCCTCTCCGATATTCCAGGATAGACATTGGCAATCAATTGACCCTAGGTGAACTTAGCAGCCGTGTCCAGCGCGGGATGGCTCCTTGGACACCTATATCTGAATCCTTACCAGCTTATTTCCCCTTTTAGACTTCATTGATGTTTATTCTCGTTGGATAGACTGAAGAATGGAATGGTACAAGGGATAGGAATGTCTTGAGAGAACAACTGCTTTGTTGTAGGTTTAGAGATAGACTGGATAAAGATGATTCAATTGCAATTTCTAATAGTTTCTTTTTAACATCTGAACAAACATTATTATATATGATATTATATTTTACGTAGATATAATCCTTGGACACAACTTTACAAAATCATGTTTACCCTAGGCCTGTAGTATAGACTATCCTTCTAACCTTCATAATATCCCCACTCATCTAACCTCGTAAACAATTCACAAGAGCAACCATATCGTTAGCAGTGCCCAATGGAGGTATTGAGAGTCCCAATGCATTTAACGTTTGCAGCGATTGAAATAAGCCGAACACATCGTGTACCAATACCTTGTTTCTATTTCCCTGGTGGTTGCTGGCATTGCCCCGTAGATTATACTAGTTCATTATCTGTAGGCCACGTACAAACATACCCGGGTGATGTGACCAATGTTATTCATCCACAGTTCACCAGCACACCGTAGCCACACAAAAAAACCTGTCTGAATTATTTTACCAGGTGACAAAAGTGGATATATAGGCCTCTCTCTCTCTCTCTCTCTCTCTCTCTCTCTCTCTCTCTCTCTCTCTCTCTCTCTCTCTCTCTCTCTCTCTCTCTCTCTCTCTCTCTCTCTCTCTCTCTCTCTCTCTCTCTCTCTCTCTCTCTCTCTCTCTCTCTCTCTCTCTCTCTCTCTCTCTCTCTCTCTCTCTCTCTCTCTCTCTCTCTCTCTCTCTCTCTCTCTCTCTCTCTCTATATATATATATATATATATATATATATATATGTATGTATGTATATGTGGTGATAAACACGAACAGTTGAGAATTACCACAGAAGTGAAGAGATTCGAACTATTTTTGTTTCGACATTGAAATATAATTCACTGTGTATTCTGCATGGTCAGCAATATTTTCTTAACCAATGGTTCCAAGCGACGCCCACTGTTGCCAATTTGTTGCAGGCGTTTTTTCACCACATTAAACCCTACTTGAAAAATAATTATCAATTATGACATTATTGGTAAATTGTGAAGTCACATCCAAAGTTCACGGAAAATGACAATCCCATCTGGTAACAATAAACAATGCGATCTTTACAGATTTCTTTTATGTTTTTCTGCAACATCTTTTTGGTTTGCTCAGGAAATCACACTTTTCCTCCAGTAACCTCTGGTTCTCACAGTTTCACAAACGAACACGGCGTAACTGTACATGTTGGCAACAGAATTTGGATACATTACCTGGCTGTAAAGGTTTTCTCA
Organism: Lepidonotus clava; assembly: GCA_936440205.1. Lineage (NCBI taxonomy): Eukaryota > Metazoa > Annelida > Polychaeta > Phyllodocida > Polynoidae > Lepidonotus > Lepidonotus clava. The sequence continues at coordinate 22,771,245 of OW387140.1, read as the reverse complement.
GTGAGTGTTGCCCATGTTTCCAGAAACAGAACGATTTGTCGTGTCCTTTTTGTTGGCTTAGCAAACAGCACGTTTGTTGCTTTTAGAGGTTAAGCCCTCCTCCTCCTCTAAATCCGCAACTGGTTCCTGTATCTATAACATAATTATTTTGTTAGAACTACTGTAAGCAACTTCCCCCAATAGTCTCACTCCCTTATCATACTACACTAACACAGGCCGCTATGCATCTATGTCAGATGACTGGGGAACGTATACGGGTTTTCATTAAATAGGGGGCAGCACTAACGACTCCCGAACTTTTTTACTTTAAATAAAATTTATTTAAAGTAAAAAGGAGACAACCAATAGTGCTGCCATATTGGTGGTCAATCTCTATCACTCACAATTCTAAAATTTTGTGAGTGATAGAGATTGACCACCAATATGGCAGCACTATTGGTTTTGAGGATATGACGGCTAGATGTTTACAAAAATGAGGATTGTATGCCTGTCGCGTGCACGTTACATGACCTTAATTTGTTTCACCTGATCAATATACCCTATAGCTTAGTCACAATAATGGTATTTGGAAATGGGACTTTGGAGGTTGTTCATGTACTGTATTTGTTAGCTAATAATCAGGCGCATATGGCTGATGTTCAAAAATGTTTATTTCGAACATGGTTTTACACATTATTGTTTACATTCTTTATGAAAAGGTAATGGCCTTGTCTCGCCCATTTATTAGTAGCACATAGAAAAGGTACTTTGATTCATGTCACTTACATATAGGGCCTAGTTAGTCTCATTCAGGCAACATCGTATATACCAACATTACCATATTGTGACGTTCCTCGGTAGTTCGGGGTTTCCGGTTTCTACTGCCGAGGGACGTGGGGGTTATTTCGGTTCTCAGCTGGGCACGGAGGCCGAGCAAGAAGCCGAGATGTGAGATCAAGAGTCGTGCCTCGCGCACGAGGTGGGCTGAGTGGGTCGGTCGGGGGATCGGTATTCGTTGAAGGGGGGAGGGTGTGTTGGTCAGGTCAGGCCAAGGGGTTGCAGCCATCAAGCGCGGAGGATGGCGGAGGGCAAAAGTGTGTTGTGGTTGGGGTCTGGGCCATTTCTTCTATGTCTCTCTCAGGCCGGCTAAAGGGGCTCTACTCTTTCGTCCCCTGGCCGGAAGTCTCGGGCCAACGGTCGCCTATGTTTTGGTAGCATGGGGCCGAGCCGGTTGCGCCTTAATGCCTCCGGTCATGGGACTGCTGCTGGTTATTTCGGGCTTCTTCACTCGGTCGGGTAGTTTCGGGCCTTCGGGCCATGATTTCCCGTCTTTCGGGCCTTCGGACCCCGCACTATTTTAAGTCTAAGTTTTCTAGAACTTTACTAATATTACTTCTATTTTCTATTTATCAAGTCTATATTAGATCATCTTATCGACTTAAACCCTCTTAAGGAGCTATTAGAGGAAGAAGACACGTGTGAACAAAAGGAGTATTACGAAAGAACTCTTTATTTTCAGGCCTCACCTCTGGTCAACTCTGATTGGCTATTTCATGTCACGTGGTCATAGTGACGTCACTCAGTCATACTGAGGTCATTTCCAGTTTTCATTATTTCTCGGGTTTCGGGTTTCGGGTTTCAGGTTTCGTTCCCGTTAAACAATATACTTAAATCTACCGCATCATTTTACATTCACATTCTCGCTTTGACACCTGATGAATAGACATTCATCACAATATCAACTCCGTTCCATGCATGGCGTCACGTACATAGTTGGTTCACCAGAGGAACACAATGTTTGAATACTGTTGGTCAAAAAGACCTACAGTTGCCCCGACATTGATTTTTGACTACAGTTACATAGATAAAAATTAAGTTGCTTGGCCTGCCCCCCACTTGATATTGCTGTATGTTGTTATATCATCATGTTACCCTGCTTTTACTTTAGATTCTGAGGATCAAAACGCAGTTAAAAACGTAGCATGAGACTTTCAGTCTCACTGTCATCTGGCAGAACTACACTTGTTCTAATAAAATCTGTCTCTTATGCCAATCTGCCCTTTATTGTTCATCTGTATTTTCCTCCTTTTTTCTTGCATACATTAATTTGTCCCCCTAGGCCAGCACTCCTAATGACTATTAATTGTAAACAGTGCATCGTTCAGCTTGTAGCTAAATGTTCCCTGCAGGCTGCTCACATGGCCCCATAAGGCCCTGTCTGAATTAATAAAAACACGTAGTCTTGGTTTTTATACTCTCCGACAAGCCTGGAATAGGCTCTGTACCACCCCTTCCCCTGCTGTACCCACTATCCCCAGCGTTTTATCGTACTTACATATTAAAATCTAAGTAAAAATACATCTGGCCGCTCGTACATCACTGGTTATAGGACGTCATCTTTCATCATTTGTCCTGTACCCTTTCTTGGAGTATGTAATCCATCTCAGTGTTCACATACCATGCAGCATAAAATCATTGCCTCGGCAAAGGTAGTGCATCTTAAACCAGCTGGTTCTTGTCTTTTTATAAATGCATTTAATTTGTAATGTTCTTATAATCATTTGAAAATATCTAATTCTGCAGTGAATAGTGTGCGACTATATATCATAACATCTAGAGTGTATGGTTTCTATATGGTTTAACGGATGGTATATCTAAATTCCATTTTACTTTCATAGGGCTTTTGCCATTTTCATACCTTTCACAAAGAAAATCGCTTATCAGAAGGCAGGTACAAGAAAAATGGCATATGGACCTCAACAATATACAATATATAATATACATGATGTCCTTGTCATGTATCATAATATTATCATCTCAAATACCGTTACATTTTTACGTTCATAACTTTCATTCTGCTCTCAGATCTAAGGGCCGAAGATTTTATCTAGATTCCTTTCCTTCACGGTGATATTGCTATTTAAATGGAAACACTCATACGGTTTGTGTCCAATTGCCTGTTTGTGTCTGTACTTTACTTCCTTATCTTGGCGAAAAGTCAATAGGGCAGAATACACAGTCAGTGTTAAGAACAGACCTTATAAAGATGACATGACTCGTAGGAAAAAAGAAATGGTAAAATAACATGCATGAAAACGACCGGAAACGACAGCCGGGGACATGCCGCCATTTTGGCCAGCGTCTGGCCGACCCTGACCGTAACCTTTCCATCATGGCTGTCTTTGTGTTGGTCCGGCTTTAAGATGACAGATTGTCACAGCTCCAGTCCAAGTAAGCCAATACGCTCTGCACGCTGAGGAAATGTGATTACGCATTGAGATTGATTGCGCATGCTCTACAGGGGGAACGCTGGCTAACTCTTCCGGTTGGGGGTTGTATTTTTTCCTCTTCAGGGTTACACCTTCTGTTCGAAATAATCAAATAATGAGCGAGCCGAGTGGTGCTTCTTTTGATTGCAATTAGCTGAGAAGTTGAACGTACATTAATCTCAAAGAAAGTCTGTTTAACAAGGCCTGATATGTCAGAAGCCATCTATTTAGTTTATGGATGCACCGATCTTACAATTGTATTCATGATTGAATATGAAATGTATTCCATTATCAGGCGTTGGCTTTCTCTCCCAATTGTGCCATGCAGGCATTATTTATCTATTTGTCAACCCCGATTTAAAAAATGTTTCCTAGTCTACCGGAAGGTCCAACAAACTAGCAGGCAAAATCTGGTGTTTCTTTTATTCAAAGAAGTGGCTTATAGAAGATGTTGGCCAAGCACATGCAGCTTATTATGGAGGGAAATTAGCTGAATAAAGCATAATCAGTTGAAAATGACGATAATTCAATAGGATAGTAGATCAGTCTAGAACAATAGTGACATCACACCATCAACATCGGAAGTAAAAATATTCATCCGAAAATGTCAGACCAATTATTCTACAGGAGTGTCATTGAACGACACCGGTACCTACTTCTCCGTATAACAGTGCACATTAGGTATTCCTCATGATTCAAACTCTCTTAAGTATGTTCTGTCAGTACATGTAGTAAGATAACCCTCCTATTTTTGTCTCATTTATGTGACTGTCCGTAGCCAAAGGCTCTCTGTGGACGGCCATACATCCGTGCTCCAACTCCATTATTCCCGAGAAGGCGGCGCTGAGTCTCCCCCGCAATATAGATTCATAAGTGGAGAATTCCGCGGTCTGAGACCTTAAGCTGCCCTGCTGTTTCATCACAATTCGGTGCTGGGCAGTCCGAGTAATGGGGTGAGGTCTGTCGGGATGTGTCGGGGCTGGCGAGCTAGGGGGTAGGGGGACACTCTGTCTGTCTGTATAATGTAAGCATGTCTGTATTTGCAAAATCGAAATGCCATGGGTAGCTCTTTTTGTAGAAATGCACTAACGGTTTCACTTGAAATATTGTTATTTCTCTACTTCTAGGTAAAGAAGGCGTCACTGAAAAAGAGTACACTTTGATTCTTTCTCTGAATTTCAATATTTACATGGCCTTTGGTTTGTGATTATTATTTGGCCAAAGAGTACATTTTTAAAAACGTGCTTATCTAGTTCTAATATGATGGCGTTTCACATGCCTGAAATACTTTGAGGAATTTGATGATATCCCAGCAGGAGACGTGATCATGACTCAACACTTCTTTACACAGTTTATTCTTGCACATGGCTTTAAGAATACAAGTACTCCCGCCCCCACCGCCAAACCTGTACCTTGGGTGGGAGGGGGTACAACTAGCCACCGACGTCCATTGAATATTCTATCATTTTCCCCGTGGAGCAGTCGTATAAAAGAGGCCATTTTGGGGATCAAAGGCTTGGCCCGTCGTGGGGCGCACTACTTATATCAGCGCCCATTCATACACACACGCGGGCCCACCGTCTGTCAGCCTCTGGATGGTGGGGGCGGGGCGAGGGCGGGTGGAGGGGGAGAGAGGCCATGGACCTTACGTCTTGGACCCAACGCCCAAGTCTAAGGTATGTTATGTAGACACCATGCCAGGTAATACATTGTGAACTAGTTTGCATTATATATGTCAAATACTGCAATGTCTGCTTTGTTTTTCACATGCATGATCATATTTCTAGTTTGACTAGATTTTCCGTGTTATTAGATGTATTGATGTACCTCCAAGCTAACTGTGCACTTAAATTACTGAACAAATGTTTGGTACGTTCATGTATACCATAAAAACAGGATAAAAGACTGAAATGCTTTTTTTAAAACCATACTCACTCATACACGAATGATCTTCCGTATAGGTACACTCTTAATTATCAAAAATGTCCACAATAGAAAAGAACCTAACAAAAGGTATAAGCTATGATTCCGTAACATAAATCTGAGATCAGAATCTATGCGTTAGGGACCATAGCTTCATTTAGTGATGAACAATAGTTCATTATAACATGATAATTACTGCATAAATTCCTTGAAACTATATAGGTTTTTTTTTTAAATATTCTTAAGTAATTCATATGTCGTGACTCGATAGCAGAAACATAGCTTCACTGAATATCTGCACAACTCCTGCCACTGTTCCAAGCGCCACGAATAGATGCCAAGTCAGAGTCCGACATCTGCGGTGAATTCTGGGAAATAAGTGTCCATCACCGGAGGGAACACAGTCTGCATGTTAAGCTGTACCAAAATAGCCCTCTATCCTTTAAATGGAAACATCAGAAACCTTATCACGATTATGAAAGGGGCAAACAGATGGCTAACCATAAACTAAATGCGTTATTTTTGTTCAGTAATTTTAAAAACTGAAAGTGAAGAACCGTTGAATAAATTATGATGACATCGACTGTTTGCAACATCATCCATTCCCTCGAAGGTTTTAATCATTATAGTTATACAAACTTTTGTTTTCTTTGTGCAAAAATCTGTTTACAGGTGGCATCTTCTTACCACGCTTGAGCGCCATGATTACTTTTGTAGACATTTATAATTATTCTACTTTCAAATCGATTTCCCTTTCAAGGTAAATACCCGCAGACACTGAAACGTGACGAGACATCGGACCTCACAATATTAATTCCTTTGGGGGTAAAACAAATGATTGCTTTGATTATCTTTAACTAAGCGTACCTAATGTAAATTCCTAAAGGGTTAAATGAATGTGACAGGGCATAAAGGAAGTTGGATTATGTTCCCTGATCGAGAGGAATGAAATTTCCATTTGATTCGCTGAGGACATAAAGGATCATTAATGCATTTTTTTGTTATCTTTTAATTCTATTTGCTCCACTTTCACTGGTCAAAAATATGTTAACTCAGAAGTTGAAATTGAGCAGGAACAAGTAATGAGGAGGTGAAATTTTAATTCTCCTTTCAGCATTATATCCTCAATACAAGCCTGCTTTTTAGAAGAATGTAATTTTGCAATGCATCCGTCTGGCTCACCAATGTCACATCAGCACATTCAGTCTCAGCATTTTAAAAGTTTAATCCTATTGTAAATCATGTATCCATCATCCCATCACTAAAGCATTTCTGAAAATGGTAACAGGGAAAAATTATGAATAAAGGACACGTTTGATTCATGGCAGCAGTAAAGTTAAAAGTTAGCGTCTTGGGTGACAGGTAGCTGGAATGCATTATTATTTATAACCCTGGTATTATCTAGGTAACTGAACATGCATATGGCCACGTTTCTGACTTCATTTCGCTTCTTTCTCAGCACATTTATAGTTAGATTGCTGAAACATTATAATTAAATGTAAGTAAGGGCACTGCTGACCCCTACACATTTCAGGTGCCTGTCTGACTAGACCCTTTTTCGACAACAAACTATTTTCATCCATAACCTTGCCTTGACCGTGGATTCATGCCAGAAGTAAAATCTTATGAATCTCACAACATACAAGTAACATATGTTATTAAATAACCCAATTTGTTATGGCTTTCTGATTGGTTTTCACCATGTTATTTAGGTCTTCCCATACCTGAGTCAAATACAGGTAACCAGGTGAACTCAGCCACTCCTCTCTGTGCTAATACTTGAGTTAGGTGCAATGCAAGGCGTTGGTGCTCTGAAAGGCTTCCACGACCTACTTTTATGAACAACGCAGGGGGCACTGGAAAAAGAACTCACCTATAGCAAATCCAAAAGGACAAAATTCGTTTTCAGGCATTACAAGTTTATCATATTTACACAGGAGAATGGATATAGATATTCAGTGTGTTCTTCATTACATTGAAGGTGTTAATCCTATAATCGTGTCACCGGTAGATACTCACATCCCCCGAACCACTTTAGGACTTTGTAAGTGAGTCCTGTCTGCATAAAAGCTGCATATCGATGCAATAAATCACCATTCGGAATGGGCAATGTTATTCCTGCACATCGCTCTCTCATGATTAAATGCGCATCATAAATACGAGTCCACTGGTCGCTCTCCTGTATGACCCTCCCCTAAAAGGGCCGTGAAAGATGTGTCTGATATACATCTCTGCTTTTATGCTCTAGCATGGTGGGCGAAAATCCCATATCACTGCGTTAGTGTCACTGGTATACACGGGCTTTTATGTCCTCATTGTGTTTCCCCTGCCTGTGGTGTATGGGTCTTTTTATGCAGTAATCATGTTATCTGGGTAGGGTTTTTTCATCAAGTTCTGATGGCTACATTAGTGGTGGTGTCCCCAGCCCCAGTGTCTCCTTGCTCTGCTTCCACACGACTATTCATACAAATAACCAGGATCACGTAGATATCTTCGCATTGTTCGCTTTTATTTGATGTCTGCTGTCAGGCCCTATATAGTTGGCTGCGACAGCTCGTCACAGTAAAACGTAATAAAGTGGAATGAATAACACGTGAAGAAAGCATACTTTTTTATATTGATGCAGAATGATATCTATTTTATATTCACATGCGACAGTACAGTAACTTTTCTACCAATCTTTTTGTCCGCACGATAGAAGGTAATTTCAATATCTTCCTGCAATTTGAACAGAATTAGTTCAAGAAATAGACATGGTGTCATTTTCCATTTTCAGCAGAATAGAATTGACGTTCTAATTCTGATTTGACAGGAGGCTTTCGCTGTTCGCCACATAGAATTGGTAATTCTGCCGCTTATATTTAATTCAGAGAATGTCCCAAATGCTTAGTCTTTTTTTTGTGAAGGGCCCAAGTCAAAATTAATGCCTTTCAAGCCTAAAAGATACCCTGCACGATCAATTCTTCGATGTGTCGACCGCAATTTCTTTCGGCTTGGCGTCATGCCAAAATGTTCTTTCGTCATATCATATTCCTATAGGCCTATATACACGAGATTAGATAAAGAAAACACGGACCTGAAGCTCATGTCGAAATATGTGTTGGAAACACCAAAAATAGAGTACATAGAATCCATAGTAGTGTTCCACTTAAAAGTACGAGTTTGATCGCAGGTTAAAAGCATGTAGTATTCGTGTCTTTATTATCTTGAAATAATCAAAATACTTCATACATTTAAGATATTTCCGTTCTACATCCTGGTACACGCTGGATAAAGGTTGGTTTGACAAACATATAATTTATATTCATTTGAAAATTATTATGATGAAAATAGCGGCCTCCTTTACGCATTTCCATTGGCATACCGTACTGTTAGGGCTTTGATGCCTGAGTATAAAGTTATGTTAAATTGCTTGTGTGTGATTAGTTGTTTGAATCAAATACATTATTTCACACCTGTACCGTCTTACTAGAAAACCTAATCGCTATCATAACGTTATCATTTGCTTTGCCTGTTTTGATTTAATGTTTGATTCAACGTAAAGGGAAACTACTTCCCAGGGGCGGATCCAGGGCGGGGCTCCAGGGGGTCCTGACCCCCACCCCACCCCCTTTTGGTGGACCCCTGAACTACAAAAAGAGGGCAAAATGCCGCACACGTACACATGATTGCACATGGTTTGACTACTTAGCCTTTATTTTGACCCTCCCTTTTAGAAAATCCTGTATCTGCCCCTGCTTCCTGAAACCGGCAGCTTTGAAATCGTAATTCCAAATAACATACATCACAATTGTACATGAACAACAGTTGATCCATACTGACATTAGAAAGACCCTCTTTTGGTGTGCCTTTTGAAATACTTTGAATTCCTTTCCTGAAAGTAATAGTTCAGGGACCCGTTAGTTCATATATCAATATATGTCTCGAAATCCAAAGGAAGCTTTGAAGAGAAGCTTTCAAAGCTGTCATGTACAATATGTTCCGTTACAAAATACACGACCTTTTCTCAGAATGTCAGTTTTGATCGTAATGGCAAACCTTCACCTGCTCTAAAACCAAGCCTTTGGATAAGAACAATGATAATGCTACTCTATAGCATGACCTCATTTATCTATCTATATTTCAATTAAACATGACTTTATAAGTTCTTTATATCAAAAAGAAATGTAAACTTATTTCTTTCATTTTCATAATTTCGTTCTAGTACGTCTGACTTAATACCTTTCTTATATAAATGTCATTCAATTGCCTGTGAGGTTTTATTCGAATAACTTAAATATTAACTAATATGTGTTAGAATGAAAGGTACAAGTTAGCAATTTATTCTTTGCTTCTCAATGTTCCTGCTAGTTAATGACAAGTACAGAGAACAGAATCTAAATTAGACAGATCTCTTTTCAGGGACGTGTTTTTTTAGATGCCACAAATCATATAGTCACCCCTCAAAACCTTCCTGTCCTAGGACTCACCCCCCCCCCCCATCCCCCACTCACCAACCCCTACCACAGCCGCTACCCTTGAGATTACCCAGGACCTGACAGTGCCCATTACCCAAGATTAGCTCGGCCCACGCCCTATAGGTGTCCTTGTCATCATTGACAGTTTCATTGTGACCCCACTTGTCTCAGGAGGCCTGGGACCCGTAACCCTTCCCCTCCCAATCCTGATACAACCCACCCAGTCGTATGTTCTCTCTGCCCTCTGCCCTCTCGTCTAGTCCACTTGTGTCCCGCCGAAAGCCTGGTTCACATTGAGCTACATTCTATGTTATTTTACATAAATGACACGTTGACCTTGCTGTTGCAGTTGCGTGTGCCTGTGCGCATGAGTGTGTGTGTGTGTGTGTGTGTGTGTGTGTGTGTGTGTGAGTTTGAGTGTGTGTGTGTGTGTGTGTGTGAGTGTGTGTGTGTGTGTGAGTGTGTGTGTGTGTGTGTGTGTGTGTGTGTGTGTGTGTGTGTGTGTGTGTGTGTGTCAAGCTTGGTATAACACCAATAACATTGATATCTTGAGTAAGTGTAGAAGTGGATATAAATGTCCCTCGGGTATAATCAGCCAACGGTATCCATCCTACACCACGATGGCTGATAAACCATATTTTCCACTACAGCCCATTGCAGGTTCAATTGCAGGTCCTGTGAGGAATACCTCAAGGAAAATTAAGATTTTCAGACATTAATTGATTTTGCAATATATTACAATTTGATACAATTTTCACATTTACGAAATCTGTTATTTCATTCTCTAAAAATGCTTCAAGCAATATAATAAAAATGCAGGTTTAAATCATTCAGAGCAAGCTTGATTGGCGGTATAGTTCATTAACAGGTCGCAGCCTTGAATGATATGGCAATGTTCGGTCACTTAATGTAAACAAGGCTCTGTTCCCGTTGGTGAGAGAATCGATGACCGTCAACAGAGAGTCAGGGCAGGACATCACACTGCAGGGTATAGTGGCGCCCTCATGTGGTCTGCCCAACCCTACCGGAAGTGACAAGTCCGGAGCCTCGTTCCCGATTGTTACCCAACACTGGGGAGCTTGACTGTGTCAGTGTCAAGGCGCCACCTAGGTGGATTTCAGCAAACATGGCTCCCATAATGGGCTTTTGTTGCAATGCCGAGTTTGAACATGTACAGGAAACTTCTTAAAGAAAACCACCTCTGTGTTCCAAGCTTTACAACTCGAAAAAGCAGGGCAAAATTAATTGTTTGTCTTTACTTAGAAAGAGCTTGTGATCTTAGGTCGCAGGTTACTAAGCCTGACCCAGTCAACCACCATAATTTTGCTATACGATAATTATTTGCTCGACATAGAAGACAATTACAGCTTTAGTTCGCTGGACCACAACACATGTGATTTTTTTACAGCTAAGAATCACTGCTAAAGCATATCAGCTTGACTTATAGCGTCCTGAACTTGATTTAAAACTGGGTAGTAAGTTTGGCTGGCTGGCAAACTTGTTAATCCGTATCAATATGTTTATGCAATGTTTGGTGAAAAAAAAAGATGTATAGATTCAGTTGCCATCAGTTTTCGACATTGGGTTGTTCTATAAAGAACGTTTTTGTGAAACCTCAATGTTAAAGCCAGTGTCGGAAGGGCTGATCCACACTATTTTATCACGATGTTTATCAGTCTTATTCACTCGCTTTTTACTTACTTATTTATTTTGAGACTACGAAAAAGTACCGAGGTTGTGTTTGTCAGCACTGAAGTTTAATCTCCCTAGTGAAACGGTAGGCCTGGAGTCTGCTTATGGAGTGATATTGATAAATAAAGAGACAGGGCCACACAAAGGTGAACCAACTAGGAAAAAATGAGTGCACACGATGTCAACTGTATGACAAACCACCGATACGATAAGAATAAAAACACTCTTTTTATATACTACTCATATACTTGCGAACGCCGATTACTTTTTGCATAACCAGTTTATACGACCTGTATACATCATTATTTAAGGTACAAAAGAGTATACAAACAAATTGCTTTGAGAATTTTGGTGTATGTAATATCTCATGTATGGGCGACATCATACAATTTAAAGCTTATCAATGATTGACACGCTATGGACACTTTAAACTACATTTGGAATAAGCTCCAGAGTCACATTTCCATATATACACACTAATAATCTAGTAATATATTTTAGGCCTACGTTGCATTTATATTGTTGAATGAATAATTGGTACTAATTGGTGTCTAATATTAAGCGTGATTGTATAACAGTTCTCATAATAATTACAATTCTCTGTACTTATTTTGATAGTTTAAGAGGTATTGTATCTAAAAGGTGAGTAAAGGATGTTTCTGTTGTACTTGATTTATTGTGCCTACGATGTGGAAAGAACATTTCTGAAGAACTACATCAAACATCGTACTGAATAAATGTATACGCCTTCACATTATGTACTGTATTGTTGCAAGGCATTGACAAAAATGAGGGGCAACCGTGATGTTTATTACGAAATAAATCTTTTAAAAACAATAAACTTCGCCCACTTTCGTAAAGGTCATGCCTGCACGTGAAGCTATTAACACATTTTTTAAAGAAATGATATGAGAAGTGTAGTGTGCTCTGCTCGTGTTTTTCCTTCATGCCAAAACCAATGTCCAATCTTTTATGGAATTGGACAGGTAATGACATAGAACTTTTTGAGTCAAATCAATTGCAATGAAATCCTCTCATCTGTAATCCATTATCAAGGTAGGGATACTATAAGAAACAATTGGAGGTAATACTATAGATGCCCTTTATGAGCGCTGATTTGGTTGCCTGAAATAGATCCCTCGATTTCTGATGCCCTCAGCAGCACCCTTGCCGTTCTCCTCTTCCTCCTTTCCCCCATCGCCTGCAGGCCCTCAGCAGATTACGACCTGTCGTCTCGGCTTGTACTGATCAATAAGTGAGGCTCAAACAACAAGTCATTAGGCCTAATTAGCTGTAATTAGGCGTGTTCTGCGTGTCGGCTTGAGTGGTCCTAATGACCGACAGGACAATGTTGACGTCAGTTCCGCCAGACGGCAGACATCACCAGGAGCCTACCCGCAGAGTGGAGCTGTTTCTTGGGCCTGACAGTCGAAACCCTCCGTTGTGACTTGGTAAAAACACCAGAAGTAGCCTTACCTGACTCCAAAAGGCTTATCTAATGTCTGAGGATTTATTCATTCCATTATTTATAACTAATTAATTCCTTCTTAAATTGGCATGCCTGAGGATCATTGACAGCAAGGTTCATCTATTTGCAATATAGCTCATTAAATTAAGACTGTTCTAGAAAATTAGTTTTAACATAGTATGACTGACACTGAGGCAAATTTCATAATAATGATTTAGGATGCATCAATAGCAAAATTTGTTGGTAATTGGGCATTGTATGATAGCATTAACCTGTCATTATCATTTGATATGATTACAATAAGAACAGCAATACTTATGGAGATTCACCCTACTATAAAGTAGGAACTGCATCAATATTAGATATTACTACCCAAATGAGTAGAGAAATTACGGAATTTATCTGCCAATTACAACTGTCCTGCGTCATTACTAAGAGAAAGGGGGGGTCCTCTAACGGGAAGATAAAAACGTCGGGATGCCTCGCATAAATCTGAACAAGGAAACTCTTGAAGAGAGCCAACAGGTGATTGGCGGTGGTGGCAGGTGCCGTGGGCGCCATTTTACGGGTCTGTAGGGAGACGCCGGGTGTCGTCTGCTACCCTCTGGCGCCATCTTTATGCGCAGTTTACTTCTAATCATCCCTTCCCAGCAGGGATAGTCCTCACAAATCTGACGGGGACTCAGCGCAGTGGACAGATACAAACAAAAATGGGGGCAATTTCAGAGGGCGCACTGTCATTCTCACCAATGTTCCGACCTTTCCCGCGAAAAGAAAAACCTTACTACCACCTATAGTCCACTCCTAAGGGCCGACAAGGTACTAGTTGTCGTGCGATGGACGGTAAGTGAATGGAAGTCCCACACACAGAAAGAGTCTGCTAAGGTTGTCAAATTTCTGTCGTCGTATGAGGGAGATTGTTTTGAAAAGAGTAAATATTAAATAGAATTGTTTTCACCAAATAGACCAGTGGGTTGGATCAATGAACTACAGACTGCAGACTGCACCGGTACCCTTCTCTTCGGTCGTCTAACGCATAGGTCCTTCATGTGTATTTTGTCGCCGAAAGATATACGCTGAAATTCGAATGAACGTACATGCTCCAGAAGACACTAGCGAACCAACACCAATTTATTACTCCCCCAGATTGTTGAAGAGAGGGAAATAGAAAACAATGATGTACTATTTCATGTCCTACGTTTACGTTTATTTCCATGACCCATTTTTAGTTTGTTAATTACTTTCTTTCTATAGCACAACAGTTGGATAGCTTGCACATAGCTCCATTGTATAAACTTTACCACAATAAAGTTTTCATTGTCATCCAAGTTCTCTATTGTATTTACGGGGCACATTTTCTACTAGTTCCTCATTAAAAGCCCCTCTCTCGCCCCCCCCCCCCCCCCCCCCCGTAGTATATCAGTATGTATGCTCGCAGTCGAGCTGCACCATGCGACCTTCCAACAGTTCTCATTAGTTCTCACAGAGTATTTACATTCTGTTTACCCCTCATACGACTGGCACTTCTTCTTGAAACTCCCAAGCCTCCGCCGCCCGGCCCAAGATGACACGAGAGGAGCAGTGCCGAGTAGATCTTGAGACGCCTCCGTTTGACGCATCGGTTTGGGCGGCCCGGTTCTTAGATGGCCTCCAAAATACGGAGTGCTGCGAGGTTGAAACCGAGTACATTCACTCCTCGGCATAGAATGCACTAAAGAGAGCCAAAAGCAATGTAATATTCAAAGTGAAGAAATTATCTAGATTTAAAACAAACTAATGAAAAACACCCCGAAGGTACAAATCAGACATCTTGTAAAGTTCTGGGATTTCTCCCTTTTTGCAAATAAAGTGGAATTAAGGTTAGTTAATGTTAAATGAAAAGGACAATAACAATAGTATGTTAATGTTAGAGCTAGTTTTCTTAGTTCCTACTTTACCATGCGTACGATTAAGTATTTATAATAAATTATAGTTAGGCCTATTTGATTTGGTCAATTTGGTCGTTTTTAACACTGCCTTGCTTTTGTCTCCCAAACTGAGTGAGTGCAACCTGAACGTTTTTGGAGTCGGATCTCTCTTGGTCTCCTCCGGCAACATAGGAGACGTTAACTCACCGGAGCAGACGACAAATTAGCCATTTCCCGCCGCGAAAAGCTCTGCTGCGGGCAGACCTCGATAGAAAAGACATAACCGCTGTCTTGGGTTGTGAATATTTCATCGAGAAAATGATGTAGATAGTAAACGGACGGCACAGTGTGTGCCAATGGCGGGAACTCATATTTCTCGCGTCTCCCTCTTCAAAGAAGTATCTCATGACGCACTTTAAACACAATGAAAACCTTAACAAATTCACATTCAGATTCTCCTGTTACAAAGAGCATATCCTTGTATTGATATAATAATGATGTTTTTCAGTTGTTCCCTTCTCGGGGGGATTTTTTTTCAAGTATCACTATTACATTTTGTTATTACGTCTTTAGAAAAGAGATAATGTCTAGGGACTTTATGTTGCGTTAAGCTAAAGGCCGTGTTGTTTACACAGGCTTATATGAAATTTGTTCGTCCAAAGAAGTTCGTCCGAGGAAATATGAGCAATTGATTTGACGTTAGAAGCATTCCCAGTAGTCATATTAGAATAAACGCACTTGCAGCATGGCTACTGAATTCATAAAAGCAGTATAATTATTATACAAATGGTCATATATTCTATCCTATTGCAAAATACATTAGACCCTTCCAGACACAAGGTCTCCTGGGAGCAAAGCCAGCTAATATTCAGGGAATCCCCCGCACACGTAGGGTTTCTGCATGGCCTCCACCGGCTACCCTAGAGACTCAGCAAGTACGGGGGCCAAAATTCCTGTGTTTATTAAACGGACTTGGTACCATCTAGCGTGTAATTACAGGTCATGAATCGATCCGCCAGGGCCCCTGTTCACGCACAACGACTGCCCGGAGAGAATGTAGTCCACCCGCCTAGGGAACATAGTCCCTGCTTTTTTTAGTTAGCGTCTTCCGCTTTCGTCACATCTGCTCACCACGTGACCTGGGAGAACCAATGAGGATGATCCTAGGCTGATCGATGGGAGATGTCCATCATCCCAGTGGGGATTATTGCCGGGCCTCTTCCGTGGACCACTGTGACCCCTATGACCCCTAGACATTGACCAGAACGTCAGGGGGCTGGTCGTGGCCCACAAGGACCATGGTCGGACTATGATAAGCTTATAGAGTATCGCTCCCTTTGCGTGTCCGGCTTGGGGATGCCTTCTGTAGCTATAGTCCCATTTATTGCGTTGATGGATTTCTTTTTGTGCTACATGCTCCGGAGCTAGTTTGAAAATCAATAAGATATATGTTTATACTTTAATGAAAACCATGCTTTAATGTGTGCTCTCCCTGACCGCCGTTGTGGCTGATGTTTATCTGATCTACCCCGAATTCTTAATTGTAAACTAAAACAAGGTGATCTTTTAGCCATTTTCTTCGACAAGCTTTTGGATTTGAAAAAAAACACACGCAGCTCTCATGTCAGATTGATGCAGTCAAATTAATAATACAAAAAGAGATTATTATATAAAAACAACAACAAAGGTTAGTGACTAGTTGAATCATTTGATTAATCATGGCGTAAAATGATCTGCCAGGAGGGGTTTCACAATAAATCTCCATAAATAACTTAAAGGAAAAAGCTTAATGAAATATCTATGGCGATTTGTTAATGCCCTTAAAAAAATTCATTATGAGTAATCTTTTGTTGTGCTTCCCAGTATTTTTGTTGAACTTTGTTGTCCAACTTTCATTATTAAAGTTCATATTGACCATTCACTTGTTTTCTTTTCTCTCAATATTTATTAAAAGATTTAAAAGCTACTTACTTTGAAGTTTTCTGAAGTGCAAGAATAAATACACTCTCCAAGAGGATTTCACAATGAATAACTATAATATTCTTCTTGATCTAATTCCTTTTTTTTCCTTTATACCTGAGCGTACAAGAAAAGAATTAGTGCTCCCCACTATGAACTGACACTCTTATGAGTCTTATGAGCAGGGAAGCTCTATGCTGAAGTCTAAAGGCCAGAGTGAGGTTAGGATAAAGTGAACCTCTGAAAATGAAACCGACACCTGGCGTTCTTTTCTCGTGATCTACCTGGAATAAAAAGTTTACTTGCAGGACTAATAACATTTAGCTTATGATGTGGCCTATGAAAGTAACCCAGAGGTTTGATTATTCAGACATTGTATTTAATTGACATGTATAAATGATCAATCATTTTGTTGATCTTTGAAGGGCTTCGCTGCTGTAATCTTTTTGATAGTTAACGTTATAATTATATAACAGTGACAATGGCCTTTCAACTGAGTGAATCACAAATAGAAATTGTGTTAGGAAATAAGGGGTTGGACGTAAAGCTGTTTATCCTGAATGAATATACAAATATTAAAATCTAAATATTGGACGATTTCATAAACACAAGTGCAACAAAAATAATACTGCCCATATAAAGGCAAATCCTACTAACTGCCGGGTCTCTTTATATGAAAAGCGCATAAGAACATTAGTACACGAGTTTTAAAGCCTGACGTCAATTGCCTATATCGAGGTGCAGAAAATAGGGGAGTTCAGAGAAAGATTAATAGCAGTGGGTAGAGGTTGGTGGCAGGAGTTGGAGGAGGTGGGCGGCGTCTGCTGACAGAACCACCGACACGGATCGCGGCCAGCCTGATTTCCGACGTCAGGGCACGAGATGAAATTAGCTTTTTTACCAGCCGGGCAAATTAGGCTCTTAGCGGCAGGCGGGCCGACTATTTGATCGGATTAAGGGGGCTGGGAACGGAATTAGTAAATCATCGCTTTGTAGTGTCTTGGGATGTCACAATCAGCCTTCAACTGGGACATGCTGGCATCGACGACTGGAGGTGAAAAATCAATGCATTATGACGTTTGGGGCGGACGAACCCATTTTAATTGGGCTCCCGGGACCTGTAATCTGCGTCGAAAGCGAGGCCGGCCCTCTCTGCGCCTAACTCCCACGACCTACTTCTCCCGACTGCCGTCAGAGGACTCGTTTCTCGGTCCCACGTGACCGGTTTCCTGGGCTACCGTTGGTGTTGCTGTGCCCAACCACTTCGTGCGGGTCCCTCTCGATGACCTTGGTCCAGGTCCAACCGAAAATTGATTTTACATGAGTTATTATTCCTTGTCGCAATACATGTATTTATAAACAGTAATCAATGATACCATCCTCTTACCATAGCTGCAATAAGCCCTTCCTCCAAATTATAGGCCTATTGTTTAAATTCAACCTTGTTCATTTCTTTTACCATAAGGGCCTAACTGAATCTTGATATTTTCAGAAGATTTGACTATATAGCTTATTTGGTTAGCTTTCCACTCAATCAGCCACCCAACATTCTACGACATGCCCTTTGAAACCCACCTTTTTCACTCATTTTTTTCTAAGGTTTTTGATATAACGTTTATAGAACAATAAGATCTGTCATAACATTTAAACAATAGTCATTGTTCTAATGTACAAATGTGAAAGTCAGCTTTCATAGAATTTAGTAGATGTGTTTTTCTCGAAACATGCCGGTTCAAACTGAAACAGCTCTTTTGTTGTAGGAACCAGAAAAAGACAACCAAAGACAGTAATGCCAGAATCAGTGATGCCTGTAGCCAGAAGCCTCGCTGTCAGGTCTCGGGAGATCTCCAAAGGCACGAGAGGTCACACGAGAGGTTGAGGCCCTTTGGAAGCAGCCGCCACAGGCAGGTGGTTGGGGATCAAATGGCATTAACGCCAACCGGTCACCAAGGCAACCACCCCCCACCCCCAGCCTGCTGGGTGCCAGATCACAGGGCCCGGCAGGCGGCGACATGGTCGGTCAGTGTCACGTGATCACCTGCCCTGCCCCCTGGGACAGGCATATACAAACTCCTCGGGAGAGTTTCAAAAAGAAAATAAGACAGAGGTTTTGCCCTCCTTTGATGATTAATCCGTAGTAAACCTGACCAGAGGCTGTAAAGTGAAAGTGGCTGTTTGCCTAATTTACTTGCTTGTTTCCCTCAGTAATGAATTGGTTTGGCTGTGAACAAGCATTTCCCGAGATTACACTTATTTTGAATAGCAGAATCTGCACCATATAACATCTCAATTGCAATAACCTTTAATCGAAGATTTTATATATGAGGTATTTGACAGTACTCATATAGATAAACGTAAGTAAAGGTGTTTGCCCAAGAATATGGATTTTAAAATAGGATCTCTGGAATAAATACTATAATCGGATACCATAAAGATATGTCTTTTCGAGATAGGATTTGAGACAAACCTTTCTGAGGAGACATTTTGATGAAACTGTGCTTGAAAAGAATAAGATAGAAACTGAAGTAACTACTGAGTGTACTGCAACAATCCAATTTGAGGTTTTTTTTACCAAGCCCTTGATGGCAACTGCTTTCTCTTCATCTCCATGCAGACTAATTTGTACCCACATTTTTTTCAATTGTTTATTCTTTTGATTTCAATGCTGATTTGCCTCTCTGAGAATTGCGAGCAATATTGTGCATACGTCTAAAATCCATAATTTGAGAGCTTACAAAGTAAATATTTGAATGGGATTAAGTCTCCATGTAAGAATGGCACGTCTGAGAGATTGCATGAGCTGCAGTGGAATGAGGAACGCCAGGCTGACGATAGACAGTATTCGAACAATGCTTTGTCTCTGCCAAACAAAAATCAATTAGTTCCTCCTTTGCAAAGAGATTACAAAAGGCCTATGAGCAGGATAACTAGCTCTACACTTAAGTGAACTCTTTACTATTTCGGCCGAGATCTTCCTTTTGTGAAAGCATTCTTTCTTTGTGAAGTTGGATTGGAAGGCTCAGTCGGCTAGAAGCCGGTGATTGAATAGTATTGTGGGTTCTGACAGGGGGAAGTCGGTGATTCAATGCAGCCGATAGAAAATTATTTTTGGCCAGGAAGGGTCAGGACTGAATGGCTGAATGGGAAAGTCTGAGTTTTATGGCATAGTCTTCTAGCAGTTAATCCATTCCGGATCCTTGCTAGATGGAATGGATAATGTAATTTTAGACACGAGAGGTTTGAGAGAACGGAGAGAGGCCGCATTCTTGGAGACTGAAACTGCAGTGGGAAGGAGACAGTGAAACGTTGAATGGCGTCTGTTTCAATCCATCAATTTGAATGCTTTTATTGAATAATGCAAACATTCAGAAACGTTTGACTGTTTCGTGAGTATCTTACTTATTGAATACGTTTAGACATTCTATTCAAGAATTTAAGATGAATGATTATGGTGTTTCTCGATAAAGAACTGATAATCCGTTTAAGACTTGGTATTAACCGTACCTACTCCATATTTGAAAAGATTATCAACCCAATCAACAATAACATTGGTATAAACGGTATAGTCACACATATTTAGGGTGATGAACATCATATTGATTTGGCGTGTGAGCTACGGTGCAAAGCTAGATAAGAATGAGTAAAGTTTATGTTAAGACCATTCAGAAATTAGTGAAGTAGACTATGTATGGAATGACTCTCTATGCCCAGATGGTTTGCTAGACGACAATGCTAACATATAACAAACCTTAATCAACATGTTTTTGCATAATATTAAGTTGTCTTTCAATTATTGACGACACTACATATCAACTATGTTATTTCATGGCATATCAACATTAGTAGATATACAATGAGTTAATGTTATTACAAGGTACCTTTCAATGATTTACCTACAAAATTGTGGGACTGTGAATCACTGAGCAACCAATGTTTCTTTGGGCAAACATTCAGAACAATAAATTCCTTCTGTTTCTTTTGAACAGTAGCCTAAATTAATGTTTCCAAATTATGTCTTCAGTATCTCCTATACACACTTCTTTTTAAAGGTGGGACTCCCTCGTGGCAGAAATATGAACCCTGATGAGGGGAATGCAGTCCAATTCAGTCTGCAGCACTGACCACTCGTCTTGGTGCACAGAGTAGTGAGAACTGGTGCTCACTCAGGTGGTCAACAGTCTGTACCTACCAGCACTATATAGACTGTGTATGTGGCAGGGGAGGGGGAAAAGGGTAATTGTGGTTGTGGTGACTGAGGTTCAAAATAATCCCTCTTGGTGAGCACATGTAATTAACTTGTGTTTTTAGTTGCCCTCCTTTCAAAATAAAAGTCAAGCTGAGCTGAAATATTCCTTAATGTCTCTAAACTACATCTTTTCTCATGAAATTAGGTAACTTGTTACAAAGAATAAATCTTTTTGCATACTGATATGGGTGCTACAAAATTTTTTAATTGCATTGATGAGATTTAGACAAAAAGTTAAAAATGGTCCCTGTGTTAGCCTATATGAATGCCCTGACCCAGGGTGGTGGGCTCCCGCCAACTTGATCTGCTACACAGTAGGTCTGCTCTGTGTAAGGTCATAAGAAAGGTGTATAAAAGAGGCATCTTTAATGCAACTCTGGTTCAGGTTAGTCGGATATCTTATTATATGATCTGACAGAGCTTTCTGTGCTTATCAACTATCCAAAGTTGAAACCTATCGCTACCATATAACACATACGGATCATTGTGGACATGGGGTGTTTTCGACCGGGCGCTAAGGATGAGATGCGGTCAGCCTGTCTGCATAAAAAATGAACGGGTGTCCGGTGGGAGGCAGATGGATGGGCAAACAAGGGCTTTAGTGCAATCTCCTCGGCAGAGAGTTCCACTACGGTACCCTCCGTTAGAATCTCTGCAACAACCTGCTTGTTTGGGACAGAATCTGGCCCCTACGCACAGATCCATAAATACTTGAAATGGTCTAAAGATATCAAGGGAAATAGTTAAGATTTTGTTAAATTATATGGAATATGGTGTAAGTATAAGCATATGCTATTTATTAAAGCCAAAAAAAACTAATTCTTTGGAACTACTTTTTGTGGACTGATTTCCTGACCATTGTGATTTGGTTTGTTCCGTCTCAAATATTTTTACTAGTAGGCAACACCACAAGCACCTGACTCTATAGTGTAGTGGTTAGGACACTGAGATTGAGTGTAGAGGCACATAGGTTCGAATCCCTCTGATAGCAACAGTTGTTATAACCAACATCCTTACATTTTCACATTTTTGTTACTGACATTTTCATGTTTTTTGAAGGAAAAACGTATGTCCTTTCTGGCCCTACATCGGACCAATATAGGCCTACTTAAATCATTAAAAAGAATTTCTCAAGGACACGTTATATTGTTCAAGGTTCATTAGAAATTGTTCATTTAGAATGAAACCGTTTTTTATTGTTATTAATTCTTGTCTATAGACTCTAGAGGGTTATTCATTATAAAAATCATTGAGGTAAATGTTCAATAGGCTTATTAATCCTAAAATCAACCTACCCCCTTACATGATTTATCTAACCTCACTGAGGCAATAATTATGGTCCAACACACAGCTGTGTAGTGTTCAGTGACTGCTCTGGACACACAGTTCCATTGGTGTAGTTGAGAGTTTAGTCATACAAAAAAGGTGTTTACATTTGCTTAGACAAAAAAGGTGTGTACACCTACGTTTTTCCAACACAGGTAAATTAAGTAAGTAAATAAGTAGTTATGTATGTTTATTTACTAATGTAAGCATTACATTAGTGCCACTGAGGCAGGTGGGGTAAACTTTGATATGTATTTTTGACAAATATACACATAGATTCCATAAGACTGTCTTCATCATCCTTTTTGCTTGCTAAGTGGAAATAGTTCCAACATGGCGGGAGGTTGTGGCAGAGATACATAACGCTAGTGGAGTGAACTGCTTGGAGAGTGGCTTTAGTGAGCACATGGTGGGGAGGGAGGGGGAACAGCTGCCACCGGGGGGTGTCGCTGGAACCCGGCGGGATAGAGACCGAGAGTAGACGTGGGATGAGTACCAGCGGCGAGCTTGTAACCGTCAGGCTGTAAAGTGATTTTCTCAGATCACTAAGTGGCTTCCCTTCTCAGATCTAAAAGCAGGGACCCCTACGTCTCACTTCCGTCCGACAAGTGTTATGTCGTGCTTTTAGCGAGAAAATCATTACAGCAAAAACAGAATAAAAAGAAAGTTGCTACTTGAGGTGTTTACTAGGATCTCTATACAGCAGAATTACATGGAAATGCATTTATTTAACTATCAAGTATTGATAAGCGTAGAACTAAAGGTACCGAGGAGGGAAGGCAATATAATCATATCAATCAGAAAAGTATGACTATAAACATATGTAACATCACCTCGATCTCAGCTTGAAACATTTGATTTCCTTTACAAGGGAACTTTTTTATAGTTATAGTAATTGGATAAAATCATAAACCTGAGGTATTTTTTGAGATTTAAAAAAAAATTCGGATTTCACTAGCCCCTCTCTTGGCGCTGGAACTGACCGTGGTGACTGGTCTTTAATGTATCGTGGGACCAGCTCACAGTCCGAGGCCAGGCGTGCTCCTTACCCCACTCTCCCAGTCACCGATAGATTAGAGGATGCTCGGCAACGGAGCATACATCCTGCAGTCCTGGTCCCTACTCCTCACTTCCCCGTCCTGTCCCAAATTGGGCAAGGTGCTCGGCTGTCTATCTATTACATCGGCGTGTGTCGGGAATCATTAGCCCGGGGACTCTGTAATAAGGACGTGCGAGGAGAGGTATAAAAGTTGAGATTGGAAAAGTTTTGACTGGAAATATCAGAAGATTAGGTGTGGGATTTCTTCACCATTTCTTATGGCATAATTATATCACTAAAAGGCATAATTATATATCTAAAAGGATCTCCTATAAATGTGTTTATGTTTGAATAAGATATGTGTTTTAATCTTCTACTTTGCAATTGCCATTCTACTTTAGTTCCATTTGCTTGCTCACTTATATTCCTATTAAACTCCCAGAGATAATTATTTATGTAACATACATCAATTTAGCATCAATGTTTTGAAAACTGATCTAAAATACTCCATTACTTCTATAAACACCTATCGCGGTCAGAAATTCTTTAGTGACTTTTCTTTGTTTGTCCTATTATCTTAAATGGGGATTAAACCAACCATTTTCTATTAATTTATGATCGTCTGTCCACTGCACGCTCTCTCGCCAAAAGGTATCAAACGTCTCAAGATGAGAGCCATGTATAATACACCTTTTGAATATAGAAAGTACATCATGCTTTATTGGTTACAACTGCATATAAATAACTGCAATAAAGAGTCTCAGTGGAATGACACGAGGACGATGAACTATGTTGTTGTTGCATCGCACAGACGAACAGGTGGTTTTCCAGGTGGCTGGTATCGTTTCATTCAAATATCTCATATTACATTGTCATGATTGTACAGGGATGATAAGTAATCTGTCCGGTGAATTAGTCAGGTCGTTCCGTGGTCGGTCCCTATGGACGGATCCCTCTCCAGGCAGCCAGGTGCTTAGCGAAATGACTACGTTTACACGAGCCCCCCAGGCCTCCTCTTTAAGGGCAGTTAACTTTATCATAATGCTGAATGCAATTTGGTATACGCCAATAGGTAAACAGAGATCACATGTAAGGGATTTCAATCCTCTATGTTATTAAAGACATTTCTCTTCACGCATCAAATATGCTTTAATGACTTTCGTTTTAGAATTACCGTTAATACCTATCTACACGAAAGCTCATTACAATTCTAATGAACATGGCTAAATGGAAACAACATGGATGTGGCCTGACGTTGAGAAGATGCGGATGTCTAACAACATGACTTCCGTTTTTTATTAGTAGAAGTTATGGTTTCTGTACGGCCGACATCCCAACTGCAGTGTCCCATATGGGATTCACTCTGTTTACGAGAGGGGTGAAGTGCCAGATGTCAGCATTGTCATTTTCCTACTCGTACTTGTCAAGTTACCCCACTTCTCTCCTTCATAACTTTTCCACATGCCTTAATAGAACATGTCACCTGTCCTGCAAGGCAGTAGAAAGGAATGGCGGCAGGTGGTTTCTTGGCACTATGAATTGGTGTAAGGTATCACGGGGATTTGAAATCCATGGAATACGTTTTCCATTTAATTTCTAGTGATTTATAAATTCTTAGAAACACTGAAGAAATGCTACGAAGGTTTCATGGCTATTTGAATTACATTTTTGTCTAGTTAGATATGAAACGAAATTGGAAATCTCATTGAAATAGATATAACCAAATAGTGTTAATGGTAGCATAGACATATATAAGATAGATAGGACACTTGTGTTGTTTCTAGATTTTCCTTGTCTCGGATAGCTCTCCAGGATAGGCAAAACAGACATTGTTGATACACATCTGCTTGGAGAGTGTGAGGTGTGAGACTGTAGTTTCACACCTTTTTTGGCCTAGTACCCAAATGATCTTCAAAATTTTTATTACTACAATCAAAATGTACCCAATAGGAATGAATAGAAAATAAAATTCTAATTAAGAAGATACCAAAAATGACATGTTTATGTCAATTAGAAATAAAGATATTGACTAATGAGAATTGATGAAAATTGAGAAAAATAACAAATTTGTCAAAGTTTGGGAATTAATTTTGAGCAAACCACAAGTTGGATATCCAATTAAGCTTTTATACTACCATGGGTAGTTACATTCTATGTGAAATAATTGGTTTCATTTATAGGAAAATTTTTTAAAAGGCCAAAATCTGACTTTGAAGAAATGTCGGAATTAAATTGTATATTCTCGGGAAAAGTGACATATGTAGCCACTTTAGAACCCCAAATACCATGGACATGGCTCAGTCAGCCCAGGCCTTGTTGCCTATCTATGTTATGTATGTCTATGATGGTAGTAAATGATGTAGGATACGGAACTGATCAAAATAAAGCGAATATGATTCGCGCCATTCTTTGTTTCCAACGCGAATTTTGTCCAACGCGATGGTGTAGTATGTTATTTGGATTTGTGTTCAAACGCGATAATTTCCCTGTGGTTTTGTTGATCTTTTTTTTTCTATAATTCGGCCTTTCTGGATTTATGATTCACCAGATTTCATAGCAATTGCTGTCGTGTTTATCTATACTGCTTATCAATTTTCTCAATATCAAATCTGGTTATAATATAGGGCCTACACTTTAAAAAGAACAGCAGAATGACAAAGTTCAGAGACGATAAAGTTAGTAGAAATTTAAAACTACGCAAACCTTCAAAGTCTATTCAAATGGTCTGATATGGTACGACATCCATGACCTGAGTGAACAGAATGTAAGGAGAACAGAGATCTTTATTAAATGTACTTTATATATGAACGGAGTATACAGATATTTATATTTCGAATCAGGAAGAGTAAGGAGCGAAAATGACTTTAAAAGGGACACATAAACAAAAAGGCAATGCATTCGGACTGCAGGCCAGGAAGGACAATGTTGGGTACTCGCATTCCATGCGGGCTGTCTACTTAATAACCTGAGTCTGAGCCTGCTCAAGTGCCCCATTTGGGTAAACTACTTAGAACGTCTGAGCGCCATTTGAAGCCGTCATTGTGAGGCGTGTGGGCCCATCAGTGATTGCTGTCCCTGCCATTTGTGACTGTCACCCAAAGAGGTGGGGCCTAGTGGAGCTGGAGAGGCCCCACAATGTCATGCACCATCGACCTATAACGTGCCGACTGTTAGAGAGATCAATGCAAAAGCGACCAGGGTTATTCTTATTAGCTAGGGTTTTCCTCCCGATGCTAAAGCTATTGAAGGTAGTACAAATATTCCATGATTCAAGAACGATGCCGCTTACATAAAAACGCATGATTTAAAGATAAACAAGGGGCCGTCCATTAAGTAGGTAAGCATATTTTTACCTATTTCTGCCCCCACCCGACCCCCTATTCCCTTTGAACCAAAGATTACACACATACACACACACACACACACACACACACACACACTTGCATACGTAGATCCTCTATAATACTCGTCCCATTTTCTTTACAGTATAACCATGAACCATTTGAAGGATACTCCATTATATTTCTAATAGTGCTCACGTCCATCTACTTATGAAGTTTTCCCAAACGGAAAGAATATCATTAATTGTGGAAATTCAGTGGGTTCTGACATAGCTGCTGTATTCATTCATATGGGTGTAGGGGATTTGGTAAAAGAAAGACTCATCCAATATAACGCAAAGAAATGATAAGAGATATAGCCTTGTACCTTAAAGTTGCGCGCCAAATGTGTATGATTTCATAGTCACGACCCCCCATCCACCATGTGCCCATATATATGTGTATGAATTGGGCTATACCCTAACCCTCCCATCCCCCCTCGCCCTTGATGTGTAAAATTGTCATAAATAATAAGGAGCCATGCACTGCCTCAAGGCATACGAACTCATAACAAGGGCAATCTCTTAAAAACAGTCTTCTATATGTATTGATTTACGCGTGCTTTAGGATTATCTGCCAAGAATGATGTAGAACTTTTTGAGCATGTATTTTCCCAGGTGATATTGGCAATAAACCGTGTCCCAAAAACGAAGTCAATGTAGAATTCATACATTAGGTTGAAGGGGCATTAGCTCCTGGGCAGCCACATTGTTTCTGTATTATTCAACATCACTCCAAAAACGACATAGGGTATAGCATGTATCAAGGTCTTTTTCGGCGGCTTTGGTTCAATATTCCTAACAAACAGTTGAAGGGTTCTAAAGTTGCTTATAGTATCATGCTCAAGACGTTGACCTGGTCACATGGATGCGCCAACTTAAGTTTCATTAAATTATATTTATACTGAATAAGTATCATTATAGAAAATATGATTTAATTCACTTCCACAAAATATCTAGCGACCTGTATACATTATATCATACTCACTTGGCTGTTTGTGATAATTAAACTACATAGTTGAAGCATACCCAGGCAAGAATGTAACGTTCTATAATGTTAAGGCCTTAATGTCACCAGAATAAAAAGTTATCATAACACTCTGTCTTAGAGAGTCTCAACCTAATAATTATAAAGATATGTAACTGTTACATGAAAATTGGGCATGTAACAGACTGACCAAAAAAGTAAGGTCACACAACATTCTTGATATGTCACTGCTTGCCTGGATAAGAGGTTGTTCAGTAGATGAAAATCTTCAGATAAGAAGATAACATGATGCCATCACGCTGATTAGGAACGACATAAAGATGTGATGCAATTTGCTGAGTTTACATATTGCGTCCCCCAGGCCCACCGACCCATCCACTCACCCCATCAGGGCTCTTCTAGTGTCCTTTATTCCCACATCAAGGTCAAGGACGTCGTTACCAGACCTTAACTCACACAGGAGAACAGAGGAAAGGAAGGAGGGGATGGGGTGAGAGGAGGGCTGGGGGATCCAAATCATGCAAATTGGATCTAAGTAGCTGGAGTGGGTGAGAAAAAAGCCTTCTTGTGTCCTTCTCCAATAAATGGGCTTGCATTGTGAGACCTGAAATGGCTCGGCCCTTTTTCTAGGGGACAGGTGGACGCTCCCTACATCAACCTCTCTCTCTTTGTGCAGAGGACACCAGCTAGACCGGCAGCGAAGATGACCAGCACACCCTGGCGACAGTCTGTGACAATAAGCTGAAATAGGGATATATGTAGAGGGATTTAATTAGGTTGTATTAGCCCATTGATATCCAGTGTGAGACCTGAAAAAATAAAAGAACAGTCTCACATTTATCAACATCAAATTAAACCATGCAACAGTGTATAAACTCTCGCTTAAGCAAATCCATATAGATATTACAAACCCAATTACTTTGTTCGGAAGGTGTGTTGTGATATTCTGTGTACTATGTACTTTGACCAGTCGTATCTTTAACATTTTATAAATCCTTCAAAATCTTTTATTTTTAAAATCCTTTATTTTTAACAACTATTAATTTTTATATTCATTTTTAGCAATTTACCCTACGGCGATGTTCTTTGTGTTGTGCAAACTTTAACGTACATTAAATATGATGTTATGCAAAATTCCATCACGGCAAATCCCAAACAGAAACCATCCATTAAGGCATTAACTTTCATAGGAACAGCGCTATAGGATAACACATATGAACTCATTCAATAATTAGTGTATTTTGAGGACAAAGGACCGTGAGGATGTGTCACAGTCGTTGAAAGCCACATGACTGAAGGCGTATTGTATTATGACACGTATAATTACTTTATGACATGTATAAGAAATTTGCACGTCTCATATAAAAGCATATGAGTTGTATACGCATGACACACATTTTACCACTATTGAATATTGGATATTAATCTGTAAAATCAATATAAAGTGGCAGAATTAATAAACATGCATAGTTTCACAATCCTCATTTATGGCAAGCTTGCTCTTTCTTTATTACTTGGTTCTTCATTATAGATGTTAAAATTTCCATTTCATGCACGGCCCTATTAACGGTGCGACTCCAATCAGGCCCAATATCCCGTTGCTCACGAGGAGGGTATTGCCACTGCAATATTAAGACATTAAGGGGTCGTAAACCTATCCAATATATACGGACACTAAAGATTGCTTCATTAAATTACTTCGTGGGAATCTCTCCGTATGTACTTAATCAAATTGAGAGCAACCTTGCTTTTTTCGTTTCCCTTTTGATCAGAGCTTTATGTTTAACTATAGTGAGTTTATTAAGAGCACGTTTTGATGTTTAAGTGAGTCGGTATTAACCCAAATTTAATTGTGACAAGCAAGTATATGGATGTCCAAATTATCATCGTAATATTCAGACTGGTGGTTGATGATTATGATGCATGTACGTTCATTTGATATGACTGCAAGTTTATTGAAGTATGTATAATATTTTTATCAAATTCCTAATCTATCTCTCATGTACCACAATTTAGATTTGTGTATTTTGCAGTCTTCTTGTAATGTATGCCACCAATGAAGCGTTTTTTCTGTCTTGTGGATTTTAACATAGAAATAATCTTATTAATGTAGCGCTCGCTAGTTTTCTTTTTTATGTTCGTGTGCAAGCAGTGGACAACCAAAAGATCCCCGTCAACTCTGGTGGACCAGACAATATGATCTCAGCTTTCAATGGCTTTCATGGGAAACATATCATACACTATAACGCGTTAAACTATAGTACTTCAATCTGAAAGCATTACGATGCAAACATATCCCAAACCCATTGAAGAAATATGTGTTTTCAAACATCAAATTATAGTTTCATCTAAATCAAGATTGAAAGCCATCAAACGCTTTGATGGCAGAGTGGGTGCGCTCCTCTATAGATAAGCTATGCAAAGACAAATACCACGGAGCCTCTATATACACTCTTTGATAATACTCAAAACATCAATTCGAAGGTCATAGGAACTATATAGTTGTTTATTGTAACAGAGCTATGGCGCATACAGAACGGAGCTCTTACAAAAACGTGAGATGTATGGCCAACTTTTTGCCTTCTTTGTGCATGTCCCTCCCTCTTTGTATTGCCCCGGTGGATTGATCTCTACTGAATTAAAAAAAAAGTAAATTAGTAGCTTCCCAAAGTATATAGGGCCTACGGGCCTTGGCTTTCAGATGAATATATATGCGGAAGAGCAACCAATTCATACATATAAGTTATAACAGACAGTCTGTGGATAATGGTTTATGGACAGCGCCTAAACAATCTGTCAGGCAGCTATGCTGTTTTAATGAGGTCAATGATTGTCTATTAAGCCCTTTTGTATATTATTGATTGACAGTATTCAAAGCTCAGTGCACTTACTCTAGTCTCAAACCGCTGGTATGTTACACCCCCTGCTCCCAAACGAAAACTGCGGAGAGAGAAAAAGGTACAAAAGGGAAAAAACTAAACTTATCCAGTAGGATCCCAGCGGTCTACCAACCCAATGACATCCAGCGTCCGACTAAGAACCTAGTCGTGATAAATGAACCGATATGGTGGAATGATGAAGTCGTTGGACGAGAAGTGAGAGATCATGTTACTATTCCGTCAGGCTCTGCGGGGGTGGTTATACGCGCCATGGGGGTGGTTATACGCGCGACTGTCGCGGACGCGACTATCGCGCACATATAATTTCTTACACACGCGGACACAAAGTCCGCGCATCTTGTTCTCCTTACATACGCGGACACAGGGTATGGTTATAGCATTCTGATATATGCTGATTAAAACTATAAATAAGAAAAGAAAAAGGGGGTGCGGGGGCATAGCCCCCGATTACAATACAGTTTATAAAGCGTATCAATTTCAAAAACTGTGTGTCCGCGTATACAAGGACCATTGTGAACGCGGACCCCAACCCCGCGTGTATAAGAAATACTCTGTGCGCGGGATTCTCACGTCGTGCCCGCGCGTATAACTACAGCCCATACGCGGACACAGACCCGCGTGAACAAGGAATGCGCGGACTCAAAGTCCGCGCAGATAGATTACCTTAAAAACGCGGACCTGACATCCGCGTATACAAGAAATTTTGTGTGCGCGGTTTCCCTGTCTGTGTCCGCGCATATAACTGCAGCCCCGCCATGACAGCAGCAGCCTCGTTTTGGGTTCGGCTCTCTAACTCACGTCACGCGTGATTACTCCCGACGGGGCGAGAGTCCGTGACGTTTTGACGGAGATGGAAGTGTGGCTTTATCCGAGAAGTCAAAGGACAACTTGTCCTTCTCATCCCTCCTTGTTACTGTTAATAATGTATCTATGGACAACTTGAGACGTGCCTGAGACTTTGATGTTCCGATAGAAGAATTCTTCTTAAGAACGGCTACCCAAACAAGAATTATGACGTTCTTATAACGTTCTTATAACGTTTTACTTGGTTCTGGTTTGGTTCTTGTTACGTTCTTTTGATGGCACCAAAAACGTCTTTAGAACCTAACATTGTGACGTCGCACTGTGACGTAATTGTGACATTCTTGTAATGTTATTCTATGTTATAATAACGTTATTATAACATTCTTAATTAGTTAGGTTTCAACTTTACCAAAATATAATGTTACTATCACATTCCTTTTTTAATAAGTCTTAACTCTACCTAAAATAACGTGTTTGTTGCGTAACAACTGGGCAGGTTTCAGACGAACCAAAAAAGTACAGCCACAGAACGTTCTTGTTAAGTCACTGCTTGCCTGGGTAGTCTAACAATGAGATCCGTAAATTTGACGATTTTCTTAAAGGTATCTTAATAACTTAATCTGGATGGCGTTCCAGAGCTTATTTACGACGGATCAATACATACCCCATATACGCATAGAAATTTACGACTATCCCGATGAAGTGTGTCCAAAGGATCGTCCACGTCGTATCGTAAAGTATTGAAACATGTTCATAAATATTTACGACCTGTCATAAATAACATGTGAAAACATGTGATAACATGTGATAATATGTCATGCATATCATTATAATACATTATCAATCTGGTTGAAGGTTTACGAATATCAATTTACGAATATGAGTGTACAAGTATACAATATACGAATGGCCTCCCTAATAAAACCATGAAATAATCATTGTATGGCTGACCATACGACCCTGTTTAGTATTGGCTCCTATGGAGAAAATGGAATTACGATGACCCCTGGACGCTGCCGTAAATTTGGGCATATTTGGGCACTTACAGACATTCGTATAAGCATACATAAATTCGTATGCATCCTTTGGACCATCAAATAAATTCGTATATTTTCTCTGGACACTTTTTTCTTCGTATAGGCATCGTATAGCTTGCGATTGGTATACGAACTGCCGTAAAAATCCTCTGGAACGCCCTCCTGAAATGTCAGAGGTGTTATGAGTAATGGTAAAGGTGAAGGTGCATTTGGAAGGTTATAAATTTGCAAAGGTAATGACCACAAAGATACAGCTGGATTTGGATTCTAAAAGGTTTACGTAGATTAAAAGAAATGTCTAGAAATCCATTCCATTTTCAAAAATATTCACCCAGTTGTGAATGTTTAACGATGAGCAAGAGAATCACAAATTACAGCTTTATTTGTCAAAACAATAATGCAAATCCTTGTTAAAGGAGACGTTGGAATGGACGGGGACTGATAAGTGCATCAGGAGAGGATAATACGAATAGACGGGGAGAAATTAAATATTTACAACGTATGTATAATTACATATACCTTAAAGGAAATCTGACTGCGCTATGCCATAAGACCTGACATATGTAAAAAGATCTGTTTAACATTTAAGATGAACAGATTCAAAGAAAACGAGATTTATAAGATTAGAAGGGGATATAGCAACATTTTACCTTATATGTCAAACCATATTCAAACGTTATTAATGTATTGATTCAGTGGAAATTAGTAACCAAATTGAGATAATAAAGGTCAGTAACAGCTTGAAATAGTTACACGGAATGTTTCTTATGTAGGTAGTGTCAACATAAATTTTGGTGTCGCTTATTTCGAGTTTTATGAGATTGCTGCCAATCCAATGAGAACGTTGATCTTGATTATTCCATTTTAAATATTTTTCGTGGGTAAACAAATCGTTCATTGCTATGCGCGACAGCATTAGGAAAGGTTATAAATCTTTACAATTACCCCTACTGCTGCTTTGACATGATCAATTATTAAGGACTGAACACATTCGGACGCCAGATCGTCCAGAAGATATGAGGCGAGCTGCCCATAACGTGCGCTACATGAGCAGAGGCGCTCCTTGCGCTATGTTGTATGAGGTATTGTATGTCCTTTGCGAGGCGACAAAGAAATCCGCCCCGGCTGCCGTCTTTCTTTCAGCCAGCCTTCACATCAAAGGCCCTTCGGCTCCGTCGCCTTTTACACTAATGACTCTCCTTTCTAAATAGCGGTGACAAAAGATAATTCCTCACCAAAGCCCGAGACCCTAAGCCGCTTTCACTGGTCGGCTTTACTGCTCTATTTATGTGGAAAATATTCAAGAATAAGGTCCCGAAAAAAGGCGCCTTAGAAGGCTTTGGACTGCGAGTCGCTTTTCTTAGAAGTCATCAACACCAGTCACAGTGAGGGGCTGTCACAGAGATGGAGGCACGCCACTGGGGGGTCTATCAAAGTAAAAGGATCGCACGAGGTATGGTCTTTCCTAGTTAATAGGGTAGATTACAAATTATGATGCCATATGGAATATTGATCAGCGAACGATGAACCATGAGATCTTCGATGATGTATTAAGGGATATGAATATATCTTTCTTTGATTTTTTTCACTTGTGTATGTATCATATAACCCAGAGTAACATTTGAATTCTATGGTAAGATAAGTGGAGTTTTCCTAAGATGAAAATAGTCAAGCAGAGGGTTCAGAAAAGGGTTTCCCAAAAGACTTAATCTCTGGTCGATTTCCCTTTAAAACCATAAACACTTTTGAAAAGTGAAAAGCTGCTGATTTCCCACTGAGAAGCCATAAAGTGTTATTCCTTGCAATGTTCAGTACATGTGTCTATATATATATATATATATATATATATATATATATATATATATATATATGCGTGGGGACATATGTGGATAAATATTAGGAGTACATACTGAAACATATTAGGACTTCAGTAGCTGTGACTTCATGGTCCATACCCTCTACTTTATTTTGTATATTTATCAATTGTCTGTATTTGAATGAAAATTAAGGTGTATCCCGCTTCACACAGATGACATAGTAACTCGAAAAGTAAAGTGGTTCTAATGACTGAAAATAGCCTATAGGCCTATAGCAGATCTAGATCGAAAGAAATCTAGATGGGACTAAATCCAAGCGCACAATTGAATCACACCACTTTAGCTCAATTACATTCGTATTGATTATATTAGGAGCCTTCTATCAAGTACGTACACAATTTTCAAAAGCTTCATAACCCTTTCTTCCCAATGCAGGTCAAGGAGAATTTGTTCACTGATTAGGCCTACTATCCATAGTTTACCAATGTAAAACACGGGGAAGCAATGGTACACACAGTTCCTGGTATGGTCAACTAATATTCTGAAAGTACTTTAATCTTTACTTTCGTATTGTAATTGTTAGAATAAGAAAGCCTATTGGCTTGAAAGTGTTAATGTTCCCAATTCCTTTATGGAAGAACGGTATCTAACGAATGTGGTTTGGGAAATGAGAAAACACTACTTTCTTTCTAAAATAGACAGCTAAAGACCTTCTCTCTGCTCTACCTTCCTATTCATCAGTTCATGTGTTCATGTATCTCGCAAACTGCACATACGTTTGGTAGAGAGTGTCTACTTCATAAGATATAATTCCACACTGACTATAGCAGTGGTGGCCTGCTTTGCTACTTTTTGTATATTTGTTATGATAAAAAGGGGTTCTTTGCAAGTTAGAATTTCTTAGATTCAAACAGCTACCAGAGTGTGTACATGCAACTATGTAATAAAACCGGTGTATTCATTTAATAAAAAGAGACTATAATTATGCTGATATATATATACAACCCAACGGCGAAATTACAGCCTTATCGTGTCAGAGTCAGAGATCATTTTGCTATGTTAAAGGGAATAGGCATTTTATGATTACCTTGCACTTAATCAACTAGGTTTTATCTTATTCAAAGAGTATAGTAGATTTGGACAGGAGAAACTGATTTTCTTTCCATATAACTGCTTGTATTGCAGACAATAACATACTGTCAGTAATTCTGTCTTCCATGTGTGAAGTTGGTTGTAGGCAGTCCACTTACGCTGGTACGTGGACTGAATACACGGGAAGGATCCTCGTACGTGTGATCTAATACTCTATGACGCTGGGTCTCGGTTGCAGGGCAGTAGATCAAGAGGTCATCGCGGGCACTAGCGCATCATGCTGGTCTCGTTTTTGATGTAGAGCTTCATTAAAGCGTCCTATTCACCCTGCCCCGCCCCTCTCCCCAGTCCCGCTTAAATCAGCTGTCTGGCAGCAGCGATAAGAAACACCCTTTAAATGACGGCAAACGCTGATGACAGGAAGCGGAAGTATGCTGATAACGACTGCCGAAAGTCTGCACGTTGTCGTCTGCGTCGTGGGCGGCTTTATTCCTGTTCCTTTTGATGTCTTGTCCTCTGAAGTAATGCTCAGATTTTCTGAGTGAAATCCCGTCAGGCCTGGATTGCCGTTTTTGTAGGCGTATTGGACTCTTCTTTAGTTAGGTCTCCGCCGGGTAGTGCTCTTTTGTAAGAAGCAGACGACACTTGGGAAACTCCTTGAAGGGCGTGAAATATTGTCCTTTTATGGAAGGCGCGTGGCAGTTCTTGCAAGCTGCTGGATGTGCCGTGCTTTGGCAGTTTGGTTCAATGGAATATTTTTAATCTATGTTCAAAGCATCCAAATGTTAAATTTACTGCCCTGGTGAATCACGAAATCAAGTCAGGAAGCAATCACCTCCTTTTCTTATGATTCTAGAAAGAAAATATAAGTGAAAACAAAGATCAAATGATATCAGTAATCATCGTTTCCATGATGTATCTCACTAGAGATACACCCAAAAATGATGCAGCAGCTTGGCAGCTTGGCACCACAGAATAAAGCATCCTGGTTCATATTTTCACAGCAGCGTGGCGGGTAATAGGCTTGACAGACTATGGGCGTTTAGGTGGGGGAGGGAAACGGCTAGGTTGATGACCCGCCGTCATGGCACAATAAGAATGCCATATTTCTCTCGTTGGCCCAGCAGTCACATCAAACTGGCACTGCTGGCCCACTGACACTGCTGTCGGCCCGTGGAATGGGCCCTAGTTCCGGGTCACGGGTGTAAAACTGCAATTTGCTTAGCATAACAATTCTAGCGCCAAAGTGTAACTATTTTGACATAATGAGCCCATATTGGTTCGTTGACCGTTGTGGAGAAAAATAAAGTTATCTTATTTCTAGCATCATTAAGTTAATATGAATCGTCCATGCGAAATTAAAACTTAGTAAATCGTTAGGTAATAAGACATGAACTATGAAATAACAGAGATGGCGTAGCTGATGGAGATTGGTAATGCAAAATACATTAAACGTCAATTTGTTTTTTCGAAATATATATCTCCCATGTGCAAACCAAGGGAGAATATATTTTGTATTCTAAAGGTGCAGATTGTGTTTCCTTATTGCTTGTTGTGTGTATGCACAAGCTGTGCAGACTTAGACCTAAGGCCCATTCACCCTGGCCGACCGGGTTGCGGGCGATGCAATGCGATAGTTTTCATTTATGATCGTTTGCGCTCCCGATAATGTAAGCAACCAAACCAATCGAGCATGTTTAATCAAGTTGGTTGAATTCCAAACTGTTCTTGATTAGAAGTACATGAGAAAATGATTGGTTGCAATTGCAAGGACCCCCTTTTGTCAGTGTGAATGCTATTTTTTTCAATTTTGCAGGCATGCGATCATCGTATCGGCCCCTAGAATCTCCTCTTCACCATGAGATAATAAGGCCCATTCGCACTGGACGCAGGGGTCCTAGCGAAGCTATACGACAATTGTCATTCATGATTGTTTGCACTCCCGATACTGGGATCGACAGATCTTAAGCGATCCAATTCAACATGTTGGATTGGATCAGTTTAATTCTGACCAATTCTGGGGTTTAAGTACCTGAACAAATTATCGTGCAATCGCTATAGATGCCTCTCTTCTCAGTGTGAATGCTATTTGTTGAATTTCGGTGGCATGCGATAACTTTATCGGCCCCAAGATAAATCGTCTTATGCATGCGATAAATTTGCGTTCCTCCAAGCGACACAATCATCGGCCAGAGCGAATAGGGATTTAGTTTCCTACTACATAGAATCCTGTCGGCGCCTTACACTTTTTATATACTACTACGATACTTCCCCGCGCTTACCGATACCCTCTATATACTACTTGTATTTATATGTTTATCAAATGAGACACGAGTTACCTTTTTATTGATTTTCTGAATGTGTAGATCTTGAAAATTTTGGCAGTTATTATGAATACTTGATAAATAACAAGTGTGGTTTGCTTTGATGTTACAGTAAGACGTTGGTAGGCCTTGTCCTGACTCATTGTTCATTAAGAAAGGTATGTCAACTCACTTGTAAATAAGCTGATTAGTAGAAGGCACTTCTTTTTTGTTTGATAACTTTAATAGTGTACATGAGTAGTTCAGCCTTACAGTGTGGATTGAGTGGGTTAACCTAGGTGTGGCATGCAGGGGCACAGGCTTGGGGGGGGGGGGGTAGACAAATGTTGGCAATGCGCAATAACTGCTTGGATATAACCAACATGATGCTGGGCAGGTCCTTAACACTGCGCGAAATTAAACCTTTAATGCCCTTTAATTTTGTAAATGGAGCCATTGAGGTTCATTAAAGGCATAGGAAATGTCACATTTCCAACACCTTTGCAAGATCTTTAATGAATTTTTATAGGTCACCTGAAAAAGTTTTGGAAAGGTCTTGTAAAGATGACCTTTCCATTACCTTTAGCACACCTCAATGGCTCCATTTACAAAATCTTAAAGGTCCTAAAAGGTCTTTTTTCGTGCAGTGTAAGTTACAGGTGATTTATTATTGTCATTTATTTCTAGTGCAATATTCTGTTTCATAAAGAACCATTATTGCTATGACATTTTGCCCACCTCAGCTCGATATGAAGCAATATTGTAATAGATGGGAACTGTGTTCAACAAAAGTGTATGTTTACCAAATTAATAAGACCTGTAATAAGTATGTTACACACATTGATACGTCTGACTATGCTGTTACATACACTAGTCCCTTTAATGACCAAGCGTCAAAGCAGCACTACATGGGTAATTTCTATTTCTTTTTCAGCTGTAGAGTTTATGACAGATCCCCGCGCGGAGTCGGGCCGGAAGCAGACTGCCCCCAGTACGTTTGGCGTCGACGGTGGCGCCGGGCGGAGTCCGTCCCCCGACGAGGGGTGGTGGAACCTCGTCGATGAAATATGCATGGCCTCGTGATGGCTTATTGAAATCAGGGTCATTCCGGGCCCCGCCACTTAGTGGGGCGTGCCCGTAACTTACGGCACGGTCATTACTTATACCTGAGGGGCGGGATTGGTGGAGCCAGCCGGATGGGGCACTGAGTCAGCGACCTTTTCATAAGCTCCGCCTAAAGCCTCTGTCTTGTTGCTGGTGTGATGCTTTTGTTATGTTAAATTAGCCACTTATTTTACAGTTCCTAGCAGGGCCAAAACCTTGACTCCGAGATTTCTTGAATATCCTAATTGAAATATAATATTAAAAGAAGATGGAAAAGGGTGTTTTGACCCCCTGAAACGGTACGCTCTTACTAAAAGCTATGCCCGCTACATCCACCACCTTTAATAACCACCCCCTTCAGTGAGCTAATACTGCCTCAACCTGACCGCTTCTATAGGTGTCCGGCAGGCTTTGCCGCTAAAGGATTCGGCATTCAGTG
Organism: Lepidonotus clava; assembly: GCA_936440205.1. Classification (NCBI taxonomy): domain Eukaryota; kingdom Metazoa; phylum Annelida; class Polychaeta; order Phyllodocida; family Polynoidae; genus Lepidonotus; species Lepidonotus clava. The sequence continues at coordinate 22,732,117 of OW387140.1, read as the reverse complement.
AATGGTTCATTCACGCTCTAAGCTTCTATAATCTATCACCAGAAGGTATCATAGGAAACACTCTAACTGCATGCGTCCACTGCATAGTGAAGGGTGGGGTCCTTTGAAGCTTAGTGAAGAAAAATATAAAATGTTTTCCAGGCATTTGGAATTATGTATGATCTTTTGTTGTTTCTTTATTTTGGTGGGCATGAATTATTGGATGATCGGATGATGTAAAACGGACTGATGATTAAAAGAATTATAATACTAGACGAAATCTCTTTTACTCTTTACTAATATTATGTCTCTATTGGAAGGTATAGTTAATGGACGAAATTTATTTTATTCAAAATGTGTGTCACAAACGAGATTTGCCTTGGATGCAACTTCAGCTTCTTCTTTTTCTATTCGGTTTTTAACTCTATACCCAATATGGATATCCGCGGTCCACCAATTGTGTTTTCTAGATAAATAGAAAGAAAAATATTTAATGTTGGATACGCACAAGGAACATAATACTGCTGTATTCATATTCACATCAAACGAGGAACGCCTGTGAAAAGTGATCACCGTTCCATTTCATTTCGCAATTCACTTTTGATTGCATAGTCCTGATCCTTAATGCAGCCCTGACAAGCGTCACTTCAGATGACTTAACATGAACATTCACATACTTTTTTGTGTCTGTCGTTCGGCAATGAGTTACAATATGAACTTGAGAGCAGCTTGAAAAAAGTTATCCTTTACGAATTTCCTATTACACTCCGGCATTCTGTATGGGAATATGCTGTTTACGACTTATGAGGCCATCGCCACGACCAAGCCAATATGATGATAATCCAATATATTGCGAGAGATGAGGTTCTTAATTAAAAACCAGCGGAGTTGATTAGTTTTCCCAGACCCCTTGTCTCTCATACTTAAGACGTGTGCACCTCTCTCGACGTCTGACACGACAGGCAACTAATAAAACTCCATCCTCTATCTTACTAAAGCTTAATTCCTTGAAAGCAATTTATTTTTGGCTATAGTCTGAATCTCACGTCTAATAGAGTCTCTGAATAAAGCTTTTCTCTGCATAGTTACAATTGTGTGTGGGGCAAGTTAATAGTTTCTTGGTAATTTATTTAAAACATGATTGTAGATATTAAGACCACAGTCACAAGATCACAAGGAAGGATATTCTGACAAGTTTCAAAACAAGGTTAAATTGCTGTTTATCGTAATCTTCCGTATTGGTAAAATCGATAACTTGATTAAAAACATTATTGTCAGTGAATCAATTAACAGAACGAGAGAATTATTTTGTGCATAAGTGTATGTTGTCCTTGAATTTTCATTATTACCTAACACTTCTGATTATACTCCACATACTCCTATATACATAGTTTATGTTTCACGTTTTACTCGCTATTTATATATAATATGTGTGTGTGTTATGTTTAGACTGATATGATCAACATTCTGTCCGGTATTCCAGGGGAAAAAACTGTATTTCGGCATTAACTCAACTATTTATAGTACAAAAGTAGGTGTTTTATTCATGTGAGACGGTACACCTGCTATCTGCCTGAATGTGTTGTTGTTTAATACGTAAGTAAAGGTCCCAGCTGCGGCTGTCTTCAAATGTATCACGACCAGTAGTGTGCTTGTGATAACTACACCTACCTACCCAATCCTTTGATGATACCAAGGCCGTGTCATATTTAGTGTTCAAAGGGTCTCATCTCGACCCCGGCCTCAGCGGCCAAGGTAAAATGCATTAAAAATAGTATCATAAGACATAAAATGATCTTCTACTAGAACAATTAAGGTGTTAGCTGCCAGTCTAAAACTTAACATTGAGCTTCTTAATAGCTTCTAAATATTGTAATTTACTATATTATGGCCAGTATACACGAACTCAGACTATATAGAAATGAAGGGTTAGGACATTAACTCTAGACAAGATAAAAAGGAGTGATGAATAATCACTGTAGGAGTTACAGGGTGCAGACATACACCGCCAGTCGTCCTCGGGTGGGCTTTCTTGTCCGAGGGGCAGCGACCGACCGGACAATTAAGAGATCGATGTGGATGTTGCTTACCGTAGGCAGTCTATTAATAAAGGTCCAGTCCTAACAGCTAGCACCTTCTAACAACAGCTGATGCCTGAGGTCTTTCTGTTATGGGATGCAAAGGGTAATCATGCCAATTTGGTTTATGTGTTGCAGCATATTATCTGTTATATAATTATGAAGATATTAGATATTTCAGGATACCATGAAAATAGGATTTTTTTTAACAAGTTTGTCTATCCTGGTGCTGGGTTGGATTACTTCATTCGGTCTACCCCATCTCCCATTATAGTCGATGAATAGTCAATGGTTAACCAGGGATTTTTATTGTTGTGAAATATTTACTTTTATACCGTTTTTTTTCTTAAACATAGTAAGTTTAATTGCTTGGTGTTTCAACTGTCACCTCATCTTGCTATGTCTTTATAACCTGTAGTAGAATGGGTTATCTAGACACGGCCGAGCTGGAGTGTGTAGTGTGGAGAGTCCCTAGTGTGTTATCTATAGAGTAAACTTCTATATGATGTGGGGGATTCGAGATGAATGATGGAAGCACCTGTTTTATACAAAGCATCTGGGTAGCCAGACGGAAGCTTTAGAAAATCTCTAATGTACATGATATCAGTGGTTATCTTTGTGGTTATGTACTTTAAATAACAGAATACATCACCCACTAAACAACTGGTCTATTGGATGCTGCCCATTTGTGCACACAGGAGGGGTAGGCAAGTCATCGTTTACAAAACCGGATGTACTTAAAACTGTTTGAATGAGTGTATACACGAGGAAGAAGGGTGGTGGCTATCGCTGCCTTTTTTACTTGGTATTATTACCTTTCTAGTTCAAGCTGTTAAATATGGATAATGTAACCATTTTTGAAATTCTAAAGATCTAGGCCTATTAGAAAAGAGTGATCGATTTAATTTCCTTTTCAATACCAACTACGGAATGAGCTAGCCATTTGGTATAATGAATCCTAGAGATCTATTAGAAGAGAGGGATATATTTAGTTTCATTCTTTATTTGTAAGACATATCAAATCAATGCACTGCACCCTGTTGAAGATGTGCTTATAGTTACATATAAAGAATTTCATTGGCGAATATTGTGTACCTACAAGCCACCATGGGCGACCACGAAGGCCACAGAATACGCCGTCTGCGATGTCTATATATTCTAGATACACCCAAACCATGAGTAACCCTGGACCTCATCAACCCCTACCCTCCTACCCCCTCCCCTCCACAGCCGCCCCACCCCAAACCCCGCCGCTACGTCCAATCTACGTCGGCCGACATAACTCCCGTCATCGATCATAGGGGGCGCAGCGGGGGATTATCGCACCAAACGAGAAGTAATTGTTGGAGGACGACGTGAGGTGTCGGAGGAGTCGGGGTCGGGGCCACAATCAACCGTTTTGATAGGAGAGGGGCTGGGGAATGCAAGGTTAAACCGTAAAAAGGAGTAAGAGGGTAAGGTAGATGTGAATGTGCATCATCCTATATGTCTGCATGAAATATGACCTTGCACTAGGCTACCGTAATTTAGGAAAATACAAGTTAAAGGGCTATTACATGCAATTAAAGGTTACCTTTACAAGATTGTCAAGATTCTTGAAAGGTTTCTGCATGTTTCATTTTCTAAATACAGATTATGTAAATCTATGGGAAAATTACCTTCCAGGGATAATTCTCTCAGACACACTCATGTGTAATTATATAGTTATTTAAATACGTATACATGTATATAGTAGGACATCATACACCGCATGGACTACAATTTCTGGAAAGTATGTTAATCAAAGGCAGAACCCCGGGCCCCTATCCCCCATTTCTTGGCAAAATTAATGTTGATTTTTGTCGGATGTTTTAAGGATAGAGAGGTGTTATCCTGCTGTAATTTGCAGTATTTGCACCTATTGCTCTTTTCATTATCCATCTTTTGGAATATCTGCCTGATACTTTTGATATCCAAACTTGAATATGACCTCTCAAAAGTACTGTATGATATATATTAATTTGTTGAAAACTGATCAAGTTAATGAGTCGTAAAAACAAATATGTGATTTTCAACTTTTATTTTTTGAAGGTGGATATCTCACTGAATATTCAAGGTACTCCATTGAAACTTTAGATATGCACTGAAAACATTCTTAAGGAGGGAACTGTGTCTCAGATTTTTTATATATGTCCTGATTGATTTTTTAGAAAATAATGAAAAAAAATGTTAAAAAATTATATTAAAGTTACCCGTTTTTTCAAATAAAATAAAAAGTAGGACCTAAGACAAAAAACTGAGACACGGTTCCCTCCACAGTAAGGTTCATGTTGTGCCTTTAAAGTTTCAGAGGTCAAGAGGAATTATTTATGAAGATATTGACATTCAAAAAATAAAAGTAAAAAAATAACATTTTATCATATTTTCTTTTTAATTTTCACTTCATTAAGAAAATACATATATCATTAGATAGAGAAAAATGTGCCCTTTCATTTGATATATAACACATTAACCAATAGGCATTATTAACAAAAGTGTTGCAATTTTGCTGAATAGGCCGTTGATAACACCTCTCTATCCTTAACTCACTGATTTATCCCCTTTCTCTAGCTCTGAGATTTCCCCCTGCTTTCCAGCTAGTCCAATCACCATATGCATGTCTCCGTTTTATATCAGTCCTAAATGATACTCTCTATCTACATATAGTTTTATCCATTTAAAAACTGTACATGGCAAATATGTTCTTCATACCTTGGTGTGTTTTCTCTTGGCGGTTATAAGTAATGAGAGAAAGGCACTTGGGTCACCTCGACACCGTTTCTGGCCGAACCCCCCGGGACCCCACTCAGACCTACCGCCCCATATACCCAGACTACACATCATTTCTGCCCCTGCCAGACTTGCCCCGCCATCCCAGCTGCAACCCGCAACCTCCCCTCTCCCTTACAAGACCCTTGCCCACTCTCGGGGGGATACCCGCAGCCTTTGATTGATAGTTGTAGGACCCCTAACAGTGAAATATACCAGAACCGATCCCTCACATGAGGAAATGTACAAGTAAGTCGAGAGGCCAATTTCCGCCCATGGATCTACTTCTAAAGGGGGAATGTATTATAGGGGGCTGGTGTCCATAACTACCACCAAGGACTGGTTCTCCTCACATCAACTGACTGATGGTGCCACTTTACAGGCGGTGCCTAGGAAAGTTTGTGGAAGGATATTCTACACGAGCTTTGAAATATTACTTAAAGAAATAAGTATTTTCCAGATATCTTATAATCAGATTTAAAAAAATTAATATTTAAAGAGGATGACGAGGATGGCAGGAGAGCGCACTAGGAAGAATGGCGAGACGTAGATGATCCTAACAAGTGAGATTCCGTACCTGAAATCATTAATAAAACGTAAGGGAAAAGGCGTCTATGTATTTCTGCAAGCACCATTATTGTGTTAGTAAGGAAGAAGAGTGTACATGCTAGCAAGGGTTCTCAACAGAATCCTAGCAGGTCTGTTTATCTTAAAATCGAAGAAAGAACTACAACCAGTGTATGAATAAAGAACTATGTTTGCGGAGAAAAATATTATTACGTTATTCAGATGCGATAGGAGGGCTAACTTAGAAGTAAAAATTAAACTGGATTTAGAGGACTTCTTATATTAGTACAAAGGATAGATGACATTGGAACCAAGATATTATTGGACCATTATGTGACAAAATTTAAAATATGATGATTGTCTTAAGATTCCATTGGAATATCCTAGCACTTCCGGAAATATGTGAATGTACGTTTGTATGGCAGCCTCGAGCCCCTTCTTTTGAAGACCGAAATGTGAGGGAAATAAAACCCATATGATGTTATAGTAATAATGCTAAGATAGCCACCTTGAACCAACATATCATAGAATCTAAGGGTGAATACTAGGATTACATTGGAACGCCCCCACTGCATTCCGTGAGAGATAAGATATGAGAAGGGAAAACAAATGTGAGATCTCCTGTTCCCATTTCCAAGTGACCGGCAGAAATAGATGTATATCGGTTGGGGTTGACATAACCATTACAATGCAACCACTAAATATCAAGCAGCGCCCATTTTTAAACCAAACCGAGCAAAAGGTTTTATCAGTAATAAACTATGGCTCCGAGCAATAGCGTTTTAATTATGGAGGTTGAATACTCAATGCAGCGTCACTGAAATCCCTGCACACGTCTGGAACATTAGAGCAGCATTAACGTCACGGGACTGGAGCGTGAAATGAGTGATCTTTAAAAGGCCGAGAGATTGGCCGATAATGCTCAACGTAGGCAGGCTTTCAATCCCTAATAGCTCTGTCTATTTGTCACTACTTTGCACGGCCGGCGGCTATAAATGGCCGCGTCGTCTCTACTGATATTACATTAATATGGCATTGTACCAGTAGAATGACAATCTAAATGATGCACAGCTCATGTAATTGCTAGGAAAACAGAAATTCCCATTGAATGAGCAGCCTCGAGCCAGGAATTCTTATTTTGATTTTATTTAAAGCTAACCCATTAGACAGAGTGTGTCCATTTGGTGAGGGAGAGGACTCCGGTAGTCGGTCGGACGGGGAATAAATTATACTTTTTGGTTATAGAGATTAAAGATTATAAATAATCTGGTCAAAGCTGAATACAATCCTCTTTGGAAGCGGGGATTTTAAATTGCCGCCATCCAATGTGCCTGAAGAAAAAAAAATCATATTGATCCGGACCCAAGGCCTAATTGTTGAAAGAATTGTAATTGGCTTTTCTGATAAAGTGGCCATGTCTGAAAGGTGCAGAGTTTCCACTGGCATATTTATGCATGAATCAAAAAAGAAACAAATAGATGAGATGCTTATTAGAGCCACTCCAAAACTCGGTAAAATAGTGTTGCATTAACAGCTTGCCGGTCGGGTTTCTAAAGCCTCTTATTATTGCACGGAGAAAGCATTAAAATAGCTTATTACTTGAAATGTCACTTAATATTACCAATGTTGTGGGGGTTTTATTACTTATGATGCCAACGGCATTTTAAGGAATGGAACGGAATGTGTAAATATCCATGTTGCTGTTGATTCTAGAGGCCTAAGTATGCGATGATTCAATTATTCTATATCAAATCGGATTGTTATAATTTTGCTTTATACATCAGCGCCTTGCATAATTATATTGGTTATGGGAGGATATCACTGGATACTGACTATGATTATAATAGTCGGACGAAGTATTATGTCTTAATATCTTTGGATAGTCTTTTGTTAAGACTAAACAGTATAAAAGTCAGCTGAATTGTTGAAAATGGAATATGAATGGTTCTAAAATGCAGTTGTGGATCAAATATCATTAAATACCTAATCGAAATAGTGAAGTGGGAATAAACATCAACTCGACGACAGTAATAAAATGACGTGTTGACTTTTATTGGTAGCGTGTAGGATGAATCAACATGTTTCGTGAGGTAAGTGTCTTCAACAGGATCTAATTGAAATAGGTATCTGTTGGTATAAATCAGATAAATATCATGCGCCTCATGACCAGAGTATCAGTGTCTCGAAAAAGAATACTTATTTTTTCCTACCATTCTTGAACGACGATAACGCTATGCAAATCCTGACGTTTGTAACTAAAATATCAAGGGAGATATCCATGTTCATAGTAATTGGTTTAAAGGATCTTAGATTTCCGTTTCACTACGACTCAATTTATATAAGTTACTAATAATCAGTGTGCCTTACTTAGTGTACGAAAAAGAGAACTGCAACTACATATCATGAGAATCCCGCCATATCCTCTGTTGTCTATCCTTAAAGCTGTTTATTCTGATTCCTCGAGATGAAACGATAGGGAGCCTTTGTCATAAATTTTGATATCTGAAATTAACATCCTCGAAATGTTTGACTCCTAGCAGTCTTTGGTTGTTATGAAATATGACATGGTTGTAGAGAAACCACTCTTCCAAATCCTGCAAACCATTTTAGGGGCTGAGATATGTTTCTATGGACTTCGTTTCCATGTAATGGCAACATAGAAGTAAATAGGTTTTATCAAAAAAGTAAGTTTTCTAATTATTGAAAATACCAAAACTGCAATAATGGGATCTGGCTATGTACGCGACGTCACACATTTGACGTTGCCTATAGTCGACAGGGTGTGTACACAACATTGCTGAACAAGGTGAATGAAGTACGCGACCATCCACAAATCCACAAATTCTCATTTTACTATACTACTATCTTATTGCGCATAAAATAGTGTGATGAATTATAGTAATCAATTCAATGTCAGGACATGAGTTCATGCAAATAAATATAGAGGTTGAAAGACAAGTACATGTCCTCTGGTAAGTTATGGTTAAAGTTATGTTTTGATGCTATCACGAAGTTCACGAGGTCATGTGGTATGAGCTCGTATGGTACAAAGTGCACGAAAATGTATGCACGAGTTATAAAACACAAATTCATAATACATGATATATCAGTGACCAGAAGTGACCCCGGCAAAATGGTCAAAGTGACCATCTGATGTTATGTAACCAATCAGGAGCCACGTTATGGCTATATAAGAGAGTGATTGCACAAAAATAAACAGTCCCGTCTTGGTACTCACTGTGTTCACACCTTTTTTCTTCCCGGGAATGGACCGCGAAAGACTTAGAAGAGCAGGACAGCTAGAGATAAAGGTCCACAAGATAAAATTAGACCAAAGTTTAGCCAAAAAGGGGAAGAAGAAATAAGGGACTATTTTATTTTCATGCAATCACTCTCTTATATAGCCATGACCTGGCTCCTAATTGGTTACATAACATCACGTGGTCACTTTGACCTTTGGGTCACTTCCGGTCACTGATATATTGTGTATTACGACTTCGTGTTTCATAACTCGTGCATATATTTTCGTTCAACCTTGTGTACTTTGTGACCACATCAAAACATAACTTTAATCATAATTTTACCAGAGAACATTTACTTGTCTTTTAACCTCTATAATTATTTGCACAAACTCATGTGGTGACAGTGAATTGATTACTATAATTCATCACACATGCATGAAGGTAATTAATATAAATAGGGTCATCCCCTCTCAGCACAGTGGGGGCACAGGGGATGGTCAGATCAAAGAAACAGCTGTTCTGGAGGGCAATAATTTTCTAATATTTGCAATTTTTCCACATATTTTTAAATGTCTACATCACCAAAAATCAAGACATTATATCATCAGATATATTTCTACATGCTGTCAAAATTTGAATTTAAAATAAGCAGTTTAAATATGAACTTTTGACTTAAAACCTCTCCCAGCTATACTTAAGCTACCAGATCTGCCCTACCTCCGTGCCCTTTAACAGGCTGGGAACCAGTTCCAACCTATTAAGCCCCACCCACTTTGCCTAGTTAGGAAGTCCCGTATTCTCGATTCCATATGCTACTAACATGTCGCTTGATATAATAGAACAATTAAAGGCGACAATGTAACGTGTTAAGCCAATAATGTAACGTCATATTGTGCCTGAAATGGTCGGATTGTTGTCGCATGTGCCTAAATTGTTAAGCCTTAATATACTACTTTTTTTTTCGCATGTCGGTTATACTATAGACAACCTCGCCTGGATAAGATAAACAATGCACCCACCTGTAAATTCCCATTTCCATATACTACTGACATGTTGCGTGTATAGTAGAAACAATACACGCGACATTGTTGCGTAAATAGTGGAACTTATTCGGGTCCTTTTTTCAAAAAAAGGATGAGGGTGCTTGTTCAACTCACTGTTTGAAATGTTGAGAAGACTAAACCCTTTTTTTGAAATAATTATCACAAGAATGTCGACCAAATTTCAAGGAAGTCCTTTTTTTCACAAAATAACATAAAAATGTGTTTTTGTCGATGTATTTCTTAACAAATGTACCAAAGAGGCTTATTTCTAGATTTGGTATTACTGCCAGTTGCAGGCCTGAATTAGACATGTATAGTAGGCCTACCTACAGTAGTGAAGGAACTAGATATTACAGAATGATGAAATAAAGAGTGGAAGATGCTTTCAGAATTCAGGAGCAATGTAATACATAACATAATTATGATTCTTTCAATAGGTCTATCGATTCAAAACTGTTGGCAGTGAGGTGGCCCGATATGCTAACAGGTACATTTTCCTAAATACGCTCCCAAATGTCACACTATATAATTATATAAAATTATACATAATATTTTTCCTAAAGAATGATTAGATAGTGTTCAATGCTACCGTTCATATTCCACTGTCATACCATGTATATATATATATATATATATATATATATATATGTGACCAGCTCTACAAATTCAGGGCCTATTAACATGCACTTTTATAGGTCGATATTCAATATTTACACAGAAAATGACCAAAAATGTTAAAATAAGCCAAATTTTGACTAAAAATCAAATTTTGTGTCATTTTATATGAAACTTTAAAATTTCCTAAAATTTCACATTTTGTTGCCATGGTAACCGGAATGTTTATCGAACGTCAAAACATAGAATTACTGATATTATGAAGAATTTGGTTTCCATGGAAACCAGTTCATGTGACGTTTATTCTAGAATTAGTAAAACTTAAAAGTACAACTTTCAAGCTACATAATGCAAAAAACAGATAGTATCTATCTTCATTGGAAAAAAATTGGGAGTATTTTGTTTGCATAATAATTAATGTGGAACATATTTTCCTCTATATTTAACTGTTTGTAATTCTGTCGCTACCATCTATATCGTAGTTTTAATGGATTTAAGGTGTCTGACCATATCATGTTCACATCTCAGCTTCTACTCAGAATATTTAAGAGATGTTTACATTTTTAGAAAGCCTGAGCCTTGTTCTAAATTCATTGTTCATGTCAAGTAGCCCTAAAATCGCAGAGCAGGTCGCATATATATGACCTGCTGTAACCTAGGGCTGTCAGAGAGCAACACTGTACCTGGATGGCGTGAGGTGAACAGAAAGGGATAGTAGTTTGACTTGATGCACGCTTCTCACAACACCTGTCAAACACTTATCAAACTTCGTTCTCACTTTACTTTGGCCTTGTGTGTTGAATGACGGGTGACCTACTATATACTATGGCTTTCGATTCGTTTACTTTATACCTGAACTTTAATTACAGTTGGCCTCATGTTCCAATAGGACACTTTGACTTTAGATTGGAACTTCTCGAGTTCTCCATATATACATAGAGATAGGATACCCCAGGTTTTAGGTTGGATATCATTGTACATGTGTCAGCAAAGCATGAAAGAGACAGTGTCTTTTTCAAGCTAAATGTAACAGAGTATAAGTAAAGCAGAAAAACTACTATGAGGTTATTTTGACTTCAAATTACTTTAACCACAGTGTCTTCCCTGAAGGCTAATTAGTAGGCTGTGTATATTTCGCGGCATCCTTCCTGTACAGTGCACGTGGCAAGCTGTAATTTTCTGTGTATAATTAGACTCAGGAGGGAGGAATGTGATACCGCCTCCTCCCGGGTGCAGCCTGCAGTAGGGCCTGTGATTAGGCGTCTCCCTTACCTCCTTCCTTCCTCACTTCCTCCTCCAGTGCAGTATCCTCCTCCTGCGGATCACCCCCCTGAGGTGAGGCAGAGGTGGGTAATGAGCCCGGCCCAGGAATTTCGTCAGCCACAGCTTCACTGTGGGAAATGCTCTCTGCAACCAGAGACAACCCTAGAGCCGTAACAGGAATCTGCTTCATCTTGTATGTTCCCAAAAATGTCCGATTTTTAAATAACAGTATCACATCTGGAAACCGCTTTTGTTTTTTTGTTTTTTTTTTACAAAGTATTCGTTTTAGTCTAATCAAATTCATGAGCAAAAAGAGTTGTAGTATAGTATAGTGATGCACAGTAATTTTTTTGCTTGGATGCAAAACAAAATACAGCATTGTTGTGGTCTGTTTATCGGGAACAGTAATTTTGACCCATAAATTTTCCGTGCCTTACCATATGCTTCATTATGAGGAAATATCATGAATCATGGTGTTTTTTTTATAGAATAGGAGGCAATCGAGAGAATATTAGAATCCCATAGGCCCTACAGTTGTAGGGCCCTTAACATTCCACTTGGACACTTATGAAACTTAAGATTCCAAATATTTTAATGGCTTCCATCCATAATATCCATCATTACCATCAACTACGCGTTAGTTTATGAATCCGTTAGAAACATCCCTCATTTCGGTAGCTTATAGGCGTCATTCCCACCGAGCAGCTGACAGGCTTGGCGGACGTTTCCTATTTAGGAGCGTCAGTGAAATTTAATAAACAAAGACCTGTCAGAAGCGATCAGTTGAGGGTCTGTTTTAGCCCAACTTGCACAGGAAAACTAAATCAGGCTTGCGGCAGCACGGCCAAAGGACCTGATTTGAATGCAAGTCAGGCGTTAAATGTGAAACGGTTCGCCAAAAAGTCACAGACAGAGAATTGTTTTCCTACTCTCTGACGTTGCTGTAGATAATTATGAAACGTCTTTTTGCATAATGACATTTGAAATGTGATTTGGGTTTTCGATTAGTTTCATTCTAAAACTTTCATAGAATATAATAGAATCTTAGTCAAGCGCATATAAAAGGGTAATAACCGTTTATGTGTAAACATAGGTTATTTTTTCCCTATAAAAAATAATATCCAACTGTGTACTTTCGAGGAGTAACTCGGTCTGTAGTATTTTGTACATTTGATTGGCTCCAACTTGAAGTCCACGTTAATATCCATACCTTCAATTGCTGAAATACAAGAGACCTTCAGACGAAGGATGGTAAAACAAGGTGAGAAATGAGAGTAGTGTGGTTCAATTGACAGTCTCTTCATGACCGGACAGAGACAAATTACTTCCACTGTCAACATGTCATCCCAAATCTTCCCCAGTCCGTCACTTCCACCACTTTCCCCTCTCGTCAACATTGACGGCCCCCTAGACGGCAGGATTTCCAGACATCATTACTTCTTATTTTCTCTAATCAGCAAAATTAAATTCCTCATACTCCTTCTACATTTAGCTGAAGTGTTTTGTTGTCGTTTACATCCTGACACGGAGCTGTCGTTGTGTTGATTATTTGTTAATCAGGACTGTCCTTAACAGCCGCGTAAGTCAGAGTTTCAAACGTGGAATGTGAAAACATCACGAGCTTACCGTGCGAACTGCCGTGGTGTCTGCGTCCGAGCAATTAATTGAAATATGTTGCACGAAGATGGGCCTGTCGTGCAGAATTACGGAAATGGAGGGAGGATGTCGTATATTCATTAGTTGTCGCGATGTTGTAGTAATTGGGGAGGTCTTAGGGATGCAGGGTGTGTGAACAGATATGTGTATTTTATATACATGTAATTCCACATACATGCATGTAGGTATAATATTATAGTTAGCTCTACATATTTAGATCTTTGAGTCGAGCTTTGAATTCAAAGGAAGGGTAAAGAAATCGATTTGATTTGCATTAACGTAATTTTATTTTAGCCATGAAAAATACAAATGATCATATTATTATGTTGTGTAATTACTGACTATGGAACTGTTATAACAACCTACATGCATTTAACGTTCAAATTTGCGTGTAATCAAATGATCTTGGAACCTGATGTTTATCTAAGCTAAATTAACAAGAAATTATATAATCATATTTCCATCTTCCATAGATTTATCATATTATGATAAATTTCTTTCACTACGTTAGGTTTGGTTTGGACCACTTGGAAGGATTAATAAATATTAATGGTATATTTATGTCCAAATCAATCTAACTTGTTCTCGTTGTTATATAATGTTAATTAATGTTATCTAACATATTCCTTTACATATCGATACTCTACCAACCAAGGTACATGTTATAAATGAAATATTAAAGAGAGAGGCCAATGGAGTTCAGATTGTATTGTCAAATATATCAAGCCCTCTATAAATCATAAAATTAAATAATATTTAATTTTATGATTTATAGAGGGCTTGATATATTTGACAATACAATCTGAACTCCATTGGCCTCTCTCTTTAATATAAGTTATTGATGCACCCTTATTATGCAGATTTGTGGTGCCTCCCCTTCTTAGGGAATGTGTAGAAAAATTACCAACAACATTTGCTTTTGATAATAACAATTTGAAATATTTGTTAACACCAGAATATGTTAAATACTCCACTTTTTTGCTTGAGAAAAGGGGGTCATCCCTAGACTTGGGATACCAATAATACAATTTTTCAAGCCAATACACTGCGCAGGTCTTTTTATTTTTCAATCTATTTATAGGTATTTCATGACAATGGCCTGGCTTTTTTGTTTTGGAGGATGGCACATTTACCACCATCCCCAGGAGTAAAATTTAACATTTTCTCTTTTTAACATGTGGTTTGACATTACAGCATGTCCCACTCTCAGGAGTGTTCTAAATAGAAATACAATAACCATCCATATGAGGATACTAAACTGGTCAGACCATTTAACCTGCCTATACAATGCATCTAGGTGTGTTTCCTCTAGTGGATCTTTACTATCCACTGTAAAATTTACAGCATTTTTTACACCCTTTATGGTCATCTTTACATTTTCATCAGACCATCCTGCTACTGGATAAGCCTTCACATTGTGAAAATATATAACCGCCTGATAATAACTCACTACGGAAGAGGGTTTCATAAATTTAGAAATATATGCTATATAGAGGCAAGCTTGAGATGAATTACATTTATAGCGTTGCCAATTGAACTTTTTACATACCTTTTTGTACATTTTCCATTGCCTCTTCTGTAAATTCTGGGTGTTTTTGCACACGGCGGATTTTTTCAACGCTCTCAGGCGCTTTTTTATCTCCATTTTCTCTGCAAAATTCAAATATTGCGTTAGCACAACACAAATTTGCTCCTACAAGACATTTTTTGGCTTCTCCCTCACTCCTAATATATAATAGTCTCGAAAGTGTGTCTGCTACTAAATTATTTTTTGTATTAATATAATGTGGGACCAATCTTATTTTATATATTTTGCAAATCCAAAATAACTCCCTAAGCCAGCTCATACATGTTGGGTTAATACTAACTCCCTTCCTAATCATATGATACACCTGTGTGTTATCAGTATATATATTTACACTATGGTTTGCAAGTTGGCTCAGCCATGCCTGCACACCACGCACTATTGGATATAATTCTAGTTCATTTATATTATTTTTGTCATAAACAATATCTGTTGGAGCATTTATTATATGACCACAGCTGGATCCCTCCAGCTCGATGCTATCATCCCAGCTACCAGCTAACCAGGAGCTCCCCATGTATATGCCGAAACCCTTCATTGATGAGTCTGATACCAGTGGAAGTGGGAATTCATTATAATTTAATTGTCTTTTGCCATTAAAAATTTTTTTTAATTTTTGCCACCATAATAAATCATCCCTGCACGCCTGGCCTATCTTTATTGCCTTTAGTTTGTTATTTAAAAGCAATTTATACAGGTTATATATCCTTCTACAATATATTCTGCCACCATCGACTACGTGAGAGCAGTGGGACAATAAGCCCCCTAAACTTTCCAACTCCTTTCTAGAAATTGTAGATTTTTTGACATGTTTTTCTAGGAGTTTCTCGAGTTTCTCGAGTTTCTCTTTTGGAAGCCTTACTTCCATTAATTCTGAATCGATTTCCAGACCTAAATATTTACAAATTCTGCTGGGGGGGCTTACTTTTCCCCAAGATATATGAAAACCAAGGTATCTCAGGACTTTTATGACCACATTTTGAGCCCATTCGGCCTCTTCTATTGTGCCTGCAACTACAATGAAATCATCCAGATAATTCACTGCTTGTATACCATACATATCTGATAGAATATGTTATATAAATTCAGATATTTCATTAAAATACATTGGCCCTAGCCTTAGGCCAAATGCCAGGCGTGAGTCCTGGATGTAAACTTCATTATTTTCTATTTCCCAACGAATTCCCATATATGTTCTGTGGTCAGGAAATAATGGAACAGCTCTGTAGGCGGATTTTATATCTACTACTGCCATATAGTCATACTTGTTTAACATGGCCAGGACATTGTCAATGCTTTTATATTTGAACTCCTGTATGATATCATCACAATAATTATTTACTGAATATTTTTCAGGCATAGAACAATCTGTTATCGGTCTTATACCGCCATCAGGCTTGGGTACTGCTCCCATACTATGAATACAAGATGGTTTTTCATTTACTATCTTCAAATAGCCTTCAGCAAGTTCTTTCCCAATAATTTTGTCCATTTTTGACTTATTTTCACCCTCAAATACAGAGTTATAATTTTTGCAATAATATTTTAAGCCGTCAACAGGGACTGAGCCGTCCACAATTTTGAAGCTGTCAACGATACCGTCAACAGTAGGTCTAAACCTATTTTTGCAATCTTCTGTACCTAAAGACAATAGATATTCAAATCGACACAGCCTAAGCTGAGCTATCTCGCCCCCAATATAGTGGATACAGGTACAAACGCCTCGGGCACATTTCTCGTAGACAGTTATGTCTGCCCCGCTTGGCGAGCGGGACACAAATAAGATATTATTTAGAGAAAAATTAATATCTTCACTATTTGCCGATAGATTTTGATCAGCTTTTGTATTCTTGTCGACAAATACCCTATCACATAGATTATCGACACTAACCTTGGTTCTATCGGCTAAATTTTCGTTAAAATCCAGAAATTCATCCTGCAAAATGACTTTTTCACCCTCCTCCTCCGTAAGGCTATGTGTACTATGAGCACAAGGATCCGTGACGTCATCACTTTTCGTACCGGCTTGTCCGGTCAACATTGCGGGAGCGCCCGCATTACATGCATTTTCAAGAACAACTTTATCATGGATTACCTCAATTTCAGGCGTGAAATTACCATCCGGGGGATTTAACTCGTCCTCAAGAACACGGAGGAACCCAACATTACCATCACATTTGCGAATTATGGAGTAAAAAGGAACATTTTGGATCTCAGCAGCCGGCTGAGTTTCCCGCGACTGGGTCACTGCACTACAATCGATGACGTCATAGCTATCAGATAAGTCGTTACTAAGAGCTTGCGCGTCTAGCAACCCAGGTTTACAAGCCTCATCCTACTTCTTGGTCGTTGTACTACGCCCACAATCTTTTTTGGCGTGTCCCTTCTGATCACATACAATGCAAGCGTGGAGCAACCCACACTTACCGGAACACCCAGCCTCTGAATTGAATCGAAAACATATTTTTTCTGACCCATTTGAACTCCCAGAGAACTTCTGCTTGTTTTGTATGAGCCCCCCGATTTGCTAACTGAGGCTTTGTAGGTATTATCAAAGCTGAAGTTTGAGAAGACATCCTCCTGTTCGATCACGCCAAACTGGTCGTAACCTAACCTATCCGCCCGTTCCCTAACGGCCACATCATATCTGTTAAAGCAATCGAAAGTATACATCCTTTTTGAGGCTTTTTCTGCGAGTAACTTAACGTGCTTTACAGCTGGTTGAGGGTCTTTCTTTTCCTGAATCAATTTCTCAATGGTCTTTAAACCAATTACTAAAATTTCCTCTACATTTTTGGGCTTTTCCCCCTTGTTACAAAATTTTTTCTGGGCAAAATTCTTTGTTTTACCTTTTCTTGTTTCAGGGGAGGAGGAAGGGCTGCCTGAGGACGTCCGAGAACGGTCTGAACTCGTTGAGGTACGCTCCTTGTGTCTAGAAGGGCGCTGTTGACGTCTTGGCTTGGTTTTCTTCTTCACCTCCTGCCAGGCCTCTTCCGATGACGAGTCAGCGTAGTCGTACGACCCTTGGACATCTCTTGGAGCTTTTCCCCTGGCCTCCGCCAGTTGTTGCACGGTTGCTGCCATTTGGGTAACGGTACGCTCCAGGTTTGTCATCCTCTGACTCATCCTGTCCATCGGGACTTGGTGCCGGACTGCCTTCGGGCTCGTCGAGGACGAGGACCTCCGGATCGTACCAGAACGGCTACGACCCCTCTTCACTCTACCACCATCTTCTCCTGCAATGTCAGAATCCACTAACACTGCCAAGGTATCCGTACGACCACATTTCTTGCCGGTAGGTGCTTCATGTCTTACACCACACTTCTTGCAAAGATTGTTTTTTCTCTGCTTCTTGCCCATGACTGGCGCGTAATGGAACCTCTAATACGTTGATAATGCGTTAAATAATGCGTTAAATGCGTTAAATAGTCGTACTATAACTCCCTAAACCCCTTAAGGGAGCGCGCTGGAGATGTTGCTTGGATGGTGGTTGGAACGAGAATGAAGATCTGTAACGCGCTCCAGTATTTATAGTGACGTGACAACAAGTTGGCCGGAGCCATGGTTACGGCGCGGTGACGTCAGCGGAACCGTTAAAATAATTATTTTGTTTAGGTCTCGCCTCACAAAATATTTCATAATGAATAGACTTCCATGTCTCGCGCTTGTACAAAGGAGAAGGGGGAAATGCAGAGGGCAGACAGCTTGTACCTCGTGCTCAGGGACACTAGAGCATTAAGTTGCAAAAGGCCTTTTGAAGGGGGAGTGCTGCCCCTTCAAAAAAGCTTTGTGCATGACTTGGGTGTCAGGGTGGTTTACTTTGAGTTGTTCATGGGCAAAAGGTAGGAGGGGATTATTCATTTATGTTTGTGTCCTTTTTCAGTAAGCCATCTCTGGCCTGGTGCTTCCACCTATGACACTATAGTCTAATTCATGAGGGGCTTGTTTGGAGTAAATGTTAGCTACTCATTAAGCTCTGAACCGTGCCTTTTATCAGTTTTTAAGACTAAACGGTGACTGGCTGATACATGTGACCATCACCTGTGGCTGTGTGTGTGTGCACATGTGTGCGCATGTGTGTGTGTGTGTGTGTGTGTGTGTGTGTGTGTGTGTGTGTGTGTGTGTGTGTGTGTGTGTTCGCTTATGTAGGCTATTATCATAGCTCCCTATTTTTTGTTGGGTTGTTTATTTTTCAACTATAACTTTAGGTTTTACTTTCTTTCATATAAGTATATTTACAACATGTACCTTGGTTGTTAGAGTATCGATTAATAACTGGAATATTAACTAACATTAGATAACAACGAGAACAAGTCACCAGTGACGTCAGCGGAACCGTTGAAATAATTACTTTTGTTTAGGTATCGCCTCTCAAAATATTTAGTTCTTTTTTCGCATGGTACCTCTGATGGAAAAGTTTATTCATGGCTTGCTACCGTGAGCATTCAGTCAAGTTTTCCCTTTATTTTCGCACTACATCACTTAAGTATGCAGAATGTCTGAGTATTGTGCGCCAAGTAGTTCTACAGTCCGCTTCATATTCTGTGGGAGTATTCTTCTTCATATTCGGGGCCTGGAATTCAGTTAAAGGAGTAGACCTACAGGAAAGACATGCGCGTGCGCCACTTAGCGGCAAATTGAAAGCAGATATATCGCCTTCCAGTAGACAAGCTGCCTTCATACACGGATATCATACAGGCGTGTTATATAAACTTCATACCTCACTGTAGCTTATCTAAATCGCATTTGTCAACTTAGGCCTCGGCTGGTGGCGCGTGACGTGCGTAAATCCCCTTTAAAGTAATATATAGTCCTCCCAGTCCATCTCATATAAACCGCTAAGCCCGGGGCGCATGCAAGCAAAGTGATGGTTGGGCAAGGAAATATATTGCAATATTTTCAGTACTCTCAGCAATATTTCGTCTTCTAAATAACTGTACCTGTGCATTAGACTAATGGTGGGGATCAACGGATGACTGTCACTTTATGTATATTCATAAAGTGTATTTTGTCCCATAAAGAACTTCTAAGGAATTATGATGTCTCTATACTCACTGCTGATATGATAGTTTAGAATTAGTAGAAAAACATTAATATATTTACCTCATCTATTGGTTGAATGTTGTTTCTTTTATCTTTTTTATATTTTTCCTGTCCCTGTGGCACATGAGTTATGAATAGATTTGTCAATCCTTCGTACCAAATTAATCTGGGCCCGGTGGGCCGGGCGGTCGCTATGTGGGTGATAAAAGGGGTGTTGGCGGGTGGAGCCGTCACAGCCCTCCCCGGGTTAGCGGGTCAGTGTTGACAGACGGCCGGCTCAGGGTGAGCGTGTATGGGGAGTCAAGTGGTAAAACAAACCCTGTGTCAACTACTGATTAAAACCAAGGGCCGGTATTCCTCATTAAAATACTGTTAATTTCTGACAGACATTGGCAGAGAGAGGCAAATTCTAGACAATTATATCATAAACAGTGTAGGAGATGAGAATAGTAAAGATATCACATTCAATCTCTGTTATTCCGATATTTAATCCTACTTAAGCTAATTCTATTAAATCATCTTTTTCTTACATGTAGGCCTACCGAATTATATGAATTTTGTTAACTGCTAAACGTTACCTTTGACTAGTGTGCAAAGAGTGGGCAGGGCTAGCTAGGCGTTGTATAAATCAGACTGACCGTTTTCTATGGGGAGTTGGTTCTCTCCAGTTCCTGCTGCTTCCCATAGATTCTCCTTTTACTGAGCCGCTCCCCGCCGGGCCTTTCACTTGGCCCGATCTGCTCAGAAAAGGCCCTCGCCATGATCAGGCCGGAGGAAGACTCTCCCAACCTCACTATATGGGAGACACAATAGGTCTAGATGATTTCTAAATAGGCTGCCGTGAAGTAGTTACTGTACATGTGTATATAAATTAAACTTAAACTGGGAAGCCAATTTAACAAAATCAAGGCTCTTTAACATGTTAACTCATTATCATAAAATGAAACATGTATATCAAAAGGTGTTTCACAAAAATCTTAATGTTTTTTCTATACCTGACAACTAAATAAAAACAGTGTGGAACTTAATCGCAAGAACAGAAAAGTGTGATATTGAACTCTGGGGTTTTAATTTACTGTTGTTTGTGGGGGTGCCTTTAAGTATTATATTTCATTAGTTATTCCAGTATGCTAGCTCGTAATAATCACAGTCTTCTTTCCCATCTCGGCAGCAAGTCATCCTCAAATGTAGTTCATCATTGAGAATTAAAAGGTGACAGAACACTCACATGAAAGGATGATGTTTATTAATCCAAACCCAGCCAAGGATATGACGTTCAAATAACGTTCTAACAACGTTCTGGATTGGTTCTTCTTACGTTACACTGTTAGGTTACAGCAACAATCTTTTGATGACTCTCAATAACGTTGCTGCAACCAACTGTTGCTACGTTACATCGTGACATTCTAATAACATTCTTGTAACATTATTTATGAGGCTGATACTTCATAAGAATGTCACAATAACATTCTGTTTGGGTGTGGTTGAGACCTCACTTATTGAAGATGTCACCATGATGTTCTGTTAGGTTAGGTTGACACCTAACCTAATATTAAGATAGTCACAGTAACATTCTGTTTAGGTGAAGTTGTCACCTCCTCTAGTCAGGAGGATTGTGTTGTCATTTTATGATGACTTTTTAGCTAAATACATAGACGAACACGACTTTAAAATATATGAAATAACATTTGGCCAACAGTTTGTAATTTGCTCTCAGCGTCACGTATACAGTGGACCATATGAAAGATGCTCCATTATTAAAGATAGATGCTCCATTATTTTCTGTTACAAAACCGAATTGTGAAAAATATAAGGAGAATGTTTATTACAAGGGTTCTGTTGCTTGGAATAATTTGCCAGTTAACATTCGAAACATTGACTCTTTCAATACCTTTAAAAATCTGCAAAATAACTTGATGTTACCACAATGATAGTATGTTAAAGTCACAGAGTATATACAGCAAGTCTTGAATGTATGCATGAATGTATGTTTTTGTTTTAAAGTGTCATATGGTTAAACACCCATGATCTGTAACTTACCAGTTATATTTACCTTTTGTAGTTTTTATACTCTTTATAGTTTTATACTTTTATAGTTTATATCTGTAACTCTTGTAGTACTATAGCCAACTGGAGCTACAAAGAAAACCAGTACCCACTGATGTAGTTTCAGTATAAATAAAGAAAGTAAAAAAAAAAAAAAAAAAAGTTATGCTACCATCTAAAATGTTCCATTTCCATATACTACTAACATGTTTCGTACATGATAGAAGCAATCCTCGCGACAGTGTCGCTTATATTATTGTGAAACGAATTTTATATGACGTTGCACATATAGGCAGCGCCGATGTGTGGAATATGTAAATCTCCATATATGGCACCATTGTAACCACCATTTTCTGTATAGCTGAAGGAAATATTAGCACGGTACTTTAGGTGTATGGAAATCTATTGGTATATTTCCCAAAGCTAACAAATAATGTTGATCAGACATACGAGTTTGTTTCGTAATGTTCACTCAACCAGACCTTCACTGATAGGATTCATGCTTTACCGTATCAGCTTATGTAGAGTTATGTATCTACAGGCTACATGACCAACACAGTTTCATCAAGGAAACCCTTAAAGCTAGATCCGGGAAATGGCATGGAAATTGATCCAGGAAAATAGAACCCAAGAACAGACCTATCATCAGCCTTGTTCTGTCCGTGCTCGTGTAATTGATTGCGCCATTAAAGTTAGATTCATGGTTAAGATTCTCAAAAAACGCTTCGGAATATTGTCAAGATGGAAGCCGAATGACTGAGAGTACAATTTTCCCGTACTGGTTATTGGCAATACATCTCTTATATTCACCATCTGGTGCTTGGAATACATGTTATCCCAGTGAAGATTCAAGTCAATTATTGACCAGTATATTACACCCTATGTGGGATTACGATCACGTTCTCATCTTAGTATGTGTCCAAACATCTTCACAATGTAGTATGCAGAGTTTTGAAAGAGGGAACTTAATGTAGGCGTGTCTGAAGAAAATGCCCCCAAAAACTAGAGCTTTTGGGATTACGTCCATAAAGGTTTTCATTTGTTAATTTGAGAATTTGAGGTTCATAGAAATTACGTGCGTATCTTGCATTTTATTTATAAAAACATTCGGATATATGACAACAGGATCGGATAAAAGAATAAAACTAAATATAATTTCTCCCCAGTCTGCTCCTGCAAAGGTTTCCCGCTCCCATATTATTGTCTTGCAGCTCTTCAGCCCCCTTTACGTTCCCCATACCCCCTCTGACGTGGACACCATGTCAGCGGCATTTCATTGGGTCACTCGAGTATCAATCCGCCATTTCACGCTCCAAGGAAGGCCCAGTGCGAGGGAAAGTAGTCCCCTGTGGCATTCCGCAGCGCCACCACTTGGCAAGTGAGTAGAAAACGGCCCATATTTAAGGAGCCCGTTATTTCTGTCCGCCGTTTGGCATCGGAGCAAACTATCCTTACCCTACACCCCTAGCCCCCTTTATAACCGTCTTCCCCTCCTTCTCACGCCCACCCATCTACCCTGAGGGGCTTTGGGGCTTTGCCGAGACATAACCTAGTCTGCTGTACCAGCTAACGTAACGTCTGGCGTCCAGCCCTTCTCAGGGCATCGCTGGCTTTACCAGAGGGCCCCCTGCGCATGCGCCGACACCTGCCGGCCACTGGTCACGTGATGGATGAGTTGCCCACTGGAGCATCTAGAAGCAGCCATTGCCTTTCCCAGGACAAGGCGCCTATAGTAAACAACTTTCCTCCCTCGAACCCTCAGTTTCTTCTAATAGTGTTTCGCAAGAAGTCATTTGAATACAGAAAAAAACATTTAATATGATGGATATTATACATGCTTGTGCACATTTATTTGTTCTGGCAGAGCTAGCAAAGTCTGGCAGTCCTATCAAAACATATTAAGAGCCCTTTTTATGGGTTCAGTGAATCTATGATATGAAATACATACAATGTCATGTAAGTCAGAGACCTGCTAACAAGAAAAACGTCCCTGATTGTCCTTATCAGTTGCTTTATGTTCTTCGTGTCGCCAACACTTTAGTGCACAAGGTGGAACTGTAAGAAATTGCTCCGGTTCCATAGAACTGCGAATGCAGAAAATCGATCCAAGCCTCGAACCAAAAATATCATAATAGGCCTACAGTATAATAATAAGAATAAGAATTCGAATGCGTTGCACGTCTTTATAATCAATGTGTAATGGCATCATACTTAGTTATAGAAAGGTTTGTTATGTCAATGTGCATCTGTTCTTTCGCCCTTTCGACCTAATTAGTTTTTCTATATTAAAGGAAGTTAGATAGTAATCATCAAATCGTAACGGCTTTATCTTACTCATATGTTAAGAAACGGTACTATAACTGCCGACGTTCGGCGGATCATACTCTTGCCGAGTTTGGCACTGCGTGGGTACAGGCTGGGTCAAGGAGTTGGAAAGAGCCCCAGCCAGGGACCCCCCGTCCCTCATGGTCCAGTTCCATCAGGCTATCAGCACGTTTAACCCTCATCTCACCCATCCTTAACACCATCTCTCAGGAGGCCTTACCCCCTCAATCAACTTAATCAATTATATCCACAGGGGGAGCAGTATGGGATGGTGTCCTATCATTTCTCCTCTACCAACGAGTCTTCTTTCCTATAAACCGTTCAGGACTTTTGTCTTGTTGACGCACTGGATGCAGGAGTGAAGTCATGTTTTTTTTATCTTAAACCTTTTTGTCTTAATTAATTTAGCAATCGCATCATTTATGTTAGCTTAAGCAATTAACCTATTTGTATTAAGATGATAAGGATGAAACAGGATGTTGTATCAGTATCAGAGTTACGATAGTAGTGTTGTAAATGACCATAAACCTGACTGTCTGACCAGCAAGTGTTCAGCGTAATTATAATCATAGGAATGGTACATTGACAGGTATTTAGGGGTGCTTGGCAAAGTTATCAAGTATTAACATGTTCAGCTTTTACCGAAGAGAGTGATTGGTTTGGAGATAATGAAGTAATTTTAGCCCATGGTTTGGATACGTAGTAAACAAGTGCTAGGTCCTCTCACTTATACATGACAGCCTCCTGAAGAAATCTAGTAATAGAATGATACAGATTATTCTTGTTGACGTCTATTTCTTCCATTGATGGGTACATTTTACAACCACCATATTAGTTCCTATGTGCAACAACTAATGTACAATCAAACAAGTTGTACATTATCCAGCTAAGGATGCTCCATTCAAATAACATTTCACCAACATTCTGGATCGGTTCGTGTTACATTACATTGTGGCTACACCGGAACATTATTTTGATGACTCCCCATAATGTTGCTGTAACCAACTGCTGTGACATGGGATTGTACTGTAACCTTCTGGTAACGGACCAATACGTTTTGATAAAAGTACACACAGGGTTAAAGGGAGGTAAAATTGAACTATGGGGTTTACTTTTTGCATGAAAGATTAGTCTACATTCCACTAAGTTTCCATGTGAAATATTCCAATAAAGCCATTGCCGATTGCAGTCTTCCATCTCGTTACGATCATTAATCATCCTTGAACCTAGTTCCTAATTCAGGGACAACAGAGAACACTCGTGTGTAAGGTCAATGTTTATTTAGTCCAAATGCAATAATATGCGCCACTGAGCTTCCTTGTCCAATGTCAATCTGATATTTTACATTCTACTCCTCACAAACCAGTACTCCCATCTCAAGTCACCTGTCTATTTCTGCTCACATGCCCAAGTGTTATCCCAGCTCTCTAAGCCCACTCATATCGGAGCTGCCTCAGAGGCCATTTGTTTAACTCTAAAGAGTACAGGTACCAACATGCGCATCTTATTTGCCTCGTTCCGTGACATCATCTACTCATTCAGGGGCATAAGGCTTCCAATTGATTTAAACTATGGGTTTGGTGACTTATGATTCTGTATAGAACAAAATTGTTTACACTGATATGTACACTGAGACATCATGTGTAAAACTAGGCTCACAGTGGATTTCCTTTCCCAAGTAATAGTATCTTGGCTGAATTCTTTCTGTATTTACTTACCTTTTCAGACAAATATTTTAGTATATGAATATGAAGGACTATGAGTGCATGCATGCATGACTACAAGACGTTGAACTTTTAACAGTTTGGTCCCAATATCGCCTAATCAAAATTTCACAATAATTTTCATTTGGTCTCAATCTCACCTATTCGGAACACCATAATTAAGTTTGATCTCAAGCTCATAATAAGAAAGTTCAAATCCATTCTGTCGGGGTAGGGTTGTGATATTGCCTATTAAGTATGTCATATGAAATTTCTGCTTGAAGTAAGGTCTGAATTTTACTCTTAATAACATAACCATTGCACCACATCTGAGCAAGTAACAGACTTAGCAACAAAGTGTGGTGGGAAACAATGATAGCGTTCGATTTGAAGTAAAATGATAAATGAATTTTTCACTAAATTCCTTTTGATTATGAATTGGCTATCGAGATTGCCTTGTAAGGAGATGGCTTAAGAATTTATACAAAGGAGGGCCATCTGCAATCATTTATGTTGAAAAGCCTGGTAATATTGCTTCATCATCTAACCGCTCAACAATCACAAGGGGTTTGAATAATGCATCACACCCCTGCATTTAAAGGGGATATTTACCATGCAAAGTATGAAGGAAACCTGATGATATTGGCCCCAGGCAGGACTGTGGAAAGTCTTGTGTACCAAAGGAATTAGGCTCCAATATGAACCAAAATAAGGTACTCTGAATACAGGCTCTAAGATCAGGGTATAAGGTGTCTGTCGCTTTTCACTGTTTCACTGTAATACTGTTTGTCTTTTTTTCTCGTTTTTTTCCTCTGACTTCCTCCTCATTCTAAGATACAAAACATAATTACGTTTAATATTAACATTTAAGTCATTCCATATCCTTCTTAACTTCCAAAGTCTCTCTACTTCCAAAATAGCAAAACAGTAAAACAGTGGGAAGCACGAGAAGCTTGATAAATACAAATCAATTTATGAAAATCTCCCGATGCCTCCCCCTGGTGCAGGCATGGGGGGATTACATGACCTTTCATAACAGGAGGCGGATTTTCACTTCTTTGGTTGGGTTAATGAGGAACTAATGTTGGGTTAATTGGAATTGCATAACAATAGTGGCCTTTTGCCACTGAAGTGATAGGATATATAAACTGTATATATAATTATACTAATGAGAAGTGTAATGAATTATACATTTTCATTTGCTGTTTGCCTTTTTGGGTTTGAATGATTTTACATTATATGGTTTTATGTTATGGAAGGAGAATAAAAGTAAAAAGCTGTGTATAAAGGATAATAGCGGTATTTTCAAGTAAGATAATTAATAAAAAGGGGTAAATATAATTTAAAAAGAAAGTTAAGCAGTGTTACAGTGAAAAGGAAGTGAAAAATCTGCAATATGTGGAGCTTTTTATCCTCTTGTAAGGAGGTACACTTCGTCTGCTAGCATCATCCGCATCTGATTTTAAATGGATTAAGGCCCCTTCGCCCTGGCTGGTACTTCTGTCTGAGGAAGCTACAATAAACTTATAGCAAGGCAAAACAATATTCTCAGAGCCGATAAAATGATCGCATGGCCGCAAAATTGAAAAAATAGCATTCTCACTGACAGAAGGGGGTCCTTGTGATTGCAAAAAATAATTGTCAGGAGCAATTATCCTTCAGAATCAGTGGGAAATTCAATCGATTTGATCCAACATGTTGGATCTGTTCAACTGAGCCCCCATCGATCACACTGTCGGTTGCACCATGTAGAGTGAACGGCACTGCATTGGCCAGGGCAAATGGGCCTTTAGTCGCTCTACCTAATAACCTAGTTATCGTCTTACTTACAATGCTGCTGTTAAAATTTCTAAAGGTTCAACAAGTTCAAGCAAATTTAATATGGAATATTGATATCTATCATGATATAAAAGATTAAAATAATAGCTATAGAAGACAACTGTGGAAACTATTTTCCAATAAAACTTATTTTTTTCTTTCACAAGTAGACAAATCTTTCAGATTAACTCGACCAAAACGATGAAGGGAGCTCGCTCTCAAGGTTTTTTTATTGAATACCTTTCAAATCATAAATTTAAACAGTGTTACATTCTCCTATCCATCTATCTATTTAGCTATATTAACAATTATGTATCCAATATGATTTTCTTTTCAAATAAACGAACTTTACATCTGCCAGAAAGATGAAATACAAAGTGAGTGAAAGGACCAGGGTAGATAATTGAGTGGAGAGATGCACATTCAACTGAGATATATAAATGTAGGGAGTTTTATATAATCATAGATTTCTATATCGAATATATTGGTTGCGCCCCTAAAGCCACACGAAGAATTCACATTTAATAACATTCTACAAGGTATAATGAATTGAGATTGCCGGATTGATAAACTTAATTGATTGCCCGCTACAATACAGAGTAGTGTAGGCCCTATATGTGGTACACAAAAATTATGTGTATTATAATTGATTTAGTTGTTACATGCAAAATAGGGAAAATATTTGGGTTTAAAGGCTTTGGTAAATTAAAACATTCACTCAATCACTTCAAAACAGGTTTGCATTTATGCACATGTACAAGTTCATTTTTCACCCTTACAGAAAGAGGTGTCCCAGTCAAAACTAAGTTGTCTGGATTGGTTTTGTCCTCCTGTATCTCTGTAGGAAGATGCATCGTGTGGAAACTTAAATGCTTTCTCAAAATGAGTGAGCCAATAGAACCAGAATTCTATACAAAAATGCTTTGGCAACTTCATGAAGCTCTCGGAAAATCGAGCATGCCTTTTTTCTATGCAGAGATTTAGTTGCCTTTCCTCCCTTAGAAGGCAGCGGACAGTTCATGTTATAAATTTGTATTAGCGTCTCTTCATCAGAACGAGGCGGTGAGCAGAGCCCCCTGGTGGTGAGTAATGACGACCCAGGTGACACCTGGCTTACTGCCCCCTCCCCCTTAACCGGCTCCACCACACCCCTCCCAGCCTTTAGTTATGCTCGCCTTCCCCACTCTATAAATCTCCCACCCAGGGGCTTTGTAGGCTGACATCCATTTGCTAAAAAGGTGTAATAAGCGCCTTGCCGTGCCTGCGGGCAGCTGGGCATCGCCAGCTGCGCAGGACTTCCTGTGTGAAGAGACGCCAGGGGTGAAGAGGAAGCTATAGGGTTCGCTGGTTGCCGCAGGTTCCGGCTGAGTTGGTAATATAAACTAGGGGACAAGGAGGAGCTTAATTAGCCTACATTGCATGCTCCTGTATTGATCTTTTAGGGTAGGGGGCTAACCGTAGGAGCGGCTTCACGGTTAATGGCCTTAACATAAGAGATGACTGGTTACAGTCGTTAGACACTCCATTCAATCAGGGAGAGTTCACACACTCCCTGATTGAATACAGAGATGCAGATGATTACAACTTGTCTATACTGCCCAAAAGGTTCTGCAAACAAACAATTAAAAAGGAGTAAAGCGGAAAGGGGTAATAATTATGTTAATTATCAAGGAAAAGGGAAGTTCGAAAAATACCCCCGTGAAGCTCTCTCAGTTTTTGACAGGCCAACATTAACTTTACACGTTCTGCATACTAGCTATAGCCTTCGTTGCCGATGTCCATTAAGTGGCACTTGACAAAGGAAATGAATAAGAAGAAAAAAAGAAATGAATATCACTTAATATTCCTAGAGTTCATGCGTCAGTCTTGAATAACATTTAAATGTATAATTATGTGATGGCAGTGAATAAGTTTTGGATATATTCTGTGTGAAGCGTCAGTATTTTTCAGGTTTATTTGAAAATTCATTCATAAAGGCAAGCAAATATTTGCATACTTTCTATAGGTTTTTCTGTGTTTTTGTCGACAGAATTGGGCCAAATTTACCTGCAGGTGCCTAAAATACTGTAAATCAGCTGTCCGTGGTAAGGTGAATTGTAATGTCCTATGTATGGGAATCCGTTGCAGGAAATGGTGAAAAATAGGTATAGCTTTCAGTTGGTGACAAATACACCCAAATAGTCTTATTTCTAAATGTTCTTTTTGTATCACTCTACCGTTGTTGTTGTGTTTCAATAGATCTTCAGGGTAAATCTCCGGAAGAAGCCGGGAAAAAGAACACCCAGCACATGCCGTGGAAAACTCAAGGTAACTATAGTAACTTAAGCCAGAAGGCCTTTGTTAGTTGATGTGTCTAACACGGCATGCAAATGGAGAACGCTTGTCTAGTCACGTAGTACTTAAGGAATTTGTAATATTTCAAAGAAATAATGACAAAGATAGAGAATAGGTAGGTATAAAAAGCTTCGTCAAGAGTAGACGTTATACCGTTCCCATACATGCTAGAAGTCAACTCGGCTAGTTAGTGTACGGGTGTCTCGACGCGGGATGGTTTATAGCGGCAAGTCCATTAGCTCTTCTGTACTTGTAGCTAACCCTTTTTTAGATACAGCTTTCAGTTCTGCCCACGTCGCCGTAGACTTAAATGTTAATTAAGGCAGGAAAGCTGAGCTATTTATTATCTATAACATAGCAAATATGTAGGAAGATTTATTCAAACAAACTCAGAGAAATGCTCAAAACATGGACACAGCCACTGAGCTATCCCGTGGAAATTGAACTACAAAAATGATTATAATTACTCCATTTTTGCTACCTCTGTGGGAGGTTTTTATACCTGCTGTCTGGAGAAGAATATAGATGATTTCGCCAAATATAAAAGACCACACCGCCTCTCCCTTTCTGAAACATTCTAACCAAAGAAACCTGGGGGAAAGATATGGTCATCTACCGGGTTGTTATGTCTATCTTTAGAGTATAGCGAACTAAATAAGAGTCTTCATGCCTCCATTTCCTGGAATTTTAGTGTTTCTTGCTCAGTTTTTCTGCAATAAGCCGGTAAAATTTCAAAATGTATTTTTGTAATACGGCCATTTTATACAATATTGATATTGAGGAATGCCTTGCAATAGTTTTTTCTTATGATATCAAGAGCTAACATGACAGCATATGCGCAATACGTGGGTAATTTTCCATTTGTGTAAGATTTTTCATAGAATATGATTACAGTAAGGACAATACTAGAATTTCAGTGATTGCATCATGTTGATATCCTTTATGTCAATTTAATACAATGATCCTTCGGACCAATTAAGAGTTAAACAGATGTTTCACAGTTATATCGCTTAGAACATGTTATATATACACATAATATCATTGGCGGTCAAAAGTTCTAGACATTCCTACATGCAGGGTCGGCTAGTTCTGCTCTTGTTTTGTGATAAAGTGCCCATGACAATCTTACCAATGTCCTACTTTGGCAGTTTGGCCACATGTGTAATACATGCTGACAATACTTACCTTTGTGCAGGCTGATATTACAAGTTGTGGTATCAGTAGACCATTACTGTCCGTTGCCATTCATCACTCAACGACAGCTCAGTAATACCATTACATCCAACATACATTTGCACACTTGCCCATCAATCTCCTCCTTTTTATCCTGGCGTTTTAGTTCTACCCTTCTTTTTCATTAATCCAATCTCCCCATTTATATTGCATCAAATTAGATCAAGCCATAATCTCCATTTATTCATGAAAAAACAACATATGGATTTTTTTAGTAGGGATAAGAAGTGAAATTGCATTCGTCCAAGGATGAAATTAATCATTTTGCAAGGGTAGGAAGGAAAGTTGCAGCAACTGGCAATAAGGGAGTAATACGCCGCCTAGCGGAGTATGATGACGCCCACCGGAAGTGATTTAGCCTGCCCGCCAGAGGGCATTAGTCGGTGGCGCCATCTAGGATGCGGGCAGAATGGGTACTGAGCCCCTCAGGCCCCCTCCCCCATTGCACCTACCCTCAACCCTCCCATACTGACCTCACCTCCTACAAGTGTACAAGGTACGGAATGTCAACTTTCCAAATCTCGTGCACGATTTAGAACCACACTTGTCCACGTGATCTTATCACATCTTACTAAAACGTGAGGTAAGCCACAAACATTTACTTTTCCTGAGAACCGCAGAACGTACAAATCGGATTAACGAAGCTATTGGGGTTGGTATGACGTTTGTTCAGATAGGCCTTATTAAAATTAAGCTCGACAGATGATGCAAGAAACAGAACGGTTGGGGCAGACCAATATTCTCCACAGTTGACACTAGGGTGGTCATGCTGGTCTGGCTGGATGTACGGCCCCCGGGGACAGGCGGAGGTGTAGTGGGTAGGGGGGTCTCATCTACGGCGAGTCCCTCCTATTGTACGGTGCTTGTATAGGCAGGCTCAATATACTCTGCCCACCACAGAGTGATAAGACGGAGCGCTGGACGTCAGCCCGACCGCCACACCCACACTCACCCCCTGCTACCCCGACTGGGGACTCTCTGAAGCAGGCTTCATGTGGAGAATGAAACTCACTTCGTTAAATGTTTTCTATTCATATATTATGTTTGATATGACATTGTGTCAACTCTTTTCTATGGATTTAATCTAAATTGTTAGTTAGGCCTTCTGAATTACAGCGTAGAAATGAGAAAATAACGTTCAAAAAGGCAATGTATAAAAATTTGATCGCAAACTATTCGATTTGAACACCATGTATTCATTAATTCATCTCATGTTTGTATCAAACTGCAACTAGGAAGAACTTAAGTTAAAATGATTGGTAAAATATGCTGGTAAAATCTGAAAGTAAAAAGAAGTCTATATCATTACGTTTATCAGTCTTGCTGCCTACAATTGGCCTAGTTTATGTCGAAAATTGACTGTTCTAGACCTTGAATTTGCAAAGGGTATACAGACAGATAGGAATGACTGCTTTTAAGATAAGTACTGGTAACTGTGCCAAAATGAAAGGATCCATAATTGAGCTTCAATGGAAATACCGTCCTGCCATATTATGTTGTCTCATGATGACAGATATCTCTCAATACATGCACGTTCCTGTAAAAGTAACACGCCAACTTAAATCAATATCTTTGCACAGTGTAAACAGTCTGTTAACTAGACATTTTGAGAAAATGACGGTCGAGAATGATATGAAATTAGGTGCATTAGTTTAGCGTTCGTTATGTTATGATATTATAGAGTGGTTTACGGTGTATGTGTCCTAGCTGGGTACAGAAGGCTTGGCTAGCTGATGGGTGAGTCAAACTAGACCAGGAGAAAAACAACGTACTGCAAAAGGCAAGCAGGACTATGGCAGGACATGAACGGTTAAAGCACCCATAGAGTGGGAACCTTACCCATGCGCCATGGAAAATGGGAGAAGGGGGAAGGGAGGGAGAGAGGGGGGTTGCTCGTCGAGCATAAACCAAGCAGCATCTGGTGTTTCTCAGAGAGGGACCGGAGCCTTAGTTCAACATGGATCCAAGCGTTATAGACCTTATTGCACGACTATTCCCTGCTGTTTATCCTGTTGCTATACTTGTCGTTGAGGTCTGGACATTTCACAGCGAAATCAACAATCCATTATCAGGTGACTGTGTTCTGTAAATTTGAAACTTTCTCAAAAAGAAATTGTTCAAGCTTTAGAACCTTTGGACATGACCCGATTCTCTTTCTGATCTTTCTTATATCCACATCAGTTTGATACGCGCTTAGGTGCTCTGTGTAATTTGCAATTTATGCCTTGCTTCACAAAGCAATTGCTATATCATAACAAGGCAAATACGTGACCAATATCATTTGATTCATACTTATTGAAAACGAGGAAATATTATCTAAGACGATGAAAGGCAATACGTCTGCTTTGAGTTAATTGAATTGCAAAATAACTAATGAATGCATTAATGAGATAATGTCACAATCAATCTGCCTAGTTTGCAGTGACAGATTGACAGCTGTACGTATGTATACATTCGTCCTAGACGAGTCAAAAATCGATTACGTCGTAATTCGTTCTTCATCAAATTAAAAATTCATGCTTTGCAGCAGTAGGAACCGCTCGATACATGAAGAGGCATATATCCAAAGTCCAAAGTTTCAATATTTTCTCACTAATTTTAGGGGGTTTATCTTTTATTGGGTGAGAAAAGGTGGAACCTTTTGAAAAACACCCCTGCCAGCTCCCCCCCCCCCTATATACAGGCGTGCAAAGGTGTAAAACAACCATTTTGAAACTCTGGTTATAATGTAAACCTCGCCATACCTTTGCAACATTGTTTGCAGCCATGTAGTTATATTCTCAAATGTTGGGAGTTTTGTCATTAATTTTATGATTAGGATGATATGCTCTGGCAAAGACTAAACACCAAAACTGTTTTCAGTAAAAACGGTTTATTCAGAATAACAGAAAAATAAGCCTTCGTTCATTTTTTTCATATTTCAAAAACTTCATAACGATGTTTAAGCAAGTGGAAAGATGCAAAGTATCTTTTTGTTATAAAGTATTGTGTCTTAACACGATCCTTTTATTACAGTGAATGGATGTAATTTTTCAAATCAATTAAGAGCATTGTTGTTCAGTACCCCACCATTTGTCAAGTTCCCAATGTGTTTTATATGGCAAACTTTTATTGTGTAAGGAGGAACATAAATTGCACCAGAATTGACTTTTCATGGGATGCATATTAATTTCAGTTCTCACATAACCATTCTTCTTCCATCGGAAGTACTCATTGTACAATCTGGTATCTTTATGGAGCATCCTCAAATAACGTGAGAGTTCCCGTGATGAAGGGAAATCATCAACATGTATAAAAGAGTGAGGTGGGGCCACACGTTCATAGTCTTCTTTTGGAGCACCCATCACAACAGGGACAATGTCATTTTCTAAGGCATTGTGCCAAAACTTTTCTGTAATGTACTGTCGACAGTTACTATTCTCAAATGCAAGATAAAACTTGTATTTTCTCTTCAGCATATCCAGACAAAGGGTTCTGTCTTTGCACTTCAGTCGACCACAAATACCATAAACATCCACCATCATGTGGTCCTGCATTGAAGTGACAAACTCTTCCCTTTGGTTCTGCGATTTGCAGTTTGTGACAAACCAGGCTGCTAGCCGAGTTTTCGATTCGAAGGCCCTTCCGGGGGTGAACTGAGACCTGCTAATTGGCGGCGTCCTACCCCCATGTTTCAGCTGCGTGTAGGACCCGTAAGGGGAAGGGACGTCCGAGTCTAGGGAATACGTACTTGTCCAGTTAAAGACCCCATTGAAGGCGGAGAGGTTGAGCTGGCTGTGGTAGGGAGACTCGAGCAGATAAAACACCCACCTCTGGGACAGTCGCCGCCTCTCGGGCAGGTCGTGCGCCCCAGTCACGTCACGCATGTGCACAATGACCGCGTCACTCTCCATGAGCAGGCTGCGGTTGTCGGTAATAGTACAGCGCCTCTCCGGGCATTCTAACTCATCAAATATCGTCCGGCCCGCAGGCACGGCCCACGGCTTGCCGTAGTACTTAGTCCAACGGAGGATAACCTTGGGGTTGACCTTCACCGTGGAGGAGTTATCAGGAAAGAGGCGGTGCGGCTTGGTCACCCCGAAGGCAGAGCTGGAGGCGTGGCCTATCTGCAGGTGCAGTTGAGTGGCAGCAGTGACACAGGAAGAGAACGGATAACTTCCGTTCCCAGAATTCTTGCAGCGGGCAACGACATCGTGGGGAGCAAGCACTCCCAGCGTCAGCAATGTGGCCACCAGGCACGTCCACGTCACCGTTGTCAACGTCAGCAACGTCATGACGTAGACACGCCCCATCCGAGAACAACGCATGCCCAACAGGAAGTGGCCGAGGACGGAATGCTGGGAGGTTCGCATGGTATGCTGGGTAGGAGAAGAATGAAGGCAGGACGGAGGTTAATGGTTCACCCACAGGACAGACCTGAAAATAAAGAGTGATACATTACATGGGGGATAAATCTATACCAAATAAGAAATAGAGAAAAAATCTCATAACGGTTCAATTTGTTATTCCGTGCTCAAGGATTTTCAGTGCTGATGGCGGTAACATAACATAGGCCTTGCGGTGAGGCCAACGAATCAGTTCACTTTGAAAATACATGTAAAAGAATGGTTTTGTTATACTATTCTTAGGTATAGCCTCTCTTTCGCACATTAGGAAGTGCATAAGTCCTATATCAATTAGTTTTGTTTTTTTTGTATTTGAAACAGTTTGTTTTTATCATGATTAGTTGATAGCTATAATCATGCTGTTTGCATGGACAGTGACTGCCGACGTCGCGTGAATAATTATATTCCTTGATGTCACACCTATTGCGATTCGGTCATAGGCCTATACGCAATGTCATGTAGGGGACGACACATAGTTTACATGACACCACCTGGATAAGATGAACTATTTACTTGAAAATACCTAACATAATCTCTTTGTACACTGTAATATGCAGACGTCGCTTGTTTATACATTCATACTATTTGAATGATAAGGTATTGGTCGTGCAAATGACTAGGCGTCATGCACAATATTGTCAATCTTATTTAGACAATATGCGCGACGTCGTGTGCACATAGTGCATAATAGGTACAGGTGACAAGGACTTAGGCCTACATTCCATTACTGGGTAGTACTGAATTATATGCGCACGACGCGACCATCTACAAATTCTATTAATACCTAATACCTAAGGGCTAATACAAATAATATAAACTTTATGTATAATTATTTTGACTTCTGGATGCGACATGGTTCGAATATCCATTTCTATATACTACTTATACTACTATGAATTGTCGCCTATACAGTTAGGCCCCTAAGTCAATTTACGCAATATTCTCGAGTATAGTGGAGCTCGTTGAAACGACTTTGCACGTATAGGCAGCTGCCTTTGGGCGGACTTCATGTGTGTGTGTGTGTGTGTGTGTGTGTGTGTGTGTGTGTGTGTGTGTGTGTGTGTGTGTGTGTGTGTGTGTTAGCACTGTATGACAATGGTAATTAGGAGCCTGTGGCAAATACAGACATACACTGATTCTTACTGATTCCAAAGGTTACAATATCGATATAAAAAGGTGACTAGGCGTCATGTACAAGATCTTTGCTACCATTATTTGCTTTTGCTTTTACTTTTTTTGCGTTTCGATTTCTTTCTACATACCCTCTTTTCTGCTGTAATCACAATTATTCAAAAGTCATATTTATCATTTTCCTCCGATTGCAGCTGTCTAACATTACATCGGTTTTTTGCAAGAGCTGTATATCCTCTGTACGTATTTTTCTAGTCTTGCCTTGCGATGTGTCTATAGGTCTACAACTATCTATCATAATGTTAGCACTAGCAGTTTCATATGTATGTTATTCTACCATGCAGTATTGATGCTAAGAATCTGTACATTTCGATATGATTATATGTCTTTGCATTACGAATTATTGGAGAGCGCCGTTACTCTCCTAAACCGCTCGAACATTATGGAAACTTCGTCTAGAATCTTTTCCCGACTAATCATAGATACTTTCTGTAACGAAATATAATCGTAGCCCTAATAGCTGACAAACAACATAGAAATTTAAATTTGATATTAATTTTGTCCCTCTCCCTATGTAACTCTGCCTGTGTACACGGTGAACTGTAACTCAGTGTGATTCATTTAAAGGTCCAATAACCGTAAATAGAGTGACCGGTTTACGTTACTTCTATGAACTGCAGAAACCCTGGCTAGTCAGGAACCTGCTCTAAATCACATCTATCGCCACCTAATGTGCGTTTCATGTAGGAATGGGATTCGTGTCTCCCTGATCTCTGATACATTCCCATTTTGCACTGTCACACGCCTCGTCGTGCAAATTTATCTATGCGAGAGAGTTGCACTTTACTTCCATGAATTGCTAACATAACCGAACGCTTAGACCTTCTCGACTGCGCCACCTAATGTGCTTTGCTTGTAGAAGTGCGCTTTGCTTCCAACAGTCTTTGGCAGTCGTTTTATTTGTCGCTCACACTTTCTACATGGCTTCCATGAATTATGGATGCCCCCCACGAGGCAGTGGGGCACAGTTGCGCTCCAATAACCCGGAGTTATTATTCAACGCCCGATGCAAAACAGATCGCGCAAAATCTCTAGTGATTAAAAAGGGAGACGGGATGGGGAGAGGAAAGACCCGATGGAGGGGGGCGCTATAAAACGTTGATTGATGTGCAGCGCAATGCTAGAAGGATGTTCTCTGGCAGTGTGTCTCTGACACTGGAGGAGGGGGATCGGGCGGGGTGGGGGTCATGTTAGACGGGATCCAGCCGGCACGTGTCCGCCCTATGTCCTTTGATCTAACGCCCATCGGAGTAGAAGTCAGTCTGAGCTCGGGCAGGCATCACAAGTCTCATCCACTTAAACCCTCCCACCTCAGATATCCTTTCTCCATCAGGCATTGCCTACCCGACCCCATACTTGTCACAGACTATCCAAAGCACAATGGCATTTGAAACTCGTGTAGAAAACCACGACCGATTGCCCGTCTTGTCATTGATATCCGCCCATCTTTCCACTTCTACCTTGGACACCAATTTCTATAGATATCTTACGTCTTCACTGCCTATCCATCTGACATCAGTTATTGCTAGTGTTTTGTCCTTTATTAAACAAAAACCGCGAAGATGGGAATAAAATAGTGTTATATTTCTGGTTGATTTAGGCTAGTCTATTCCGGGAGTCTATTGTTATGCCGGCCTTGACTTGAAATATATAACCGTTTAGAGGATGAATTTATCAGTAATGTTGTTTACGATTGAGTCAAGTAGAAGTGTAGGCAGTTTCAATTTCTCCTTATAATAACAGTTTATACAACTAGCGGCTACTCCCCACCACCCCCTTCCCTGCAAGCCCCCCTCCCCAACCTACCACACCGCCCATCCTCCCTACTCCCGTTACTGTGCCGTCCCTCATCGATCAATCATTGACCCTTCGCCGACTTCCCACCGTCTAAACGACGAAGCCTTTTTTAAACCAGCCTCTCCCGAGAAAGAAGCCATATCAACAGTTCGCTACTGGACCATTTGCCAAGAATGTAGCCTAATCCCAAGCCTCAACACACACAGACAACACCTTTCACCTAATTTTACGCTGCACATGGTTTTGTCTAACCTGTGGTATAGATTCTGCATGCTATGAGAACGTAATCAAAAATTACCTTTTCGGAATTGGAAAAAGTGTTTTGGACGAAATGTTTATCAACTGCGTTGCTCCTTTCATGTCCAACAGAGGGGGTTGTCTACCCTGGAAATAAGTGTAGTGCTGAGATAAAAATCATATAATTGAAAGAAGTATTGTGCTCAGCACATCAGTCGACCCTAACCTCATTGGCATACTACCTTGCATCCCTTCATACACTCTCCGTCATGACCCGCCGAACCACAGGATTACCAGATAGGATTCAGCACGTGACGTAGGTGGTGATCATGTGACCTGTTTTAGTTCGGACAGCGCTGGTTGCTGGCACAAAGTGATGGATGAGGCGCTGCTTGTCAGGGAACCAGCGGCTGTGATGGGCTATTGTAATGGCGGTGACACGTTTGTTTTAGTGTAAGAGGAGACGAGACCTGAGGGGGTGGGCACAAGTGATGTATAGAGGACGCCTGTCCTGGTCTGGGAGAAACCAACACTTCCTGCATCAACCAATCTCCAGAAGTCCAAGGCAAACGTTAGTCTAAGGGCATCCTGTTGTATGGAGAATGCCACCTACTTTCATTGGAACAATTTTATACCATTCTACATGAGAAAGCGCATGAAGGTATTCATTCAATAATCAAAGTAAAGGCCATATCTACAGATGTAAAATGGTAAACCAAATGAGTTTTTTACGTTGGGTAGATTTCCCCTATCCATGCCTTGCCCTTGCAGAGGTACACCATTGTCCTTTATAGGAAGAAACATTCACTGTCTATTGCATGTTCCACACTGACTTAGTGTTAAAATAATATAACTGCGAACGCCATCGTAATCATAGACCTATATCGAAGGCCTCTGAGTAGATCTCGGTTGATTATGGTTGTCTTTTCCTTTGGCATGTGTCTTTGTTCTTACTCAGACTGAACCCCCACACTGGTTGTTTATATATCTATCGTACTCTGAAATAATATCAATGTAAAATTATAAAGCTCAGACTAACTGAACCAGAGGTACTATTTTCTACCACCAGAATTACTTTCTGTATCGCCCCCTACGGTGAAAACATATTTTGGTTATCATCCACCCTGTCTCAGTGTTATATTAATCTCTTAATTACTGAAACTGTAGCATCCCAGGGTATTCATCAATATAGAAAATATGATTGTATTGATTCGTTCTGATTCAGCAAGATCTGAGGCTGATGGCACTAAACGCCGGTATGATGTTGTAAAACAGGCAACAAACTACTACATGTATTACAATAATCAAGTTCCTCTGACATTTAAAGAAACAGTATGGTTACCTAAGCTGATGACCGTACGTATTAACTGTAATGTGCTGCCTTTGCTGCGCTAAAACAGGCAATCAACAATGCTAATATCTGAGGCACCTTCCCGAGCTAATGCGTAGACCAAACTAATGGGTCTAGAATAAACACCTGCCCTTTGATGACATACTTGTGGTGAAATTCAACCTCAAGCTGATGTCCGCCAATCAAATGACATAGTGTACAATGTGACCAATTGTCCGTGAAGGTCAGGGACTTGTTTCCTTTGTAAAGCGTCTCAACAGATTTTACAGATTAACGTCGTTGTCTCTGTTTCTGTATCATCAAATGTGTAGTGCGTTTTATCTCAATGAAATGCCTTGTTTTAGAAAGGCTCATTATGTTTTTCGACGTCAGATTTTTCACATTATTTTGGTTTACTTCACGTTACAGCCGCGTTTAGTCTAGCCGTTATTTTATATCACGGCCTCCTAAACGACAGTGAGGGAACTATTAAAGGTCAGGAAAAGAAGGATCAACCCAAGGGAAATATGAATTAAACAAACATTACCGATGCTTTGTACGTAAATGTCAGATTCCATAGTGGTCATTACAAGGACAACACGTCCCTTTATTGCTGTAATTCTTTGAATTATTCCTCATACGTGTAATTAATGTTCTCGTTGGCCCTGAGACTAATTTCAATAAAGTAAGGTCTATGGGAAATACCCTTTTTCTTTATTGATCAGAATGTGGTGTCTTAATTACTACATTAGAGTTTATACGCCGTGTCGGTCGAGGGCCTTGAGCTGGGCTCCTAAATCTGTTAGGCTATTGGCATTATGATAAGGTGATTAAGGGTAGAATATCAATAAAAGAATAGTCATCAATTTAATTTGTTATGTTAATCAGGGTTACACAGTACAATAAGATGTGTTAGGTGTTTGTTATGCATCTGAAAGTCGGTTGTAGATTGTGTCGCTTTTCTCGTTTTCTCGTGACAAGTAAACATTATTCATACCATATGCGTGTGCAAGACAGTAATCCCCAAAGCTTTTAGTACTAGACTTGGTGCCGTATTAACTAGGAAAACCTAAGTGCAATGTCTGAAAGCATGAAGATATGTGTGCGTACAAAGGGAGGATAATGTAGGAAAGTCATGCAGGTGTGAGAACGTTTTAATGAAGGCGCCAATTAGGGATTGGAAGGCTCGGTGATACGGTTTTGAAAGGCCCTAGACTGCGGGTTGTCCTGATTGGCCGCTGTTAGCATTGTGCAGGTGAAAGACGCCACGTCTGAATACTTCCTTGATGAGGGAAATCACTAGGTGGCTGCCGCTGAAAGCAAGTCCTGATTCGGAACGACTATTGTGTGTGAGCAGCTGGTACTGGGGCATTGGCCGGCCATTTGGGAATCACTCTGAATACATCAGACTGAGCGGACGTTACATAGATATAAGTTTCGCTTTTACATATGCATGAAAGGCATTTTTGCTTTTGCAAGCATTGAGTCATCTGGCTAATGTGCAAACCGCTAATAAATTGGTAAGGGACAATAATTAAAGCACCTGTCTATGGTCAATTAAGGCTGACGGTAGTGTTATTGGTTCCTCATAAATAGTTTGTTTTTTTCCTGCAGTAATATTTTCTACACTTAAGAACTCAAGAATACACGTCATACAGTTAATAAATTAGATAACATGTCAGAGATTAAGGAATGTATCTGAATATCATCTGTATCTTTATGACCTCTAAACACTATATTATATTGATATTTTTTCTATCCATGTATGACGTTTTTACACAAATACACTACAATAAGGTTCAAACCATGTACGGATGTCCTGGGAAATATGCCTATTAAATCCCATCAGCACCGAGTCTCGTCTCCCTGTTTTCCAGTGTCACGCCCAATGGCTGATTGTTACATTTGCCTTGTGGGTCCTCCCCTGCGTCCCCAACAAACACCCAGTCCACCAAACCGGCCCCCAGCCCGCCCTTATTTGCCCATCAATCCACACAGACCCACACCCCCACACTCAGCAAGAATCACTCGCGCCTGAATTATACATCATATTTCTGCCGTCGCCGACCCTTGTCATGATAGCGAATGCAATTTCCCCAATGCCCTGCCTTGTCGCTGTGTTATCAGTGAGATATCAGCCTGGTGGAGGGGCCTTAATATTGAACCGAGATAGGAAACACAGTGTACTATGCCAGCTACTACAGGCTGCCCGCGCCCCCCGTAGCTCAGTCTCCCACGTCGGTTTGTTCCTTATCGTTCACACTGGGGAATTAACTGGTCCTTTTTAGTGACGTTTATTCGGTATATACCGGGTGTTTGTTGGAATGTAGAAAGCGGGATTATGTTTTCAAATTTTCGCTTTTAACAGATCTGTCTGGCTTAAGGAAGAAAATGTGTACGATTCAATTATTACGCTTATTCTGAAAGGGTATAATGGACTACCTTTTCTGATGTCTAGCTTTTAGGCAAAACCATTTGTATAAATTGTAACATTCAGCCGACGAGTATATTCAGGATACAAAACATAAAAAGCATTATGCCTATATTATAGTACACAGAAACTGTATATAATGGTCGGTAATGATGTTATCATTCTTAGAGAAAATCTACAACACAGAAAACTGCAATAGAGTGACATGTGAATTATAATGTTGTATAGGACGCAAGTGCATTTCATCAAACATTCAGGACATTGTCCTCAGACCATGATGATGCAGATTGGATGTTCAGGTGTGAATTCAATAGTCGCCCAGACCAGAATCTCCATCAGATGGCCCAGTAATCAGTACAGATGTAGGCTTTATGTGGCAAGGATTATAACAATAAGGGCCCCGTTTTAGAGTTATCTATGTAGGCGATGTGTAGCCGGCTGCAGGCACGGATACAGTGGGAGGGGCAGTTGATTGACTCTCGCAGTGATGAGACCCGAAGTGTGTCTAATAATCTGTCCACACATCTCCAGGGGCCTGGCGGATTCATTGTCATATGTCCGCCGAGCGGTCATATAATTAATTAGGTCTTTAGCGAAGAGATAAATCATGTCTCGTGATAGGGTGCGCCTCCCCTTATACCCAGCCCCGCCCATTTACACGGATTGTCATAGTTTTACTGCCTCTCCCCTTCCTCCTCTATCGCTATAGTACGTCCTTCCGTCTTTAGTACTTCTTTCAACGAGGACTCCTAAGGGAAGACATGGGATTCGGAAAAGAAAAGAGAGGGGATTCCATTAGGGGGCCTATGTTTTAGACGGTTTCCTCTTTTTGAGTTCCTTGAATCCCAGCAAAAGGAGAGTTAACTCTCTTTCCCCAAATCCTATCCTAATACCCGTCCTTCCCACAGTCTTCATCTCCCCCTCCCTTACCATCCCATGTACCTTTCCTCTCCCCCTACCGTTTCAAGCCGTGTTGCATCTCCCCTTGTCCCACGATTAGAGCCTCCATGTCCTCTGTTTTCTCTGCGTTGCTCATTTCCTGCTCCCTAATATCCGCGTCGCGTGCGCCAATCCTCGAGTCACGATCTTACCGGAAGCCCCATACAGAGTGCAGCCAAATCTCGCCGGGCAAATATAGACGGTACTTCCTCTTTGTATGTCATCTTAGGTGCCTGCACTTTCTACAGAAACAGGATGCCTGCAGGGGGAAAATGGTGAAAGTCAAAATGCATCTTAGCTGGATAAATAGTTTATCAAAAGGACGGCCTCTCTCCACGTAATCCTCACTTTTAATCCGCCACTGAGGCCGCACACACATAATTGTATAGAAGAGTACCGATTGTCATTATTGTATTATCAAAATTAGTAACTATTGAGACCTGTCGTCAATTTGAAATAAGTGATCATAATAAGTGGAAACTAAATGGAACGATAAACAATCTAAAGGGTTTATTTTCTTTAATTGGGACTCACTGTTACGTTCAAACTGTTGTTTACCGTGATAAAGGCAAACCACTCTCCAGTTTCCCCTCTCTATCGTCACTGATCACACTTTTTTCGATGGGCTTTTACTCTGCTTTTTGTAAGCGTAATGTACCTCTTTCCACTTTATTTCTTTCATACCCCACTTCCCCACTCAACACCAATGCCTCTATTGTTCTACCTTTCCAATGTCGGCCACATGCAGTTAATTGTTGCTTCGTGTGCCAACTGGGAAGGTTCAATGCCTTGCTGAAATTACCCCATTGTAATTGAGTCAGGCGTTTTAGACAGCCTTGCCGAGAGGCTGATGCTACTTGAAATAATTAATGTTGTTCCAGAGAACAATATTATTAGGCAGATGCCTCGATGGTCTTTAAACATTGTAATTCTGCCTATTGAGTCTCCTATGTTTTCTAAGACACAGTAGAAGCTGTCGGTGCTACTCTGCAT
This sequence comes from Lepidonotus clava, assembly GCA_936440205.1. Classification (NCBI taxonomy): domain Eukaryota; kingdom Metazoa; phylum Annelida; class Polychaeta; order Phyllodocida; family Polynoidae; genus Lepidonotus; species Lepidonotus clava. The sequence goes on along the minus strand of OW387140.1, from coordinate 22,687,497 downwards.
TGGGGCTCGAAATTGTGCAGTACGCAAAATACGTTGAAATGACAACATAAAAATCGCATTTTAGCTTCATCGTAGCTCTGATAAACTGATAACTCATGTTTATAGCTAATCCAACGGTTGTCACATAATTATTTCAAAGACTACCGATTGAGTTCAAATGGTGGCATTTTAATAATTTCATTCGTTGGGTAACTGAGCCGAGTTGTATTCCCTCTTGGTGGTAAGCAATGTAATTATTGGGCCAGGGCCCGGTGTTTTTACCGTTATGAACAATGTGTGATTTCTGTCTCCTATGAAAATGTTAAGCAATTCCACTTAATGGTGCGTCATGCTTTCTACCGTGTCTTGGAAGATCAAACTTGGGGAATGGTCTGATGACTTAGAGACTAAAATCAATGTAAAGTCCTTCTAGCTGGCAATCAATGTCTGCCTGGTCTCATATATCTCGGCATGAATTCATACTGGGACAGCCGACAAAGAAAATAGCTCAGGACTCCCGTCTTTGCCATTTAGTGTAGAAGCCGTGCTTAGAGTAGTCTGTAAATATTTGAGCATGTCTTCGACGAGGGGGACTCCACCCTGATGTAGTCCGAGACAGCCAGCCTTCCATCGTCGTTGACATATGAAACCACCAGAACCTCCGCTAAGCCTTAGGCGAAAAGCATTTTAAGAAAAAATGTCTGTGAATAGACAAAAAGACTGTGTCCACAAAGGGGAGAAAGCACAAGGGAGCGAGATGAAAAGGGAAGTGAGCATAAAAAGGCGCAGGCCTAGGACTATAGACAGAAGATAGGATAATAGAAGTAGAATTTATTAGGATATATAGTGGGGTATAGACGGAGAAGCAGGCGGCACAGAGAGGGGGTGGGATGGGAGGGGTAGGACTCGGAGGGAGCAGCTCACACCCGTTACTGAGCATATTGTGAAGGCCCCACTCGGGAAATCATACAGTCACGTCTTGTGGGCAGGTCCTTAATCCAAACCAATGGAGAGACAGGCTTGGTTCTCATTCACCATACACAATACCCTCAATGTGCCCCGGCGCCTCTGCTATTCTCCAGTCTGTTGACGTTATTCCTCCGTCCCCGTCCAAGCAATATTGGTGGCGGAGACACCGTGAGGCCAGGACGACTAGTTGGCGGCTGTTTTATAATAAGTATTCGTCTTTCTAGAGGAAATAAGACATTGCACATACACATTGTGCAGATAAGTTCATATGACGAGATTGCTGTTTTGTGTAATAGAGTGGTAACTAACTATGATAACAATTATACAGAGAGCAATCCACATTCATGGAATAATGAAGCTAATTGCATTCAGAACACGTTGCCTCTTTTGCAAACATGCTGATTTTAGATAAATAGGTAACACGAAGTGACCATGGCGTCTGTTCAAGCCTCGGAATGTGATGGGTTATTGGAGGTTTGCTAATGGAAAGTAATTGGAAGAGGTTCATCAGAGACTTAACTGCTTAAGATGCTCCCGAACAAACAGAAAAAGATTCTCGTTGACTGCAGTTCAATGCCTATGGTATAAGGGGCGTGTTATGCCTATACCGTTGTTGGAGGTGGGCGGTCGATGCCTGCTATGTGGGGTGTAGAGTATCATGTGCCACATGGCTGATTGATCGAGCACTGCCCGGGGGCCCTTTCTCATCAGTGGTTCCCACCATGCAATATGCGAGAGAAAACCGTTATCAGTGGTAGAGCCTACTATCGGTAGTGTATGGGTTAGTGTTTTCTGCTCTTCTCGAACAAAATTAGTCCAAGCAGTATCCGCTCGGCAACATTGCATCTTTATCGATGGCGACATAGAATGATTCAATGGGAACATTTCCCATCCTCTGCAACAGACTATTCCTACAGTTCAGTAGAGAGTACACTTTTCATGGTTAATTTTAAATACGTAGCTGCTGTTAACCCTACCAAAAAGTCCGATTCCCAGCCAAGTCATTCCCTTTCAAGCAGCAAAGACTCTAGTTGAAAAAAGCATGCTTACATACAGGAGAGCATATAAACCTAATGTACGTACCACTCTATGTTAGTGTATAAGCATATATGCTAGTTGCGCAGAATTCTAGTATGGCCTAAAAGCACTCCGTTGATTGGCTTGTCTCCATAAGCACTATCTGTTGCGAGGCAGTACAGGCCAGTACATAGAACTCCATGGCAACGTTGTATAGGCCGCTGGTAACCGCAGTTGGCTGTATAGATTTGTCGTCTGCTCTGCTAAAATGTTCCCGCCGCGGGACGCTGTGATTCAGGCCCGAGTCCCCGCCTCTCCCCGCTGGTTCTTAGTCTGATGCTATCTGCTCCCCGTGCTATGGAGGTAACCGCCGGGAACTACCGTCACCGGATGTTAGTTGATGCATGCAGCGCCCGGCCCAGCATTCGTCCCGTTATCTGAATAATGTCCGGAGAAAGTGCCTGTGCACTAAAAATTAAGACTAAGCGTTTAGTTTTAGAACATAGATCTCAATTCGTCCCTACCTCTAGAACCTTTAGAGAGATCTTAGACCCCACCCTGATGAATAATAGCCAAACTGTCTATATGTGTTGGGTTAAGAATAGAATCGTAAAACGAAGGAAGGAATGGGGAACTGTTATTAGAGGCCGATTTGGTTTAAGTACCGATTGAACTATTAAATAATTATGTCGAAATAAAATATGTTTCAATCAAACTTTTGTTTGATACTCAATATACAGTCCTGAGATTACAAATACCTCATCAGAAAAATATAACATTAAAAGGGAACTGTCAATTAGATTGTTCTCTAAGCCAAAATTTTAACAAAACATGTTTTTGCAAATTAGGGGTGAGTAGCAAGTGTGAGGCTTCTCGGGGAGTCGGGGTTCCCGAGCTCTAAGACGAAGAGACTTTCAGGCCGCTTCAATCACAAGCTGAAGATAGAGTCCGAACAAGAAACCAATTTGGAATGATCTGAGTCGTGCCTCACTCAAGAGGGTGAACGAACGGGATGGTGGGGGTGCAATCCTTGCGGGTCGGGCCAGGAGGAGTTTTTGGATCGGGCTGGTGTTGGGCATCTAGCTGTTGTATCGGTCAGCCGGCCTGTTTTGGGAGTCAGGTCATCGCTCGCTTTTTGAGAGATTGGTAGCTTGTGGCCATACGGGTCACACCTTCGTCCCAGTAGCGTTAGGCCGACTGCTCACTATTTCGGGCTTTCGTACTTGGCCGGTCTTTTGGGCTTGGGGTGCTTCTCAGGTCGTTTCTGGCTTTCGGGCCATCTTCGGATGTCGAGTTACTATCTTAGTTAATCTGTCAAGCTCTTTTCCTCAGGTTCTGCTTACTCGTTAACTGTTACTACTGCATATCTTAAGTTCGGGCCAGCTAGAAGATCGGACATTGTAAAGAAGAGACGTGTGAACACATTAAGTACCAAGAAGGGACTGTTTATTTCAGGCCAAAATGCCCCTTTTTATAGTCTACAAGTCAATGCTGATTGGTCAATCTCAACTACATGACCATTCTGACATTGCATTCGGTTACCCAGGTTTTTTTTCATACCTGACTACAAGTTTCAGTCCATTTTCGTACCTCTTTTTCATTCTATTACATATTTCATATTATTCAATCATTTCATGTTGACAATTGATTATACCCGATTTCTAGGCTTCTTATTTCATTCCTTTTAAAAGGATGAATGGACAATTCATCACACAAGCAAGAAATCTATTTTCCAAAAGGAAGGTACAAAAAATAATTAAACGTTCGTACTTCTACTTATTTCTGTGTGATTCATGTCAAGGGATATAGATACACTGTAATTCCTAATTAGCTATTCATTATAGAGAGATAGAGATTATACTCTTGGGATATGGAAGAATGGCGAAGTGTGCAATTTACTACTGCTACCCCTGCCAAATGGCATTATCAATATTTGCCTAGCCAAAGAATAAAATACAACCTCAGCTATAATATGCATGATACAATTGAGAAATCGAGAGCTCCATCTATTGAATAAACTTTATCACTATAGAGATATAAAGAAGTAGGGTAATGAATGGGTATATGCCACGATATGGTGTAGGTGCAAATTCAGTTGACGATTAAAATAGGATACCAATCAATTTTACTGTCTGGAAAATCAGATAACTCACAATAGTAACAATAATCTATAAAGTAGCATATGTCTCTGCCAGCAACAACTATACTATACTTCTGAATTTGGTAACTGTGTTTTGAGATGTCAGGGGAATGTTCATCTCCAGTCCAAAACTCTTCAAACGTTCAGATTGCAGGCCAGACCGCAAGAGGGCAATCTCCTTACAGCTTCACCTGTCTGCTGCAGTCAGAGACTGTCAGATTTATTTTAGTTTAATCTATAATATGGCAAATATGAGATCATCACCTAGCACGCCCTTAGTTGGAGACTTTTCCTCCCCAATGAAGCTAAAACAAACATAAAAAACACGTCTAGTTTGCTTTTTAGACCAAGCCATGAGTGAAGCCAGGACAATGGAACATGTGGATAATCAGTTTTGTCAGTTTAGCTCAAACTGCACCAGTGCATTTGAACTAGTTAATGGGGGGTCCTACCAAATCTTACCAATCTAACAGCTTCAATGTATGTTAGGATGGTTATCTTAAAGGGGAAATCTTGCGCTGCATATACTGACGGACGGTTTCTTGGCCTCACTTTGTTGTATGCATGGTGTTATGTCCTGAAGAATAAAGGCGCTGTAAATTTAGCCACTCCACGTTGCCCGGTTGTTCCCACTGACGATTTGGCATCGTTCATTTGGGGAAAGAATTCGGCCTTAACAGTTAAATAGCATTTTCTAGCGAGAAATGTTTAGAATGAAATGTATCAAGCACGTCAATGGTCGAAAAAGAGTTGTGTATAAACCTCAATCCACATGTCTCTGAACTGCAAAATATTAGCACCAATTCCATGTAGACAGTAGAGACAACGATAATGGAAATTGGCCTTGGGTTATAGGTCCCAATAGGTTGCTTTGCCTATTCTATATTCTGTTTCGCCCCTGGAGCCCGCCATAATAGGTCTATTTATAAATGTACCCTTGGAGTATTTGGAGACTGCTCACATGCCCTCCTCTTGGTTATTACTATAAGAAGGAAACCGTTCAGCAGATGGGGTAGTTATTGTTAAGTAGTGGTGCAAATATCGCTGCCTTCTCATTTCAATTCTACCACGTAATATATTTTGATACGGTACTGTTAAGATGACCATCTATATAGGATTCCATATACTCATGCTAAATATCGCTATTCAATCAATTTCCCGGTTTACCAAAAAGTATAAACGGTTGTTATATGTCAAGAAAAAGAGAGGGTATTGTATATATGAGCCAATATGAGGCGGGCAATCTAGCCCGGATAACGGAGACAGTCTGAAAACTATAAGCTGCAGGCTATTATTCAGTGAGTAATTCTCTGAGACATAAAATGAATTGGCTTGGGTCGACTTTTACTGTTTGCCTCGGGTAGGTGGCAATACCGGTACCCGGATGTTAATGGAGGACCAGGGGTAGGCTGGGAACAGGGCTGGCTGAAACCTGTGCCCGGCGTGATGACGTACACAGATGTGACAAACACAGGAGCACTAGCGCACATCAGGTTGAATTGTCAGAACTATGAAGCCAGATTGGAAGGGAGATTTATGAACTATATGTCTATATTACTTTCTCTTGTGATGACGTCCACGTGGTTAGGCCTAGACTTTCCTCAATACTGGTAGACCTACTGAAGAAATATCCTGAATCAATCTTGTATTATACCTATCTTAAAATCATAGTCTATGCTGCTGTTTCCCATTGGATCAATATAACCTGAATCCAAGATTCACATAAAGCTATTCACAAACCAGCCTCCAAGTCTGTTTTCAGAACTGACCCCATTTGGCTGTGGCACGCCGAGGACAATAAAATGGAACGATATGAACACACAGGCTAATAATTCACGAATTATTCCGTGGAATAATTCATAGAAATTAAAGAAGCGCTAATTTACCACAAGACTGTAATGTAATTTCCTCTTTTATATCAAAGTACTTGTTCATATCTTGATCAAATGGAACTGAAAATATTAATCTGGAATTGCTTTTATTCACAGAAAGAAAGAGTAGATTTAGATAGTGGCCTACAGGCCTAGACGTATGATTCATTAGATCTATTTTTAGGTGTCTTCGTCTCCATACGTCATCAAGCATAAATATCCTTGACATAGTGATTGAAAGTTAGGCCAGATTATGTCAGTGATCAACGTCTATGTGACTACCGGAGGTGACCTACGTGGCAACCATCCCATAATTGTCTGGCCACAAAGAGGCCCACGCTGACCTTTAGATATAAATGTTGGTGCCCTTCACATCAGGGGCTTCCCTCGTGAGGTGTGTGCGTGTGAGGGGCCGGCTGAAGGGCCCCCTCAGTAACCCGATCTAGACAGCCGGCCATTATGGCTCACCTAACAAGCTTTGGCCAAACCTGATTTCTGGCTTCCAATGTCCAGCATCCAGCTCATTCGGTGTGTGTGAGAGTGGCCTCAGCCGTCAGTCACTGCTGATGTCAAGGGGCAAGTCACTGCTGTCACTAGTCTACTCCTGTCAATGATTTATTCATACAGAAGCACGGGGAGTCTGGCAGAATCACCTTCACCCCCCATTGGGCAGAAATCAACCTTAGCTACGGAACATACTACGACGACCCTACTCAAGAGTTAGATTAGGACATCCTTCATGACCCTCTAGATTAGACCGAACATAAGTATTGCCGGAGGCAGTATCTAGTAAATGAGGAGTAAGCTATAAGACCCGATCAAATAGAGGGTAATTTTGTAATGTTTAAGCACTTCAAAGTCCCTTTTATTCAGTGTAAGCCATTCTGAAGTACTGTTGCTAGAAGCTGAAATAACATCCTTTGAAACATCCCAATAAAACGGAAAGATTGGCATTTTCAAAAGGTAGTGTTATAAGGTGAATAAGACCTGGTCCTTTTTTCTGTGTGGTGTAGATTATGTACCACAAACACAAAACTTAAAAGGGTAAAGATATCATTTGTAGTATACTGATGAATCATACATACATATATTGTTCATTGAAGATGCAAACATAAGCGATCGAAAATGAGCGCCTCTTTATCTAAAATTATATTGTATACCTAGTGCTTGAATGTGTGAAATCGATACTCTTGTCATATGGAGCTCCTGGTAACCGCAGAGCACTGCAGAGTTTGGTCCGATGACATTAGCTTTAATGGCGAACTGCGGATGCCAAAGACCAGAAGCAACAAAATTTGAGTTAGATTGTCTTGGAAATGAAACCAACATGGTGACTTTTCATCCAGAAAACGACCGTCGCTATAGGGGAGAGAAGAGATTAGCACACGCGTAAGCCATAAATACATTTTAAGCTCTCTCTGCTAGCGGCAAGCTGATTAATTTAATATTCTCCCCGATACGTGGCTAGGACATACGCCTTTTCTACTCAATAAGCTTCATATAGAGTACCCTCTACGATACGAAGCTATAGGTTGGTGATATGCAGCACAATACAGTTTTGCAAAAGCATACAATTCACTAATCTGGGTATTACGTTGTACATATATCTTGTACGATAGAAATCTGGTTTTCGTCTTGCATTCAATAGTCTAACAGAAAAGCAGTCTTTTTGGTTCGGACCATGAGACCATGACAGATCATTTCACTAAAAATATTCAATCGCACATCATCCAAAGTGTCCATAACTCATTCGTGATATTTGATTGTTTTTATTTCAACATCATTTCCCTCAGACAAATAGGAAACTTTCCTTTCGTTTCTGGCATATGTAGAAAGAAATCGAGTCCTGGTATTTCAGGGTACGGTACATTGTTGGGGCGAACCTGATAGGTATCTCGTTTTGCTGAGTATGGAAAAAACGCAATAGGCCCCTTGAAATATCATGTCTATTGCCACAAGACCGAGGGGCGGATACAGGATTTCGGAAAGAGAGGGAGTCCTCATGTAGGTTAAGTGTCTTTTTTCTCTTTGGCAAGTATAAGTCCCCACCAAAAGAGGGGAGCCCCCCCCCCCCCCCCTGAATACGCCCCTGCGGTCAGAACTCTGGACATATGAATCTCACAAGACCTGTGCACATAAAGGCGGAACTCTCTCTGGGCACAGTGTAAAAAGACGGAACTACATAGGCAATCTTTATATATATATATATATATATTTATATATATATATATATATATATATATATGTGTGTGTGTGTGTCCCAGAAGAACAACTCTATAAATGAATTAGCAGATGCCATCAGTGGGAGACCAAAGGGACACTTCCTGTTGCACCCAATCATCGCCCACCTCAATTCCCCTGGAGAGGGCAGTGCAAATTGTGTCGACTTATGTGACGTCATGTCCCGCCAAGGGTAGCCGCTGAAAACCTACCCTATAGGTGGTTTGGATGTGCTGGCCCTCGAGCGCATCCTCGCCTCCAGCTTCCCCCCATATTCTTATCCCCTCCCAACCTTCTTATTCCGAGTTCTGTTCTTTGTCTCTTAACCTCAGGGGGCCCCCCTTGTACTGCTGTCGGCTGGGGATGTAGGCAGTGGAGAGAAATGTCTTTAGAGGCAGTGGGGACGTTGTGGTCTGGTGGGATGGCATCCCCACTGAAGTATCGTTTGGTGGGGAAGGCAGTAGCACAACTTGGACATAATAGGACTGTGGTTCTCAAAATTGAGAGGGAGGATGTGATTATGAATTATGAAATGCTTTTAAGTGAAAAAAAAGAACACCAAGCAATTCATAATTCATAATCTCAAAATGCACACTTGAGGTATACTTCATGCAAGAACAGAAAACTAATTTGCGTGAATGGGGGGGTTTATCCCTTGAATACTGTAACTGCTGGTCACTGTAAAACTATTAAAAGTTCCACTTTATGCAGGTAAGTCATCATTAATATTTGTGTAGAAGTAGTCAATGCATCTGTCTAATCTGATGCATCTATGTTTATATGGACATAGACAAATCAGATTGGATATACGTCTGCAGCACAGTAATCCTCAATCCATCATAAAGTATTCCTTATTGACATGGCCAACCAGTTTTATAATTCATCTTGTGGTCATGTGCCACTGGATGGGCGGAATGTCAATGTAAGCAGAGAAGGGTATTCAGTATCTGTTAAGGGAAGCAGTAAACTACTGTATTACAAAGGGGAATGTCAGCGGACACTGAGGTGAACGTCAATCCTTTCTTCTCAGTCACACGAAAATAACCTTTTCTATGTATATAATAATGCTATCTGGGTCTGATTGGTCCAATCAGACTATATCTTATTCTGGGTAAGTCCCATAAACAAGGCGGGGGACAATCCATTCATGTATAACAGATAGCTTATCATTTCCATACAGATATGATTTTTGCTTCGCTGCGGAAAGTCGTCATTTGGAATTAGATTACCATTGTTATCATTATGATGAAGTGTGGAATTCTTCACAAGGGTTTGCAAGAGTTTGGTTTGGTGACCTTGAAGTTCTGTCGCTGTCCAGTGTATATATTCATTACCCTAAGGCAAGGCTTGGCTTAACAAGTTTGCGGGATAATTGCAGATCATTAAATGTGCGTGTTTGATTTACATTTCAGTTTTAGTTGTTAGTCGAGATGCTTCAATCTATCAATGTGCATATCTTTCCCTAATGCTATTGCATTGTAAAGTATAAGACTGCTATAGATTGTAGCTCGACTATTCTTAAAGAAGTGGTCATAAACCCATATAAATGTCGGACAGATGGGAACAGAATGATTCATGGCATGATGGGCCGTAAGATTACTGGTACTGTATGGTCTTTCAGAGAGATAAAGGGGGCTCCACAGTTGGCCTTCACATATCTCACTGCGCAGACTCACGCCCTACAAGACTTGGCACGTGACCTGCTTGGACCAATAGTGTGGCTTGTGACAAGCAGGCCATGGCGCATCCGACAAGTACCCAGATTAACAAGATAGTCGGTGGCCGTAGGGCATCTTCACTGCTGCCAGACCACTCAGAGTGTCGCCCCTGTAGTTTGGGAAGATGCCAATGAGGGTGTAGGTCTGTATGTGGAGAAAGTCTAAAAGAAAATCCCAAAAGGAAATGAATTGTCAGGATAGATTCTTAAGTGAAGAAGATGCGCTGTGAATTTCATTATTGTGTATCCATTATCCTTCCATAGATAATACAATAGTGCGCATAAAAAACCTTCTTTTGCTGTTTTTCTTTCGGCACTTGCCGTTATCCGAGACCTTATCTCTGAATACTTCAGAAGAAACTGAAAGCGCCCACTGTGAGCCTGTGAGTAGTACAGTAACGGTGAAAGTGGGATTTGTTTCAGGTCCTGAAACAGTGATCACTTACCGTTAAACATTTCTTTTTTCTTTTTAGAGGGAAAGCTCTTCCCAATATTATGTCATGTTGTGTATAGTTTTATCAGTTGCAGCGTTATATAATCAGTTCCATGGTGAGTTTTTGAGCTACCCTCTTGGAAGTTATCACCTGAATAAAGTCACCACACCTTATCTTTGTAATACCGTGTGACAGCCGTTGTTCAAGAATTGCTACCAATTATGTTCTCAAGAGCTTAACTTCCGGATTCGGATTACTTTATATTATATTTTGCAATGACCTGCTGGGACCTATATTTTGCTATCATATTTTGCAGTGTACGATCAACTGGAAAGAGTTACTTATATTTGCAAAATAGTTAGTTCTGCCAAATCTATGGAGAATGTGAGCATAATGATCCTTTTATGCGCATAAGCCTAATCTCATCCAACAATATAGGATTTGAAAATGAGATCAAGCCAATCTGCTTATTCACTACACCAAGCTACCCAGCCAATGTAGGCTATATCTTTACATCTTTCTTTATTAGATTAATCACTAAGATTCACCTTACCGTTATGTATAGGCCTTTATATGTATAATGCATATAACGTTAAAGAGATAGTTCAGTTGTTAATTGACAAGGGTGAAAGACACTTGTAAGATTCCCAAATAAAGGGATTTTTCTCCAAACCTGTCTTTTCTTTTTTTTATTTACAAGTTTTAAAAGAACCGAGCCTGAAATGGCAAGAGGTAATCGGAATCATGATTGTACTATGAATAGGCCTAAATTAGGTAAATACCTTTTGAATTAAAGAAGGTCCACTCAACCCTCATTTGACTATCCTTACCTGTTGCAGATGAAGTGCCGCAGGTGCGGCTTAGAGATAATCCGGGCGTGTAGGTGTAGGTAGGTCGTAAATAAGTGGCGGAAATGTGCATGGGGTACGTACGCCCGGGTGAAGCCTACTTTGATGTCGAGCGCTGTGTCTTAGGCGTGTTAGAGTAGAGAGGTCTTGTAGTGATCCTAAAGGGATGGTCCTATATGAACTGGAAAGAGCGCAATATTAATCGTACTGTTCTGTAGTGTGTTAGGCTTCCTATCCTGAAATGGATTCCAAATATTGCTTAATATCGAAGAGTAAATTGCACGTAAAACACAGACAGATAACTCTGAGGCCTAAAAGGTTATAGTCATAATAATCTATAGCCAATTAGTAACCTGGTATACCACTACAGGTATGTATAAAGTTTTATATGTTCAGTGAAATAAAGGCCGCTGTCAAAGTTCTGTTATCCTCTTGCTATTATGTGCATTGACCATCGTCCAAAGTGGTCACCTGCTATCGCTGGCCGCGCGTTGCACGCAAGCTAACTATCCTCCCACGTTAACATCGTCTCTCTGGGATGGTCTTCCTGACCGACCCTGGAGTAATAGCCCTCACACCTAGCGGCAGGATGACAAACTTGTATCAAAGCTCATATCCCTCCCGGGCGAGTGCCCCCGTCCTCTCTAGGCTTCCCTGGGCAAGACCGACTCCCGTCACTTCTGGCTCTGCTACTGCTGCTGCCTTCTCCAGGCCATGTTCCCACGCCGACGCCAACCACTCCAGGGCAGAAGGGACCCCCCGGACGTCACGGGCGCTACCATCACTACTACTAATACTACTTTCCCGGCTCCTCCCGGGTCTCATTCCGCGCCCTCCCCCGGCAGGTTAGTCGCGCTGCAGCAGCACTGCCTGGAGGAAGCAGTTGGAGGGGTGTCAACGACGGCACTGGAAACAAACAAACACCAGCCCTGTCCAAGCGTCCGTCCGGAGGACTGTCAACTCCTAGGTCCTGACGCCCTTTGCGGTCTAACGGAACAAGACGCCTATGGTGACGCTGCCCGTGGCGTCGTCGGACTTCCGTCGCCAACTATCCCCGCCACGCGCTGACGCTTCTCCTGCTCCTCCTGTAGCTCCGGTTCTCTCTCGGGCTGTGGGACCAGCCACCCCTCGCCCCGCCGGCCGCTCATTGGCTGTTAGACGCAGCAGACGCGGACTACAACAAGCCGCAGTAGCGGTGGCAGCGCCCGACGCCCGGGCCCACCCCCGCCAGGCCCGGGGTGCGGGACTGCCCACGCCTTCTACAGTTGTACCACCCCCGTGTTAATCACGATAAGGACAGGGTACTGTAATAGGGAAGGTGCATCCACGGTGGGTAAGGTAGGAGTGTGTTAAGTGCACAAATGTGCGAGGGTTTGTATGAGATGTTAATGCAGACGCCCAAAGATTATTCTGGTTGGCGAGGATGCTCGGTTAGATCTACAGACCATGTGCGGCTATGATGCCAATCACAATGGTATGACCGGCATAACAATGATAGATACTGGGAAAGGGAGAAATAGAGATGGAATAGGGGCATAATGGTTGCCAGAATGTAAGACATCGGAGCTGTGGGCACACTGTGACGGAAACAATTGCCACTTTTGACCTATGCAGTGATCGGGTGTACTCTGTAACCAGCTGGTAACTGTGAAGGTCCTTAAAGGGAGGGGGAGGGATGGCACCAAAATGTAGTGGTGGTGGTGGGAGACCTACAGGATTAAAACCTGCTTGATATTGTGGGACTGGATTAAGCATTTGAGTTGTACAAAATCCCCCGTGAGCCATTGCAAACTTGTGCATGCCCTCCTACTATGTATAAAGCTCAGAGCCACCATTTTCAAGAACACAATGGAATCTGATCAATATGAGAAAGGCCTGGCTTGAGGTAGAGAGGTTAAGGGGGTAGCTGGGACCAGTGGTGGTGGTGAGGCTGTGTCAAGGTGGTAGGGCATGGGTCTCTGTTAGGGCCCTGACCAGACTTGGTCCTTTAGGGGAAACAGGCCGTGTCAGTCCAGCAGGGCATGGGTCTCTGTTAGGGGCCCTGGCCAGACATGGTCCTTCAGGGGGTAACAGGCCGTGTCAGTCCAGCAGGGCATGGGTCTCTGTTAGGGGCCCCAACCAGACATGGTCCTTCAGGGGGTAACAGGCCGTGTCAGTCCAGCAGGGCATGGGTCTCTGTTAGGGGCCCCAACCAGACATGGTCCTTCAGGGGGCAACAGGCCGTGTCAGTCCAGCAGGGCATGGGTCTCTGTTAGGGGCCCCAACCAGACATGGTCCTTCAGAGGATAATCGTGCATGCAAAGCACACAGGACATCTTTTGGGAAATATGATTGTGGTTTGGTAATTACTAATGAGCCATCAATGTATAAATTTATGCTATTACTTAGTTAAAAGGCTAGTTCTTCGTGCTTGCGATTTTAAGATCACAGTGAAAAATTGGCCAGTGTGAATGGGGCGTTAGGCCTCCTGACCAGACATGGTCCTTCAGGGAGTGACAGACTGGCAGAGCATAGGTCTCTTCAAAGGGTAACCTTCCAAGTCAAGCCAACAGGGCATGGGTCTCTGTTAGGGGCCGTCCATAAATGATGTCACCCACAAGGGGTGGATGGGAAGGTTGAACGGTGTGACACTCCCTGAAAATAGACCTAATTTTCATGTTTAAAAAAGCCACCAGGGCATAAGTCTCTGTTAGGGTCCCGACCAGACATCGTCCTACATGGAGTAACATTGGAGAAGCTAAGCAGGGTAAATAGGATGGATCAGGAAACCTTAAATCGACAGGAGAATGTGCTCAATTTCTTGAATATATATAGAGTGTGCATTAATTTATGTAACAGATACCGAATATCAATATCCTATCGCAAATAAGCCCACCCCAGTTAACATCAAAATCATGAAAATAAAATGTTATTGTGAAATGTACCTAATTAAGATTATTTTCAAATCTTATTCCCCCAATTGATTTCTTAAAGCAGTGAATACAACTGAGATATCTAATTATTTTCCTTTGAACATGTATTTGTATTTGTATCATTCATCGTTTGACTTCTTAAGGGTGTTTAAAACCTTCTCGAGGGAGTCGTGTTCCAGAGCTTTGGGTAGGGCCTACAAAGTATGTAAGCTATAAATCAATTCGGGCGAATACTAAGTGTAGGTTCATAATTGACAAATATATTTGTATCCAAAGATATATTTCGTCTTTTAATACTGATTCAGTGCATATTGTCTACTAATTTTTCCAAATGTCCACGTATCCATTTACACTCGTATTAACTGAAGATACTCGGTGTTATTTCCCAATTGACATTTAAGTCACAGGACTCCTCTGCGGTAAACGGGCAACACTCAGTCGGAGAGTTAAGCCCTGTTTCCACCAGCCGATTTTACTACCGATTTCAAAAATCGGCATTGGGAATATTAGGTAATCATGTTATATATCATTAGAGGGCTTTTCTTATTCTCTTTCAAATGGTATGTAAGATATAATTATAATCTTTTGTTATAATACTAGTTAAAAGTGATAAACTACTAAATAATTGGCAGTCAAATCGGTTGGTGGAAACAGGGCATTACAGTGCAAAGAGGCCGGGTCTAGGCAGGTATATTGTGTCAGAGTCTGACCTGTGTGACCTCGACCAAAATGGGAATAGCCCTATCGCTTTCAAAGGTAGATATATAGGCCTATTTCACCTGTTCTGAGGTGGATCTAGCACCGCCTTGACCCCCCCTTTACAATCATGTTTGTGCCCCCCCCCCCTCTTTCCCCCATTCATTATGACATACACACACACACACACACACACACACACACACACACATACACACCCTTCTCCCTCTTTCCATTCCTGGGTCCGCCCCGCCTCTTTGTGCTCACTTTGAGAGAAATCGTTTTGAGTGCCATGCATCTCACAATGTCGGGAAGAATAAACTAATAAGGCCAAACAAAAAAAATTGTTGTGTTCAGGTAACATAGGTCGAAAAAAATAGGGTAGGTAGGTCGAAAACACTTTTTTTTTTTTGCTTTTTTTTTTAACTTGCCAAAGAGACCCGGCCAGTGTTGGAAATAAAAAAGATATTCCAAATATTCTCAAAAAGCATTTTTAGCATCTAAAATACATGCCCTGAGTATCCATGTGCTGTTTTATGGTTTTCCATTGTACTTTAGGTCAATTCTTTGGATTTAGAAAAAAAATAATTAAAATTTCCTAAAAAAAAGTTAGGGTAGGGCCAAAAATTTAGGGTAGGTAGGGTTACCTGAAGACAACAATTTTTTTTGTTTGGCCTAATTAATCGTGAGATTCTAAACATACCGTTCAATTGAAAGCCCAGGCAAAGAAGTTGATCCGAGCGGCATCTATATATCCTATCAATGTTGCAATCCGTGCACACGTCAAGGCCTTGTGCAAAATGCCTGTAACTTGTCACTAGTAGTAGTATACAAGTACCACAATTGAGGGTGACAAAGTATGCCGTCCCCATCGTTTTTCCCCACCATAACCAACCTCCGCCTTGACTTTGTACTTCCTAGCTACCTCTCCGTTTCTCCATTCTGCTGAGAGATTAGTTGTATATGTCATTGTCCATCTTAAAATGTCTAAGTAGTCTCTTAAGGTAGTAGCTAGAAAACGTGGGGCACAAAGCTGTCGTTGTGTCTCACAGAAAAAAAAATCACTGGTTTTAAACAAACAGAAGATATCAGGCACTCAGGCGTCAGTATTATGTAATATCCTTTAAGCAACGAAATTAGAAGATATAGGGTTAATTGAGAGATATACAGAAGAGTCATAATGGTCTCCTTATATGAATAAAGGCTTCCAACTTGTATAATCCATGGTATGGCATGGACGCCTACACTCATTATGCTTTGTTCGCAAGTTGATTTGACAAATTTTTGATTCCCGTGTCTTCTGTATGTCAACCTGGATGATAAAAAGTATATGCCTTCAAAGCCCCATGCAAATAGCCTTGTGGGTAGCCTAGATGTAATAGAATGCGATGTAGGAAAAAACAATATACCCACCCCACATTTGTATCATGCAACATCTTCATCCATTGAAATAACCACAGAGGCAATTTTGAAAAAGAATCATGGTAAACTTAAATGTTGGTGTAAACTAGGATGGGCTTATTAGGAACACATGCAGTGGAAGTTAGTTAAGGCTTTAGAATGCAAACATTGATTGCATATCTCGTACATAATTATAGCGATATCTTACCGTAAATTGTACAGTCAATTCCTTCCGCCGATCAGTTAAGTAATGCCTAATTCTGCCGAACGGACCCGTAATGTACCGATGTAATACCTTTTTTCATATTTGTGTCGTCATAGAGGTATGTCATTGTCAATCTAAAATGATATATCTATTGTCCTCACAATAGTTAGAAGAAACCGCACTTTTTTTATAATAGATATCCAAATCACTGTTCCATTTCTGCATCGATTCCAATGTGATATAACGGAAATCAATTTTGTAAGACATTCGCATGCTCCCAGTATTTACATTGAATTATACTTCACATTTTATAGTAAAAAGTATGTACATAAACCAAAGAGTTCTGTTCAATAATTTCAGGAATTTACGAAGGTCCTACACATGTATTAGCACCTGTTTATCTGAATTAAAAAGTGATCCAGCATTTCCATTAGCCTAGATATTGTCATTTTCGGCTGGTACAACTCGAAAGCGCGCACTATTGTGTACACTCGATTATGTATGCATTATTCGGCCTAAAAACAGTTGTATAGGCTCTATAGTATGCTTATAGTCTTCCTAGCCCTATCTCTCCCTAGTGGTGAATGGGCGTGGACAGTTTCCTATCGGCCCGCCGCATAGAAGGGATCTCCTGTCACGACACCCCCCAGCTCTGTGAAATGTCAAACTAAACTTCTTTTATACCATTCACTCTAGTATGCCATAAATATTTATTTTCCATTTACGAAGTTACTGTTTGTGCAACGACCGCGAATCCTATTAGTGTCTCCACTCGAATCTTTGACGCTTAAAAGCCTCGACGATGATTTGATAAATATTCATAAGCTATGAATTTACATTCCTTTGCCTTTACTATGAAAGTGAACTTCGATGTTTGTACGTTTAGGAAGTTTGGCTTCAGCGAAACTATCGCTACGATTTCTGTGTAGAAAATATTGAATGGCTGCTTTTTAGCTTTAAAATTACATGTCTCGGTGTTGTCCTTCGATATCACATGTTGAATACAATATGCCTACGGCATTGTGTTGTCATCATCCGACACTTCTGATATTAAGACGAACCGTTCTCACGTCATTTCAACAATGGAAATATTGAAATACTGATTTCAGGGAGATTCCCGGTTCACAGACAAGCACTGCTATTCTACCTTTATTCAAGATAAATATGCACAGACAAGTCTCTCACATACGAACAGCACAGATCAGAGAAGGCTCTAAAGAATAAGCTTATAAATACCGGAATTTAGAAATAATGAAAGATTATGATTTACAAAAGTAACAAATTAGTTATACACAGTCTAGGAGTGTAGTGAAGAAGAAACGTTCTATCTGAGTACACCATTTGTCAAGAGTATCATATGGCTTTTCCCTTTGGTGTGTCAAACGCCTATTTTGTGCAAGCAATTATATAAATAGTATCCTCATGTCAAAAGGAATATCCTTTCAAGTTCAGTATCATTGACGGTGTATGGCTTTTTGGATTATTCCTTCTTCATAGCAAGGCTTTCACGATACTCGATGATGTTAGTGTAACGCAGACAGATCTATGAACACAGTATTAAAAAGGAGGCAGAGAAACCAAGCTCTTCTGACCATGCTCCGCTTTCCCACGCTCAGACATTGCCAACACAACTTTCTCTTTGTGAGCATTTTCGTTTCCATCCGTCCACCCAATACTGCTGCATGTGATCCACGGCAACTTTTGGTTCTTTTCTTTGAATCCATGAGAATTGAGCGTGTGTTTGCATGGGTCTATGTTTTATGCTATCAAGTGTTGAACATACAGATGACCACTGGCCTCCAGCTCCATAATGACCAGCTGAGGGGAAAGGATGCTCCCTGTTGGATTTCCTTAAATCTCTTATTATGGCATTCGGCAAAGGCAATGTCGGTTTTTAAACGATAGTCGAGGAATTGTTTAACCTCTATTCGTAAACATACTTACTTTAACAGTTTAAGGGCAGTTATAATAATTCACTTCCATGTTTTAGACTAGGTAAGCACTGCATGGAGGTATTGTATTATGACAATTACTTGTGCTATTTAATATTCCCTTTCTAACTACACCCGTCCAGGAAATCGGATGGTGCTACAACTCACCAGAAACCCGCCTAGTTACCCTCATTCCCCATGAGAGAGCAACCCCGGACTTCCGGCACCGTAGTGACCTCTGGTGGCGATAAATGAGCCCAGCGTCCCATCATGGCCGCCGTCACGTGACGTTCTCACAGTGCAATGAACGCTCTATCCGGGCCGTGACCTTGGCCACGTTGGGCCCCGCTAGTGGTATAAACAAGCATCCTACGCCGCCCGACGAGAGTGAGAGCGTTTGTAAATCAGCGGAAACCACGTGATGGATTGGCTGGGCAAAGGATGCCGGGAGTCCAAGACGGATGGAGCGGCCACCCACAGCCAGATGTAAGCAGTGTGTAAAGGGGGGATTTGTGTCTTATTTATGAAACTGAATCGTTCACTACTGGTATTAATTTGCATTTCAATCAGCTTTTTGCTTCTTAATGCTGTTTTCATGACACTTCAGGAGCCATTTAAGACACTATGTAAGCCTGAGGATTTTGGGAGATGGAAGCACCACACAAATACAGCACATTGGCCTTCACATGCTGTCCGTTTTGCCCTATCTATTTATAAGTGCGTCCTAACGTGAACTCATTCCACCACCTGCGTGAGTAGTATACAGAAATGGGAATTTGGTGCTACATTGTAATTAGAAATATTACACAAGCAATGCCACTGAATTTCTTTGCTCTTCTAGCCAAGGCATGACGTCCTTCACAGCCTTCACAATAGGCCTATGCCATGCCCCGCAGTTAGATCTATACGCCATGAGTAATTTTTACAGTGGCATACCCAATCCCGTATGCATATATATATATATATATATATATATATATATATATATTCCTATGTTCTGTGAGTGTTGGATGGAGGTCATTTCAGTAGAAATTCAAATGGAATTGAATACCTAAGGCTAAGCGCCCCATAAACCATGGCAAGATTGCTGATGAGTCATGAGCATTACCCGAGGTATGCCTACGGCAATATGACTGGGTCGACTGCTTTTACGCAGCTTTCTTGCATGTATTGGAGTAACTTGGGAAACTTGGAGACCTTTAGACTGGCATTTTTTACTTGAGAAGAGTAAATCATGACACTTTCAAATCTGTTTAGGATGTATACATATATACGTATAGACTCCAGGAACTTACTGCAGTATATCCTATATTCAGAAAACACAGAGCCGTATGATAATGTATTTATAGGGTTTATTGGTATGTTAGGGAACTATAATATTATTATAGGTGTGCATTGTAATTGCCATTGATCATTTCCGTTATTTGATATGCACCTAAAATCTTCTTATTTTGAGAGGTTATAACGAGTGCTGACCAAAAAATATCACTAATCTTATGTCCACGAGTCCAACATTTGGATACGTGGAAAAAAAGTTTTAGATGCGTGTAGGATTCGTGTTTTTCTATTCAAAACTCGTTTATTATACTGGAATAACTATCTAAAAGATATAATGAAGTTTTATGATATAAATATATTTGTTATAAACGTTCTTATATGGAATTTCACATGAATTAATAATTCCATCAGCATCTTTGTATATGTTCACGCATTTTTTTGGATGCGTGAATGTTATGCTGGGCGCTTTGTGGATGCGTGGATAAGAAGGAGATGTGTGCACTTTTAGGAGGGCGGCCTTCCCGATTCTTTTAATTTTATTAAGACAAATTATTTTACCTTATCTTATAGAGTAACACAAATTATATGGAAAAGAAAATTTGGTGGAAAAACACACATTTTACCCGCGTTTCATAACATTACTTATTTAATTACCATTACTTATGCCTTATCATTTAGTGAAGGGTGAAACGCCATTTATTTGTATAGGGCCTATGATTCAAAATCATCGTCTATTCCAAACAATGGCCATTTAGCAACCTGTATAACATAAAAAGGTATGATTTAAGTAGCTCTTCACTTTCTTGCTTAATATGTCCATCCTGACCACGGTACGTATGTCGGAGGATTGTTACTGCTATTATGATACTTTTCTGTTAATATATCTTCATAGGAAAACATAAGTAGGCCTATACCATCCAAAGCACTCATACTTTGAAGTCAAAGTGTTCAACTGAATCACAAGAAGAAGAAGAATGGGTTGCGGCCGGCAGGTGGGATGGGAAGGAAGTGATGGGTAAGGGGGGGAGATGAATGAGAACGTGAATAAAAAAAACATAATTATGAAAAATAATGAAAAAGAAGACAATTTGATTTAGGAAATAGCATTGGGCTGTTGTATACTGACAATGAAATGCATTTCATTACGTATGCAAGTATCAGGTTAAGAAAATATGCACTAGGCCCTATACGTATAATGATCCCACAAAGACGATAGATACTGCTAATGGAATAATACACATTCAACACGCATTATATTGAGTATAGGGCCTACACCTAGAGACAATACTAATTTTACATTATAATCAGCTAATCAAAATAAGTGATTGGCGTTTGCGTCTAAAGGCCATCTTACAATACGCGTCTAGGCACGTTCGCGTTGGGTCGCGTTGCCCAACGCATCTGACTCACTTTATTTTTACCAACATGTTTGTAAATATCCGACGCGAGCTTGGTGCCCAACACAACCCAACGCGACCCAACGCGACCCAACGCGACCCCAAAACACGTAGTATAATATAGTTTCTGTTGGGTAGCATTGCTACCCAATGCGACCCAACGCGTAGTGTGATATGCCCTTTATTCACCCGAAACATGAACCAGACGCGTTGAGCAACGCGCCCCAACGCGTCCGTCTACCCAACGCGTAGTATAATTAGGGCTTTAGAGTTGAATTGTTTTTTTATCCTTTTTTTTCACACTGGATTTTATTCAATTAGGCTAGTCGGCCTGTTTTCGTTGACATCCAGCATATCCATTTATTATCAACCCTATGTTGACCATTATGTCAACCGGCTATTAAGGGTCATATGTCTCTCGAACGATATTATTCCTCAAAGAACTAAGAACAAACTCTCTGTAGAACTTTCAACATGAAAGGGTTTTGTTTGTTTCCTCCATAAAATATTGTACTGACGCGGGTGGCCAGTCCATGTTTGGGCAGCATGACGTGAGCTTAGAAGCGCACGTGTAAGCCAATGTTTCACTTTGACAGTAAGTGTAATGGGGGAGGAGTTAAGGTGTGACGTACCACCACATAATAATGTGTTCCGCTCTTTGCTAGCCAGAGTAGCTGCAAGCACTGTGTGAGTAAACATCCTGTGAAGGTTGGACCTTTAATCTGCAGTCTAGGTTCTGGAGAGAGGCATATAGAAATTGTGTTAGGGCGCGGAGCGTTGACTGAATGTGTTTGAGGGAACTCTAACCTCGGGACTGATCATGGTCAATCGAGTTCTTGTCACGGAACGACTAGACATCGGATAATAAACAACAAATCCTTTCACAACGAGTGTTCACGTCTTACATGATAAGGGAACTATAATTATGTATTGGACGACCGCAGTCGACGAGGAGGGAGACTGCGAATGGAGCTAGTTATTATCTATACAACGCAACAACATAAACACGCATAAACTTTAAACGGATAATTAAACCTCTATAGTTCAATTGGTGGAGAAATACCCGAATGGATTACCTGTGTTAAGTCGGGATGACTTGAACTCTTGCTCTGTTCAGGACTACAGGTGAGTCCTTCATCTCTAGCGCCTGCGGGGCACTACGTGGGAACGAAGGATGGCCGGGTGATGGACTGATGAAGTCAAGCCGCGGTTCAACAGGACCCTTACCTTCGCCTCCAGGGGGGCAACCTGGCCGGGGAAACGAACATCAGACACGCTCAAAGGGCGAACCACTTCCTTACAGCCTAGGGTCACGAGATGAACCTATCTTCGACGGGAGACTCCGTAATCCGAACGGCGGAGAAAACGCCAAAGGATCGGACAAACACTTGATCAGTCAAAAGCCTCTATCAATAGCCTCTGATGCTTCTCCAGTCCTACTCAGAGAAAAGGACCAACCGGAGGAACACACACGGAACGAGCCAGGGCAATCTTGCCCTTACCCTGAGGAGGAGTACAGTGCTGTAACCTACGCCATTGGCCAGGCGATTGGTCCACAGTATGGTGCTTTTACTAGTGAACTTTCTCCACCTGCTCCAGCCAAAGTGGGAAGGACACTAGGATCTCCTTTTCCGGCCGCTGCGACAACGTCCTCGGCGGAGCGGACAGGGCTCGTCTCCACTCCCACAGAGCAGGGTATTGACCTCGAGCAACCGGCAACAGCTACTGGGGGAGACAACTCACTACAGCACGGTAACCTTACTAACCCTTTTATTCCCCATACACCGTCCCAACCCATTGTCCAGGGTACTGTACTTGCTCCTAGAAAGAGTAGGGAAGGAAGCGCAGAAGGGGATGGGGAAGAATCAAATCAGGGAGGTTCACCAAGTATATCTACTTTGTTATCCAGGGCGAGACTAAATTTCCCAAAGACACATACAGAAACCACCACACCAAGTGTACATGAAAAAGTTTCTTCACCAGATAGTTCTGGAAGCTCTTTTGAAAAGATAGGGAGCGGGGAATCGTCTAAGGAAAGTAGTATATACGATAGTAATAAAGATCAGGATATAATCGATTCAAATGAAGGCTCAATAGTAGATGAGGGGTCTAATGAATTAGAAGAAGGCTCAGTTAATCAAGACTCCGGGGATGAACGGGGGAGTTTAGATGAAGACGTAGAGTCTAATCCTGGTCATATACCTGTTGTACAAGAACCAGTAAGAATGGCGGACAAGGTCCCTCACCTTAGATTACCATGGTTCCATGGTAAGGAATCGGAAAGCGTTGATAAATACTTCCGCGAACTGGAGCGATATAAAGCTATTTATGGCTGGGATGATGGCCGGCTATTGGCTATGACGCTAATTGGGCTAAAGGAAAGGGCAGACGATTGGGCAAATACGCTACCAGACGGGGAGAAGGATACGTTTGAGCGATTAAGGGACTCTATGTTTAAGATATTTGGCGATCGACGAGCCAAATGGCAGAAGCATGTTGATTTCTGCCACTTAGTCCAAACAAAAGACCAGACAGTATTAGATTTTGCGGGTCTTTTAAAACAGAGACAGACAAAATGTGAAGTGAGTGAAAACACTATTTTGGCAGTCTTTTTGGATGGACTAAAAGCAAGCATAGCGAAACAAGTAGCTGTTATGAATCCGGTGTCATTTGAAGAAGCCGTGGCTGCGGCCACGAGAATCGAATCTCTTGACAAAAAGTCTAGTACCAAGGTCTCAGCGGCAGTGGTACAGCTCGAAAATGATCAACCCCAAACTAAAGAGAAGCAACCTATGGATCACATGCTAGATAAATTTAATCTAGTACTCGCACGAATGGAAGCGAATCCATGGGCACAAAAGAGCCAACAGGCTCCATCTCCACCACCCCCTCCGCCCAGTGTGCCGAACAATCCTCCCCAAGGGAATAGGGGGAAGGGAGGCTACAGGGGCAGGGGAGGTCGACAAGTCTGTAAAGACTCTCGTCAGCAGAGTAATGACAAAAATGATCAAAGCTCAGATCAAAGTAAGAAATCAGCCAATCAAGGAGCCCGAAAGAAAGTGGTGCCAATGCACGACGAAACAAAGTACTGCATTGTCCACCAGATGTATGGGCATCCCACCGAATTGTGCTTTTGGCTCATCAAAAGGTTGCAGGAAAAACCTCCATATACCTCTAGTGGATCTCGCGACAAAGAAAAAGAGCAAGGGGCGGGAAACTAGAGAGTTGGTCCGCCCACCCGACCGTTGAATTATTTCAGGCGGACGGGCCAGCACGAAGGGAAAAGGGGGACGATGCCATTTTCCTAAGTCTTGATATCGGGCACTTTCTTGTAAAAGCTCTAGTGGATACGGGCGCAAGTGACTGTTTCATTTCTCAGAAGTTTAGGGAAAAACTACCGGCAGAGTGTATTCAGGACGCCTGGGATGTAAAAACTGGGACTATCAGTCTAGCGGATAATACTTCCCAACAACTTTTAGAGCAAATCCGACTAAAATTCAAAATCGCTGAGTCTACCGCATATTATGAATTTAAGGATAGACACCAGTGGTTGGGGAGTAAATAACGCTACTCCCTTTATGCATTATCGCAAGATTTGTTTCTTATATTATTACTTAATAGAAAACATAATTGAATAGCCAATAATCAATAAAATTCTTTGATATAACTTATATAGAAATATCTAGAATAATTGCTGTGTAGGAGGGTCGCAAACCTAAAAATATCAATATTCAAATGTATTTTTTGAACATCAATATCTCACTTAATATTCAACTTAACACTTTGAAATCTCTTGTACATCTTCTTGACATATATATGGAGGGAAGCGTGTCTCAGATTTTTGATATAGGTCCTAGTTTTGGTTTTATGTAATGTAGAAAATTATATTTTCTAAAAATCTATAAAAAAATCCCGTTTTTTGCCGTTTTTGATCATAAAATAAAATCTAGGACCTAAATAAAGAATTTGAGACACGCTTCCCTGGACGTGATAGTTATGAATGCTTGTGCAAAAGTGTGTTCATGTCATTTGAATATTAAGCAAGATATTCATGTTCAAAAAATAAAAGTGAAAAAATTAAATAAAAATTCATGATCTCTCAATTTTGAATTTATTTCAAATTTGTTTGATGCCTATAGCAAGAGAAAAATGTGAGCTTTTGAATGATGTATAGTATGTTAGAATCAGAGCCTTATTAAGCAATTCATGGATGGTTTCCTGATAAGGCCGTCAACCACTGGTATCTATCCTTAACGTGGTAAGCAGTCTTTGCCACGAGGTGGTAATCGGGCGAAACCTATTAACGGTCTTAAAGACTGATCTATCCCTACCGGGACCCCAAGTTGAAGTGTTTTCAGGAAATCCCATAAGTGCGATAGAAAAGGTAAGAATTGAATCACATTCAGAAATGATAATACCGGTACGACCTTGGTATAAAGTCTCCACAGCGGACCGAGCAGTGTACTGCGCTCCGGCGGTCACGGCTCCGGTCTGAGTGGAAGGCAGTCTTAATAACACCGAGGGAGAATGGTGGCTGAAGGTTATGAACCCATTAGAAACCACCCAAATCATAGACCCTAAGGATGTGTTGGGATTTGTGGAAGATTGTAAAGCTCCTGCGGTAACTCGAGAACAGGTGGAGGAATTTGTTGATTTTGCCTACCTGTCCAAATCGGACACACCGCTAGCACTTTGCCAGATCACTATAGATATAGTACATGAGGTGGTCACTGGCGTAGAAACCACAATATGCCCCGATGATAGTCAGGACGATCAGAAACTAGAAAAAGATAGGGAAAAGATAAATGAGATCGACCTATCAAAATCATGTCTCACTGAGGACCAAAAGGAAGAGTTTCGAAAAATGCTACTGAGAAATCGCGAAAGTCTCGCTTTCTCTATGGCAGAATTAGGAGAATGCAATATTGCACCTATGAGAATTAGAGTAGAAGAAAGCGCCGGCATTGTCGCATCACGACCATATCGATATTCTCCACAGAAGATGGACATTATCGATGAACAGGTAAAACAATTGATCGAAATAGGGGTGATTGAGCCGAGTGAGTCAGCATGGAGAAGCCCACTGGTTGTAGTACAAAAGAAGGATGGGAAACCACGGTTATGTACCGATTTTCGAATGTTAAATATGATTACTTTCAAAGATAAGTTTCCCATGCCTACTGCACGGTCCCTCTTTTTGTACATGGCTTACAAGAAGCCGACCATTTGGACAGCTCTGGATCTCCTAAGCGGCTATCACCAATGTGTTATCGAGGAAGAGTCTAGAGAGTATACCGCCTTCGAGACACCCATGGGAGTGTACCATTATAAGAGAGTACCTTTCGGATTGGTCGGGGCACCTTGGCAGTTCACCAAAGTCATGGCCATTGCGTTAAGAGGCCTTGTACCACGGGTGTGCCTAGCATACTTGGATGATGTAATAGTCTACGATACAAACTTTGAAGAACATTGTCAAAGCGTAGAACTGGTCCTACAAGCGCTTCACCGCGCAGGGCTCAAATTGAAGCCATCTAAGTGTGAATGGTGTCGCGACGAGATCAATTTCTTGGGTCATGTGGTAAATGCCGAAGGGGTAAAAACCCAGGCGCAAACTACTCGTAAAATTGAAACATTCAATAGACCGCATAATGTCAAGACAGTCAAATCCTTGCTAGGACTATGTAACTATTACAGAACCTTTGTACCGGGATTTGCTGAAATAACAGTACCGCTAAACAAGCTACTTAAAAAGGACATCAGATTTGAG
The DNA here is from genome assembly GCA_936440205.1 of Lepidonotus clava. Lineage (NCBI taxonomy): Eukaryota > Metazoa > Annelida > Polychaeta > Phyllodocida > Polynoidae > Lepidonotus > Lepidonotus clava. Next base: position 22,660,715 of record OW387140.1, on the reverse strand, counting down.
TGGACTGAGGAATGTGAGCAGGCATTCATAAAGTTGAAGGCTTTGCTTACGTCCCCACCACTACTGATTCATCCAGACATTGGGGGACATTTTTATGTTCTTACCGATGCGTCTGATACAGCCTGTGGCGCTGCAATCTGTCACAGACTGAACGATGTCTATCGACCTATAGCTTTTTGGGGATGCGCAATGCGAGACGCAGAACTAAACTATACGGTTACTGAAAAAGAGGCACTTGCTGTAGTAAAAGCTCTCAAGAATTATGAGGACATGTTGCAGGGTGCTAAAGTGACCATAGTAACTGATCACAAGCCCCTCGTACCGCTGCTCCAGCAAGCGTATAAAGCCCCTTCAGCAAGGCTGAAAAGATGGGGATTGGCTTTGACGGACTTTGATTTTGAAATCATTCACGAGCCCGGAGCCACCCACTTTCTGCCTGACTATTTATCCCGTGTGCATCAAGAGCTGAGGTTAGACAAGGACTACGAACCAGAAGTAGGCTGCGAGCTATTTAGAGCAGAGATAGATTTAGAGGAACTAACATTATCCTCCATTATCAGCGAACAGCTGAAAGACACCGAGTGCAGTCAGGTCATGGCCTACTTGGAGCGGGGCGAGCTCCCGGCGAACTCAGAGGACGCTGGTAGAACCATAGATAGCGCTGAAACAAAGGCGCTACTCGCCCCCGGCGTACTGTATAAAATTAATAGAAGCCGATCCAAGAGAAACAAACAAATCACAAAGCTTAAACCGCGAATAGTGGTACCACCGCGCCTAGTTGGAAAAGTCCTTCACTTGTTACATAATGATGTACTGGCAGGGGGACATGTAGGAGCGGCGGCGTTGAACACCAAAATCACCGAACAGTACTACTGGAGAAATATGTATGCCAACATAATTAACTATGTCAAAGCATGCGAGGTTTGTGCTTTACGAAAGCGAGCCCCACACTTTAAAGCAATGGCTAAAACTTGGGACAGACCCTCCAGACCCTGGGAGGTGGTTCAATGTGATTTTATCGGACCGCTCAAGCGAGCAAATGATGGGTCTAAATATATAATGACTTTCATTGACTTGTTAACCGGTTGGCCAGAGGCTTTCTGTACCAAAGATTCAACGGCTAAGACAGCTGCAGAACAGTTCCTGTATGGTATCGTGTGTCGATATGGAAAGGTTGAGCGCCTGCACTTTGATCGAGGGGCGACGTTCCTATCGGACTTATTTCGCGAAATTACCAGCAGACTGGCTTGCAAACAAACATTCACCACGGGTAGAATGCCCACCGGCAACGCGAGAGTAGAAAGGCTACATAAAACCCTCGAAAACATTGTTGCCTACTACATAACTGATGATCACAAAACTTGGCCAGATCTGGTGCCGGTCGCCTTGTGGACAGTACGATCCACTATAAGTAACCGCACTGGTTTCAGCCCCCATACGTTGTTATATGGGCGCGATCCTATCAGTATGGGCCTACCTGACAAGGGAACAATCCCGGAGACCCTAAATGACAACGAGTTTTATCTCCAGACTCGTGACAATATAGCTCTTTTTGAACATATGGCATCTGACGTGGTAAAGGGGTATGAAAAAGACCTAAAAGACCGCATAGATGAACATGCAAATCCGCACCGGTTTTTGGAAGGAGATCTTGTGTACATGTACGATCCGCTGTGTGCCATTAATAAATCTTCTAAGTTCTCAAACAGGTATACAGGGCCACATAGGGTAATTGAAACTAAAGGGGACCATGTGGTGAGGTTAACATCGCTTAAAACGGGTAAAACAATGCCCCATTTTGTTAACATCTCTAAGCTAAAGAAAGCATACCCTGCATGGAGCCCCGCCCTACCAAAACCTGACCATACTAACGCCCCAGCACTCTCAGAACATGAGGTCCAGTCCGACCATTCTGAGTCGAACCACACCAGCGTCGACGACCCGGCTAAGGAGAGAATAGTCGCCGTCGCTAACGACGATGGGACGGGAGAGACAGCTGCCAGACCTCTCCTGGTGGACTCGACAGCTCCAAAAACTGAGCAGAAAGCTCGGGAATCGGAGACAACCATACCGGTTAATAATAGTCAGGACGGTGACATGCAAAGGTCACCAGGCCCGCCTAGTGAAACTCTCGTGAAACCAAGAAAGGTAGGTCGTCCAAAGAAGAAAAAGAAAGGTCGACCTGCGTTACGCGAGACGACGGGGATAGAGGGAATGGCCCCTGGATCCGTCGCATCACACGATAAGGCAGACATAAGGGCCACTTCTCCTAAGGCGGATACTGATGTTGCTGGAAGTTCAGCGCCAGGTGGTGAACAGCTTGATGCTAATGATCCACCCAAGGGAAGATACGCGTTGCGAAAAAGACCAAGAACCGATTACGCAACGCTAGCAGACCCCCAGTATGACTGGTAGGAAACTGCGCATTAAGACAGGTGCACCAACGCATCTATGATAAGAGCGGTAGCCACGCCCGAGTACTGATAAGCTGGTACTTACTACCACTCTCAAGCAATGTCATTATTATTGCAGATAGTAAGAAAAAGTGAACTTCTGTAATTCTAAGGCAAACAAATTAATAGATCTGGCTGCTGACGTCAGAGGACAGCATCCGACCAAAATTGGCGGACATCGCTCTCCCTCACCCTATAAGGAGAGGATGGAGTGAGCGGAAGCGCAAGCGATGGCGCATGAATAATTAAGGGCGATGGAACCACTTGCATTTTGTTGAGATGTTTGTGGAAAGTTGAGGGAGAGTTTAGTTGGAAGCTGGTTCGGAGAGACACGCAGGATTTGTGCTTAAGCTGCTGAAATAGAAATTTACAATTTCTAAACCACGCACCATGGGACCCGATGACGCGGCGACAAGGGCTCTCATGCGTCTACATAGGCTGGCACATAGCGTCGAACCATGCATTAGCCACCTAAACCATTGGATGTGTTCACATTCAATCAATTCGTGGAAACGAAAACATACTGCACAAAGTCAACGGGCGATGACTTCTACCATTCGCTACATGAAACTTCATCGAAAGGATTGAAACACCATGCGGACTTAACCTAACGGACATAAAATGATTGACGGACTTACCAGATGGATCTTGAATGTGATTGAAAGCATTCATCATGGGAAACTGCCTGTCGATCAAACCCTATGAGGGACCGAGGACTTGTCCTATGGTACCGGTCCAACGCGATGGAACTGTCATTGTCCCCTTGAATGCGAAACGGTCGATCATACGCAAACAAAGGCCCGTCAGGGGAGTGTACATGGGACCTTTTTATACGAAATAAAATTGCGAATGATCAGACCTGCCTGTGCCGGCGCTACTCCTGGTCGTCCTCGCTGAAAGTGTTAGCGAGGACTTCCAACACCCCACGGAGATTGTTGATAGCCTGGAACTGCCGAATTATCCAACGCATACTTCGGCGGTCCTCTTCTGGCAAATCGGCGGCCGTGAGACGCGGGGGACGTGTTGATCTCACGGTAACTGATAGGGGTGGAGTGGCCGAGGGACCGATCAAAGGGCCGGGCCGACACACAATAACTCTCTGTGGAACCGTCGATGGATGAGCCGTCGACGTCCCGGTCAGTGGGCTTAGAGTCCATCGCTCCCGAGCAGAAGCAGTCCTACCTCCTGGAGTGGCTGGAGGACTGCCAAGCGAGCTCGAGGGCGACGACGACCGGGGACCGGAGCGTGAAGGCGTTGACCTCGCGGGACTCAAAGGGAGAGCCTCAACGGGCGACATCACCGCAAAGGCGGGCGTCACGCGAGGCCCTCCTACGAACCCTGAGGGGGAGACTGAGATCCTCCCCATCGAAACGAGTCCAGCCGAAAGATATAAAGCCGCGCTTCTATCTATCTGAACGCGGCCCCTGCTCGTCGCGAGCTGAATTGCTCGCGACCGGCCTCTACCCTCCGTTGGTGATTGGGGGTCGTCCCCAGGAGCCACACGTCTTCGCTTGGCCTCCCGGCTCGTTCCCACCGGAGGACTTGCCCCGGGACTACGTGGATGTGGCCCTACGGGATCTGGCTGAGTTGGAAGCGGGGATCCCAGCATCGGTGAGAGCTGCACCCGAGGGTCGTCGTCTACTGTGGTGGTGGGAGCGGCGACTGAAGAGTCGTGAGGAGGCTCAACGGAAGGCTCATGAGGAGGGGGAACGGAGGTGGACAGAGAGGAATGCAGGGCAACCATGCGCCCGCGTCGTAGATCCTCAGAGGATGGTGTCGAGGACCCAAGATGAACAATAGGCATCGTCGTGGCGCCCAGATCTCCTCCCAGCGAAGGAGCTGGCGCCACTGGTAGCAGCAAATAATGCTGCCCAGCCTCAAGGGCACACGGATTGACGTGGAGTGTAATATTATCCCCCACGGTGAAAGAGAAGTAATCGTCACCTGGAGAATCCATATCGAGACGGTGCAGAAGGGCGGATTGGAAAGAAAGACAGTCTTGCTCGTCCTTCTCCTACGGCGACGTAGCGGAAACTGACCAAAAGACGGGTCAAACGTGGTACGTTTATACGGAACATATCTGAACAAGTATTATCTAAACTGACGAGGATAGTTGATCGGAAAGGACCGGAAACAGGAAACAGGGCTTCCTATAACTGGGAAGGGATACCCACGCGCACTGGTAAACGAGCAAAGATGGCGGCTCTTTGGTTAAAAACCTGGTGCATTCTGTGCATGGTCCGTGTCATGCTGTCAGTTCAGGCACCACCACGAGCTATCGACGCAATGACTATCAGTTTGGAGGAGTATGGTATTGTGCTGAAACCCGGCAGACTCATGTCAACGGCTGACGTGTCCCATGTCCGCCAGGGCTTCACTTTCACCATCCCAAGACCGGCCGACCGGGCAACTCCCACAGAAAGCGTTGTGGCATATTGTCGACAACATCAATCCCAGCACGACACACGAATAAAACGGGCGTACGCAGGGGTATGTGATGTAATTGAAAGAACTCAAAAGTGGTTATACATGACCACTACTGTCTTACGTAAAAGACAGGCCCATCTGGTAAAGGCAGTGCTTGAAACGTTACCGATGGACCAGCGAGATCCATACCAGCGGAGCAAACGCAATGGAATTAAGGAAGCGGAAGGACACTGGCTTGGACTAGACTTCGCTTCAAAGGCGGAGGTAGACCTGAGCCGGCAGCTGATAAAAATTAACGACAAGGCTATTACTAACCTTAGTCGGAATTTCGAAGAGCTTCTCAACCAAACTGAGCAAAAAGACCAACTAGTGCAACAGTTTATGGACGAGGTGCTCGAGTGGATGACTAATTACGAATATTATTTGGGACGGGCGAGAAACATGATGGTAGAACAACGCCTTGAAATAGGCGCAGTGAAGTTGTTCACCAGTCTGCTGCCCCTAATACTGGAGGATAGGTTAGGAACGACAATCTATCTCTAGGACTTAATGACGCAGACGTACGCATTCAGACGAGGCGTACAACTGTTATTACAAGGAAAATTAGCCATGGAACTGGTACCACCTACGGCACTGAAGCAGGCCGTACAACAGGTGACAGTATACCTTAAGAAGGTATATCCGCGGTTCGATGTGGCATTCAAAGCTCCTTCATTCTACTATGATAATGCGAGGCCCACATTCTCGCTACAAGCTGCCGACCAGGAGGGCCAGGACCACCGTGTACTAATCTTCGTCCGGATTCCTGTTGTTTCAGAGGAACATTTATTCAGAGTCTATGAGATTCTGTCGTTCCCTGTTCCGATAAACCTACCCAATAATGCGGGTAAAGACGCTCTGCAGATTATCGATCTACCGAAGTATGTGGCTGTTTCTCTCAGTAAGAACTACTACATCCCCATAACACATCTTAATTGGGCGACGTGTTATGGAAATTCAGTGATCTTGTGCAAGGACATCCCTTACATGAAGAAAGTAACGGATGAAACCTGTCTTGCCGCACTTCTCCGCAAAGACAAGAGAGGTGTGACCGAGCGTTGTAAATTGGACTATTTGTTAAATCCGGACTTTGGCGAGATGGCCATTTACCTGGACGACGTCCCAGGAGACGTCCACTATGAGAAGACGAAATGGCGCTGGGGCCGATTTCAAGGAGGCTTCGGCATCACCTCAATAGTGTTCGTCATCATCACCCTAATTGTGATAGGATGTGTCGCCAAGAAATGTTGGGGACTAAGAGGGGGAGCTACAGGCCTGGCACTGTCATCATTATTGCCAAAGACGTCAGCTTATCCACTGGACAGACTAAAGGAAGGCACCCTGCCACCTTGCCCTGAGGGAGATGCGCATCCGACATCTACAGCGGTGTTGGCTGTTCTCCTCGCAATACTTATTGTGGGCATCGTTGTTGTAATATGGAAAAGACGCAAAGGACTTTTGCATCAGATGGTGGATGGAATTTACGTCCAATTCGCCTCCCCAGCGCACTCTGAAACAGTCTTCATCGGCGAACTCGCCGTACCATATGACCACACATTTACTGAAGGTCATGTACTGGTACATGATGCGGTGGTTAATCAGTTTTGTTGGCGGTGTACATTAACCATGTATTGGGGTACCAAACTCAAAGGTGCAGCGACACGACCGGGAATGCATCCAGCTGACATTCCCTTACCCGAGACACTGGTAGTATCTAAGAAACTAGCCAGGTTGATGAAGGGTACATCTAAATCGCTCACCAGGACCAGACTCTTAAAGTACTCATGTGGACTGGCAACACCAATACCGGCAAATGTTCCACGGTTGGTGGACGCTGGGTGGACGGACCTGGGGGCCCCGGAACCTCGTTCAAGACCTCTACCGGCTCCGGCCATAGTTGGCGACCAATCAAGCCGGGCAGGAACGGGCGCTGTTTACGAAGCGCTAATCCCGTAAATAAAACACATAAACGAACAGCCATCATTATTGTGCAACATTGAGAATTGTAAGGTATCTAGTGTTCGTTAAAATTAACGTGTGAACAAAAGGTTGTGACAGACGGTCACGCCGTAAATATAAAGTGTACAAACTGTGGACAATCCTTCTCATCAAAATCAAGAGGAAGCAACTGCTCTTTGATAAATAGGAGGGATCAACAGACTCCTCTAAAATGAACAAATGAAAGGTTTACGAGTTTAAATGACTTACCTAACGCCTGCATCCAGGAAAAAACTTCATTTGTCTCAAACATGCCGATAGGGTGTGTAACGCACTTCTTCATATTGCCTTGTGTATGACGTAAAGGGTCGAAGAGGGAAATCTGCGTTACAATGTGTTTTGTATTGTGTTTGTTAGACAACGGTTAGGACAGTGCAAGAGTTATGAACAAGACTTACTGCACGCGAGGAGATGGATTCTGCCCTCGCGATGGAAATGGCACCTTACCGTATGTGACAATACCTATACTACACTCAACAAACATTGAGAAGTGAATCTGAACTAAAGAAAACCACAGGATTATCAGCAAAAGACAATTATGAGTTATCAACAGGGTTACCCTACTATTGTTGAAATGTCTTTTGGATACACATTTGTTCACGATGCAGGGTAAGTGCTTTTATCGCTGAGATGGATTGACGATGCCATTATAAAGTAATTGTTTAATAACCCTTATTCTAACATCGTGGCAATGACTTGCCAAAATACATATCGAGGGGTTAGTAAAATAACAACCTTTGGGTAAATTGTACTTTGTTAACGATTTCCTCGGGTACTAACTGTTTGTAATTGAGCGATGCGCTCTTGAGTAGGCCAGGTCTACACGTATCTATAGACCTCACAGGGTAAGTTTCATATTACACGACTGTGCTCGGCTTAGTGTAATACTCTAAATTCCACTTCTAAAGTATGTGTCCTACACTGCTGCTTTTAGGGGGAAGACCGCCTTCTAGCAATACAACTAGAGGGTATGCGGAATATCTTCTACTGAAGTATATGTCATGTTACCGCACCCCGTACGGTCAGTGACACCCTTTTGGGAGCACATCTTCTCGAAGAATTCTGTCGCGTCAAATCCGTGACTTCTGCTGGGAATGGCATCATTTGACATAACTATTTCCATACATGGGAAGTATAAGAAGCTCCGTATTATGCTGAACTAGCGTAATAATACTAAAACATTCGGTCAGAATGTAGGCGTCATCCATCCTTTTCGCCCCCATTGTGATACCTCATGGGAGAAACGGTGCTATAAAATGGTTGTGGTATCGCCAAAATAATCTCCTCATTTCGTGACGGGACATTACGGGTTGTTTTAACACTCAGCGAAAGTAACTCCTGCAGATGCTGGATATGATTGCTTTTTGATTTGTCGCATACAAAGTGGTTACATGTGTTCACACAGGCATCTGTGAAAAGACCCTGACGTGAGTAGAGTTGGAGTCGAAATTATGATGTTATTTCTGTGTCGAAAGTTTACCATTGGGTATTCGACCCGGGTAAAATAGTAGAAATTATAGAATTTAGTGAGTAGCCACTCGGTTCACAAGGTGCTGATCGGGTTTTGCTGACTATACATAATTTATGTAATTATGAATCTATAATTTCGCAAAAACCTGCTAAAAAGGGGCAAGGACCTCAATTAGTTGGCTCTACTGATTATGCTAAATAAGGCAGAAGGTAGAAAAATATTTCGGGAGCAGGATTGCTCCGAACACAATAATCAAGGGTTGGAAGAACATCTATGTGAAGCTCATCAGCGGGCTGTGAACTGAGTGAGTGAACAATTAGGATGTTAAGTGGTAGCGAAGGAAACCTTCCTACCACACCTAGACAACGCACGACGATGCGAGTCAGCTTTGGTGGACGCTCTCGGAAGTTGGGGTCCGTTATGCGCCACACCATCTATAATTCTTCCTAGGGGAGGTCTCTCGCCGTAAAATAGTACTCTTTAAAACTATGGGCGGGAGCCTCAAAACAAAGGGGGGAAGGGTATATTTCAGTTGTTGATGGAGGTCGGCTGCTGGAATAGCTCTAAAAACTTATGTTCCATGTTGCATGTTGTGTTAAAAACAAATGTTTCATGTTGCATGTTTTGTTGAAAAACAATTGTGTTATTGGAAAAGCAAGTCTGAAAGATCTTCACTTCATGGTTTGTACTTACCTTTCTCCTGTGTTGGTAGGGCGGATCTTTAGTCCCTGATTCACACTTACCGCTTCCATTGGTCAACCGGGTGGTAGGCGAACCGTGATATTGTGGTAATAGTGTAGATTCTTCCGTCCAAATGGTAATTGCATGATGAATCCTATAGGGGAAAAGAGAAATAGGCTGGTGAAGGTATAGCGCTACTCTTATCATCTCAAAAAGCCATGGCAACAGGTCGACTCTTAGGGACCTGGGGCCAAAATATTGTTACAGTAAGGCTTCTGTACAAAACTCATCATCATTCTTTGCAAAAACTTACCATAAATACACCTTCTTGTGACGGCTCAACCCGGAACGGTGCGTGTACCCTGTTCCTGATACCGGTGTCGTTGCTTCAAACACCTCAACTTACCTTAAAACCATTGCTGGGCGAGCAGATGCTGCATCAATGCCCCGCGACCTAAAGTCGCTGGTCGGGGTATTCCAAGTCAAAGCGTAAATATGTCCATGCCATGACCGTGTGTTTGTGACGCGCAGGGGCGTCCAAATATCTCACTGTCACTGCTTATGTCCCATTGGGGATAAAAGACATGTGCCCGACTTTGGAAAGGTGTCCTATAGAAATTCTATCTGAAGGTGTAGTAAAACCGCGGAAGTTCTCTCTCACTGTTAAAACTTGCTATATTGTAATATGTTGTAGGTGCTGTTCCGGTGTGGGACAGTACAGATAACGAAAAACCTATGTGAAAACCTGTAATGGTTTGTCGTCATTTCATTAGACTGGTCCATCTTGGAATTCATGTCCACTTCGTCACTTTCTTGCAAAGTAAGATTTGCAGTAACATACATATATCCTAAATATGTGATGTTCAAGGGCATTGATAAACATGCTTCTTGTGTTCTCTTCCACCTATTGTCATTCATTCGAAGCGAAAGCTGTCACCTGTAGACCTAATACTACATCTACATCACCGACTCTTACTTCTAATGACTCTTGTCTTAGAAGGTCTGGGAGGGGGGAATTCTCAATGGTGGGTAGCGAGTGGTTTATACTCCATGCCGCACCTTGAGACGGCCTTGCATCGCATGGACCGACTCTTACCTTGATACCTTCCATTGGTGGCTTGACGTGATCTGTGCCATCCGGTGAATATGTCCTTGACATGTGGTGATATTTCCATAGCTGAGTCGCTTGTTTCCAAAGGGAACATGTCCTGTACTTCGTCTTAAACTTGTCTGTCCCCATTGATGCTTGAACCATTTGGTTCTTCACGATGGTAGTCGGAGCAATGCTTCTTGACTGAACAAGTGATCCATTGACGGAATTTCCTTGAGGATATGACAGAGGTGCTGTTGTTGTCATGCAAAAAGAGATCATTTCCGATGTTGGCGATCTGACCGTCCATTTGGGCTCTGTACCAGTTATTGTCCATCGGGAAGATTGCCGGATTCCAAACATGTTGGGTCCCTCTTCTCGGTAGATAAGGGTTGTCTGACTTACTCACCTCAAAACTCCAGGTTTGGGGCATTGTGTGTGATCTAGTCCTAAATCATGGGGAGCTTCATCAGAGGGTTGGTGCTCGGAATCGGGACCAGATGGGTCAGAAATCCTCCCCTGTCACTTTCCACTTTTGACTTGACCACTAAAAATATGGGAGTTCACCAAACACTTCGGTCTTTTCATAACTCTTGATCATCCTCATCAATGTTTCGAAGCGAAGTGTCCTTGCCTAGCTGAATGGCATATCCCATGGTCACTAGTCAATTGTAATGGGATGACAGGTCTATCTCTTTTTCTCTTCTGGTGAGGACGTCTTGTTCATCCCTCACCATGGGGATTAGAGTAATGCCCTTTGGACGAATACTATTCTGTTGACGGGATTCCTTGAAAATGGTGGAATAGTCAATCTTTGAACTCTGCATGTTATAGGGTAAACAAGACGATAATTTTCACAATCCGCTCATTGTCTTGTTAATCATGAGTTGTTGTGATAATCCTTGCCCGTATGCGTTGTGAGTTATTTCCCAGTCGTTTTGGAGACGATACAGTCCTTCTGTTCACTCTTGCCTGTTGAATTGGAAAAAAATACTGCCTTCTCGGTTCATTGGCAAGGTTTTGAAAACTGTGCATGTAATTTGTGTGCTATGTTGTGGTGCAACGAATTGCAAATGTATTAGACTAGGTTACATACTAGTCATTCCTAATCGTTTCGAGTGCGGAAAAAGGGGAACGAAAACTAAGAAAAAAACAACTATGAGTAGTGGGAGTCGTGAAGACTTATCTCATGTCGACCTACTTTGATTGTGACGGAGACCTATCAAATGTAGTAAGACTAAGTTGTTAAATAAGTCCGAACAACTAAAACTGCACGAGCTGAACGCTTAGCTTTGTTGTAAATGAAAGGACAAACTTGATGTTAATATATATAGGGATCACCTCTTTATTGGGCCTTCGCCGACCTGTCAACTGGATGTGTGAATTCTTTTGCATTGGTAATACTGGTGAATTATTAATATTGGTCTTTAGAGGTAGACAATTGAGTACTCAGATAAGGTACATTGTATTAATGTCGCTGGTACTATTGCATATGGGCGAACTGCTGGTTGACTAATTGAGTACTGTAAAATTGGAAGATCCTCAACCTTAAATTGGTTAAGTTAATTATATATAACTACAAATCTCGATGTATGATGGATACCATTGTAAACAAACTGAAACATCTTACTGTATGATGGATACCATTGTACACGAAGATTCTAAAAAATTATTATTAAAATTTAGTGACAAGGTAACTCAAAGTTATGACACTAATCAAGGATCGATCACCATCATATCTATCCTCGAACTTAGCCGCCGTCGATTGTACTGACGCGGGTGGCCAGTCCATGTTTGGGTAGCATGACGTGAGCTTAGAAGCGCACGTGTAAGCCAATGTTTCACTTTGACAGTAAGTGTAATGGGGGAGGAGTTAAGGTGTGACGTACCACCACATAATAATGTGTTCCGCTCTTAGCTAGCCAGAGTAGCTGCAAGCACTGTGTGAGTAAACATCCTGTGAAGGTTGGACCTTTAATCTGCAGTCTAGGTTCTGGAGAGAGGCATATAGAAATTGTGTTAGGGCGCGGAGCGTTGACTGAATGTGTTTGAGGGAACTCTAACCTCGGGACTGATCATGGTCAATCGAGTTCTTGTCACGGAACGACTAGACATCGGATAATAAACAACAAATCCTTTCACAACGAGTGTTCACGTCTTACATGATAAGGGAACTATAATTATGTATTGGACGACCGCAGTCGACGAGGAGGGAGACTGCGAATGGAGCTAGTTATTATCTATACAACGCAACAACATAAACACGCATAAACTTTAAACGGATAATTAAACCTCTATAGTTCAATATGGCGGATCACAATCCATCCAATACCAAACATCCCAGGACGGATTTAAGAAACATGCCACAGTATGCAAACACGCCCTGCCTCCAGTCTACATTGATCACACATTTACCCCTGTAAATATACCTGCACATCAGTCTATTCACAGCGTTATTCTAAAACTGTGTTATGTTTTCCCCGATATCCTGATACGCATTAGTGTACAGATCACATGCAGTACATGTATGATAAGCTATTTCACCTGTTGGGTGTTGTTTAAACTTGCCAGTATAGATCACCCCTTCTTTTCTTCACCAATATTGCTGAGCGACACAATAGTCTCAAGCGGCAGTGCCTCATGTAAAAGTGAACTGGGCTCCATGTTTTAGAGCACAGTGAGCCTCCCGTCCTTCGGCCACCTCTTCCCTTTCCGGTCTCTGTGTCCTGACTTCCGGTTACACTTAGCCTCTCTCAGACGTCCGGTATGTACCTAAATGTACTCTGACTTCTGCTCCTGGGACTTGCTGTCAGTGTCAGGCCTTGTTTGGTGACACTCAACGCGGCCTGAATCTAAAGCCTGAGCTTCTCACCTGGCCAGCATACATGAAGACGAATGGTTATTCTTGGGAAAACCAACTCTTTGTAGATGATTTTACATATATATCAGGTGACAGGAGCGGATCCATGAGGTCCTGGGGGTCCTGATCCCCTGATCCCCTGACCCCCCTGACCACCCCCCCCCCCCCCCACTGCCCCTTTGGTTGGGACTTAAACTTAGGCCCTACCAGACGTAGAAAATGTTGCGCGTGTGTGCTCGAATGCATGCCGTTTTAGTATTTGATATATCTAGCCCCCCCCCACCTGTATCCGCCCCTGGGTGACAACAGAAGGCCACCTCTATGATCGATAAATAAGATAATCATGGAAAACATGTTTTTCTTCTATCGAATTACTCCTAGATATAATGAGCGTATAATTATAAAAAGCTTTAAATCAAAGGAAGCGCATTGTTGAGCCCTGTCTATATATATAGGCCCCTATGAGCAACGTCGCTCCAATAGGCTCCACTATTTATGCGACATTGTCGTGTGGATTGATCCTGTATACTATACACGTAACAGGTAAGTAGTATACAGACATGAGAATTTATGGATGGACGCGTCATTTATACATATATGATTCATGTAACACTTGGTACTTGTCACCTATATTTTACTGCCTATACAAGCGACGTCAGCTCATTAAGCTCACTATTTATGTAACAATATTGTGTAAATTGACTTGATTGTATACATAAACTAATGTAGCTGTAAGTAGTATAATATATAGATAAGAATTTGAAGTGAACTATTGTTAGTTTATTTTTTAATACTGCGTGATGTGTATAACTAATTAATCCGTGAGTTGTTCATCCAGGTTATCGATCCGATCAGCCTGCGTTAAAAGTTAATACATCCATTCCCCAATAGTTCAAAAGAAATGGACGATGAGGGAGCTGGTAAAGTGAAAGGTCTTTTATTCAATTAACATCTCATCCCGAGTCAAAGCCACAGTGAATAAGTCTCTATCAGTCCACCTTCCCATCTCCTATCAGCAATCAACCACATTTAGAATACAAGTTGTTCCAACACATCCTAGACCGCCCTAGTGCTTAGCTCTATCACAATCCTTTGTCCGACGCTGTTGGTAGTGGTAAACTCCAGTATACTGCGCAGGAGCCGTAGGTATTACTCCAAGCAGTTCTTCTATTTCTATGGTTAACTCTAACTTCTAACTAACTCGCTCCATACCTTTGCAACACCTTTTATACCGGTTAACAGGTGGCGCTGGGAGCGTAAAATATCTCTGCCTAGAGGTAGACTTGCTAGGTCTGATCCCAGCTATATTATACAGGATGATTATATATTAAAAGTACTAAGCTATTAGTACATTCGACGGCGGTCAGGTGTTTGAGTTTAAGGAGGTGGACGACATAGCTCAAACCAAATAAGGATTTTCAATCAAATGTGATAGTTTCCCAATTTTGATTATTGGACATATTCATTATTATTATTCTTTGACATAGAGAAACCAATGTGGGGTGGCTTTGACTCTCGTGGTACATTCAACACAGTGTCAATATAATCAGAAGTTCCATTTTTGCTTATCCAAAGGTATAAACAAAGATGCATTCATATGGTCGGTTTTGCTTAGTACATAAGTACATTTGATCAGTGAAACCATTCATTAAGTTTTCAAGGTAAGTTCATAGCATTATCAGTCCGCATCAAGGCTTGAGGACTGCGGGACCCGTGCATAAGGTGACAAGGTAAGTTCAAAGGATCGTGAAATAATCCTTAAAGTGGAGGTGATTGTTATGCATTTAGTGACAAAGAAAGTCCAGAGGATTGTGAAATGATCCTCGAGGTGATGGAATTGTCATGCAAACTCTTGACAAGGAAAGTCCAGAGGATTGTGAAATGATCCTCAAGGTAAGGGAGATAATTCTGCCTACTGTGGCAATACTCATTGTTCTGAGTGTCAGGTCCGTTATTTCACAGTTCAAGAAAACACAGAGGAAACAGGTAAGTTTTTGCTTAGTTCATACATGTACAGTTTTTGATATATGCGGTTTGGAACACAAGTCAACAAAACTCAACATATATACAGTGTAAAGTTGTCTTAACCTTCTAAGAGTAACAAGTACACAACAAATTCAATTTCAGAACGAGTTAACACAATAATAAATGATTCCGTTGAAAGCGGACATCTTGCATGGACGAGTTTCATTATACAATGTATGTTAAATTTCAATCAATTTTCAACTAAAACGACATTATTTACAATAAATACATGGTCCTTGTAGTAGACCGATTAGCATTAAACAGTTTGGCATCTATAAACTATCATACCAAGTGCGCGCCCATCAGTCGCCCTTAGTACATGTGTACTTAGCGGGACGCTTGACTGGAGTTCCCATCCAGGGCCCGACCTCGGTCTGGGTTCCTCCAGGTGATAAGTGCCCGGATGGCAATTTCTGCTTCGAATGAATTTAGCGAGTTTGCGCGCCCGATATGAATTATTATGCCATGATAATTAAAATTTATCGCCTGATTATGTTGGTTGGGGACCTAAACTTTAGTTTAGCGCAGATTTTGTAAGAAATTATACGATGGTTTGATCATGCTAGCCGATTTCAAAATTTAGATCCCTCGGATCAAAAAGGGGTTTTCCCAAATTAGCCTCGATATGACGTCATTTTAATCAGTGCCGGCGGTAATTTCAGCGTGTGTAGACGTGTTTTTCTCTAGTTAGCCCCTTTTTTATCATTCTTTCTTCATCCACCATGGTCCGTGTGGCATTGTTTTGTTCAGATCGAGAAGGCGGAATTGAGGAGTACCCTGATCTTCTCCTTGCGGGTGGGGAGCACACCTGTGTCGTGTTCTCCTGTCAGGATGCCACGACGGCAGAACTTTCAGGATACGCGTTCGCGCACCACGTTATGTGGCCGGACGACATCTTAGTAGTGATCTGTAATTTATTGGACGTGCTTACGTGGGACGAGGAGTTGGAACTGTACATCCCGCTATACACCAGCTCGGACGCCGCGGCCAAATTTTATGCAGAGACCTTAAACCGGGCTTTCCTGAACGTGAAGTCCCACCCGGCTCCGTCTACTTTAGTGATGACCACCCCCTCCGGCTTCGACGTGCGACGATGGGCCCTCACGGACAGCGACGGTTCCCTGCAGAAGTGGGTGAACCGTTTGGTACCCAAGGTCAGTCGGGAGGTGCGCCGGGCCAACGAATGGTTCGGGGTGCCCACCGCGGATACGGGGCGGGTACTCCACGCTGTACGGACGGTCGCTGACGGAAACATCACCGTCAACGACTTCAGGGAGCTGGAAGACGGATACCGGCCCTCCGACAGAGTGATCAGACGCTGGGCGCGGGTGTTAGGGCGACTGATTGCCCGCCTGCCCGTGGTGGCACGCTAGGCCGTCGGCACTCGGTCTTCTTTTGTAAATAATAATTTTTTTCTTTTAAGTGATTCCCATCGACTGATTCTGGTGATTCAATTCCCGATTAGCACCTAGTTTATTAATATATATATATATATCCAGGAGGCATCAGCCAGTCTGTTCTCATGGGATGCGAGGACCACAAGACTGTTTTTGTACTGGACTTTAGTAGCCGTCGCCTTTCCTCGCCTGTTGCCGGGAGTCGCCCTCCTCTGCCCAGCCGGTCCTTCATCTCGACCGCTCCACTCCTGGTAAGTTTTGATCCTCTTTTCCTTGTTTTTAGCACGTTAGGTAGGTTACTAACTCTTGTAGTTTAAGGAGATTGTTGGTCAGGAATTTGTCAGCAGTTTTTTTCAGCTCGCCTTCACGTGGTTGAATTCCGGAAGCTGACGTCACTCCCGGAACTAGAAACTGTATTTCGCTGGTGATTTTTGTAACGGGTAGCGTGGGCGGCCACCTGGTGTTTACTTTTGGTTCCAAGATGGTGGACGCGGGCTGAAAACTAGGACCTTGTGTACTAAACTTATTATCTTTTCCAGGTCCTGTGGTTGATGATGATAATATGAACGGCTTAAGGTGGTAGTATTGGGCACTGAGAGGCGTTAGGCTATGTGATGTTAGTGGGAGGAATTGTTTAGGCGAACATGATCAAGCTTTTTATCTTGCGCGTGGTTGGGCGATAATAGAGGGTTTTTCTGACTAGTGGTTTGTTGACATTACCGATTCAAGCAAGCTCTCAGTGTGTGGGTAGAGTATGCCGCGTTGGCCTTATAGTGTTATTTTATGACTATTGACTACTAGTTGACTGACACTGCACCAATGGAGTTGTGTGGATGACCAGGGATTCCGGTCTGGGCTGTACAGCACTGGATTTGCTGTAACAGAATTCTTTGTTTTGACGTTCCCCGTACAAGACAGTAGTGTACATGTCTACATTGGAAACAATTCACATGGCGGCGCCATAAGGTGCAAGCGCTTCATGGGGTTTAACCCTGGTAAGTTTGAGGAACTACAGGTGACCAAGTACTTTGGTCCAGACTGCGCAGCTTTAGATTGGCTGTGGCAGAATTCTTTGATTAGTTGTCCCCCTTACAGGGTAATGGAAATATTCACGTGGTGACCACATGAGGAGACACCACAGGTGGAGCCGTCTGACTGGCCGTCGGCGACTCCAAGGTAAGTTGAGAGGGTGTAGCAAAGGCTACAAATACCCATCCCGCGTTAGTTTAACACCAAGACTGCATCAGTGTCATTGTGTTAGAATAAGTGTTGTAGATAATATTTTTGTGCAGTGTCGTCCAGATGGGAGAGAGAGATAATGATTATTAGGGTTGGGTTATTATTATTTGTGGAAAGACTACTTTTGGGTTTATGAGAAGCCATTGCTTGAACGGTATGTCTTATTATTGCGATTTTATATATATATATTTTTTTTTTATAAATATTGTTGGTATATTCTTTGAATTACAGAGTGGTAGCCTGGCGTTCGTCCTCATAATTTTGTACTGGGACTGAACGTCAGCACCACTGTCTACATTAGTCAGTTAACATCCCGCTTCTAGGTGATGGGTGTATTCCTGATATTTTCATACAAATATTTTGTCTACATGCACAGTAATAACTTAACATTTTAATTTGTACAACACACAGTATGGGGGTTGGGGTAAGTCTTCATTCCGCAAGTCTACATGCCCTTTACACTGGCGTCGAGTATTAACTGTACATGGAAGTGGGTTGGTTACAAGTTACTTAATTATCACCTGAGAGGATCGGGGCTCGGACCCGGGTTTTATTACCGGTCCGAACACCAACCTAATCAGCTACACGTGGTCGTCGGCACCCTCCCCTGTTTTGTAAAACTAAAGGGGTCGAGCGCCGAGTCCCACATTTTGTTACAATCAGGAGCAGCATGTATATTACCTTTAATATACATACTACCCCTTTTTACAACTAAGAGAGGTGTGAATGCACTTCTCCAGAAAGACAGCACCTAATTAGTCGGGCCTCTTTTCCCAATGTGTAGATCCAGGTTAAACCCGTATTCTGTTCAGGTCTTTGCCCGTTTTTCTTATGGAGAGCCAAGACTACTCCAGAAAGGACTCCGCCCCCAGCCTATTTTTAAGTATGCGCACGAGGGGCAGGAATTTTTTGTGCTAAAGACAGTTTTTTAGAATTTTGACTTTACTAATAGGGCGGGTAGACTATCTGCTAAGGGTTTAACCAAGTTTTTGCAGCCATTCGTCAGGGAATTAGTAGTCCGTGTCCCCCCTCCTCAGCTCAACTGTTGAGCGGAGACCCGGTTACTTTATGCGCCACGACGGCGGTCGAGACTAATGTTTTTTGTTTTTTTTCTCGACGGCGGTCAACTCTGAAGCCGCACGTCTCTTATTAATTTTGTTATTACTAATTTTACCCGGGTCGAAACTTGACTTGTTGTTTTGCCTCAGTCCCGGTTAAATCTGGTCTAAACATGGCCTAAATAATTTAGTCTCATACCTTTGGGCAGTTGTTTTTCATTTTTTCATTTTCGCTGAATCCTGATTTACAGTAAAATCAAAGGATCCCACGACTGGGAGATGTTGTGACCCGGCGTCCATTACACATAACCAGGATGATGGGACTACACATTTTGTACAGCGCCTCGTCCCATCATCCTGTGGGTTTTAGCTACAGCTCCCCCCCACAGGGAGAAGTCGCCTTTATGAAGAAGGGAGTTAGCACCCTGTGAATGTCGCCAGTTCACCGCATTCGTCCCGTAACCTCCTTTTCCTTGTGACCTCCGTTATACTTTCTGAATGTAACATGCCTCAGGCAGGAGTGGTTTACGTCACTGCTCTTCATAGCATGTCTGTATCAGAAGCAAACGAGCCACGTATAGTGTACTCTCGTGCGCTGTCACGGAGCGTCCCACCTTTGAATGTTACTACATATGCTGCGTTCCTATGTTCTTATTACAACTTGCCCAGGGTTCCCTGAGGGAGGGCTCTTAGTTAAATAAATATCGGCCTGCTTTATATATTAGTTTTTGAGTAAGGTCCTTTCTAGACTTTGATATTATTTTTTTTTTTTTTTTTTTTTTGTGTGATGAGAGAACCGCTGTCAGGAGCCGTCCCACCCGGGGCATAGTGACTGCCATGTTCGAGCGTCGACCCCAGTGCCTCCCAGAGCGTCGGTGACGCGTAGCCCCACACGACCTGCCTCTTGCTAGGCACCACCGACACCAGGCATGTGGGCGGGCTCCCGCCATTTGCGCGGCTCTCCCATCTTTGAGGAGAGTACATATATATATTAAAAGAATAGGTTGTGGCATTCCCCAAGTGACTCCTGCACCGCAGCCCGATCCTAGCGGTGACAACAGCACAGGGGCCAAGTATAGATGGTACTTACCTTGGGGAAATCCACATTGCTCATTGGAAGCGTTGGTCCCGTTGAGCGCACATAGGTTTTTTATAGAATTTTGTGTTTTCCTTTTATTCTAAAATTTTGAGTTACTAGGATCGTTTTCCGAATGGGTCCCTACTTTAATAGTAAGAGTATTGAGCTAGGCTACCGGGCATGGGACACTCAATCTGAGAGAAATTTAGATAACCCATGGGTCCATAGAAGATGGTCGGACCAGCCTACCCGGCCCAGGATTTCCTGATTAGTGGCTTAGTATTGAATGAGTTAATCGAAAGGGTCTTGTCTTTTCATGCTGACATGACTCCGTCGAGTCCCCAATACAACCCAGTTCAGTGTTCATAACGATGATTCTTAGATCTACCTGTTACCTTTTTCTCACAGACCTTAGATCAGCGCTAACACTTGTTACTTTTGTTCATATTATAACTTCATAGACTGTCCCTGGGTCCTTTTCAGGTGCTCCTGGTCTCACAGTTCTTTGAGTAGTGCCCGGTCCAGTTGCAGTGGAGGTAGATGGAGTTGATCTAGGAGGGGCGTTTGGGACCGCGCTATGTCTCAGCACTTGTTGAGGCCAGTCCGCTCCGACATCGGACCAACCAGCGTCGACGAGGCGTGGCCCTCCCATGGGCACCGGAGTGGCTAATCCCGATGAATACCTTAAGAGTCTGGCCCTAGTGTTATACTTCAAGTTACTCATCATTAAGCGGGCAAATTTCTTGGACACTCTCAAGGTATCTGGTAGTGGCACATTAGATGGTCGTTGTCCCGGTCTGGTCGCCGCTCCCATCAACTGCGCTCCCCAAGTCACGGTAAGAGTGAACTTTAGGCACAGTTGGTTCACCAACACGTCCTTGATCAGCACATAACCCTCGGTGTATGTATGATCGGCAGGCATGGCTAATTCTCCCAGAAAGATTGTCTCCATTAAATGTGGATTC
This sequence comes from Lepidonotus clava, assembly GCA_936440205.1. Lineage (NCBI taxonomy): Eukaryota > Metazoa > Annelida > Polychaeta > Phyllodocida > Polynoidae > Lepidonotus > Lepidonotus clava. The sequence goes on along the minus strand of OW387140.1, from coordinate 22,639,934 downwards.
ACGAACTGTACATACAACCCATCAACGGTCTTTCGCCTAATGCGCTTCCACTTGCGCCATACGAGGACCACAATGGCGATGACCAGTATAGTCAGCAGTATAGCTAGTACGGCCACCGCAGTAGGATTGGCTGTAGTGTCCGGACATCCAGTGAGTGTTTTCTCCTGGGTTAACAACTCTTTTGGGTCGGCTGCCTCCAGGGCCATGGCCCGAGGCAAAGTCATGGCCAATCCAGCGAGAGCAGCCTTACCTTGGTGTCTCCTCCAGCACTTCCAGAGGATACACCCAATTATTGTTACTGCCACTACTATGCAAAAGATCGTGAGGAGACCGAAACCGCCCCCGAAGTTCCCTATGGAGAACCATGGGGCTTCCTTGTTTACTTCATACCGGTCAGTAGCCTTCTTAATACCCTTAGCCAAGTCCTTCCGGTGCTTCTGGATTCGCTTCGCCAGAGAGGGCACAGGTATCCTGATCTTTAGATTCTCCTCGATCTCTAACAGTTCCTTTCTAATCTTTTCAGGGATAGGGTCTGACTCTAGCATAGTAGGTTCATGCTCAGACTTGGTAAAGTTCGTGTCCCATCCCTTCACACGGCGCGCCGCTTCCAGTAGGTCGTTATGGGGATACACGACCGTCGTGATCCTAGTGTGTTGGTCACAGTTTCTCAGACTATACGGGATCCACGACCCCTGAGTCTGAAAGGCACAGTCACATTCCACCTGGACACGCGCATAGTTCTCTATATTCACCTCCACAGCGGGCTGATTTCTGCAGATCATCTGACCCCGTGTGTCGGCGCTGACCACTAGCATGTCCCCATCATCTAGATACACAGCCATTTCTCCAAAATCTGCTTCCAATAGGTAGTCCAGTTTACACCTTTCCTGTATGGCGACGTCATCCCGCCTCAACAGTGCGGCAGTGCAGGTATTGTCCGTGATCTTTTTCATGTAGGGCAGGTCCTTGCAAAGCGTGATGGTCTGCCCGTAACAGCCTGACCAACTGCCGCTAGCCAACGGTACGTAGTACTGGCGGGACATAGACATAGCCACACTTTTAGGCAGATTAACAATTTGGAGAGCGTCCTTCTTTTGTCGTCCTTTAACCGGTACCGGCACAGGGAATGTCAGTACCTCGTAGACCCTAAACAAGTGTTCGTCGGCCACAACCGGCACCCGTACATACACTACTAGTTCCTGGGTGGCTTCATCAAATTCAAATGAGGGCTGACTGTTTTCATAATAGAAAGAGGGGTCCGCGAACGCCACATGGAACCTGGGGTGGATTCCCTTCAGATACCTGTTGACTTCCAGGACCGCTCCCACCATATATTGGCGAGGTACCAAATCCATGGTCAGTTGACCCCGTGTCAGGTGTTGCACACCTTTCCTGAACACGCGCGTTTGCTCGATTACCAATTGGAGATAAACCATTTCTCCTAGTTTGTCTTCCAGAGCTACAGGTATCATGTTCAGGTATAATTCCATCCAGTCCACCTTATGTTGGACGAGTCTCATTCTTCGGCGAGTGGTATTATGTGCCTTATTTAGCGACCTCAGATTATCCAACAGACCTATCACGACGTGGTTAACCTTTTCTACTGCCTCGTCATGCTTATCGTTCATTAGTGCCAGGTCTTCGATCATCTGGTCGGAGGACTCCTGTAACACCCTAATCAGTTCCCTATTGTATTTCACGTCAGCGGAGAGCCCCCTGTTCCACGAGGTTGGAATTGGGAAGGACGGCCATCCCGGATCGTCTATCATGAGGGGTAGCTTCTTCATTCTTTTAATCCTTCCGCCCGGACCTGGTTCTGGCCCTTGGGCCTGGGGCTTCTGCCGGGTGTTCTTAATTAGAGAGCTTAAGGTTTCATTGAGAATTTCCCTATACCGACCTTTGAGCGCCTGTGATGTCTGGTCCATCCAATTCACCAGTGACCTGACGTGGTAGCAGGCTCGGTCGAGGGCGTCTCCTCCCTTTAGGTACCGATGACAGACCTGGCCAAAGGTAGCCTTGATGAAGGAGCGCTTCTGGGGAATGGTGATCAGAAAACCCTGTCGGACGTGGGTGATATCTGCCGTGGACATTAACTTCCCTGGTTTTAGTACCACTCCATATCGTTCTAAGGCTATAACTTCAGCGTTAGGGGCTAGCCCGTCATTTGGGCTGGAGTCATTTCGTAGCCCCCCAATGACTTTCACGATGACCAAGGCGAAGAGTATTAACAACCTCATTGTCACTGTTTATAGTATACCTTTGATGAAGCCAAAGTTTGTAACTCACCCAGGAACACTACCACAATTAAGTTGTCACCGTTCTTCTTCGCACAATTATCAACCACGCGCCAAAGTACGCCTCCCTGGTAAGCCTTTTAATCCGCTTAGTTCGGGACATGTTCATATAGGCTTCGCCCGTTGGCATTTATAACGCGCTTGATGGTTCCAGTCTCGTCCTTCGTAACTGTGATCATTAGATTCCTCATACGTTCGCAGGACGAAGCGCGCATTGCTCTGAGGGGTTTTGGGCCAGCAGGCTCCAATCCTGGGCGGCCCCCGTTGGTTCGAACGACGGCTGACTTAGTGGGAACAGTTGCGGTACCTGTGGGGGATTTGTTGTCTGAGGCTGGTTCGGCCACAGGGGTCCCCCCGGTGGGTTGGTTGGCGCCCACTGCTGTTGATTCCATAGCAGTGGCGACGGACTGACGTTGCAGCTCGGCGTCAAGCTGCTCAAGTCTAAACAGGCGGGGTCCGCGGCTTGCAAGTGGTGGAGGAGGGGAGTCTTTGCCGGCTCGACTCCCACCGGTGGGGTTGGTGCGTGTTGCTCGTGCGCTGACTCCACCCTTGCTCCCGGCACAACGGCGGCCAAGTGTTCTTGCCCCACTTGCTTTTCCTGTGTGGGCAGAGGTTGGCCGCTTCTGGTTGCCCGCCGTCCGGTGTCTTCCCCGACGCATTTAGAAGTTTGACTAGGAGTTTGTATAAATGGAGCGACCTGGGCCTTAACCTCAGCTAACTGTCTGTCCAACCTAGGTACTTCCAGCCCCACTGTTCGTCTAATCTCGTCAACAGTCTCAAATAATTTGAACAGTGGTTGAGTCAGATCCCAAAACCACCCGGTCTGGATTTGTACCGGCCTGGCGGCAACGTCTCCCTTTTGGGCCGGCCTTGCCACCACAGTCAGCTTTGGCTCGGGCTCCGAGTCACTCACCTCAGATAGGCAGTAAGAGTCTTTGTTCGCCGCCTTCTTTTTGGCTGCTGTTGATCCGGTAGCTTTCTTGGATCCTCCGGTGGCTGCCCTGCTGGGCCGTCGAGCCGGCGTCCTCGGTTTCTTTCGGGCAACTCCGGTATCGGTAGAGTCCGGGCGGACACCGCCCCGGCCTGGCCAGCCCCACCGCCTAAGATTCTGGGGTGGACGCTTCTTGGTACCTTCCTTCTCGGTTGCCTTTTCTTTCATCGGGCGTGCTTTAGAAGAAAGGTCCTACAAACATCCCTCGAGCGGGCACCGCCCTCCGGTATGGGCGGTTAACTCGCTTCCTCCTCAGAGGGACTATGATCCTTCCCTCCGAATCCTCAGGGAAAGTTGTGGTTCCCTTTGGAGTACTATGGGGCCGGAGGGCCAGGCAGTTCCCCATGAGTCAGAGGTATTTGTATTCCGGCTTGAAGTTCCGCCTATCTGCCCTAGGAGAAATTGGGAATTGAAAATTGTCAATCTCCAACTTTTGCCCGAGGATAGAATCAATGTCTATCTCCGTTTCCTCCGGTAGTTGGGCTAGGCAAGGCAATCACCTGAAGTGACTGTACAGGTTCAGAGTTGCGGGCCGACTGGTAGATCGGCGCGGATCCCACGAAATTATAACTGATCCGCCTGCCCATGTCGCCTCCATATTTGGAGCTGTATTTTGTTTCAGGTGGGGAACGCTTGTATCCGGTCCCAGGAGATGACGCCAACCACTGGCATCTCCCTCGGTGTGCGCACCCTCCCCTTCTGCCACGCCCCTGGGCGCGGCGCGGTGGCCGTGAGGTAGGCCACCTGTTCCATTAGCGTTGATGCTAACGGTGCCGCTCCGCCGAGCTTTTATTTTCACAGGGCGGCATGGTTTCCTGCATTAATCATCCATGTCGTCGCTTCCCCCGTCGCCGAACAGAGCGGCGTAGTTAGGCCGACGGTTCCGACGCAGGTTATAGCCACCTTTCGTCGGGACATGGTCCTCTTCTGTTTTTCCTGGGCTCTGTACCGATGTATCCGAGATCGGTACATCACCGCAGGGCAGTTTTATGGGCTTGTTATTGCCTGGAGGGGATCTCCCCACCAGCGGCTGGCTTTTGCCCCTTCGTTTAGCTCGTTTGCGTTTCCTTTGTCCATTAGCGCCGGCTGCTCCCCGTCCACAGGCGGCTTTGTTAGGAACAAAGGATAAGTTTGGTAACAGTGCGGTGTCCGCACTGGCACCCTGACCATCAGTGAATTGCCCATCTGACTCTGCTAAATCAGTGGGACTTGGACCAGGTTTTTGTGTAGGTACCTCCCCGGCCATTGGAATTGCATCATGCTCACGGGGACCGGTCGTTCCCGATGAGTTTTCAGTCTCAGCACCCCTAGTTTTGCCTCTCTTTTTGGCAATTTCACCCGACGGGGTGTGACGCAATTCAGGGTTTCGGTCAGGATCTGCCCCTTTTGAGTTAGTTGTTATTGCTTCTCTCACCAGTTTGGGAATGATATGAGGGACAGCTGGGGACCAAGGTCCATGTGCAGGCTTAAGCTTTGAAATATTCACTAAATGTGGTATTTGTTTCCCAGTTTTCAGCGACACTAGTCTAACGAGATGATCCCCTTTAGTTTCAATCACCCGGTAGGGCCCAGTGTACCTGTTTGAGAACTTAGACGCTTTATTTTCACTAGCTAAAGGGTCGTACATGTATACCATGTCACCTTCATACATCTGAGTAGGCCGCGCCCGCTCATCAATTCTTACTCTCAGATCTTTTTCATAGTTTTGAACTACCCTTTCTGCCATATTCCTAAACATAGCAATGTTGTCCTTTGTTTGCATGAAGAATTCGCAGTCATTTAGCGTTTCAGGGATTGTTCCCTGCTCAGGCATTCCCATACTGATTGGATCTCTGCCAAACAATAGGGTGTGAGGACTGTATCGCGACCGTACACTGATCGTGGACCGAACTGTCCATAGCGCTATGGGAAGCAGGTCAGTCCAATTACAGTGATCATCAGGGATATAATATGCGATCAGGTTCTCGATTGTTTTGTGTAATCTTTCCACTCGGGCGTTGCCTGTCGGCATTCACCCGGTGGTGAACGTTTGTTTGCACGCTAGTCGTGTAGTGATTTCCCGGAATAGCCCCGAGAGGAAGGCTGCTCCTCGGTCGGTATGCAGGCGGTTTACCCGTCCATACCGACACACTATTCCGGTTAGGAAACAGTTGGCCGCGGTCTGCGCGGTTGAATCTTTCGTGGTGAAAGCCTCTGGCCATCCGGTTAGTAAGTCTATGAAGGTCATGATATATTTTGACCCATCCCTAGCCCTCTTTAGTGGCCCGATAAAATCACACTGAACCACCTCAAAGGGACGGGTTGGTCTCTCCCAAGACTTAGCTAAGGCCTTGAAATGTGGGGCCCGCCTCCTCAGAGAGCAGGTCTCACATGCTTTCACATAGTCTACTATATCGGCGTTCATGTTCCGCCAGTAGAATCTCTCAGAGATTTTGGTAGTAAGGTTACTGATCCCTACATGTCCCCCAGCTAAGATGTCATTATGTAACAGTCTCAGGACTTTGGGAATTAACCTTCCTGGAACTATCATGCGGGGTTTTAGTCTTACCAGTTGGTCTTGGTGTTTGCTATACCTTTTGACGTTGAACCTACAGAGCACTCCTGGCGCTATCATTCCCACAAAGTCGGCTTGATCCATTATTCGCCTAGCTTCGAGAGGATCTGTCGGTAGGTCTCCGTCCTGTAGATAATCTATCAGTTGCGTGCACTCTGCATCTTGGAGTTGTGCGTTTATTATCGTAGCCACAGAAAGCTCTTCATCCTGAATTTCGGCCTCGAATAATTCACATCCCACAGCGGGCTCATATTCTTCACCTGGGACATGTTCATGATAGACCCTGGACAAATAGTCCGGTAGAAAGTGAGTCGCTCCTGGCTCATAAATGATTTCAAAATCAAAATCTGATAGCGCTAAAGCTCACCGTCTCAGCCGAGCTGACGGGGCTTTGTAGGCACTTTGCAGCAGGGGGATCAACGGTTTGTGATCGGTCACTATTGTGATTTTAGCTCCCTGCAACATGTCCTCATAGTTCTTAATACCTTTAATTACTGCCAGAGCCTCTTTCTCTGTTACCGAATAATTTAATTCGGCGTCACGGAGGGTACACCCCCAGAAAGCAACCGGACGGTAGATTTCATCTAGTTTGTGACACACCGCTGCACCGCACGCGGCGTCTGATGCATCAGTTAATAAATAGAAATGCCCTCCTATATCCGGATGGATTAGTAAGGGTGGCGAGGTCAGCAGTTTCTTTAACTGTTGAAACGCCTCCTCGCAGGCCTCTGTCCATTCAAAAGAGACTTCTTTCTTTAGCAGCCGGTTTAAAGGCTTTGCTAGGTCAGCGAAATTAGGGACAAACGGTCGGTAGTAGTTACATAACCCTAGAAAGGATTTAATAGTTTTCACATTATGCGGGCGGTTAAAGGCTGTGATCTTTTCTGTGGTAACCTTTTGTGTAGCCACCCCTTCGGCGTTTACTACGTGGCCGAGGAAATTAATCTCACTGCGGCACCACTCACACTTAGACGGTTTCAGTTTGAGGTTGGCTCTCGCTAAAGCTTGGAGAACCACCTCAACACTCGCCAGGTGTTCGTCAAAGGTAGTGTCGTAGACGATTACGTCGTCTAAATATGCTAAGCATGTTCTAGGAATCAAGCCCTTTAGCGCAATGGCCATCACCTTGGTAAACTGCCAAGGCGCGCCAACTAATCCGAAAGGTACACGCTTATACTGATATACACCCATTGGGGTTTCGAAGGATTTACTTTCCATTTGCACTGCGTCTTTCATTACCTCTACAGAAATCCTACAGATGGACATTGGGGTCTCTGTTTTAGTTAGATAACACAAGTCTAGGAACTCTTCTATCTGATCTTGGTTTACCTCAGGCACTGCGCATTCTTCTGCAAAAGCTAACACTTCATGTGGAGTGATTTCTTGCATTTCGTCTAGCGGATTCATGACTTTAATCCACCACTGACTTCCCATCGTATTCACGCACCCCTCCACTAGGACAGGTGCGGTTACTGCCGGTGCGCAGTAAGCTACTGGTGAGTCTAACCCCAGCGGCTCTCGGGTGGTAACCGGTATGATGCATTCATTTCCCGGTGGAATTTTCACTGTTTCTTTGCTAACTATAGGGTTTCCACAAAACACTTCTATCTTTGCGCCTGGTAGAGATAAATCTGAACGAAGCACTGTTAATAAGTTTCTACCGATTACTATGGAGTGGCATAGATCGTCCACTATGTTGAAATCATAGCAAACCACTGATCCCTGGATGGAAAACTTACACCTAATCTGTTCTAGTATTACTTGAGACGAATTGTCTGCCAAACTGATGTTTCCTTTCGATACTTTCCACTCATCTAAAATGCATTGTTTAGGGATCTGCTGTTTACAAAGGATAGACATGAAACAATCGCTCGCCCCGGTGTCTACCAAAGATTTAACCTCTTTCTGATCATTAAATCTTAGCGTTAAGAAAAATGCTTCGTCTCCTATCTCCCTTCTAGCCGGTCCGTCCACTGCGCCTAATTCTATCGTGGAATGAACAGACCTATCCTCTAGTTTCCCTGGCTCTTTTGCTCGTTACCACCAGGTTTTCCATCTTTATACATACGCGGTGGTTTTTCTCTCAATCTATTCTTCAACCACAGGCACGCCTCAGTCGAGTGGCCAGGTTGTTGGTGAATGATACAGAACTTACTCTCATCGAACGGTAACCTAGGCCTCTCCCCTTTCTGCTGAGTTGGCCCATTCTTTCCCTTGTCTACTTCCCTACTCGGGGCGTTATTAGTTTTGGTCTTCTGGTCTAAGTTCCTTTCGCCTTTCTGACCTTCATACCTATCTTTTCTTTCATAACCTTGCTGTTTATAACCACTACTGCTCTGGGGAGATCCATTTTGCCCCGGCTTTGGTTTCTGAAACCATGGGGCGGCCTCCAGTCGGGCCAGCACCACTCCAAACCGTTCAGAGATGGAGTTGAGAGCTGTGGTCTCCTCTGACGCTTGGCTTCCAGCCAGCTCGCTCACTGCATTGGATATTTTAGTTCCCCCTTTGCCTTTGTCCAACGATTCTAGTCTCGTTGCACAATCCACCGCTTCGGTGAACGACTTAGGGTCCAGTATAGCTACCTGTCTGGCTATGCCCTGTTTTAATCCTTCTAAAAACATGGCTAACATCATGCTTTCGCTTGCTTCTGCCTTAACCTGCTTTTGTTTCAGTACACCTGCAAATTCGATCACGCTCTGGTCCTTTCCTTGTTTAAGGGCACAGAACTCTGCGTGTTTCTGCCACTTAGCTCTTCGATCACCGAAGATCTTTGTCATCTGAGCTTCTAGTTTCTCAAATGTGTCTTTCTCACTTTCAGCTAACGCTCCTGCCCAGTCGTCTGCCCTTCCCTTTAGGCCTAACAGCGCCATATTCAGTAGATGGGCGTCCGACCAGTCATAGATAGCTTTCAGTCGCTTCAATTCCCTGAAATACTTTTCTATCTGCTCATCTTCCTTTCCACTAAACCACGGTAACCTAATGTTCGGTCCCCTTTGGTGACCATGGTGGGTCGTTTCACGTCCTGGCGCTGGTGCTTGACCCAGTGCCAAACCTAGCTGTGGTAGAATTTCCCAAATATTCGGTTGATTTGGCGGGTTTGGAGGATTGTTCTGTCCTGGTGGGCCCGGTGGACCTGGAGGATTTGGAGGGTTGTTCTGTCCTGGTGGGCCCGGTGGACCTGGTGGTCCTGGCGGGTTGGGTTGATTAGGTTGGTTCAGAAGAGGGTTGTTGGGTTGGTTCGGAGGAGGGTTATTAAGTTGGTTTAGAAAAGGGTTGTTGGGTTGGTTCGGAGGAGGGTTATTAAGTTGGTTTAGAAAAGGATTGTTGGGCTGGTTTGGAGGAGGGTTATTAGGTCCTGGTGGGTTCGCCTGGTTATTCTGGCCTGCCGGAGCTTGCTGACCCTGTTGGTTACCCGCTCTTCCTCGGCCTGCGTTAAGATTGGCTCCGATCGCCATCGCCTGCAGTAGGTAAGGGAACCAAATGTTTTGCTCAATCCCACCTTCTGCCGGCACGGCTCGGCCAGGCTGTTGGCCTGGTTGGCCACCCCCATCATTTTGCTGCAGTCCCCCAGGGTTTACCCCAAGATTAGGCTGCTGTATTCCTGGATTCACACCCCTAGCTTCCCCTTCACCAGGTTGCTGAAGTTCCCCAGGGTTTATCCCAAGATTGGGTTGATTCTGAGGGGGATTATTAAGAAGGTTTTGAGGAGGGTTAGGCCCTTGTGGGTTGGCCTGATTATCCTGGCCTCCCTGAGCCTGTTGGTTAAGAGGAGGGTTAGGCCCCTGAGGATTGGCCTGATTATTCTGGCCTCCTTGAGCCTGTTGACCCTGTTGGTTACCCCCTCTTCCTTGACCTGCCTGTAAAGGGGCTCCCATTGCTTGCGCTAGGAAAGGATGCAACATATTTTGTTGTATAGGCCCAAGGTCTATCCCACCTCCTGCCGGCGCGCCTCGGCCCGGTTGTTGGATTGGGATTTGGCCATTCCCATCGTTTTGCTGATGTCCCCCAGGGTTCATCCCACGATTAAGCTGCCATGCCCCCGGATCTACACCCCCAGCTCCCCCTTCACCGGGTTGTTGGAGTTGGTTTTGGTCACCCCTTTCTCCTACTAGATCCACCAAAGGTACGCCTCCCTCCGCCATATTATCTTCGTGGAGGTTTTGTATATCGTGATCGTCCCACTGTTCCCTCACAGGTATTTCCTCTACACTAATTTCGTCCTCACTTTCCTGTTTGTCTTTCTTACCTGTGCCTAAAACATCCTCGGTAATAAGTTCAAATGATGACGAGCGTGATTTCTCTCCTCTAACTAGTTTTCTATCAGGACTACCCTCTCTGACATTTGCGACAGCTTGTTCTGTTTCACTGTCTCCTTCCTCGTCTTCGCTTTCGTATTTATCATACGGCTCAGGGGCTGCAATGTCCCCTTCTCTATCACTTTGGATTTCTAGCGTTTCCCTTTCTGCTTTATCCTGATCGCTTAACCTCTCTAACTCTTCATGCTCTTTGGAGCTTGTTTCTGCTAACTTTCTTATGAGTTCTGCCGGGTTAGAACCATACTCATCCAACCCCAGATCTGGAGCTTTTGCTCCTTTATTAGCGTCGTTCAAGTTTTCCTCAATATCATAGGTTAGCCGATAGGGTTGTAAATTGCCTACTTTGTCACTGTTTCCCTCTGCTTCCCTTTCCACTCCCTTGTCTCTACCTACTGTTTTCCTTTTAACTACAGTGGACTGAGAAATGGACGCCCCCGGGTTGGGGTGAGTCGGTGTTACCAGCGGGTGACTGATAGACTCAAGTCGTTTGGGATGTGGATAGGTGAGAGAATTCCCATCAGGTTGAATTACCGGATTTGTGGGGCGTCTCCCCCCTGATGGGTTGGAGTTATCTGCGGTGTTTTGTCGATTTTTTCTGTCCCCTATGGGAAATAAGTAATCCTCATCGAAAGTTTCCTGTTCACTTTGTCCTCCTGCTGCAGGTAATAAACGATAGGGAACTCCTTGACTACACCACGGATTGTTCGCATCGGGTCCATAAGTAGAGTGAGAGCTAGCACCAGGTTCGTGGCCCGTAGGTGGTACATACCCCGGATTCCAATATTGCTGGTAGTCTTTAAGACGGTTCCGCCCTTCAACTCGTCCCGAGTGTGTTAGGGTTTCAAGTCCTTCGTCAAGAACCGGCCTATCTTTGGACCCTAGGTGCCAGGAAAATGGTTTACCTCTGCCACGGGTTTGGTAATTATGAATACCTTCGGGGCAGAGCTGCTTGGGTCTGGCTGAGACCCCCTGTCTCTGTGCCTCCCCGTCTAAGGAATCACCTACCTGGTGGCGGTTTTCCACATTTCCTGTATATGATGTTGACACATCGTGTCCTGCGGGCCGCAAAGATTGAGGCTGGGCGTTAGAAGAAGCCTCAAATTCACCGGTGGCTGACATCAAGGATGAGCAAAACAACAAAAGTCATGTTTCGGGTAATCTCCACCAAATGAACTATTGTTAGTTTATTTTTTAATACTGCGTGATGTGTATAACTAATTAATCCGTGAGTTGTTCATCCAGGTTATCGATCCGATCAGCCTGCGTTAAAAGTTAATACATCCATTCCCCAATAGTTCAAAAGAAATGGACGATGAGGGAGCTGGTAAAGTGAAAGGTCTTTCATTCAATTAACATCTCATCCCGAGTCAAAGCCACAGTGAATAAGTCTCTATCAGTCCACCTTCCCATCTCCTATCAGCAATCAACCACATTTAGAATACAAGTTGTTCCAACACATCCTAGACCGCCCTAGTGCTTAGCTCTATCACAATCCTTTGTCCGACGCTGTTGGTAGCGGTAAACTCCAGTATACTGCGCAAGAGCCGTAGGTATTACTCCAAGCAGTTCTTCTATTTCTATGGTTAACTCTAACTTCTAACTAACTCGCTCCATACCTTTGCAACACCTTTTATACCGGTTAACAGGTGGCGCTGGGAGCGTAAAATATCTCTGCCTAGAGGTAGACTTGCTAGGTCTGATCCCAGCTATATTATACAGGATGATTATATATTAAAAGTACTAAGCTATTAGTACAGAAGCATGTTTTTGCAAGGTCGCCTGATTAAGCTCCTCTATTTGGGCAACACTATCATACGGCTCCTGTTGTACATGAGATATGTCAGTAGTATATGGAAACAGTAATTTGGATATTGAATCATCTCATGTTCTTTATTTACGTGACATTGATAGGCCATAAGGATTATGGGGGTTGACCACTAAATTCGACACGGCGACATGGCCGTTTTTGGGCTTAGTGACATACGACATTGGCCTTTCTTAAATTCGACACGGCGACATTAAGATCGACATGCGACATAGCTTTTAGTACATTTGACAAGGCTTATTCTTAAATTCGACATGGCGACATGTCCATTTCTTAAATTCGACATCCGACATGGGGACCCCCCCGTCTAGACCCCCAGGATTAGCATGTTCATAATATAATATAATGTGAAAATATCAAACTTTGATACTTATCATAATCATAAAAGATCCTGATGAAGACTGTCAAAAGTCAAAACATGCCGATTATCCGCATATTTATTCAGTTGTCTATTTGAATAAATACCAACATTGTCCATCAACACTGTTGTGGAGTTTGGTGTATTTTCAACTTTTTAATTTATCATAATTATATGCAATCTATGTAATATAGGCAAGGTCAGGTACTGGAATCAAAGCGAATCAAAGCGATACATACTGCAGGTTTATTTCACAATATAGGCCTACATGACGTTGTCGCGGCGATTGCTTCTCTTATTTGGGCAACAAAGTAGTATTAAATGGAAATGGGAATTCATAGTAGATGGTTTGATTGTTATCGTGTGTCCCCCCCCCCCCCCCTTTTTTTTTTTTTTTTTTTTTTTTTACTTTTTTTTTCTTTTCTTTTTGGCTCAAATATTAATTTAAAATTGTACTATATACACGCCCCCCCCCCTTTTTTTTTTTTTTTAAAAATGCCTGGATCCGCCCCTTGGAATATAGCTATGTATTATACCTATAGTCCAAGTGTGATCCTTAGGTGGTGGTTTTATAGAGAAGGGTGGATAAGACTTGATAGAATCCCACCACAGAAAATTACAGCATTTTCTTCCCATAGCCTTCATGACGGTAAGACAGGCGACTACATAACTAAACGTACTCTCAACAACTATAGTGTAATCTGAAAGTATCTGGTTTGACCGTATAATAACAGATATGACATCTATCAAAGCAAAGTGGTGGTAATTAACAGTTAACTTAATTAAAATTAATGTGACCCACCAGCGGGAAAGGATGCTCCAGGCGGAAATTCAACATTTAAGAGGATGGAATAAGCTTTCAAATGATACCAAAAATGTGAAATTGTGTTCATTATCAAAGAAGTTACAGGTAATAGAACATAGGAACGTCAGTGTTCCTGAAAAAGACAATAACATGAATTGTTCAGTATTTACTGGGTTATTTGATAACAAAACATAAGTCTTGAAAAACATAAATGGCAATTTATAAAATACTATTGTGATCATAAATCTTGATCTATAAATTGTATTGTTTATCTGTTTGAAGTGGGAATATTTTCAAGTTATATTTTTCAACATGATGTCACAATTTCTTTAATAAATCACTAAAATTATTGTCTCCATGGCAACCAAATTACTATTGTTTGGTAAATTTTGGGAATAAAACGTTCCATTGACATTCCAAATAAGGATATTTTGGAATGAAATAAAATCTTTTGAGTAGGTCAGCTGAATTGTACAAAAAAAGGTTAGTCTAAGACAGTTTTAACACTATTTTTCATTAAATTACTCATATCTCTTTAAATATTAGTCCTATGGCATTGGAAAAATGCCCCTTGGAGCATCCTTTCCCCCTGTTGAGTCGCTAATACTTGTAATACTATATCCAGCAACTATTTCATTTACTCCACAGCAGGTTTATACAAAGTTTGAAACACTCATCTGTACCTTTTGTTTAAAGGATAGCTTAAGCAACAATATGTACTGAGATTGTGAATTAGGGAATGGGGTTATTCGATCTTAAAAATTTGATAAGAATTAATATAAACCATCAAATTACAGAAAGACCTCGTCTTAATGTTTTCATAACTTTATACGTCTCATGATAGAATAATGCGGAATCATGGTTTTGTAATTCCGTGAGGCAGCTTCCTCTATAATAAATCTACGTACTTTACAAAATATACCCTATACCTAATTTTAGAATGTGTCTTCTTTCACAGTACTTTTAGGAACAAGCCCTATTCTCATACATTTTCTTTCTTTCTTTTATGTTTGTATGTTTGTTCCATATAATTACTTTCTTTTCTCCTATTGAATATGGAATTATCTAACATATGAATGGTTACATACCTTATTGTGATTCTTGTTAATCATTTGTGATTTCTTATCAGTAGTAAACCCCAAGGTCGAGTTCAACTCGTGGCGCGAAATGCGCAGGGTTTATCGGCTCTAGCTAGGGCTCATTTATGCGCGCATTTCGCGCCAACGAGTTGAACTCGACCTTGGGGTTTACTACTCACGGCTAAGGAAAAATTATTTTAATCTAGGGCATAGCCTTATTTACTAAATATCATATAAGTTTATTTCAATATCGAAAATAAATTGAAATATACTATATTAATTTATAAATCTTCTAAATCAATAAATTTGTTAACCCTGCTTGTATAGCCTCATGTTGACGAGAAAACGTCATCGCTTTTCGTGTATTTCGTGTAGTCTTAATCTCGTTAAGATTTGCTTGTATTTACTAAATCGTTAAAATTTGCTTGTATTTACTAAATATCTAATCGTTAAGATTTGCTTGTATTTACTAAATATCATATAAGTTTATTTCAATATCGAAATTAAACGTATATTAAAAATGGTGTTTCTATATAATAACAAAAAACATAAATCATAAATTGTGGTTATGTTCATATTTAATTCATTTTTGTACATTCACATCTCCTTGGTTTACATCTCCTTGGATTTTCACAAGTATTGATTGCATCTCCTTGGATTTCATAAGTACTTAATTTCATTTTTGTACATTCACATCTCGTTGGATTTTCACAAGTATTGCATCTCCTTGGATTTCATCACAAGTATCACATCTCCATGGATTTCATAAGTACAATACATGTTGTAAGTACAATACATGTTGTAAGTTCTTTTGTATTACAAACATAACCTTTTTGTTGTAATAACCTTTTTTATTAAAAAGCGCATCTACCTTTAAGTAAATTATAGAAACTTTACAGGTTTATTTATTCAATTTAATTATTTTATAAATGTTATAGGTTTATAAATGTTATAGGTAACTCGGCTTGAATCTACTTACATTCTAACAGTTTTAATATTTCAACAATTTTAATATTTCAACATCAATAACAAATCAACATCAGTAACGAACCACTCTTAACAGTTTTAATATTTTAACATCAGTAATCACTCTTAGCAGTTTTTATTTCATCATTTAATATTCCAACATCAGTAACCAAACTTAATGTGACCTTATTTATACTCAGTAGATTTAAATGTACTTAACCAAAGACTATAATGGCATTTGTTTCAAGGCTTCATCCTTCAAACAATTAAGTCCTTATTAGTTCAGTTTAAGTAACCATACATCTGTAGTCGCCAAAACTTGAGCTCGAAGGCAATCGCGCTGGAAGGCACTTCTGCTAACCATCGTAATAACCTTTAAGCGAACTTCATTCACGGCGAGCCAAGGTCCAGTCACTTCTCGTAGCAACCCCAGGACCACCAGTCAAGGTTACTTCTTTCATCTACTGGTGAGCCAAGGTCCAGTCACTTCTCATAGCAACCCCAGGACCACCAGTCAAGGTACCACCAGTCAAGGTTACTTCTTTCATCTACTGATCAGTCCAGTTGTAAGCTTATGGTAACCGCGCTGGAAGACTTCTTTCCATCGTGATAACCTTTACATACAACTTCATTAGTCACACAGTTTAGGTTACACTTTAGTCAACTATCACAGGTTGACTACACAAATTTAAAATTATAATACATGTTAAAATTTTAAAAGGTTGAAGACAAACAATTTTTAAATAATATAAAAATTTAAAACTTAAATCAAATAATAATATTAAAAACATTTCTTAAATTCAAGCCGAGCATACTTATAACAAATTATTATTTTATTATAACAAAATAAATTACTAATACTAATATTAACCTGTAAACTTTCTTTTATTTACATTTGAATATATAAAGCTTGTCTTTAGCAAATTTATATAAATTCTTGTAACCTTAGCTAGTTTTCAAACATAAAAATATTTGCATACATGTTCAAACGGTAGAAATATTTGTATCTAATTTGTTTGACATATATTTCCTTGCAGTCGGTTTATCTAATAGAGGTTGAATAAGTTTTTTATTTTCACACCTTAAAAATAATTTTTCAATTATTTTACCCTTCATTTTTTGTGACAGCATCATACAATCCAAAAATACATATTCAGGTTGCAATATTGGTTTCTTTAACTCTAAACCTATAACAATCAAACTAACTACTAGTGTTAAAGTTAACCCTCCAAAACCAAGCTTTGTTGGAGTAGGTTTTAAATCCATTTTGGATAAAGCTTCCATTTCAATACATATATATATATAATGCAATAAATCATTAATCTTAATAAAATTTATAACCTTATGTATTGCCTCATAATGAGACTACTATTTTTTTCAACACTTTCTGCATATGTTTAGAACATAAATAACCAGCTTTACATTGATTTTTTCCTTCTACTTTTTTTCTTTGCAGCCTTTTTACAAAACGCTTTACAAGTAAATCATTTTTTAATCTATTATCAGAAAATTTTTTAAGTATTTCTTTTAAAGTTTTTCCCTTACTTTTATGAAAAACATAATATACAGTATATTCACCACAGACCTTAGATAATATAGATTGCAAAGCCTGTGTATTATACCTATACGTTTTATTTATTTGCTTAATAAACATTCTAAAATATCTTTTTAAAGGTTTTAACCCATATGAATCAAAGTATTCTGGTAAGGCTTTGCGTGACTTTAAGAAAAATGCTACCCAATGTTCACCAGCTTTATAATCTTCATCAGTATTAACAATATATGCTGCAGGATATTTGATACCTTTTAAACATGGTAATCGATTTGATGAATACACACCTTTAAAAATACTGGAATTTACACAATTACTTTTCAAAATATTTTCAATTTCATATCCGTACATTTTTACATTAAAGTAAACTTGAAATTACTTCAGGCTGATTTGCAGGACCTAAAGCAAGCATGCTATCATATTCATTATAAAATATCATAACTATTCCATGAGCAACAGGATTTTTTAATGTTGCAATTACATTAATTGTACCACTTTCAGTCAACTCAAAACTATTTGCATTTGGTGCGGTTTTAGATAAATCAAAACAAAACAAAGTATTACCATTCTTAAATTCATCTGGCGTTATACTCACAGGGTTATTTGAAAATAATCTCCCTGTTGCATACATCATTGCTGTGTATGCTTCATGGAAATTATCTTCATCGAAATCTAATTTTGACATTTCACAAAAAGGTGAAATATCTTTCCCCCTTTGCAAAACAATATCTGTAACCCCAAAATTTTGAAAATTAAATGGATTGTGAGTTAAACTCCCATCCCATGCACGTGAATCAACTAATCCCACAATTATTCTTTTAGGAAGTTCACCATTTGAAATCATTCTATTTTCTTGCAATATCGATCTATTTGGACCTTGAGTTGAATACTTTAACTCAACTCTTCTAAATGGAAATTTCATAAGTTTATTTTTTTCTCGTGCCATATCTAATTCATTTAAAAAAACATCATCTAAAGTAACTCTTTTAACAAATAAAACAGCATCTTCTATTTCTATTTTATATTGCCTTGTAGCGCTTTGTGCCATTAATGCAAAATTTTCCTCATTTCTAATCAATCTTATTTTCATATCTACATCACCTGGAAATTTTTTAGGTTGATTAAAAAGATCATTATGAATTTTGCAAATAAGTTGAAAACTTTTACCATATTGTGTTGTAAGAAATCTTTTCTTTGCACCAGTATTATGAGTATCATCAAAATCTTCAACTTCATTAAAATCTTTATCATCTAAAAAAAACCCAGAAAGTTCTCCAAAAGATTCAAGAACAGAACGTTTATAACCTAAAAGATATTCTATATAAGCCTTGTATGCATAATGAGTATCACTACTAGTTATTAACTTATTACTTATATAAATTTCCACATCTTTAAATAAGGCTCCAGACAAATAATTAACAGGAAATACTTTTGATGGATTTGGAATTTCACCTGCATGAGCTCCTTGTGCTGGAGGTCTTGCAGGTGCAGTTCCATCTGGTTTTAGTATTTTTAAAGTAAGATGTAAAAATGTTTGAGACAAGTCTATAAAATCAGCTTTATTTGATTTAAATGCAAACTCTAAAGGGCCACCTTGACTTACATTACTAATTGAATATAATTTTGAATAAAAACTTGTTCTAGATGTTGCATCTGTTGGTGGAATATTAAAATAATCATAACTTGAATCAACACACAGACAAGAATCTTTATGCATAGCCATTTTTTAAATTATACATTAAATTATCAAACTAGTTTTAGATCTTATCTTAAGAAGATTTAGATCTTATCTTAAGAAGATTTAGCTAAATATATCTTCTTCTTCAGAATCATAAGTTACTCTCCTCTTTTTTCTTTTATTTTCTTTAAAACTAGACTGATTTTTTCTTTTTTGTTTATTTGATATTTTTTCCTTTATTTTGTCAGAAATATAGTCCACAGAATCTTTTGTTAATTCTTCCAACTGTTTCTTTGCCTCTTTTTTCAAAACTTCTTTAGCACTTTGACCCTGAATAATTTTCTTAACAGCAGTCATTCCAGCTTTTTTCCCTCTCTTAATAATTTCACGCTTAGCTGTTTTGGCAACATTCTTTAAAGCGGGCTTTGCCATTCTTAAAGCTGGTTTAATTAATTTAACTGCAGGTTTAGCTAAACGCAAAACTGACTTCGCTATTGCTGAAAAAATACTTCCTATACCATATCCTTTTTGATTCTGAACTCCAATAAATGGAGGAATAAAAGAATATCCTCCATATCCATAACCCTCTTGTAAAAATCGAGAATTATTTTCATCAAAAAAATGCTTATAGTCACAAGCATGATTTTCTCCACAATATTTTTGCATTTTAATTATTATATACTTTTAACTTTATAAACATTAAAAACGCTAACATTTGATTCATTTAAGATTTAAGATTAATCTTAAAGTAATTTACTTTTCAGCTGGTTTCCATGCATCCCATTTTGAAGTATGTTTAATTCTTCTTCCAAACCTTGATCTTTCCTCTGCACTATCTTTTGTTTTCTTACTGCCTGAAAAAATCCTGTCTTGATATGGTTTGTTCATAGATTTCTTTTTCTTTTTCTTTTTTAAAGAATCAAAAATGTCAACCTCTGGTTGATCAAATGTAGGCGAAGGTAACTTTTCTTCTATTTCACCAATATCAATGTTAGCACGGTTTTTTGAAATAGGCGTATAAAAATCATCTTGATCTGGAAGACCAGCAAAATCTAATTTATCCTCTTCATCTTGACTTAAAGATTTATTAATAGTTTCCATAATTTTTTCTCTTTCAGTTTCTTCAAGAGGATATTTAGCAGGAGTAAGAAATTCATCATCTTTATTTTTTCGAAAACTTTCAGGTTTATTTTTAAACCAAGATTTTGGTACTTTTACTGTTTGTAAAAATTCCCAAAGTTGATCAACGCCTCGAGGTTCCTTTTCGAATTGTTTTGTTTTTGAAAAAAATTTCATTATATTTAAAATATTTGAACCTTTAATAACTTTGCCCTGTAAATTTATTTCTCCCTCAGCATTCCATGTTCCATTATTTTCCAAAATTTTATCTAAAATACTTTGTGCATTTGGTCTTTGTGACACTGAAATTCCTTTTAATATTTTAAAAGTACTTGGCTTTAAATTATTTTTATCATCTTCAGTTCTTCTTCCCTCTAAATTTAAATCCTTAGTTAAAGCTGGTTTTACAGGAGGTGGTATATATGTTGTATGAACAGAATAAGGCTTTTTATTAAACATACGCTCCTGCATTAAATCTTTTTGTCTTTTTAAAGTATAAAGTTCATTATGACTAGGTACTTCTTCACTAAAGGTACAGCTTTTAAACATTGCATAAGGAATTATTATACTTTCTTTAAAAGTAGCCATTTTGGTAATTTTAATTTCAAGTTAATTCTTGTTAATCATACAAAAATTAATCAATATTATGCATTACTTATACCTGCTGCAACAGATGCAGCTATAATTGGAAGTAAAAGTGGTAAAAATCCTCCTTTCTGTTTTAAAACTTCTTTACGTTTCTTAAAAGGCATTTTTTGTTTTACCACTTCTCTTAAAACTTTTTTAAATTTCTTTAACTTATGATAATGTGACTTCTTTATAGGTATATTTCCTTTCAAAACATTATAGACACAATCACAAATTGCATAAATATCTTCAGCATCAGCTGAATCAAGAATTCTATTTCTCTTCTTTTTGCTATGTGCCTCACATACTAAAACAAGAAAATGTCTATGCTTATGAGCATAGCTTTCTTTCTTTGTCTTTTTTAACCTACCCATTTTACTTTAAATAATTTAAGTTTATTATGTACATAATCTTAAAGACATTTCTTTAGTGTGTAAAATTAATCGTGACTCAATGTAAACTAATAATAATAATACAAATAAATAAATATTTCAATTTTGTTTTATACCTTTGTCAAACAAACAATAAAATTGCTTTCTTTTTTTGTCTTCTTTCAAGTACATAATCTTAATGGTATTTGTTATTAAACTTCTATTCAACAAGTACATAATCTTAATGGTATTTGTTATTTAACTTCTATTCAAAGTAAAACAATGTTGAACATCTCCAAACATATTTGTACGAAACATAGCATTTTTAGGTGATTGTTGATGGCCATCTATAAATAAATAGCCGTGCGGTCTATCAACAGCATGTGTAAATATATTAACAAAGCAGCGTTGATTCTTAGGCATTAATTTTCTAGCAAGAGAATAAGCTATAGTTTGGTCTAATGGCGAATTGAAAATACATAAATAGGTAGCATTTTTAGTTAAATTTTTTCTTTCCTTACCATCATGAAATAAATTTTGCGAAATAAAAATAACACTTACATTTTCATGATGTGTTCGCTTGGTAAAAAATTCTGAAACTAACTTATTATTTCCACATTCAGCCATTAAATCATCAAAAATTGCTAGTCCTCTTTTATTAGAATCTATTAAACTATTAAAAGACTCTGGTAATCCGTTATAAAATTGAACATTTCTTAATTGTAAATATGGATCACGTGGAAAAGTTTCTCCATAAAACCATAGAATATAATCAAATTCATTATCAACTATCCTTGAATCATTTTTTAACAAATCAATAACAAAAGTAGTTTTTCCACAATTACTTGGTCCAGCTATTATTAATGAAAATGGTGTTTTTAATCTAGCATCAAAAATAGTAAATTGACCTTCAAACGCCATTGTACACGGATTAAATTTTGTAAATATTTCCTTAATCTTACACGAATTAATATTCAACCTTTTACTTTAGACATTTCTTCTTTATATACTCCTCTCCTCCTTGTAATCTTACACGAATTAATATTCAACCTTTTACTTTAGACATTTCTTCTTTATATACTCCTCCTTGTAATAATTCATTATTTCTATCCTGTAAAACATAAGTTACAGGTTTTGTATTTAATATAAAAGCTATTTTAAATATTTCTTTTCTCCAATTTGATAAAAATCCTCTATTAAAAGTCCTTCTATATTTACTTAATCTTACTTTATCTCCAATTTTTAAGTTAAAATCTATTCTTTTAGAATAAAGATGATCTTTATATTGTTTTAACCATAAGTCATGCTGATTATTTTTATTAACTTCAATAGGACTTATACCTAAAGTTCGATGTTTTGTACAATTGTAACTTGAAACAATAGGTTGTAAAGCCTTAAGATATCTTTTAGTTTTATTTGCTTTTAAAAATCTAAATAATTTATTTTTATAAGTTCTTATAAATCTTTCCACTATGGCACATTTGGGATCTTGAAAAGTAGAAAATTGATGTATTTTATTTTGCTTTAAAAAGCGACTAAAAATTCCCTTAAACTCAGAACCTAAATCTGTTTGAACTATTCTAGGTTTCACTTTAGCTCTTTTTAATATTTTTTCAAATGCTAATTTAGTTGTGCTAGAAGTCTTTAATTTCATTGGTTCTACATAAGCAAATCTCGAAAAACAATCTATTGCAACTAATATATAAATGTTTCCATCATTGTATTGATCATTTTTACCTCTTACTATTATTTTTCTTCTTAAAAAATTTTTTATAATTGGTTTAAAAGAAGTATAAGTTCTTGTATTTTGTAAAAAAGTTTTAACATCATTTAAAGTTATATTTTCATTAACACGTTTTGCAGCTTTATATAACTTATTAATAGAAGAAAATGAAGAAGGATGCCTAGAATTAAAATAAATAGATATAAGTACATTTAACTTATCTCTTTGATTCATTGCCATTTTAAATACACATCTACCTTTACATTCTAATCTTATCTTAAGCAAAATTATTTATAATATTACATTGTTTATTTTCAAGCTAAACTAATTTATACTATTCATTAAGCTTAACTAATTTATACTATTCAACTGTCATTTACCCTAAATTACAACGTCTATCTTCTAAGCTGTGCAAAGTCGGGACTCCAAACATATGCACAAGCAATACAATAAACGCCATAAAAAAAGATAAATATTGACATGTATTATACATATTTACACTTTGCTTCGGTTATCCAAGAAGCAAAACACCTCCACAAAAAAAACGAACATGAAACATTTATTTCATGTGCATTCATTATAATATATAATATAATAATATAATATAACTACTTATTGAATTATATTAAAAAAATTCTTTCCTTTTTTGTCATTTCTTATAACCATTAATGGAATTAATCCATATACCATTGCATCCTTATTTTGTTGATTTTTAGCATTTAAATTTTTTTGCTTCACAAATGTAGTTTCTTCATTCTTCATATTAAAAGCATTTTCAATATTTTTTTTAGCTCTACCTCCTGTAACCTTCTTTTTCTTTGCTACAGTTTCTCCATTTTCATTATTCTTAGCTACAGTTTCCTCATCCTGATTTACCTCATTTTGATTTTGAATTTCCTTTTTCTTATACTTTCTCTTAGCTTTTTTTGAAATGTCTTCAACTTTTTTAGTTATATCTTCTTCACTTTCTTCATCAACCTCATTATTTTGAATTTCCTTCTTCTTAAACTTTCTCTTAGCCTTTTTTGAAATATCTTCATCAACTTTCTTAGTTATATCTTCTTCACTTTCATCAAACTTTGAAAACAGTTGCACTGTTGCATCACTTTCTTGATCACTTTCTTCATTTAAAGACTTCTTTTCACTCTGTTTTATTAAATTTTTTTCCTTTTCCTTTATATATTTCTTTTGGCACGAATTGCATCTATTTAAGTCTAATTGAAAATATCTAGGATGGTCATAAGGCTTATGACATCTTATGCACTCCTTAAAAAGACTATCTTCACAAGAAATACAGTACTTCTTACCCTGAACCAAAGATTCCTCACTACCACAATAAAAACACACCTCCATCTTAAAAATTTCTGTTTAAATATTTATAAAATGTAAACTTACATTAATGCTCACCTTTAGGCTTGCTTAAATCCCAAAAATTTAGCTAATCACAAGCTAGTTTTGCTGCAATACTATTCTATTAAGCTTAATATATATCTACCTAATCATTTAAAAACTTATACTTTGCATATCTTCTTCGCTAGAAACTCCAATTTTTTCCAACTCTGTATTCTGTTTTTTAGCTTGTTTCTTACTTTTCTTCTTTTCCTCTATTTCACTGTCCTCATCAGTTGAAAAATCATTTAATTTTTTCTGTTTCTTCTGCTTTCTTGCCTCATGATCTAATTTCTTTAGTCTTCTAGCTATTTTCCTCTTTAACCCAAACAACTCACCTAACTCGTCCTTAGTTACTGTAAAACTTTTATTATCTTTCAACAAATCACTGAAATGAACATATACTTCTGCTTTAAATATTGTTAAATCTAGTCTTTTCTTTCTTCCAAAAGACAAAACATAACGTGATATTGTTTCCTCCTTTGAAGCCATAATTAATTCTATATTTAATAAACAAACTAATAACTACTATAAAATTACTATTTACCTACTATAAAATCACTAATCACAGGAATATTTCCTATGCTTTCCTTTGAACTTTACATATTGTTTTATCTTCCTCTTCTTTTACTCTTTTTTTAGACCTTAACTTATAATTTCCATATGCTAAAGAGTGCACTCCATCTGAACAAAGCCAACGTTTATCTTCAAAAGGCGATAAAGCTAACTTTGTTTCTTTTAAAGTAAACACATCGTGCTTATAACTGCGTATACAGTGAAAGGTAGCAAAAGATTCAGATGCTTCTTTTAAAACTTGTTTAAATTCTGAATGTAAAAGCTTGTCTACACAACTCCTTCTAATTCCTTTAACTCTTTTTATATTCTTTCCTGAATTTAACAGAAAAGAATACATTTTAGGTCTTAAACCAACAAATTCCTTAATTTCTACTCCAGCTGTTTCATCTTTAAATTTACCTAACACTTTTCTATTTTTTAAAGAATATAATAAATTATTTGTTTCTAAATTTGAAAAATCAAAATAATCCCTAATATCATAAAGTAATCTATAAAAATGTTTATGATCTATATAATATATTAGTGAATCAGTATCAGTATAAAGAAGCTGAACAGATTTTAAACCAAATGTTTTTAAAATGACATTATAATGAAAATTGAACATATGCATTTTCGATAAATCTAATATTGTAAAACCAATATAAATAGGTTTATTCAATTCTACTATATTTTTCTTATACTGTATCCCAACAAAATTTGAATTAAAAATATGTAAAGAATGAAAAAGAGGCTTTTTAATCATAGAGGCACATGACTTTTGATTTGTTGTTAATACCATTTTAATTCTTCTTTTTACATTTTCCATACATTTGCCAAACGTAGAGTTATTCATAAGTTTAAAAAATTCCCTATCAAAATCTGAAGTAGCCTCTTTCCGCTTTTGGTTATTAAAATCAATATATGGTTTCATCCAACATGACTGAGAAAAGGATACTATCCTAAAAATTTTAGAAATTTTTAAACCTAAACTTAAATACAATTTTAAATTCCTATAATGTATAATGTACTTTTCCTTTTGACATAAAGTTGAAATTAATTTCATACAGCTTTTAGTATAGCGTTTACCTAAACCTTCCAAAATATTTTTAGCATATGGTGACAATTGAAAAAAATTCACTGCAAGCTTTTCAGGAGCCAAAGGAAGCATATTATGAAAATCATGTAAATAATCAGGATACTCTAAAGTTACCTCTAAAATATATCCTATAGGAGCATCATCAAGAACTTTAGTTACATCAAAACTATCATATTTACTCGGATCAACCCAAGCAAAATTTTTGTAAGGTAAAGGTTGTACCATAGCAAATCCATATAAATTATTACAATCATAATAAACTATATGCTCAGTTTCTTTTCTCACTTTTGCAAATCTTTGAACTACATTTGTCATACCTCCTCGAATACCATCTTCAAAAAAATTAAACATGTCAATATCATTAATTAAATCAAACTTAACCTTTGTAAACTTCATCATAGCATCATAACTCAAAGATGGAGCTGTTAAATATTTAGCTGGATCTAATCCATAAAAATCTAATGACTTTTCCCTAAATGATTCAAAAACATCAGCTAATAGTAATACATCTATTTTTAAATATTGTCTTAAATAATCTTTTATATTCTTACACTTTAAAATTTTAAACATTTTAATTGCATGATCATAATCTAAAGAAGAAATACTTTGATTAGTTAAACTATTAAAAAATGCCTCACGACAAGGTAATTCCTTCTCATCCAGCCTTTCCCACGAATCTATATAGTCATAGCACATAACTCCCTTTCTTATAACATATGGTAACATCTTTTCCTTAAAATGCTTTTTAGTTTCTTTTAAATCTAATGTATCTTTTTTAACTAATAATTCAGCAAGATTAGATAATGAATTTGGAAGAAACTGAAAAGAATCAATAAAAACAAAATTATCTAAAAACATAGCTAAAAACTTTTCTGATGAACGCGGAATAACTTGAACATTAAGTTGTTTTAAATACTTGTACATATTTTTAACAATAAAATGTAAATCATAGTTCATAGCATTATGCATAACAATAGGAATTTTAAAATTTGTAAATTTCAATGCACTACATACTAAATTACATCTATTACAAGCATAATTAACATCTCTACCTTTTCCTTCCCTACCTAAATGCTCATGATCTACAACTCTTTTAATTCCTAAATTAGCAAAAGAAACTCCGCAAAGATAACAAGCTTTTTGCTTAGCGAGATGTAAAATATCCTGTGAATTTAAAGTTAAAGGTTTTCTATCATTTTCAAAAATACAAGATATCTCTGCACGCACTTGATAAATATATCCAAAAAAGTTTTTAAGAACATTAGGACCAATATAAAGAAAAGGTGGTTTAGAATACTTACTATACTTTGATAAAAATAAAATACCTACTGCATTTAATTCATGTCTTGTTTTCATAATAGACTTACCTTTTAACTTATTTACATTTTTATTTAATGTTTCAAAATCAGCATAAATAATAAAATGATTTTTTATTTGTCGTGAAAGATTTCGAAACATTTCTTTTTCACCTATTAAAGGAAGCTTATAAGTTTGTCCAGTATAAACTTTATTTGTACAATTTGCTTTACTATGAAGTTGTAAACCAACTTTATCTCTAAATGAAATTAAACATTTATTACAAAAATACCTTGTTTTTTTCCAATAAAATGGTGTTATGAATGAATTAATATTTCGAATTAACATATAATGATTTTTGTACAAAAGTAAATTAATATGTTTGCGATGTTTATCATCAAAGCTTGTTGAAATATACATTGGATACGGTAAATATTTATTATTATTTACAAATCCCATTTCATTTTGACTAAATAACCCAAAAACATTTATCGTTAAATTATTATTTTTCTCAAAATTTGGAATCTCACTTATTTTAGTTGGAAAAGAAAGACCCTTTAAATTTAAAGAACTTACTAAACCTAAATAAGATGTAAATCTATTAGGATTTACACACTTTTTAAAAGCAGCTAACACAGAATACAAAAAGCACTTGTCATCAGAACATCGTATATTAAGAATAGAATGTTTATTAGGAATTGGTAATGAAACAGATGCACACCCTCCAAAAGGATTACATTTATAAACTGATAAACGTAAAACATTAATTTGTTTTAAAAACCAACCTGAACCCATCTGAATAAACCCATCAAAAAATGCTAAAAGTATTCTTATAGCTTGTATCATTTTTTCTTTTACAGATAAAAATGTTAAAACTTGAGTCATATTGCTTTGAAACCAAGGTTTAATTTCATAATACCTTGATGTATCCAATTTATATTTACCTAATACAACATTAAGACTAATTTGAAATTTTATGCCACCATGCCTCAATAAACCTTTCTTAATTTTTTCTAGTAAAACTTTAAACTTGCGTTGAAAAAATAATTCTATATCTATAGCACGCTGAAAAGGAACTATATCATAACTTCTTAACAGTTTACCAAAAGCTTTTCTTTTCTTTATTTCATTCATTTTATTTTTTTATCTATTTAATCTTCTAAAACGCAAAATTAACTCAACAATTCCATATTCAAATTTAACAAGCTGTCCATCATCAGTTTTAATTTGTATTTCTATATCCTGCAACCTATCATAAGCTAATTTCTTATACAATGGATGGGAATAAGTGTGCTTAATATGTTCACCAAATACTCCACTAGCCCTAACAGTTCTAAGTAATTTTGTTTGAATGTTACCTACATACTCATAATCAACAATATTAGAATAAATGTATATATTTGAAGTGTCTGTTGGAAAAACTGGAACTCCATTTCCTACATAATCTTTTCCATATTGTGGTTGAAAAAGCTCATTATATGGTCCCTTCCTATTAAGAGATATTACATCATTAAAACCTTTTATTAAAATTTCTTCATCCCTTATTGGATTTCCTTCAGAATCTAATTCATTTTCAGTAGAAGGTGGCTTTTTCAATAAAGGTGGTCCTCTAAACTCAATAAAATTTGTAAATGTTTTCTCACCATTAACAGTAACTCTTGAAGTATACTTTTTAATTCCTTCACAATTATTTAAGCGTAAAACCGTAGCAATATATTCAGACAAAATAACTACATCTCCTGTACCTACATATAAAGTACAAATTAAATTTTGATTATCAATATAAAGTTTAGTATATCTTTTATAATTTTTATAAGTAGGTTGAGCTTCATTTACTTCCATTTTTAATTTAGCAAATTTTTCATTCATTTCACTTATCATATCCTTAATTTCATAATTTCCAAACTTTAAAGCAAATACCTTATTTACTTTTTTTATAGAATTAGGAACAACTTCATCTAATGAATTAATTTGTTCTACTGTTTGGTCTTTTAAATCAAAAATATCTCGCACAATTACATAAGTTCTAGATTGCTCTGGATGCTCTGGTACATTATACCACGATTTCAAAAAATCAATCTCCAATAAGGCTACTTCCCAGTAACCTTTACATTCACGTGTAGCTGGTATTTCAGTATAAAAATGACTTGTCTTATTTTCTCTTACTGAATGTGGTACATTTGAAACTACTGTATAATTGAATGATTCTAGTTCTTCGTTCTGCAACATTTTAAATATTTATTAAAACAAATCTATAAAATCTAATATCAATCCTAATCACATCACAATTTAATCACTTTGCCTCATCAGTCTTCCTTTTGAACTTTCACATTTCGCATTAATTTTGAAGAAGAATATGTTCTTATGTGTTTAGGATAATCTCTCATATGCATAAGAAAATCTTCTAAACACCTTTTCCTCGAAGCTGTTTCTATTTGGGGTAATGCATTTCGCCAAGGAGTTCTACAGCAGGGACAATAAACCTGCAAATCAAAACTAGAAGAAATAAAATGTTCATAACATCTTGAAATATGAATAGGTCTTTTACAACACTTTAAAAAAACTGTATTATCTGAACCTTTATAATTAAAAATAATTCGTGAATGGCATTGAGCACAAGGTAATGTAAAAAAAGAAAAAAGTAACCTACGACACCGCCTAGAATCTCTTAACTTTTTAGCTAACAACCTCATTGAACAATTAGGACTACTATTATTATTAATTTCCCATAAATGTCCTAAATCAATCACATCATCTACTGACATATACAAATACGATGCTACTGAATCCAAAACTACCTTTGTGAAACAATCTTTTAAACCATAAAAATAAATTGACTTTCTTAAAACTTCAATTATTTTTTTATCATTTTCCCACATGGATAAATAAATAAAATCTAAAACAATATCACATTGAAAATACGACGAAAAAAATAAAAGACTCGCGCAAGAAAAATATTTCAACTTTAAAAAACATGCATCATCTGTAAGTTCTTCACTTAATATTTCTATTAATTGTAAACACTCATCTTCAGATAAAAATTCTTGGCTAGGAATTTCAATTAACAAAGGTAAATTTAACTTACCAAAATAAAATGACACTAAAGCACAAAAATACAAGCTCCTTTTCATCAAGCGAGCAAAACTTTTTGAACAAGCAGTATCCATTTCAAATACTTACTTTTATCAACTTGAAATTCCTAAATAAATATATAATAAATTTAATCAGGATGATACTTTTTTAATATTACTAAAGAAGATCTCAAAGGAACTGGTGTAAATATATGATTCTTAGGATCATAATTAGAATGCTTAACCAAAATATGTAAACGCAATAAACTTAAAGATATAAACTCTTTCTTACAATATGAACATTCTAATTTTTTTTTTTTGGTCCTCGCTTATCTTTTGTAGCCTTAACTAAAGCTTGAGCACAATGAACAGGACAACACAAGCAATTCTCAATATTTCCTGGCAGTAAGTTATTTTGAAGAACTAAGGCATGTTTTTTCAACCTTTCAGTTATTTCTACAAACTTATCTATATTACATTCTATCTTATTAAAATTATCAGAATACAAATCAGAATATGGTGAAAAATCCTGTAAATGTTTTCCTGTTTCTGAAACATTTACCATAACATCTTTTTTCTGAGATTTCTTATGAAATTTCATATCATTATTAGATTGCTGTAATTTGTTTAGTTCGCCCATAAAATCATCTCTTTTTTCAAGCTCTAATTCTGATTCCAATTTCTTAGCTTTATCATCATAATCATCATTTTCACTTTCTGATAGTGACAAATCTCGAGCCAAAGATGAATCACTATCATTAACCTTTTCTTTAGTTACAGCTTTCTCAAAATTTTCAACTCTTGCTTTTTTCTTAGTATGAAAACCTAAAGATTTCGTACAAGTACTTTTTTGACCATGTATTTGTTTTTTACAATCTGAATCTGAATCTGAAGTAGAAGATAAAAACTCAGCACTTTTATATTCATGCTTACGCTTTTTGCTTTTCACTTTATGTTTTGGAAACTCAATTAATGAATTATATTTTGACATATGATAATCTAAAGCTACTTCTATAAAAGCATTTTCTACTTTACTCCAT
Organism: Lepidonotus clava; assembly: GCA_936440205.1. Taxonomy (NCBI): domain Eukaryota; kingdom Metazoa; phylum Annelida; class Polychaeta; order Phyllodocida; family Polynoidae; genus Lepidonotus; species Lepidonotus clava. Next base: position 22,609,229 of record OW387140.1, on the reverse strand, counting down.
TGAATAACAAAAGGTGAACCTATACGAAACAATTCTGTACAACATGTAAAATTAAATGATCGAGAATCACTTCGATAAACAGTTATATTTATTCTAAGAATATCAACAAGACACTGAATAATTGAACTTTGTGAAGAACGCAAGTCCAGCTTAATAGTTTCATCTTCACTAGATAAAATTCTAAAGGCTAAATTTCTCGTTATATCTTGATTTCTTAAAGCAGACAAAAGTTCAACCTTTAATTCTTCTTTAAGAATATTTATTTTTTTCCTTTCATTCTCACATTCTGTTAAAAGTTGAAAACAAAAACTAAAAAAATGTGAATTATCTGTCCGAACTTTATTCCAAAATAATTTATCTTCTTCATTATGTCTTAAAAGAAATTCTATAATTAACAAAAGTAACCTATCTAACACTCCGGCGGCCATAAATGTAAATTATTTAAATAACACAATCTCAAACTATCACAAACTCTTTTAAAATCTAAAACATTATCAGTTAAACAACTTCCTTTATAAGAATATAAAAACGTGAAAATACATTTACTTTTACCTTTAATTTTGATACGTAAACTTGAAAAATATGAACTATTATTTACATAAGGCAACCATATAGATTCACTAGAATTAGATTCTTTAATTTCAAATTCATATTCTTTTTCAAAACAATCTGCAATTTTTATACAAAAAACCTTAAAATCCGGTGTTGTTTTAAATACAAGTTGAAAGGTAATTTGAATGTTCTTTGGAGTTATATTTACACTAACTATTTCCTGTTCACAAAAGTCCCTAATATACTCATAAACTTCTAAAGCTATTATCTTAATATTTGGTAATAAACTTGAAAAATTTCTTCTTAAATAAATTGAACAAAATCCATTACGTGTAATCTTCAAAGTATACAATTTATTTTTACAAGTTAATGATCCTCTATATAAAAAACTATTCTTTATACTTTTATAAATATACGGAATATCAAAATGAATATTTGGAGTAAAATTTAAACCAAAAATAACCAAGTTTACACTATAATCTACTTGCATTAATATATACTATCGATACTTGTAACCCAATCTAAAGGAGGCGTGTTTCATTACAATAAGATAAATCTGAGCTATATTTATTAAAAATTCTGAATAACCCAATAAAAAATCAGAAGACATTGTTAAATAAAAATCTGGTTTAGCTTTGCAATACTCGCAAATTTTAGCACTTAAATTATGAATTTCATGTCTTGTAATAATTTGATTTAAATTAAAAAACAGTTTATATGCTTTCTTGTATCGAAAATTAACCAATATTAACTGACAATCTATACATGAACAAACTAATTTACAAAATTTCTTATTAATTGTATCGTACCTATATCTATAAAAATAAAACACACGTCTCATACCTACCAATGTATATAAGTTCAAAAATCAAAAATTTCTAATACTTGTTCTATTTTAACACGAAAACCAACATGATGCCGAATCAACAAAACAAACGTTGTTGTATTTGCAACTTCATCAAATTGCCTAGATTCCTCTTCCTCAAAATTAGTAATATCTTTTTTCAAAATACCAGGAATCTCTAACTGATCTACATCTTCTGGTGTTAATTTAGGAAATTTATTCAAAATAAATGTCAAAACTAATCTTTTTAAACTTAATTTAAAAAGAAATCTATTCAATTCCTGTACTAATTCTGTGATTTGTTCTATTTTAGAAAAATCTATTAATGTACCATTAGGACATGCAGCAATAAGCTTACCTATATTTTCACCTTCCTTTAATACTTTATTTATAACTAAACAAAAGTAACAAGAACAATAAGGCTCATAAACACTTTTCTCAAAATGTATAACAATCATTTGTAAACTAACCTTAAGCCTTAAAAACAATCTTTAATCCTCTGTACACCTACCTCCTAAGCAAAAGCAAACACCAAATATAACAATCATAAGCTTATTTAAGCACAAAGCTTCATGCATATTCAAATAAACTTACCTTAAACGCCTTATATATCTTAAAAATAAACATTAACACAAATATATAAATTTAACCCATATCATAACTTAACCACAATATACTACTTGAACATATCTATGACACATTTTGCCAAGGCTGTTTCTCTAAAGTACCAGAATTATCACAGTGCAATTGATGCACAATGCTCCATCACCACAACACTGTAGCTATGCTGAGATAAGGTAATTTTGCGCAACTTGCCCTTTTTAGAAGCATTGCTTGACTAAGCGGCAAAATCTCTTCTTTCCGATCCTGTCATTAAAATCCACCGATAAACAGCGCCGCTGCGCCACCTAACGTATTGCCTATAAAAACGTAGGTGGCGACGCCTGCGGTCACATGAAGTGCGTAAGCGGTCAGAAAACAAATAACGCGATACGACAATACCTAAGTTATCTAAGCGTCTAAACATCAATCCACCAGAGGGCATTAGCTACCTATTGTAATAAGACATGAACAGTGTTGTCATTCACTGGGGAACCCTCACTACATTACCCAAACTAAGCCTAAAGGCCTAACGTCACACTGTTCATCTCTACTACAGGTGTTAACAGCGTCTTTAGACATCTGTCTAAACTTAGGCAAAAAACCAATATAATCTAAATTGGTTAACACCAAACACAGGCGAGAAGGTACTTAATGAAAAATCTATAAATTCAAGCATAAAAAAGACCCCACCCTAGTATGTCTCAAATCTAGTCAAAACATTAATCAAATAACGCCCAGCGTAAAAGCTAATCAGCGTAAAAGCTAAGTCTCTATTCTGTCTACAGTTAATGCTTAGCCACCAGAGGGAACCTTCCAGCACATGTCTATAGTTGATGCCTAGCCACCAGAGGGAACCTCTCAACACAAATTATTTAGTACCAAGTGAACCTCAGACAAGTTTATCTACTCCAAGCCAAGCCTACATAAAAATACTTGATAAGTGTGGACTAAGTTACAGCCCGTAATCAATGGAAACTATTTCTTACATTAATGCCCTTAAACTTATTGATAAATCTAAATCTAGAACACGCCGACCAACACTCACTTCATCTCTAAAGTAAATCAAATGCGCAGAACCATCATGTCGACCAAACTAGTATTCCTGCTTCTCTTCCTAACCATTTTGACGAAAACTCTAGGTTGTTCTGTCAGAAACGACTGCTCCTTAACCGACAACTTGGACACGCTTATCTGCTACTGTTTACCGACAACTTTCACACACATAACGCTAAGAACTACGCAAATCTTTCTAATTTCCCCCGCCGCATCACAGCAACAATTCATCAAATACGACATAGATGTCTTCCCATTCCTTGCAGTTATCAAAACAAGTGGAATTACATTTCAATGCGAAGCAGGAAAATGCATGTAAGTATAGGCTTAACTCACTTAATATTAACAGTATAAAATTATTCAAATATAATACCTTCTAAGTTTCTTAAATTTTAGCTTAACAAGTTTCTTAAATTCTGAACATTATATAAATACCTTTCATATCCAAAGTTTTCTAATCTTTTGAATTTAAGAATAAATTCTAAACATTAATTTTTATTCAGATTAAAAGCAACAGAAAAACCAACTTCTATGAAACCAACATCTTCATTTCCAAATACCATGTAAGTTATTAGTCTTAAGTGCACTCTAAACCTAAAAATAAAACAGCATGCTTCCTCCTAACATTCCTATATGACAAACTAAGTTAAACATCATAGTTACGTAAAAGTCACTCATGCTAACTGTAAAAGCAGTAACGACGTCTAACTTCTACCTTAAACAATATTCACTTTACACCAACCTAACCATATTAACCTAACTAATCGTAATTTTTATTTAGCTCAGCAATTGAACCAACTGATGCCTTGAAGACAACTATTGCCCTATTTGATTTAACTACAACTGACGCATTGACGACTCAAACTAATGATTTAAGTTCAACCACTACATCTATGAAACCAGCATCTTCATTTCCAAATACCATGTAAGTTATTAGTCTTAAATGCACTCTAAACCTAAAAAAATAAACTGCATGCTTCCTCCTAACATTCCTATATGACAAACGTAAGTTAAACCTCCTTTTAATATTAAACATCATAGTCTTCGTGAAAGTCACATGCTAACTGCAAAAGCAGTGGCGACATCTAACTTCTACCTTAAACAATATTCACTTTGCACCGTCCTAACTATATTAACCAAACTAATCGTAATTTTTTTATTTAGCTCAGCAATTGAAACAACTGATGCCTTGAAGACAACTAATGCCCTATTTGATTTAACTGAAACAAAAACAACTCACGATTTCACTGACGCATTAAAGACTCAAACTAATGATTTAAGTACAACCACTACATCTATGAAACCAACATCTTCATTTCCAAATACCATGTAAGTTATTGGTCTTAAAATGCACTCTAAACCTAAAAATAAAACAGCATGCTTCCTCCTAACATTCCTATATGGTAAACTAAGTTGAACCTTTTAATATTAAACAAAGCAACAAACATCATAGTTACGTAAAAGTCACTCATGCTAACTGCTTAAGTTTCATTTAAAACTACTAATATCTTTAACAACAAATCTAGCATTATATCCATCCTAACTTCTAACAAAAATATTAATCTATATGTAATTTATTATTTATAAAATACTTTATACTTTCAGCTCACCCAAAACTTCAACAAGTCTGTCACAAGCCTCTACACCTATTACTTCAAGCCAGCCACGTACTTCAAGTTGGTCCATGTAAATATATAATTTATAATCCCTATTCAGCCTATCATAATTTAAAACTACTAATATCTTTAACAACAAATCTAGCAACATATGTTTTAATAGCTTTATCTAAACTAATATTTATAATCCCTATTCAGCCTAACACAATTTAATACCAGTCACCAATCTATTAGTCTGGTAATCTCAATACATTATCTACAAACTGAGAAATTTTCTAAGTCCAAATCTCACAATTGCTCTGAAACTATTCAACTATCAAACTTATTCATCTAAAGAACATTTCTACAACACAAGTAACTAAAACAAACTCTAAGTCCACTAATCTTAAGAGATTTAATTCCACCGTGGATGGATAAACCTTTTCATATTTTCTGTAGTAAAATTCTAGAGCCCTTCTCACAAGAAAATAAGTCAAAGATACTAGAAAGGAATTCTGTGAAAAGTCACCCAACTCAGAAACTTTACCAGTCACCAATCTATAAGTCTGGTAATCTCAATGCAATATCTATAAACTAAGAAATTTTCTAAGTCCTCTAAGTCTCATGAATGCTCTGAAACTAGTCAACTATTAGACTTATTCATCTGAAGAACATTTCTACAACACAAGTAACTCAAACAAACTCTAAGTCCACTAATTTCAAGAGATTTATAAAACTACTAATATCTTTAACAACAAATCTAGCATCATATCCAACCTAACTTCTAACAAAAGTTTTATAAAATATTAATCTGTATGTAATTTATTATTTGCAAAATACTTTATACTTTCAGCTCACCCAAAACTTCAAGTCTATCGCAAGCCTCCACACCTATTACTTCAAATCGGCTACAAACTTCTACTACCTCCACACCTATCAGTACTTCAAGTCTACCGCAAACCTCTACTACCTCCACACCTATCAGTACTTTAAGTCTGTCGCAAACCTCTATCAGTACTTCAAGCCAACCGCATCCTACAAGTCTAGCGCAAACCTCTACATTTATCAGTTCAAGCCAACCACAAGTCACTATACCTATAAATACAACATTTTCAAATGAACCAAAAACACCTAACGCATCTTTCGCATCTACACCTAAACCTATTGACAAATCAACTCCAAAAAATATCGTACCAGTAGCTGATATTATAGCAGGAATCTTATCTTTCTTAGTTCTTTTTGGTATTATATTAACATCTTTTATTCTTTATAAACTTTTCAGAAAAACTTGGCAAAACAAATTTGAACAATATAGAATTCGATCTATTCAGCGAACCACACTTCATATGAGATCTCGATTTAATATTAATGTTAATGTTAATGAAGCACAAGCACCTTCTGAATACACTAGCAGTTTCAATTCTCTAAACTCTGAAAGCTTTGAATCTATTAGCGTAGTACAAGAAGAAATTGAAATGACTACTTTTAAAACTTTTTCTTCTCCCTCACCTTCTCCTCCCTCACCTTCTCCTACTCCCTCACCTCCTATTAACTTGTAAAATAAAACCCTTAGCACTTTAACAATATCCACTAGAACCAAACCCCTTACAACCACGATCAGTTTTGCTTAACTCTTGTACTTCATAAACACTGGCATTTGAATAACGCTCTAAAATAATTTGAGCAATCCTATCACCAGCCTTAATAAGAAAATCTAAATTTCCAAAGTTATACAAAATAATACTAACATTTCCTCTATAATCTTCATCAATAACTCCTGCTCCAACTTCAATAGAATAATATTTAGAAAGACTAGATCTAGATGCTATTCTTCCATAACATTTTTCAGGAAACTCAAACTGTAAATCTGTTTTAATTTCAAGTTTTTTTCCTGCTGGTAAAATATAATCATAAGCACTATACAAATCTAATCCTGCTGAAAATAATGAACTTCTCTTTGGAAGATTAGCCTTTTCAGAAAGCCTAACAACATAAACCTTATCATGCGACATCTTAATTATGCTCCTTTAACACCACAGACTTATTCAAACTATTCTGAAAAATACATATACAAACTCGAATAGGTTTCAAATTATTATCCCTTTCTATACTTTGCACCTGAAAATACTTAGACCTGACAAAAAAATCATAATAAGCTAAATATTGAGAATTAACTGAAACATTTTTAAAATTTGAACTTTCAGAAACATTTTTAAAATTTGAACTTTCAGAACATATTATATCACAATACACGTATTGTTTCATATTTCTAAAAATACACTTACCTGTTCGGTACCACACTAAATACAATACAATATTTCTCACAAATAAATAAATAAGTACACTTACCTGTTTATAATGTGCCTGTGATGAATGACGCCAAGCTTGATCTTGAAGCTCTAAGTCGCAAAACTATAAAGCTGAAATTTCAACAAAAGCAAAAGCAACAACCAACAATCACCTAACTAAAATTATCTTAAGTAAAACAGACCAAAAATAATTTCAACTAGCGCTTAACGCTAGCTAAAATCAAAACGTCAATCTCCACAAACCAAGAAAGCAATTTCCAGCCACCTCTAAAAACGTCAATCTCCAAACCAAGAAAGCAATTTCCAACCACCTCTAGAAACGTCAATCTCCACAACCACCTCCGAAAATATCTATCTCCACAAACTTGCACTTACGCCTAACAAAGCACGCACTTGCGCCCAACGCGGGCCCAACGGCGCTCTTTACCACACTACAATTAACCACACCAAAGAAATGCGCGCAAAAGATCAACACAAAGCTTTTATACCCTCTTTATTAGTCTCAGCCAATCACAAGACAATAACATTATGTTATGATTGTGAAAGTATTTAAGGTGCTTATAGGTTTTCATTTTTAATAATAAACCAAAATAGTATACGTTTATATTATAAAACGCGCGCATTAACTTAAACTATCTTTTCTCACTACATTTATATAAACAAAACGAAAATATATAAAATTGAATATCTAATAATTTGCTAATTTATAAAGTCGTTTCAAACTTTTATCCCTTCAGTACCTCCTCGTACAAAGCAAAAATACCCACATGGAAACGAGACACAACATCCAGAACCTTCCATGTAAGGTACTGAAAGGGAATACATAAACTTTCTCTCACTCTTAATTTAATATAATCATTTAAACTTTAAACATTGAAGCATATTTATTATAAAACAAACTTTCATTTTAAAATATTTCAAAAATGTCTTAGCAAACTCTTAAAAATCAATAAACATACATACATATATATCTCAAAACCCCTCCTCGTACCTCTACCAAGAAGGTATGTTACCACACAAGAAGAAATAATTAACTATCATATTTAGACTTACCATTAGACCTCAACAGCTTATCAGCTACCCAAATTTATATATATATCCAAGCTACAATTTTAGTATGTTCACAGCTTATCAGCTACCCAAATTTATATATCCAAGCTACAATTTTAGTATATTCGCATCACTTTGTTTAGTTCAATGTATTTACAATATTCAGCTAACCAATTTATATAAAAGCTACAATTTTAATGTGTTCACAACACTTTATTGTTTGAGCAAAATGTATTTACATTTATTCAAGTTTGCTGTTTATTTACCTTTAAAAATGAACCTTAATGTACATGTACTAACCATTCTTAATATGTTTATACAATTCTTAGCCAAATGCTTTCAATTATTAATGCATTATAAAGTGGTTGTTTTCACTAAAGTCAAATATAATAACTGACAAGTGCTATAGCCCAAATTAAACCTTGTCAATTATTACACTTGCGCTTTAATATGCTACAAAACTGTATATATATATCTTAACGCTTTCTTATCTTCTCTGCAAATAAACCAATATAATCAAGCAAGTCGATTATGTTTATTCTTCCAAGCTATACGTACGCCCCAACTGCGTCACCAATATTATATAAATTACTCTAACCAATACACATACTGACACAAAAAAGATTACCTGGATCTGTGCCCAAACCATAAATATCAATTTCCTAGACCAACATACTGATTTCATAAGACTTGTGAAAGAACACTATTACTAGATTTATTACTAGATTTACAGCTTGATTTCATAAAACTTGTGAAAGAACACTATTACTAGATTTACAGCTATATCACACTAATCAAAAGTAAAATAAGCTAAAGCTATAATAAACACTGAAACAAATACTTTAATGTAACTTAAAAAAATTATTTCATATTCATAAACGCACAAAGCTACATTAACACTAGAATCACCTAGGTTAATGTACGTCTCAACCCTCGCGTCACTCCGCACAAAACTACATTAACACTAGCCTGGTAGCCAGCCCACTCGCGGGAGAGCGAGTATTGTTAGACCAGGCACGGAGGTCTAGATTCCTCGCAGACAGCGCGGCGTTATCTACCGGAGCGCCCTGCGTCGCTGTAAATCAAGTAAGCCGGTACAAAGTGTGTCCGCTTGGCGTTCTCTACCAGAGCGTCCTACGTACATAGACAAAATGTCCAAATTAGTGTGCTGTTGCATACGCACACACCGTTACAACACGAAAGGGTCTGCTCTGAAGTGCGCGTTTACTCCATACCGAGGCTTTTAACCGGGGTACATTAACACTAGAATCACCTAAAACCACGTCATGACCGCTAAGCTAATCTCAAAAACTATGTTCATTCTCCAAAAGTCGAAAAATTTCAAGATTAGCTCAACGACCACTCTGCAACACAACACTCTTACAACAAACTTGCAAAAAGACAGCATTCTGCATGTAGATACGCACAACCGGTTTTCATACCACGATATCGTACCAAATTAAATAATTGTAAAATGCAAAATTCTTAACCTGTGTTTATTTCATAATTAGGCGTCAAGCAATAGCCTCGTAAAGTATCTAAGAAATAGGAGTTGTAAATATCAAGACTGAGAATGTAAACAAACTTTCAAAAGTTACGACAATCCAATATGGAGGTCATGTACCATGTCTGCAAACACTATAAATCATCAAGGTTCAATTCGTTCCCACTAGAGAGAGACACAATATACAATAACTTCCCACCAAAGGGAAACCAAATGTAACAAATAAGTTAATGCCTAATATGTCTAGTAATAAATTCAATCACATCTAATCTCCTCATTTGCCTCAAAACTTTAAATAATTTATCTAAATTTAAATAACCATATTGTAATTGAAAAACCTTTAAAACTTCATAAGCACGATGAACTTTTGGTTCATATAAACCATAAAAAATATTATCTATTTCAGTTAAAGAAATAGACAAATAAATTCCTAAATTTCTCCAATCCATCACTAAATGCTCAGCCAACTGTAAAAATAAAACTTGAATAATATTATCAGATATATTTTTATCATTTTTGGGTATAAAACTTAAAACAATTTCAATCAAATCATAACGATACAAACTTGATAAAGCTGTAATTAACTCGTTCAAATAATCATTTTTATCCACTCGATCCCACCATAAATTTAACATTTGTAATATATTAGACTGTAACACAGTACTTTTATCTTTACCTCGAATTCTATGCAAATCTTTGCTCTCTAATTCTAAATATATTGCCAAACTTTCCCAATCACAATAAAGCAAATCTGCAATAGACTGCAATACTTCATCAGCAATAACCAATTTTTCAGCTGACATTTTCTTAAGCTTATTATCAATAATAACATATAAAAATATTTTCAACATTAATCACAAGAATATTTCTATTTCCAGTTCTAAAATTTGCAATTTGCAATTGTTTGACGTGAACTACCCCCCTAAAAATTATCGATGACGTGAACTCCCTCACTAAAAATGGTCGATGACGTGAACTCCCTCAAAACCTATACTACTCTTATCTTATGACTAGGATGTAGGCCCTATGTGCAAATATTGTCTGTTCTCACCTGTCATGATAATGAATAGCATAATGATTTATTTATTGATGCTGGAGAACAATGAAAACTAGCGTTTGCTAAATTGTACTTCTTCGGGATAAATAAACTTACTTACTTAAGAAAAAGTGGTCACTCTATATATTATACATATATATCTATATCTATATATAATTATATACATTTAATACCCCTTATTTCTGATTCCCAAATGTTGACTGCATAAGAGATGACTCATTGTACCCCTAATTACTAACGATACGGAGGACAACCGCCCCTTTCACTCCCAAACCCCTGGATCCGCCACTGAGCCTTAGTTTTTGAGAGCCACTATCTTGCTAGAATCGTATCACCTGGGAATGACTCTGCCACGTCATCTGGTGGGAAACGTTCGATGCCTTGGTGCTGCCACCTTTTGTAGCTGTGTTACGTTGGCGCTGGGAGTGGGAGTAGTTTCTCTGCCGTCTGACTTTCGGCTTTAAATAACAGTAATAATATTCAGAGATGTCACTCAAGAGAGATTAAAAATAATCCAGAAAAATAGGAAAACATTTCCGGATTTTCAGTTTAGAAACCTTAAGAATAGAAATATTCACAAATTTCCTTTATGATTTAAATGGCTTAGAAAAAGAACGATTTAATAATTACAATCATCTGACAAGCAAGATTGACGGTTTGGATAGAGATAAAGATAGAGAAGGAAGGAAAATGTAGTCATCTCTGTAAATCACCTTGCTATAAATCGTAGCTACGTGCATCACTATCTTAACAGCTTTTGTATGGCTGGTAATGATATTGCATTACTTTTTCTTGCATGAACTTTGACAACCTTCATTGTGTTTTATCCGAAACAAAAAAGAACTACGTCTTTTAAGTTTGAGTTATTATAGTCGGGCTGATGATGCTACTTTTAGAAACTAAGTCCTACCTAAATTATGAACTGAAGTCAGTGCCTGAAAGTCAAATGCCCTTTTCAGTACCTTTCTTGTAAAAAGTGTATTCGTAACGTAACATTAACACAAAAGACAAAGGCATGAACATGAAATGGACTAAATACAATTCTTTTTATTCTTTCTGTGAACTTTCAGCAAGTTCATCTCTACAGCAATGACTGTCTTATGGAAAGCTTCGTAGATACCGACGGATTTACAAAAATAATTTTCCTTATACTTTTGAAGATTTTGCAGTTTTGAACATTTCGATAACAACTGAACAGGCTTCAATGATTGTACCTCGTCAATGTGTGCCAACAGATTAAAAACATAAAACAATTTGGGCAGGAAACTGGTAAGCATCAAAAGTCAACAAGATAAGACAAAGGTCTCACTAACGACAGCGCGATTCACATTATTCAAACGGGTATTTCCCAAGTTCCGTGTGTGTAGGATATTAAGAAGCAAAAATTCACTAACCACAGCTTTCTTTCACACTTAGAAATACAATTCTCCAAGCAACGCTAAAGAATTTGCCAATTACCAAATCTACACTTTTTTTTAGCATTACAACCTTTATAGTTATCTTTTGGCAGTGGCTAAGTCTGGGTAAATAAAAAGGGGTAGTACATTGTACGGAAAGAAAGTGTGATGCTTCTTTCTTGTGGCAGGACTGACGGTTTTACAGAAAGAAGCAAATAATATCATGTTGAAAAAGAACTTTTGACATCAACATTAATGGGTCCCTAATACAAAGTGAAACTAGCAATGACATATCAAGGCCTTGGCTATTTAGACAAATAAAACATCAATAACATCCGACTAGGCAAAACAGTTTTTTCATGAAGTTCTTTTTAGAGGCGCTGTGCTTTAGGAATAGTTAGTGCATGTTCTTTAGAATCCAGTGCATACTGTATTGAGATTCACTTACGAACGGAAGAGTTACATAAGATACATCATATAATGATAAGTAGGAATCTTTGCATTAAAAAACAAGAAGTACTTAATGAAGTGCGTTTTTCTATGATAACCACCATGTTCAAATTGGACAGAAAGTACATTTAAATGTCGACTACATATGAAAACTTACATAAGACATGCGTTATCCAGCATTGAAGAATGCCATATAAGTTGCACCGTGCACCAGGGGATAATCATGTTTTACACAATATTTTCCATGTTAAACTATTAAGTTTGGGATATTTTATAAGCAATATCTATGTAGCCGTGCGGAATCATCTCAGAAGGAACTGTTGTCAACGATTCGGATAACCCGTATGATCTACGTATAACCCTCGATGGTAGGTATTAGAATCCCGAATACATTTGAAAATGAATTAATAGTCTGAGAAGTGAAACACCAAAAAGTTTTATACAGCATTAAAAATATTACATTTTTGTAATAAACCGCTTACTTCCATGACCACTATTCAAATAAAGTGTTTAGACATACCCTATAACATCAACCCAAGATGTATATATATACTTTGCTCAGTTACATGTTTTTTTATTTTACTAAAACATGGCTGGACCGTTTTATGGTTCAGATGATGTACCTGTTATCTCGCCTATTACTTCAAAGTTTTTTCACAGTAATATATTACTAAATTAACAGCATGTATACTAGGTTCCACTTTTCATCGTCAGTCAGCGTTGAAGTCTTTACCCAATGGATACAGTTGGTCTAATAACGTTTGACCAAACTGCAATAATATAGCATAACTGCATAACTGGGACTTATTTGTTCTTTACCTATAATGTGAATGCACAGGGAATACACCCTGATAACCAATAGTGTAACAATCAAATAGACAAATATTGCACATAATTTCAAATGTTTAGCTTGGATTCCCAATGTTTTGCAATTCCGTATGAAATAATGTTTGCAAAAAGGCAAATCCAATGATCAAGCTGAAGAACTGTACTTTATAACATTAACCACATGCATTACAATCATCTACGACTATACTTTGTACAAAATCAAATTTCAGCTACATCTACTCACCCTGCTAAGGGATCTTCAAGTTATGGTAAAATTGAAAGAATAGTTTAAATCCAACTTGCAAGTGACAAATAGTACCCTCGCAACAGGCATACATGCACATTGCATTATAATAACATTATGACAAAAACTATATTACAATACAAGGCTCTAAACGACTTTACAAACATGCCAACGTGTTCTTTTAACTCAACAAATGTCGAAGGTGAAGTGAAGCGTACACGGACGACCTTTAAAGTGTGTTTTACTACAAACAAGCTATTTTAGACCGACGCTATGGCTCTAATAAAAGAGACGAAGAACCGCTGGACTGTAGACCATAGGAAGGACGACTGAGTCCGCACTACATAAGCTAAGGACACATCCGCGGGTCACGACATTCTAAAGCACTGGGTGTAAGATGCTAGTATGTCTAGGTTAAAAATATCGCAATATGGATAAAAACATGGTTACTGGCAGACAATGCTATATTTGCAGCCCGCCACTGGTTCTTTCCCAGGTACAGGACAGAAATAAAGCACGCCTGCTGCTGCTGCCTTTCTTAGCGCACACACTCACCCAGCCCCTGTCACCAGCGCGTGGGGTTGTGGAACAGTTAATAGTCATTTATTTATATGAAAAATATGAAGAAAAAAAATAAAATAAAAAAGCGTCTGATTCTAAGACAAATTAAACCCCCCAAAAAAAAACATAATGCGGAAAAAATGGAAAAGACAAGACACAATGAGGGGTGACATTGTACATATTACCATCACTCGTGGTACACAACAAACGGCTGGAGGCTGGGGGTTTAGACATTACGCTGTCCTATTTACAAGATATGTACAAACACACTGCAGCCAACACCGGTTAACTTCAAAGGGGTCAAGACCCCGGGCTTCCTACAGCTGCCACGAGGTGGCTCTCACTATAGGATAGTTTCCTTTTTTAGAATGAATTTTCCCTTTCCTGGGATTATATAGTTCTCCCCATTTTCCATGGGTAATATATATTTCAATGTAAATTTCTCTACTTGTGCTGCCTATATACAAAGGTGTCGATCGGACCTAGGAAATTCTTTCTCTTGGTAGGGATTTATCTAACTGTTCTCCAGCAATTTCCCTATTCAAAACAATTTACTAACAATTACCGTCTACTCGCAAACAAAGTGATACCTAATGGTGATAATAGGCAAAACCTATTCTCTACAAGAGTAATAATGTGAAATGAGTTTAAGTAAAGTGTAGGCTAAGGGACTAAGCGGCCTAATCTAATGTAGTCTGTGTAGTTCAGTGACATACAAAAATTAGGAAGTTTAACTTCATTTCGGATTACAAAATACGTAGATCCTTCGCAGACTATGATACAAAGATCGGGATAGCCAATAAATTTGTGATGTAATCTCCATGGATGGGTTGGTATAGGCGAGTTAAGTATAGAAAATGACGATCGATCATGAAAATAATGATAAGCTCACAGGAATACCCAACCAGAACTTGTTTGAGAGAAATGAGCAGTGAAATAGAGGTTGTTATTGCAAAAACAAATTAAAGAGGTTAAAAAGTGGAAAGAGATCGTTTCCATTTACCCCCAAACAGCAAAGTGAATGAACCCGAGGATATGAAGCAAAGGACGTGCGTATCTGATCTACAAGGATCTTTTTAATTCTTAACAAAGTTAAATTAGGTCGCCTGTACTGAGTATGTGTTTTAGAACATACCACACATGGAAAATGAATTGATTTGAACATTTTAAATTGCTAACCAAGGTAAGAATAATCAACGTTCAAGTTTAGCTTACTTCACATTCTTAGTAGCCTTATGAGAGAACCACTCCCTTTAAGGCAACTGAAACGATATAATCTGTTTGTGTCAGTCAGGAGGGCAAAAAATAATGATTCATAATATCTGAGAGGAACGAATAGAAAAAGGTGGTACGAAACATTGATTCGTGGAGCGAGGTTCTGTGATGAGGACCCAGAGATGCTGAAGGTTGGCAGGCTGGAGCTGGTTTGTGTGGCCCTCAGTGTAGACCTCTGAGGGTGGATTATGATGAATGGTCGCCGACTGGGGGCAGGGTGCTGCTGGTCGGCTACAGACGGGAGGTTGAGATCTGTTCACTTGTTGAGGTCGTCCACGGGTTTACAGGCCAACATGAGCTCCTTGATACGTTCTGGGGTCGGCCCCCACTTGGAGAAACCTGCCTCGTTCTGAAGGAAGACTACCAGCGTCCCATGCACCGACTTGAAATGCATGTCCTCCCTGGGGAAGAGCAGCAATATTTCAGTTAACGTACTGAATTAAGTTCATAAACGCTGTCGTAAAAGTCGTTTCTCTTTGTAATCGCGGTTGAATTGTATCCTAACCGTCACTCCTTGGATGGAATTTTTACATTTTGTTACTTGAAAGTCTTTTCTTTTTGAAAATTTGACTAGATTTTCGGGTACTGCCGTACCGAAGGAGGCGGGCGGTGGATTGCGCAATCATTATAACAAGTTACCATTTTAGTACTAAACATGTGCCTGGAGAGTGTGAGGAATTTGACAGTGAAACATTCTTTGTCAATCTCCAGGTATCCCTATGGGAAAAAGATTTGCTGTGTCTGGAGAATGATGACCTACTTTCTTTACTATAGGAAATTCCTATTTCAATTTTGTAACAAAAAACTTATGGATTGTCTCCCAAATTACAAGAAAACAACCAAATATTTCAGAATTTTAGAACCAAACCACCATATACTAGAAACAGAAGAAGAGAAATACATATAGTTTGAAGATTCTAATGCTGGCATTACTGAGAAAAGTGGAACGAAAAATTTGTCACAAAATTGTAACAACTGTTTTGACCCCCATTGAAATGCATTGAGACAACCTGGTGTAGAAGGAGTGTAGAGAAGGTCGGCGGCCTAAGGCCCGCCTCCCAATAATCACAACATAATTCCAACATCATTCATTTTCTTGTCCCGTTGTACGCAGTTGATTAATAATTAGCCTTTTTTTTAGTTATCTTTACTTACTAACCGTAAAGGAAAGGACCAAAGACATACTATTCGTGAAATAATGGCTATACTGTACTGTAAAGTCTGAATAAAATTATATAACGATTACAACTTGTTTGCTATGTGAATAATTTGTTGGTTTTTTTTTGCTAATTTAGCACTGCGTTCCTCACTTCTTTCTTTAATCTCTCGGCTGAATGTGGTGATTAATTATCTATTTCTAATTTTGACAATAAACAAGTAAAGAGTATCTTACTTTCCCACTCTGTGTTGAAACCCGTGCCTGTACTGATGTTCGTAGGGAGGGAAAACAATCTGCTTTTTCTTGAAACTGAAAAAACAAGAAATGACATGAGAATAACGATCAAGAAGCAAGAAGTACACATGGGCTTCAGATTGAAGGTCAATAACAACAAGCGGTATACGTCTTAGGAGGGGCTATGCTACTTATAAACCCTGAATGAGGATATCGGAAAGTGTCATTAAAGCATAAATTTACAGCTTCATTAGCTTTGAAACCCTCTGCTTCCAATAGTTCAATTTCTTTCTAAGGTTAAGGCAAATAGAATTGAACCATGATTGGTTGAAAATGTTAATTTCATAAATAATCATGACTGCTAAAAATGTAGTTTTTTTACATACAGATACGCTTTTTCAGTGTTCTGATCGGCAACGGATGTATTTTACATTACCCATAATAGTCATAAAAATATTGGTAATTTGATTAATCTAATAACTGTGTTCAGAAATATTTCTGAAGTCTAACTTTCTGACAACATTTGCATGATTTATTTCTACAACTTACATATCTCCTTTTATACTTGCTTTAGAACAGATTTTGATACCCCAACTAGGTTACCTTTATCTACATTTGGTCACAAATATAGAATATCAAACTCATGTCCCCTGCATTCATGTCCACTGCAGAATTTAAGTCACTTTATGAGGTTCACACACTCTTTATAGACGACCAAAGTGCAGATCTACCAAACTGAACATCAATTATATAAACGTAAATGACATGCACTGACCGGCTTGACTCGAGCCTGATAAGGGCCTCCGTGGGTGGGTCTCTGAAGTCGGGGATACAAACAATGAACGACAAGGGCTCCGTCGATTCTGCTAACAAACTCTGCAAATGAGAAATATGTCATTTAAAATCTTGTCGTTTATTCCTTAACTGAGAACCGTTTTCGTGGTTTCTCCAGATGGCACGTAGAGCTATACTAATTGTGTTTTATAACCTTATTTTGTTGCATCTGGTTTGGTTTCACTTTCAATAACTCATAACTATGAACAACATGTTCGACAGCTTTTCAAAAACTTGTGAAATCTTTGGTTAAGCATAACTTGATATAATTGATATTTATTATCTATAAAAATGCCAAATGATATGCAAGCACCAAGCTAAATGTATACACTACCTCAAAGTGGTCGACCATGGCTTCCATTAGCTCTTCGCAGAACGGCGGATTTGCTTCAAAAGACCCAGATATTGGATGGAAATCCAAGATTGGCCTATAAATAATGAGAGAAATGATTTTATAGATTCAGTTCCTAAGCGTCATGTGGTGCGTAAAACAGGCTATGGAGTTGCAACAGAAACCGTTAAAAACAAATCCTGATCATCACGATGGATATCAGCCCAATGCCGAGGCCCACTGATTTGTAGATTGCGAGAGTGATAGTTTTCAGTCCAAGGCTGGTCCTAACTGACGGTTACCATCCCACTGATGATCGTGAACCAAGTGTACAAATCGACGTTAAAGGATAAAAGGTCGGACATTTATGAAAAAATGTCGAACATGCCCGGATGTCCGGCCGTTTTTCGGGATACACTGTATCAGTTTGACTGTACATCATCAGCCAATCAGACGTGTTTTACTAAAATTTTCAGCAAAAATTATCAATTCAAGCTCTAATGTAATAAAGTATGTCCAAAGTTTACTCACCCTCTGGATCCGAACCAGCTGTCAGTATCTGTGAACGCTGAACAATACTGCTTAAAGAAGCAGTTCAGCGGGGAGGCGAAGCACTCAAACGTCACGCCGAACACTCGGTGCAAACACTGGAACACGGACACTGGTAGTGCTCCTTGTAGACCAAACCCTTCCTTGGAACTGATACCAAAGTAAGTCTGAAACGTAGAATGACACTTTTATAGAAACTCTCTGTACTAAACTTTTTAAAAGAAAACGTTCAAAATCAAAATGACTGTATGACGTAATGCTCAACATACTTGTAAATTATGAGTATTATTTCCTGTTATCAGCAAGTTCTTCAACAATATACCTATCCGAAACGAGATAGCGAGTACATGGTCTTAGTCTGCCTCTTACTCAAGCATCGAAAAAAAAGATCTAGCTTTCTTGGCAATGAGAAATATAGGTTAATCTTCTTGCACTATACAGGGCTATTAAGACGCACCTGGTACCGCCGCAGCAAGACCCACACCCGAGGTAAGAAGTTCTCCAACTTGACGTCGTCTCTCGTGTTCCACCGGTAAAGCTGCTCCTGTAAACAGGGGAGCGCGGTCTCTTTAAAAATCTTTTGATATTCAGGATAGGATAGTTGCAACTTGCACTTGATAAGAAATATTGTTTGTTTAGTTAACGCTTTTATGATTCATTAAGGAGGCAATGCGAAAACAATCACGTTTCATCTACATAATTTTATTCAGATTTCAGGTTTATGGACGAAACTAGTATGATGATAGTCAGTTTCACTACTTTTTTTAACGTTCAAAAAAATTCAGAACTGTTTTGTTTTTGATACGTCCAAGCATAAACTTGGAACGATTCATAATAATTCCCTGCAACTAAGAACTTATTAGGCTATATGTGGTTTCAAACGTACAAGTTTTTGTAGAAACATAGTGTTGACTTTGTGGGCCTCCCTCTTGTAACGCAAAAAGGTGACCTCTCCCTCGACTTGGTGCTCAATGACCGGTAACCGCGAAGTAGGAATGATCAGCTGACGGGGATAACACATAACTTTCCGCTTGGCGGCCGGTTCAGGCACAACTTCTGGGGCTTCAATGGGAAAAGGAACAATTAAGTATACATGTACATAGAAGATTCATCCTCAAGCTTCTATCATGAATTTATATTTAATGTGTTCATTTAAGTTGATATTGAACTATTGTTAATGTTTGATTTAAGACTGCGTAAGATTCGTATATATCCAAGTCTTCATGAGTTGCTTTCCAGAATGCCTGAGTAATTCAGACCGCGTTTAAAGTTTGTCCATTCACTTCCCAATAGTTCAAAAGAAATGAACGATGAGGGAGCTTCTTAATATGAAAGGGTTTTTATTCAGTAAACATCTCATCCCGAGTCAAAGCCACCATGTATAAGTCTTCATCAGTCCACCTCCCATCTCCTATCAGCAATCAACCACATTTAGAACACGAGTTGCTCCAACACCTTCTAGACCATTCTAGTATTCAGCTCTAACACAATCCTATGTCCGAGGTAGTGGGTATTGGTAAACTCCAGTCTGTTACACGGAGCCGATGTACTTACTCCAGGTATAACTCCTTGGCTAAACATGTTTAGCTGATGTTCTCACTAAACTAAGTGACTACTAACTTCTAACCAACTAACTCCTCGCTCCCTACCTTGCAGCGCCTTTTATACTGGTTAACAGGTGGCGCTAGGAGCGTAAGATATTTCTCCTAGAAGTAGACTAGAAGTAGACTTGCTAAGCCTGATCCTTGTTGGATTATATATCATGACAATATATTAAAAGTACTAAGCCATTAGTACAATATTTCCAGTCTACAGAGACTTATCTCACCTATTACATACTAATCTTCATATTGACATCTGTCGTAAGTTCACTTTTTTGATTTTATACGGAATCGTATGGTGTAAAAACATGCATGCTATTGACTGAAATCACTTACTACTTATTTTTAAATCGTTACCAAAGAACAACTTCTTGAACTAAGTTTAGGAGCCATACACCGTTCAATAAATTACTAATGTCATAATCAATGAACGCAATAATTATGTGAATCTGTTGAAGGGAAGAAACATTCGTTGAATTTTATTTTTTCTACTCACGAACAATGTTGCCCTCCTTGAGGATCTCGAGGTGTTTCTCGTTGACCTTCTTGGCCACGTCCTTGCCCAGACTGTACATCTTGGTACAGATGCCCTCCACCGACGTCTTGGCCGCCTCCGTCAGGTGGGGCTGACACTGGCGCTTCAGGTGCGCCAGTCGCTCCTGAGGTAGAACAATTCCAACTTCAATTAACTAGGTTTTAAAACCAAGCGAGCTCAATGGGAGTAATATATCGTATACGGTGGGGGAGCATACCAATTTTGGGATTTTGAGATATTATTCTTCGAAGTAAGAGATATCAAACATCTCTATGGCAAAGAGAATCGACTTTCAAGTTCGTATATACAACATGTACTTAACAATGAACGCATTTAAAATATTCCTCTAACAGCGATGTAGAGGTCTTCAAGTCAGCCATCTAAATATATCTGTATTTGAGATTATGTCAAGGGCCTTTCTATAATAATAGCAATGCCAGACGAAAATTTAGATTGAGTTCTATCAACTTTACTACAATATTTTCCAAAAGGTCTCATGATTCTAAGATAATCAGTTTTTATTTCATGAAAATTGGATGAGCCATTCAGTAAAATAAAGATGTTAACTCCACATCAAATTAGAATTCCATCATGTGAAACTAACCAAGCAGTCGTCATAAGTCACGCTCTGTTGCCGCCGTAACCAAGTGAAGACCTCTTCAGCGTTCCACTTCACTATTTTCCTACTCTCTCTTGAAGCATTTCTGAAAAAGAAAGAAGTAAATAAGAAGTCTTGATTGAAATTGCTCTTCTCAGCTCACCAAGGAAGCGATTTATACTGACATTCATTTTATCAAAAAGTTAACAGTCCCATATGTTGCGTAAAGAACACTCTGAACCCCTAACCTCGCCCGAGAATTAGATATAATAGGAAACGAACAAATCTCGTGAAAAAAATAAGTATTTCAATAAACTGCTTACCGTGTCTCTATCATTTTCTTGGCAGCCTCTGCATACTTTGACAGCTGTCGCCGGGCATCGCCTGTGTATTTAGGTTTTATGAGTTTGACAGGGATGTCGTTCATGATCTCACGATACATGGACTGTGATACCTCCAAGGCTGAGTCAGTGGCAAACATGGGATCCGTACCCTTGTCATGCACCTTACGTTCCAGCAGCCACCGGTTGAAGGATTCCACGGGGGCATCAACTCCTGAATAAAATCAAAGGAAAACATCAAGAACTCGAAATTCTAACGTTATACCAGTAACCAGGACATTCGTGAAGTAGAATATTTAGAATTTTCTTTTAAATTCAAAGCACATTCTTTTGTTTGATTTGTCTTTTTTTTTTCGCAAAATCTTGCAATAAAATCTAGAATAACACAATCTAAAAATCAAAAGTTCTGCCTACCCTCCCGCGTGTGACAGAGCTCCTGGTAGCTCATCCGAAGCTTCTCGGTGAGGACGGCCCGGTGTTGTTCAGCCTCAGGGTGCGGTGGCAGGAGAAGTGTTGGTGGCCGCTCATAGATGATTATGTTACTTGGGTAGTCAAAGTTCCAATAGGGACTGTTTCGAAAACAAAGGTTGAAAATGTGAGTACGGTTGATTTCTTTTGAATGCTATTTGACTGACAACGAAGACTTCAAGGTGAAATTACCTGTTTACGGGTTTGAGATGCTTTTCACTTTTACACTAGCTGGGCGCCATATCAACAGGGGTGGACATAAGTCTAAAAATCCAGGGGCCAGTCGGGCCCCCAGCTTTCCAAATCTAGGGGCCCGCACCAAAATCTAGGGGCCCTCACATATATATAATCAGATTGTCTTTGAAAACATTATGTTTTATTGTAAAATATATAGAAATCTGTATTTGTTATCCAAGTTTTTCTAGGGGCCGGGCCAGTCGGGCCCCTTGGCCAGAAAATCTAGGGGCCCGACCTGTTTTTAAGGGCCTCGGGCCCCCGGGCCCGTGATTCAGTCCACCCCTGTATCAACCCACTGAAAATGAAACCACTTACCCGTGACTTATCTAACTCTCATAAGGCTACCTTGTGTATTGTCTTGGGCCAAGAAATTCATTTTTTTACTTTCAAAAAAATATTTTAAAAAAAAAAGAAGTGTGTACGAATATTGAGATCCAGATGGCAAGAAAAAGGAAGGAATCTTCGATCTTGTCCAATGCAAACTTTAATAAAATATCTACCATAAAGGCAAAAGTAAGAATTCTCAATTTATACAGGATCAAAAAGAAAATATCCGGAGCTTGTCCAAGCTCCCTTATATTGGTATAGTTTTCTACATTTTCCCAAAAGAAGGCGTGGTCCAGAAAAAAACTTGTTACTTATGGCATAATGCTATAAAAAAAATAGTACCGAATTATACAATACGGCTCTCAGAATATAGAATCACTCGACTCTTTTCAATTTCATCATGGGGCTGTTCCAATAATTGAGGGGGATATCATTTGAAAAGATCAGGTCTGCTTTGTTTCTGTCCTAGGGACAAAATTAAACCGGTAATTTATTAAAAACCTGTAAAAGGGTATGTTTCTAGAATGCTTGGTAATGAATAGGAGGTGTCCTTACCCCAAATTAAAGTTGGGTCGTTTGGAGGGACTAGCCATGCCTGCCGGCAGTTCTTCACTGGACCGCCGTTTGACTGGTGGTGCCGCCTGGTGGGGAACGGGTGCGGCCTGAGACTGGCCCGCCTGGGGTTGGTCAAAGCTGATGCCCAGAGGGTCGGACATTGGGTCAACCTGAAGAACACACCATTATTATTATTGATTTAGTTACAACACAGAGAAGGAGAAATCGGTAACATTATGAAAAAATCTGAATTTATCATGAATTTCTAGAAATTGTGATCTAAGTATGACATTTTGAAATTTGTTTAGAGCTGTTGAATTGGAAAAGTCTAAAATCCGACAAAAATCAGAAAACTTGCATACTTGCATCCTTGCATTAACTATTGATATTTTTCAAGTTACTGTCAGTCATTATTTCCCAAACAGAATACTGAACTGGACAATCTGATGCATTAACAACAGTGACTTATTACCCTGTACTTGACTACTTTTCCTTCTTACTTTTTGCTGGTTAAACATACATGTAGATACAATCTACCTCACCAAATTATCTGTGTTATCCCTGAGATTTCCTCCTCCCGCAGCAACTTTTCCCTGTGTCATTTCCAGCAAGTTGTTCAATTAAAAGCCTTTACATGAACCTGGCCAAATGAAATTCCCTGTGTTTTGGTAAAATTTGAAAATTCCCTGTGTTTTCCCTTAACAGAATTTTGTTTGCCATTTTCCCCGTTTTCCCTGTGCAATGGGGCCCTGCTCAAAAAAAATACTTTCCAAATAGTATCTCTTGGAACCTGATTCCCTAATCTTTTTTGAATGAAGTGTAAATCACAAAAGTTGTAAATCACAGTATTCACACTTAAAAACTCTGATAGATCTATACCAATTTAGTTTTCTTGTTGTATCCTTCCTAATATAGCTTCTATTGACAATAGTGTAGACTATGGCGCTGTTATACTTTATTTTCCCCGTTTTCCCTGTGCAATAGGTCCCTGCTAAAAAAAAAACTTTCCAAATAGTATCTCTTGGAACCTGATTCCCTAATCTTTTTTGAATGAAGTGTAAATCACACAAGTTGTAAATCACAGTATTCACACTTAAAAACTCTGATATACCAATTTAGTTTTCTTGTTGTATCCTTCCTAATAATATAGCTTCTATTGACAATAGTGTAGACTATGGCGCTGTGATACTTTATAACTAGGCTAATATCAACGATTTTTGAGTAGCTACAATGTGTAGTTATTAATATTACCCAAAAAGCAAAAGAGAGGTAAAACTCACAGATAGCTGTGGCATTTCCCAGAGTGACTTGTTGGTGAGTTTGTTAAAGAAATATGGTCGGTTTTCACGGCGACTCCAGCATCTCCTCCAGCCCGCTCCTACTAGCTCGGGAGCAAGTCCGTGTTCGTCTCCAGGGGACTGCCCTGGAGACATATAGGCAGGCTGGCCTAGGGGAGTCTGTGGGGTCTGAGGCACCCCACTTCCAGGGCCTCCAGGTGTGCCCGGAGAGGTATGGTTGCCTAGGTTAGGAGGAGGCAGTTTGACTGTCATTGCTGGAGGGGCCTTCGCCACGGCTGGTGGACCCTCCTGTGTGTGGCTTTGGTCCCCATTAAAGCCCACCGTAGGTTTTGGTCCATTGGATACCACCGCAGGTAGATCTACAGTGGATGGACCACAGTCTGAAGTTGACGGCATGGTCTCTTCTTTGTTCGTCTCCATTCTTGTGTAAATCACTTCACAAACATGCTGGAAACATGATGTGAGCTTCTGTGAGAATTATTTTTCCTTGCACCACTTTTGGAATAGGTGCTTCGTGATCTGCAATGAGATGTAAAATGTGTTAGATATTATGCTGGTGAATACAAATTGATCTACTATTCATAATTTAGAGAAACCAACTATCCACTGGATGCTTTGGTCTTGAAATACACAGTTGACGTGAAAAACAAATTTTCTCACAAAGTTAATTGCTCAAATAGCTGAACTTAATCTATAAGAGAAATGGAACCTGGTGTTCAATCGTTTTGATCGTCTCCCGTCACCCTTTAATACCATAGCATAACCAAGTTTTGGGTGATTTTTTTTTTAGGGAAGGAATCACAGGGCTGATGAATATCTAGACAGAAGGTTCATGGAATTCGCGAACTTTGAGGAAATGAGGTGTTTCTTATCGCAACGTCAGTGATATAATTTTTGTTTATAATCACCGATACATTGATTTCAAAAGACCCATCTACAACTTTCAAAGGGAAACTGGAAAGCTTGTTGCCTTGAAGGCTTGAGTTTTTTCTCTCTAAAGTTGGGCTTTACTTTGCAAACTTGAATGCAATATCTATTTAATCTATAAGCCGTAAGTTGATTATAATCTAGATTGCATTGTAAATAGTGATATTATATTCATTGAGAGTACACTCAATATAAAGTTAACTGTTAGATGGAAACATGCAGAATGATTCCGAATACAAATTATGATAACATTCATCAGTGTGAGACAAATTAATGACATCTCCATTAGACTCTATACTCTTTTTCAATTCTATTCTATGGTTATTCATGGTTTCAGGCGTACAACAAACCTTTAATCTATAAATATTATCATAATGGAACATTCTGCTGGCATAAATCACATGGTTCCATAGTTTTTAAACGTTTTGTCTAGGGATAGCGTTTGATAGCAACAGTCTGACCCCCCAGTACAGTGAGTACTTCTTCTATGTGAGCAATTTACCATTTATAAATCTCAGGATCTATTGAGAAAACCTAGTAGAACTATACAAATTCGAAAATTAACCAACCTGGGAACTTACAAGTTGGGATAAATTGCAACAAGTTGCAATTTAAGTTTGTAATACCAATCTCATTTTGAGTGTGCAGAACTGATCCTAACGGATTGTGAATGAACCTCAACTCCCAGGTTAGGGGGAGCGGCAACTTTGTACCGTGCCTAAACGCTGTTAACTGGCTAGAAATCTTGTGACAGCTACTAGATAGCTTTGGAATAAGACCAAGAGTGAGATGTTGCTTAAACAAACTCATTTATTTGTTTGGAATGCATTAAATCTTTGAAAAACTGAAGTTTTCCCCTGCGGCAGGTCCCTCCTTGGTCATCAGCTGTAAACCAAAACAGACCGAGAGACCACGTACGTCCTGAAACATCACATCCCCCGTTTGAACCAAAGCTTATGAACATAAGCTAATGGTACAATCGTGAAGACTACAATGTTAGGAACCGAATGCACGCACCTTATCGGTGA
Organism: Lepidonotus clava; assembly: GCA_936440205.1. Taxonomy (NCBI): domain Eukaryota; kingdom Metazoa; phylum Annelida; class Polychaeta; order Phyllodocida; family Polynoidae; genus Lepidonotus; species Lepidonotus clava. The sequence goes on along the minus strand of OW387140.1, from coordinate 22,582,885 downwards.
TCGCACGGTGATTTCACGCCAGATTTACATATTAAACTCGGAGCGTTAGAGTAACGCGTCATTCTCTTTGCGCCATCATGGCGTCACTTGCGGCAGACTACGGGCATCTGTGTTGTCATTGGTTAAAAGAAGCAGTTTGATTTAAAATCAGTTCCTACATGTACGCTTTATAAATCATAAATTATTCAACAAGATACCTTTGTTTAATTTTTTGATGGTACTGATTTTTTTCTAAAATGAGTATTAAACCATCTAGGACGTAAAATCTAGCGGTCTGCGGGACTATTATACTGCCCCGACACCGTGCGCGTGTTTGTGGAACTAATCACTTTCCCGCCGGCCCGTGCTGGGAGCTAGCCTGGTCACCGGCCCACTATGGCACTAAGCAGAGCGTTAGTATTAAAGATATAACATGCTCCAACATGATTTTGAGTTTATTAGGTTTAATAAAAAAAACAAATAATCTATTGTGTAGATTTTAGGAGGATTTACGGATAAAAATAATTAAATAACCATGATTTAGACCTCAGAACCAAGGGGCCGTCCATAAATGACGTCATGCGCCCGGGAGGGGGGGGGGGGGGGGGGGTGTCCAGTCCCCTATACATTTCTATAGTAAAAGCATGACGAAGGGGGGGAGGGGGGGTCAAAAATGGTCAAAAATAGCATGACGTCATTTATGGACGGCCCCCAATATTAAGCTTTTCTGGCCAAGTTCATCTGGTGATCCCCTATTTTTCGGCTGGAAATAATAGCCTCTAGCCTTCTCCATGACATATATTAATTTTAAGATTTTTTGAGTATTCAAATTCTTTGTATGCATGCCTATATTCCATTTTTTAAAGTTTTAATTTGAAGATTTCAACAATGAAAATGCATATTACCTGATGGAATCTCTCTGAATGCTCTATAATTCATTTGCCTATATCTGTGTTAGACTAGGAAAGCCTGCCCCGGCGTACCTTGGAACGGAGTGGGCGTAGTGGAGTCGAGGCAGGTTTTACAGTCTAATATCTGTGTGCTCCTATTACTAACTTCTATCTGCTTCTTATATCTTTTATTAAGAAATCATATGAAATTAAATTTGGTTGAAAATACTTAATTTTTTCATAATCACCACACCAAGAGACTGATTTTACTGAAAAGTTTCCATGGTGACCTATGATTTTTTTTGTCTTTTTGGAACCTTTAGGGATATAGCTATCATTCTGGAAATTTTTTAGAAAATCTGGGTATGAGATCTATAATTGCGCCATTGTCCTTAATTATAATATAGTAATTATTGGTCTAATATCGTGCATGACAGGCTAATATCGCGCATTTAGGTTACCTTATATTGTGCATCATACATAAAATAAAGATGTTATAAGGAAAAATAATTAAAATCTCACCCAAAAAAATGAGATTTACGTGGGCCAAAGGTCTGTATACATGCACATTATAGTCTTCAATTAAGACCCTCCACACTGTCTTTCATATACATGTATGTTAGACAAAAATTAGTGCGATGATGTCTCATAAAACTCTTCAAAATATAGTTCTATTTCATAATGATATTATTAAATTCATATTCTAACAGTCCAATTTTGTCTTTTATTTATTAATTATTTTATAGATGATTGCCAATTTTATTTCTCATATATACAACCATATTAAGTGTATCTCCCAGGGATGTATAACATTTTCAACTTATAACCCTTTATGCATAGGGAGTGAAAATGTAAAAAAAAAAGTTTTTCTATTATACATATCAGGCTTATATAGAGGTAACATAGGTGTCACATCGCGCATCTCATAAAAAATGGTGTGAAAATACGAATAATACTGTATTAAGTACGCATGCAGAGGATAATATATAATTCTACCCAAAAAAGATATCAAAATATCAAAACAGGCTTATATCGCGCATTCCATATGTGAGAAAAATCTATTTTTTATCTTTATTTAATATTCATAGAGGTTATGGCGCCATATCATAGTTTAGTTCAACAATTATGGCGATTTCGACTTATTATTAAGCATTTTTTGTCATTTGATATAATTTTATATGTCTTAGGATTATTAAATAAAAATGTTCGATATACCACTGTGCCCGATACAACCGTTTTACCCTTGACCATATCAGATGTACGATTCTTCTATAGTGAATCTCCTGCTCTAGATAATTCTAGATTATTATTTTTGTGTATTTGATATTAGTTAAGTTTTCCCTGCACCAGTTCTGAGTTAACCATTACAATGGTACATGTGTTACATAAACTGATTACAACCACATCTTACAATTGAGTACTCCCTGAGCTTGACAGTTTTGAAAGAGATCCTAACGATTGTACTGACGCGGGTGGCCAGTCCATGCTCGTGTAGGCTTGATAGTGTTAGCTTTAGAACAGCGCATGTGTTAAGAGCCATAACTCTCTGTCAAAGTAGGGGGTTTAGGGAGGAGTCAAAGTGTGATGTATCATACTAAAGGAGCGTATGCCGCTCTAGCCAGTCAGAGTCAGCTGAACGTTGAGTGAGTAACCATCCTGGAAAGGTTAGGTCTTAGAAGCTGAGTCCTGTTGTTTGGAATAGGGGCAGTCGGACTGCGCTAGAAGGAGCAGTGACTGAATGTGTTTGAGTGGATTCCTTCCTTGGAGCTGATTATTGTCAATTGAGATCTTGTCACGGAACGGCAATACACAGGAGAATAAAGAACAACCTTTCACGCGAGTGTTACGTCTTACATGATGTTGGAACTATGATTATGTATTGGACGACAGCAGTCGAATGGGAGGAGACTGTATTTGGAGCTAGCTATTATCTATAATTAACTATGACTAATTATGTACACCACATACAACAGATAATTAACTCTCTATAGTTCGCGATCAGGGTATAACTTTTCCACTGTTTAACTTTTTTCTTCCCTTTCTCTCTCCTTTTCACTATTTTGTCTCTTATCAAATCAATAATTGCATTGACTAATTGTATTCAAACTGTTTCATATCCTTATCATCTCGCACTGCTTCCCTTTTTGGTGTTGTCTTTTTATAGAATATTGATATAAAGTTACTTTGTTGCTGTTTGTTAGTATAGCGATATAAAATTAAGTAAATGGCAGGGTGAAATGATTATTCCAGGTAATTATAATTGGGTAAAATGGAGGAAGAAGAAGAAAAAAGTAAAACAGTGTATTTGTGAAAAGCAACTGACGCTTTACACCTTGATCTATAACGTTTGATCTATAAGTGATATTCTGCATATGGTCGAATTTTTTTCACAGGATTCCCCCAAAAATAATGAATTTTGTTACCATGGCAATCAAATGAATAGTGTACAGTAAATGTTGAGAATAAAACGTTCTGTTCCAAATAATGGCATTACATTTTATTGATGAAATTGATAATTATTTTGGCTAGGTTAATTGTAATATAGACCAAAAGTTACCCATGTCCACCTTAATAATAGTAATAATTTTTAAGCTTTAATATCTGCTTGTCAAGTGGCGCCATCTACCGTCGTTACGACGGTCTGAGAACCTTATGGCTAATTTAGGATTTGTTCTGAATGAGAATAAATCCATAAACACATGATTACATTATAATGATGTAAAGTGGGGCCTATATATCTCAATCTGATTGTTTATATTATATGCAAGTACGAACTATTGAATACATTTTATGGTATTGAATTCCTTGTTTGTTCATAAACTAATATCTTCATTTTAAAATGGTGATATGGCTAAAATGTCATATTAGTAATATATTAACCTGGTATGTTACAACTAGAACTGATGCAAAATCAAAACCCTGACCAGCCGCACAGGTTATACGCTAACAGGATTAAAAAAGCGCTCACATTATGGCGAAGTCTTTTTTTCTGGCGACCAGAACTCCATGCATCATGTCATTTCTTTCTTCAGTGCTCATAAATCTGAGGATAACGACAGCTTTTCTTTTCTCGCATTACGGACGGCTTGTAAACAATGCCCTGCTAAGGAGGTTGGGGTCCGAGGGGGTCTGAGAACCTTTCAGATTTTATAAATTGTATCAATTATATATTCAACAATTTTATATTGTGTAGCAGCAGAACTCTGGCAAAGAATGGGGGAACTTTCATCCGCCCTGATATCGAAGACGCCTTCAAAAGTGCAGTTACAATATGGATAAGAAAAGTATGCATAATGCATTAATAATGTTTTTTAAACTCATGTAAAGAAGGGGGACCATTGAGCTATGCGACCGAAATTCAGATTATAGATTATATAATTGCTAACGATAAATATCCTACGTTGTTAGATATTTCTAAGTGATTTTCCTGATCTGATCTACTTTTGATCGCATCACTCAGGGAAACACGACTTCTCGTATTGCATAAAGCTAGATATATAAATATCATTCTAGAAAAGGTTTTGGTATATTAATGGCCATATTCTTATTATACTAATAGCAAAAATAATAAAGTTGTACTATCGTTGCTAATAGCGTTTGGATTTTTGTATATTTGTATCTGAAAGATCATATCATATAATTATTTGATATCCAATTCATTCTATCCCAATTGTCCTAAATAATTACATTGACGGGGCAACCATGATATATCAAGCTACATCAAGCAGGATTATTTGTACCAGTTTGCCGTCGCAATTAGCTATTCCTTATCAGCTCATTTCAACATCAAGTGATTTGAGCATTTCAGAGGAGCAGTAGCGGATATAAGATTACAAGAACAAACATTTAAAAAAAAAACTACAAAGCAGATAGATGAGATAGGAGTACTAGGAAGAATATTTTGGCATTTAATGAACAAGCAAACCTTCCTATAGTATATGTACATATTATAATTTATTTTTTTAATAAACATATGCTACAAAAACACCCATGTGTCGGTCGCTAATTAAGTGGTGTAAGCTGTAACCTCGTGAGCAGATCAATAGTTCGCCTGCTGCTCGCCACTCGCAGATCACGGCTTGTGAGCTGCTCCCGTCCGAAGGGTGTCTAAGGAGAGAGCACTCGCCTAATTCGCATTGGGAATTGGGGGTGGCATTTTCTTGTTAAAACCTATGCATCTGGTCATTGAATCACCAAATAATCTATAATTATCATATATGTAAGAACCTGGTCGAATCAACACCTGTTTGTGTGAATGTTCACATTTTATTAGACAGATTGACGTATACTAAGTTTCTGTTATCTTTGTAGAAAACCCTGCATGAGCTGCTCAATGTCAGTTCTCTATGTATGGGACCCTTGGGCAAAATACTTTGTTTGATTAATTTTATATTCTCCCATGCATCAGGTCTTATGATAGGAGGAAATACAATAAATTCAACCAGATCGAACGAACTTTATAAAACATAGGTTATTTATGAATTGATTATGAATCCTCGTGTCTCTTTGTAGATGCATGGAGTTGCGAAATATGTAATTGTTCATGGACAGGGCCGAATCACGTATACAGGCGGATACTTATGAGAAGGCATGTATATCAATTACCATCTTTTCTTCACGCGCCTAGTTGCACACTGTGGTCATCAGTTCATAGGTTTTAACATTTCGGGTAATCGATGAAGGTTTTACCAAGTACCCGCCCCTACCCTTCACCGACGGCCGAGGTCTCTCCCCGATTAGGTGCCAGAAGGTCACCTTCAGCCCACCTCTTGTATAACGATTTTATCTAATGGATATTGCTTCCATACAGAATGCCACGAGGCCTTCTGCAATAGGTGATCACTTACTTATTATTCTAACGTCTGACCTTTCATTGGTAGCATTAGACAAGTTAATTATTTGATAATTTTCGTGTCCGTCTGTCAATGCAAGATATCTTTCATAACGTCAATAAGCGCTCGTGTATCATCACGATAACACTAGTGCTCTGTCTGGATATTGAATATAAGAAGATTCAGAGTTGAATTATCAATCGATTGAATAAAGGGTTTTATTTGATGGTAACTATTGCATCCTTGTGATACAAAATTGAATCTATGGATATTTCCCGGGGGGGGGGGGGACTCGATTCCTTTTCGCCCTGATGTGTGTACCGGATTTCAGAAAGAGACCCATTCTGAATGGCCTTTACATTTTTAAAATACACCCATATTGAATGGATTGTTATCAAACACACCCATATTGAATGGGTCATAATTTGAATATCTACCCATATTGAATGGGCCATGATTTGAAAATCTACCCATATTGAATGGGTCATGATTTGAATATCTTCCCATATTGATAGGCTAAAATGCATTACCAAGTGCAATTGCTGCGCTTCTGCAGGTGCTCCCTAAAGTGAACATAGTGGAGGAGGGGAGAAATTACACCCATATTGAATGGGTTATGATTTGAATATCTACCCATACTGAATGGCCTCCCTAATTTGACACCCATTTCGAATGAGAATTTATCCATTCATTCCATTCTCTTCAGGCTGAAAAAGGACCCATTTCCTTCAAATTTAGGTACACACATCCGGGCATAAATGAATGCAAGTTGCCCCCCTGGGGGATATTTATAAACAGATTCTTTTATTAGCTTATAAGATGCAATACTGAGGAAATACTCCTCAGTCGCGGTTTCATTGAAATCAGTCCGCAATATAAGATATTAGTGCTATCAGTTTATCATCATAACGAAACCCGGGCCATTAAGATTACATGGAGTTGTGCAAGCAATCTGTCGTTATTTAGCGGACATATCAGTTAGGCCCCCTATACAATAATTTACTCCTTATATACTGCGACCCATGGGCACTTTCAGTCATGAGTGGTAAGTTAAGACAGATACACTTTCACACAATACACGTTAATGAATTATTAAGAAACTTTTAAATTCAGTCATGGCTTTATTTCTTGGCTGGCACCAAACAAAATACGTGCATGCCATTATATCATCATCTTTCATTGATGACGCAAGACTACTTACACAGTAATCGTACTTCATCTTTGCAATTTCCTAAATTGTTTAAACTTCGAATACTGATAACAAAATAGCAATGTGACCGATGGCAATGAAAGCATGTGAAATTGTGAAATTTACGTTGTGTATAGATAACTTCAAACAATTCGCATTGATCATAACGTTATCCATAGAATACCGGTTATCGAGCCAAAAAGATTTGTCTGCTTTCCAGAACCGAAGATGGCTTGCCTTCACACTCCATGCCGATTGGAGAATGTAGAAGGTCAGGGGGCTATCTTTAAAATGTCTGATTCAAGGTTAATCTATCGTGTCGAAGGGATAAGGCCTGAGGGTGAGGAGGGTAGTGGTTCCGCAGGGTAACGCGCTTGACACGACAGGCCACGTCCTCAGACAGAATGGGAAGAGTGAAATCCTCTGGTATATGGGGGAAAGTGACAACATTGAAATGGTAAGCAGATCAAACAAAACGTATTCATAGGCCTATATCATTAGACAACAGTGGCTGATCTATGTTAAAAGAATATTGGTTCTATCTATGGCATAATGCATAGGCTGGCCAACAATCCATGAAGATGAAACAGTTGATATACGCATTGCTATGTCTGCGTGATGTCTATATCCAATGCAGCGGTTATGCCATTATGATTGATTATGATACGAGGTTAGCAATTCTGTTATTACATGCAGACGAATTGCATAAAGATTGGCGTTTTGGGGGGATTTGGTGACACGGTCTCCCGTCTCCACTTTATCCCCATTGCATAGATAGGCCTAATTAGTCATAATAATATTGGCTGAATTTAAATATTTGAACCAACTTTATTAAAATTTAATCAGCATAATAGAAAACTTCAGAGTCCCTCTTTTTACAAAAATGATAAATAATGATTGTTCTTAAAGCCCAAGGTTTCATGGCAGCAAAGTCAACCGTCACAATACTAATAACATCTTCAACAGAGTGTGTCTATTCTGTTCTTGACCTTTGTCCTCTGGATATGAGCAACCAATGGATCCAAGTGTACACATAAATAAAACCACTGATTGATCACAATCAGTTTACCTGTTGCCTGCTACTATAACGAGTCTCTTATCTGACCTATAAGCCTGGATCTGGTGACTGGATGGGTTTTGATGTAATGATGATTAAATGAACATAATTAATTGCCTAAAAATGGCTTACAGATATTAGACAGGAAGAACATAGTAACCCCTTTAAAGCATGTGATGCACAATAATCTAAGTATGGGGAATAGGACATAATTCCTTTATGTACAGTTAATTGATGCAAAAGAAGGTTTATGTAAACATACTAACGATATATCGATACGTTTCACATGCAGTTCAGCAATGCAAGATATGTACTTTAGCGTCATATCGAAAAGACAGGGATACAGTTTGCTGCATGGTTCATAATTCAAAAGAATGGTTTGCAACAAAAAGGAGTTGATGCGTGTTACTGTTACCCAACATGAATATGATTATAGAAATAAAAGGAGTCGTATGGTTGACGCCAGAAATTAGGTTTGCGGATTAGGATATATATATATAAATATATAGATTGGTTGCTCATATCCAGAGGACGAAGGTCAAGAACAGAATAGACACACTCTGTTGAAGATGTTATTAGTATTGTGACGGTTGACTTTGCTGCCATGAAACCTTGGGCTTTAAGAACAATCATTATATATATATGAGAATGTATGCCTGATCGTTTTGGAACTTTCGCCAGCAGCTTCAATTCCTTCCGGTGAGACAAAAATGCATGGGAGAATGGGGGGTAATCAACGTCATTCTCTTGCGTTTGCCATATGCACACAGGCCCCAGACAAGAGATGTGACGGGACATGGCCAAAACACCATTAGATCCCAGACAACTGCGTCGAGAAAACAAGAAAGACAGAGTTTAGGTCGCGTGAGGGCAAGGCTGCTGTCCACTAGGTTTTGTGTTTTTTGTCATGTTGGTGTACTTTCCCCCTATGGATGGTTGTTGACGTTAACCACCCACCGAGCCCTGTACTATTCATCAATAGGGGCCTACTGATGGTGTCCGGAGGACCTGGTCGTGACTCGTTGTATGCAGACCCGTGGGAGATATCTAAAGACCCGGTCACATATAGAGACTGCACTCAGTTGAGTTGAGTTGAGTTGAGTTGGGTCTATTCAGGGGCGGATCCAGCAATTTTCAAAGGGGGGGGGTATGTGTCTCTTTCTGATATAGTCTTGATATGTGACATAGGCCTAGAGTAATTCAGGGGCGGATTTAGTGGAAGGAGCACGCCCCCACCCTATTTGTGACCAAATATTAAATCTTATAATGGAACATTCAATGGAAAACATTTTACTATAGCAGCCCCCCCCCCCCTTTTTTTTTCAAATTCCTGGATCCACCCTGCGGTTAAAACTAGAGTTTAGGTTTACTCAATACTGATCAGTCTGGTCTCTAAACCTGAGATGCTTAAGATTCAATACTGGGTATAGTCTTGAGTGTTTAGCAGTAGACCCAGTCTATCTGTGATCAGCCATAAGTTTGGATATAGTCTTCAGTTTTAAGGCCCTACTGCCCAGTCACTTTATATGACGTAGCTTAGGAGCAACTCACTTGTCTCGAGTCCATAACCCAATCAGATAAAGGCAAATAGACACATCTTTATTTGCTTATAACATGTCATTATGTTTATAGGCAGGTTTCAAGAAGACATAATAAGGCTGTCCAGTCTCTAAACGTGACCACGGTCAGTTTTCATTCATGCCTTTCAATCAAGTCATGTATATCGACGATTCAAAGTAACTTACATGGAAGATCACTGTGAAATGCGTGTAGTTGAAATAATAAAAAAATAATTTGCTAGTTTTCAATTAGGTCTCAAAGTTAACTATTGGCATTAAAACACGGCATATCTGTATTTTGGTAATGCATCTAACAGGAAAGTGTAAAATTACCACAGTTGAAATAGCAGTGGCTCTACGCTGTAACCCCTAAATGAAACATTACAGACAAGCTCATACTGGATTTTTAACAAAACTCACAGAACATACTATACATATTATGAATACAATTTCCTGTAATATAGCGTAAATCGATTATAATGAAATGGATATGATGATTACAATTTAGACATTGATTTCATTGTATCTATTCAAAAAATTGTGCATTGCTATAGCAGCATTGCATTGCTGTACACTAGTGGCATTACTTGAAAAACACAACATATAAATTTATGAGCACATGAACTGAATTGGCGTATAATCAAGTGCAATATAGCTCTAAAATTAATGTGTCCTTCCTGTACTGCATGGGCAAAACATACGTCAGTGTAATTGATTTGCCGTACACATGGCTCCCACATAAAATGTAACTGTGCTATTTGCTAGTGAACGCTTGGCCTCGCCCAGCGCTTGGTGTTTGTTGATATGAGACCCCGCTTTTTGTCTGCTCTACCTGGTCGGCCACCGGTGCACCGGCAGGCCAGACATACGGAAGTAGTCATTGGACCCGGGAGGAGCTAACTACATAGTATGCCGCGGTTGCTATTCATGATTCTAACATGATTGCTATCCAGAACTCATTTGTCAAATGATAGTGTGTAAATATACTTAGGAATGATAGATAAATCAAACCAATCATTCGAATCGATTGTCATTCAATTTGGAACATGCCTTGGTAACTTGCTCCTATTTTCAATTACATTGTGTATTATATCTGACATGAGCTAAACCAAACTGGTTATATATTTTGTATCCTAATGTTAAAACATTCACCTCCTTGCCATGGACTTGTTTGATATCCTCTCAGTGTACGTTTTGTTAGTTCCTCTCTGTTTACTCCTAATAGCATATTCAAAAAGAAAAAACAAAAAGATGCGTACTTTTTGTTTTTGTTTCTCTGCCACCAAGATGTGAGTCTGACAGAACAATCTGGCCCGTCTAACATTAACGGGTAGATGTTGCGGGCAGCTGACGAGCACTGACAGATCTTGTTAAGCCCCCAGCTGAGGGGCGAGTAGCGTGATGTCGGCCAGCTAATGCAGCATCCTACGTATTGGGGTGTCAAGTGTCACCCAAATAACTGAAATCAGGGAAAACTACAATGTTTGGTTTAAGTTTTCTGTAACGTGTTATCATACGGTCTAATTTTTTAAAAGAGATAATTATAGACAATTCTTTGTGACATTGTTACCACATTTAACAGGTGAATGTTGTTTTGTGTACCGTCCTACATTATAGGACGATACCTATTGAAGACAGAAGCTGATAGTTCAGTGGTATCTTGAATGAGCTTTGAATCAGCCAGCATTGCCAAATTTCGCAAGTAGACAACTTTAAATATTATTGATGACTAGATATCGAGAATATCCTCTTTACTTGCAATACTGACCACGCAAAGAAAAACCATTTTCAGCACACACACACACACACACACACACACACACACACACACACACACACACACACAAACACACACACACACTCACTCACTCACTCACTCACTCACTCACTCATACACACTGGGGACCTAATCAAAAAAGGAATATTAGGGCTACAGGTGGCGTCCTTTGAAAAAACGTATTAGCAGCAGGGACATACAGGCCACCTGAAGCGGCAGGCCGTATGCCGGCTGATGGGGTACCGACGACACTGCCCACTCAGACCTTCGACATCCATAGGCCTACGGTAGTATTATCAAGCTAATGATCCACGTTGCGACATTTTGTAAACCGACACAAAAGATAGGAGCAAACCGATTTTAGGACCGACGGTTTTTTGTCGGTTGAGAATCGGTTGGCCAATTAAACTATTAACCTTAAAATCGGTCCACAATCGGTCCACAATCGGTCCTCTACACATGATCCATTGTAAAGGTGAAATCAGATTATTTCTTTGCATCCTGGACCACAAATTAATAGGAAAACAGTGGGGAAAAAATCGGTTGACTAAATTATCAAAATTTAGGCAATATTTTCATACCTTATGTCTAAATATGGTCAGTAGGACCACAAATATATATTATTTAATCTGTTTGATTAATAAAAAGTCAAATAGTAAAATACTTGTTTAAAATCATTCAAAAATATATCATGTGAAAGGGAATTCATTTTCATATCTTTTGGTAACATTTTCGTTCTATTATTTCCAAAAATGAATGAAATAACCTAGAAAATTCATAGTCATAATAAAATCGGTCCACAATCGGTCCAAAATCGGTCCAAAATCGGTCCAAAAATATTAAACAGGTTTAATAATTTTGTCGGACCATCGTCGGTTTGAAATCGGTTTGGAATATATCATATTTCATTTGTCTGCTTGGTAATCGGTCTGAAAAAATCGGTTGACATGATCCACGTGACGATTTTTTTCAAAGTAACCGATTCACAACCGATTCACAACCGATTCACAACCGATTCACAACCGATTCACAACCGATTCACAACCGATTCACAACCGATTCACAACCGATTCACAACCGATTCACAACCGATTCACAACCGATTCACAACCGATTCACAACCGATTCACAACCGATTCACAACCGATTCACAACCGATTCACAACCGATTCACAACCGATTCACAACCGATTCACAACCGATTCACAACCGATTCACAACCGATTCACAACCGATTCACAACCGATTCACAACCGATTCACAACCGATTCACAACCGATTCACAACCGATTCACAACCGATTCACAACCGATTCACAACCGATTCACAACCGATTCACAACCGATTCACAACCGATTCACAACCGATTCACAACCGATTCACAACCGATTCACAACCGATTCACAACCGATTCACAACCGATTCACAACCGATTCACAACCGATTCACAACCGATTCACAACCGATTCACAACCGATTCACAACCGATTCACAACCGATTCACAACCGATTCACAACCGATTCACAACCGATTCACAACCGATTCACAACCGATTCACAACCGATTCACAACCGATTCACAACCGATTCACAACCGATTCACAACCGATTTACAACCGATTTTGGAGATATATTTGAAATATTTTGAAAATCGGTTGGAAATCGGTTCAATTTTGTCGCAACGTGGATCACCGCATTGAGAAACATTGCGAAAGGACCACCTTCTGAATTGAAAAGACAGTAAATGTATTTGGGTCTCCTGTAGTCCATCCAAGTTTTAGATCCGTTTCTTGAAATAAAAAAAGTCTAAAATAATAAGTATTTATCAACCAAGTGTTTGTGGAGTCGGAGCGCGTTTAGATGAAGGAATAAATGTTAGAAAAATTAATGTAATGCCATTATATCTGAACCAAAGAAACTGCTGTACACTTGGGCCTTTCACATGGCAGCCCAGACTGTCCCCCACCCACGTCCACTGTCACTCGACGCCGTCCTCACAGCAGGCGTGTTTTGTGCAGCCTTCAGCCCTTTTGGCCACCTAGCTCCAACAATTGATATCAAAATTTGATTCTATTGTGCATCCCTGGTAGGTCGGGGTTTCCGAGTCCTACAGCAGAGGGACGTGGGAATTGTTTCGGGTCTCGGACGGACGGACAATCCGGGCAAGAAACCGAGATGTGATGTTTTTAGAGTCGTGCCTCGCGCACGAGGGGGTTTGAGCGAGTCGGTCGGGAATCGGTGCTCGGTGTCGTACGGAGGACTGCGGGGAAGGGAAAATATGGTAGGGGTAGGGAGGGGTCGTGGATCGTCTCGCTATCTCCAATGCCGGTATTCACTTTGATAGGGCAATCCACCCCGGGCTCCGGTCCACGGGGTTGTCGGGCCAACGGTCGCCTATTGTTTGGTAGCATGGGGCCGAGCCAGTCGCGCCGTCGTTCCCCTGGATTCCGGGTCTCCGTGCCGGGTGTCGGGCCTTCGTGCCATTCCGGGCCTGCGTTTCCGGGACTCCATCCGGACCCGTTCCGGGCCTTCGTGCCCTACTTCGGTCCTCTGGGCCTCACGTTCGTTCCTCGGGCCTTCGGGCCCCTGTCCTAAGTTTCGCCTAATTACCTCGAACTTCTACTGTTTTGCTCGAACTTGTAGTTAATTAACTCGTATCAGCTCATCTCAGCGGTTGTTTAAGGGAAGAAGACACGTGTGGACACAAGGAGAACTGTGAAAGAACTCGTTTATTCGGGCCTCACCGCCCCTTTATATACTCTAGAGGTTAGCCCTGATTGGCTGCTTTTGGTCACGTGGTTACAATTGACGTCACTTCCGGTTTACATTATCGCTTGCGGTTTACATATCACTTCCGGTTTTCATTTCTCGGGACCTTTCGGTTTTCGGTCCTTTACACTTTCGTTCCTTTACATTTTCGTTCCTTTTCACATTTTCGGGCCTCTTTTTCGGGCTTTTACACTTTTCGTTCCTTTACACTTTCGTTCCTTTATTAACATATATACTTTTGTCATATTACCTTACTTTTCTCACTATGGTCTCACTATTGGATGAATAGGCATTCATCACACTATCATGAAATTTTATTCCAACTGTTTCTTTATCATTTCCCCGAGGAGTCACATGAATAGACGGAGTCAGGTTTATTTTGTATAGAAAATTACCAAAAAAATGAGTAAAACCTCAACGAAGCTGATGAACTATTTCACATAGGAAACAATGCTAAAATCTGTCAGATCAATAGTTATTGATAATCATTGTACTATTCTCATGCCCTAAGTTTTATAACTGCCCACAGTCGTGCATAATCATAATAATTATTATGGCTTATTTCATCTTAAAGATTATGGTCAAACAATACATGGTTAAACAAATAGCCAGAGTTTTGTCCATTCAGTCCTTTTATTTACCAGGGACTGGTATTTTCTCCATGGTATAACCTGTCCAACCTCAATGGTTGATACTGTGTGGGAAGGGCTAGTCCTGGTGAAGGAAAACCTGCAAGCCCGATATGTTTTAAAGCCTGTGGCAGCCACCGTAATGGGAGCACCTAAGGCCTTAGGGACATAAAATGGTGTCGTAAGATAAGACACAGACCTTAAGAAACTTACAAAATCAATAAGCAACCAAATATCTTTTTATAATAGATGTTTTGGTTACGGAAATTCATTCGGGGAATTGACTGGGGATTCATGGTCTAACGTCTATTCTATTTTGAGCCATTCTAATCTGCACCCAATGAAATTATGAAATAATCTGTCGGGTATGTTGTACGGTATTCTAAGAGTTATCTTTATCTGTTTAACTTAGATCTATATCGAAAATGTTGCCACTGCTTTAAAGTAGTTGCCCTGTTTCCCATGATCCAGTTATTCAATTGCCTCGGATGAAAGGCGGATCAGTAATCAATATGATTGATGAGATGATAGTCCTGGTAATGGTCCTATCCCGCTAATCGTACTCGGGGATCCAATCTAAATTCTGTACCACCTAGACTGATACATGTATAAGTATATTGAACATCGTGTCAGTGTTTTTGTGTAGTTTTTTCCAGTGTAGCCGTTACTAAATTGCTTCGGATGGAGGGTGGATCCTGATCATATCTAAATGACACTAGGCCGGCAAAACATAAGTGAATTGCATGGTCAAGGTATATCTCAATATAAAAATCGTTATTTTCACTTGCCTTAAAGCTGCCAGTACCAAGGGATCGCTATAATGTAGGGGAGAGAAGCACATGTGCCCCTGGGGTATTTGGCTTCAACACACTATCTTAATGACACAGACTAATGTTAAGGTTATAATTATCTTGTATGGAATTCTGTAGTTTATTATAGGTCTGTACACTTACCATGCAGTTTCCATGGCATAAATATTGTATTTTAATTAGGTCATTCTATAGTCGACCTGTTTAAGGCGAGTTTTTGTGTGCTTGCCTGAAATTAGCCCTATCTCTTTGACATTACACCACATGCACTAATGGGCCTATACTTTCTCCTTTTCAGAACCCTACCTTCGCCCCTGAAAACCCGGAAATGTTTTTGTTGCCACATCAATAAAAGTAGGTGTTCATTGAGCCCATCAGCTCTCAGCCTGTAGGAGTGCACCGAAGAGGGTCATGTCCTTCATCTCAATACGCAGCACTTTACCAAACACATGTTCACACGCAGTTCACCGATCGGTCAAATGTAGACCTGCCCAGGGCTTAGCCTTTAGAAACTTATTTATTTTTATTGAGTCTGTATCATTATGCTTTGCTTGAAGCATCCTTCTTTTCAAATAACAGCAGAGGTGAAATATCTTTATTGGACCTTGTGATAGGACCTGAGAGCGGCTAAGATGCATTAGTGGCAATATTATCATGAAGGTCAAGTTTGGCGGATATGTGGAATATGGTGAACAACAGGTAGTACCGTTAACGATGCACTTAAGTCTAGAGAATTTAACGTAGGCCTATGATATGCACGATTGTGTAGATTATGTGTATTAATATCGTCAAGTATACACCACCCGCACCAATTGCAATTTAAAAACGGCACAAACAATTATTCTCACAATGTAGGCTACAATAAAAATAAGTGCCAAATATGTATCTAACATCCTTATCTTTATCTTTCAGAGTGCCATATTAACAATATTTATATCAAAATGGCATTGCATCCCATCTTTACCCAATCCCCTCTTTCATTATGGCCATTATTGAATGCAAAACTTTACACAAAATATGTACAATTGAATATTATGTCTATGTACCGGTAGTATACATAGGCCTATATAGGCACTATATGCAGACATGATTCATCGATAAACAGTTAAATTCAAGGTCCTTACAATAATCATCTGTATTACAGCATTTGTTCATTTTTTGTAATATGATTCAGTGGCGAATGTCCTTCATCCCCCCCCCCCCCCCCCCCACTTAATTCAATTTCAATTCCTGGATCCGCCCCTGTGATTTGACGAAAATTATCTTTGTTACATTTCGTAATGTAAACGCAGAAGGTATTATTTTATCGAGTCAAAAAGAATAATGCTATAATTGCCATTATCAAAGAGTATGGCCCGACCCAGACGTCAATTTGTACCTACTACTCACGGTCCAAGGTCAGACCTCGTCCCCTGGCCTGGGGGCAGTCCGGTCAGGTATGGCGAACACGGTGCGCGGCCATGGATCGGTCACGGCCAGTTCACGCCTGGACCAAGCGACCTCTGCATGCTATTATATTCAGAGCCATACAGAGGCTATCAGGTCATGGGGATAAGTGAATTTAGAGGTTAGAGAGACAAGGGCGGATGACATTACATGACCTTAATTCGTACGGTGCGTTAGCAGGCTGCGTAGAGTCTAGGGGATTTGTTTAATATAATTGACGGCGGGTAATTTTCTTTTTAATTTTGATATGGTAGTACGCGAATATTTTATTTCAATATCGTTTAGGGGCCTATAACATAGTTTTTCTCAGCCATTTTACGTAGCTTTTAAGAGTAATGTGCACACACTTATAAATGTCTCTGGATGTACAGTTTTGGTTAAAACGTATGTAGGCCTTTGTATGTATTTGTGAGTGAATGCTAATTTCGATGATTAATAAGGCTTTAGAATACAATGTATTTATGATTTAGATAAATTTGTTACTGTGTTGCAACAGTGACCTGCATGTAAAATATAAGAATTTGTAGTTATATAGCCCCAAACGATTGGCCCATCAATATCGCATGCTTCATGAGGAGTCATTCTCCTGTATATATACTTCGACAAAGGCGGTCGGAAATATCACATATCAGAACGTTATCATAATATATGTTGTTACCGCTGTACGTTAATACCCATACCGAGATAAAGTCTACAAAATTATGGAAATAAGTATATTTCAACAGAATAAGAGTTTTCCTCATTCCTAAGGAATCCATAAACAAAAATCTATAATACGTCCCAAAACACATGACGATAGCCCCAAACCTCTCCGTGGGTCATCTAAACTATGAAAAACCTGTAGGTTACTGATGCCTTCGCTATTGACAAACGATGGACAGAGTAAGGTCTACGTGTTGATAGAGTTGGAACAGAATGAGAGGCTGTCGATATGCTCTCCTAGGTATATACAAAGTATATTAATCCCTTCTGAGCTACTCTTCTCCTAAGTGGCGCTCTTGAGCTACACAAGGAAATTCATAAGTATATGTTACTTAAATTAGTTATTACAGAACTATTCTTTTATTGTGACTATTTTATTTTGTCAGTTTCTTTATATAACAATTCATGTAAATCATTAGATCTATTGCAATTTATCGTTCATATAAGATTTACCTTATACCTCATATATATTTCTAACACACTAGTGTTGAGCGGCAGTCTTGTCTAGGCCGGGAGCTAACCTTGGCGGTATGCTGACCCAGTGGAAACTAGGTAGAGGTAACTGTGGTGGCATGTTGAGTACACTGAGGCCTCGTGAAGGGCCTACATCTGAGTAAACAGGCCTCAGCCAAATGTCCTTACCTCACCTCTATGGTTAGTGGTGAGCTGTAATCTCAATATAGCAGTATTTGTGCTATATTGCATTGCAATGTTTAACAAGGCCTGCACTACATATCATACGCAAACCCACAGAAACACAACCAGTATGCATATGTATATCTATCTATCTATCTATATTTATATATATATATATATATATATATATATATATATATATATATATATATATATGACAATGTTGTTTCCATTTTATTGTGAATAGTTTAAAATTATGCTGGTTTCTGTGGTAAATGATGTTCAAGTAGGTTGATATGTAGATAAGATAAATAGCACCACCTTTCTTAACATTGAATGCAGTACCAAATGTTACATCTTACTGGACATTCTTTTATTACTTTTTCCAACTTGAGTAAAAAATATTTCTCTTTTTTTTCGCTTCTGTATGGTCAAGAATAATTGTTATCTCCATCTCGTATCCTGCCTTATCCCACATCCTCATGCAGTTTTCCTATATTAACAACATTTTTTAAAGGTTATATTAATTTTCCTGGATTTGAAGACTCTTGAACGTTTATGTTAATCACGTTCAGTTTCCCTATACACAAACTTGCATAGATGTGACTCAAGTTTCTTCCAAACGGTTAATCACTTTGTTGTTTATTACTCTGAGCAGCCTGTTTCGTCAGTTGACGTGTGAAGATGGATGAGTTCTTCTATAAGTCAAGGTTGCAGTGGACACTCATTAACAGACCAAACTTCGTATAGGTAGGCTGTTATACCGCCTACACACACTACAGAGACCCCCCCTATCCATCTTCTGCCTGCCACATGTCAGGTAGCCTAACTGTGAGCCACCTGAGTGTATAGGGTAATGCACAGCAGGTAAACATGTAAACAAACAACTCACGTTATACATGGGACCTACCGATACGTATGTGTATCTTTTTTGTTCGTTAAGAAACTGTCCTTCTATACATGAGGACTGCCTAAGAATGCCAATAATTTGTCTATGTGAATAGTTCCCCTTCATTATTTCGTTGTTCTTTAATCATTACGGTGCAGCAGAAATATTATTCGATCTGATGTGTAACGTATATATGGCTCAATATATACCATGATAGATAACCCTCCCCCATAGACTGATTAGATAGGATTTCTTTGTCTTTTTTTGTTTATTCTTCTTTCTTTTTTCAAATTTAAATTATGTACGGCATTTTAAGATACCTTAGTTATCATAGGTCAAATGTGCATTACTGTTAACACTGCCAAATAAGATGTGGGAGTTCAACTTTTGCATTAGCTTATATTCATTTTGCGAGTAAATCTAGTTTTTGTAATCTCAACACAATATCATTAACCATTAATGAAAAATATTACTGTATATTACTTAGTATTTGATATCCGTTGTTTAAAGTGGACATACAAAATGATCGTAAAGCGTATTCTGAATCCACCGGAGGATATGAGTAGTCGGAATATGGAGGTGTTTAACACTTAGGTTTCTTATTGGATCTAAATTAGCTGTCAGACAAAATTAAATAGGCTTACATAACATACATAATTATAATGCGGAGGTTGTTTACTGCTGCTTGGCACCTTACAAGTACAGGCAAAGAAAAATGACTGAATGAACCGAACTCATACGAGGTCGCAAAAACTACCGCTAAGTATTTTTTCACTGATGTTGATCACGTGATTTTGCCGGCCCTGGAGCAGGGGTAAAACCCCGGAGGGGGTTCATGTAGCTGGGACCCTGGACAGAGGGTGAGGCTTCGTCCCACGCTCATTTTTGAAAATCGTATGGGTCATTTTCGGGCGGGGGGGGGGTTCTTTCTGATGATGAAGGGTTCAAAAGTGTTGGTAAGATAAAGGAAACCTTATTCTTTTATGTAAAGGACCTCGGTTCAATTTATTGTTAGTTTTAAAACACACTTTCGGAAATTGCCAAGAATTGTTTCATGCAGACCCAGACTAGAGTTGCCCAAGCGCATTTATGCAAACTTATATGCACAGTCAAAACTGTTGTCAAAAATTATGCAGAAATCTAATTAGCGTCCTGCTTTCTACGTTCAAGAAGAGATAAACTTATTCAGATTGATAAGACTATATGGATGAGGGCTGTTTTTGCATAGTAGGCTAGGATCTATTTAGTACAGTAAACAGCCTATTTCATAAAGTGTGCTAAATAGAATTTCTAGAGTTGCATGTTGTTATAATGTGCTGGGCCTCGCACCCCTCCCGGGTTTGGTTCTCACCTGACTGGGCCTACAGGTAAACCTTCTCCAGGGGGGCCTGGGGATGTGGGGCGAAGTGAGGCGTCTCGGCTTCCAGCCCAGACGAAATGTTGATAAGTGATGTTGGTAGTCTACGTGCTTGTGGTAGCGTCTTGCTCTATACATGGTGCACAGAATAATCTCAACACCTCTTGGAGACAGGAACAGCCATTTCGAATACATAATAAAGACTTTTCTTTTCAAAAATGCCATCTAATGATTAGGTCTATAAGTTTATACAATTAATTCGCTTCTTCTGAGTCTTCTGTCTAGCACAACCATGAAGACCACAGGAGACATCTAATCTCAGCCTCTATTACACATTTATTATGGGAGACAGTGTGCCATAATGTTTTATTTCTAAGCAATTTGGTGTTTCTGAACATTATTTATAGAGGGGCTCCAGATGAATCAGCATTAAATTCTTCTTTGTTTCTTTTGTGTGTATAGTTATGCTATATATACTACGCCAAAATTTCAATGCAATGATCCTAAAAGACTCAAACATGTGCCTTAGATTGTCGACCCATTTCCAGACTCAACAAAACACTGAAGGTTTGTTATAGTGACTTTCTCCCCAGGCAATTTATCTATTCATTTGTGGTTCATACAAACAGTTGACAACTGCATATACACCATGACATTTCGAGAGTTGTCAGCATTGGTTTGAGACCACACATTCCCGGGAACTATATGAGAAATGACAGTATCTATTTAAGGAATTCCTCACCCGGAGACTCCCGAGACCTGTTTATAATGAATTACAAGTCCCGACAGAGTGCATTCCCACTGCAAAGAACTAACAGCCAGGGCATGTCTGAAAGTCCACACTTGTCTGGAGGTATTCAATTGATTATATTTTAGAATTTAATGGAAAACACTGAAAAATATGCCACCCCTTTATTAATTGAACAATGGACATTACTTTGGGATAGCTACATTGATAGATGTTTCCAATAGTCAGGCTAGCTCCTCACCTAATGAAAGGAACACTCACTCTGAGAGGTAGTTTGCCATTCTTATAAATCATGTCCACATTTTCATGACAAATAGTTAAATTGGATCCCATGCTCACAATGAACAAAGCCATATATCCACAGGTTTGGATTGCAGTCTGGTTCATGAACTAAGATTTGTTTTGATATCGGTAATCACGAGTGCTGGGTGGTCAATTCTACAATGATCATGGTAAGCCTTATCCTATGTTAGAATGCTTTGAATCCCAGGCCGTGTATACCTAAATGTTCTATGTAGTGTCTGAAAGGTCTCCTCCACAGAGGTCTAGCACCAGAAGAATATATTCCTTGCCTCTACTCATTACTCCCCCCCCCCCTCCACATGCATCATTTTCACTGCAGAATAGATCCTGTTGACAGTAATCTCCACCTGATTGGTCTGACATATGGCTATGCCTGCCCTGGTTCCTTTTAATCAAGTGTTGACAAGTTTCCTGTTTGTCACATATACTATGACCATGATATCTCCTAGGGCTTTTGTGTGTTCGACGAGCTAGCGCTTTACAATAAAATGTAATGCCCTCTAATTGCTTGCGTTATGCAATATGATGCAAGATAGACGGTTTTCACCATTTTATTTGAATAAAACAAATTTTAATTGAATATAATTATGTGAATATCTATTATCACATCATAAGTTCCTGATTCAGAAAAATCTCTTCACGAACATGCTAACGGTCCTCATCATGCACAAGAAATCAGTACACGTCGGTGGTCATGTTGCCATTGACCCAATGTCCGAGATCTAGATCTAGATGGTAGTGCCTCAGTCATAAAATATGGTGTCCAAAATATAGATCAAACATTTTATGGTTTGCCTCGATGCAGTGTGATCCACATAATATTATATTTAAAAATGATGCGTCTAAAATAATTATACGCTTACTTGAACGTTCTGCTACTATTAACTTCAGACATACTGTTAAAGTATTGTATGCATTGCATACAGAAAAACAATCGCCATCAATAATGTGTTTAACTTATAGTAAAACATGTCACATGTACACCCTGCGCTCTGATTCAGTAACCTTTGATCCTCCATAGCAGCTCTTTACTGCTATTTTGTAAATAAAGATACTCATGCCCACCAACATGGAGATAACGAAGTACTTTTTATCATGAACAGATCCTACTTTCTGTTTTTGGTTACTTTCAACCTGCTTGACATTTCCTGACTTGGCCTGCTCAGATTCGTTATCCACTCCAGGTTAAGAAGTGGTACCAGGAGTAGCCTTCTATCTCGGCCTGGCGTGCTCTAGCTTTGACTGAAGTGGCTTGATTCAATTGACTCTAGAGTGGAAAAATGCCCCCGCCCCCTCCCCCATAGAACGTGTAGGTATCTTTGGACTTATAATAAGTGGAGAGTCACTTTGATACAGGAGGCTAAAACAGCCCAGGTCAGAGAGATTAATTAATCTTGTCCGCAAACATGTAAACATCTTTTTATATGAGGTTATTTTTAACTCAATGCGATTGATTCATTCCTATTTTGAGAATACATGTTCCTATCTGCACATAATCCAATATGATATGATACAGAAAACTGATCATGGACTTATTGGGGCTCATGGGACAAGTCTGGGTTTCTGAACATTGTACTAATAGCTTAGTACTTTTAATATATTATCATCTTGTATAATATGGCTAGGATCAGACCTAGCAAGTCTACCTCTAGGCAGAGATATTTACGCTCCCAGCGCCACCTGTTAACCAGTATAAAAGGTGTTGCAAAGTTAGGGAGCGAGTTAGTTAGGAGTTAGAGTTTAACCATAGAAATAGAAGAACTGCTTGGAGTAATACCTGCGGCTCCTGCGCAGTATACTGGAGTTTACCACTACCAACAGCTTCGGACAAAGGATTGTGATAGAGCTAAGCACTAGGGCGGTCTAGGATGTGTTGGAACAACTTGTATTCTAAATGTGGTTGATTGCTGATAGGAGATGGGAAGGTGGACTGATAGAGACTTATTCACTGTGGCTTTGACTCGGGATGAGATGTTAACTGAATAAAAAACCTTTCACTTTACCAGCTCCCTCATCGTCCATTTCTTTTGAACTATTGGGGAATGGATGTATTAACTTTAAACGCAGTCTGATTGACTCAGACAACCTGGACAAACGACTCATGGATAAATTAACTATACACATCAAGCAGTATTAAATCAAACACTAACAATAGTTCATTTGGTGGAGATTACCCGAAACATGACATTTGTTGTTTTGCTCATCCTTGATGTCAGCCACCGGTGAATTTGAGGCTTCTTCTAACGCCCAGCCTCAATCTTTGCGGCCCGCAGGACACGATGTGTCAACATCATATACAGGAAATGTGGAAAACCGCCACCAGGTAGGTGATTCCTTAGACGGGGAGGCACAGAGACAGGGGGTTTCAGCCAGATCCAAGCAGCTCTGCCCCGAAGGTATTCATAATTACCAGACCCGTGGCAGAGGTAAACCATTTTCCTGGCACCTAGGGTCCAAAGATAGGCCGGTTCTTGACGAAGGACTTGAAACCCTAACACACTCGGGACGAGGTGAAGGGTGGAACCGTCTTAAAGACTACCAGCAATATTGGAATCCGGGGTATGTGCCACCTACGGGCCACGAACCTGGTGCTAGCTCTCACTCTACTTATGGACCCAATGCGAACAATCCGTGGTGTAGTCAAGGAGTTCCCTATCGTTTACTACCTGCAGCAGGAGGACAAAGTGAACAGGAAACTTTCGATGAGGATTACTTATTTCCCATAGGGGACAGGAAAAATCTACAAAACACCGCAGATAACTCCAGCCCATCAGGGGGGAGACGCCCCGCAAATCCGGTAATTCAACCTGATGGGAATTCTCTCACCTATCCACATCCCCAACGACTTGAGTCTATCAGTCACCCGCTGGTAACACCAACTCACCCCAACCCGTCCATTGGGGTGGGTGTCCATTCCTTATTCCACTGTAGTTAAAAGGAAAACAGTAGGTAGGGACAGGGGGGTGGAAAGGGAAACAGAGGGAGACAGCGACAAAGTAGGCAATTTACAACCCTATCGGTTAACCTATGATATTGGGGAGAACTTGGACGACGTTAATAAAGGAGCAAAAGCTCGAGTTCCAGATCTGGGGTGGGGAGGGTATGAACCTGACCCGGCAGAAATAATAAGGAAGTTAGCAGAAGCAGGCCCCGAAGAGCATGAGGAGTTAGAAAGGTTAAGCGATCAGGATAAAGCAGAAAGGGAAACGCTAGAGACCCAGAGTGATAAGGAAAGGGAAGATAGAGATGAGGAAGGTAGTACGGTAAAGAAAGCCTATCACGTAGGAGAAGGGGACATTGCAGTCCTTGAGCCGTATGATAAATACGAAAGCGAAGACGAGGAAGGAGATAGTGAGACAGAACAAGCTGTCGCAAATGTCAGAGAAGGTAATCCTAATAGAAAACTACCTAGAGGAGAGAAATCACGCTCGTCATCATTTGAGCTTATTACCGAGGATGTTTTGAGCATAGGTAAGAAAGACAAACCAGTGAGCGAGGACGAGATTAGTGTAGAGGAAATCCCTGTAAGGGAACAGTGGGACAATCACGATATACAAAACCTCCACGAAGATAATATGGCGGAGGGAGGTGAACCATTGGTAAATCTATTAGGAGAAGAGCGTGACCAAAACCCTGGGGAACTTCAGCAACCCGGTGAAGGGGGAGCTTGGGGTGTGAATCCAGGGGCATTGCAACCCAACCTTGGGATAAACCCTGGGGAACTTCAGCAACCCGGTGAAGGGGGAGCTAGGGGTGTGGATCCAGGAATACTGCAACCTAATCTTGGGATAAACCCTGGGGGACTGCAGCAAAATGATGGGGGTGGCCAACCAGGCCAACAGCCTGGCCGAACCGTGCCAGCAGGAGGTGGGATCGAGCAAAACATGTTCTTCCCTTACCTATTGCAGGCGATGGCGATCGGAGCCAATCTTAACGCAGGCCGAGGAAGAACGGGTAACCAACAGGGTCAGCAAGCTCCGGCAGGCCAGAATAATCAGGCGAACCCACCAGGACCCAATAACCCTCCTCCAAACCAGCCCAACAATCCTTTTCTAAACCAACTTAATAACCCTCCTCCGAACCAGCCCAACAATCCTCTGCTAAACCAACTTAATAACCCTCCTCCGAACCAGCCTAACAACCCTCTTCTGAACCAACCTAATCAACCAAACCCGCCAGGTCCGCCCAACCCGCCAGGACCGCCAGGTCCGCCGGGCCCACCAGGACAGAACAACCCTCCAAATCCTCCAGGTCCGCCGGGCCCACCAGGACAGAACAATCCTCCAAACCCGCCAAATCGACCAAATATTTGGGATATTCTACCACAGCTAGGTTTGGCACTGGGTCAAGTACCAGCGCCAGGGCGTGAAACAACCCACAATGGTCACCAAAGGGGACCAAACATTAGGTTGCCGTGGTTTAGTGGAAAGGAAGACGAGCAGATAGAAAAGTATTTCAGAGAATTGAGGCGACTGAAAGCTATCTATGACTGGTCGAACGCCCATCTCCTGAATATGGCGCTGTTAGGCCTAAAGGGAAGGGCAGACGACTGGGCAGGAGCGTTAGCTGAAAGTGAGAAAGACACATTTGAGAAACTGGAAGCTCAGATGACAAAGATCTTCGGTGATCGAAGAGCTAAGTGGCAGAAACACGCAGAGTTCTGTGCCCTTAAACAAGGGAAGGACCAGAGCGTGATCGAATTTGCAGGTGTCCTGAAACAAAAGCAGGTTAAGGCAGAAGCAAGCGAAAGCATGATGTTAGCCGTGTTTTTAGAAGGATTAAAGCAGGGCGTAGCCAGACAAGTAGCTATACTGGACCCTAAGTCGTTCACCGAAGTGGTGGATTGTGCAACGAGACTAGAATCGCTGGACAAAGGCAAAGGGGGAACCAAGATATCTAATGCAGTGAGCGAGCTGGCTGGAGGCCAAGAATCAGAGGAGACCGCGGCCCTGAACTCCATCTCTGAGCGGTTTGGTGTGGTGCTGGCCCGATTGGAGGCCGCCCCATGGTTTCAGAAACCCAAACCGGGGCAAAGTGGATCTCCCCAGAACAGTGGTGGTTATAAACAGCAAGGTTATGAAAGAAAAGATAGGTATGAAAGTCAGAAAGGCGAAAGGAACTTAGACCAGAAGGCTAAAACTAATAACACCCCGAGCAGAGAAGTAGACAAAGGAAAGAATGTGCCAACTCAGCAGAAAGGAGAGAGGCCTAGGTTACCGTTCGATGAAAGTAAGTTCTGTATCATTCACCAACAACATGGCCACTCGACTGAGGCGTGCCTGTGGTTGAAGAATAGATTGCGAGAAAAACCACCACGTATGTATAAAGATGGAAAACCTGGTGGTAACGAGCAAAAGAGTCAGGGAAACTAGAGGATGGGTCCGTTCATTCCATGATAGAATTAGGCGCAGTGGACGGACCGGCTAGAAGAGAGATAGGAGACGAAGCATTTTTCTTAACGCTAAGATTTAATGATCAGAAAGAGGTTAAATCTTTGGTGGACACAGGGGCGAGCGATTGTTTCATGTCTACCTTTTGTAAACAGCAGATCCCTAAACAATGCATTTTAGATGAGTGGAAAGTGTCGAAAGGAAACATCAGTTTGGCAGACAATTCGTCTCAAGTAATACTAGAACAAATTAGGTGTAAGTTTTCAATCCAGGGATCAGTGGTTTGCTATGATTTCAACATAGTGGACGATCTATGCCACTCCATAGTAATCGGCAGAAACTTATTAACAGTGCTTCTTTCAGATTTATCTCTGCCAGGCGCAAAGATAGAAGTGTTTTGTGGAAACCCCATAGTTAGCAAAGAAACAGTGAAAATTCCACCGGGAAATGAATGTATCATACCGGTTACCACCCGAGAGCCGCTGGGGTTAGACTCACCAGTAGCTTACTGCGCACCGGCAGTAACCGCACCTGTCCTAGTGGAGGGGTGCGTGAATACGGTGGGAAGTCAGTGGTGGATTAAAGTCATGAATCCGCTAGACGAAATGCAAGAAATCACTCCACATGAAGTGTTAGCTTTTGCAGAAGAATGCGCAGTGCCTGAGGTAAACCAAGATCAGATAGAAGAGTTCCTAGACTTGTGTTATCTAACTAAAACAGAGACCCCAATGTCCATCTGTAGGATTTCTGTAGAGGTAATGAAAGACGCAGTGCAAATGGAAAGTAAATCCTCTGAGGAGAAACCCCGCGGTGAAATGGATGAGAATGTAAGCAAAATAGACCTAACCGAGTCGTGCTTAGATGAAGAACAAAAGGTAAGGTTTAGACAAATGCTTAATAACAACAGAGATGCGCTAGCGTTCTCGATGGAAGAGTTAGGTCACTGTGAAATAGCGCCGATGAGAATCATTGTGGATGAGTCGCAGGGAGTAATAAGTTCTAGACCGTACCGATACTCTCCACAGAAAATGGATATCATCGATGAACAGGTTAGGCAACTAATAGATATAGGTGTCATAGAACCCAGCGAGTCGGCTTGGCGAAGCCCGCTGGTGGTAGTGCAGAAAAAAGACGGCAAACCTAGGCTCTGTACAGACTTTCGCATGCTTAATCAAGTCACTTTCAAAGATAAATTCCCAATGCCTACAGCTCGATCACTTTTCTTATATATGGCTTACAAGAAACCCACTATGTGGACAGCTTTAGATCTGTTAAGCAGCTATCATCAATGTGTAATCGAAGAAGACAGTAGAAAATACACTGCCTTCGAAACCCCAATGGGTGTATATCAGTATAAGCGTGTACCCTTCGGCTTAGTTGGCGCGCCTTGGCAGTTTACCAAGGTGATGGCCATTGCGTTAAAAGGCTTGATTCCTAGAACATGCTTAGCATATTTAGACGACGTAATCGTCTACGACACTACCTTTGACGAACACCTGGCGAGTGTTGAGGTGGTTCTCCAAGCTTTAGCGAGAGCCAACCTCAAACTGAAACCGTCTAAGTGTGAGTGGTGCCGCAGTGAGATTAATTTCCTCGGCCACGTAGTAAACGCCGAAGGGGTGGCTACACAAAGGGTTACCACAGAAAAGATCACAGCCTTTAACCGCCCGCATAATGTGAAAACTATCAAATCCTTTCTAGGGTTATGTAACTACTACCTACCGTTTGTCCCTAATTTCGCTGATCTAGCAAAGCCTTTAAACCGGCTGCTAAAGAAAGAAGTCTCTTTTGAATGGACAGAGGCCTGCGAGGAGGCGTTTCAACAGTTAAAGAAACTGCTGACCTCGCCACCCTTGTTAATCCATCCAGATATAGGAGGGCATTTCTATTTATTAACTGATGCATCAGACGCCGCGTGCGGTGCAGCGGTTTGTCACAAACTAGATGAAATTTACCGTCCGGTTGCTTTCTGGGGGTGTACCCTCCGTGACGCCGAATTAAATTATTCGGTAACAGAGAAAGAGGCTCTGGCAGTAATTAAAGGTATTAAGAACTATGAGGACATGTTGCAGGGAGCTAAAATCACAATAGTGACCGATCACAAACCGTTGATCCCCCTGCTGCAAAGTGCCTACAAAGCCCCGTCAGCCCGGCTGAGACGGTGGGCTTTAGCGCTATCAGATTTTGATTTTGAAATCATGTATGAGCCAGGAGCGACTCATTTTCTACCGGACTATTTGTCTAGGGTCTATCATGAACATGTCCCAGGTGAAGAATATGAGCCCGCTGTGGGATGTGAATTATTTGAGGCCAAAATTCAGGATGAAGAGCTTTCTGTGGCTACGGTAATAAACGCGCAACTCCAAGATGCTGAGTGCGCACAATTGATAGACTACCTTCAGGACGGAGACCTACCGCCAGATCCCCTTGAAGCTAGGCGAATAATGGACCAAGCAGATTTTGTGGGAATGATAGCACCAGGAGTGCTTTGTAGGTTCAACGTCAAAAGGTATAGCAAACACCAAGACCAACTGGTAAGACTAAAACCCCGCATGATAGTTCCAGGAAAGTTAATTCCCAAAGTCCTGAGACTGCTACATAATGACATCTTAGCTGGGGGACATGTAGGGATCAGTAACCTTACTACCAAAATCTCTGAGAGATTCTACTGGCGGAACATGAATGCCGATATAGTAGACTATGTGAAAGCTTGTGAAACCTGTTCTCTGAGGAGGCGGGCCCCACATTTCAAGGCCTTAGCTAAGTCTTGGGAGAGACCAACCCATCCCTTTGAGGTGGTTCAGTGTGATTTTATCGGGCCACTAAAGAGGGCTAGGGATGGGTCAAAATATATCATGACCTTCATAGACTTATTAACCGGTTGGCCAGAGGCTTTCACCACGAAAGATTCCACCGCGCAGACCGCGGCCAACTGTTTCCTAACCGGAATAGTGTGTCGGTATGGACGGGTAAACCGCCTGCACACAGACCGAGGAGCAGCCTTCCTCTCAGGGTTATTCCAGGAAATTACCACATGACTAGCGTGCAAACAAACGTTCACCACCGGGCGAATGCCGACAGGCAACGCCCGAGTGGAAAGATTACACAAAACAATCGAGAACCTGATCGCATATTATATTCCTGATGATCACTGTAATTGGACTGACCTGCTTCCCATAGCTCTATGGACGGTTCGGTCCACGATCAGTGTACGGTCGGGATACAGTCCTCACACCCTACTGTTTGGCAGAGATCCAATCAGTATGGGAATGCCTGAGCAGGGAACAATCCCTGAAACGCTAAATGACTGCGAATTCTTCATGCAAACAAAGGACAACATTGCTATGTTTAGGAATATGGCAGAAAGGGTAGTTCAAAACTATGAAAAAGATCTGAGAGTAAGAATCGATGAGCGGGCGCAGCCTACTCAGATGTATGAAGGTGACATGGTATACATGTACGACCCTTTAGCTAGTGAAAATAAAGCGTCTAAGTTCTCAAACAGGTACACTGGGCCCTACCGGGTGATTGAAACTAAAGGGGATCATCTCGTTAGACTAGTGTCGCTGAAAACTGGGAAACAAATACCACATTTAGTGAATATTTCGAAGCTTAAGCCTGCGCATGGACCTTGGTCCCCAGCTGTCCCTCATATCATTCCCAAACTGGTGAGAGAAGCAATAGCAACTAACTCAAAAGGGGCAGATCTTGACCGAAACCCTGAATTGCATCACACTCCGTCGGGTGAAATTGTCAAAAAGGGAGGCAAAACTAGGGGTGCTGAGACTGAAAACTCATCGGGAACGACCGGTCCCCGTGAGCCTGATGCAATTCCAATGGCCGGGGAGGTACCTACACAAAAACCTGGTCCAAGTCCCACTGATTTAGCAGAGTCAGATGGGCAATTCACTGATGGTCAGGGCGCCAGTGCGGACACCGCACTGTTACCAAACTCATCCTTTGTTCCTAACAAAGCCGCCTGTGGACGGGGAGCAGCCGGCGCTAATGGACAGAGGAAACGCAAACGAGCTAAACGAAAGGGCAAAAGCCAGCCGCTGGTGGGGAGATCCCCTCCAGGCAATAACAAGCCCATAAAACTGCCCTGCGGTGATGTACCGATCTCGGATACATCGGTACAGAGCCCAGGAAAAACAGAAGAGGACCATGTCCCGACGAAAGGTGGCTATAACCTGCGTCGGAACCGTCGGCCTAACTACGCCGCTCTGTTCAGCGACGGGGAAAGCGACGACATGGATGATTAATGCAGGAAACCATGCCGCCCTGTGAAAATAAAAGCTCGGCGAAGCGGCACCGTTAGCATCAACGCTAATGGAACAGGTGGCCTACCTCACGGCCACCTCGCCGCGCCCAGGGGCGTGGCAGAAGGGGAGGGTGCGCACACCGAGGGAGATGCCAGTGGTTGACGTCATCTCCTGGGACCGGATACAAGCGTTCCCCACCTGAAACAAAATACAGCTCCAAATATGGAGACGACAGGGGCAAACGGATCAGTTATAATGTCGTGGGATCCGCGCCGATCCACCAGTCGGCCCGCAACTCTGATCCCGTACAGTCACTTCAGGTGATTGCCTTGCCTAGCCCAACCACTGGAGGAAACGGAGATAGACATTGATTCTATCCCTGGACAAAAGTTGGAGATAGACAATTTTCGATTTCAAACTCCTCCTAGAGCAGATAGACTAAACTTCAATCCGGAATACAAATACCTCCGACTCATGGGGAACTGCCTGGCCCTCCGGCCCCACAGTACTCCAAAGGGAACTACAACTTTCCCTGAGGATCCGGAGGGGAGGATCATAGTCCCTCTGAGGAGGAAGCGAGTTAACCGCCCATACCAGAGGGCGGTGCCCGCTCGAGGAATGTTTGTAGGACCTTTCTTCTAAAGCACGCCCGATGAAAGAAAAGGCAACCGAGAAGGAAGGTACCAAGAAGCGTCCACCCCAGAATCTTAGGCGGTGGGGCTGGCCAGGCCGGGGCGGTGTCCGCCCGGACTCTACCGATACCGGAGTTGCCCGAAAGAAATCGAGGACGCCGGCTCGACGGCCCAGCAGGGCAGCCACCGGAGGATCCAAGAAAGCTACCGGATCAACAGCAGCCAAAAAGAAGGCGGCGAACAAAGACTCTTACTGCCTATCTGAGGTGAGTGACTCAGAGCCCGAGCCAAAGCTGACTGTGGTGGCAAGGCCGGCCCAAAAGGGAGACATTGCCGCCAGACCGGGTGGTTTTGGGATCTGACTCAACCACTGTTCAAATTATTTGAGACTGTTGACGAGATTAGACGGACAGTGGGGCTGGAAGTGCCTAAGTTGGACAGACAGTTAGCTGAGGTTAAGGCCCAGGTCGCTCCATTTATACAAACTCCTAGTCAAACTTCTAAATGCGTCGGGGAAGACACCGGACGGCGGGCAACCAGAAGCGGCCAACCTCTGCCCACACAGGAAAAGCAAGTGGGGCAAGAACACTCGGCCGCCGTCGTGCCGGGAGCAAGGGTGGAGTCAGCGCACGAGCAACGCGCACCAACCCCACCGGTGGGAGTCGAGCCGACAAAGACTCCCCTCCTCCACCACTTGCAAGCCGCGGACCCCGCCTGTTTAGACTTGAGCAGCTTGACGCCGAGCTGCAACGTCAGTCCGTCACCACTACTATGGAACCAACAGCAGTGGGCGCCAACCAACCCACCGGGGGGACCCCTGTGGCCGAACCAGCCTCAGACAACAAATCCCCCACAGGTACCGCAACTGTTCCCACTAAGTCAGCCGTCGTACGAACCAACGGGGGCCGCCCAGGATTGGAGCCTGCTGGCCCAAAACCCCTCAGAGCAATGCGCGCTTCGTCCTGCGAACGTATGAGGAATCTAATGATTACAGTTACAAAGGATGAGACTGGAACCATCAAGCGCGTTGTGAATGCCAGCGGGCGGAGCCTTTATGAACATGTCCCGAACTAAGCGGATTAAAAGGCCTACCAGGGAGGCGTACTTTGGCGCGTGGCTGATAATTGTGCGAAGGAGAACGGTGACAACTTAATTGTGGTAGTGTTCCTGGGTGAGTTACAAACTTTGGCTTCATCGAAGGTATACTATAAACAGTGACAATGAGGTTGTTAATACTCTTCACCCTGGTCATCGTGAAAGTCATTGGGGGGCTACGAAATGACTCCAGCCCAAAAGACGGGCTAGCCCCTAATGCTGAAGTAATAGCCTTAGAACGATATGGGGTGGTGCTAAAACCAGGAAAGTTAATGTCCACCGCAGATATCACCCACGTCCGACAGGGTTTTCTGATCACCATTCCCCAGAAGCGCTCCTTCATCAAGGCTACCTTTGGCCAGGTCTGTCATCGGTACCTAAAGGGAGGAGACGCTCTTGACCGAGCCTGTTACCATGTCAGGTCGCTGGTGAATTGGATGGATCAGACATCGCAGGCGCTCAAAGGTCGGTATAGGGAAATTCTCAATGAAACCTTAAGCTCCCTAATTAAGAACACCCGGCAGAAGCCTCAGGAGCTATTGTGGTCCTCGTATGGCGCAAGTGGAAGCGCATTAGGCGGAAGACCGTGGATGGGTTGTATGTACAGTTCGTGAATCCACATTTAATGGAGACAATCTTTCTGGGGGAATTAGCCATGCCTGCCGATCATACATACACCGAGGGCTATGTGCTAATCAAGGACGTGCTGGTTAACCAACTGTGCCTAAAGTTCACTCTTACCGTTACTTGGGGAGCGCAGTTGATGGGAGCGGCGACCAGACCGGGACAACGACCATCTAATGTGCCACTACCAGATACCTTGAGAGTGTCCAAGAAATTTGCCCGCTTAATGATGAGTAACTTGAAGTATAACACTAGGGCCAGACTCTTAAGGTATTCATCAGGATTAGCCACTCCGGTGCCCATGGGAGTGCCACGCCTCGTCGACGCTGGTTGGTCCGATGTTGGAGCGGACTGGCCTCAACAAGTGCTGAGACATAGCGCGGTCCCAAACGCCCCTCCTAGATCAACTCCATCTACCTCCACTGCAACTGGACCGGGCACTACTCAAAAAACTGTGAGACCAGGAGCACCTGAAAAGGACCCAGGGACAGTCTATGAAGTCATAATATGAACAAAAAAAATAACAAGTGTTAGCATTGATCTAAGGTCTGTAAGGAAAAAGGTAACAGGTAGATCTAAGAATCATCGTTATGAACACTAAACTGGGTTGTATTGGAGAACTCGACGGAGTCATGTCAGCATGAATAGACAAGACCCTTTCGATTAACTCATTCAATACTAAGTCACTAATCAGGAAAACCTGGGCCGGGTAGGCTGGTCCGACCATCTTCTATGGACCCATGGGTTATCTAAATTTCGCTCAGATTGAGTGTCCCATGCCCGGTAGCCTAGCTCAATACTCTTATTACTACTTTGGCAACTCTATTAAAGTAGGGACCCATTCGGAAAACGATCCTAGTAACTCAAAATTTTAGCATAAAAGGAAAAACACAAAATTCTATTAAAAAAACCTATGTGCGCTCAACGGGACCAACGCTTCCAACGAGCGATGTGGATTTCCCCAGGTAAGTACCATCTATACTTGGCCCCTGTGCTGTTGTTACCGCTAGGATCGGGCTGCGGTGCAGGAGTCACTTGGGGAATACCACAACCTATTCTTTTAATATATATATATGTACTCTCCTCAAAGATGGGAGAGCCGCGCAAATGGCAGGAGCCCGCCCACATGCCTGGTGTCGGTGGTGCCTAGCAAGAGGCAGGTCGTGTGGGGCTACGCGTCACCGACGCTCTGGGAGGCACTGGGGTCGACGCTCGAACATGGCAGTCACTATGCCCCGGGTGGGACGGCTCCTGACAGCGGTTCTCTCATCACAAAAAAAAATAATAATATCAAAAGTCTAGAAAGAAACTTACACAAAAACTAATATATAAAGCAGCCCAATATTTATTTAAATAAGAGCCCTCCCTCAGGGAATCCTGGGCAAGTTGTAATAAGAACATATGAACGCAGCATATGTAGTAACATTCAAAGGTGGGACGCTCCGTGACAGCGCACGAGAGTACACTATACGTGGCTCGTTTGCTTCTGATACAGGCATGCTATGAAGAGCAGTGACGTGAACCACTCCTGCCCGAGGCATGTTACATTCA
Source organism: Lepidonotus clava (assembly GCA_936440205.1). Classification (NCBI taxonomy): domain Eukaryota; kingdom Metazoa; phylum Annelida; class Polychaeta; order Phyllodocida; family Polynoidae; genus Lepidonotus; species Lepidonotus clava. Next base: position 22,547,760 of record OW387140.1, on the reverse strand, counting down.
GAAAGTATAACGGAGGTCACAAGGAAAAGGAGGTTACGGGACGGATGCGGTGAACTGGCGACATTCACAGGGTGCTAACTCCCTTCTTCATAAAGGCGACTTCTCCCTGTGGGGGGGAGCTGTAGCTAAAACCCACAGGATGATGGGAAGAGGCGCTGTACAAAATGTGTAGTCCCATCATCTTGGTTATGTGTAATGGACGCCGGGTCACAACATCTCCCAGTCGTGGGATCCTTTGATTTTACTGTAAATCAGGATTCAGCGAAAATGAAAGATGGAAAACAACTGCCCAAAGGTACGAGACTAAACTATTTAGGCCATGTTTAGACCAGATTTAACCGGGACTGAGGCAAAACAACAAGTCAAGTTTCGACCCGGGTAAAATTAGTAATAACAAAATTAATAAAAGAGACGTGCGGCTTCAGAGTTGACCGCCATCGAGGAAAAAAAAAAAAAAAAAAGAAACATTTGTCTCGACCGCCGTCGTGGCGCATAAAATAACCGGGTCTCCGCTCAACAGTTGAGCTGAGGAGGGGAGACACGGACTACTAATTCCCTGACGAATGGCTGCAAAAACTTGGTTAAACCCTTAGCAGATAGTCTACCCGTCCTATTAGTAAAGTCAAAATTCTAAAACTGTCTTTAGCACAAAAAAATTCCTGCCCCTCGTGCGCATAGTTAAAAATAGGCTGGGGGCGGAGTCCTTTCAGGAGTAGTCTCGGCTCTCCATAAGAAAAAACGGGCAAAGACCTGAACAGAATACGGGTTTAACCTGGATCTACACATTGGGAAAAGAGGCTCGACTAATTAGGTGCTGTCTTTCTGGAGAAGTGCATTTACACATCTCTTAGTTGTAAAAAGGGGTAGTGTGTATATTAAAGGTAATATACATGCTGCTCCTGATTGTAACAAATGTGGGACTCGGCACTCGACCCCTTTAGTTTTACAAAACAGGGGAGGGTGCCGACGACCACGTGTAGCTGATTAGGTTGGTGTTCAGACCAGTAATAGACCCGGGTCTGAGCCCCGATCCTCTCAGGTGATAATTAAGCAACTTGTAACCAACCTACTTCCATGTACAGTTAATACTTGATGCCAGCGTAAAGGGCACGTAGACTTGCGGAATGAAAACTCACCCCAACCCCCATACTGTGCGTTGTACAAATCAAAATGTTAAGTTATTACTGTGCATGTAGACAAAATATTTGTATGAAAATATCAAGAATACACCCATCTACTTAGAAGTAGGATGTTAACTGACTAATGTAGACAGTGGAGCTGGCGCTCAGTCCCAGCACAAAATTTTGAGGACGAACGCCAAGCTACCACTCTGTAATTCAAAATATATACCGACCAGATTCATAAAAAAAAAATATATATATATATATGTATAAAATAGCAATAATAGGACATACCGTTCAAGCATTGGCTCTTCATAAACCCAAGAGTAGTTTCTCTACAAAGAATAATAAACCAGTCCGAACAACCATTATTTCTCCCCCCCTCCCATCTGGACGACACTGCACAAAATATTATCTACAACACTTATTCTAACACAATGACACTGACGCAGTCTTGGTGTTGGACTAAAACGGGATGGTATTTGTAGCCGTTTGCTACGTTCTTCCAAACTTACCTTGGAGTCGCCGACGGCCAGTCGGACGGCTCCACCTGTGGTGTCTCCTCATGTGGTCACCACGTGAATATTTCCATTACCCTGTAAGGGGGACAACTAATCAAAGAATTCTGCCACAGCCAATCTAATGCTGCGCAGTCTGGACCAAAGTACTTGGTCACCTGCAGTTCCTCAAACTTACCAAGGTTAACCCCATGAAGCGCTTACACCTTATGGCGCCGCCAAGTGGATCGTTTCCATTACCTTGTACGGGGAACGTCGAAACAAAGAATTCTGTCACAGCAAATCTGGTGCTGTGCAGTCCGGACCAGAATGTTTGGTCACACATACCCTTCCATTGGTGCAGTGTCAGTCAACTAGTAGGCAATAATCAGAAAATACCACTATAAGGCCAATACGGCATACCATACCCACCCACTGAGAGCCTGCTTGAACCGGTAATGTCAACAAACTAAGAAAACCCTCTATTATCGCCCAACCACGCGCGAGATAAATAACGCTTGATCATGTTCACCTAGCAAACGTCCCACTAAAATGTACAGCCTGACGTCCCTCAGTGCCCAATACTACCATCTTACACCATTCATGTTATTATAAACCAACCACAGGACCTGGAAAAGATAATAAGTTTAGTACACAAGGTCCTAGTTTTCGGCCCGCGTCCACCATCTTGTAACCGAAAGTAAACACCAGGTGGCCACCCACGCTGCCCGTTACAAAAATCACCAGCGAAATACAATCTCTGGTTCCGGGAGTGACGTCAGCTTCCGGAATTTAACCACGTGAAGGCGAGCCGAAGACTGCTGACAAAATTCTGGACCAACAATCTCCTTAAAATTAACGGGTTAGTAGCCTACCTAGCGTGCAGATGACAGTTAAGAAAGAAGGCTGGACTTACCCGGTCTCGGAGCGGTCGGGGTGTGGACCTAGCTCAACGAAAGGAGGGCGACTCCCGGCAACAGACGAGGAAAAACAACATCTAAAGTCCCGTAGAAACAGTCTTGTGATCTTCGCGTCCCATGAAAACAGACTGGCTGATGCCTCCTGGATATATATATTAGTGAACTGGGTGCTAATCAGGAATTGAATCACAGGAATCAGTTGATGGGAATTACTCCAAAATTATTATTTACAAAAAAGTGGGCCGAGTGCCGACGGCCTAGCGTGTCACCAAAGGCAGGCGGGTAATCAGTCGCCCTAGTACCCGCGCCCAGCGTCGGACCACTCTGTCGGAGGGCCGGTATCCATCTTCAAGTTCCCTGAAATCGTTGACGGTTATGTTTCCGTCAGCGACCGTCCGGACAGCGTGGAGTACTCGCCCCGTATCCGCGGTGGGCACCCCGAACCACTCGTTGGCCCGGCGCACCTCCCGACTGACCTTGGGTACCAACCGGTTAACCCATTTCTGCAGGGAACCGTCACTATCCGTCAGGGCCCATCGTCGCACGTCAAAGCCGGAGGGAGTGGTCATAACCAAAGTAGATGGAGCCGGGTGAGATTTCACGTTAAGGAAGGCCCAATTCAGGGTCTCCGCATAAAACTTAGCAGCGGCGTCCGAGCTAGTGTACAACGGGATGTAGAGTTCCAATTCCTGATCCCACGTTAGGACGTCTAATAAGTTACAGATGACTACTAAGATATCGTCCGGCCACATAACGTGGTGCGCGAAGGCATACCCTGAGAGTTCTGCTGTCGTTGCATCTTGACAAGAGAAAACGATGCAGGTGTGCTCCGTGCCCGCCAGTAAAAGGTCAGGGTATTCCTCGATTCCGCCTTCTCGGTCCGAGCAGAAAACTGCGACGCGGACCATGGTAGATGGTGAAAAGATTGACGAAAGAGAACTAGAAAAAAAACATGTCTTAGTACTCCAAAAGACCGCCGGCACTGATTAAAATGACGTCATATCGAGGCTATTTTGGGAAACCCCTTTTTTGATCCGAGGGATCCAAATTTTGAAATTGGCTAGCATGATCAAACCATCGTATAATTTCTTGCAAAATCTGCGCTAAACTAAAGTTTAGGTCCCAAACCAACATAATCAGACGATAAAATTCAGTCATCAAGGCATAATAATTCATATCGAGCGTGCAAACTCGCCGAATTCATTCGAAACAGAAAATGCCATCCGGGCACTTAACGCCTGGAGGAAGCCAGACCGAGGTCGGGCCCTGGATGGGAACTCCAGTCAAGCGTCCTGCTAAGTACACGTGTACTAAGGGTGACTGATGGGCGCGCGCTGGGTATGCTAGTTTATAGGTGTCAAAACTGTTCAATGTTGACCGGCCCGTTGCCCGGATCTTGAATTTATTGTAAATAATGTCGTTTTGGTTGAAAATTGGTTGAAAATCAACATACATTGTATAATGAAACCCGATCATTCAAGATGTCCGACTTCCTCGAAGTCACTTGTTATTATGTTAACCGTTCCAGAATTGAATTTGCTGTGTATTTGTTACTCTTAGAAGGTTAAGACAACTTCACGCTGTATATATGTTGAATTTTGTTGACTTTTGTTCCAAACCGTATAGGTCAAAATCTGTACATGTATGTACTAAGTTAAAACTTACCTGTTTCTTCTGTGTTTTCCTGAATCGTCAAGTAACAGACCTGACACTCAGAACAATGAGTCTTGCCACAATAGGCAGAATTATCTCCTTTACCTTGAGGATCATTTCACAATCCTCTGGACTTTCCTTGTCAAGAATTTGCATGACAACTCCCACCACCTCGAGGATCATTTCACAATCCTCTGGACTTACCTTGTCACTGGATGCATGACAATTACCTTCACTTTAAGGGTTATTTCACGATCCTTTGAACTTACTTTGTCATCTTATGCACGGGTCCCGCAATCCTTAAGCCTTAACACGGGACCGATAATACTATGAACTTACCTTGTTACTTTATGAACGTGTTCCGCAATCCTTGAGCTCGGTACGGGGCTTACACCATAATGTATTTATGTGGTAAATAATTCCGTTCATGAAATTGTACCTTGAGTCACATTTCTGAATGACCAGAAATGGAATCTATAATTATATCAACACTGTGCTGAATGTACCACGAGAGTCAAAGCCACCCAACATCAGTTTGTTCTAATAATAATAAAATATGTCCAATAATCCAAATTGGGAACGCATCACATTTGACTGAATAATTTTATTAGGTTGAACTATTGTTAATGTTAGATTTAAGACTGCGTAATGTTCGTGTATATCCAAGTCTTCATGAGTCGTTTATCCAGAATGCCTGAGTAATTCAGACTGCTTTTAAAGTTTGTCCGTCCACTTCCCAATAGTTCAAAAGAAATGAACGATGAGGGAGCTTCTTAATATGAAAGGGTTTTTATTCAGTAAACATCTCATCCCGAGTCAAAGCCACCATGTATAAGTCTTCATCAGTCCACCTCCCATCTCCTATCAGCAATCAACCACATTTAGAACACGAGTTGTTCCAACACCTTCTAGACCATTCTAGTACTCAGCTCTATCACAATCCTATGTCCGAGGTAGTGGGTATTGGTAAACTCCAGTCTGTTACACGGAGCCGATGTACTTACTCCAGGTATAACTCCTTGGCTAAACTTACTTAGCTGACATTCTCACTAAAACTAACTGCTCCCCACTTTGCAACACCTTTTATACTGGTTAACAGGTGGCGCTAGGAGCGCAAGATATTTCTTTCTAAGAGTAGACTAGAAGTAGACTTGCTAAGCCTGATCCTTGTTGGATTATATAACATGACAATATATTAAAAGTACTAAGCCATTAGTACATTCGACGGCGGTCAGGTGTTTGAGTTTAAGGAGGTGGACGACATAGCTCAAACCAAATGGAGATTTTCAATCAAATGTGATAAAGTTCCCAATTTTAATGATTGGATATATTTGTTATTATTGTTTCCTAACATAAAGAAACCAATGTGGGGGTGGCCCTGACTCTCGTGGTACATTCGACACAGTGTCAATAGATTGGTAGATCCGGTTTCAACACAAATTCACAATGAAATTATTCATTGAGTTGATTTCCACATCTTGAAGCTCAAGGTTAGCAGAACCCGTTCATAAAATGACAAGGTAAGTGTTAAAAATTGATAACATGATTATTTGGATAACAACGTAAATGATGACATAATCATGGTGACAAAGTGACAAAGTCAATTTTAGAGGATGAAGTATTCGTCATCTTAGGTATTCACTTAGTACGTGCCTTGTACATTAAAGTAAGTTCTCAGCATCGTTAGCTTATATTAAGATTTAAAGATGGTGACACCCGTGCATAAGGTGACAAGGTGAGTTCAAAGAATTGTCAGCCCATATTAAGGCCTAGGGATAACGACACCCGTGCATAAGGTGACCAATTCAGTTTTTGACTTAGTACATATGTATACAGTTTCTGATATTTATAATTTGTAACACAAGTCAACAGAACTCAACATATGTACAGTGTAAAGTTGTCTTAACCTTTTAAGAGTAACAAGTACACATCAAATCCAAATTTTAGAACAAGTTAACACAACATAAGTCAATACAGAGGATTCGGACATTTTGAACGAACGAAGTTCATTATACAATGCGTGTCAAAGTTCAATCAAATTTCAACTAGAACAACATTATTTACAATAAATACAAGGTCCCTGCATCTAATCTAGCGACATTATGCAGTTGGGTCTAGAAAATATTACCATCCGCGTCGCGCGCTCACCAGTCATGCTTAGTACATGTGTACTTAGCGGGACGCTTGACTAGAATTCCCCTCCAGGGTTTGACCTCGATTTGATTCCTCCAGGCGCGAAGCGCCCGGATGGCAAATTTCTGTTTCGGACAAATTTGCAAGTTTGATGGTTCGACCTGATATTTTGGGCCGATATGAATTAATTCTGTCGCTTGATTATGTTGGTTTGGGGCCTAAGCTTTAGTTTAGCACAGATTTTGTAAAAAATTATACGATGGTTTGATCATGCTAGCCGATTTCAAAATTTGGATCTTTTGGATCAAAAAGGGGTTTCCCAAATTAGCCTCGTTTTGACGTCATTTTAATCAGTGCCGACGGTCGTTTTACAGAGGACAGACGTGGTTTTGCTTTTGTCTCGCAACACTTTATCCTTTTCACGAAGAAGTATGGTCCGAGTAGCAGTTTTCTGCTCCGACCGGGAAGCCGGTCTTCAGGATTACCCTGACCTGCTCCTGAAGGATTCCGACAACAGCTGTGTGATTCATCCTTGCGTCGAAGCAACGACCGCCGAGTTGGCCGGTTTTGCTTTCGCACATCATGTCCTTCACCCAGAAGATATTTTAGTTGTAGTGACAAACTTACTGGACATCCTTACGTGGGATCAGGAGCTGGACCTGTTCATTCCACTGTTTATCCGCCCCGAAGAAGCCGTGAGATTTTATTCCGAACTATTCAACAGAGCCTTCCTGAATATACGATCCCATCCAATTTCATCCACCTTTATTTTGGCAACACCCTCCGGATTCGACGCCCGTCGCTGGAACCTCACCGACAGCGACGGGTCGCTTCAAAAATGGGTTAATCGGCTCGCCCCAAAGATTGGTCGCGAAGTACAATGCGCGAACGACTGGTACGGCGTACCGACTATCTACACTGGACAAGCCCTGCATATGACTCGGTCCGCAGCGGACGGTTTAATGACCATCAATGATTTTAGGGAATTGGTGGACGGCTATATGCCGTCCGCCCGTGTCCTCCGTCGGTGGGCCAGGGCATTAGGCCGCGTGATTGCCCGCCTGCCCTTAGCCCCCCGTTAGACCGTCGGCACTTCCTTGTACATAATGATTCTTCATAATTTTATCGGAGTGATTCCCACCTAGTGATTTTTGCAATCAATTCCCAGACAGAACTCAGGATACCACAGAGATACTATTTACTCAAGAGGCTTCGGCCGGATCGTTTTCTCAGGAACTCCAGGATTGCAGGACTCTTTAGACTGTTCTTATGGGATCTGTAGCCTTCCTTGTTCGTCGTCAGGCCTTCGTCCCTCTTCGTAGAGCCAGCCTCTCAATCCCGACTGCTCCGAGACCGGGTGAGTTCAACCTTCCTTCTTAATGTTCTTTGCACGTTAGGTAGGCTACTAACCCGTAGATTTTAAGGAGATTGTTGGTCAGGACTTCGTCAACAGTTTTCTCAGCTCGCCTTCACGTTGTCGTATTCCGGAAGTTGATGTCATCCCCGGAACTAGAAACTGTGTTTCGCTGGTGATTTTTGTAACGGGTAGCATGGGCGGCCGCCTAGTGTTTACTTTTGGTTCCAAGATGGTGGACGCGGGCTGAGAACTAGGACCTTGCGTACTAAACTTATTATCTTTTCCAGGTCCTGCGGTATGTTAGGGTGATGTAAATGAAGCAATGTGACACGGTTGGCACTGAAAGGTGTCAGGCTATATGATTTTTTTTTTAGTGGGAGGGATTGTTTAGGCGAACATGATCAAGCATTTTATCTCGCGCGTGGTTGGGCGATAATAGAGGGTTTTTCTGCCTAGTGGTTTGTTGACATTACCGATTTAAGTTAGGCTTTTTGGAGTGTGGGCGATTTGTACTGTATTGGTATTCTGGTATTATTTGATACTATTAACTGTTGGGGACTGACACTGCACATGTGGATTCATGTATGGGTGACCAGAGATTCCGGTCTGAGTTGTACAACACTGGATTTGCTGTAACAGAATTCTTTGTTTAGTCGTTATTCGTACAGGACATTAGTGTAAATGTCTATACTGGAAACAATTCACATGGGGCGCCCTAGGGAACAAGCACTTCCTAGGGTGTTTACCCTGGTAAGATTAGAGTAACTGTAGATGACCAAGTATTTTGGTCCAGATTGCCCAGCATTAGATTGGCTTGTGACAGAATTCTTTGATGAGTTGTCCCCCTTACAGAGTACTGGAAAGATTGACGTGTCGGCCACGTGAGGCGACACCACAGGTGGAGCCGCCCAACGAGTTGTTGGCGACTCCAAGGTAAGTTTGAGAGGGAGTGGCAAGAGCCACCAATACCCTTCCCATGTTGAGTCTAACGACAAGACGTCGTCAGTGTCATGGTGTTAGAATAAGTTTTATAGCGAGTATTATTGTGTTGGGTTGTCCAGATGAGGAGACAATACTCCTGCAAGGAGACCAGAACGAAGCCTTCATGACACTGAATGAGCTCCCAGACAGAGATTCGGTGTTGTCGTTGTCAACAAAGGAATGGTGTTCCCGTTAAAGAAAACTAGAAAGGCACCAAAATCCACAGTAAAGATTACCAAACATCCCAAACAGCGATATATTTGCGAGTTAGGTGGGAACAGTTACACACATCGTTCTGGGCTCAGTTGCCATGAAAATGTGCATTTTCAGGATCTCACGAGTGTCCGAAATGTGATGCAAAACTCACACGTTTGGACTCTCTCACAGACCACATGAGGAGATAAGAATAATGATAGGAACTGGGTCTATTGTGATTTACTTAAGAAGCTATTTTGGTTTTCCAAGAGTCAATACTCTTGACAACACACTTTATGTACATTGTGTTAGAATAATTTTCCAATACACTCCAAGGGTTTATATGTAAACAAATTAACACCCCCCCCCAAGGGTGACAACTGTTCTAACATATTTGACTCCATTTTGTGAAGCATCACCTTTAAAGCCACAGTTTGTTCTCATTGAATGGTTATGTTAAGACAAAATCCCTTCCCTCTTTGTTAGTTACAGGTGGTAGCTCGGCGTTCACCCCCTACATTCAATCTGGGGTTTGAAGACCGAGTTCCACTTTATATTGGGTAGTGGCGCCCTCCTAACAAGGCAAACAGGTGCGCCCCTAACTCCAAACGGTTCACTGAATAGATATTACACCTATGTTAACAGTAACATCTTACTGTTTACCCTATACTTTACATCACATGGGGAAAGCCATCATGACAAGCGGTGGGGGTAGCGTTTCATTCCGTAAAGTATAAATGTCATTAAAGGACATTAAGTACTAACTGTACAAAGGAGGTTGAGATTATTCGTTCCTCATTAGTTATCACTAGAGGATCGGGTCTCAGATTCAGGTTCATTTCTGATCTGATTCCCGGTCCTCATTAGTTACACGTGGTTTGTCGGTACCCCCCCATTCATAGGACCAGAATGGGCAGCACCGAGTTTCCCATTGTTATAATCGGGAGCAGACTGCATATTATTTTTTTTTTTTTTTTTAATATGCAGCCTACACCCCCTTTAAATTACAGAGATGTGTAAATGCATCTCCTCAGATCACTCACTTCCAGACAGCACCTAGTAAGTCGGGCCTTTACCGAAGTACAGTACAAGGTTAAACCCGTCCTTTGTTCAGGTCTATGCCCGTTTTTCTTGTGGAGAGTCAAGACTACTCCTGAAAAGACTCCGCCCCCAGCTTATCCTAACTATGCGTACGCGGAGCAGGAATATGTTAGTACTAAAGCCAACCTTAGGATTTTAGTTTCTTTCTAATAGACTGGGTAGACTATTAGCTCTGGGTGTCAACTAAGTTTTTGCAGCCGTTCGTTAGGGAATCAGTAGACCGTGTCCCCTTCTTCAGCTCAACTGTTGAGCGGAGACCCGGTTACTTTTTAGCGCCACGACGGCGGCCAAGACTAGTATTTCATTTTTTTTTTTTTCTCGACGGCGGTCAACTCTGAAGCCGTACGTCTTCTTTATTAATTTTAATTATTTCTAATTTACCCGGGTTCTCCACCAAATGAACTATTGTTAATGTTAGATTTAAGACTGCGTAATGTTCGTGTATATCCAAGTCTTCATGAGTCGTTTATCCAGAATGCCTGAGTAATTCAGACTGCTTTTAAAGTTTGTCCGTCCACTTCCCAATAGTTCAAAAGAAATGAACGATGAGGGAGCTTCTTAATATGAAAGGGTTTTTATTCAGTAAACATCTCATCCCGAGTCAAAGCCACCATGTATAAGTCTTCATCAGTCCACCTCCCATCTCCTATCAGCAATCAACCACATTTAGAACACGAGTTGTTCCAACACCTTCTAGACCATTCTAGTACTCAGCTCTATCACAATCCTATGTCCGAGGTAGTGGGTATTGGTAAACTCCAGTCTGTTACACGGAGCCGATGTACTTACTCCAGGTATAACTCCTTGGCTAAACTTACTTAGCTGACATTCTCACTAAAACTAACTGCTCCCCACTTTGCAACACCTTTTATACTGGTTAACAGGTGGCACTAGGAGCGCAAGATATTTCTTTCTAAGAGTAGACTAGAAGTAGACTTGCTAAGCCTGATCCTTGTTGGATTATATAACATGACAATATATTAAAAGTACTAAGCCATTAGTACAAGGTTTGAGCTATGTCGTCCACCTCCTCAAACTCAAACATCTAACCGCCGTCGAATGTACTAATAGCTTAGTACTTTTAATATATTATCATCTTGTATAATATGGCTAGGATCAGACCTAGCAAGTCTACCTCTAGGCAGAGATATTTACGCTCCCAGCGCCACCTGTTAACCAGTATAAAAGGTGTTGCAAAGTTAGGGAGCGAGTTAGTTAGGAGTTAGAGTTTAACCATAGAAATAGAAGAACTGCTTGGAGTAATACCTGCGGCTCCTGCGCAGTATACTGGAGTTTACCACTACCAACAGCTTCGGACAAAGGATTGTGATAGAGCTAAGCACTAGGGCGGTCTAGGATGTGTTGGAACAACTTGTATTCTAAATGTGGTTGATTGCTGATAGGAGATGGGAAGGTGGACTGATAGAGACTTATTCACTGTGGCTTTGACTCGGGATGAGATGTTAACTGAATAAAAAACCTTTCACTTTACCAGCTCCCTCATCGTCCATTTCTTTTGAACTATTGGGGAATGGATGTATTAACTTTAAACGCAGTCTGATTGACTCAGACAACCTGGACAAACGACTCATGGATAAATTAACTATACACATCAAGCAGTATTAAATCAAACACTAACAATAGTTCAACATTAAAAACTCCTAATGATGTGCTGACCTGCATTCTGACTTGAAGCTTCTTTTTTTTGCTCGTATCTCAATTATTTCAAGAAGATTTAACATTATGTGGGTCATCTTAATGTGTGTTGGTTGGTGGATGTAGAAGTCTCTAAACTTAATCAAAATTGCAGAACCTTATAGGTCTAACTACAGATAAGATGAGTCTGAGACGCGTCAACAGGGGTTGGTTTTACCAAGAGCGATACTGATCCATGCTCATAATTGAACATGTAAAGACTACAGTTTATTTGACATTAAGGGACCCAAAACGAAATATAGGTTTAATTGACAAAATTTTCAAAGCCCAGATAAGTATAGAAATGATTATGTTAGATGAATCTAGTTATGGTCAGTGGTAAAGCACTAGCTGTGAAAACAAGCTCAAACCAAAGTGAAATTCCATGAGAGATGGTAATATTTCCATTTGTTTGTAAACAAAACACATTTTTTGGATCCACATTAATTTAGTTGAGCATGGAAAACATTAGATTTTAAAATGGGACAGAAATAGGCTAAAGAAATGGATTTCCATGATTATTTGAGTTTGGAATATTCTGTTGGATCTATTAGTTTTGGCTCCCTTTAAGAAAAATATATCACAGTATATATTGTACTGCGATTGATGGTCAATTTAGAAAATTTGCATCATCTCCATAACTACCTACAACACATTACAAGACTATATTTTCATCATCTATGTGACCAGTGGTAATTAAATTGGAAATTTAAGTCGGACATTCGGATCAGGAAAATTAAAACCTATTTATCTTACTTCTCTTTAACAAATATCTCTTATTCAATGTACACGCTAGATATTTTTTATGTGACCTGTCAATGACATTTATTCAGAAGGAAAACTAAATGAATACAAAATCATTTATCAAACGATGGAGACAGGGTTACCTCAATGTACATGTTGGTCAATTACCTTTGAAATTTCAAGTACTTAGGCCACCTATCGAGAAATATATCATGTTTTTAGAAAAATGTTGGAAAATCAATTTTTCAACTTCCTGGCAGATTCTCTCTCTGGTTTTTATGATTTATAGCAATAAATGTTAGATATATTTCATATCATTATACTAAGTTATAGTGGTATATATTCCATTCCCCTGCTCTGCGAAATAAATAATGTTAAACAATGATAGTAAAGTAAAACAGGCGTTCATTACATTACTGTTCTAAACATGCTTGTTTAAGCTTAGATACTTCTTTGTTATGGTGACTGCACAGATGTACGGGTACTGTTCTTTATCTTCAACAACAGCTGTGAGCGTTTTTCCCAGTATACAGTTTCCATGGATAGCGTAGTATAGACTGAATTAGAATGTGCTTGCTAGGTGCGCGCAAAAGATGAACGAGAACTGGATCACACTCCGTGAATCAAGCTCCGAATTAAAACCCATAGCATCATTCATTATCATAATAATCACGAAAAGATCTTATTCCTGGCTTACTTGATTGACTTCTATGATAAAAGTAAAGTTCTGTGCGCAGACAAACAGTAATAGTAGCCGTATACGGTGTATATCTAAATGAGGTCATGTCAATATTTCCAATATAACTATCTGTGCTTGGGGCAGCTGGAAAAATGTGTAGCTACTGCATGGTGAAAACAATCACGCGTCCTCTATTGGTAAAAACCCACAGAACCTGCAATTTTGAAAAGTAAATCCTGTCAACCGAGTCTAGAATCATTGATATAGAAGATAAAGGTTTCAAAAATTGCATATCATGTTACATATGCATAACTCATTTGAGTAACCTTCAAATACTGCAATACTAGTTATTAAAATATACAAAGGGAATAGCATTATACAACGGATTTAGGGGGGCCTAGGCCTATTTATTATATAACAGTTCATAGATCTTTAACACACATTAAATGTATAGATCAGGGGCGTATCCAGCATTTTGAAAAAAAATAGCCCGCACTCTCTGGGAGCAGGAATATTACATTAAAAAAACATTAAATTCGGCCTGGCACGCCCCCCATCCCCCTAAATCCGTTCCTGTGGATAAGAAACAGTCACCTAAAAAGGATGTTCTCAATCAGTCCTTTTTTTTGTAAAGATAACGCTGAATGTCAGAACATCCATTAGGATGATATACTTCTATTTAGGACCTTTATTGTTTGAGGTTAACCACAGAAAGTAGGACATTTGTCAGGCCACTGACAGTTTGGGAGTGAATGTCGACGGCTGGGCAAAAAACGGCCACCCGACACATGTATTCCCCATCAAGGACTTTTTCATCCAAATAAGTGTTTTTCTTAGCGTCTAGACATATATTCTATAGATGTTATAAAGTTTCAGCGCTTATATTGCGCATTAAAGTCTACATTTCTGCATCTGCAATTTTCAAAAGAGAATAAAGTTTGAAACATAAGTGTTTTTATGTGTTTTTTGCACCTTGAATAATTAAAGCCCTACTTACAGAACAAAGAACAGTAAGTCCTAATTAGGTCAACAAATTTATTAGCCATGTAACAATATCATTCTAAACACGTATTGCCTATATGGGTGTATCGTTACATACATTGATGACGTCAAACCGACTTATAAGCGCCATTTTTGGAAAATACTTTATCACAGAATACAATATAGTACAATATGTACATTTAATAGAAAATATGTGCCGTAGCTTTACTATTCCTTTAATAGTACATCGAAAGCTTTAATGTATTTATTTGTATTTTTAGAATTAACATTACCACCGATTATTCATTCTTTTGACACGGCCCATACAAATACTACTGCGTCGCGAAAGGTAGGCCCCTCTATCTCAGTTTACAACCCATCGCTCAACAATATGAACAGGTAATTTAGAAAAGGATTTCAATATGCCAACCTTCAGCTGAATAAACGAAATATTTTGGGGTGTTAAGATCTATTTTACAATGACGTAGCTCTTGATTTCGAAATTCTTAACATTGACTGTACATTATGCACCACTTGATTCAAAGAGAACTATATATCTAGCTGTACATTGGTATATTGCTTGAATTAAACATACTGTCTTATAGGCATGTTGTCAGCAGTCACGTTGGTGGGAGGGAACAAGAACAGCCGTGCAATAACATTCAAAACCTGTCCCTCCCACCACCACCCCCAAAAACCGTACCCATTTCAGCTGCCTCCACAACCTAGCCCTCTCAACCCTACAGCCAAACACCCTTTATGCCATAGCAAGGGTAGCATCACACATCACATATGCAGGATTTTTCACAAAGTATTTTTTCTTCAGCGAGAAAATAAGCACTTAATGTTAACAAAATGCCCGTTTTATTTACATACATGCAAATTTACAGTTGGCATTATGGATTTATAGGGAAAAATGCAGTAAATCGGGACACTGAGTGTAAGCAAACTGTGTCAAACATCAACAGACAACAACTTTGACAGAACAGGACAAAATAATATTTAACAATAATTACAATTTCTGGATTTATGGCAAGCACCAACACGGCGATTCGAGATTAAAGTGGCTATCGATTAAAGCATATAGACACGATACCATTTACATGCAGTTTATGTATGCCTAAATTTCATGTTTTACCTACAGCGACTACACCATGGTATGTGACCCACTATAAATACACGCTGGCGTGAATGCTCTCTATGTACAAACAAGCTCTAGGCACACATAGCACCACTCTGAGTATATATGGTAGAATTATTATGTTCACAATTCACGTTATGTACATGCGTCATGCTCTGAACCAGTTCATCTTATCATTTTTATGCAAATCCTTTCTTCCTCAAGAGTGCAAAAGAATATTGTCATTGAGAAATTGGAATACTGCCAAGGGGATTCCAGGGGATAGGTCATAGCTAGATGTTTTCTCATGGGAGATATTCCTGCCGTCAGATACCAACTTCTGATAGATTTTTCAATGACCTCCCAGGTGGAATTGTCTATTTAGTTTAATGCTTAACAATTATTATGTTTGTGTAAAACTGACATTTACATCCCTGTTATCAAGTTGTTCACGTTTTCCATGCATTAATTATTTACACATAAAATCTCTGTTCATAACAGACATCCTGTATTACAGGATTAAGGAAGCTGGTATCTTAACTGTATCATGATTATACACGTCAGAAATTCAAATATAAAAAAAAATGAAAAGAACCGCGAGAAGTTAGGTAAGGGCATTTCTGACAGCTGGAACTGGTTCAGGCCTGGTGCTCACAATCAATAAGACGACTGCTCGGTTAGATATCAGTATGTTCCTTCCACATTGAATGTCGACTTGGCCTACCAAGCCTCCTACCACTGACACACGGACTATATACACGCACACCTCTACACAGACACGGGCAGGCGGGTCAGAGAGATAACACCATTTACAGAGTTGAGATAATTAGAGATCTTACAATAACATGATACTTGGGGACCGTTGCCCAGGAGACTGGCCATGGAGGTGTGTTACCACTCTGAAGGACGGTTAAAGGTCTACACCTAGAGGCAGTATTTACAGCCGAAGAGAAGAAGGTCACATACGGTTATACAAGACAATACTTGAGTAATTTGAAATCAATTTAGATGTCCCACAGTCAAATTAGCTTTTAAAGGATAATGCACCCCGAGCACCGAATGAATGAGGTCCTTGGTTTAGGAGAACTTAATAAGGAAGTAAAATGACAAGTGGTCTGTTACAGCAGAAGTGGTTGGGAGGAAGAAAAGTTTGTTCGTTGTGTTAGTGTTCACCGTGTTGTTAGATCAAATTCAACTCTTGATCTTAGATTAGTAATTACATTCTCGATCCATCCTCTTATAACTATGTCCGCATCTACTTGATCAAACGTACCCTGTTTTATCCGGGAGCGGTGTTCTCCTAAGTCTAAGATTATCATCAAAGTTAGTTTAATTACTTACAATCAGATAGTGGGGGTTATGTTGGTAGCTACCATTGTGGGGTATGGGACAATCCATAGAGAAGATCGAATAGAACAATGTTTGGTTGTTTTCAGTCTGTCACTTTTGGATCCCTATACAATCGCTTGCAGTAAAGTCGCAATATACACACGCCCTCCACAATACTGAAGTCGATGAAGATGTACATGGTTGTTATATATAGCAATATAATTTGTTCGTGGCAAACGGAATACTCTCACATGTGACTGAAATGGGTAGAAACAATCAGGTGGCTACTTTTACAAATTGATTTCCCTACTAACAGTGCCAAGTGGACTGGCAAAGGGTACACCCATCGAATAATACATGTATTAAAACAACATTAATGTCGTAGACGATAATGACATTGAAGCAGATTAAATTGGGTAGTTTATTAGATAGTGATGTGACTATGATTTGTTCTGTGTGTTAGATGTGCTCTATGAGCTACCCTCTTGATATATTCAAACATCCAATAAACAGTTTACGGTTACTACAATAGTCTGAGTATACAGGTTCCGTTCACCGTTTATAACTGAAAGCCCAAATCTCTTGGCTACCTCGGATACCCCTCACAACATCCAACAACGTTGTTCCAATTAGTATCACATGGCTTTGTCAATTAGCGTCCTGCAGGATTTGATCCTTCCTCATGACATTGCAAATCTCAACCGATATGGTTCTCTCCCCTTGCGTCAACTGCATCCCCCATGCGTAGCCTAACAATTCATTCCCCAAGCATAATCAGTACATTCCCCATGCGTAGTCATGTAGCCAGGTTTTTTGTATCATTATATCACTAACTGGCCTCCAGATACGGATCCTTTGAATCATAGTGCATTTGTTATCGAGTTACATCGTCCACATAAATAAATATACAATGTAAATAACTCAAGAAACAGTGTGTCCACCCTAAATATTCTCAAACATATCAATAGATTAACATTTTATAAAGTATTTGACTGCCGGTATACTTAATCTTAGAAACATAAACAGCTTGAAAATCTTTAGTAAACTGATGTTTTTTCACTGTCTGAGAGAAGCATGGTTTTTAAAGGCATAGTAAACTATATACAATGAAGTATCTTTGGTAAGCTCCCGGTTTACATATATCCATTCCAAACATAAGGAACACTATCCAACATCAATGGTTACTCCGTCCAGTAAGACCTGAGCTTTAATATGGTAGTTTTCAATAGGTGTAAGCACCACAGAGGTTTGATGAAACGACATCGAAGAGCAATTAGGGGAAAATAAGTACTATTTTTCGATATTATTAGTGACTTATCGCGTTTTATGTATTGCTTAACATGTAACTATCACAATAGCATCTGACTTTGCTCATGCAGAGACCAGAGACAGGAAGCACTCCTGCATATTAAATCGCATAGGACAGAACTTGTAGGAAGTTGTGTCTTTACTCGCCTATTAGCATGCACTAAAAGATATAACCATTCAAAACATGGTTGTTGCAAATCGGCGCTAGATCACAGCAGACATACGGGTAGATTGTAATGTGCCAATTCTTTTGTCAAAAAGGAAATCAACAGTATATTTATAAGAACGACTAGTTTTACTTTACATGCAGTTTTGCAACGGACCAGTCCTCTTGTTTATGAATCTTCAACGTAGCTTTTTACCACCGAACGTATATCCTTCCGTTTTCTAGGTGAGACTTCTCGTTTCATTCTGAAAAGACAGATAAAACCAATCGATGATTTTATATGGCACACTTATTTTCAATTCTGCAATTCAAGGAATGAGTACACATCACGTTGGACCAGATTCTACCAGTGAAATAGTGGAATTGGCATTCAAAAAACAAAAGGTCAGGTTTAAACTGTGTAAATTGGCTGCCGTCCAATCCCAAACATGTAAACTTGCCTTGTGGAACCCTGCCTTAAACATTGCGTAAAGCAAGGCTCCCTTCACCGATCATATATCGGCAAATGCGAACGGATAGATTTGCATATAGGAATGCATCTACATGACAGGTGCTTCTAAAGATTAAACATTGTCGCCCAGTGGTGTGTTTTTCTTTATTTTGTGGCTACGAAGAACCCTCGCTTATCAGGTTTAGATCTGGTAAAGGCGTCCTTATACAACACAGGGAGGCCATGCGATCAACCTTCGGTTTGTTAAAATATTCACGATCATCATCCATTCCCAGCATGCTCTCGAGTTCATAGAATTTCTATGTCATATTTTCTTAGAAAACTAGAGACCTTGGCAAAGTAATTAAGCCACAGACAAGAAAACTAGAGACCTTGGCAAAGTAATTAAGCCACAGACACTTCATGTGTTAATTATCCTAGGGCGTCTTGGGAACTATCATGTCATCGTCACTGTCAGGGACGGATCTAGAGATTTCAAAAAAGAGGGGCGCCCTTATATGAAACCCTGGGCTAGAATTGTACATTGAAAAAATCTAAATCCATCCCTGACTGTATAAGGAAAGATTTAGATGTCGAGGGTGTGCGAGTTTGTCACATACCTTACGGACCATTTTCTCATGCCATTTAATCAAATTCCCAGGTCTGAAACTACATGTAGCAGTTCTCCTATATACACTGAAAGACTGCCCATCTTATGATGCGTTGTATAGAGTACAGTTTCTGAGAACACGACATAACGTTCACATGGGTATAATCTATTTATCTATTACTAAGGGGAAAACTTTAATTTAATTTAGTATTTTTTTCAAAGCATTCTAGGTGGTAGATTATGGATCTATCCCCTGAACTCAATTATTCATTTGGGGCCTTGAAAAAAAACCTTTAATTTAAGCCTTGTATATAGATACTACAATAAATGTATCGTTATTGCAATCTCAATACACCGAACTAAGAAGGCTTAACTTTAAAAACGTGAAACTATACTTCAAATGTGGAGAACTTTCGAAAATTGCTTTTGATTAGCCTGTGACGCTTATATATATACTTATACTTACAGGCAAACCTTAGGGACCTCATTTAAAGCATATCTTAAACTGCATAGTTTTGGCAGCTTTTACTAAAGCTGGTGACCAGCTTTGGCAAATCACATTGGCATCATGGCACAATCACGATATCAGCAACCTGGATCTCATCCAACCTTTTTTTTGTCATGAGGCTGAGCTCCTATCCAGAGTCATTATTTATACAATAGTTGTACAGCCGTGGAACTTGCCCTGCGCCTCTAGTTCCTTGGTGTTTCCGAAATCCGTGGACTTTACTGCTGGAAAAGCTTTTTATCAGGTCACCTTGCTTTTTCCTAATAACTACCATCATTTTATTTCCGCGGGGAAAACACAACCACTAGAGGCAGTGTCGTTCACACTGTATGTCAATTATTACGACGCAGATACCTCTTTAGTTTTCAAGGTGCATATATATCAAGTAAGTACTTTTATCTTATTGAAAGAAATATAGAAACAAGGTCGAGATTAGAGCATATTTTGTATTTTAGTATGGTTAAAAAAAACGAGCCTTGACCTAGTCCCAATGACATCGCAAGGACATCCCAATGACATCCCAAAATACCCCCCCCCCCCCCCCGTTTAACATCCAAGCCGCAATCTTCAAGCGTACCAGAAAATATAAGGGTTTCCCGTGTCATTATTACAAAAACCACTGGTATCAAAGATTTGGTACAACTTCGTACTCCGATCTATTGGAGTATCGACTGGACGACTACGTAGAATAAGAATAGATCGTGGTGGCCCGATACATTTATATTCCCTGTCGTATTTGTCCCTGTAGGGTAGTCCTAAATTCTGCCTTTTATGCTGATTGCAGTATTATTATCTGTTTATTGCATGGATTCGGTACTTTGATAAAAGTATGACGGTCTATTTTGTCGGTGCCTATCCACCCTTTATAAAATTACCTTCATTAAGGCCTTCTTCGCGGAGCTATAATCCTCGACCTCAGTATCTGACCCAGCACTTAGGGCCGGCAGAGCGGGAAGTGACACTGAAAGCTGTTTGCTGAAGTAGATTATACTGATTAATCTCCTTATCCGAGTCATCGAGATGTCTATTCACATTCGAGCTCCTTATAAAAGCACATATATATGGATAATGGTGCGGGCTAATTCGGCATATACATGTATATGTGTCCCAACCTCATATACAATGGCGGATCCAGAGGGGGGCGCGCCCCACCCCTTTTCAGGAAAATTTTGCATTTTTTAAATGTAAAACTCGGCCTAAAAGCAATTCAGGAATTTTTTTTCCAATAAAGCCTCCCCCCCCCGCTTTCAAAATCCTGAATCCGCCAGTGATATAGAAGTGATCAACTCATGTTTATCGCTGGACAGTGACCCAATATTTGAAAAAATAAGTGAGGCCCATCAGGCTGTAAAACAAGGCAAAACCATGTAGGCCTACCAGTTGATTCAGACTGGTTTGATAGATTTGATGTTATTGTCTGGTGCCTCTTGTCGTAATCTTGGTCAAACTATCTTAACTCGATCTACAGATAGTAAGATTCACAAGGATAGGAGATATTCGAAGTTTTTCTCAACAATATTGTACCGGACCTAGAAATATCGTAGAAGTGGTAGCTAGGAACTGCATAATACCCTGCATTACATGTGTATTTGGATCATTGCCCCTGAGGGCCTCCCTTGACAGTTTTATTCAATGTGACAAAACACAATGTGTGCCGTACGTACCTTATGTAGGCCTAAATTGAAATGATATTGAAAAATGTTGATTCATATCCAAACATGAGTTGTATTCGATCATAATGAGATTTTTCCATTGTCATTGTGACGCCAATGAACTGCATCTTTTATGTTAGGAATTGTAATTATTACCACGGCAGTTTTGTTTTTTCGTATCCAAACCAACCGATGGTCATCTTGTTTCTTTCGCCTTTATCAATATGGACAAGATACAGAAACGCTGCCATCTGAGAACATTTATTATGGATTCGTGGTTTGCGGTTGGTGCAGACTGCCTACTAGGTAATAGATGTTGGGTAAACGCCACACGGGTCCCACTGTAGGCTGAGCACCACTGAGGTCAGCGAGCGGTTCAAACCATGACCTCTTGTTTTACTGATTACTTCTGTGGTCTAACCTCAGACGCAATGTTAGCAAAGAAAAAATACTAGGAAGAGCTGGCCCTCGAGGGTCTACCCGCTTCAATATTCATTGTTCCGCGGTTTATATATCTTTTCTTGATTAATATTTATTGTTGTGTAAAAGCAAAGAAGCAAGGGGGGGGGCTATTCTCATTGATGCACTATATGCTGGACGTGTGCAGACCATCTTGCACGGGATGCACCCTATAAGATTATTTCTTATGCAGTTTACAAGTTCTTTCATGGATATTGATGGACTAATTGCCTTGTGTATGAACTTTAATTCAAAACTTTGTAAATCCGGCGTGTGAGGTTCTAAAACTGCGAGGAAATGATTAGGTTTTTGGCCAGTTTTCATCCTTGTTTTGCATTTGTTCCGTTCGGCCCACAAATATGAATATACTTCATGCCACATGCAACAAGCTCGTCCAATACAGTTCCTTTGAAAAAAGCAGGATATTTCCATGTTTTCACGACGCGTGCGAACACGAGTCTCTTGTTTCAGTAGGAATAGAAATTACAAATCTACTGCATTCTGTACTTTCGTAGTCTTGATACAATGTTGAGAAATATACCAAGAGTATGCTAGTTTCCTGAATAAAAAATGTATGGCCCCACTTATCTGTAATTTACCTTTCTTTAATTTGTGTTTCTTATATTTGGAATCTGTTATTTACATATATGTCATCTCCATGTACTTATTAATAGTGGAATTTTGGTGAGGCACATTGCTGAAAGGGACTTTAATTATTAAAAAAAGCTAGTTTTATTAGTTTATATATCAACACAGACCTAAGTAATGATCACTATAAGTATTTCTATATTTTCTTGTGAAGATTTGCAACTTTTAAGCCCTATAGGTCTATTGCTTTTGATTCCCTTTTGATAGTTAATACCTGACACTGTTAAGTTTTCCCAAAATGATCTAAGCGTATCATAATGTAACAAAATTGTATGAAATATTTTTGTGTGAATCTTCAAAGATAGTAGAGGAGAAGTTTGGCCAGTAACTTTTCAAAGGATCTCCGAGGTCTTGCAGGTAGAAATTCTATCTCAGCCTATTTGGCAGTGTGATTATAAAGAACAAGGTAGCAGGTGGATCTTATAGATCCAGGTTCGGTTTGAAAACCGAAAAACTCCGGGTTATTCGTCTTTATTTTGTATGTCTGATAGTAAATAGATTGATCAAATATAGATTGTAGAAAATGAATTATCGGGCGAATTATCGATTGAATTAAACGAAAAGATGCACATGCCGCCGCGACTCCTGCCATCCCCAATTATCGTTCACAGACAATAAATATTGACATAATTCTTCATATAATATCAACCTAGACCTCTTCCGAATATGAATAATCCATAATATGTACTCCATATTGGCGACCTAGTCATATTTTTCAGGTTTTATTCAAACGACTGAAACCAGATTTAATTGGTTTAAAAAAGTACAATTCATATGGAATATGAAAAATTAGTCGGTTACCATAGTTACAGGTGGTGGTTTTGATAGAAAATAGTCAAAAGATGACTAAATCTTTTTTTCCATTAGGGGCCGTCTATAAATGATGTCACGCTTTTTTGGGGTATTTTTGGGACCCCCCCACCCCCCTGTCACGTTTTGTCACGCATGTTGAACCACCCCCCCAAAATATGATGTCACACTCTGTGAACAACCCCCCCCCCTGTCTTTTCTTCTATAAATAATAGGTTTTCAAGGCATATTTTGTGGTATCAAAAATAGGTTCATTAGATAACCAGACATATCCCTGTTTTTGTTAGGCCCATGAGGCTGTTTTCTATTAAGAAAGGCGTTATTTGGTGGGAAGGTGTAGGTTACTTTTTTGTGAAACGAAAATTCAATATGGATCCAAACCTACCTACCCTACCTTTTCACTAAGTTGCTACCTGCATGCAACTTATCTTACCCTTGGCTTCTTAATAATTATGATTTTCCACTACTGATGTTTTTTCCAATGGTTTCTACTTCAAATTGTCACATTATTTTTTCATGTACTATGATAGAAGTATAAAAGGATGGAATTACTAGAGTTAGATGACATAGCATAGCACAAACTTTATTAAGCCTTTCCCAGACTTATAACTATGACAGATTTTACTTATAGGTGAAAATAGATATACCTTTTTAATAAACTGAATACTGAAAGGTCCTTGCTGCTTTTAACATTAGCATTTAACGTGTGATGATGCTTTTAACAAAAATATCTATTCCAGTAAAATACGCTGAAGCTCTTGGTGCTTAGATCTATTCTAAATGTACTGTAATAGATGTCAAAAGATAATTTCCAAGTACGAGGTTAATTTGAAATATATGACACTCAGAAATGCTTCAAAGAATGAAAAGGTCCTGAAGTTGCAGATAAATGATAATGATATGTCGTGAAACTGTCCAATGTGATATGTCTCATAAGCACAATCTTGCTAATATTCTATGGCACATTTTACATAACCCATCCTGACACTTTGTATAGACTGATATGAAAGAACAAAAGTATAATGCACATTGGTCAGATAGGTTCACAGAATGGCTCAGTGTCTCAAAAGTGTCAATGTGCCCATTTTCATTGTATGACACCCTTGTATTATGACGTTGCTTCTTCACAACTCCATGGAGCCTGTACCGTTTTTATTGGAACCACTGGGGTTCCTGGCTTCACTGCCTGTTTTGGGGCAATACCACTAAACTGTACATTGTCCTCATCATGCCACTCCATCTCCTCCATCTCCATCTATCTGATGACATACATGAGTTCAAGTTGGCGTCTCACAGCCACCCTAACTGGATGGACGCGGTCAGGGACCCCTTCCGTGCCTTTTCCTTGGCTCCCTTTCGTTGTGGATGGTTTTTTTTTTGGAACACTCCCTTTTGCTGATTTCTTGTGATCACTGCTTTTGGCCTTGCATGATTTCTTGTGATCCTTAAGAGACCTGATGGATGCATGGTAGAGTCCGCAAACCTTGCACATTCTTGATGGAAGCATGTCCTGTACAGTAGGGCATACAAAGTCATAGGGCAGACCAGCTGAGAATTTGGCTGCAGATCTTGGCAAGATGTCTTTGATCAGTGCCTTTCTCACAAATACAGATGGATACCTGGCAACTGGATCATTGAGAGAGACAGTCAGACCATTTTCCTTCGTTTGTTTCAATGGCAAGGGGGCTGGAAGAAATATGTCCTCATTGATCATGAGATATGAGCTTCTGTGTGGTTGACAGCACTCTCTGTTGTTACACTTCACCACTTGCAACATGTACTGACTCTCTCTGACATGGACGCTCTTCCATTCAGCTGACTTGATCTCCAGTTCTGTGATAATTTCAATGGGTTTGATGTATTCTGCCTTCACAGGATATCCATCAATTACCACAGATGACCATACATCTTCCAAAACCTTACCAGCATGTGCGAAGTTGGCTGCCTCTAATGTTTCATCTGTGGTATGTCCTTGTGAGTTTAGATGGGAGCCATAGAGGTCATGCGGCAACACAACATCACAAAAACATACCTTTTTTTGGTTCACCTAAAATGGAGGTAATTACCTAATTGAGAGAAAAAAAAATTCATCCTCATTTATCATCACCTTATTGACTTAGAAACACAAGTACTAACTCATTCACTCAGATTTGTGTCAGTGCCTGACTTTGCAAAAACTGCAATTATGTCTGACCTCTGTATCATGCCAGCAATACATCCCAAAGTGGACAGGTCTAATGAAAACAGTGACACAATTCAATCAATATTATCTAGCTGCAATAATAAAGCACACAAAACACACTTGTCTTTCATTTCATCAAGTGTAATTTGTGTAATATTGCAGAAACAGAAACACAGATTCATGTTTAGAGGATATGTGACAAATTTAACAAACCAAAATTGCCCTGGAACTGAGGACAACACTCAATTTCATTAGAATAAGGTTTGTGTTTGTAAAATTTATGCAAAATAATAATGACATTTAATTTGTATTCTAAGTTAAGATCTCTATATTTAGGATATTTATACACAGTTCATGTTTCATTTATTGAAAAAAACAACAAATAGGTTCAACATCGACAGGCTGTCACGCTTCTCTAGACACCCCCCCTATCAATTTCAGGCAGTGTCACACTTTTCCAACTACCCACCCACCCCCCTGTGCGTGACATCATTTATGGACGGCCCCTTACCTATGGTGACCACACAATGCAAGTTTTCAGTCTAAATCAACACCTTAGTAAGCCAACTAACTCTGTGGAAATCAGGCTAGAAGCTGAAAGCAGATGACCTACTTTTGCACTGGCTGGGCAAAGTGGCCCTGATATGACCAAATATGGACAGCCGTCAATCTCCGAACTGATGACTTGGCGACCTAATTTTCATAGGAGCACCATGTTAAACCTACAATCTTCACCGTATATTTGGTTTGAGGTTGCCAACACCTTCCAAATCTGAATCTGGTACCTGAGACTTTCACTATAGTTCAATGGAGTTCTCTGCCTAAATGACCAACATAACACTCCGGGGCTGACCGAACCCGAAGGGATCGAGACAGCGATCCCGGAGAATAAAATAGTTGTTTGTCACTCATAATCAAGTACCCACGTGTATTTATTATGCAACATAACTTTACACTTTATTCCGTCGATTGCAGGACATTGCAACTTCGTCAGGGAGAGCGATAGCAACACATCACGAGACCGGGCAGTCAAGCCTTTTTGTCATGATTGTTTACAATATCAGGGGTGTACCTGTCAGGTTGAATGACTGACAGACTGTCGCTATAGCCGTTATATGCCTCATCCCTCAGTGATATGGGACTTTTTCACTGTACATGGCATAGTAATATATTTTTTTATTTCTCATGCAATGCTTTTATACATGCATGGAAATATTTCGACAATATAATAATTGTGTTATATGGGTAATTACCGTTTCCACAGCAGTATATATACATACGCAACGTAAATTCGGTCACGGTATAGTGTATACCCCGTAATATAGGGCATGAAAACACTTTTTTATGATCGTATAAAGTGAGTATACATATCTCTTTTCTACAATTATCTGCTATAACTGGAAGCATTTTTTAAAAGACAGCTCACAATAGAACTATAATACAGCTCTCAGATACCGTTAGACTTATAAAGTTATGTCTTCAACAATTAAGACATACATAATTCAGGGTACCAACCGAAAGTCCATTTTCAAATTCCCTGTGTTTTCCCTGCGATTTCCCTGTCCCGCGGCAATTTTTCCCTGTGTCATATCCAGCAAGTTTTTCAAATTTAAAAGCCTCTGCGTGCAGAAAAAATCTGGACAACCTATCAACAAAATTTTAAATCCCTATTATCTTGAGAATCAGGAATTTCAGGACCTGGCCAAATGAAATTCCCTGTGTTTTGGCAAAATTTTCAAATTCCGTTTTCCTTGTGAGGGAATTTTTTGTGCAATTTTCCCTGTTTTCCCTGTGTGGTTGGTACCCTGTACATTTATATCCCTAAGTTCTTACATTAAACGTAACAGTCTTCAATGCTAAATGGCACACAATGTAAAGGCATCAAGACAAATCTTGTAATAAACAGAATAACTGTATAAATCTGGACATTATTGGACTTCTTGGCTTTGATCAAACATTAGAATCTACACACGGGACTAAGATACTAATACTGGCTCTAAACGTCTAATCTAGCATAAATGAAAAGCCTATTCAGCTACATGACATATATAGCATGAAGGATACTTTCGATCTGAGCATGAATAAACGTCGGAACACAATTCCAATCAGAAATCCTCATTTCTTTCACTGATGACAATTATAAACTTTATAGAGCACAACCAAAAAAAAACAAGAAGCAAATGACTATCAAAGTTCCGATCGTTGGAACGATCGATGTTCGCCCTTAACACAACAATGGACATTTCATTGTGTTGAGTATTGATCACCACCAGTAGACTACCACCACTCCTCCTCCTGTCACACACAACTCAGGGAGGGGCTTAGGAAAGGGGCTCCTACTACCAGTGCTAGGTACCTGGACCCACCCACCCTGAGGGTGGCTCAAGTACTGGTTATGTAACCCACTTCTGGCTTCTCAAACTGCACCCTCCCCCACCCCCACTCCTTGAACTGAGTTCAAGGAGTGGGGGTGGGGGAGGGTGCAGGGGAGAGGCCTGCCCACTCAATTACACTTGATGCTCACTAATTGTCCTTGCTTAGAAATGCATGCCAGTGGACAAAGGCCTGTAGCTACTTGTATGTAAGATTGTGTAACCGGGCAATCAGATCAAAGCCCAAATACCTACAAAAGACATGACTGATTGAGTGAGCCCTTCCCATAAGCTACAATACTAAAAACTATAATTAAGGGCTCACAAAAAACCGTTCAGTCATCATAATTATCTGAATAATATACACTGCAAACGTGAATATCATTCAAACACAGGCATATGTAAGGATGAATCTGATAAGTGGTAGTGTTTTATATATAGTGTATGTTTTACTAAATGGTTCGGGTTTATAATACATTTATTTCCTTTTGAATTAACTCATAAGAGTAATAGGCAACTGTGATAAAACATTTTATAATCACCTGATGTTTGCTGCAGTAAGGTCGGTAGAAACGAGGACCGTGTTGCAGGAGTGTTGACCGACGGAGTGAGTAGAGAAGCAGAGGACTGACGACCCGACGTTTGTCTGGACCAGCGCTTCTGGCGAACCGTAACATCCAATGTCCCAACAATGCATTATCTGGCGAAGTGTGGCGAAGACATTGTCAGGGCACTGGATCCAAAAGTCCCATCAGTTTGCCATATTTTTGTGTGTAATTCTCGTAATAATTCATTACTTAAATTGGCAATTTTGTTATGCTTGGCATATTTCTTTTTCATTATGCATATCATTTTTGCCAAGGTACTCGCTTAACGAACATGAGCTCTATACCGTAGCGGTAATGGCCCCCAAGGGACTCTTCCCAGGTGATTAGGTAGAGAGCCACTCTCATGACTATCCATGTTCCCTGTATGGCCTCGTCGACCCAAGCTGGGTCAGAATCCATTGACAATAATACATGCAAAACATTAAAGGTAGGTATCTTCTCACTTTGAAAAAGAAAAAATAATGGCGGTAAGGCATTAGGTATTTCAAGTGCCGATAATCCCAGAAAAATCTTAAAGATGTAATGTGAACGTATATCCAAAATCACCACAGGTGACAGAAAAGTCCTGTTAATTAAGTAAAATAAGCACATATTTGAGTCAGAATCATATCTTTGTCATTGGGGCTCTGGTCTTCGGTAAAAAGTCGGTCGCCCTCGATCCTCCTCCTTCCTTGTCACAACAGTAATCAACTAAACATTTCTGCTTCAAGCATTTCCTGCACGGAGAAGTTGTTCTTTTCCATCAAGAAGTAAAACAAGATTTCGATCCGTGTAGCAAAATCACGGTTAGAAAACATATTACTGGTAGAAACAATATAGACTAGCACTGCTTAATTTTGACTGGGAACACTCTGACTGAGGAAGATGTCTAGATTTTGATATTTTGGTACAAACTAGCAACAGCTGTACACAGCACAAATAAAACAGCAGATTTTGGGTATTTTTTCCGTTCACCACGAAAAGGAAGTATACCGAGGCGAAAGTACTAAAGGATAATTTGATTTCAGCTTCTCACTACTTCGTAGTATCCATTCAACACAATATCGTTAAGTATTCCTCCTAGGGTGAGAGTATGGATCATATTTTCAAAAATGACGTCATGAAAGCCGGCTGTGACGTCAACAAGCTTCATGGCGTCCAATCACAGGCATCCAATCCAGGTGTTCTCCGAGTCAGATATGGCGTTCACATAAATCCGAAATCACATACGTTCCACCTGTGATTGTTGTTTTAAAAGTAAACTGTAGGTCTGTAGTGCCACCCCAGATCAGAGGAAGCTCATCCAGGTGTTATCCGAGTCGGGGATGGCGCGCGCGTAGCACTCAATGACGTAGTTCCTGCCGTGGTTGTTGTCCCAGTAGACGTCGCCGCCCGTGGTGTAGCGGATACAGAACTGGAGCCGGCTGCCTGTCGAGAAGTAGTGCGGCAGGCTGACGGTGAAGGAGAAGCGGTCGGTGGGCCCGTCGTTAGAGTTCTGCACGTAGCCGGCGCTGATGTCGTTGAAGGTGAGCCAGCTGTTGGTGGTGTAGCGCAACGTCACGTCCTTGTGGAAGTGGACGTTGGCCACGCGCACCGTGCCCGAGATGGACAGGTTGTGGTCGTTGATCACGCAGTTCTCCAAAATCACCTTCCGGTCTCGCACCTGGGAAAGGGGGGAAATGAACAAGGTCAGATTATTACCAGAGAACAGCGGAAACTCATTGTTTCTTGAATGCAAATTAGGTTTATCATACTGGCGGTTATATATCCCTACTTTTTATCTCAAGATTTATATTTTTCTTGAAAAAAAAGTAAGTGTAATGTAAAGGAATGCAAGGTAAGTGGGGATACCTGTCAGGCTGAACACAACAATTTTAACAAATCATAAGGCCATAATGACGCATTCCCTCTTTTTAAAGAACTAGGTTATATTCCTCTTTCATAACCCTTCTCCAATTTGACCATTTTTTTGCCTCTAATTAATCTGTGCTACTTAAGCACATGATGCATTTCATAGCACCAATTAAAATTTAAGATCAAAAGATCTTTGTAATTGGTCCTCATATAAAAACATGAATAGATCTACTCCAGGTTGAATTTCAAAACCAACTGAAGAATCGGTTGGTGTTTTCTTGTCAATGGGCAAGAGCCTTTCCGACATTCCTGTTCTAACCAATTTACGTGGCAAAGAATATTCATGAAACTTAATGTCTGTAAAGTATTATATGGTTGATTAGAATACAAAATATGCCCATATGTGTGTCTAAAGGTGTGAGACAACCTTCAAGGGAGTTAAATGAGTGGCGCTAGAATGGGTGTCATAATAGCACGGGCTACTCAATATGGGTACATTTTTAAGACGTACCCCTATCCATATGACTTTATGAGCTATTTGTCATGCTGACCATGCTTCATTAATAACTATAAACATCACAGGGATTTTCATAACTGCAGCTCAAGCATTACATTTCGGATTATGTTTAAGTTATAATACACCTCAAGACACTAGTAATTTTTTTGAGTTGAACCAAACTAAATAGGACTTAACAATACCAGCTAAAAAAAAATCATAGTAACCTATAATGCGCAAGTATAAAAACAGGTAGAGTCGGTGAGTAAACAACACCAACACCTGTATATTCTGGCTCAGCGTCCTAAAAACAGCCCACCCCTACTGACGTTAAAAACTCCCCGACTGGGCCCCAACGGACTCAACAGGCGCTTGGTAAGAGTAAGCGGTCTACTCACCATGAGCGGGAAGGTGGGGTTGATGCCAGGCTGGGCGAAGCAGGCCGTCAGGTAGCGGGCCCCCTGGGTGGGGGCTTTGTACCCCCTGTCCTCTCCTATCTCCAGCTTCAGATCCTTTGTCGCCGACTGGGGGATCCGCGGGGGAGCCTCCAGGTTGAGGATATGCCTCACAGACTCAAGGTCAAGTCCAAGGGCGTCGGCAAAGCGCACCATTTTGCGTTTCGGGGTTCCGGGAGGGGTTTTGTAAGATTTCAGGGAGGTGCTCCGTTTGACGGGCTGTGCCTTGAGGAAGTCAAACTCTCTGTCTTCGTAGAAACCCCCGCGGTCGTCGTCGTCGTAGTCTGCTACTGCTGCGGGGAGTCTGGCCTCTTCGAGGTTGTCCCTCTGAAGGTCGAACACTTCCTCCAGGGTGATCTCTGGGGTGGTCACCGTTTCGGGTTCGTCATCGTGATCCGGCTCTTCGGAGGTCTTGGCAGCGTCGGCGGGCAAGGCAACCTCCCCTGAGGCAAGGAGCAGCGTTCTCTCCGTGGGAGAGTCTATGTCCAGTTTCATCCGGCCGAAGACCTTGGGAATGTCGTCGTCCTCGTCGTCGACGTCGTTGAAGGCTGGATCTGTGAGCTCGTCGTCGTTATCGTCGTTGGCGCCACCAGCGCCTCCCCCAAGGTCTATGGGCTCACTCTCAAGGGTACCTCCAGTGTCCGAGGACCTGTCACTGAAAACGTCGCTACAAATGCTTGACCCATTGGCTTGACCAACCTCTCCTACCACCACCTCCTCCTCTCCCTCGGCCCCGAGACTGCTGAGACTAGCGTCAGTCATTTGGGTATAGTCATCGGAGTAGTCCGAAGCGTCCGAAAGTTTGAAGATGGGTCTCTGGTAGTCCTCGGAACTAGGGGAGACAGGGGAGGGTGCCCCTGTGTCTTCTCCTCCTGTTGGGCTGGCACAAGTGGGGCCCGGGTCCTGCCCCTCCCCCGACCCGTCCTGGTGTCCATCCCCCATGCTGGGGTCCTGGCCTGTGGCCTCTAAGTCACTGGTGTGGGGCGTGCTAGTG
Source organism: Lepidonotus clava (assembly GCA_936440205.1). Classification (NCBI taxonomy): domain Eukaryota; kingdom Metazoa; phylum Annelida; class Polychaeta; order Phyllodocida; family Polynoidae; genus Lepidonotus; species Lepidonotus clava. The sequence goes on along the minus strand of OW387140.1, from coordinate 22,515,723 downwards.
GTAGTACCGTTGTTTTGGACACTCAGGCCCTGTGAAGACGGCGGATCAGCTGTTTCTGTACCTCCGTCATCCTTGTGGTCATGGTGTATGTGCCGCCTCCCTCTACTCCAGCTGAACATGGGGCCACTGGCGGGGGTGCGGCTGGGTTGGTGCACCACTACCCCTGACCTGGCCCCTCCCCCTCCCCCACCGCGGGGCCGCGCTCTGCCCCCGCTACCTGCTGCAGCACCTCCTCCAGGTGAGCAGCCTCCTCCAGTATCTGCTGGCGGGGTGCAGGGGGAGTGAGGCGGAGGCCGTGCTATTTTCGACACCACCGACGCCCCCTCAACGTGGGCCAGGAGGGGCTTACGCTGAGGGGACTGGCCGGGACTGGTGGCCGGGGAGCCCGGGCCCGGCCCGCCGTCCGGGCCCGGCGTCAGCGGGCTCGTCATGCCGCTCTGACCGCCGCCGCCGTGCCGACAACAAATCAGATGGGGATAGTAGTAGCGGACATGGTAGGCGCCGTCATCGTAACTCAGGTTGTTGGGGAGACAGAAATTACCGTTGTTTTCTACCATGGTGTTGTCACTGGTGCGAGAATGTGCGAATACTCACAGAACGGTCTAGATGGCTCCCCAGTAGCTCGGCCCATAGTGCTGTACTGCGTTGAGTAGGTGTGAGGAGGAGAGGGGAGAGCTGGCCTGCCGCCCTCGGCAGTCGTCGCCGGCCGTCGTCTTGGGGCCCTTACCACTCCGTGTCAGTCGGTCGGCCATCTGCCATTGCCCCATCACGGAGCCTGGGGCTGTTTTAATAACGTGGTCCGGGGGGTCGGCCGGCCCCTGCCGGTTCATTCAGACGTAAACAAGGCCCGAGAAGGTACGTGAAGCTGGGCAGACGAGGGGGATCATGTGGAGGCCGACACGTACAGAGGTCATTCCAGGCCGATAGCAGCAAAACCGGGAGCGAGTATACTGTAAGCGGATTGGTAATGGGCTTTCCCGCCACGGCCACCGCCTCACCTGTTATCCGGCATGTTGCACCAAATCACCCGTAGCAAAAATCATTACGCCTCTGGAGGAGCATTCACACCTAACAAGGTCATCTCGTGTAAAGAACATGGAAGGCGATCTAAGAACATTGTAGATAGAAAACCGTTTGTGTATCGTATTTACAAAGGTATTTTTTCCTTTTTGTCTTCTTTGAATATGTTACACAGAATTTGTAAATTCAATTGTATGATGTTATCATGAATGAAATAAAATGTTTCTGACTGGGAAGAAATCAAATAACAAAATCGGATAACACCGCCATTTTGAACCATTCAAAGTATTCACGTGGATACCCCGCCCCTCATATGGGCCTTCCATCAAGTACGTATGCACATCTCTAAAAACTTCAGACCACCCATCCCACCTTCATGCGTTCGTTCTCAATGGAAGGCCCCTAATTACCAGCATGCATACCCATCACTCACCAGCTATAGTGAGGGGATCGATTTTAAGGGTCTACACCCATATATATATGTCACCAACGCCCACCAGCCCCTCCTCTTTTTAGAAATTCCTTTCAAAACTGAACCCCCTCATAACTGAACCCCCTCCCCTTTCTAAAGATGCGGAGACGTGGCGTGTGTGTATGCTCCCCTTTCTAAACCTAACCCAACTAGTATTGGTGTTATCTACGAGTACATTACATTTTTTTGTTATTATTATTTTGACCAATTCTAACACAGTTAGTTCTTCCATGGTACAGATAATAATACAAAATCAACATATTATTGCTAATGTAATGAAATGGGATGAGTTAAGGTGAACATCATTAATACCCAAATTGGTGCACTAAATATACTAAATACCATTGCAGTTGCCCGTTCTATAACTGTGTCACATTGCTAATGCTTGAAGCAATAGTCAAAGTACTTCCAGCCCAGATATCGGGGACTACTATCTATCTCGTCCGTTCTAACCCACATTTACCGTTACTTGACTGGGGTCGCGCGAGGATGGAACATGCTGGCTATGCAACTATGGCGAATTTGTTCCAGAATGCTTTCGCCACGTTTGGTTTTGTTTAGCCACTGTTACAATTAGTATTTCTGACATAATTTCTTTGCCAAGGTAAGCATATATATTCACATATATACAGAACTAGATAACCTGTAAGTTACAGAGCAGTTTGATTGTATGTGTCCGCAAATAAATTCATTGTTAATACACTGATGCCTCACATAGGCCTATACTCCATAGATTTACCTTTTCCTTGACTGATACGCGTGATTCACTAAGCCTCATATACAACACTTTTTATTATATTTCATTGTGAAAAATTGTAATAACCTGGCAAAATTAAATTGCACAAACTCCCCTCAAACTGTAGAAATAGTTATCTGGTGTATGGAATCAGGATACTGCTCTACCTGTTTCAGGGGAAAACTAGAATCATAGTTCTTAATCACTGACTGAGTTAGGAGTATGACCCTTCAAAGGACATGAACTTTGTATGAAATAACCTATGTGAACTCCCCAGATCAACTTCTGGAATGCTATAGCTCGCGTCACATATAGTTCATAATCATATGCCAAACATCCAAGGGCTGGCAAGCATAGGCCTACAGCAGATTAGTGGGAGGTTTTCATACTGATGTCGTTTCGTGCAATGCCACGTTTTCTGTGCACCCAGCTCATTTCAATAATTTATTCAAACTCCGCCTTTTTGCCCTTATACGGGAGAGCCATCCGTTAATTTACATCAACGGGGGCGGGGCTAAGTGGCTGGTTGTGTTTAGGTCTGAGGTCAAGGACAAGTGAAAGGCAAACCTATAAACAGCTAGCAATCCAACCGAAAAACCCAGTTTAAGGACAGACATGTGACACAGGACCGAATTTAGTAAACAAATATCTAAAATTAGCACACAGACTGACTCCTATTGCTCCTGATCATCCAAGAAGAAGCTGAGAGGGAGCTGGTCGGTGTTGTACCGGCTACGTATCTAGTTGGCCACTGGCATTGCTCCATGTTTTGGTGACCTACCTTCTTTAGTATCTATTAATAGATGTTGTTTACTGACTTGCACTACAATCTAGCAAAGTATATCTACTCGATATAGTAAAGGGAAGTCCCTTCTAATAACGAGGCACCCAGACAATAATGGGATATGCCGAAAGCTCATCTAGGAGCCTGTGGTTTCATGATTGTTAGTTAGACTTCCTTCACAATGATGCAGGTCAGTATAAACAAGCCTTTGAAGGAAAAAGAACATCAGCTGATCAGGGTTTTGTTCTAATCAATATCACTGTTTGAGCTACTGAGGACGTAGATAATGATTCATATCTGCTACATTACTGGCATATTCAACTCTTTTTTTTATCATGTTAAAAAAAACATGTTTAAACTGATTACAATAAAACAGGCCAACCTAATTCCTAATACACTAACTAGGTTACTTTTATATCAATGCTTAGATATTGTCATGTTTCTTCTACGTAACCTTTTCCTTCCTACCGGCTGTAAATCACACGCAATGAGGGAAGTAGATAAGCGTTACAAAAAGTTGGTGCTCAGAACGATCTCGAATGTCCCTGGTATTTCATCACCCACCGCGAGGGTTGTGTTTACCTTTCAGAACCCAGGTTGTGACGTCAGAGCGGGAACGTTCCGTGCACCGGATCACGCACCCGTACTTGTTTCTAAACTAGGGTGGACCCAGACTTAAAAATGGGCGGGGCACGTGGGCAATATGCATAACAATCTAAAGGGGGAGATCAGGCCCACAAATGTCTACATGCATACCGTTAGATCTAGAAGAGTATAGAAACAAGTACCCCCGACCCCACATTTGGTTGGGCCTGCTCTTACGGGTATAGATCACATGCGGCAAAATAGAGGCATTGGGAAGCCATACCATTGCTTCACCTTACCCCCAAGCTTCACCTTAATTAAGTTTCATGAAATATTTTGGTGGGACTACGTTGCAATGCAATGCTGTATGCAATAATATCGGCGTCGTATGAAGATGGCACCACCTTAGCATCGAGAACTGGAGTGATTGACAGAGGGAAGAATGATATATGATCCACTAACCATCATCCCAGCAACAGTTCATGTTTCAAACAATAATAACTGTTAGGGTGCGTTAAACTTAACGTTGCTTTTGGGGACATGGTGACTTACAATCTACTTCTGAATCTTCACAATACCCCTTCCCCCTCTGCAAACCCCTATCTCGAATACTACTACCTCCTGATAACCTAATACCCCCAGCTCATCACGGAATCATCTCATAACCAACTGAGGAGGAGGTACGAGGTGGTTTATCAACCCAAGGTGTGTCAGGGATATCAACCGCAGGGCAGGGCCCACAGGGCTGATATCCCTGATACACTGAGGTCGATAACCTACCGAGGACCTTCTCCTTGTTTATGGATTTACAGGGGTGTGCAAACCCTCGCAAATTCGCACAAATTTGCGAATTTTGTGACAGAATTTGCGAATTTTGGTCTCAAATTTATATAGGAATGTGAAAAAGCTATACAAAAATTTGCGAATTTATGACTAGATTGTGCGAATTTTACTGGTAGATATGCGAAAATAATGTTGTCCCTGCACACCCCTGATTTATCATACCCTGACAGTATTTTAAAGTGAATTCTTAAAGCTTAGACTAACTTAACAAGGGGATCTATTTTGTCTGCCAGAACTATTTTCCTGTATCACTCTGTAGGGTGATAACACTTTGGTTATCACCCTGTTTGTATCAGTGATGCATTAAACTCTCGGGTATGATAAATATCTATTGCCGTCGTCCATGTCAATGCAGTTTGAAACAGAGGGGGGGGGGGGGGCTGTTCTGAAATTCTGGGAAAAGTGCATGTCATCAATGGGGGGTCCCTAGCACTGGTTTCTCAACCCATGGCTAACTTCTAAGAGTAAGTGTGCTGCCAGAGTATAAAGTATAACCCTACGCTCCCTGGATCAAAGGTATTATTGCTGTGCCCTTAAAGGCGCAATCTCGTCCGTGGCGTCGTGGTAATTAGCTACGTTGTAACTCTCTTACTTTGGTGCCAAATTCGTGATGTGACCAATAACTTCGCCGGATTACGTTCATCAGAACATCACAAAACACGTCACCAGCTGTGGCGTCATTAGGCGGACATAAGCCTAACGACGGGAGGACGAGACTGCGGCTTTCAGGCCATTATAGTACAAAAGAACGGTCACCCATCACATATTTATAGGAAGAACTTAGTGCGTTATGTACAGATGACGGATTGATAAAAATAATTTTAAAAAAATCAACTGGTACCAATCAGGGGGCAGGTGAGAGGTGGAACATCTAATGACCTCAACACCTTTCTCACTAAAGTGGCGCCCCCTGGTGAATTAAATTTGAAACACTTTTTTAGGGCTTTCCTATAGTTAACCTATATGAAGTGAAGTTACCAAAAGCCCCCGAAAAACTGCGCAGGTTCGTGGGAAAGGTGTATGTTAATAATATGGTTCATTAATGACCTCGATGCAATAGTACAAAAATTGCGAAAAATTCATTAATTTGTAAATCTTGTGTTAATATGATATGGTGTCAAAAAATAGTTTGTTAGAAGTGGCATGTCTGTACATTATATAGTTATGGAGGAGCTGTCGCTAATGTTCAGCTAATATAGTTTCGCTGAATGTATATGCGACAGTGGAGGTTCAAATTACACCTGGCGGCCAGGTAGTCCCTTCACAAATATAGGTTCAGCCTAAATAATAAGTCATTTTGATTTCAACCGTTTGACAGTTTAAAACCTGCAGCCCATGTAACTAATCATTAAATCCCTTTCGAGAAACTAAGGTAAGGGTCAAATAGAAGGCGACATAAAATCACAAGAGAAGAAAAGTTTAATTCCAAATTTCATATGATTTTTATCAAATATTTTTTATTTTGTAATACCTTTCTATAATACAATCAGAACATACTGGCCTGGAGGTTTGAGTTTGGAAAACTAGTGATAACAACCAAACACAAACTATCACACATGACTTTTCGATTTCATACTCAAACTGTCAATCGCTTCATTCAAAGGACCCACTTTATACAAGTTGTTCTCATCCATAAACTTATAAATATATTATAGATTTATGTGTGCGATATCTCTTAAGGTTGCCGTTTTCATTAATACTTGGCAAAAGAATTTACCTGATTGAAAACATCATAGTATTTGTGGTATCAGACAGCTCTTGTTATAAGTTTGCCTGTAGATGTTTTTTATCATCACGTATCGCCAAATTGTTTTATGCAAAACTGAGCTGCATATTACTGAGAGCTGACAGTTAGAAGGACACAGCACTCACACAATCAGTTTGTAGTTGTGGTATCCCTACAAATGTCGATATATAACAATAGGTGTACATTTTACCTCTACATCAATTTGTAAGTTCAGACCGATGCACTATTACTGAATTTTAATTGGAAATTAAAAAAATATCGGCCCAGACTCTTTGATACATTCCATGAAATCGTGTCCCCTTTCCAGGTTTGCATTTCAAATGTCTTTGAGAATCCTAGTAAACTCTTACATTTTCTTTCCAGGTTAATCATCCAATTTCTTTCGTTTTTCTTTTCAATATTATCAACTGACGCATTCAATCAAATGCAACACTTTTTCAATGAACCATTAAGGTTCAAAAAATAAACCTCGCAACTTTTTTTTGGCTATAAATCAAATATGCTAGCGACCAAATTGCAAGTAACATAACATCATATAACTATGTACATGAACTAGCGCGTGGGACTAAAAGCGGGATTTTAGCCCCGTTTTCTTTACTTTCTTTTAAGAGTTTCCGATAGATAATTTATCCCTGTATATGTAAATAAGTGTAGACTAATTCCTTAATTACCATGAAAAGGAAGCAGTACTGCCACCAAGAGTAAAGAAAGGTGTGGCAATTCTTCCAGACGCGTTCCCCTTTTGTTTATATTTTGGTGTAAAAGCATTAAGGTAATACGTCTACATCTCCATTGCTCAGCTTAATCATTTACCATAATCTTTTTATTCGGATCATAGTGGTTTGTTTAACACGGTAAAACTAAAATGGCAGAACTGAGTTTTTCTCTGTCGGTATTCCAATGTTCTTTATCAAAAATACTTCCTGATCATTTCAAAGTTGATTGGATATTTTTAATAGATATTACAAATATCAAAATTATTCATAATTCATAATTCCTATTGTATTACCCATGTTTGGGAGACAAAATATTCTATATTATATATATAAAAAAAAAACAGGGGACCGCGTCCGGGAGAGTTTGCGAATTATTAATCTAGGCTCCTTTGATTCAATACACATTAACTCTTTTCTACATTCCACATTTTATCTTTCAGAAGATTATACTGTCAAATAAGACTGTAGTTCCATTATAACCTAAATATTTGTATTACAGCATCAACCGTTTTTGAATCTCAACGAAATGCAACATTTGAATAGTAAAGGTCCATACCCACTATGCGACTTTAGCACTGACCGGCAACCGGTGACCAATGATTGTGGCAGAATCGCCGGGCGACCGTCTTCCAGCGACCATTCTTTGCCCCCAAAAACATGTCAGTATGATCACAGCCTCGACGACGAGCGACGGGAGACGGGTTCGCCGGTAAAATCGCCAGACAAATATCAAACTCCCTTGAGTCCCCTGGCGACTTTACCGGCGATTCTGTCATGGCACGGCCGTCGCTGGTCGCTGGTAAAAACGCCTAGTGGGTATGGGGCTTAATAGAAACATTCCAACATGGTGTAAAAACGTAACCTCTTCAAGTCATCTGCAGAAGTTGGGTTTGTTCGGGAAAGTCCAAGTTCTGGTAGCACACTTGTGTAGAAAGCAGGAGGTAGATGTCCCTACGACTGTTTGTTCGGCTGCTCCACGACGATGGCCTGATGTGTGTACAGTTGACTGAGGACGGCCTGGCAGCACAAGTAAAAAGACTCAGTCAAGGTAATCCATAAGGTTTTAATTATAGTTTAACGAAATGGTGGAATCGTACAAAATTCTGCATTCAATAAATTTTAAGTGTTATTTTTAATTACTGAAATTATAATTTCTTCGGCTGTGCATACGTAAGGGGGTTGAGGTGAATGGTAGATTTACTGGATTTCTTCTCATGAATTAGATGAATATAAATTCTGCTTGAGAATGTATCTTCTTCCTAGTCTAGTACTAGAAATACTGAATCAAAATCTTAATGAAAAACACTGCGTTCCTGAAACATTTGTGAAATTGAAACAGGATAGAGAAGGAGTGTCGGCGCAGCATTCAGACATTTGAAGTTACAACTAAAGCTTATAATAGTATACAACTTTATCATTAAAGTGGTATCCCCTGGTGAATTAGATTTGAAACAATTTTTAAGACTTTCCCTATAGTTAATAACCTATATGTATATTGATTTGGATTGGTGATAGATGAACATTGTACAGTAATATAGTCTACACTTTTGTTCTTTAGGAACTATGCTGTACGGCGGGTTTACGACAACCTCGAAAACTCTGTGTTGACATGAATGTATACTTATACGTTAGTCAAATAAACAATCTTGAATCTTGAATCTTGAATCTATGAAGTGAGGTGATCCAGTTACCAAAAGCCCTTAAAGGTAGGCAAGGTAGTGGACTGCGCAGATTCGTGGGAAAGGTGTATAGTATAAATCCTATGAAAGTTAATGGGTTTCACTTTATGAAAGTGTTTGTATGAATATTCAGTAACAAAGAGTTATAGAAATACGAATTTGAATAAAATATTGTCACTTTTATTTTTTGTACATCGACATCTCATTGAATAAATTGAGTGAATATCCTTAGCATTCTTGGTATAAGAAGCGTGTCTCAATTCATTATTTAAGTAATATTTTTTTCTATGACTAAAGAATGTATCTTAGAAGTACTAATTTAAAATTTCAAGCCCCTGTCTCATATTGACTAGAATATCCATGTTCAAAAAGTACACAATAAAGATTGACTCTTCGTTTATATAAAACGGTGTTTCAGTGAATTTTCATCTCCTTTGTATTTGCTTCATATTGCCTAAAAATACCACATACATGTCAGAGCTTACCATCAAACTGAAATCAAATGTGATCAACAGTAAATACAAATAAGAAATGATTCGCGCATACTGACCCCTTTTCTACACTTAAATTATTTATGAAAGAAAATCCCAACGATGTGACTCACCTGTCGCTTCATCATGTTCAGATTCTCCTCAGCTTTCCCTAACAAAACGTCCACTTTTTGCGGATCTGTCTCGCCCTTGTTCTCTCTGAAAGCGTCCTTCACCCGCCGTACAGCATAGTTCCTAAAGAACAAAAGTGTAGACTATATTACTGTACAATGTTCATCTATCACCAATCCAAAACAATTAAATGTTAAAGTGCAAACTTCACATGGCCCTACAAATCACGTATATATTTAAATGTGTGTGTTGCTTTGGAAAGGGCGAATCACTGCAAGTTACACTATACAGTTTTCGAAATTAAGGATTTATTTCATGCACATGTCGGGTGCATAAGGGTTGAAAATCATGCACCCGGCAATTAATTGTTGTGTACACCACTACATTAAGGTATTTATGCTGTCAAAATATAATGCACAGCACACACCGGGTGCATGCCTCTCTTAAAGTATGTACCCTGAAGTCAAATTGTGCACACCGGATGCAGGGCGCACCCTTAATTTCTAACATTGCTATATTACTATTCCTCAACAATCATTAGTGTAAAAGAAAAGACAGAAGATCCCAGTCTTTACCCAACTCTATCTACATTAGTAATGTGTGATCTGTAGTGTGTAACCTATCTCCAGTGTTCGACACTAACTTTTTCGGCCCTCGGCCATCAGGGCCAATACTATCAAAAGATTGTCGGCCCTGATGGTTAACAGTCGGCCAAGACAAAATTTTTAGAATTCACAGCCAAAAAGATGTGGAAACGATGGCTTAAAACACGGTCAAATGACGACCAAAAATATAGAAAAAAATACAGCCGAAAACATGGTCAAATGACAGCCGAAAACATGGTCAAGTTATGGCCGAAAACATTGACAATTGACGGCCAAAAACATGGGCAAATGATGGCCAAAATATTGCCAAATGAAGGACGAAAATATTGCCAAATGATGTCGGCCATCCGGGCCAATTCAACCAAGATTCCCTCAATTTCTGTTGGCCCTGATTCAAAATCGTCGGCCAATGGCCGACGGGCCGGCGTTAATTTCGAACACTGTATCTCGATTCCATACATTGTTTATTGTAGACTACATGTGTACTGTAAAGGAAAGAAATCTTCAATTTTGTTAGAACTTAGGCCAACCTTTAAAAAAAAGTTGTTTCCTGTCCAGCGGGTGACCAGAAAAATACCCAGTCGGGATTTTTTTCCATAATTTTGTTGTTGGCAAGGCTAAAACTGAAAATTTTGATAAAAAACATATTTTTTCCAAAAATCACAAAATGTTTCCAGTCGGCCCTAAAATACTCACTAGGGCGGTAAACAGGAAACAAACTTTTTTTAAAGGTTGGCCTTAGTGCACCGGCAAAAGTCGGTAGTTTCACAAGTCAAAGATATTCTTTTCCTTTGGCCATATCAAACACGGGTCCAATGGTATGGAAAATAAAGATAGCCTCTGGCAATAAATGCATACCTGAAATTGTAGTCGGTGAACTTTTGTCCTTCCCGAAGCATCTGTTTATAACATTGTAGGACCCTCATCCTCGCTGACATTTCTGATCTGTAACAAAAACACATTATATGATGTCATTTATATATCTATTATGATGCAGTGATGGATGTAAGTTTAAAGGCTGTATTCCACATACCGATTTTGCTGCCGATTTTGAAAATCGGCAGTGGAAATAAAGGTCAAATATAGATCTGTCATACATCAATAGAAAGGTCTTACAATACTCTTTTGGATGGTATATGAGATGTAAGGTCTTATTTCATAATCTCAGAGAAAATCAAACAAATACAAAATCGGCAGTAACAAAATCGTTATGTGGAATACAGGCTTAAATATCCAGGGGCCAGTCGGGGCCCTAGCTTTCTGAATCTAAGAGCCTTCAACTAAATCTAGGGACCCTCACATATACATGTACTAGACTTTCATTATTCATGATTTTCTAGGGGCCAGTCGGGCCCCTAGCCCAGAAAATCTAGGGACCCGACCTGCTTTTTAAGGACCTTGGGCCCCTGGGCCCCTGGTTGTCCACCCCTGTGATGAAACAAAAATAACCATTTGAAGACCTTATGACCTATTTTGAGACTAGAGTATGAGACAAATGAATAGATATATAGTGTAAAATGCCAATGAACAGTGACTTAAGGCATATTAAACAGATTTGAGGACGTGTCAAAGTGTTTGTGATCACAGCAACTGCATGAATGGTCAACTCGAATTTGAACTGAACTTATATACTCAAACCAGTGGCAAAGTAAAAAAGTAAAAATAAATAAATAAATAAATGAATTAGATTTGGTTGATTTCCATTAGTTTATTTGAGTTAAATAGTATATGCCCTTACTAGGGTTTCCAGTTTAGTTCATTTTAAATTAAAAATCTCACCAAAAAAGACAAGAAATGTTGAAAAAGATGCCAAAATTAGCAAATATCTGCAAAAATTAACAATTTGCCATAATAATTTCAGGCCTCGACAAATCCATTGCCCGGTCCATCCTGTAATTCACCCTGGACAACCAAGTGACACCAAGTGGGAGCCCGGTGGGCTCCCTGTTGTTCCTGCCTGCACCCACGACCACTGCTGCTCCCCTGCCTCCCCATCCCCCTCCTCCCAGCACCCACACACACACCCCTTCAATGGTTCCTGTTACCACATAGAATCACAGTCAGCTTGTTCTTTATGAGGCTGTCCTAAAAACCACAGCTGATAGAGGATATCCCATGACAATGATCTGACACATACTTAGGAATGTCTCTAAAGAGCGAAGGCTTGACACAACTGAGTTATCTACATTAATTGAAGTAATACTTGTAACCTTGTAAGTTCTAGGGAAAGGCCCCGGCATAGGCCAACCTATTGAAATTTTTTTTCTTTAAGTCTGGGGCTGTCCAAACATAAATAAATGTTGATACAAATAACAATTTATGACTGGTTCATTATTCGTGTCAGATTATTAAATAAAGTAATGTTTACTAAAGAATTTTTCAACTCTTTATTTTTTTTAATTGCACCTAAACACTCCAGTGTCCGAAATTAAGGTTTTACTCTATGCACCCGCTGGGTACAAAGGTTCTAAAAGTATGCACCCAGAGACATTTCCGCATATAAATGACTATAAGTAAAGCTATGTAAATTGTGAAAGAACATGCACCGTCTGGGTGCACACATTTAAAAACCATGCACCATTAAGTTTGGACACTGAACTGGTATATATAATGCTGAATATTTTGAAATCACTTTAGGATGGGTGGATCCAAAGAAGGGGGTGGGGGCATGCACTCCTCCCTTTTTTCGGGAATTTTTTTTTTTTTAATGTAAACTTCAGCCAAAAAGCAATTAATGAAAAATTTTCCCAATAGTATGCCCCCCCCCCCCCCCCTCACTTTCAAAATCCTGGATCCACCACTGTTCTATAAGTATGTGTTCTAGATGTTGCCTTCCATTTCTCTCTGGCTCATTCTGTTGGGCACATGGTAATGGATTATAGATCTCTATTCTTTAGGATATTGAAACATTTCTTTGAACATTCTGAAATATAAAAATGCATTGAATTATTTTTGAAGTGGGCTCCCGTGATATTGGGTTGGGCTCTCAGTTTGTTAGAGTTGGGAGCCCAGTGGGCTCCCAGGTCACTTTGAAATTCTGTGAGGCCTGCGGGCCCATTATTTTCTTACCACTTTGTAGCCTTAGTATGTTGGGTTGATATGTAACTATGAAATTATTGGACCACCAAAGACAGGACCTTTCAGAAACAAAGCCCACAGCTTACCCCTACACTACTGAACAGGTGGTTAGAATGGGCACAGTCAATAGTCTTATTTCCATACAACAGCTATTGCAGTTACCTTGCAGTTTGTTTGTTGAGTTAGTTTAACATTCGGCCAACCTTTTAGGGTTCTTTCCAGACTGCACAAGGTAATGCTTTCCATCTAGTTTTACACCACATGGGGGGATGACAGAATTTAGAAGATGAGGTGCCTATTTGTAGCAGGGGGACCCAATGCCCTATTTATAGTGCTACCACACTGAGATATCATGTCACAGGCCCAGTAGACACCCCAGCCAGTCACATTATACTAACACCAGGCCAACCAGTTATGTTTTGTGTTTCTTACTTTATGCCAAGTGCCAGGCAAGCAGTGATCATTGCTACTGTTAAAGTCTTTGGTGTGACTCGGCCAGGGTTAGACCCAATGACCTCCCACACTTGATTAGTCTGTTGAGCTCAGACCCACTGTTTCCCAAAGTGAGTCTGTAACCCAGCAAACACTTTAGGTGGGAATTCCCACCCAAATCCCAGCATGCTTTGCAGCCACTGGTTTATAGCAGGCAGGACCATAAACAAGCTAGCAGGCCAAGAACCATCAAAATTTATAGAGGGCCAAAAGAAGAATTTCTTACAAATTTTTATTAACCACTAGTAGCCATGGACTCTTGTGGGTGTAAGAACCTGTTATGTAAGAGGTATCTAGGTCATGGAAGGACTAACTCGTGATGTGGGTATTGTACCAATTGAGCTACCAAGTCTGGTCTCCCCATTTGTCACCTTCCATGAATAGCAAGGGGCTGCTGGGGACACATTCTTCCCAGGAGGCTGCAAAATAAACCCTCACCCAAAACCTATCTCTATCGGGCTGTTGGGAGTTGTAAGTCATTACACCTTTTCAAATCCCCCATACTTGTCCCGTTGGTCAGTGTTTACCTCACACCTCTCACAATATAAGGCTTATGGGAGGCTTAAATTTTACCTGGCTATAACTTTTTTATTATTCAATCTTATCACTTGTAAACTCTAATAGGAGCATAAGGACCATTACTGCACCTAAAGAGATAAAATGATAAAGTTAGGGGTTTAGCCATTAGTACTTTACAGCAGTGAAATTAAGGTAGTGAATCCTTGGTAGCTTATATATCACTAGTGGAGGGGTCTAGCTCGTCCTCTGACAGGCCTGAATGGGGCAACCATTGAAGTGCATCATTTTTTACAGATTCACTACAATTTCCTGTGTTTCGTCGAGATTTTTCAAGGATTCCTTGTCATTTATACAAATTTTTACACTAATCGGTCACTTGAAATGAAAAAAAAAAAGGTCATTAAAGGTCGCTGAGAGGAAAATGAAGGTTTTAAAGGTCCCAGGCCAGAGGCAAAAAAAAGGTTTCAAAGGTTTCAAAGGTCCCGCTTTGAGGCCTGTTTAATAGTATCCCTATTATGCAGGGCCAAGCCCAATGATGGACAATCAGTGTTAGATCTAGATCCAATCTTGCCACTGCTAGTGTAGCGCGCCCAGGGGCACTGCTATAAAATGGGAAATCACTCCCAGGTTCGACCATTAGGGTCGGTGATAGGTGAAGGGTAACCAGACAACAAACAGATTAAAGATATGAAAATATTTATTAAAGTACTCAAAAGTTACAACAGTCTCTTTCAAAGTAGATACTCACAAGCTTAAAGCTTTACAAATACAAATACAGGCATCCTGTACACAAGACTAAGTTAATTCCAAGACAGGGGTGAATTTAGAATAAATCTAAAAGTCAAGGCTTTAAGGCCTGAGATAAAGTGGACTAACAGTTAAAGTCAAAAGTTCTGACCCCATGTCAAGTAAATGACCTAAAACATAAACAGGGAATAAACCTCCTAAATGAAATCCAAGTCCTGTCCATAAAACCTATGGCCTGGAAGTCACCACAACTTGGTAAAATAAAGATCACAGGCCAAGGATGACAGACTCAAACAGTAAAATCTAACACTGTAAGTCACTCATAAAATACAAGGCAGAAACTAAGTAAGTGGCATAAAACTCCTAAACTCTGATAAAAGTCAGTTCTCTACAACAGGCTGGGCTACCCTGAGGTCAACAACCCAGCTAAAACTGTATAGAGAACTGACAAAACAGAGTGGAGACAAGGCCACTATAGAGATCCATAAGGAAAAGCTGAGGAGAACCCTCACCACAACTGATCTCCTTGACTGCCAAACTAAAAGTGAAGAAATCTGATGAAGTCAGATAAAACAAGATGGAGTCTCCCTCCAAAATGGGCACCAGCCAATAAAAAGGCTCCTGACAGTAGGAAAAAGCGGGAAACTCAGAGCTTGGCTCTGACTGGCTGAGCTACTGGCCCCCTAAGTTGTCATAAAAACAAAATGGCCTCTCAGGGCCCAAGCTGGCCCAAAACTGGCTAAGACCAAAGACTGTTTTACAGTCTAAATCATAAATAAAGATCAAGTATTCCTGAAAGGTAAGACAGACATATTAAACAAACAGTATACAACAAGTAAAAAGCCTTAGATCATCTCCCCTGAGCCAGGGAAGGACAGGAGAGGTGGTGCAGGGGGCTCCCGATCGTCGGGAGAGCTCGCCGACTCGGCGCGCTACACCCCCCCCTCCTTGCACCAATGCGTCCTCGCATTGGTACACGTCGGTACATCTCGGTACAACTTACAAAATCCTTAAGGTTACATGAAAAGTTCAGTTTCACAAGTTCAGTACAGAACTCTCACACTACATGAAAATACACATAAAATTCTCCATGCTAAATAAAGTCTCTTGTCCTAAATGTCCTTAAGCTGCTCGGATTGTCCTTAGTTTTCCTCCGTTAAGTTCCTGTCAAAGTCACAGCACAGCGCATCATATCACATCGT
Organism: Lepidonotus clava; assembly: GCA_936440205.1. Taxonomy (NCBI): domain Eukaryota; kingdom Metazoa; phylum Annelida; class Polychaeta; order Phyllodocida; family Polynoidae; genus Lepidonotus; species Lepidonotus clava. The sequence continues at coordinate 22,499,896 of OW387140.1, read as the reverse complement.
CCCTTGATCATCCCCAAACTCACTACTTAGTGATCTACAAACACAAAATGGGCTACGCGAACCTCTGCATAACAGCAATAACATCAACCAGTCCATCAGAACATGTAAGCCTCCCAGCAACAGTACCCCTGTTGTAAACCTGGAATCCAGCTTAGAGGGTAACCCCCTCTCCATCCTGGGTAGTGAACCGTTCACCAATCCCTCCGGAACATGTTAACTTACCAGGTAACAGTACCCCTGTCAGTCCTGGTCCAGTTCAAGGGGTCACTCCCCTTACTGATCTGGTCAAAAACAACTAACTGCCTCTACAAGTCACGCGAGCTACCTAGACAACAGACCCTCTGTTCGAAATTCTAAGCACAACTCTTTAAAGCCAACCATTTCACATCTGAGCACCTTTTGTGAGGGCATATCATTCCTTTGATAAGCACACAATCTCAAAGTCGCCATCACTCATCTTCAGTAACAACTAATAAAGGCATTGAAAGCAATTTCAAGGAACTCCACCTTAAACATAGGCCTTCCAATACACCAAATCTGATTGATTTCACCTTCCCTAGGTTACTTTCCCATCAGACATAAAGCACATTCAAAAAGTACATAACCAGCACCCCGCTGGTGATGAGCTGTCACCTAGCTCATTCTTTAAAAGTAGTCAGGAACCCACCTGATACCATAAGACACGAGAGCTTTCACCTAGCTCATTACTCAAAAATAGTCAGGAATCCACCTGGAACCATAGGACAGAGGAGCTTTCACCTAGCTCATTCTTCAAAATAGTCAGGAATCCACCTGAAACCACAGGAAACAAGAGCTTTCACCCAGCTCATAACTCAAAAATTATTACTGTGTCTGCACACTTTCACTATCAATATTGTCATAAGTACCATATGCAATGGCAGAATCAACAGCATCCCTAAGGGTAGCAGGTTTGAAGGCATGGACGTGCCTTTTCATCCCATTATCACGTAACCCTTTCACGAAGATGTCAATTAACAACCGCTCATTCGGTGTTTCACCCGGTAAGGCACGCTTGGCAAGTCTGCGCAAGTCGTGGGCATACGCTGCCAGAGTCTCATCAGCCCGAAAGACACGGTTCAAAAGCTTAGAGGTAAACTGAGCCTCTTGACCTGGAGGTGAAAAACGATCTTCCAAAGCTTCAACTAAGTAATCAAAGTCCGTCCGCAAATGGAGGGCTACGCCGGTCAGGACCTCTCGGGCATCTCGAACCAAACAGCAAGCAAGCTGCATTCCCTTCTCCTTATCAGACCACTCATTCCAGAGGGAAACTGCCCTAAAATGACCAATAAAATCATCCAAATCACCAGTCCCATCGTACTTCACGGGCATAATCATTTTCTTTTGAGGCTTGGTCTTGCTAGGCCTAACAGAATCCCTGCGCAAAGTCCCTTGAGGGACAGGGTTCAGGCCCCCGTGATGCAATCTTGCAACCGAAAAAGTAGAAATATCACTAACATGAGAGGCCTGATCCCACTCACGGTTGAGATCACGAGGCACAACATCCACTTGCCTACTGGCAACTTCTGGTTGGCCACCAGAACACCTGCCTGAACGGAAGGGTGTAAGAATCCAACTCAGACTGCGGTTTAAGAAATCCATCTTAAGGCAAAAGGTATCAACGATAGTACCCGTAAAAATTTTGCCTTGAAAAATCTTGCTCAAAACTCAAAACGCAAGCTACTCGATCATTGTCTACGTTATCTCAAATTCTTAAAATGCGCAGACCAGAAACAGACCTAAGGCGAGTTCGGTTAATCACGAAAAATCATTTGGCTAACAAGCCTATAAATTAACAATTTCTCTCCAATTACTGGGTAACTTTATTATGTGTGAGATGAAAGGGTCTATCAGAACTAGGATAGCAGCAGTCTCACATAAATAAACTCTACCTGACCGACAGGTAGGAACAAATTTTCACCATTCAACACATCTTCTCCTTAGGTTGTTCACCCTTGGGAGGCACATTCCTGGAAACAACGTTAACAAACTTCTGGAAAATCTCTGAAAAAGAATCACTTCTCGTTGTGTTTTGCTAGACCGAAAAAATGTACTGGTCACAATCACAGCTATTTCCAATCCTGGTCACGGCACCACTAAATGTAGCGCGCCCAGGGGCACTGCTATAAAATGGGAAATCACTCCCAGGTTCGACCATTAGGGTCGGTGATAGGTGAAGGGTAACCAGACAACAAACGGATTAAAGATATGAAAATATTTATTAAAGTACTCAAAAGTTACAACAGTCTCTTTCAAAGTAGATACTCACAAGCTTAAAGCTTTACAAATACAAATACAGGCATCCTGTACACAAGACTAAGTTAATTCCAAGACAGGGGTGAATTTAGAATAAATCTACAAGTCAAGGCTTTAAGGCCTGAGATAAAGTGGACTAACAGTTAAAGTCAAAAGTTCTGACCCCATGTCAAGTAAATGACCTAAAACATAAACAGGGAATAAACCTCCTAAATGAAATCCAAGTCCTGTCCATAAAACCTATGGCCTGGAAGTCACCACAACTTGGTAAAATAAAGATCACAGGCCAAGGATGACAGACTCAAACAGTAAAATCTAACACTGTAAGTCACTCATAAAATACAAGGCAGAAACTAAGTAAGTGGCATAAAACTCCTAAACTCTGATAAAAGTCAGTTCTCTACAACAGGCTGGGCTACCCTGAGGTCAACAACCCAGCTAAAACTGTATAGAGAACTGACAAAACAGAGTGGAGACAAGGCCACTATAGAGATCCATAAGGAAAAGCTGAGGAGAACCCTCACCACAACTGATCTCCTTGACTGCCAAACTAAAAGTGAAGAAATCTGATGAAGTCAGATAAAACAAGATGGAGTCTCCCTCCAAAATGGGCACCAGCCAATAAAAAGGCTCCTGACAGTAGGAAAAAGCGGGAAACTCAGAGCTTGGCTCTGACTGGCTGAGCTACTGGCCCCCTAAGTTGTCATAAAAACAAAATGGCCTCTCAGGGCCCAAGCTGGCCCAAAACTGGCTAAGACCAAAGACTGTTTTACAGTCTAAATCATAAATAAAGATCAAGTATTCCTGAAAGGTAAGACAGACATATTAAACAAACAGTATACAACAAGTAAAAAGCCTTAGATCATCTCCCCTGAGCCAGGGAAGGACAGGAGAGGTGGTGCAGGGGGCTCCCGATCGTCGGGAGAGCTCGCCGACTCGGCGCGCTACACTAGTGCTAGGCCCAGGGCCCAGGCTACGGCTAGAGTCTACGCCTACTGCGGCCGATCTCTACATTTCCCTCTCCCTCTCAGTCTGTGACAGTCTTTGTCTGTGAATAAATGTACTTTTTGTATCGCCCTGTGCATACTCCACTGCAAATCACGGCACAAGTATCAACGAATGTCTTCTGAACTGAAACCACACGCACCTTCCTCGGCGTATCTCCCATGTGTTTCCGAAGGATGTTACGACGAAGGTCAAGGTCGAAATCGTGGTCGGTAGCCAGCGTGTTTTGCAGAACAACCGTCTTGGTGACAGGGGGAAATTCACTTTTATTCGCAGTCTGGGTAAATCTGGTAATGTTTCAAAGTCTCATAAATCTCTTCCTGTTGTAATATACATTAGCTCAATGTCATATGATTCCTTCTGATTGTCGGGTATCAATAAATCCTTTGCTTCTAAAAGGCGAGGTTTTTAGCTTGCCGAGACCATCCGCAATTTATAACTTAGCTGGTTCTCTGCGTGACATAAGTTTCATCTGTTTGTTGCACTGACAACCAGCGGATCGGCAATGGCGAAGAAGTAGGGATAAATGTGAGGGTCAATGTGAGAACTCACGTTTCGTTATTGCAAGTTAAATAGATGACAGTTACTGATGAAAGAGGATCATGTCGTTTCTCAAGCTACCAAGTAAAGTGGCCTTTAGCTACTGCAGACATATTGGGCGATTATCAAGCATTATCAAAATCAAAGGATCAAATGTAACAGGTAAGATCACAGTTTGATCCCTAGAAATAGATTAGACCTAGACTAGAGCCTAGACTAGTAGAGGAGCCAGTTTTGACGCGTCTCTAGTGTTGACCATTTGACTCATTTTAGTGGATACATTTTTTTTATACTTATCTTACTGGTTTAGATGTACTTTTTTGTTCTTGGGGATAAGTTATTGAGATGGAGTAGATCTAAATGTACAAGGTTTTTGGTGATTTATCAAAAATTGAGCATTTTAGGGGCAAAAATAGGATTTAGGGTTCTTAATATTTGATAAAATAACAGATCCTTATAAATTGAAGTTTTCTGAATTTAAGGGTGCGATATAAAATTTTTTAATATTGAACTATAGAGAGTTAATTATCTGTTATATGTGGTGTACGTAATTAGTCGTAATTTTTTTTTTTTTTTTCCTCATAATTAGTCGTAATAAGTCGTAGATAGATCTAATAGCTAGCTCCAAAAGCAGTCTCCTCCTCGTTCGACGGCTGTCGTCCAATACATAATCATAGTTCCAACATCATGTAAGACGTAACACTCGCGTGAAAGGTTGTTCTTTATTAATAATCTCCTGCGTATTGCTGTTCAGCTCCAAGATCTCAATTGACAATGATCAGCTCCAAGGAAGGAATCCCCTCAAACATACTCAGTCAATGCTCCCGCCTCACTATAGAGTCTTCCTGCTTCTATTCCAAACCAGGACTCAGCTTCTAAGACCTAACCTTTCCAGGATGGTTACTTACACAACATGATTCAGCTGACTCTGACTGAGCTAGAGCGGTGTACGCTCCTTTAGTATGATACGTCACACATAGACTCCTCCTTTAACCCCCTCCTTTGACAGAGAGTTATGGCTAACACTTGCGCTATTCTAAAGCTAACGCTGTAAAGCCTACACGAGCATGGACTGGCCACCCGCGTCAGTACAATATAGGAAAAACCTAAATGTACCAAATTTTCTAGGTCTTACTTAAAAGTGATATACAATAATTTACACTTCAGAAACTGATATGTCAATACCTATTTTACAAAATGGACCCCCGCGTGAAATCTAAAGACACAAAATGAAGCAGTCCCCAGTTTTGACACATTTTCGATGCATTTTTCTGAAATATACAGATTTTCCAAAATAATATATCAATACAAGAATTGGTGCAGATCATTATTTTTGTGTATTTCTCCATAAGGGAATTGACGGTCCTATCACTGGCTGAAAATGCAAAATAAGCCTTATTTTCTTTGTAAATGCATTTCCTCGAGTTTGATATTTCCCAACACAACTTAGCATTCTTCTAATACATACTATTAATCACCCAAAAGGTAAATGATTATATAATATAACAGATATCAGTAGAAAATACTACTGTGAATGTGATGTCACAATTTTTCTCTTTTTTTTAAATTCTGCAATATTTTACTATTTAATACATGAAAAATACTTCAGTGCGTGAAAACTAGGGACTCAAGTGCATCAAAATAGAGGACAGTGCGTCAAAACTGAGGAATGAACCAGAAAACTTATTTGATCAAACCACCACCATAAAACGTGATCTTTAAAATTTGTGTTCAAATTATGCTCAACCAACCCCAACTACAATAGTAAAATTGAAAACCATGAATATATAGATTATTTTACAGAATTAAGAGAAAGAATCCCCTTTTGGGGCTCTTAAGTTTGTCAAAACCGGCTCCTCTACTCTAGTAGGGTAACAAGTCAGTTGGTCCAATCACCACTTGGTCCCCGGCAGATGTTCTCAGGGTTCACTGCGACATTTCCCGTCACTTTCGCACTCAGGCTGTGCCCGTCCTTCTTTGCTTGCAAAATCCCTTGCCCGTCCATAACACAGGTTGTCCTATTTCTTGGCCTGAAATTAAAAATCTTAATTCACAAATGTTTGTAGAAGGTTCATTGCAGTTAACTTTACAAATATGATTGTGTCTCAGATTTTTTACTTTGGGCCTAGTTTTCATTTTATGACCAAAAAAACCGGAAATTTTTTGTTATTTTTGTTTAAAAAAATTCTACATTTCATAAAACAAAAAAGAAGACCTAAATCAAGATTCGGAGACATGCTTCCCTCCACATAGATGTTATTTACTTGTAAAAGAAATTTCATGCATTTATATCCAGTACTTGATGAGATATCCTTGTTAAAAAAATAAAAGTCACCATTAAGAGAAACGGCTCGTAACTCACCCTACAGCACATGAAACAAGCAATATTATTGGTCTCACCTTAATCACATCCACCTCAATCATGATTAGCGACCAAATATTTAATCTAACTAGATAGGTAGATTAAGGTGATGATTAGGGCGATTCAGTAATCATGACCAGTCTGCCCTAATCAACCTGTGGAGTTGCGAGCCGTCGGGCCCTGGTCTACCTACAGAGGTAGAGTTTTTCACATTTTGATATAATTTATACCATTAGATAATTTGGTGCATTGGCTTTTCAAAAATATATGGTATATAATAATGCCATGAACAGTAAAGAATTAATAAATCCATTGTATAAGGTGATTACAGTAGTTTTCTCATGTCTGTACTGCAGTTACAGATACTGTCTGAGATGCAGCTTGGCCCCTGGAACAATCCTCTAACCAGATTATAAATAAGGATTTGCGTATGGATTTTGGTATAGTATATGGGAGAAAATGCACTGTTACCGAGCCACATGGTGCAACGTTGGCTGCTAGCCCAGGGCCCAAGACAAAAGCTCGTTTTGTCTTTGCTCAAAGCATAATGTGTTCAATTCCTAATTTCCTTTTGCAGGGATAGCGAGGACCCCAGTCCAACTATACCTGGCCCGTTATAAATCAGTATTCACCAAAGAAACAACAGTTTCCTCAATTTCATCAGCTGTCACATCTAAACCGCATTCCCGACGAGAGCATTATCCTACAAGTCAGTTCATCGGACAATCACCATACCAGGGCGCGCCATTTCGGGCCGAAGTTCTACTCAGAAAGTACAGCAGTTCTCCCAGACCACAAGAGAAGGGCGAGCCTTCGCAGTCCACGGGCGATTCTCCAAAGGAGAGTAATCCGGGTGATGGGCTCAGTGAGGGAAGGTCCTCCACCGATGTCGGCGATGCTGAAGATGAGGCCCCGAAAGGGATCGTAGCCAGGTTTAAGGATGCCTACAAAAACTACGGCAAGGTTCTCGTTGGGGTGCACCTTGTCACTTCGTCAGTCTGGTTGGGCTCGTTTTACTATGCTGCCTATTTGTAAGTACAAGTACAGATAATAACTTATCAACAGTGTCTGCATCAATGGATTTATATCTCAATTATGAGTGCTATTGAGAAATGTCTGCATTCATACTACCAGTAGCCTGAATTTATCACTAAAAATCGAGCATGTGTACATGAAATAATCAAATAATTCAATTGAAATATATTTATTATTATGGAAATAAGCCGTATTGAGCTATCCCCCTTGGGAAAGACAAAATACTTAGAAGTAATCATATCAGTGAAATATAGTTTACTTATTTCATCAACTTAGTTGTTTATATTGATCAGAGTTGAATAGTAATTGAGTGAAACAAAACTGGTGTAAAGTTCGTTTTTGGAGGGAAAACGTGCTGTTAACTGAAAGCTGATGTCAGGAGCACAATTTTTCCCTCCAATTAGAGTCTTCTCATGTTCTCTGGGTGGTCTCTTCGATGTGGGTTTGCCAGTAGTCAGAATTCTAGCCTTTTTCTGTGGGTAACTTGAGGAAGGAGGTGGTCACTGTGGTGACGGTAACTGGGAGATTGATAAGTTATGTGTCATTGTGGTTATTGTGGTTAGGGTAATTAGAAGTGTGACACGGCATCTTCCAACACGAAGAGTCTTGAGTCATCAGTAGCTGAGGTTTTCCACCCCTATCTGGTGGTCACTCAGTTAAGTCTTCAAATAGTCCCTACATTTGATTGATTATTTTGTCTTCATTAGAAGTATTTAGTGGGTAAGTGTATAATATATAATATATAAGAACACGTTTTCCTGCTGGGAGCATAACGCTGTCCTACACTGTAAATATTGTTCTCGTTTGTATTTAGTTTAACCTCCAACCATTTTAATAACGCTTTTCTGTATTTTACTTATACCTGGGAAGAATCAATAAGTTTAAATCTAGCAAACGGGCAAATATTTTTAGAGTTAGAACTTTGAAAGAGCAAGAATATAATCCAAATATGTACGTTTTTACTTTGTTTTGCAGAGGAATTGACGTTGTTCCACTGCTGAAATGGATGGGCGCTAGTGACCGATTCATAACTCCGTTCGAGTCGTCGGGTATCGGAAACCTCGCCGTGGCCTACCTTTTGTACAAAATTGCCACGCCAGCGCGGTACACAGTCACCATTCTGGGAACCAAGTACACGGTTGAACACCTTCGAAAATTGGGCTATATGGAACCAATACCTGAAGGAGCTCGTATAAGAGACTTTGTAAAAGAGTCACGAGAACAAGTGAGGGAAAAATATGAAGACCTTAAAGACGATGTCAAGGAAAAGAAAGATGAATACAAAGAGAAATATGACGAAAAGTTGGACAGTTATAAAGAAAAGATTGAGGACAAAAAATCAGAGCTGAAAGGGAAATTAAAAAGGCCTCAAAATTGATCTCCGAGGATTATTTGCATCCTTAATTCATGAATTCTGGAATATCATGTTATGGTATTTATATGTTTTAAGAGTATTGGACGCCTTAACTGCATTAAGTGATCAACTTAATTATGTAGGTAAATGTTTTAATCATGCGAGTTAATTGTGTCACGTGTGTATTGACGAATTCTGAATGACAGATGTTGAGCAGACCGTTAAAAAGAACAACTATGGGGCTTTTTATCAGACTTGCTTCCACTACAGGTCGATTGCTTATAACGTTTGGGTAAAAATAAACTGACTCGGTAACATGATAACGATTTCATGGAATACATTGAGACGCTGCATACTAAGTATGTTCTCTTAATGTTATCCATTTTATGAATGTAATCTTATGACTTGTATCATTATGGTTATAAGTTATTTACCGCTGCAGAACCATCCTATGTGATAATTCATTTTGTTTGTATGTACAAATAAATTGTTTTGAGAATAGAATTGTAAGCTATTGAAGCCTCTAACTTGTACTTGGTGAGTAGCAATCAACATCAATCTTGTTAATGGCAAAAAGACCAAAGCTGTTTTTCGCTTTTAAGGCCGTATTCCACATACCGATTTTGCTGCTGATTTCAAAATTCGACAGTTGGAATAAAGATCAGAAGTAGAAATATTTATCATTAGAAAGATCTTACGATTCTCTTTCAAATGATATATAGTATGTAAGGATCAATCCCATATTCTTAAAGAAAATCAACCAAATGCAAAATCGGCAGCATTAAAATCGATATGTGGAATACGGTCTTTAGTGGTAATGTCCAATGAGATGGGATAAGCAGCTATTTGAGCTGGAAACTACGGACCAATCAGATTGCACATTACTAAGCTCAACATTTTACAATAGCTTGAAAACAGGTGAATTGTTGTGTTAGATAGCTACCGCTCAAGTGAGCAAGCTCCAGCTGCTGACTCCTCTTATATCCAGACCGTTAGTGGTCCATATGACTCGGTGAGCATTGTTAAATTGCAATAAGTAATACCTTTGGTTAGACAAAGAACAGAAGAGTAATACTAAAAGTAAAATGTCCCGTTTCCCTAGATCCGTCTCGAGAATCTAATTATTGAAATAATGCGAGCATGAATTGATATGGACATGTTATATCTAAAAATAAAGATACGTTCCTAAGACATATCTATGGTGTGAACAAGACTGCGCTTCTGGTTTTAAGTAAGGTTTATTGTGCCAGGGAGGAACGGACTAGCCACCCTTACGACAAACTACAAAATATTTTCTGAGGTTCGATCACCTCGTATAGGCTATTTAATTTCTTTGTCTATACAAACCCTACCGTGTAGCCATTACAAAAAAAAGGATGGGGGGGGGGTGCAAAATTTGAAGCATTGTATGGTATGTAAGGGATCAATTCCAAACATTTCACTCTTATGAAGAGTGGATCAATATTAACAAGTTAGAGCAAAATAATCCATTTTTCCCATAGGCCCCTAAGTTAAAGGCACCACTACCCCCGATCGCGATCTCTCTAAACTACAGGTGCTTGATACTGGATTTTGAGACCTGCATACTCAGTTTACTAACTTCTTTCAAGGCTTTTAATTTCCTTTCTTTTTGTTTTTGTTAACTGATAAAATGGAATATTTGATTTTCTAAAATCCTCAGTATGCCTTTTCTATAAACTCTGTGACCTAAAAACTACGGATATCAATTCCTGAAACCAGTCACAGGCAGATTTTTCATTATTTACATATTATTTCAGCAGAAAAAGTATAACCCATCGCGAATCTAGACATTCTGATTGCTGGGATTGTCAGCCAAATGACGTCACATTACAAGTAAATTGAAAACCAGATAAATCACTTGGGTATTTGTTTTATTTCTACAATAGTATGACTCAACAGACGTACAGTTATACCATAAAATCTGAGCTAAAGGAGAGCTTAGGCTCAAATATTACGGAATCTGATAAATCAGTATTTCTTGGAACATGTATTTACAAAATTGAATTACTTGTATAAACTTCTTTAAAGCAATACATCAAAAGACCTCGAACAACTATTGCAGAATTTTCCCAAAATATGAACACCTTGATATTTTTCCAATGATAGTATTAACTGATGATAAATTTGAGAAGGCGAAATTCTTTGTAGATCTTTTGGTAGGAGCACGATAGATTTCCACTGCCTTTGTTAACTTGAATAATCTTCGAAATATGCGGTGAAGTGATGATTATGGCGATGAAGGAATGAGCGATGAAGACGGTTAGAACTTCTCCAGTATGTCCAGTATTCGCTTCTGTTCTGCTGCTTGACTCTCTGGGTCCTTACCGTCGCCTATGTTTCCGGCATACTCTGAGGGATGGAGATGTAAGATGTTAAACTAAGTATGATTTACTTAGGTATATAAACATATTTACTAATCGCCTTATATGCATGTAGATAAGAAATCAGCAATTCATGCCAATTTAAATGTATAGTCATATTTCATAGACAAGTCAGTTAACCTATGTAATATTATTGGAAAATTAGGAAGTATATTTACCTCTCAAAATCCCTCGGATAACTTTAGTTGAACCGCCACGCATTGTTAGCATTTGCGTAACACGCTGCTTGATCTGGAAAATGAAAAGGATATTAAATTGTAGGAGAGGCTACAGAAGCAAATAGGTTTGAATTAACCTTCAAGAATTGAGCCGCAATGTTGAACTAGCGCTGTAAAACACGAAACATAGTCATTTGCTTATAAAACGGAATTTTGTTTTCAAAGGTTTTATATTTCGCTATCCTTAAATTGTTAAATCGTCAGTGGTCTCTTTTTCTTAGGATAAACTTCATTATTTGACTGTTGTCATGGGTTTGTGTTTGAATACTGAAAAATCAAAACGAATCGTTGACAAATGTGTCTGACCATTTATCAGGGAAAATCAGCTAAAACAAGGAATATGAAAGTGAAATAAGGAGTGTTCACCTCTCTAATACTTTCTTATGGGTAATGCAGTGTTTCACAGAATAATCCCCCTTACTCAACTAGTCTCCCTGATACCAATATAATCATGGATAATTAAAGACTTATTAAATTTAAAATTCTGAATCGAAAGCTTAACATTTCTCACTCGGGAAAATAGATTTTAGAGTTTATAACAAAAGTTTTGTTTCGAGTTCTTGTAAACATTACTTTTAATTATACGTCAAGCTGTATAGTGTATATGAGAGAACAAGTTGTACTAACCGAGGGGGGTCCGGAGACGCAGACCTCCAACATGATGTAGTCGAGGAGCTGGAGGCTGAAGAGGCCCACCTCTAACCGCTGCATGTAAAACTGGTCTTCTGTTTCGTCGTCAATTTCACCCCCATAAATCTTAAGGTTCTACAAATACACGAACAAATAACTATCAGGAATACAGTTAAATGTTATGCTCCTAAACATCAACGTTCTATCGGTACCCGATTCTAGTATAGAAATGTTCATGGGTAAAGCTGACGGTTCTACAATAATCAACAATCACTAGTTACTAGAAATGATATGTTGGGTCTTGTAAGTGTAATTAGATGCACATATCAAATGAAACAAATATCGATATTTTACAAACACATGTACTGGATATACTATTTTCATGTTGAAAATATCAAGGATATTCGATAAATCTCTTGAAAGTAACTTAGTAAACATAATTGGTGTAAGACTTATTGTAAGATCAGAAAACCATGACAGTACGAACATGTTTCTCCTTTTCGATTTTTTCATCCACTTGTCGCACGAGTCCTAGGTATTTGAAGTGCTGTTCCATGAGGCGGTCTACCTGTAAGGCCAAACACGACAATTATTATTAGGAACAACATTTTCTCGCTAGATATCTCTTTCAAGTGTTTTCAAGTGAGGATAGAGTAAACGGCAGTAATGGGCAAAGAATATGAACAGTCTTTGTACAGCACAGTAATACCTTAATTATCGAAAACTTAGCACAAACCTTTTCGTGATCATTTTCGGTGAATTTCGATATCAGTCGTTGGCGTTGTGTCCCTGTACAGTTCCGCAACATCGATGCAATTATTGATACAACATGTTCTGAAGAAACAAGGAAAGTGAATTTTACCTCAATGCAAGTTATTGTAACAATGTTTTCAGTAAAACTCAAGTCGTGTTGAACGCAAAATTTGTATACAATGCAATGAACGATTACCCACTTTCTATCATTTACATGTACTAGGTTTAGTGGAAACATATAATATTATACAATTCGAAGATGAATGACCCGATTAAATTGGACATTGATTGTATCTATAAGAAACGAACCTTCAATTTCATTGGCTGAAATTTTTGCCTTTTTACTTTTCTTCATCGGCGTCTTCATAAAGAGTGGAAAGATACTCCTCAGACCCAGAATATCTACGAACTTCTGGCAGTTGTCTGTTCCCTCGGGTCCCAACATCGCGTAGTCCAAAACTCGGATGGCACTCATTCGCGACATCTTTTTTTCTCTAAAAGAGCGGAAGAAGTTTCAAATATCTCATTGATTACCAGTTCCTGTTTAATATGTATATTCAAAGACATTATTTTATTTGGAAAATAGAAACCGAGTAGTGATTCTTGGCATATAGTAAACAGCAAAAATGCGTACAGCTAATTATTTGATGTTTTGTCCATGATTGTAGTAGTCTTGTTAAAATCAAAGGAGTTCTTTTTAATTTTTCTAATTTTGAGTGAGTTTGGGTTGGGGTTTGAGGGGGAATTGTTCTCGACAGCTAAAGTCCCAGTTGATTTCATACCTTAACATGAGATTCATGAGCTGCAGGCCTTCTCCCCGTAGGAACTTGTTGCGATTTCCATGATACATTAGAGACGAACAGAGGCAGTTAAAGAGGTTCTCCATCATCTCAATCTCCTCGGGTGATGTGGGATCGTGACGTTTATACGTCTGAAACACAGAGAGGTACCTGTATATCAAGTTTTTGTTTTATCAGAAAGGTTTTGTAATTATTTATTTATCAAATTTTAGATTTATTCCACATGAATGAGGACAGATACTGTAAAATAACAAGTTTTACATGATCACTAAAGTTATCATCAATGATTTAAGATTTATGTTATTGTGTAGTAACATGTTGTATGAATTCACAATGACACATCTAAGAGGTACTTCAGACTAATTAAACTCACATTAGGATAAATGCAATATCAACAATGCATACATCCTCCAAAGCATGACGTAACGCAAACGTAATGCATCTTTTATCTCTGCCTTTATTAAGTATTTAAAGAATATTCCATCATGAATGCACTGTTGTGCCTTTACCTGAAACGTCCACTTAATTACGATTACCAAATTTTGCAACTTTAGCCTTAAATATGACCCGGGCAGACGTATCGAGATCTGCTGTGGGATCTGAAACTCCATATTACTCAATCAATCCGTCAATTTGTCATAATTAGTGTTTTCACAATTGATTCTGTGATAGTTCATTAGATTCTAAGTGCCCGACGCGTCTCTAGGCCGTATTCAAATTCAAACGCTAGTAATGAATTTTCACAAATAAAAATCTGCCTTTTGGTAAATAGTAAATCTTTTGAGTATCTATGGTGTACCATTCTGATATAAATTTACTTACAGCTAACTGTTGTAGTAAAACATCAATACCATCAAGTTCACCCAACATCTGACGGTTTTCTAGAAGTAAAACAAATGAGATACATTACAGCATATTCCGCCCAAAAGATAAACCTCAAAAGTAACCATAACCAACAATTTGAAAAGCGAACGAGTAGGTTCAAATTGAGTAATCTTGCGGTTAGAATCCTAGATGTAGGATTAATTGGGCATGACTGTTTACACACAAATACTAAAAAATAATTCAAGACAAGGGCATGTGAAGTCCTACTTTTTTACAATGTTCATTGTATATGCAATATTGATGGTAGCAAAGTGTCTGTCAGTTACTATGAGATTGACTAAGTTAGGAGAGTGTTTTTTTTCTTAAATAGATAATAAAGAGTGGCCATGGTTATGAACACATTACACATATATTCAAGTTATAATCGGCGGTGTAAAATCTCACTTTACAGCATTAGTTAACCGTTTGTAAAATCAAAATGGATTAAGACGAATACATGGAGATTGGTACAAATAGAAAACTATGTAATAGTATGTAGTTCCCGATGCCATCAGGGCATATCCATTCTGTACCCTGCCCTGACAAGTATATCATACCTTCGTGATTTTGGAGTAAAATTGCAAGAATTTCACTTGTGTACAGCTTGTTCGTGTCGAACGGCATTTTTGCCTGAAAAATGATTAAGGGTTATACTAACAGAAACCAATCTAGAGGTGAACCTCATTTCTATAATCTGTAAATCAAATGGTTATCGCCATGTATGTACAAAATTGCAGATGGAAATGTTCTAACAAGGTTACAGGTGGAATTATGGAAGAAAAGAATCGGTTAGAAAACCGAAAAAACCCGGGTTATTCGTCTTCTTTTTCTATATATGAAAGGAATTGTTGATGAGATATCTGGATAGGAAATATGACTTATCGACCGAATTATCGGTTGATTTTAAACAAAAAGATGCAAATGCCAGCGCGAGTAGGATGAAGCCGCCCGCCATTTTCCTCTATTATCGTTCACTGACACGGAGAGAGTACCCACCTTTTGGCCGATGCCGATCGTATATATCGACATAATTCTTCATGATATATCGACCCAGACCAGCTCAATATATTAATAATCCATAACAGGTACTCCATATTGCTGGACGATGCCGATTTAAGGCGTAAAAGGCGATCCATCGCGGAGAAGAGCTACACGCGTCCTTACCGGGTCGCGCCATGTTGGCGTCTGATGCAAGGCGCTGTGGTTTGACAGTATGAATGCGCGCGATGCGCTTCGTCCCGGAAGGAATTGCGCATGAAACATAGTCCGCAAAGAAACGCGATTTTGTGGGTTTATATCGATTCTAAGCTTCCCAATACATCGGCATCATCAATAAAAGATCGACATGAACCTCTTTAGCGCGTTAGGTCGACTGAAACGCACGCGAAAGAGGCGAAATAGGCGAGCAAACCCGACCTAGTTTCCGATCGGAGGCCGGGGGCCGCCATGCTCGCCGTCTTCACCCTACTTAACATAATTTATTCAACTGGGTCGAACACTACACTCCAATCCGGGACGCTAGGCTTTTCAATTCTGAGGCGTCGATCGATGCCATACAGTTTGACCGCTTCAATCTCCGACCCGATCTCGGCTAATGCTTTTTCAATGGTCAATTTCTGGTATAGACTTCTCATAGAGCTATAATTGGGACCGGAAGCAGGTCGAAATTTGCGATCTTGTTTCCGCTGGTTGTGTTATAGTTCAATGGGGTTTCCCGCCTTTTTGACCAAGTCAGTATACCCGGGCGAGATTCGATTTGATCGATCATATTTCGAAGATGACTTTATAATACAGCGAGCCCGGGTAATAATCATGAATCAACGTACAGGCTTTCACAGAATTAAATACACAATATAGCTGACGCGGGAAAAAGCACAATACGAGTCGTACTTTAAATTGGGCCTGGAATTAATGGAATGAATGCCACTATGTATATAGAAGACAAAAATTATTGACGTATTAAATGAACAGAACGCGCATGCACAATCAGACTCAGTCTACTGACAAACCTTTAACCGTTTCTGTAGCCATTGCATCAGACCTTGCTGGGTCGATTCTGTGCAGACTTCAGGCCGCAACTCAGTCATGTTCTCTATTATTCCTTGAAAAGAAATGAGATAAATCTACAAAATGTCATAAGCACTTTAACAGTACTGAAAGGACGGATAGATATCTGATATGCAGTTACAACGTCAGCAAATTTTAGTTCATTTCCGAAAACTTTCGAAAAAACTTTGACCTCTGCGCTTTTCAGAGAAATTGGGTACACTTAGGAATCTGTCACATGGATAGAGTAGGCAAACGGACTCAAATCACTCACCTAGAGTGTTATATACTCCATCAGCTTCTTCTTTGACGCTCTCGTCCAAACGCTCTAAGTTTTGAACCAATAGAGCTACAACCTGTCCATCTAACTGCAAATGAATAGTATTTGAAGGTATTTATATGTAAATTGTAATGCTACTTTGATTTGTTTTTGTTGTTGGAAAACTGCATTACCTATTAGTCATGTTTAGGACGACAGGAACTTAAAACTTTAAGCACTTCTGCTTAAGAAATGTCCAGTATGTACCCTGCATTACAGATAATGATAGTGGAAATTTCTTGATCATCTCTTTATCTCTTTCAATCATAGGGGCATTATTTTGGAAGTGTGTATTCCTTATAAAACCGTACATACTAGAGCATCTATAAGTACGTTTGCTCCCTCTTCACTTTCAGTCAAAGTATCGACATCTGTCATCTCCTGTAGCAAATCGACAACTCCTATCGATATATCTGAAACGCAACGCAAAACATAAGTCACAATACAGGAAGAAATGCTTGTTTCTATAATTTTAGACAATAACAATTCGTTCGGTTATAGTAACAGTTAATTAATTGATACGGGGGTCTACCAGCACGCTATGTTTTTAATAAGTTATATTCGTTTTGGGGATTACATTTAATTTATTTAGTTCTTGAGAACCACTCTCGGTATTTATTGAATGTAGGATAAAGGAATAAGTAATTACTTCAGGTAAACAATTGAAATGCAGTTTACCTATTATAGATGTTGATATTTGTTTCCATTACATATTTCTCTGTACGTATTTTTCTTCAGCGTTATTTGTACATTAAATAAAAATACGCTTCCCTTAAGAGGAGAGCTATGACAGGTACTCGATTTTTCGGTGATTTAAATTTCAAAAGTGAAAAATCAGTCTCAAATGTCTTCAATGACAAAACGTTTTCTTACCTGTATTGTCGTGACCCAATAGCTGCAATAGTGATTGTACGGCATTTAGCTCCACCAGGATGTGGTAAAGATCTGGTACAGTGGCAATGACATGCATCTCCTGAATCATGTCGTTCAGCTCCAGCTCCGACTCCATGAATCTGTAAATGACGATGCCACAAGGTTTGCTATAAAGTTTCAATTTGTTACTTACGAGTGAAAGTTTTGATGAATTCTATTATTTTTGAGGTCATTATTATTTATTTATTTTTGTATATTTCCCGGACAGAACTTAGCTAATATAAACATGGTGCCCACGCATTTTCAGGAATCAAAATAAGACCTTTATAAGACCTTTATAATACCGTCTCAAGAGTGAAAATAAGAGCTTTTAATGAACCATTTTATCAAAAGTATGATCTCTTTAAATTTGGAAAGTTACATAAAAAGGTAAATATAGTTGGTTGTGTCTATTCTGTAACTATAGGTGCTTTTATGAAAGTATGTATAGGTATTAACTGTCAAATGAAGGCAACCTCTAACACGTTGTTGGACATGAAACAAATCTCATAATCTGAAAAGTTTAGCTGAACCTAAAAACTGCAAAATAAGACCTTTCTAATAACCTTATAAATGGCAGAACCAAAATGAGACCTTTTAAGACCTTATAAGACCTGCGTGGGCACCCTGGTAAAGCGTAACCTGTTTAAATAACCAAATCTTGGCTGGTAAAAAAAGTTATATTTTGACTTTGTGGGAAAAGGGTGCAAACCATAACTATCAGTCATCAGGCATCAGTCATACATGCTAAGTTTCTTACATAATTTCCGGACTAATAATAAAAAGTCATAGACTAACAGAAGAGCTAAAAAGACACGGGACACCAATACCTAAACGGCTCAGAGGCAACGCGGTGATCGTTGTCCTCATCCCTACCAAAAGCAGCCCCTCTATGTGACTGCACTAAATTGGCATATTTGTCCGAATTACTCTCACCAAAGTATCCCTTCAGGCACCTCAAATGTTAAACAAATTGTCTACTTACTTTTCTGGCATATCTGGATATTTTATCCGCATTTCCTGGTTTTTGTAAACTCTCTTTTCAAACTGTAGTAGCATTTTCTTAAGGGCAGTATCGTCGAATGCTTCAGTCTATGAAAATAAAGAAAAGAAAATGTATATTAATAATAAAAACGATATGAGGCATGTTAAAGTGATTTGAATCATACTATAGTCTGTATAATTTTAGGGGACACATAAAATATTATCAACATGGGAAGTTCGTTTACCAATAGGCCATAATTTTTGTTCAATGAAATATACAACAAATGTTTTTGTATAAAATTCCTTTTTTTCATGAGAACACAAAATTACTTATTTGAAACACGCTTCCCTATGTCATTTAGCTAAGGAAGCTCAGACCTTCCACAGGAAACCCAAGCTTATTTTGTGTTTATTTTAACATACACCTTGGTTGGATTTCCTTTTACTCAGTAAAAGTTTTAGCATAGGATTAGTAAAAGTAGAAGTATAAAAGTAGTAAACATTATTAGATAATGTATTGGTATAGTAAGACTGCATGTATTTCTATTTTTACCTTAGCTAAGTGGCTGACATACCTATTCAGATGGACATTATGATAAGCCGACATCCTAGCTTTAAAAAATTGAAGATAAAACTAAATGAAGCCACTTTGCAAAGTTGCCTTTTCACTCTCTTACTCATTTAGGGGAAGACCTATTACACTTTTATTTCTATCAAGATTACGTGTTTATCCTTTATGTCGCATCTACATTAAGGGAGAGATATCTTATCGACAACAACAGGGGGAATCTTATTCAAAATTATGTACCTCTGGTTCGTCTTCTAGCTGTTCCATTATTGCATCCCGTTCCTCTAACGCTCTTCTCTTGATAGCGGATGCATTCCCTGGACCGTCATCTTCTGCCGCCCGTTTTGACGACAGTGACGGCTTCTCTGGCTGTATTAAAAATTATATAAACAAGATTATATAAAAATATCAAATTAATGTCTTAGCAATAGCATATTTCATTCAATGAAAATTGAAGTTCGTGCCTTTTTCTATGGCACATTTTATGTCACTCTATACATTGTAACGATAATGCTACGGTTTAGCATCTGCTAGGCCAATGGCAACATGATACCCAGTCTAAAGTGACGTCAGGCCAGACCCCCGGAGACACGAGTCGATTTAGGCCAAGGAAAAAAAATAGTAGCGTTCAGGTAACCCTACCTACCTGGGGGCCCCGGGGTCTGACATTTTTTAAACTTTGTGTATGTTCCTGTTCAAATCCAATGCATATTTTAGTCCAAGGAGGTGGGGGTCTGCGGGTTGTTGTATGCTGCTTTGTAACAGGTCTAACAATTTTTTAAATTTATGTGAAACGTGTTTCTAGGAATGTCCCTGTTTGCAGGTAGGCTACTGAAATCAATGCATCCAAAACAAATTCATGCATCTCTCGACTCTTGCACAGGGTGCACTGGCCCAATATTTCCAAACACCAAAGTGGTGTTCTCGTCCGTGAGTTTACTGAGATACGTCTACCGACGTAAACCTAACAACGCTCCAGTGTTTTGCAACGTTAGATCGTAATCCGGCGACTTTATTGAATATTGGTCACGTTACAAATTTGCCGCACTGTTAATGGAATTACAAAGTAGCAAATTCCGTCTGTCTCAGGGACAATAAAGTGGCTGAAAAAGTTTTACATCATTTATAGACAGCCCCTAAGTAAAGCGTTATGAACATAAATTCAATTTAGGCCATACACCTGCATCATTTCCGGTTTGTTTTTACAATTTTTTTTAAAAGGAAATTCGCAATATTTTACATTAGTGTAGTGTCAGGTAATAAAATAAAGAAGGCCCTTGGAGGCCGTCCTCGGGTGGCTATACTGCCCTGGGACACCCCCCCCCCCCCCCCCCCCCCCGACGGCCCTCGCCCTGCTGGTTCGGGCCGTCGGGGGGTCCCCGGGCAGCTCGTCCACAATTTGTGGAGGGGGCACCTGTCGAGGCTATCGCAGCAGGTGCCCGCGAAGGGACCGAAACAAGTGGCTTCTAGCGCTGCCCAGATACGAGGTTAGGAGTAGAGAGTCGATCATTCGGCTAGGCTAAAAGTAGGACTGATCCATAGCTCTGTAGGCCTTCCCTGTAGTAGTCTTAGTATTAGTAGTAATGTTATTGACAACCTGCGTTATGGTGAGCAGTGGTGTCGATAGTTCTGTAGACGACGTCGAGCGTTTAGTTCCATTTTCGTCCACTACGCGGAGGCGGCGGCGCCACCGTCGCCCCCAGCTTCAGTTTGGCCGTTACCTTTGAGATTGCAACACCCCGATGTTCAGCAGTCTTGAATGTGGCCATTCCCTACACAGAATTCTACAAGTAAGTCTGGATAATTTGCTTACATTGGTGCCAGGAGTGTTGGTGTGCCTACCCACCAGGATTTTGTCAAGTTTGGATCCAGGAAAAGACATTTTTGTGATAGTTTTGTGGAGATAAAACTTTGCCAGTGGTGACTTGTTTACATCCAAGCCCCTGCCTTTGTTTACTTCTCAAAGACTCTAAAAAGGTCTGAAAAAGGCCATCTACAGTGCTGAAACTATCAGGGATTATTCACAAAGGACCCCCCTGTGTGTGTATGTGACATTTTGTGTGGTTTGGTGTGTTTTTGTGGACTTAGTTGGTGAAACTTGGCAACTTCCTGCCCACCCCAGGAGAGGTTGGAGGTGGCCATTTTTAAATCCCAAACCATTTCATCACACAAATTACAGAGCCATCCTGCATTTACTAAGACTGTTTATGATTTAAGTGTCACTTATAGGGACTGTATGTCACCTACATTTTAATTCTGGGCCATTATTTTTACATGTTGTGAACTTTTTAAGACTAAAAACTGGGGCTTAGTTTTCAAAAAAAGGCCCAGGCCCCCTGGCCAGGAGCCAGCCATTTTGGCTAAAACTTTACAAAAACATTGAGTGGGCCCTACAGAACATTCTGCCTTTATTATGCACTAAGTTAGGCCATATATTTAAGTTATTTTACCCTGAATTAGGAGTAATTTTCATAACTTTAGTAAGCCTACTTGGACTTAGTAATTTTGCCCATTTATCCTATATAAGGCCACAGAGCCTGGTGACTTAATTTACAAACTCCCAAAATCGGGCTCAGGCTTTCGTCATAATTCATCGGAAGTACTACCCTGATTTATTCCGGTGACAACAAAAATTAGGCTAATTCTCCAAATTTAAGGTAATTTCTGGTTTAAGGTTACTTTTTCCGGAGTCACCTTTAATTAGCCTAATTCTTGGAGATTGAAGATAAGCCGGGGATTCATTCAAGTTCTTCTGGTATCGACGCTAAAAATTAGGCTAATTCTCCAAATTTAAGGTAATTTCTGGTTTAAGATTACTTTTTCCGGAGCCACCTTTAATTAGCCTAATTCTCGAAGATTGAAGATAAGCCGGGGATTCAACCCTAACCCAACCCTAACCCTAACCCAACCCTAACCCTAACCCTAACCTAAGTAATTTCTGGTTTAAGATTACTTTTTCCGGAGACACCTTTAATTGGCCTAATTCTTGACGATTGAAGATAAGCCGGGGATTCATTCAAGTTCTTCGCAGGGATTCATTCAAGTTCTTCTGGTATCGACGCTTAAAATTAGGCTAATTCTCCAAGGTAATTTCTGGTTTAAGGCTACTTTTTCCGGAGACACCAATAATTAGCCTAATTGATCAAGTTTCAAGGGAACTCTGCAAATTAAATCAAGGCGGAAATCAGTTCATTATTCCTGTAAAGAGGACATTCATTCATGCTTAATTTCCCTACATTACGTCATGGCATGTAACATGGAGGCCGATGACCCGTTTAACATTAATACTGCATCGGTGACGAAACTTAGGACCCTCCCAGGTGTTGGCTTGTCACGGGCCAAAGTGATTTGGAAGGTTTTCCAGGACTACGGGCCCGTGGAAAACTTGAAACATGTGGCTGCCCACTTCGACCCAGCAGTAATGCAGCTCCTAAAGGAGGCTTACGTCGATAAGTTGATTGACATGGGGGAAATTGAGGATTTAAGGCAGTTGCAGTATACAGTCAAGAAACTGAAGCTACTAAAAGATGCTTTCATTGCTGGCAAGATTGACATGAGGCTATACGGCTTGTACCAACAGGAAGTAGTGAGCCTGACGTTGAACGATTCAGAGCGGAAGATGGCTGCCAAGTATAAGCGGCCCCAAAACCAACAACATTGGGCGCAGGCCAGAGGAAGATGCAGGAGGCAGGCGGGGCAAGAAGACAGGACAGAGCCAGGAATCATGGGTCCGATGCAGGATGTCCAGTTCAACCCACAGAGCCAGGAACAGAGGAACAGTTCACAAAGTGAGTGTACTGATGGCGCCTCATATGAAAGCGGGGACAAGGAAGATCATATCGGTCAAGAGGAGGTCCAGTTCAACCCACAGAGCCAGGAACAGGGGAACAGTTCACCAAGCAAGTGTACTGATGGCGCCTCATATGAAAGCGAGGACAAGGAAGATCACATTGGCCAAGAGGTCGGTGATGGGACTCCAGTTGATGATTCGCCAACACTGCTTGAGATGATTGAGCAGCTGGCTTCAACAAGATTAGAAGAGCTGTCATCAACTGTGAAGGAACCAGTGCTACCACCCCAAGTGCAGCAACAAAGGATCAACTGTCACATCCCACCAGTAGAGCCGTCATTGACAGAGAAGGAACAGGCGATGCAACCTCCAGAATCCACTATCCCTGAGAGTGGATACAGCTCTGAAAGGAGTGAAGAGGGGACCGGCAAGCATCCAGAAGCCAAGCTGGAGAGACTGGGATGTCAAGTCCGAGATGCAGAGGAGCGAGCTCAACACCGGAACCAAGAGGCTGAAGAGTGGGCATCAGAATGGAGGGAGGCCTACTCGAATGTCAGAAGCGGAAGGTCCGGTGGCGGTGGCGGGCAAGGTCGCCAAGCAGAACTGGAGGAGAGGAGCGGAAGCGGCAGTTGGCCAGTGCCACAACAGCAATCGACTCCTCAGCGGAAGGGAAGTGTGCGGGATAACTGTCATATCCCACATCACCATACCCAGGAGGAGGAGTACAGGGGCCAAGAGGACAGTTACAGCCCTGAGCCATCGTATCCCTGGGATGACCGTCGCTCACCAGGATCACCGTGGGAGCACCAAGGCGAAGGCCAGTATGAGACTCCTCGTCACCGCAGTGAGGGTGTCCGCCGCTCGCAGGTCTCGCCCTGGGAGCATGATGACCGCAGCCCTTATGACGTTTCTTGGCATGAGAAATGGCACAACCGCCAATCCTCAGAACCACCTCCGAGGGAGCATGGAGGCTGGAACAGCCGAGATGTCCATCACTCGCAGGGCTTGCTGGGGGAGCAGGTTGAGAAAGCAGTGGAGACAGAGGCTGGGGCCATGACTGACAAGTTGCAAGCCACAGCGAGGAGGCCAGCAAGGTCACCAAGGCCATACCTGAGCAGAAGTGGATCATGCAGCGATTCCCCGCGCCAGCCAAGGCAGTGTGTCAACTGTCAAGAGTTGGGCCACTTCTTGGGTGGGTGCCCAAATCCCAAATGTCAACTGGTGGGAGCAGAGGTTACGGCGTCGGAAAACTAGAAAGGGGTGGTCAGTGCGACCAATCACCACCCCTCCTTAACCGAGGTCGCCCACCGGACCGAGTGTCACACTTTGGCCCGGAAATCCAACAGGCTCCACCCATGGACCAGAAACCCCAAGATCTGAAAGCTGCTGAGATCAAGAAGACAGGAGTAGTCCTGGCCCACCCGACAATGAACACTGTAGGAGGTGCTGGGAAGCGCGATCAATCACCACCCCTGCTTAACCGAGGTCGCCTGCCAGACCGAGTATCACACTTCTGCCCAGAAATTCAACAGGCTCCATGGCAACCACTCATCACAAGCCGCTCCTGGGATCAGCTCTCATGCCCGGACCGAGATCACCCACTGGATCAAGCCCTGTCTTTGGAGCAATCGCTGGACCAAGTATCATACTTCGGCCCGGAATTCGAACAGGCCCCACCCATGGACCAGAAATCCCAAGATCCGGTAGCTGCCCAGAACGAGAAGAGAGGAGAAAGCCCAGCCTGCCTGACGGTGAATGCTGTGGGAGGTGCTGGGAAGTGTGACCTATCACCAACCCTTCTGAACCGAGGTTGCCCCCTAGAC
Source organism: Lepidonotus clava (assembly GCA_936440205.1). NCBI lineage: Eukaryota > Metazoa > Annelida > Polychaeta > Phyllodocida > Polynoidae > Lepidonotus > Lepidonotus clava. The sequence continues at coordinate 22,475,217 of OW387140.1, read as the reverse complement.
CAGGCTCCACCCATGACCTGGGGATCCCGAAATCTGGCATATGCTCAGGACGGGAAGATTGGAGAGGTTCCAGCTCACCTGCCAGCAAACACTGACCAGTCACCAACCCTTCTCAACCAAGATCACCGCCCAGATCGGATTTCACACTTGGGCCCGGAAGTTCCATCCCAGCTCAATGAAAATCACCTTCTGGACAAGGCGTCATGCTTGGACCAAGTTTGTTACCTGGATCAAGCTTCCTGCTTGGCCTGGGAAACCAAACAAGAGTCATCCAACCTAGACCAAGACTACCTCCTAGACAAGGCCTTACACTTGGCTTCATGCCTAGACTGGGAAACCCTGCAACAGTCGCCGAACCTTGACCAGGCACGCTGTCCAGACAAGACTTCATCCTTCAAACAAAGACCAAGACAGGTGACCAATGCCAAAGGCCAGAAGACATCCCTAAACAAGAAGACAAGAGGATTTACAGCCCACCCACTGACGAACACTGTGACAGGTGCTGGACACAGAGAAGACCGAGAAGTCAAGCTCCTGTCTACAGTTCCTGGAGGCCAGATTAGGAGCATCACCGTCTCCCTGCAAGTGGCCATACCACCTGGGCTGTGGGAGAGTGGTGTCACCGGGCCGCCCATCAACTTCGCGGGGCTCATAGGCCAAGGGGGAACCCTGGTCTTCCTTCCGCAGCTGCCTGGGAAACAATTGCCTCTCGCTGACTTGGACCCAGACAACAACCAGCCTCTCACATCAGCTAGACTGCCCATCAACATCACGGGGCTCATGGTCCAAGGGGGGACCCCAGTCCTCCTTCTCCAGCTGCCTGGGGACCAGTCACCTCTCACTAGCTGGGACCCAGACAAAAAGCAGCCCCCCGCACCAGCCAGAGATCTTCAGGTAACCTTTGGAGATGACAGACCCCGAAGGGTCCAGTGGAGGAACCAGGCTACAACCCCCGAGCCAGAAAGGGCAGAAGAGGAGAACCGTATGGTCTCAATTGAGGGGACCACACTGCCCTCAAAGACAGCCCATTCACCCAGGGCAGAGGCCAATGTACAAAGGCCCCCTGAGAGTGGAAGGGTACCACCACGAAAACAGAAGCTGGTGCCCCCAACAAAAGCTCATCCACCTAGTGCAAGGGCCCCTAAGACGTTGTCCAGTACCTCAGGAGAATTTCTGAGGGCTGACTGCCACCCGGAACTGGACCGGATGGTACAGAGCCTGGAGCTGGGCAAGCTCCCTCTGGAAACCAACAGCCCGTACTTCTGCCCAGGAGGGGTCCTGTCCAACCAGCATGGACTGACTTCCATCCGCCTGGTAACGGGCCGAATAGGAGAGCTCCGAGGAATCCCACCCAGCCTCGACTTGGAGATCTCCCCAGGGAATGCCCGGAAGTTCTTCGGGCTGTAGGTCAAGAGGATCTACCACTGTAAATAGTAGCAACTAGATGCTCACCCTAGAGCCTATAGACTGTACATACACCCGTAGAGCCAGATGTTAGTAAGATATAGTTCTACAGCAGGCCTCTTCTAATGGAGGGGGCCCTCCCAAAAATGGCCTCTTCTGATGGAGGGGGCCCTCTTGAAAGACCACTTCGACGAGAGCCAACTTAAAGATTATGACTACCACCTCTTGTGGAGTGAACTCACAATAGAAAATGAACTAAAGCCATGATCTCTGACTCAAAGTGGAGTGATGACTCAGGAATGGAATGGGACTTCGGATGGAGTGAGCCCTCCTTAAAAATGGAATGGGGAGGAGTGTAGACGACGTCGAGCGTTTAGTTCCATTTTCGTCCACTACGCGGAGGCGGCGGCGCCACCGTCGCCCCCAGCTTCAGTTTGGCCGTTACCTTTGAGATTGCAACACCCCGATGTTCAGCAGTCTTGAATGTGGCCATTCCCTACACAGAATTCTACAAGTAAGTCTGGATAATTTGCTTACAGTTCGGCTAGACTGATCCACAGACGACAGAGCTAACGGGAACGAACTTCAACCTAAAAGCCTAAATATCTATTCACTGATAGCTTGAATGCCAAAGATTTACAACCAATTTTCACAAAGAAGATAGTTTGGTGTCTACTTTTGTGATGTGGGGGATAAAACAATCATAAAACAATAATTTTTAACGTACTTGAAATTTTAAGACCTCGGTGACGTCCATGCTACACTAGTACCCCGTGGACCGCTTGGCAGACTATGTAGCAAGGCAAATTAGCGCGAGGTACTAGTGTACGTCCATGCTTGCCGCTTGGGTGTGTAACCCGAAATAGTGTTCTCTAGAAAGTTTGAAGGTTTTTTGTATTCAATTGACTTTTTAAGTGTCTTTTAAAATCAGAAACATGATGTATCAATAAATTAAGGTGTAATATATTTTGGTATATTGTACGTCAACATGGTAAGTTGAAAGTGCAATATCATTATTTGCCGACAACTATTTGCTTGACACCCTCTACATTGAACTTGTTACCCACGTGTTCACGTATACCTTTAAAAACAAGCGTAATAAAGGAAGAACAAAACGCTCAAATAACGTTATTTAGTGACTTTCGTCACCTTTGATGTCCAGAAATTAAAGTTCGCTACTTGATTAAAACTTGGAATTGATCTACACTATAATATGTAATCGTTTTTACACGGTGCTTTGTTCAAAACTGAGCAGAGGAAGCCGGTGGCTGACTCTGGCATTGGTCACATGACCACTCTTGTCCAATGAGAATAGAGATATGGCGGCACCCTAAGTGCCCTAACCATAGTAGTTTATTCGTCACAATTTGGTCAAATTTAAAGAATTCAACTTCTCCCTGACATTAAAAACCACTTAAAGACGTGTATAAACTACTATAGATTAGTCATATGCTATATCTCTTTATATTTGAACGGCCTTTCTGCCGTGTTTGATCACATCAATCTGGCCACGCGTGTGGGTCTAGGACGGGTCAGACTCGGAGACATCGCCTCTCGGCGGCCTGGCCGATCGCCGGGGAGGGGTGTCTCGTGCATCTTTGATTGAAAAATTGTTGCTGTACTGCATTTGAAAAGCCGAAGAGCAGATAACCGCATACGAATAGACCGAATTTGCGTTTGAACGAAAGGTACGTTGAATGTTACGCTATTTCTGTGTGAGTCCTAACGAGACCGTACGTCCCAGCCACGGCCTGTCCCCGTCGACAAGTTCATTGACAGTCACACTCACAGTGGAGACCCTAAGGCCTAATTTAGCTGTCACTTTTCCATTCATTGTGATTAGAGTTGAAGTGGTATGTCATGACAGGGAGAAGACATAGGCTAATATTTCATATTCTTTTTCCAAATTAATTCCTCTGTGAAACAACTTCTCAATGAATGGTGTGCCAGTGGCAGTGACATTCTGCATCATTGCCATTGGTATTGCCATAATCCCATTGTCATTGAAGGGGAATCTATTTTTGGAATGTAATCTAATGTAGATCTACTAGTACTGTATATATAGACAAAGAATTATGATTCATCTCTGATATTGTCATTCCAGTGACGAATAGAAGACCTGTCAAAAGTTCGAGGAGGCAGTATAATATTAAGTCTATTGAACTAAAGACTAGATCTAGTCTACTAATGACTGCTCCCTCAAAGCAGACAGGTGCCCTGTTTGAATGAGAATTGATTCAAAAGTTTAACTTTCTGGGGCTAAATTAATCTAGCTTAATTCAAAGGTCCTGATACCCAAACTCCTTTGAGATTTTGTTAAGGCAATTTCAGTTTCTTTTCATGAATTCGGACTTAGGCTACATCCCTGCCCCTTGCAGTTATCCAATTTCCAACATCCGGTACCAAACCCTGTGGGGATCTGGGGTGTGGGTTCCTTCAGGAGCCTCCTGGGAAGAATGCATACCCAGCAGCCCCTTGATGTTCATAGAAGGCGACAAATGGGGAGACCAGACTCGGTAGCTCAATTGGTAGAGTGCCCGCTTCGAGTGTGGGAGGTCAAATCATACCAAAGACTTAAACAATGGCAGCGGTCACTGCTTGTCTGGCACTCAGTATAAAGTAAGAACCTAGAAACATGACTGACTGGCCCAGTGTCAGTATGTGACTGGGTGGGGTATTGTGTGGGTCTAACTTCACTCTCTGACATGATATCTCAGTGTGGCAGCACTATAAAGAGGGCAATGTGGGTCCCACTGCTACAAATAGGCACCTCATCTCCAGTGGTGGACATAAGTTTTAAAAATTAAAAAAACAAAAAAACAATTGAGATAGGAGGAAGGGGTTAGCTGATCAGGACGGGAATTGAACCTTTGGATTAGAAGACCAGATCCCGTTTGTTGACCAAAGTTACACGAACACATCTATGGTTTTGGTCTAGATCTATAGAAAGCCAGTTTGCTATTGAGTCAGTAAACCCATTTTTGATGCCTTGCGATATTCAAAGATATAATCATATAAATGTAATGTAAGCAAGGCATCAAAGGAGGCATACCGGATTTGAATTGTTCTTTTGTTGTTGAGCACTGGGGCATATAATTGGGCTATTAGCACCTCAGACCCCACTTACTACTGCAACCACTGACCAATCAGGGCCTTGGATCACTGGGCTGACTGGACAGACCAGTAGTGAGAAGGGTGGTGGGTGGGGTTGATGGGGCTGGGTGGGTGGGGGCGGGGTTAATTGGTTGGCCCATGCATTCCCTCCCCAGTAGTGGTGTCATTGGTCTCCCTGGTCTGTCAATCATCCCCTGTGGAGTGATTGCGGCTGGGGTCAGCAAGCTAGTCTGTTCTGACCCAGATTACCTATTTCATAATGGTAGTTTGAGTGACTAGCGGACTTGGACGTAACTACATTCTAGAGCCAGGCTGCCCCCCCACAACCTCCACTGCCATCTTAGCTTCCACAGAGGTCCACAGGTAAGCAGCACCCCCCCCCCCCCCCCCACACACACACACCTTCACCACCACCACCTCTTAACATCCACTACGGTGGCCCATGTGGCAGGGATGGGGACAGGTGGTATGGGAGGTGTGTGTGTGTGGAGGGGGGGGGGGTAGCAGAGTTTATGACGGGCTGGTGGGGAGGGGAGGGGATTAGAGTGGGGGGGGGGGGGGGGCCTAATAGAGTGGACGGGCTGGATCGCGGCAGTGGTGGGGTGGGGATGGGTGGTGGGGGAGGGTTGATAAGAGATACGTTGCGTTTGCAGTATGGGGTTGATGCATTGGAGGTGCAAAATCCCCCTATTGATTACCTCTCAAATTCCACAAGGCATCTTCGGCCGGCTGAAGACGCTGGCCGAAAATCTTCAGATTTCTAGTATGTTTATGTATTTGTAATATTGCTGATTCAAGGACTTTTAAAAATTATTTACAAAGAATAGTGGCGTTATCCAGCACAAGGCTAGCAATGTCTATTGTCAATCAGATAATTTACTCGATAATGGGCATTTCTGCAAGCGCTCGCGGTATGAACATGTGTGGGATTTGGGGAAAAAAATCTTTCAATCGGAAATCTGGACCTGGCAGAGAGGACCAAGGTTGTTTTCAACGATTCTGTATCTTCTTAGATATACACGACTTCTGAAACTTCCTATCTGTGTTTATAGTCCATTTAAAAGTATCGTCGCAATGGTGTAAAATATTTTAATATGGAGGGTTACAGTTCATGTTTGATTGGCCATCCACTTCAGTTTGACTTTGTTTCTGTTGCACCAGGTACAATGGAAGTTGATGATCCTGAATCTGCCCCAGCTAGTCCAGATGCAGAGGATTCACCCGAGCCAGTGTGGAGTCCCTCTCAAAGACATGAGGGGAATGGATCAGGTTCAGGCGAAGGTGATGATGGGTCGCCAAACCCCGGGGACATAGGTGGGGACGACCTGTCAGAGCCTGGCACGCCTGGGGCGGCAGATGATCAGGACTCAAGACCAGGAACTCCAGAGAAGGAGACCAAACCTTTATCCGCCTCCTCTCCTAGGGAGGAGACCCAATATGAGTCTGGGCCGGCGTCACCAGACCCCGAGTCTGCTCAGGAGTACGCCGAGGCAAGCGACCAAGGAAGCCCCGCTGGTGTAAACCAGAATGATCCAGAGGAGGACGACGACGATGTCTTGGATCTTGAGGAGACCACAGAGGAGCGCGAGGCTCGTGAACAGAAGAACAAACCTGTTTCTGTCAAAGAAGAGCCAGGTGCTTCTGATGACCAAACAAAAGCAAGTGAAAGTGACTGTGATAGACTGGCTCCCAGTGAAACACAGACAAGCGTGGTTATTAAAAAGGACTCAAGTGAAACATGTGAGGATCAAACAGATGTGTTGAACACATCGAAATCGAGTCTCCATGACGATCATGGTGAACTGGACTATGATGAAGAAATTCACGATGATGTAGAAATAGAGAAAAAAGACATTGCAGAGGAAGACGATGTAGAAAAAGAGGAAAAGCAGCCAGACAAAAAGGAAAAGAGTAAAAAGGTACGCTAGTTGTAATAATTGATTAAAAATATTCTTTTTATGCTTATGCTTATCAAGGTGGTGTCATTAAACCTTTCCTTTTCTGTTAGATACAGATCATTTTGAATATGCAAGTATGTAATGAAAACAAATATTGCTTATTTACTTCTTTTTATTCGCAAAATATTCTTGTGTCACTTTTTACAGAATAAGAGAATTACTGATATTTTTGAATTTATTGTACAACTGTTTGCGATATTAGAAAAAGCATTGTTCTTGTTTACCTGTAGTCACGAAAGAAAGGCAGAAAGAAAGAGGATCTTTCAACGGCTGACTCTGAAGTAAGAAAGGATTATATTTACAGTGCAAGCGTTTTAAGCGATACAAAGTGTAGATCTTGAATTTAGAATTTAAGAACAAAATTATACTGTAGTGGCATCGCTTTGTAGGGTTTCTATTTATCTGACATAAATAGTTTATGAACATGATTTCCGAACCCACATATGTATTATAGTATTCACGCCCAATAAAGTTAGACATACTACGAACTGCATGAGTACAGGGTTCCCACGCAGGTTTCAAAAGTTTTAAATTGATTTTCTGAAACTAAAGGCCTTAAAATTGAAGTAGCACTACCACACAGATTTTTCAGATTGACTTTTTAATGAAGAAAATACGTAAGCTGTGTACAGTAGGCTATAGATACCTTACTGATCATTTTAGTCTTTTATTTTTAAAAAGGTCCTAAATTCGACAGTTTTCTAGCTAGAGGTCTTAACAGGTCTTAAATTGACTTTTTTGATAAGTTCAAATGTAGTTACTATGAAAACTCCAGATCCCACTTTCTACAAATTTAAATCATGCAATATGTTCTGACATTTTGTCTTTGCACGCGGTCAATAGGTCTTAGTTTTTTTCGAATCTCGGTCTTAAAATGGTCTTTAAACGGTCTTAAATTGCTTTTCAAAAAATTCTGGGAACCCTGGAGTAAGAATTTAAGAAGCTCTGCCATCTGGCGACGAGTAAAGTAACACATTAACTCGGATTGTTATCTATCAGCCCAGGATTTTAGCATTATGTTATTAGATCTTTCGTGCAAATTTGCTTCTGGCATCGGTCATTAGATATTTTATAAAGTGCTGTATCAATATGATGCGGCCGTTTGAGAGTCCCTCTGAATTTTTTTGTCAAAGAAAAAGAAATTCATGTTAAAGATTAGAAAGATCCGCTCATGAGTTTTGTTTTCCATCAAGGTTCGGGGTATGCAATTGTTTCCATGATTGAAACCTTCTGAGATCCGTATTTTCGGGCTTATAAACTTTTGAAACTTATCTACAAAACAGATTCAATACCTTTGCCCAACTCATATATGACCTAAAAAATCAAATATCTTCCAAACAAAACATAACTTCTCTGTATTGAGTTAATTTCTCGTTTCCAATATAGTTTGAAATAGTTCAAGAAGTCATGATTTCAGCTTTCTTTTGGTTAATGGATTAAAGCTATTTTCTCTGAATAAGCATCATACTAACAAATACACATAATTAAGGCAAAGCTGGACCCTCTGTATTACATTTAACTTAGTCCGATCTATTCCAGACGTGTATACCTATACCTTTATAAATGTTTATTTGGTCATCCAACATTGAAAAAGGATGGAAATTGGTTTCAGTGGCTAAAGTTTTGTTGCTAATTCTAGATTGATTAATATCCACAGTAAACTATAAATATATGATAACCATTATTATTCCTTTACAATCAAATTACCATTCATTATACAATTCATTAACGATGCAAACACATGGTTCTCTGTAAATGAAGACAGCATTTTTTCTTTGAATAAGTGTAATATGTAGAAATTTTTATAGTTAGATACTAATTATGGAATAAAAATACGAATAAAAGAATATAACAGACAACGTGAATAAAAATAACAGACAAAAATGTCTTGCTTTCAAAAGCCTGAAGAGGGGGAAGCGCTTGATGACAGCAAAAACGACGACGACGAGGGAGAAGTAGAAGATGCAAGTATTCTGTCTTTTAATTAATGTGGCATAAGGTACACGTTATTTGGAATGGATTCTTAACATGAGACTGCATGTAAAGAGAAAATTCATATGTCTGTTGACACATACAATTGTCAATTCGAGTTACCCTTCGTAGAACTACTCATTTTAACTCTTTAGAACCAGCTTAAAATTATCGAGTTATCATAGATTCTTTAACTATCTTTTCTTCACTACCCTTCAGGACGACGATTGTGAAGAAGGGGAAATAAAAGAGCCCGGTAACAAGAAACCATTTGTGGCGCCAATTTGCCGGTTTTATAATCGTGGAAACTGTACGTGGGGCACATCGTGCAGGTTCCTTCACCCTGGAGTCAATGACAAAGGTAAATACAAATATTCAAAGATGTATTGATGTTGAGGAGGAGATAATCTAGCATTTAATCGACCGGTGTCCCAGAACTAGCGGTACCGTTTACACCACCTTGTTCTGTCATTTTCACCACTATAGTTTAGGTGATCAGTACCTTCTACCCTAAAAAAAAAAACTTTCTGTCTTCCACTACTACCAGACCCACCGCAAACCACTGGTGGGGTGCCCACGCAAGTCTTAAAATGGACTTCCGCAGATACTTTCTGATAGGGGGACACGCGGTATACCTATGTTAAACAGGCTGAATCAGAGAGATTTTGTTTAAGACACAGATTTGGCCCTTCCTTATTTTTCTCCATTTTCACCAAGTCATCTGCTTGAAGATTGATACACTTCCATATTTGGTCATCAGCCTGCCCTCGTTCAAAACAAATCGATGAGACGGAGATTTTGGTTTTCTAAACCACAATCAATCTCGATAAAATCGAACTTCTCAGCCTTGTGCTAATATTGGAACATGCCGCTGAAAAGGGACGTACAATCAGTATTATAAATCCTATTCAGGTAACTACTCGTTGATCGAGAGGCCGGAACGTCCAGCGTTACCTGGAGTCTTCAGTCGCCTTGGGCTCCCTCGGAATGGAGGCCTTTGGAATCAATCAGAGGTATTGTCACACAAATCGTACATTGTAACAAGAATGGAGTTTTCTTCTAGTTGTCGGATTTTATTTAGATATCTGTCAATCAAAACTAACGTTATCACTTATTGTCAATGCAAATCTTAATTCATAAAAAAAAACTTTTTGTATGTTTTGCCTGACATACTTTGTTGAGTTCTTAAGATTACATAGAGTTAAAATTTCCTTTTCTGATTGAAATAATGTTTAACTGCAGTAAAGAGAAGACCAGTCACATTTTGAGTTATTGTGTTTGTTGCAGCGTGGTACCACAGAATCTGAAATCCCACCACCTCCTGCGTCTCCACCTACCGAGACAGCTTGGGAGCGAGGTCTGCGTCAGGCAAAGGAGGTAGGGAACATTTGTCCATAATTTTAATATAAAACTTTATATAAGTCATTCCACCATATAGTTTGCAGAATTTTCGCATATTGAATAAAATAGTTGAATTATTACTAAGTAAACCGATTTTTGAAATAGATTTCTGTTAATGACAAATTTATGCTGATTAACTAACCCCATGGGTCCTAAATTGATTTCCGATTCGCTCAATGCCAACAAATGATGAAGAAATTAAACCGAGTAAAATTACAATACTATAGTTCGCTGTTCTATATATCTTGATCTGTTGTCAACATCATATATGAGTGCACTTTAAAACATAAGTTGGCCTTCACATAAAATCGTACTTTCTTTCAGCTTATGAAAAGAGCCAATAAACGAAAAGAAACAGAAACGAACTTTGAGGAAAAGCGCCTGAATTTGAGTCTTGACGAGGAAAAAGACTTCAACAAAGAAAATGATAGAGGTCGGTTTGTCAAGGACCCCTACTATGACAACATGTAAGTTGATTCTGTTCATCAATATTCTAAGAATGTGAAGAAAAGTAAACGTTACAAAAAAATAAGTATTTTTTTTATAATTAGACTATTAATTAGATACACTGCTTTATCCCGTTTTTTAGGGCGAATACGACAATTAGATCGCTGTTCTGATCGCACTAGTAATTCTGATATGGAAAATGTAGTACAATTCTAAAAAATTGAAACGATTGTCTTGCAGCTACGAAGACGAAGATGAGTATTACAATAAGGGGGCTTTGGAAAACAGCCCTCCAGTCGCCAACCCTATCAACCACTGGCATGGGGGACACTATGAAAACTTTGAGGTTCGGTGGAACAGGGAGCCGGACTACAGGCCACCTCATCTACGGACGCCCCCATATGTAAGATGTCTTTTTTATGCATTCTCTTTCATAAACGGCTTTAGTTTTTGCAGTGCCCTTGTTTCCCCTTGCGATTGAATATGATATCCTAGCTTCCGGTATCCGCAGTACTAGAGTCTAAGTAACTTGTCATATCGTCTACGTTGAAATAATAGGGAGGATGGAGCATATCAGGCACTTTGAAATGTAGATATCTGAAAAAAATGAGGTTGATCGAATCCAACTGAAACCCGATTTATGTCAGCAATGAATCCCGGTAAATATTTGGCGTTCTTTTTGCTATGAACTCGCAAAGTTTATCTGCTTCACTTGTTTCAAATTTACAGGGAAATAATACCATGGATTTCTGTTTGGTTCTAGGAACGTGAAAGGCTACATGAGCGACTACAAAGGGAACGTCGGTTTAGCCCTGAAACAGAACGCAGACGGTAAGTGGACTGTTTGTCTTCATTTTTTTCACAAACATCATAAAACAATTAAGACGCGTGGATTTAAAACATGTTGTAGACTAGAGTGATCTTTCCACAAGTTAACAACACTGAACGAATTTCGTTAGAACTGGGTTGTCGACTATAAACATAATCTGTGACCTAATCTTCTGTGGCCAATAGCACAACGGTTCACCAGCCATCAGCCATTTTTCTTCCCGTCGAGAGGCGAATGAGTCCCGAGACTGAGCGGCTGCGGTAAGATTTCTCATCCCAAAGCCTCGCAATTCCCGACTATGTGTTGTTCTGTTGTGTGCTGTTGCTGTAACAAATGCCTGACCGTTATGTGTCATTCAGTTTGCCGCTTTTCTCACAACTTAAGAAGCTACTTCATCCTATTCCCTAATTTTACTGATGCATGTACATGGCGTACAGCTTCAATCCTGTCCACGTTGGGCACCTCCACTTTGTGAGGCAATTAACCGATGTAATCAATATGTTTCAATAATTACGAGATCAGTGCACACTAGCATGAGGTAGGGAAATGGACCATCACAGAATTTTAATCAGATTTCTCTTTGTCCCCATATTACTGAGAATGTGCAGTGTTGTCATATGGTGCACAGATAGCGCTCCCTATTCATTGCTTGTTTATCGTTTGATCTTATACCAGGTCTGCCACAGGTCAGGGGAAAGTGGGGTTTTTTTTTCAAGGTCAGAGAAAAGTCGAGGAGTTTTGGAATTAGTCAGGGAAAACTGGAATTTTTAAAAAGGTCAGGGAAAATTGACCTGAGTCGGGGACAAATTAATAGAATTTCCAAATCTATAAGTGAAGAACTGGCCAAATTTGACACTCTCAAAATGTATGTATTTTCGGTTGTCATCAAAAGTAACAACAGAAAACATGATTCTTAGGTATCAATATAAAGTCCACAATAAATTCTTGGGATCGAAAACATGTTCCCAATTTAAAATTTCAAAGTTAAAAACTTATAAAAAGTATTTTGTAAATTGCGGACTCCTGACAGGCATGTTGGGATTGTGAGGGATCTTGCTGTGAGCCAGGAGCATTGCCTTAGCTACAGGAGTTGCCAAGAAAAATTAAGATATTGCGTTTCAAAGGTTCCAGTCTAAACAGGAGAAAAGGACTGTTCTAAGGGTGGTTCAAGGCCGTTTAATGGAAAGGATATTCTTATCTTATTAGTCAGGGAAAAATTAAATTTATCAGGGAAAAGTCAGGGAAATGTTAGGGAATTTTGACGCCTCTGGTTTGTGGCAACCCTGTTATAATATGCATTGCTGTATTAAATTCGTTGAACTTGAAACGTTTTCCAATTCGCTGATTCTGGATTTGAGCTTCTTTAAAAGAATGAATGAGGATTCGCATTAACTTATGACTGAGGGTATCGCCACAAACGAAACAAAAGACGTATAACTTTACCAATAGATCAAACCGGAAATGTTTTGTTACCCTGCGTTTTTGTATTCCTGTCGTTTTCCAACACGAACATGGCTGTGAATGGTAGTCTGGTACTGTAGTGGTATTGTAAATACTTAGTATGTGTGTGCATGTGTACATGCAATTTGGACATCAAGTGAAGGATGTGCCAGCATTAGCTGTTACTACAGCCTGAATTCTACCGTCAGTTAAAATGTTTTCATCTTTTTGCAAATCATAAATGTAGGCTAAAAAAAAACTAGATAAGTTAAACGAAGCTTCAGCATTGCTTGTTGGTTCCAGGTTAAATAGTTAGTACTAAAATTCTATAATCATTTAACATTAAATAGCTATGCGTCATTTAAGACTTGAAATAATAAGGCGAAAAAATTGCGCGGTAACTTCAGTTTAATACAACAACAAAACAAAAGGAAGATGAAAATCTCTGAAAAAGTGAAAGTTGCACCAATATTTTACTTGTGTTACCATGTTCCCGGCATGTTCCTCTTCAGGTATGAGAAGCGGCGAGTAGAGAGGACTGAGCGCCATGACAATAAGTACGACAAGTATGAAAGGATTCAGGCTTATGACCGACCACTGCCATATGTACGGGAGGCTCGGCCTGAGCGACCAGACAGAATGGACAGGCTTGACCGACCTGAAAGACTTGATCGGCCAGATCGGTTAGAACGGCCAGATCGTATGGACCGCTTTGATCGTGGTAAGCGGCCAGATCGTATGGAGAGGCTCGAGAGGCCTGACAGACCCACGTCACCCGACCATGCTAGGTTTGAACGACCAGATGGACAGCCAACTAGTAGGAAACGGGGTGACGAGTGGCACGATCCGTGGAGTAGGTGAGTGGTATCTTAAATGACTTTGTGTCTTGCTCAAGTATTGCCAGGTAATTAGTTTCTGCTCGAAGATATAATTTTTTAAAATGATTTCTGTAATTGGTTACCAAAACTCTTAGGTGTAAAGATAAGTGAAATGTGGAAGTTTGTTCTTAGATGACCAGGACCTCCTCCATACCGTGATACATGTCTTCATTTCTGCTCAGAGCAAAGAAGTCTCCATTACGGCGACGGTCAACGTCAAGAAGTCGGTCACGGGGGCGACAGCGACGCCGCTCCTTCTCAAGGGGCTCACGGGGCAGTTCGTCTTCCTCCTATTCATCAAGGTAAACTCCTTTTGAAGAACGCATACATCATGTCAACTGCGGAAACAAAAAATAGATAAAAACATGCTGAGTTAAATGGAAGAAGTTGTCATTATTTTCACATCAAAGTCAAATTTCAATCAAAGTAGATTTCAGCTCATTCAATTTCAACAACTTGAGGCCCAGAAATAAGACAATCCCATCATTGTGTTCCTTGCCACAATTGCAGTGTAATACGAGATTGAATGCTGTAGTATACAACCAGGGACTTTATTTACGAATAACTTGTTTCTCTTCAGTTCATATTCTTCACGATCTCGGTCAAGATCGCGGTCTTCGTCTTACTCTTCCGGATCCAGTCGTTCTAGCAGGTCATCTTCATCATCTTCTGGGTACGGATAACTTCCAGCCTCAAATAGCCTTCTGTTTATGATATCGCTATTGATAAATTAACTTGAGTTATTCTTCAGCAAAAGAACTCTTCTCTTTTACTATTGGAATTTAGATATATATTCCTGTAACATCTTTGAGAAAGTAATACATCCTAAAGTTGTGTCCTTATGTCTCGTTAAACTGCACGATGTCTGACATGATTTAAAAAAAATGATTTTCTTCATCAGGTCATCTCGATCAAGGTCAAGATCACGACCTCCAAAACGTCCTCAAGTACCAGGACCTACAAACATTAGGGAACCTAAACCACCTATGCCCCTGAAACCCGGGTATGTATTTCTTCTTATTGATTCAATAAATGAATAAGTGATTTGCAGCATATAAACTCACTTGTGGAAGGGTGTACCAAAATAATATGCTACTTAAACCTATCTGCATGGCCTGAGTAATCAACCACCCTCTCCCAAAGAATATCGCATTTAGACAGTTTGGTAAAGTATTACTTTATTATGATAAGTAACGACCAACTAAAGAATATCCTTAAGAAATATAAAAGCGTCTTAAGACAGAAATATGTCAATTGTGTACTATTTGCCTCGTATAATAACGGTGCTGTTGAGTACTTGTTCCTTCCGATTCTTGGAAGTTTATCAATTTTACCTTTTCTGTATCCTTCCAGTGAGGCACCCAAGAGCATGGTGACGGTCAAACCTGGATCTCGAGGTGGGCCTCCAGGCAGAGGTCCCCCGCCAGGTCCCAATATGGATGGTCGAGACGGTCGGGATGGTCGCGGGCCGGGGAGTGGTAGACCACCTCCCCGGGGGCCTCCTGGGGGACCCAGTCATCAGCCGTCCCCGAACAGAGGACCATCAAACAGAGGGGGCCCTCCGGACAGACCCCCTCCCGGCCGACCCCCTGCCCCTCACAGTCCCGAGAAGAAGATGCTGCCCGGACCACCACCTGGCCGGGCTAAGCCAGGTGTGCCAGAGAGAGGACGGCCCAGAGAGAGGGAGCCGCCTGGACGAGGACTGTAGGTCAAACCTTTATCGTCTCGGGTGTTCAGTTCTAAGACTCGTCAGCTAAATGTGAACACATGATACTGTTATGAGGATGTAACCGTATTTTGATAATGTAGTCGACGTAGTACGTATGCTGAAAACCTAAAGCATTCCTATAAATCAATATTCAGAATATTGTGAGATTAAATTGTATAGTTGAAGATGTTTAGAATAATGCATTTACTGGATACCTCTCGTTGGAAAGTTTTCTGGTGAACTTTGTCTCAAGTACTTCAGTCAATTTGTCATATAAAATAGTCTCTCCCATATACCCGTCAGGCCAAAGAGAGTGTCCTACTCCGGCAGCTCCAGTGGTAGCAGTCGTTCCCGCAGTTTCTCCTCGTCCAGCTCGCGAAGTGGTAGTGCAAGCAGTAGGTCCAGCTCGTCGTCCTCGAGCAGCTCCAGTGGCAGCGCCGACTCCGAGCATCTCTACCGTGACATTGCACCTGGCCACAGCCCCGGCGGCACCGCCACTGCATCACCCAACAAAGGTACAGTTAGTTATGTATGTGAAATGGCCGCTTGTCAAGGTTCTGGAAACCTTCCACATACAGCCTTGCTGGCCTTAAATCCAACAGAGAGGGGTGGAATATTGAACTTAGCCGTTCTTTCTCTTTATTGTTCACCTTCATACTTACTTGCACAAGGATCGACATCTCCGTCATTAGGTTGTAGCTACATTTTAATCCGAATGTATCCACATGTCTGTACTTCAAAGTATTGTTTAAATAATCTTCAGACAAACTCAAACAAATCTAGTATCTAAAACAAAACAAAACAATATATATATATAAGTTACTCCTTATATTTGTATCTTTTCCATGATTATCTTAACCTGACACTCATACTACAATCACAAAAAAACGACAACTTTCTTTTACAATTTCTAGGTGTCAAAACCGCTAAGAAACGACCCAAAAAAGACGGCCCACCGCCGGGTGGTGGGGGCCCACCAAGGCCTAGTGCAGCACAGCCTCCTCAAGGTGAAATCATAAGTCATACAGTTCCATCCGTCACTTGGCTGCTCTTATTTAGCAATATTGCAATGTTTCCTATGTCATATTATCGGCTGCACACTTACAATTTGTATTTCTCTCTCGACTCCTCGTAATTATGTTTCTCTTTAACGTTCTCGTTAACTTTTATATTGCCTAAATCTGATGATAACCTATATTGTGCACAGATTGAGAGTCATCATAATTACCAATAAAACGAGTGTCACTTGTTATGCATCAGAAACTTAGCGTTTATGACACCTTGAGAAAAAGACGTACATTATACATTTAGTGCATATCCTCATACACACTAAGCGTAAAAGATGAATTTAAAGTCATTTCTAGCTCAACAAACATTACACATGTCACCTTATATATATCTTTTATTATACCGAATAATTTTCGGCAATTACTTGTCTAAAACATACATACTATCCACTTATCACTCGAAATCAGTCGTCAATCGTATATTTATATGATGTCAATTAGTTTATTACTGGAAAAAAACGAAAGGCTCCTTCGTAACCCCTAATTTACCTGACTCTTTGCTGACAGACCGGCGGCGGGTAACCACCCGTGACAAGCCCCTCAAGGACAGTGCAGCCCCCGAGAAGTGGGCCGGGCCGGGACCAAGACCAGAGGCCGGGCGGGACGGAGAGGGAGGCCGGCGTGAGGGCCGCGACGTACGGGAGGTACGAGAGGGCCGAGACCCCCGCGAGCCCAGTGGGAGGGGCCCCCCGCCCCCTGACAGCCGTGGGCCGCCTGGTGACCCCGGGTCCCGGGAACGACGTGGGGAGGACGGCGGGCGGCAGAAGCGACCAGAGGACGGGCCACGCCCAAGTCGGTCTGGGGAGGCTTCTCAGCGGAGCAGGTCGGAGAGAATGGACGAGAGGCCCCGGTCTAACCATCCCCAAGCTGTGATGAAGTCTCTAAAACAGGACCCTCTGAAGATGTCGGGTCAGAAGTCCAACATTAAGCTCACCCTGATCAACAAAGTGAGGGCAAGAATATATAGAATTCGCAGTCTTCCTTTCCATATAGCTTTTTTGAAATTGCATAAGAACTTGATTGTGATATTCATATGTAACAAATAAAGTCGTTGAAGTCAATATTCATAAAGTCATTTGCTTAGAAAACGGGGTTCAAATGAGAGCCAGTAAGATACTTTTTCAGCAAGAACAGGCAGTTGTCGGTAAAAAGTAGGATGATATACCCATCAAGTGTGATATAAACGTTAAAAAAAACAGTTTACATGACAAAACAAAAAACACTGCGACTTTAAGACGATATGATTTCTAACTGCTGCTATATTCTTGCAGTCTGCCGACAAAAACGGGAGCACAAAGAAGCGGCCGGCGTCGGATGTAGGAGGTCCTCCCCCTGCCAAGCGCCCCGCCATGGCCAAACCATCCACAACCAAAGGTACGACTGGCTTTGTCTTTGTCTCTTTTTTTTTGTCAATTTTTCATCCCAAAAGATATCTTGTAGTCAAAATGCAGCCGCTATACTAAATGTGATAAATAAAGAACTGAGGTTTACACTTTTATTAAAAGGAAACTAATATGTGATACTTAAGAAATTAAAAAGCCTTACTCACATCTCCAGAGTCTAAGCCTCCGTCAAAGGCTCCACCTGCTGCACCTCGCCCAGAGAAGGCTAAGCCGGCACCGCCCAAGCCCAAAGTGGACGACAAGCCCCCAGCGCCTGCCAAGAGGCCTGAGCCCGCGCCACCCAAGCCCGCTCCAGCACCACCCGCTCCGGCCGCCAAGCCCAAGAAGAGCGCGTCATCTCGCCGTGAGGAATTGCTCAAACAACTCAAGGCTGTTGAGGACGCAATTGCTCGCAAACGCGCAAAGATGTCGTGATGACAATTTACAGAGAGTGGAACCAGAATGCAGCGCACGCATTAGTAGAGCACTCTGACTTCCAAGTCTAATTCTTTTGCCAGTCATTGCATGTGTGATAAGCGTTTCATCAACGTTTATTTGTTTATATCGGACTAATTAGAAAATCGAAATCAATGCACGTGGGAGAAGGACAATTTGTTAAGATGGCATCATATTTGTGAAATGGTCTCAAAAACAATACGCAGATACAACTTAACCTTTAGTTCGTTTAAATGAACATTCACACCTAGGTAATGCGTTCTAACATGTTCCTCGAGCCTTTTCGTTTGGTCCCCAGACATGCCAGTCATTGGGCACGTTAGAGAAAAATGGCTGAGCAAATTAGATTGAATCCTATGTACAGAATTGTGATGCGCAGTTTGGTATGTTGAACTTTTATAGGAGCTCCCACCATATGTGTCTCAACATTTAGGTTATATGATATGTATTTAGTTGGTCATGGCGTGTGAATGGATTGTGCGGAGTATACGTGATCGTTCACAGTAATTTTAAGAGAAATGTTAGCATGAAGTAAAGGATGAATAATTTGTTTTTTATGTGTTCCCAACGCGTCAAAACGTATCTGGAGTTTATTTCATGGTTTTGAGTATGTAAAGGCACAGTGAATAAAAATCCCTGTCTAATGATAGTCCTATTTAAATGCAAGTATGTTTTTCCGTTACACCTTAACTTTTTTCTAGACTTGTGTTTCAGCATACATTTTTATTGTTGCGTTCACCTAGGTACCCGTAACCGAATGATTCTGAGTTAGAAAATGTAGGATATAGCTTTAAATCGCAAAACTGCGAAGAAAATTATCACTCGAAATTCATCCATGTGGATGAGCGAATTTGTCACATTTTCTCCTTATGATCACCGATACAATCCATTATTTAGTTGATATGATTAGTAAGTGCTTATGGTAAGCTAAAAGTCTTGAAAAAAGATGGGAGATTAATCCTCTTGGGGTTTTCATTATGCTCTGAAGGTAAGGGACACTTTCTCGTGGGTGACCGTTTAGCGTCACATCTGTCCTACTACTACGTGGTGGCCTGCAAGACCTGGAAGGATGCCACAAAGATATCGAACAACCAGGGGCTAATCCAGGAATTTGAAAAAAAAAGAAGAAAGGGGGGAAAATGAGGTGGTGTGTATAGCGCCCTCTGGCTCTTGGCGCTTGAATTATACATTAAAAAGAATAATATTAGTCAAAAATGGAGGCGTACGCATAATACATAAAAAGCATGGTGTGTGGTGTAACATTTTTATTGTGAACTATTAGTTACATAAGTCTATATGCACCACAACTCGTGTAGCAAAGTATAGCTGGAAAGCGGGACTTGTGATTTCACGCAAAGGGCCCGTTGTCTGCCTTCTAGTGTTGATGAAAAGCAGCATGCAAGTAACCTCCCCCAACCAACCACGAATCCCTTGACACTCATACCAGACCCTATATGGGTTTCCATTGGTAAGGGCGGGGGGGGGGGGGGATTGATCAGTAGTAATCAAAAGGAACGCGCATACAATTAGAGATAGTTAATATGGTAAGCGCAAAGACAACGATTAAACTGGCTCTTGTTAACCCTTTCCTTTTTAAATGCAGAAAGTTATATATATGAGAAAAATTAACAATGAGTCTTTAAATCGGTAACAAGCGCATTTGGCAACTCGTGAACGGAGGACCTCGTGAGCTGCATCATGTTCTGACACCGAAACTGACAATCTCCATGCTTTGCCTTCCCCTATCTCTTCACTGTTGACTTAGAATCTGCTGTGGGGATTGAACGAACAGACCTTTTTAGAGGGGGAAGCTAATCAAATTTGCCAAAAAGAGTAATTAGAATAGTAACAGCCATGGGGCTGTCCATAAATGACGTCATGCAGCAGGGGGGGAGGGGGGGGGGTTCATGCTTCCATGAATGGTCAAAAATAGCATGACGTCATTTATGGACGGCCCCTATATGGGTATAGACCCTTAAATTCGACACGGCGACACAGCCCTTTTTGGGCTTAGTGACATGTAACATCAGGATTTTCTTAAATTCGTCAAGGTGACATCATGTTTTCTTAAAATTGACACGGCAACATCACAATTTCTTAAAACCAACAGGGCGACATCACGATTCCTTAAATTCGACAGGGCGACATGGGACCCCCCATCTACACCTCTAGCTATCCAAATTACCATATCTCAATTTGGATAAAGGTGGTATAACTGAACTATTGTTAATGTTTGATTTAAGACTGCGTGAGGTTTGCGTATATCTAAGTCTCCATGAGTCGTTTGTCCAGAATGCCTGAGTAATTCAGACTGCGTTTAAAGTTTGTCCGTCCACTTCCCAATAGTTCAAAAGAAATGAACGATGAGGGAGCTTCTTAATATGAAAGGGTTTTTATTCAATAAACATCTCATCCCGAGTCAAAGCCACCATGTATAAGTCTTCATCAGTCCACCTCCCATCTCCTATCAGCAATCAACCGCATTTAGAACACGAGTTGCTCCAACACCTTCTAGATCATTCTAGTACTCAGCTCTATTACAATCCTATGTCCGAGGTAGTTGATATTGGTAAACTCCAGTCTGTTACACGGGAGCCGATGTACTTACTCCAGGTAACTCCTTGGCTAAACTTACTTAGCTGATGTTCTCACTAAACTAAGTGACTACTAACTCCTAACTGCTCGCTCCCTACCTTGCAGCGCCTTTTATACTGGTTAACAGGTGGCGCTAGGAGCGCAAGATATTTCTTCTAGAAGTAGACTAGAAGTAGACTTGCTAAGCCTGATCCTTGATGGATTATATAACACGAGAATATATTAAAAGTGCTAAGCTATTAGTACATAACCAATAAATTCAATGAAATTTTCCAAACTCAAATAATCATGGAAATCCATTCCTTGAGCCTAATTCTGGCCCATATTAAAATCTAAACCATGAAATATATACCCGGTATTACAAAATCATTGAAAACATGTTTCTTGTGCTCAAATCAATTAATGTGGATCCACAAAAATAGGGTTTGTTTACAAACAAGTGCAAATATTACCATCTCTTGTGGCATTCTACTTCAGTTTGAGCCAGTTTTCACAGCTAATACTTTACCACTGACTCATCTAACATGTTTCCATACTATTCTGAGTTTTGAAAATTTTGTCTTTTTTGTTTTGTTTTTGGCTCCCTTTAATTCCCTATTCCTCTTATTAGCAGAATCAAAGCTGATTGCACCTACTGGTACTCATTTAGAAGCTACGGGGCTATGTGATTAAAACAACCACCGAAGCGCGGGAAGAGGTGCACTCTTCAGGCACAGACGGCTTCTATCCGTCAAAACATCTGCACGGAGAGTACCGTCAACACGCCAGGAATCAGCGAGCGAGTAAACGGACTGCACTTCCGGTGAGGCCACGCAGCGAGAAGCGAGGGTGGGGTTTGTTCCTTTACAGAGTCCTGTAAGGTAAGAGGATTAATCTCGTATTATTAACGTACATAACGGAACAATTAAAGCATTATAAAGTCAATAGATCAAATAGTTTCTTTCGTTGATGATCAGAGCAAAGGCAGGGAAGCAGAGCCTCCAATTCAGATACCCCACCAGTTTCGAGACAATTGTCTACTTTTAACTTTATCAACTTTGTTTGATTAGTGGTCACTCCCACTCCCAGTGCTACCAACTTACTATAGTATTACTACTAGGAGCTCTATCTAGTCTACAGGTACTTTTTAATTGTTAAATTCTGGGGGATTATGTAGATAATAATATTGTAGCGCTCCCTCAGTCAGGCTACGGCACTGGGAGGACCGTGGCGATCTGTAGATCTACTCACTAGACTAGTCCGTGGTTCAGTGGCGATAGTTGACAAATAACCAGACAATCATACTTTTAGCAAGGGTGCCCACGCAGGTATTATAAGGTCTTAAAAGGTCTTATTTTGGTTTTGGCATTTATAAGGCTATAAGAAAGGTCTTATTTTTGGTTCAGAGGTCTTAGAAAGGTCTTATTTTGGGTCAATCTCAATTGATTAGGCCAGGCTAAAAAAAAAAAAAAAAGTGCCGACTGGGGGTCTTTTTTTTTCATTTTCAAAAAAAAACAATTTTTGTTAGAAAAAATTTAGTACTTTCCCTACCCAAAAAAAAACTAGAAAAAAAAAACCCTGACCGTCCGACTGGCCCTTTAAAAGCCAGTCGGTCCACCAGAAACAATTTTAAGGCTGGCCTTACTACAAGATATATTTTTCCCTCCTGTCATTTCAATGATTACTTATCTTTTGTAGAATGTTTAAATAGGTCATAAATCTTCTTTAAAAAGTCGTGAAAAGGTCTTTATTTTGGGGGCCGTCCATAAATGACGTCATGCTATTTTTGACCATTTCGGACCCCCCCTCCCCCCCTTTGTCATGCTTTTACTATAGGAATGTATAGGGGACTGGACCCCCCCCCCCCTCCCCGGCGCATGACGTCATTTATGGACGGCCCCTTGGTACCCGACAAGGTATTATAAATTAATAAAGGTCTTATTTAGCCACCGTCTTATTTTGATGGGCACCCTGTTTTAGGAAAAATCAAGTTTATTGAAAAAACTCTCTGGTGATACAACACTTCAGGCTAAATTCCAAATAGACAAGCCAATTACAAAAATGGGCTAGGAACATGGTCCTCAACAAAAGTCAAAACTTTGTCAAAAGCCAGTATTTACCCCTTCAGGACAACGGCAGTCACAGACAAATGTACAGAGTCTCAGGCTGGAAATACCTTCTTAGCCAATACTTATCCATCAGCCCAAGTCAATCTCAAGCTGGAGGTACCTTCATGGTCAATCCTCCAATACCAAAAAGTCTCAAGCTGGAGCTACCTTGAAGGTCAATCCTCCAGTAGACTAATAAAAGAAGACCCGCGGGGGTCGTCAGAGGGTGGCCGTACAACCCATAAGGGAGAGTCACGAACCAAGGGCTTTGCCCTCGATTTGTACGATCCCCATGGTGGCCATACGACCCATAAGGGTCCTACGGTCACCCAAGGACGACCCCAAAGGGTCTTCTATATTTTATCACCCAAACAAAGTAATAAATAATCTTAATACAGGGTTCCCACGCAGGTCTTAAAGGTCTTAAAAGGTCATAAATTGATTTTCTCAAATTTAAGGCTTTATAAAGGTCTTAAATTTGACCGTTTTCTAGCTAGAGGTCTTAAAAAGGCCTTAAATTGAATTTTTTGAGAAGATAAAATGAAGTTACCATGAAAATTCCAAATCCCACTTTTAAATGAGTACATTTAATTGAAATTTAATCCTATAATATATTCTGAAATTTGTCTTTGCACGCGGTCGGTAGGTCTTAATTTTTCCGAATCTTGGTCTTAAATTTGTCTTAAAAAGGTCTTAAATTGATTTTCAAAAGTGTGTGGGAACCCTGTATTAGTAAAATACATATGAACTGAGGAACAGTACATACAGCTTGTCAATACGCACTGCCCCTTATACGCACCAGTCGTCGGCCGTTTGGGTGATAAAACAAGGGACACACTCTTAGGTACCCTATTGGTTATAACAACCCTCAGCTGGAAAATCTACTCAGAGAGCTCCCAGAATCCTTATGGATAGTCACAATTGGGGCTACTATGAATGGTCAATCCTCCACTGGATCCCAACACAAGCTTCTCAGGCAGACTCAACTGGTAAACCAACACTCAGCTGGAAAACACTCTCAATGGACTTTAGAATAGTCTGTTTACCTCTCACCAGCAGTGATA
The DNA here is from genome assembly GCA_936440205.1 of Lepidonotus clava. NCBI lineage: Eukaryota > Metazoa > Annelida > Polychaeta > Phyllodocida > Polynoidae > Lepidonotus > Lepidonotus clava. The sequence goes on along the minus strand of OW387140.1, from coordinate 22,451,416 downwards.
ATGTTAGAAAAACTTAGAAAGGTCGTATCCATCATTTCAAAATTATATTACAATATCTGTTTCTGATTTTATGAATTCAGCCATAATATTGTACGATAATATTTTCCGGATAGTCATCTTAAAAATTGAATTATAAAATATTTTAATTTTGTGTAAATTAACTTATTATACTGAAAATAAATCCATGGATTATTTCAGATACGACCTTATGTCACTCACTAAAAATTGAAATTCTGAAGATACAACTTTTGCTTACTGGTTTATAACATTTCAAATATTTGGAAAATTGAAAAATTCCAAGATTTCCAGATAATTTACGGGTGGGGGAAGCATGTCAGAAATAATGAAAGAATTTTTTTTTGAGATATGACCTTATGTTACTCAGCCAACAATATGTTTGTGAAGTAAAGTAAAGCAAAATGAATGTTTCTAGATTTTTATTTAGTGATAATATCTATTGCATTGATATATTCATAATTAAATAACTAAAAGAAAAGTTCAAAATAATTTCCAACTTTTAGGGTAGGGCCAAAAATTAGGGTCGCTAGGGAAACCTGAACACAAGTTGTTTTTATTGGGCTCAGCTAGGCCACCTCCTGTTGTTTATCAAGACATCCACCGGCATGAACTACACCAAACACGGGCCATCATTATGGTACTTAGACAAGCACCTAAACATGGCTAAAATCCATATCAGTGTCATGGATATGGGGGAGGGACCTTCTTAGGTTGATTAGATATCAGCTGATAACTTTTGATTAAGTCTTGTAGAATGTAACGGTAGACACCATCAGCAGCAAACACGAGGGACGCCATTACATGGGTCACAGTGGCATCCTTTCAGAAATGGTTGATTTTGAACTTAAAAATGGCCAGAATAATAGAAATAACTTCAGCATATCTTAGAAAACATTTTTGGGCAACTTTTGTTGGCAGGACAAGTCTAACGATCAGGTATTTCTGTCAATTCAAAGATGACAACTAGGACAGATTCAATCACAAGTCACAAACAAGTGTGACCTAAATAAAAAAAAATTCACAAGCTTTGGTCTCCTCCTACAACAGTTGTTCCATTTGATCAGGGATGATCAGTGGCTTATCCTTGTCATCCTTTGGATCCTGAGGCCCCTCCAAAGCCTGTACCTCCTTTTCAGATAGAGTATGATCCTCCGACTTCCGAGCCCCATATTTTAGTTTGATGGTGTGCAACTTGTGACTCGATCATTATGTCGGATCGCTTCACAAATGTCATATAGAAAAAAAAAAGATGGTAAACATTTAAAGTGTCTAATATGCACACATTTGTGACAAAGATACATTGTTTTTATATTTTTGTGAATCAAGTGAAAATATGTAGACTGCAGTGCGACATAAAGTATGATCAGAGCATATCATTTTGACTGGTTGGCGAAGCAAAAACAACACGTTTGATTGAACAAATGCATTCCGTTAGTGTGCTTTAGCAGCCTACTTGAAATATAATGACAAGTGGATTGTGCTCAAAGAAGTGCTGAATAATGTTACCAGTCTAATGTACTAACGATATTCTGGCCATTATCCAAATAAAAACTTTCTAGGAAATATATTGATATATATTTTTATACATAATATACGAATTGAATGCATTTTTCAGACACCAACAGCAGCCGACATGAACTAGTCTCAGCAAACTATGCCTGACATAGGCTGTCTACCTCGCATTTATATCCGCCAGATATCCAACTGAAGCCAAACTAAGGTGAGTTATGTTTACTGGAATGTGAAACTTGTGTTTAATTGAGTGAGTGTTGGGTGTTTAACGTCGTACACAGCCAGGGTCATTTTCACGGCAAAAACCAGTTGGGACGAATTCTGTCTTTTGTGATCGAATCTATGAGATGAAGGTGACAGGGCAGGCAAACAGCAGGGGATCAAAACCTGGAAATCATCTTTGCTTTACCTCATCCCTTAGTGAACCACAGCACCAACCGGGAATTGAACCCAAAGAACCACTTGATCAGTGCTGGGTCCACCCTATTGTCTCCTCTTACGATCAGCAGGGCCTACTGGGGGCCTATTCTTACCCGACCTCCACAGGAGTAGCTAAGGATAGATAGATTCTGGTCTATGGGGTGTGCCAGAGGCTACGAGAGAAAAATATGAATTAGACTGAATCGACAACTTTTTTTAGATATGAATCCAGTTTTCAAACAGTAAGCATCGTAACATCCCGTTAATAAGTTGCTACTTATAATCGGGAGTAGGGACAATTGAGGCACGTCTGCAGAAGAAAGATTAAGTTAACAAGTTATTGTACATGTAAACCCAAGTTGGTGTAAAAAAAACGCACAAATTTGTCCGACTAACCGTAGGGCTGTTGCAGGAAAACATTTACCGATTGAGTAAACATAGCCAGTGAGTGTATACATAAGGTCGTCTCCAACAAAATCATTGGAATAAATACCACAATCAATCAACGTATGCTAGTTATTGATTTGGCAATCATCAAACACGGCTGACAGGGACGCTTTTGAATGAAATTGTATCCTAAATTAAAATATCAGATGAGACCTGATACTCAGGGGCTATATTGTGATGCCTGTGTTGCAGCTTTACGCAGTAATAATGGGAGGGATGGGAGAGGGGGGGGTGCATAGTGTTATGCAACCGTCAATTTAAAGATTATTCTCCCAAAACGCTCCCTTCCTTATCGAATTAACAGATTCACCACTATTACGTCAGATTTCACCACCATTGATACAGCAAATGTTGACATTGTGGATTATTGCTATTAACTCTGATATCTATCTTTTTGAGTTAATACTTTTTTACCGATTTATGGCACTTTTCACCAGACTTTTCTACGTTTCAAATTGGTTGACGGCCACTGGAGGTTTCGAAAGACCACCTAAAGGGTAGTGTTAGTGGATGTGTGTCCTACCCATATTTTACCAAGAACATTATATTATAATTTTTGTATGGATGATAAAAATAAGGGATGTAACACAAATTACTGTCGTTCTCTGGGTTGCTACGCAACTTGGTCTATACTCTAGATAAATCAGAGTATGCAGTTGTCGAAAAAGGCTGAAAACTTTCCCGTTTGAAACATGGCTGTAGTGGGGACTCACTGGTATTAACTAAGTTCATTTTGACTGTCTGGGGGTTTGGACTGAAAATCCGTCTGGAGAGTGTAGTTTTAACATAGATTTTCTATGGTGGGGGTTCCCTTTTTAAAAAAGCCCTATTCTGCTAGGTGGGTCAACAGATGTCTTCATTCCGAAGAATCTATTTTTAGACTTGGGATATCCCTTTCGTTTTTTGCTGCGGTTGGAGAGTGTTGATGGGGGTAAGGAGGTGAAGGGTGCAAAGGGGCAACATTGGTCGTGTCATTGGTCATGTCATCAATTATGTTTTCCGCCATGTCATTGGTCATGCCATTGACCATGTCTTCGGTCATGTCTTTTTTGTTTCCTAAAAGAAAATTGCACAACCGGAGTTCTTCGGTTTTCTTAACCTGATCATCTGATAGATACGTCAATCATCTCGAACCAGTAGTATCATAGAGCATATCGAGTTTATGGTAATTAAACATGTAGAATATTTATTAGAATCCCGTGGCCAAAGTCAGCTGACAATCAATGTAAGATAGGTCAAGGCAAAAGGGTCTTTGGAGAATGAAATTTATGATGCCAGCTGACTCTTGCATACTCTCACTCTCAGCCCTTTAAAGTGTCTGGAATTTGACATTTTGTAGCTAGAGGCCTTAAAAAAACCTTGAGTTGATTTTTTTTTGAGAGGTGAAAATGAACTTGTCTTGAAATTTACGCTAACTGCAAATTTACATCAAACTAAATGTTTTCTTTGTACATGGTCGATACGTCTTTCTTTTCCCGAACCTTGGTTTTAAATAGGTCTGAAAAAGGTTTTATATTGAGCTTTAAAAATACGTGGGAACCCTGTACTATCCAATGAAAATGATATAAACTACCACAGCGGGCATGCCCTAGCATATGTAATATTATCATAATAGTGTGAATTACCAATCTGATCATTGGATTTGGGAATTGGACCTTTTTGTGATCAGATGGGTCTCATAACAGGTAAGGAAAAACGGTATTGTGTACTTATGTGGTGTGCACACGCTCAGTTTCTGTTCGCCTGTTAAACCGTTACTTTGGACACGCCAAATCTGTACTGAGGTGGTAGATTTTGTTTTTCCTTCTTTCCGCTGTTCCACTTCTAAAATCATGAACGCCTCCTTTTAATTTCAACAGGCATAATTGAAATATAATAGTGGTGACGATCTAATAACATATTCTATGACGTCATAACAATGTTTGACAGCACCGTTGAAAAATATATCACAATATAATATGCCGTGTTATACTAATCTTTATGAATAACAATGTATTCATTAATTCACCCTTCCACGGATGGACGATTTACACTTTTTAAGCAACTGTAGGTTAACTTGAACTTATTTTGTCGACAGAATGTTTTTCTCTTTCTTGCTACCATGTTGTAATTGTATCCTTAGTATATTCTGTCTTAATAAGATGTAGTAACTGGTTCGGAAGTAGGACTGAAAACAGATATTAGGGAGTTTCAGATCCTCCAAGGCATGACATAATGCAAACGTAACATATGTTCTATCTCAGATTGTTTAAAGTATTTCAAAAATATTTTTTTATTTGTGTAAAAGTACACCCCAATCAAACATGATGATTTCATTACAATCACCAAGTTTTGCACATTTACCCCTAAATATCATTCCATAGATTAGGGATACGTTGACGTATCTAATAAATGCATTGTGGGATCTGAAACTCCCTATTGTGTGCAAAAGAACTTGTGCAGACGGTCATAAAAACGGATATTGTAATCAACATTAAATAACCGTGAACATGTGGTTCTAAGCTGATATGTGCCTGTACATGAGCCAGCATATTCCCATATAAAAAAGGTAAGAGTAATCTACCTGGTGATACCACCAGTAGGTTTGCAGGGTCTGGTGAGCCAGGTTAGGACAGGTCATTCCCCACTACACCTCCCCCAGAGAAGGATTAACACGTGTCTTATCGATATCTATGAGATAACCTAGCACGGACGGATCCAGCAATTTTAAAAAGGAGTGGGGGGCACTTTTTTTCTACATAAAAAGAGAAGCACACAAATATTCAGGGAAAGGGAGGGTCGCGCGACCCCACGCCCCTCCCCCTCAAGATTCCGCCTATGAAGTCAGGGCCTTATATAATAATGTGATTTTAGTTTTTGATTGAGATAATTATCTTTAACTTGAAGGTGTGTTGTGACGTCATATGCACAACGTCTATGGTGTGGGTTAGGCAAAGGGAGCAGGTTAGGCAAAGGGAGCACATTTCAATCGGGTTATCACCTGCATCCACATATAACATGTTAGCTACAATTATCACAAATGCTGCACTACTAATAACGGATCTCAACAAGATTCACAATACCAATATTAAAGGGGATATGACCTATATAATTCAAATAGTCATGTAAAATATTTACTTCTCTATAACATCGTTACAACTAAATCCAAGAGCTGACCAGTGTAAAGTATCTTCCTTTTTAGGAGTTGAAAAAATCATGTATTTATAAAAACAAAACAAGTTAATCACTCTTAAGGACAATCACGCCATTATAGATCTAGTACTCAGATTTTCTCAAAATTTTCCAGAATGCAAGTTTTACCTCTAAAGGTTCCAAAATGATAAAAAAAAAATCATGTGCCACCATGGAAACTTTTCTGTGAAATCAGTTTCTTTGTGTGGTGTTTTTGAAAAAAAATCTAGTATTTTGAAAGACATTTAAACAATATCTTAATTCCATATCATTTTCAAATAAAAGATAGGACAAACAGACTGAAGTCAGCAATGAAAAGACATAGATGTTGGCAAGTGAATAAGAGAGCATAAAGAAAAATTTCATGAGGTAATATGCATTTTAATCTTTGAAATCTTCAAATTAAATTTGTAAAAAATTGTAAAAATATGAAAAAATATGAAAATAAGTATGCATACAAAAAAATTGAATACCCAGAAAATCTTAAAATCAATATATATTGTAGAGAAGGCTATAGGCTATTATTTAGAGTCAGAAAAATAGGGGGTAACCAGATGAACTTGGCCAGAAAAGCTGATTATTCATTTTGAGACCTAAAATTTCTTAAAATGGGTATTCTTGAGTTTTCTCCATAAATTCACCTAAAGATTTACATGACAGGTAATTTTGATATTTTGTATTACGTTCAACACACTCACAATCATATAGAAGTATATCATATCATTATATATCATGAATTAAAAGAGCAACAGAAAATAAACTAAATTTTTCCTTTTTAAAACATTTTTCAGAATTTGCAAAATTCCCACAAAATTGGTCTTATTTGGCCATATTTATCTACAAAAGTATTCCTGGTAAACTATTTTTCAATTTCAATTATGATAGACTAAACATTATTGAGCATTTCTGCAAGATTTGAGAACAATTGAAGGACTTTGATTTTTTCATTATCTTGATAATGGCGCCATTGTCCTTAAGCCTTTCGTACTACCGTATATATTTATTAAATAGCTAAGCCTTTCGCGCTACCGCTTACATTTATAAAATAGCTCCGCCATTTCAAAGGTTATTAAATAAATCATATGGGTGATTTTATCAGGAATCGTCCATTATGATATCTCCATCGTGAATCCACAAACGAATGTAGATCTAATCTACATTGTTGATTCAAGTTTCAATGCCAACTGAAATATAGGCTCTGATTTAAGCCTCGTAATCTATGGAACATGTATAAGTCGGCGGCAGACAGGATCAGCGAGATCTTTCAACAAGATTATGAATGTAAAAATAGGGGGGCCCTTGCTTAATTCATCATAAAGTGAATTCGCAGATTTTTTTTTCAATACAGATACATTATTTAATAATCCGTGGAAGATCTTTTAAAAAAACTAACTTTTAATGTATACAACTAAAGAATTAAATTACCGAGAATTGATATCTTTTTATGTATCACTTTGATTAACTCTATATCTCCCGGTAATCATAATCGATCTTACCCACATTTACGTTTCATGCTTACGTTGACTACTAACAAATAGTACTTTACTCTTTACAGAAATTTAGACGAGTGTTGAATTTTTCATGAATAAATATCTCCTCTCCTTCGTTACAGCTCCCATGATGCAGACGGTGGTGGCCCAGTTCCACTCGCGGACCGGGCGCTGGGTGTTGGTTCTGCTGGTACTTCTCGTCGTCTACATATACGTCCAGCTGTCCCCACCGGCCACCAGCACCGAGCCGCAGGTGGACCGCACTGAGCTCGATAAGTTAGAGCAGCTGCTGAAGGACACCTTCCAGCCCCGGATAGACCGCATCGGGCCCCAGGAGCGCGTGGAGGAGAGGTCTTACCACGTCAATACTGAAGGTGTAGCAAGCCGGACCACTGTAGGTAATGGCCTACGCCCGACCACCAGACCTAATAACAACTGGCTGCTCCGGCCGACCACCACTTTACCGGCGTACATCCGCCGGGGTAGCCCGAGCGGCCACGTCAAAGTAGCGCCCTCCGGTGACAGCAGTGGGAACGCTGCCGGTCTGCGGACGGTGACGGACACGGGCGTGAGGCTGCAGGACGTGCCCCAAGTCCACGCCCAGGGCGCCAACTGTGCCAAGCTTATAGAGGGCGATCCCGGCGAGATTTACACTGCCCAGGAGTACCAGAGAAAAACGCCGAAGATACCTATTCGAGACGCTGACTATATTCACATGGCTGAGAACTGTGCCAAGTTCCGACAGGACCGCCTGTACATGGAGAGGCCCTTCTCGGAGGAGGAGGCCAGCTTCCCCATCGCCTACAGCATCCTCACCTTCAAGGACTTTGAGCAGACAGAGCGCCTCCTGCGCGCCATCTACAGGCCGCAGAACTACTACTGCATCCACATAGACAAAAAGTCGGCGCTCGACGTACATCGGGCTGCTGAGGCAGTGTCCAAATGCTTTGACAATGTCTTCCTGGCACCACGGCCGGTGGATGTGCAGTGGGGCTGGTTCAGTGTACTCGAGCCCGACTTGCAATGCATGGAGGAGCTGTATAACAACTACCGAAAGTGGCGTTACTTCATTAACCTGACGGGTCAGGAGTTCCCCCTAAAAACCAACCTCGACCTGGTGCGCATTCTAAGAGTGTACAATGGTTCCAACAATATGGAGGGTACAGTCGCAAGGTAGGTTTTTTGGCTTTCTTTTAGATTATTTTTAATCATGAAACATAAAAGAAACTAGACGTTGTATAGTTTTTCGTTCAGAATGGGGCAACCTCAATAAACTGAATCATAGTTGTATTGAACATAAAGATAAGTCTAGGTCATGAGTGTGTCATGAAGATCTACTTAAATGGTAATTTTACACATATCCCACTGAGGCTTCACGCCTAGATTCCTTTATTCTAAACACACTAAGTTGCTGCCATGATGGCATTGATTCTCTCAATAAGTTTCATTATGGTACTTGAATCCTTGACAAATGCCTTGGCCACTAAGCCTGTCTATGGTTACCAGAGCTAAAGCTGTTATCCCTGGCACTGTTCCATGTAACTTGTGGACCATGGATATACATGCTCTTAAGTATCTCTATGGTGAGACCCAGCGCCATATCTACGTCATAAGGTTAGTTGTAGATCTCAATGTTACTTCCGGGAGCGTAGGTCTTTTACTTAGTCTTTCCTTATGCACTAAATAATTATTTAATAATATCATATTGCAGGATGAACCCTGAGAGAACGGAGTACGTCCACGAAGGCTTCTTCCCCACGTCCCAGAGGAAGAGTCCGCCTCCACCAGGGGTGACCATCACCAAGGGGTCGGTGCACATCACCGCCTCCAGGGCCTATGTGGACTACGTGCTCCACAACCAGATGGCGCTCAAGTTCCGTGACTGGGTCAAAGACTCGGGCGTTCCGGATGAAACCTTCTTCTCCTCTCTCAACTACAGTCCCCAGCTCAATGTCCCAGGAGCCTATAAAGGTAGGTCCAGCAGCGGCCCAAAGTTGTATTCCTGTCCATTTCTGTTGTATTTGTGAATGTAAGAAAAATCTATGTGTGACGGTGTTTGAAGCTTGTTTCTAAAGTCTAGATGGAAAGGATGGGCGTTAGAAAGGTAAAATGGAAATGCATGTACATATTAAAGGAGATTGATTGATTCTTTTATACAATCGAGTCAATGTAATTTCTGTGTTTGAAATGATATCACACTCAGATCGTAGCAGACTGTTTGAAAATGTTGTTTAGAATGCAAAGATGATAAATGTGGTTAAATGAATAAAAAAGAAAAAAAAAGAAGAAATATAATCTGGATTACCTAGTCCGTTTTGACCAACAGCATTGTTGTTGAAGAAAGTATTCTTGTTCTAAAGACATGGACTTCATTCAGGTACCTTGAATGTATCGATGTCTTTCAGTATAATATTAAGATTTCAGTGGCTGATTTACACCAAGTAATTGAATACTTGTAATTGTTTTAGTAAAACCCTTTTTGTATGTTCTGTAATTCAATAGGCAGAGGACAAACTGGGTAAGGTTAGGATTAATGGGAGGTTAATAGCCTCGTATGAACACTTATGTGTACAATATTGACTTTTGTTTTTCAGTCAGTGCTACCATAAACTAAACAGTATGTTTTACCATCTAACAGTGTTGTTTTGTTGACGTTTTGATTCAAAAAGTTAATTACTGTTTGCATTATTATTTACCACGGTCGTTGTTGCTTTTCCCGATGTGAATTGTTTATCATTGTGCTATACTTTCGACGAGTTTCTATTAACGGTAAAACGTAATCAAGGAAACGTTTAAGAAAATACTTAAAGCCACATTGATTAGTCTTGCAGTCAGTGTTACACTGATACTATTGGTTACCATCCCACTCACCACCATCCCTTCTCCTACCGCGAACAATACAGCGCACAGGAAAGTATTGCTTTCAACGAATACTTTCCGTGGTTTCTTACATAATTCATTATACATGTTTGGAGTGGAGGTGGGGTGGCTATGTACGATGTAACTGTTTATGTCCAGTTGCCAATTATTTCTTTCATTTAATTGCATATTCTGTCTACTTGTTACTCCTTCAAATCTGTTGTTCTTCTGGTCACTTCTTCATTTTGCATCTAATGCCACAATATGACACTTATTTCTCCGCAGGCAGGCCCGAGACTGACCCTCACACGAACGCCTTCATGACCCGGTTTAAGAACTGGGGCATGTGGCCCTTTGACTACCCGTGCAGCGGCCAGCGAATACGTATGATCTGCATCTTTGGAGTGGGCGACCTTCACATCCTGTCCCGTCGGCCAGAGCTCTTTGCAAACAAGTTCTATCTCACAAACGAACAGTTGACTCTCGACTGTCTGGAGGAACTGCATTTCAACCGCACGCGGGAGGAACTCCAGGGTACATTGTCCTTTGATACCAGCTACTATAAGCAGTTGGATTTTGTCAAAAATCACGTATAAACCTGTTTTGAAACGACCAAACTCTTTGAACGTCGAAACACAAATACTGTAAATGAGTTGCAACGGTTAGGTATTAACGTGAAGAGGTACATGTAAATATTAATTTATCAGCGTGTCTGAAGATAAGATGACTTATCTTACGTGTGTTGAAGACAGGTTATGAAGGTTAGGTACGCGATGAGCATGTAAAAAAGAAAAGGAATAAGTTATGTATGAGAAACTTCACTTAATCATTGATGTTTCTGCTACAGTGGACATTAATTGAGTATGAAGAGTAACAGAGTAAAGAGTCAGGATGTGAGAATGGTAAAAGCCAACGACTTACAATTTTTGTCTTGAATTATGTCCCGATAATTGCCAAATCATTGTTATATACTAGCAGTGTTTTCCTCTGCAATTTACACATAAACCAATTACAGTGTTACGATTTAAAGTCCCGGCCTATTTACACGGCCTTCCTTGATAAGGTACATTTCAGACCACGGAACCATGTGGCAAACCATGCCCTTACATTGAATTGCAGACATACCAAGAATATTCTCTCTATAATGTTGCATAGTTAGATTGGCTCTATCTTTGAATATTATGCTAAACCAGAAATACATTATTGGTTGATATCTGCTATACAATATTGTGGAAGTTTTAGTATTCTAGTATTGAGCAGCATTACGTAACTGGTTAGAAGGGGGAGAGGGGCGGTATCCTGTGACCGGATCATATGTCTGTCTGCGAGACGATGTGGAAGAGCCCCGATTATAATAAAACTTAGTAGTAGGTTATATTTGAACTTCTTTATTAACTTACATGGGATCCCAGTGGTTTATTTTATATCATATCTTTACATTGAGGGTGTTAATTTGACTTCACCACATCTTAAGGTGTGAAACCTATTTGACCATATCATATGTAACTGTGTACCCCTGTTTGTTCAAGATAATCAAAGCTGTAAAAACTATTTACAAATGTGTCATGTGATATACGTGTAGGTACACAAAGCCATGTACATAAATGTTATATTTTGATTGACTTCCATATTGTATATGTGTAATTAAACAAGGAAAAAAATAACGTAACATATATATACATCTATATGACGAAAGGAAAAAAGATGTCGAATTTAGTGTCAACTAACCACAACTAACCCCTACGATTCGGTTTTTGAAATATCAGCATCATAAAAGTGTTTTGGTTTAGGTATTTTTCGGTCTGATTATTCAATATTACCATCCCAGTTGATTTTTTCTAGGAATCTGGTAACAAATACTCTCCTCACATGATAAGAGTCATTCTACCATGTAAGTGAATGTTCCATGTAAGGTCGGTGCTCCAATGATTTAAGTGGTTGCTTTTTATACATATAATTATATGTAAATAGAACTGGGGACCCCTTTGCCCTTGAGTCTGACATACTGCCGCCTACACCATTATATTGCAGTCCCAATAAGTATCCCAACTAGATATCAAGGTGCTTTAATAGTTCTGTAATTTTAATCAGAGTCCACCGTACTTACAGTTCACCTAAAAAATTCATAAAGTAAATGTAGTGAAAAAGGTGCAGCATGACAGGTCGTTCATAATATTAGCAGGAAGATTGTAATTAACTCGAGATCGTAAATGTCGATAAAGTTTTTTGACATTTTACTTTTGAGAGATGGTATGCAATAGTATACCTTTGCATGAGTGATCTCAAGAAGGTTCTCGTGATGAAGGTTCTCTTGATGAAACCAAAGTTGTATTGTATATTTTTAGTTTTAAAACCTAGTCTTACATTTACATTAGGCTTCTTGACTAATATTCATTTGTTAAGGCTTTGAGGCTAGAATAGACAAGTTTTGTTGGATGAATTATCGTCAGTTCTCACCATTTAAAGACCTGTCAAATAATATTTTACTCAAGTGTATACTTAAACGCACCATGTTAACTTGCAAACATGGAACGACTCATTATGCTATGAATCAAGTTTGTCTCAACTGTAATATGTTTCAGTTAGTGAACTCTTTTCATCCAACATCCTATGAAAATTGTCCCGAAATTGTAGCTTTCAATAGTGATATTCTACCCGCGATTACAAATACATCGCCATGGCTTTAAACGTATTACTGTGCAAATTATGTGTATGAACTCGGTTTTCAATCATTAGCCTTGAATGAAACTTTATGTATAGGTGTCCCTTTAATGATTTGTGCATGTATAGCTGTCCCTTTAATGATTTGTGCATTGGAAAATACAGAGATGCCATTTTTCCTACTTTTGTAGGATTTCCTACTTTTTGGTGATTTTGGATTGCACAACCAATTTTTGCCTACATCATTTTTTATGTCTGTTTTTTTTATAGTATTTTTGCATTAGTTTCATGTTATTCCAATACAAATTCAGTGTCAGATCACTATTCCTCAAGGTATTTCCCTCCTAGTTTATTCTAGAAAAAAAGTAGGAAAATGATTTCTTACTCTTCCTACTTCTTTATTAGTCGGGAGTGGCATCTCTGAAAATAACATAGCGTTATTATATATTTAAATCAAGTGGTATCTTGCATATTACCCTCTTTGTAAAAAGCACTCTTCTCAATGGAAATTAGTGTAGCATTATTAATGTTTATCTCATCACAGTGGTTCTGATTACAAAATCCAATCTGAAAAAGGCATAGTGTCTTTGCAATTGGTATAAAACATTTTTTTTGCTGCTAAAATTATATCCATATTTAATTACTACTTCAGCCTTGTGAATAGAATCTTGCAGAATAAGTACAGTAAATGCGCCTATGGCTTTGTAATTTTGTGTGCACTTACTCAGAAAGCTGCCAAAAATAGTGGACAACCAATATGTCGACTTGATACTATACTATATGCAAATCATAGATGTTTCATGTACAAGCACGTTCGTTTTGGTTTTCCAACTTTTCCATTAAATTTTGTAGAATTCAATAATTGTGTCAAAATGTTAGTCCCGTAGGGTGTCCAGTTATATTCTCGTGAACGTTCATCATAACGCATAACGTACCTGCACCATCTACTATTATGTTGCGTTGACTATTGAATTAGAGCAGCAAACACAAAATGTACTTACCACTTAAACAAGTCCAGGTAATGACTTGGAAAGATCATCGGGTCATTTACGTAACTTACAAAGGTAACACATGGTATACATTATTTACGAATAGCATTTATTTTTGTTTTTGTAGATTAGTTGTGATCATTTCTAGAAATATATCTTGATGTAAGTTCAGAATTTTTTTAAAAAAAATACTATGTCTCATGACGGAAGAACTGGCATTGGTTTAATGCATAGAGGTTCTTTGGTGTACCTACAATCTGTTACTCTCGTGAATTATATATCTTTGTATATAGATCGCGTATTTATTGACGCTGTAGATGGTGCGTCATTTAAAGTATTCTTATGGCATCATCTCACAGAAAAGTGGACAAAATAGACACTTTGATGATTAAATGGATATTTTAGCTTGAACTGAACTGGGAAGTGCAATCAGTATTAAGAGCTATCGTTGAATTGCAACGGCTACCTATTTGGAATCAATGTTTGAATATGTAGTATGGGTTTAATTGAACGACATTAGTAAAGATTGAAATATGTCATTGTAAGTTCTACAAAGAATCAATTTTGTCATTTTTGAGGTTTGACACACAAAATGATAAGTGTCGGTCGTACTTAGAATAAAGAATCCTAGTGATATTTTTTGATGAAGCATCACATTCGTCTTAAATAATCTGTTATGTTCTCTCAGGTACAGGTACATTCTGGGATACAAACGTGCAGTTTTAAGGTGTTGAGATTGAGAGTTATACGCACATTAATACAAACTTTTAGATTAAGAAAAAAAATAGAGATCCTAGAAACTCTGTATTAATTTTAACATTCCAGTGTGAGATATTAGTTCTAATTTAGGACCTGTATTGTTTTAAATACAGCCGTTGTAACATAAACATGATATAGGCATTTTTTTTCATATTATCTCGTACAACAATAGTTTTGGCGACGCCCACTAAGTGATAACTGGTAGATGTGTTCCAAAAGTTCTTAAACTTTTACCATAGGATGTTCAGTCTATTGTAAGTCAATTGAGTTTGTAATTGGTTATGCAGTTTGTTTTATCTAATCTCATGTTAGTTTTTTTTGTAGCTATTGTCCCTTACCCTCTAACCCTTTAGCCCTAAACAACTATCAAAGTAGACCAGTGGTCCCCTGTCTTCTCATCGGCTCAGCCTAAAGTGCTTATCAGTGGGTATTGGGCGGCTCTAAATATTTAACACTAACCATGCCTGGAACTTAGATTTCTAGTGGCCTATAGACCTTGTGCAGACAGGGTCACGTGACCAGATTTTGGTGATCACCATGTGGTTTTCGCAACCACGTCATGGCTATGAAATATATTCACAATTTGTAGAAATTAATTGTTTATTGTGATTTGATAAGCTTCTTTTTGATAAAATAGACAAAATCTACAACATAGATGCTTTTGAAATGTAAATAATGGTAAATTTAAATTGATCACCAATATGGCGCCCATCCCATTTTGAGAGGTGTGACGTCATGTGCACAACGTCTATTGATTTTGTCTAAGTACACTCCTCTCGCCCCCCCCCCCCCCCCCCCTCCCTTCCAAAAACCTCTTTCTACCACCCCTCACGTCCACAATGACCCAGCACCACTGGATCACCACTTTTTGTACGGGCAGGGGCCACACGGTCTTCCAGAAACGGGATCAAGGGTGGGGTCAGAAGTAATTAGGTACATATTCAAGAGGGTGAATTACATTCAAACTAGAAAAAAATCAGACGTAAACACATTTATTGTAAGTACTTTCCTAGACTCAGAACAGAATGATTTCTTGGTGGTATCTGTAGAATAAGATTCTATAACTTGATCCTCATAGGTGTCATCTGTTTCCAACTTTTTCAGAATATCGAATTTATTCATTTTGCTTTGAGGATCAATTTCACAATACTCTTTACATGTTTCCATAAGGGTACAATTTCTATTTAAAATAATTTTGATATCGATTCTAAGCAATATAAGCATGAACATCCGGCTAAACTTTGATTATTAAGAAAATCTACTCAGCTACTGGGAGGCATCTCTGACTCCTACACATTCTCAAGCTCCCTTAGACCAATTTGTGAAGAAAGATGATTGCACACTAATTAATTTACTGTTTTTGTCAATTACTTTGTTTTAAGTACGGCCGTTTCAACCATGTATGGTTAAGCTTTATAAGGGATTTCTTTTTTTTAAATTGTTATTTACAATATAGTATTAAAGAACTAGACTGGGGTTGTCTCATATTACTCCGAAGGTAAGGAAACATGGGGCAGATTTAAATGAAAAATGTTATATGTAGCTGTGGTGATACTTATTGTTTTTAAGCAATGTCAATATTGTATGTGTATATAATCTTTACTATTGTACAAATTGCGGTTCAGTATATGTGGAACCCAACGATCTATTGGTAGTCCCTTAATGCAATTGTATAGTAACCATTATAGCTGTATTAGGAGTTATTAATTAGTCTGGTCATTAGTCATCGAATTCTCTTTGACCTTAATGACCGGTTACACAATGTGATGTTAAGCAATTAAAGGGTATTGGTCTCTAATAATATCGTTGTTAGACCATGCCTGAACCAAGTAGTCTCCATCCCTTCATATAAGGACCACCACTCTCACCCGCAGGTAGGTAAGTTCAGGTGGGATAGTGATAGGTTATTCAGCACTATGTGCGTGGCTGTTACATGTATGGGCTTAACAATTGCCCTTTTTTTTAATCCCTCCCCTAACTTTAAGACAACAGCAGTTGTGGTGACTAGCACTCATAGCCCATACAGCCTACTGGTAGTGAGAGGTTCTAGATTGAGGGAAGGGGGCCTAGTGTGAGTGGTTAATCAACTGTATGTCAGTCACTCAGTGCTTTAGGTTTAGAGTAAAAGATTATAAGGCTTTGTTGTCAATACTGCTTTACATTATTGAGACGGTTTATTGTATGACAATCACTCTCCGTACTCCATGCCTTCAATTTCTTTAGAGTCAACTATCGCTCATGCATGAGTGGAACTTTGATATCTATTTTGTTCTTGTTATAAAACTGAGAGGACTTTGATCATGCCGCTTCGTAAAAATTAGGTAATACGTCATATAGTTGCTCTTATTCTTAGTGCACGTTCATAAAGGACACCATGTCAGTTTCCCTGAGTATATCCAATGCTGTGTTCAAATACGCGTACCTGATATCAAATCTGAAAGATGTTTTCCTTTTTATCTGTGTCAAGTTATACCTTTCTTGTAACTGTCTGCAGTACAACGATACACCCCGGTATTCTCAGAATCTTTGAATTTATTTCATAACTCTGTGCTAGTTGCTATGTATTTCCGATTCCAAAAAAGTACCCGGAATGCACTTGCTAGGCAGTTAGATATCATGGACTCCGAAAATAAAAATATCCGTATAGAATAAATTGTTTATTATCTTCCTTGTATTTCTGTAATGCATATAAGAATGACTTTATTTAGTATCCGAACAAGATAGCCATGTCACTGGTTCAGTCCCAGCTTGTTTGCTATTTAGACTATCATAGTTGTAGCCCACCAGGCCCAATCCGCAACGTTCTTGCATTATGTTCCTGGGTGGTATCCCTTAGAAGCTGAACAGTTGTAAACTTACGTGAAGGCATGCAATTTCATTTTATTTTTCCAATTTTTGTGTTTTAAACCCCACAGGGTCGTTTGTGTCACTGGTTATATCCTATGGATTAAGTCACAAGTACAGTAGACACTGGTTCAAGGCGTCGACTGTAAACATGCATGATTTCCTGCTAGTTAATACGCGACATCAGTAATTCAGGGTGCGGACTCATTTGAGATAAATCAAGAACAATGTGGCATAGTTCCGACTGACATTGTCATGCCGCAGTACTGCAAAACCATTTGTTCAAGACAACACTACAGAGAGGCTTCTTTTGTTCTTGCTTTAATTGGGGACTTAATAATTTCGTTTGATATTTCAAATAAAATCTTATTTATTGTCTATCTGAATATGAATACCGTCTGGGTCGAGAATGGAAAAAGATAAAAGAAGATATGCAAGGAGCCAACGTGTCCATTTGTATACAGGTACAGCTCGGTTAGGGAGTTCGGCGTATATCAAAATTAGTGTTGTTCTCAGGTTATGGAGCTGAACCTTGCACAGCATGTAGAAAACATTACTAACCCCACATATATAATATAAGAACACGTGTATCAGCTTTCACTCTAAGTCATAGTTTTCTTTTTTTAGATTAGGCCTATGTAATTTTTTAGGATAGGTTAATCAAGAGAAATTGAGACGTGCTTCTCTGAATAAAAAAACATTTAAAAAATACGGCCAAATCTTCTCAGACCCAAAAGTAAGCTGTGCACACTGTTCCTATCTAAAGTAGGCTGCAGACACAATCGAACCCCGCCACTGATGAAAACAAATTTGACTGCGCTTGAGAAAACAGGGCGTTTGAGATAACATAGATCTATGGTTAACCCTGCCCAGTTAAAAGAAAATTAGTGTACGGGTCACTCTCCAAAAAAGTGCGCAGTTCCCTAAAATTTTGGGTCAAAATTTAAAGACTATCTATAATTTTTCATAACATTTTCCTATTTTAGAGTATTTGACAATTTTCATTTTTTAAAAAGGGAATTCCCATCGTTTATGATTTACTCATATTTTCTGGACTTAGAATAATTCTGAACTTCTGTACATTCAGAACCAATTGCAAGGTTTTAAAAATGGATTATCCAAGGACTTGATCAACTATATGCTATGAAAAATTATACTTTATAATATTCTTGATCCTTATCTTTACATGTGTTGTGATTGTATGAAGCACTCATTTTGGCTATATTTATTACTACAAATTTAAAAATGCTACTTACATTTTTCTTCACCATGATGACTTAATGGTTTTTTTTTTATGTTTTCAGTAATTTTTTGTCTTTAAGGACCTTCAACATCTAATACAGGACAATTAACCCCTATCTTACAAAATATCCTACTTCCCTTATCAGATATAATTATGATCTTTATCATATTCAAAAGTATTGTATTGTTTAAAGGGAATATTAGTCTCAATTTTTTTTTTTTAGGCGCTTGGCCTAGTTTTCTTAAAAGTAGATCTAGTTCTGTGTTTTCTTATTCGTTTCAAAACAATCTCAAAAAGCCCCCCCCCCCCCCCCCCACTTTTTTTTTGGCCATTTTTGACCATGAAATAAAATCTGAGGTCTTAGAATAAAAGTGTACTAATAGCTTAGCACTTTTAATATATTCTCGTGTTATATAATCCATCAGGGATCAGGCTTAGCAAGTCTACTTCTAGTCTACTTCTAGGAGAAATATCTTACGCTCCTAGCGCCACCTGTTAACCAGTATAAAAGGCGCTGCAAGGTAGGGAGCGAGGAGTTAGTTGGTTAGAAGTTAGTAGTCACTAGGTTTAGTGGGAACATCAGCTAAGTAAGTTTAGCCAAGGAGTTATACCTGGAGTAAGTACATCGGCTCCCGTGTAACAGACTGGAGTTTACCAATATCAACTACCTCGGACATAGGATTGTGATAGAACTGAGTACTAGAATGGTCTAGAAGGTGTTGGAGCAACTCGTGTTCTAAATGTGGTTGATTGCTGATAGGAGATGGGAGGTGGATTGATGAAGACTTATACATGGTGGCTTTGACTCGGGATGAGATGTTTATTGAATAAAAAACCTTTCATATTAAGAAGCTCCCTCATCGTTCATTTCTTTTGAACTGTTGGGAAGTGGACGGACAAACTTTAAAAGCAGTCTGAATTACTCAGGCATTCTGGGTAAACGACTCATGAAGACTTGGATATACACGAACATTACGCAGTCTTAAATCAAACATTAACAATAGTTCAAAAGTAAAAAAAAAAAATCCTTTCTTATTTATTAGATCTAGCTAGCCTAGATCTATATCTGTCTAGATCAAGGATCTAGAGACAGGCTAGGCCGGCCGCCTAGAATAATACGTCTAGAACAAGTCATAATGTCTGTCCTGGAGCGGAGCTTCCATGAGAGGCGAAATAGTCCTAGGAATTTGTCATTAAGTATGAATAGAACCATGTGAAAATGTCTATCAAATGTTGTTATGTCTTTATAATTATAAAAATACTAGAGATATAGGGGGAATATGGGTTATAT
This sequence comes from Lepidonotus clava, assembly GCA_936440205.1. NCBI lineage: Eukaryota > Metazoa > Annelida > Polychaeta > Phyllodocida > Polynoidae > Lepidonotus > Lepidonotus clava. The sequence goes on along the minus strand of OW387140.1, from coordinate 22,431,712 downwards.
CGCGCATGTGGGTTATATCGCGCAGCTCCACTTGAAAGCCTATAAATATGTTGAAATTGATCTGATCTGTATAATTTAAAAAGGAGCACGTGGAGGAATGTCTGCAGCACCCGTGGAATGCATAAACTGATGGAGTTTATTGTAGTAACTAATTGTTTATTCAATATGCATCTTATTACTGAGGCGGAAACTGTTGGCGAAAGTAAAAGATTTAAATGTTTTAAGCGTTTCCGCCTCAGTTTTAGAGTGGGCTCGCACTTCGAGGAGAGGGGAGGTGGACAGCACATAACCAGCGAAGAATATATGATTTAAAGGCTTGCTCGCCGGAACCAGCAAGTTGCGGAAAAGCAGGTGGACATCTGTCCCATCTTCATGTCCACCAAAAACATGTCCACCAGTTTGGAAAATGCAAATATCTCAGAGATTAAACACTAATAAATTCTAATTTTTGGTTTAATATTAAGAAAACATGTTATACTTTTCCTGAATAATGACAAATATTGACATATTTAGTGAAATCATGGTGGAATCATGGTTAGAAGTTTGGTTTTGGACTGCCATCCATGGTGGACATAGTGAATAGGGTCAGGATGCTTGAGCCTCTTTTAAATTTGAAAACTGTTTGGTTTAGAAATTATGTATTGACTAGGGCAAAGCTAGGGCTAGGAAAATAGGGCTGTTGTTTGGGGGTAAGGGGGTGAAGAGGGCAAAGGGGTGATGGGGTGATGTCATGGGGGATGATGTCATGGGGGATGATGTCATGGGGGATGATGTCATGGGGGTTGATGTCATGGAGTTATGTCATAGGGTGATGTCATGGGTGATGATGTCATGGGCGATGATGTCATGGGCGATGATGTCATGGGCGATGATGTCATGGGCGATGATGTCATGGGCGATGATGTCATGGGTGATGATGTCATGGGCGATGATGTCATGGGCGATGATGTCATGGGTGATGATGTCATGGAGTTATGTCATAGGGTGATGTCATGGGTGATGATGTCATGGGTGATGATGTCATGGGTGGATGTCATGGGGTGATGTCATGGGGAGATGTCATGGGGGATGTCATGGGTATTTCTGGCATGAAAGATTCAAATTATTCTTTAGCACTCGAAATAGGCCTGTAGGCCTAGAGGCCAGATGTCTTTTTTTCAGATTTGGTTTGGGCAATGTCACTGGCATTTCAAAAAATAATTATTTAGGTCATATTCAGCCTATCAAAATGAAGGAAATACTGGAAACTATGTTTTGATAAGCTCATGCTCCAATATATGGTATGGTTACATTCCAATGTTAAAACATAGGCATCACACTGTCAATAAGTTCTCTCCTGCTGTCAGTGTCCAAGCTTGCAAGTTAACTTTTTTTTTAGATTCAGGTCAGACCCACCTCAAGCCTATGTAAAAGACATAAAAGACAAACCACCTAAATGTTTTTTTTAAAGATTGAAGAGTCCGCCTCAGTTTGTAGCTTTGCTACACTTTTAAAAGATTAAACATTTAAACTAGTTTAATAATTGTAACGTTATACCTTCACATTTTAGTTAATTTCCTATCTTGTGTATGTGGGTTTTCCTAAATAATTAATATGATAACGCACTATTCATTTGATTATACAGAAAGACTGTGTAATCTGAAAATGAACTTTTTTTTTCTTATACAGAAATTTAAGATTCATTCAGTGACATTCCAAGTTGAAAATATAACTATAGATGTTATTGTATCGCGCATTACATGGTGTTGTATCGCGCAGGTGACTGTCCTTTATGAATATGTAATTGGAATTATTGTATTTTCCTTATTTTCTTACTCAAATCCTCATTTTAAACTATTTTTCGATGCAATGAACATGGTTCCTTTTCATATTCCAAATATAAACTAACTGAGGTCAATACCTAAAAATTACCAGAGGAAAACGCCAATATTATGTGTAATGTATGTATTTAGATCCTGCAAATTCTTATTTTACTTTGAATTTACTGTATTTGCAATAATGAAATTAAACAAAACGTGACTTGTCAAACATTAATTTTGATTGGCAAATTATCATGGCTTTATATTTTTTGCTAATATCTTCTTTAACAATAGAATTCAGACTATTTCTCAATATTTCCACTATTTGGTTTGGAATTTTTTTTATCAAATTATTTCATATCTTGCTATCAAAACAAGATATGTAAAATCCGCGATATAATGCTTATATGCGCGATACAACAACGTGTCACATGTTAATAAGCATGTAAACAGGATTTCAGCTTTGAAAATTGCCATTTTCAGGCATACACATTACTACACATAACCACTTCACCAAAAATTAAATATCAAGATGTTTTCAGATGGGTTACAGCATATTAAAAAAAGTATCCCTTTCTTGAAAACTTTTTTTTCCTCTAAATGCGGCAAGAATATATCTTGGACTTTTCTTACATGTCTAGTATTCTTTCATGTTGTTATATCGCGCATTAGGTGCGCGATACAACCCACATTCCCCCTACTTATAAGTGACTTTGCCAGGGAAACCCCCCTCATATTTTCCCAGGGATGTAAGTCAGGGTTAATGAAACAATCTCAAACCCCAGAGAAAATTTAGAATAAACTTTAAAATTCCATAAAACATCATGTAATGAATTCAGTTTGAAAATCATTATTTGAGTGAGGATGTGAAAAAATCTGAAATCTGGCGCAAAATGCCAATGTCACCTAGTCCGATTGGCTGAGAGTCTACAGACGTGGACTAATGTCACCAGCCTGCAGGAAAAAGTTCAAGTTCAATGCATATGTCACTGTTGCCGGGCGCCTCAAAGTCCCAAAGACTATCTCCTACCTCTATAGTACGCATGCACTTAAGCTGTTGCCGGGCGGTGGGTGCCGGTATTTTTCAATTTGCACCGATGGTTTTTGAAAGCACCATGACTTGTCAAAAAATGGAATTTCTCATCATTTTCAAACTTCAAAATGTGACTTATACCCTAACTCTAACCCTAACCCTAACCCTACCGGTAGATCTATAGAGTAGAGGAGCCAGTTTTCGCGCACTAAGCACCCAGAAATGGAGATTCTTATCATATTTAGGTAAAAAACGCATTTCTAATAATTATTTTTCATTACTTGTTGAAATATTTGTGGGGTTATCGTATTTGACCAAAAAAAAAAAATAGAAAAAAATATTTATCTTGGACATATCAGCTAATCTTTTTCCCATATAAATTCTTCAGTTTTCGCGCACCTGGGGCCTATTTTCGCGCACCTTGGCGTCAATTTTCGCGCACCTAAGCATATTCTAGCCATAAAATGAGTAAAATCTTCAATAGATAGAAAACATCATCTCTGGAGAATCAGAAAAAGATTATCTTTTAATATATGCTTTGTAAAATAATAGTTGAATTTATTTTAATTCATTACATACACCTCAGAAATGCTATGTTGCCTGGAAAATCTTAAGAATCAATATTATAATAAATAGTAGAAAATACGCATATTTGTGCATTTTTATGAAATCACAGCATGCAGCATTAATACACCTGGATAAAAAACATAAAATTATAAGAATCGACTCCTTGGTTTATGGTTTAGGAAGCTGTCTTACAAACATATATGGAAGCTTGCTTTGATGATTTTTTAAGTTTGTATATGAAAAAATGCTTAGAAATTCAGAAAATTCGGAAAAATATGTGAAAAATGCGCGAAAACTGACTACAGCCTATATTTGGGTCACTAGTTTTCACGCAGGGGTCCATTTTCTAAGATATATTTGAAAAATTCCATTTCTGATAGTGATATGACGGTAAATCACTTTAAACTAATTTCTGTAAATATTTTGAGCCTGAAGATGTCTTTTTTATTTAAGAAATAACACTTTTATTGGTTATTTTGAGAAAATATTATTTTATTAGAATCACGCCAGTTTTCCCTTCAAAAGGAATATTATTACATGTTTTTGCTGCTAGAATACTTAAAAATTCGAAAATCGCCATAATAACCTCACATTTATTTAACCATAACATCCTGATTAATCCCAAAGGAAAATATTTGGTTTGAGACGATTTTAGAAAGAATGCGTTGATAAAAATGCGTAAAATGCGCGAAAACTAGTGCTGCGCGGAAACTGGCTCCTCTACTCTATATGATGTTTTTTGGAAAAAATGGAATGGACTATTCTTCCCCAGATCTGGAACTGTCACCAGGATGTATCCATTTCTTTGTAACAGTTCATATGTCTGAGAAAAAAGGGAGGACAGGACAAGTAAAATCTAAAAATAACATCTGAAAAATATCATTAGAGTCTAGGTCTATTAGAGTACAGAGGCGAAATATCATTTCGCCTCTAAATAATATGGTATGTTAGGATCAGACTGCTAGGCCCATGTAGAAATAGGCCTACATGGTCGGTTGTCTGAAAAGGCCTTCCTGTGAAGTTCTACCATCAAAGTTGACGCGGCCCAGCCCCCTGTATCATGGCGCCACCGTGTGGATCTAACATGAACCACAGACACCTGCTGGCAATGGCAGGAACTCCGACCAAAATTTCCGCCGAAGTAAATAGCCCTACGCGTAAATGTAGTCCATCTGATGGAATACTGTTTATTTCGGAAGTCTAAAGATATTTTCAGTTAATATGATATTATGAGATAGGACATAGTTAGATATATATGTTAAGCAGAATTACTATTGCTTCAATAAAAGAGAATATTTAAAATGTAGTTCTCCAAACAACTGTACTTGTACTGTATTCATGAGCGTGCCCGCCATTGAAGGATCACGGAGCAGTGTGGAGCCAAGTCTGTTGTTATTTAGACGGGTCTCTCCTGTCGCTTGACATGTGATTTGAACATGGAGCCATGGAACTATTGGATGATGATCCACCCAAGCGACTGAGTAGGTTTAACTTTGATCTTCGTTTATTTAATTCGCCTATTCCACAGGTTTGCTTGTCAACAGAGCCCGGCTCTCCTGCGGCGATAATATCGACAACAACGGCAGAGGATCGACTCCGGCCCACAGAATTGCAACAAAAACATTCTACTTTTCTCAAGGATTTAAACGACAATCTCATCAAAATGCAGCGTCAGGATCAGTCTAGATACACGCCAAAGACGGTGTACAACCCAGGCTATACCAACATGGAACACGGGAGTACAGTTGCTACGGATCACAAGCCGCCGATCCCGGGGGTCGGAGTGGGATCCTCCCCGGCGGGAGGCGGCCTGTCGCCGGCCGGCAAATACCCGGCCAGCCCGGCCTACTCACAGTCGGCAGTCATGGACATGCACCACAGAGCCCTTATGGCCTCTAGGGGTACACATGGCTCGCCCACGCGTACAGTTCCATCTTCTTCAGGGGGTAACAATCAGGGGGACATGGGATCGGTTCCAGCCCCCAAACCTGGCCCCCAGCTTATTCCAAAAGCAGGTGGTTCCAACTACTCCAGCCCGCGGTCGAGCATCGGGAGTTACGATTCCAAAGGGTCCAGTCCCAGAACCAGTCTTGTCAATCCCCCACCCCCTCCTCCTTATGATTTCCAGCGACATGGGAGCCCGCTGCCATCCAACTTGGCAAGTCCCCGGTCAAGTGTGAGTGCAACCTCATTGGATTCTAAGCACTCTAGTCCCCGGGCCAGCATAACGGGAATTTCTAACGCCTTGCTTTATGACAAGGTGCCAAGCCAAAGGGGCAGTGTTGCTAATGATAAGTACTGGAATCAAAACGAGCACCACATGATCAATAACTATTCCGAAGGGCATTTGCCTGCTCGTCAATCTGGTATGAGGACCACCCCCCTTTCCCTCCTAGACCGGTACAATGAGCCCGCACCGCCCCCTCCCTACGACCCCAGGATGATGAAGGGGGGCTCCCAGATTTCTCCACAGGTGTCCCCTTCACATGCCATCAACAACTACCACAACTCGAACAGCCCCAGCCCGGCTCTGGGACGCTCAGCTCGGGGCACTATTCCAGTGACAGTTGTGCACACAAGCAGTGGTGGGGGGCCATCCCCTCAGGTCATCATGTCCAACCAGCACCAACAACAGCAAAGATCCAGTCCCCAGTCTACCCCTCCCAGCCAGAGCCCGGTGCACCAACAGGCAAAAGGCCACCAGCTTCCTAACATGAACATCACCAACCGTCTCCCAGGACTCAATTATGACGTGGTGAAAAAGGGCCAGGACAGTGAAGCGGAACGAAAAGTGGCTGCCCTCACGCGCCAACTTGAATCCGAGCTTGGAATGACAGGGTCACCTTCTTCTCTGAGAAAGCAGCAGCAGCAGGGAGGGATCATGGATACCATCCCCAACAAGCCCCCGCCCCCTTACCACGGACCCCACAACACGGAAGCCTTCTCCACCTCCTACAACCCCCCAAATTACTCCACCCCGAAGACGGCGGACCAGCAGTCGACTCCTTCCTCCCTGTCCAGCACCCCCTCCTCGTCTCGCCTCAATCTATCCAATAACGTCAAGTCCCCCTTACCTTACCAAGTGACCCCGCCACAGCCGGTCGGGCCCACTGAGGCCGAGAAAAAGGTGGAGGCCCTGACAGCTGAGTTGGAGAGTCAATTTGATCAGCACCCTCAAGGGGAATATTTCGGTAAGTCCCAGCTTTCTCTGACGCTAATTTACATATCTTGCAAATTGATATTGGTTCAATAAAGTGGGGCCAGTATAATTATTTGAACCTTGATTTTCAGACACCACTAGACTAAGTAAGGATAATTACATGTTTTGATAGATGTTAATCCACTGGCTGGATCCAAGTAGAGGTTTTCCCAAGGTCTGAGAAAGGATACACGACAACTATGTAAGTTATTACGAGTTTTAACATAAGATATATTTCATATCATTAAATAAACATTAACATTCCTAGTAATCACATTGTCAACAGTAACATAGTCAAAGAGGTCAGAGTCTGTCAATCTGTCATATCATGCGGAAGTCCTTTTCAGATCAAGCCTCAAGGAAAGTAAAGTCACTAAACACATGTGTTAAAATACATTGGCATGAACAATATACGCGTCATAAATTATCGATAACAAGTCACCATAGCCCCTTGGTGCAGATTTTATATCTATTCAGTATATCACCCAAGTGGTAAGGGTAACGTTAGCCATCACTTGGGCTTGTTTATTGTGGTGAAATTGTGCATGCTGGGCATGTGAACATATTGACACGAACCTGGCTCGTCGCCCCCCTCTGGACACACTCGTCAACCGGATTACCGTCCAGTGTGATAAGCCAGAGAGATGAACCACCTCCAAGTCTCCCACCGACCAATCACTCTCCTGCATTTAGTATCCCCCTCTATTGACATTTTGTCTTTGGTTCTCTATTTTATATCAGAATTGATGTATACCCCTGCTATTTCTACTAGCCTGTTTCCCTCCCTATCCCTCCCTCCCTCCCTCCCTCCCTCCCTCCCTCCCTGCGCCGTTTCCTATCTATGCCTTTCCTGTGCCTTTCTCGGTAGATTTTCTCATTTGCCGTTGTGTCTTACATCCTCTCTAATTTCATTCTTGTGATTCCGCTGTCGGCTTTTTCCTCATTCCCTTCCTCCAGTCCTCCCTGGCTATGTCTGCTTTCCTCCCCTCCCCAGCCCCCAACCTCCCACACGTCCTCCTGGGTGCTTTGTAGGTCACATAGCTGTGTCGTCCTCCAGTGCCTGGAGGCAGGAAGCAACCTGCTGGCCCCACTGACCCCAGGCCCGTCTGAAGGCCGAGACTCACCAAACAGGCACCGCGCCTTCTCTGGGCTCGGGTCTGGGGGAGGCTTCAAAATGAAGTGGTATGTGTCTCTCCACTTGGTATAGAATAGATGTGGCTGTATTCCAGATTAGCTAGTTTGGTTTGTTCCCATAAATAGTGAATGTATGCATAGTTCGAGTCGCTTATTAGGGATTCGCAAGAATAATTAACAGTACCTGTAGTACTAGCCAAACTGGAGACGACGGCTAAATTTGAATCTGACTAGGATTTTGGAGCCGATCAATGCGGTCTCTGAAATACATATTCTATATATAGCCCTATTATTTTATAATCTGGTCATTTCCGGGACTCAGTTATATGAATTCCACAGTGGCTGCCCCCCCCCCCCCCCCCTAGAGATGCAAGTGATTGTGAAGGGTAAACTGGATAAACTAGCCCGAACAGAAAAGTTTACCTCCACAAGAGGTGTACTTATAGACCTATACTGAAGACACACCGTTTTGCAATCAGTAAGTCCACAAATATATAGGTATAATGCGTACAGACTTTCAGATTATGAACAATCACTTTTACAAAACATGGTAGAAAGCATAGAGTAGGACGGTTTTTCTTTTGTATTCAGATGTGTGTTCGTCACATGTCTCTGATGGGTTTTTTTCTTGTGGCATATGAAGAGAGAGAGGGAGAGAAAATAAGAGCTTTTAAGCAATCTCAATGAGGTTGCAACTAATTATCCAAACATCAAAAATGGTAATTTCTTTGATCCGAAACATTCCAGTAGAGTTCACGATGTAAGTCGACTGTGAACAAAAATACAAAGGAATTCCTAGGCAAATCATTGTGTGAGGTTTGCTGAGAGAGCAATGATATTTTTTGCCCCATTTGTATGAGCTATGGGAGAGTGGCATGATGTGTCGAAAAACAAAAGATGTTAAGATGGGCTACAATGAAGACGTTGGGTGCCTCCACTTCTTATGTACCTCTGCTGGTACGTCCAATACAAATTGACCACAGTTCCCAAATCTTTTGTTATGATAACATGATCATGCTTACGGCTATCATAATATTTTGTAATGGCAGTAATTACAATTGTTCTTTACGTAGTCTGCGATATGGTTTTTAATGCTATCAAATCAACATTTCCAGTTGCGTTGTTTGGCTAGACTCGCTCGAATAAACTAGGATTCAAACCATGACAGAATAGCTCCATCACTGGAACACTTGACTTGATAATTGAGGTCAATGTGTCGTATTTCTTACACCTTTTATGTTACGCTGGTGAGCGGACATGGATAAGGTAGAATTCGTATTCATTAGCTAGTATGAGCCAAGTCTTCACCCGCTCACAAATGTTTCTTACTAGACCATTATCCTCAGCATATTCCTATCTCAAGTTTATCCATTTTATAAAATAACAAGCTCTTGGTCATTACAATACCCCAAAATAAATCCTACAACCCAGACAGCAGATTAAGGGCAGTCCTATTTCCAGGAGGGAGGTGTCTGCGGCCATCACGGCGGGAGGAGTGAGATGTAAGCAGCGTTTGTTACACCCGAGGTCACAAAGCTAGCGTTTATTTCCGCTGCTGTTCATTTGGCCTTTCATTTCAACAAATTACCTACCACGTGGCGTGGATAATGTGTCGTCTTCAGGAATGTGCTGCTTGGTGATTACACTTCGTTAAGCGGGCAGTCAGTCAGAAAGACGGGGTAGATCTGCTGAGGATCTCATCTAATTAGTTGTGGGTGCAGACATGGGGAGTCTTTATTTTATCTAAATATCTCAATTGGTTTATTATTGTACACACATGGTACACTGATGATCTTCCGTATGGGTGAACCATATTACATCAAGGACACACATTTTATAGTTTTCAGCTTAGACAAAGTAGGCAATTCGAGTTAGCAACAATGACTTTTTTTTTTATCATGTATTCAAAATCAATTTATGGACCATACACTTAGATTTTGTTTATCCTGGCAATTGAAGAATTCTGACGGAAAAGATTTAGTAGGACCAATCTATCCTAATCTGACTCAGTTTTGCAATCTGTTGATTTTTATTCACATTTCAGAAAAGTTTTCACGATAGAGAAAATATGGATACAGCATGCTTGAGACGGAAGATGTATCAAACATTGTAAAAGGGGATAGGAAACAAAGAGTGTGGGGTGTTGTTTGTGCTCGGTTGGACTCCCGGTGATCGGGTTTCTCGGGGATGACAAGTTTAGGTCATTCTCACCGACCAGGGTCACCCAAGGGGTGTTCGTAAAACTGAACCTTATCTACAAGGTCGAAAACTGATTTCCTGAGTGACCTTCTTTATTACAAATGAAAACACAAAATATTGTATCCATTACTCCTATAACGGACTTAGTTGCCCAACAGGATTCAGGGTAATTTTTAGATGCGGTTATCAAAACCAGTTGCAAAGTGCAAATCAGGTCTTTAAGACATTGTGTTGTTCATCGGCAACCTGGAAAAAAGGTAAGATCTAGAATATATCGTGGTTCCAGGCTATCATACACTGAATATATCAAAGCCCTGCAGTGTACGTGCACTTGGACTTATCCTTTAACAATTAAATGCAGATTCAAGTCTGTACTTGGCTTATAATCCAACATGATTGAGACCCTGAATTATATCAGGGCAAACACAATGTATTATTATCATGTTCTTCAGAAGAAAAAGGACTTTTGATAGTTTATGAGATTAAACGAGGTTGAGTGATTATGGCTGGAAAACAAAAAAAAAGTATTAAATTTTGCAGACAAAGACACAAACCCGGGGATTTACAAACGCTCCTCCGTCAATGTGTAACTTGTGGAATGCGGGCTTATCGATTGGCGGTGGGACTGATACTAGCGATGGAACCTCCTCCTCTCTCATCGGGAGTAAAGAACCTGCTGTAATCTCTCCCACACATCAACGTGCCTTGGTCATGGTAGGCCAGACGTGGATAAGGGCTGTCTGTGTGCTCCGTGCGCCCATTCTTCATACCCACATGGGCAGAAAGCTCGGGAAAAAGTAAACAGACACAAGGCCTTTATTAGAGGAACTAAACCAAAGCCTGAGGCTGGGGCTTTGCTTCATGCTCCAGTATCACCTTGAGACTAGGCGTATTTTTCTTGTAGGTATTTAGTAGTGCTCTGTTAAGAGAATGCTCAACAATGACACTGAAAAGAGAAGGATTTAAAATGATGAATCTATTAAATACCTAGTGTTCTATGACCTTCCAAATGACCGTGTCACTAGCTAAGGTCCTTCAGTTTAGAATGTGAAAATCCAGATCTCTTGATTGCTTTGGCTATAGTATTAAAAGATTCCGTTCAATCAAAAGTTAAACACATTGCAAGATTATGCTGATACTAAGTTTTTTTTAACAATAGTAAGAGTTTTGGTTAAACAACCTCTTGACATGTTAAGCTCATTTCTAACAGAGTCTTACAAGATTATGACTACAGAACTTATGTTGAGATAAACTAAATTTTATCTATTGGGTCCCCTACTCTCTGTTAGTTTGGACAAGATGTATCCCAAATATTCAGCATGTTAGAAGGCTACAGTTTCCTAACAGCAGGGGGTCAACCCTACAAAAATAGCCAAAGCCTGAGAGGCGTTTGTTTATTTACCCAGCCTTTTTTGCGTGTTTGCGCGATGGTTGGGCGGAGTAAGCAGCAGTTTTGATATGGGTTTCCAACCGGGTTACTCTCCTTCATGTGTGTTAGAATCATGGACCCAAGGTACATAGTTGGCTCTCGATTTATTGCACGTACAAATAACAATTTCTCCTCAGTTTTGACATAAAATATCATTGGCATTAGAAAAGAAGACCAATTTCAAAAGTACAACTCTCTCGGTTCGTTGTTTAATAAAAGTTATATAAATCTTTAAAAAAAAAAACAATTTAACGGGGTACGTCCCTGAAACATTGCACAGAAAACCATGACTCCCATCGATATGGGCTTTCCATAGCCCCAACCACAACTAAATAAATCATGATATAATAAATGATTATTAAAAAAAAAACAAAAAAACGTTGCACCCCGCACAAACCTGGGGAATTCCTCCCCTTTCTAGATGTCCCAGGCACAGCCACAAGTCCCCCGGAGACACGTCCCGCCGCACCACGAGGGGGGGGGGGGGGGGGCTGACCCTTCTCCGGGAAATGATAACCCCACTGACGTGTCCACGCACTGCTACCAACAAGAAACGCCGACCACATTAATTCGGATTTCCAATGGATGTGCAGGGGTGACGCTGTCTTGGTTTCTATAGCAACCGACTTGAGATGACACGGGAAGTATGTATAGTTATGGATGATTCACTGCTGGCAGGGGATCGGCAGGGCAGGCAGATTGGTAAATACTGAGAGGGGGTTGTTGGTGAAGGGGCGGTCACTTTGAATGTAAACATAAACCGATAGGGGCTTGAGACTGAACGAAGTGTGGTAACTAGGGTTGTTAAAGTCTTCAACTTATGATTATAGCTATGTGCCTCATTGTAAAGTCTTCGACCTTTAAATATTTCGGCTAAAATATTTAAAACACAGTAGATATATATTTGCTTTCTGCAAAAAAAGGTGTTTTGCAATTTAGTCAAAAAAAATAGATTAGGATATTAAATTCAGGGTTAATTCTTTATTATGCCATTTAAAAATGCTAGTCTGTAAAATGTTCCAAATGACAATAATAAGCGCACAAGAAAATTGCCACCACGGTTGTAGTACTCTTGCACTTGGGAGGGGTGATGAAGTCGAGAGCGTGCCCTCCCTTTTCTCCTGGCTGGCAGTTAAGGGTGGGTGGGAGGGGGTGCTGTCGGGAAGTGTTTTATCTGGGAGAATGACGCATGGTGTAGTACTAGTGGTCTACTCGGCGTGTGTGTATCTTTGGGAAGGGGAAGAGGGGGTGAGTAGTGCAGAACGCGTGCTAAAAGTGGCCCGACCGACGCGCATGGGTCTCAGATAGCGGCCGACCGCCGACCCCCACCCCTCGGGACTCGACAGCCTGGGAACCGGCCACACGACCACCGGGAAAACCTAGCCACACCTACAAATCAGGGTTTTACATAGGGACAGGGGGGCCAGACCCTTGGAAAAAGTGGACAGCACTTCTCCTCTTTACCTTTCCATCTGTCAGGACAAGGATCCAGGGCCCGAGTTCTGGGACTCCGCCACAGGATCTCCAGGAAAACCTAGTCGGCAGCTACAAGAACTATCCCCATTACCTTGGACCATATTGATATTCCGGTAGGAATGGACAGCTACTCATGGGCATAACCTGAAAAAAAGTGACCCGACTATTCTTCTTCATCTCCGGGCCCGTCAAGGTAGGGATCCCGGACCTGAGATCTTGCCTGAGCTGCTCCATAATAAGGACCTGGGAATGAGCTGCTCGCTCACCTAGGTCCTGACGTCACCTGCTTATATAGATATACTCAGGTATCATAGACGCTGAATACAGAGCTCGATCCTTTTAGAAGAGAAGAGAAGGAGAAGTAATTATAATCCGTATTCGAGGTTCTCATATCACTCACGATGGATTAACCCAAAAACACAGGAGGAGTATCGGGTCGTTGGATAAGGAGCTCAATTCGTGGACTGTCTCAAACAAGACGAAGCCATTGCCTCTGTTTTACTTCCGAGGAGAGGCAGATATCATACAATTCTAGGCACACTAGAGGAGGACAAAGGGGGAAATGTATTTGTATCTTGGAACAATTAAGAGGGAGTAAATACAAGTTGAGTTCTGTGAAGTGGTACTAACTCCCGGTTACTAACTGCATTTTGAAAGTGGCAGCAACATTCTAAAATTCTCGACCGTCGGACATAGGCTGGATATCTAGGTCCATATGACAGCAGTTTCTTAAGATTACCATTCCGGTAACAAAGACTACTCGACATTTTCGGCCAGTTGGTGACGGACGTGGTCATCATGATGATGCTGACCATCCCGGAGGGTGCGGAGGTCGGGGCCTCTCCTCCTGCCCCCTCCTCCATGGCCTACTCGGCCACAGGTAGCTACACCTGGTCACCTGTCCACTGTCCCCCGGCGTCCCGCCCGGCGTCCTACCCTGGAGGTGGCCCCGAGCAGCTCCCGTCAGCAGGAAACCAGCAAAACGAGCAGCTCCTCCAGCTCTACCACCCTGACTACTACCCCACCCTGGAGGAGGCCGGGGCCTCGTCCCTACCCCTGCAGGAGTCGTCGTATGACGGGGCCGACGTCAGGTTCGTGTCGCTGCCCCGGACGCCCTCCTCCAGGAGAAAGAGACAGGAGGAGGTTACCATGGAGACGAGTCACTTGTCAGGCACGTGGCCCAGGAGGAAGGGAGGCCGGCGTCACGGAGGTGGGTCACGTGTGAACCATGTCAAACAAGTCAAAATCAAAGTGTATTCACGTACAAATATATGCGTTTTTTGTTCTCTAAATTTTGTACATTCAATATCAGTATACGAACGGCAGGTTTACAGTAGGTTAAATTATTGTGATCGTGTCAGAGGGTTTACATAGTTATAACTACCTAAACTCTCTGGATGTGTACGAATTATAATGTTTCTGTTTCAATAGAAACCAAAGTGGTAACATAACTTGACCGTTGGTTTTAGTTCACCCAGTAATAATTTTTGCATTGGTTGAAGGTACACTGAAAGTCATGGGATGCAAAAGGAATTTCTCCTTGAAAGGAAACTGTCGAAAATTATCGTCATAATATATTGACAATCACACTTGAACTTTCTACACTTAAATTAAGGTCGTAGACCAGCTGTTAATACACATAGCCAGCACACATACAAAATCGATCATTTTGACAACAACAGCCTTGGTGCACATCCAAAAAGACGTCATAAGCATATCTCTATGAATAATCACACACATGGTAATAGTCGGGCCTTGAAGGAATGGCATCCAAGCCGACCGCCAATCAACCTCGTCTAATTGGTTCATTATCTGAGTCATCCCAGCTCGTGACCCTTGGAGGTATGAGAGCCTGTGTGTGTTGGGGGACTAGATAGCGTCATAATTAGTCCGGTTTTAAATAGATAGGGGCATGCACGTGCCCTATCTGCCGCACCTGTGACGTGCTTACCATGGTAACGGGCGATAAGGGAAGGTGCTGACAGGGTTAAGGGTGTGGGTGACTTAGAGATAGCGTCTATCTCTGAAGCCAGTCCTGATGATAGGTGAACTCCCGAAGAAGGATATTGAGCCAATAGTTTGGTAACTGAGAGAAACCCATTACAGGTTGACAGGGAGAATGTTTCAGACCCAAAACAACTCATGATTCTTCCCTCTCCATGCCCTCAGTGAACCTGTTTTTGAGATCCAAAACTTTTTTTTTCAGAAACGACGTAACTGAGGTAAAAAATGTGTATAAAACAGACCATTTGGTTGTTGCTGCAATGCCTACTTACTTCCATTTTCTATATTTCAGGTATATATTTCTTTTTATTTCATGTAGTTGAAAATGGAAGTGAGTTCAGGGGTATATGCTTTAGACTGGTAGACAGATACATTGGGTAATATTTCCAGGTTCCGCTCTCCGGGTAGGGTCCCTATATTTCTTTCTTGTAGTAATACATACTACAGATAACGTATGGGGACAGACCTAAAGCCTTTTCCTGCCCCGACCCCGGCGGTGGCAGTGGAGGCCTGTGGAGCAGGGTTAATACGTCCTCACCCCAGCACAAGCCGCGCAGATGCCCCTCAGTGCCGACACGTCGGGGGGACTCGTCCCACGTCAGGCCCTATTGGTGTGATTACTCCACTACTGGAGGGGGATCACGGGCTGTGGCCCCAGAGGGTGGCCGTGATGTGCGTCTACAACTCCTCCCGGGAACTGGGCCGCAGGAGGCCAGATGAGGGTTTGTTTGAGGGGATGGGAGAGGAGGGTACGCCTGGAGGATCAAGGACAGCTTCAAGGAAGTCACAAGTGAAGCGATACAGGCACAGAGTTCAAGAAAGGGAACAAAAAAAAGAACGCAGGGGAGGTGGAGGATCGGGGGCAAAGTCTGGATGCAGCCACCAGTATGCTAAATAATGAAATCATGATAAGATACTGATATGATGTGTTGGATGGGTTTTGTGACACCATTGTCATGATTGTGGCCCGCAGAGTGCTATTTATTTTAGGCCTCCTTAGTAAAGAGGTTGAAACTAAGCGCAGCGCTCTTGTGCAGAAATGTCAGCCTGATATTTTTTTGGGGAGTAAGTAAATTATAATAGCTGATGGGCCATGTCCCATTATAATCAGACCCCTGAATGCGGGAGTGAGGTTAAAGTGTGCTTTTGTACATGGACATCGGGTACATAAGTTAAGGATGGGATTTATCAATGCTCCCTCATATATAAAGAAAAGTATGCATCATGTAGATTATTGCAAGAAGTGGCTGAATTCTACGGTAGAGGCAGATAACAACTGTTGTCAATAAACTTTGTTCCACCACACGCCCTTAGCACCTGACTGAAGACCCCGCTGAAGATTTCCGGGAGCCGGCCGCCAACCCTGGAGGGGGTCACGTGATCGGTATAAGTTGCGCGCGGGGGTAAAGTTATCATCACTACCTCTCCGGTACGGGCAAACCTCGCGGGGGGTGTGGGCTCGTATCACACAAGGTTATCTATTTACAAACTGGGTTTACTTTCTTTGCAACAAATCCACCAGCAGCATCCTCTTTCATTTTCTTTCATTCGTAATAGGTGCGGCCGTGCCTCTAGAGCGTCCTTAATCTAATCACTGTTTGTGGTAATGCTTTTATAATTCTGTAATGCCATGTTCAAATGAAAGAATTGAATTTTATTTGGCTCTATTTCCCTGCATTTGAATTGAAGAAATAATTGGTCATTCAGCAGACTGTATAATCCTAATTGTTGTAGTGCTCCGGTCCGACTGAGCACAAAGAATGTACACCTCTCCTCTAAATACTCGGGGAATTCCCCCACTGTGCAATCGTTTTTCTAAGACATCAGTACGTCCCCTTCAAACGCAGAATAGACGAGCGAGCCCAGTACTAAAGATGTTTTACGATCCTTTACATTTCTAGGTCATAGCCCTACGGCACCCCATTCTCTAAAGCCCTACGCACCTTCATACAGCTAGAGCCCTCATATACACACGCACATACAACACCCCAGTCGTCCTACTGCCTTGGCTGTTGTCTGGGCCCCCACACAAGTGACCTGTTTGTCTGAGCTGGTCCCAGGGGAAGCCAGAAGGGGAGGGGTACTCCTTAGAAAACGCTTTTTATTTCAAAGCTTTAGTATTTTAAATGCCAAAAACAAACATTTCTTCCGGATCTTTAAACGTGTCATAGGAAATGTAGTATTCTTTAAGTTACCGAGGTGATCTTTAAAGAAAACACACAAAATACACACGTCGATGAGACCGTTGAATGTTTTTGTTGACACAATAAAAAGAGGGTTAGAGGGCAGACCATTGTGTTACCTTCACCCACACAGTGCCCCCCCCCCCCCCCCGGGCCGGTCACATGGCCTCCCTGGGTGGTGGTGACCTCAGCCTCCAGGTATGGTAATAAGGCCCGGTGCCCACCGCAGCCTTGCCGGGACAGCGGGCAGGGGAGGAGGGGGGCTTTACAAGACAAAGATCTGGGCTTAAAATAAAGCCAGAGATCCACCTGACCCCCTGACCTTCCTCGGCAGAAATCGTGCCCCGAGTACCTTGTACCGCAGCGAATTATTCAGCGTGTGATATTTTGTGAATATAATGCAAGCACAGTAAGTCTTTTTCAGTTGGGTTTGTTGGAGGCAAAAAACACGACATTGTGGATTAAAGATAAAATGCAGGCTTTCAGGCATTTCTTTTTTTTATCAGTTCCGGTTATTTAGATTTTATGCTAAATACTGTTTGTTCACGAGTCTGCGTCATCATAGACACAGTGTTCGAAATTAAGGGCGCACCCTGCACCCGGTGTGCACAATTTGACTTCAGGGTGCATACTTTTGGGGAGGCATGCACCCGGCGGGTGCATGCTTTTTGGAGAGAATAAATACCTTTATATAGTAGTGTACACATAAATAGATTACCGGGTGCATGCTTTTAAACCAGTATGCACCCGGCGTGTGCATAAAATAAATCCTTAATTTCGAACACTGTAGACAGGTGGATTTTTGACCGATATGCTCTGCCATGTTTCCACATTATTTCTTTGCAAGAGTGATAGTTGATTATTCTCAGTTAATGTTAATACTAGTTTACACCAGCCTAAGTCTTGCAATATTTATTGGCGGGTTTGGACACGGTCCACGCTTTTGGATCTTGCTTTTGTTGGTTCTGAGACAAAAGCGCTGATGAATAGAGATGCATTCGAGGACCAGACGCCTTAGAATTTACTGCATCATATCACGCCTGGATGGTAAGAGAACTGCTCGTTAACTGACTGTTTACCTTGTCATTTCCCCGGTGCCGGTGCAGTCTGACACATGGTGCCTGCCCTCCAGACACCTGACCATCGGGCCTGTTCGGAAACCCTACAACAATGACAAGTCTTCCCAGCCTGCCTATAGCACTTAGTGACTTACATGTCCCAAACTATATTTACTGATGTGTTCACAGATGAAACGCTTACTTTTGATGTAATGCTCGATATCAACATCAAAGCGTTTACTCATTATAAAGATAATGTAAATATGGCCACGTATAAAAAAAAATCAATTTGTCCACAATACGTTCCTTTCAAATAGGAACACAGATGCATGCACGTTCGTTTACAGACAAACATGTTCCAAATTTAATGCAGGGGCCTTCCATTTAGTACATACGCATCAAGGGCGGAGGTGGGGTCTAAGGTTTTTGAAAATGTGCGTATATTTTTGTACATATGCAATGCTTATTTTTGCCTGAGGGTGGATGGGAGGGGGTCTGAGTTTTTTTGAAAATATGCGTGGTACTAAATGGAAGGTTCTTATGAGATGTATAACGTTCCATTGACTTAAGTAACCAACATGTTTTGGCAAAGAACATGAGAGATCCCCCGGCTTCGCAATCCCCTTGAAGCGCTAACTATTGTGGTCTCCCCCCGCCCCTTCATCCGCCCCTACCCCGGGGGAAGTGGCGGAGAGGAAAAATGCGGAAAAAAGAAATTAGTGAATAATGCAAGTAGAGACAGACAACTGATAACAATGACTTCATTTGTGCAAGATACATTACCTCCTTTAAAACTGTGCCAGGGGTCTCAGGACTTTTGGCCCACCTCCAGTTGTGCCATCATAGAAAAACTAAACTAAAAAATCTGTCCCACCGGCTGGGACCTCCATTTGGGAAGGCAACTAGGGCAACTAATGTATGGAATGCATTGTTAATGAATCGATAATTAGTTTGAGATACGTTGTGAAGCTGTTGTCACAACTGCAGAACAGTTGTCCGTCGCCCAGTCTCACTTCTGTTAACAGAGCTAATACCGGTCACACAGGGCAGTTTTTAGTTGCCACCGACGGAATGATTGATCACATATGTCCACACATACAATTAAACCTTTTTGTATTGTATAGAAACATGTTGATGTGTTTGGAACAAAGCAATTTGGAAGGGTCTTTTTATGCCTCATCGACTGTAGATTTTTGTCTCTCGGGAAAAAACTACTTTAGATTCTGCACTGCAATGAACATTTTGTAAATGACCCATTTTCATAGACCTCAGTTGGCATTCATGTGACTTATATTGCAAAGTACATAGGTTTGATTGATTAGGCCCTCATCGTCTGAATTATTTGAAATGACTGGTCATAATGATGAATTAGTTTTATCTTGACTTATTTGCATATATCTAGGCACCGAATATAACATATTTCAGTCACAATGACGGCGATTGACATGATGCGAGTTAACGACAATATTTCCTACCCCATTAAGGTTAGGAGAATAATAAATTATAAAGTATTAACATTATCTTCGATCGGCAGTGAATGTATGATATAGCGACTTCTCTATTACTTTGATACATTGCACGTCAGAGGTGAGAAATCTACTGTTCTGTCAGTTTATGTTAATAATAATAGACTATGAACTGTCCTGGAAAATTTCAACTTGTCTAATCAGTTACCTGAGGCCGCAGACAGTAAAATATACAGTAGCTTGTTTTTATTTTCTTTAAGACAGAAAAAGAAATATCGTTCGTGTTAATAACGCGCACTAGGTGAAGCATCATTCATTTCTAAAAATGTTGTTCCATTAGATTTAGAATGATATTTGGCATGTATAGAGGAGTCTATTCAGATGGCTTGACCAGGGAGAGACCAGGACCACTGCCCCACCGACCACCTCCCAGGTAGTTCACAGCATGTTTTCATTAGAGATCTCAACATCGGAATGTTATTACAGCGCTTACCCAATCCAAATGCCAGCGGAATGTGACTACCCCACAGATTTACTTGGAATTACACTTGAAAGTCTCATTTTTAGTTGCAGGTCGTAGCCGTGCCGGCTCGATTGTCCTTGGTCTAATTGGTTCCTAATTGACAAAGCAATGTCCACAAGGTGTAGCATTCCTCTTGGATTTGTCTGCTACATTGGATCAAGAGTAATATTATCCTTGGGTGGTCAGCGCACGAGAATGGAATTCGGAAAGTACCTCTGTACTGTACCAAGTCCATATTGCAGTCCAGTACTTAGAAAAGCCTTTCACAGCTTGGCACTATACTACCTCTTTATGGCAAGATAATAGGAATCCCTACATGTCTTTGTATTATTTTATTACGCATATTAAACGCCTTTGCAGCTTCTATAACAGATATGGACAACCACGTAGAGAAAAAACGTGTAAGGCCCAACACAAACGTACTGTAATATGCATGCATATGTTTTTATGTATGATACACTGTGGTGCATCATTTTATTCTGATACTTATCTAAGTGTACACTTCACGCATTCACAATTTATCGAAACAGCAATTGTTCTGTACAAGTGGCCCTGTGGAGAGATGAGTTGATGAGATATATGCGCAGTTACAGACTAACAGAGTGTATTATAGGGGGCCTAGATACAGGGAGCAGCTCGGGGTGCGACTCATCGACAAACTCAGGGTCTGGCACCGGCCCAGGTCAATCGGAATCTGGCCATCAGCATGCTCAGTGACTTAGTCACCTCGTCTGTAAATGTTAAGTGTGGGTAATCGGCATATAAAAACAGAAGGGGAGCTCAAACTATAAACTAGCTGGTTGTCCGAAGCCTTTATGCTGGCGTTCTTTTTTTTGGTCAAAAATAGAAAATGATGGTACTAACTAAAACAAGTTGGACCTTAGGAATTCGGATTCCTGTCTTTGATATTGGAACAGACAAATGTTGATTTCTATAGTTTCTTGAGCCTGCTTGGTATTATGCTATAATAAATATGAAATAAGCGGCTATCTCAAAGAATCTAAGTTAGAAGTGTTATGGATAATGTCAGGCTCCATGAGGCTACCTCGGCTCAAGATTGTGACTGTTCGCATACCACACCACACCACACCACACAACATCGACGTCAATACTGGCGTCAATACTAATCGGTTCAGTTGAAGCTCTCTGTGCGCGTCGTTATCGATTCCAAAATAGCACAACCATAAAGAATCTGTAAACCTTTGTGCATACGACATCTCATATTTTAGATAGTAAAGGTCTTTCACTTTTACGTACTGTCTTGTAGATCAAGGTATTTTTCTAATACATTATAGCGATTTGAAATTAAGTCAATTGTTATAGCACACACATATAAGATCATTTTGATATGATTGACTCAGCCATATTCTAACCATGTTCTATCTATATTTACTATTCATTTGTTTTACACCATAAACCATTTCCTGGACAGTCTTCTACTTAAAACCCATTACATACATTATGAAGAAACCAAATATATTTCCCATTGGGAAACACATGTTGTGATGGAAAAGATATACGTCTGTAAACATGGCATGTTTAGAGTTTTATTACAATTGGGTCGTAAGTGGATTGGGTAACTGCTGGGAAGAATCTGAGCAGCCCCTGGTTAGTGTCAAGACTGCCAAGAGGAAAAGTAGATCAGGTCCTATCAACGCCTAATGAGCCACTTTTTACCAGTCTCCTTCTTTTCTTCACTGAATATAAAGTTTATGAGCCTTGAGTGTGACAGAAAATAGCCATGAGAAATATGTAGGCCTACATTATGGAATGACATGGGAAACCAGCCTTAACCTTTAGCCTTTTGAGGCGTTTACCCATTTTATAGTGATGTGATATAGGAGAATCGACGAAAAGCTCATATGATTGCTTGCAGATGTATGGTTCTCAGTTGTGGGTCATGAAACATATGAAGTTAAGAAACAAGACATATGAAAGATCCTCGAAATAAAAGTGTGATGCACTTGTCCCTAGTTAAATCTAAATATGTGTTATAGTATTCAAAATGTAAGGCAAATTTAACAAGTAAAAGAAAATAAACAGTTTATTGCTATATTTTCTACAAAGTTACAAGCTAGTAACATTTTATGATTAGAAAAAACAAATCCTCTTTTCCTTGCCCTTGTTGCTGAATGATGGAATGCAGGATAGATCGTTTGTTGACACAGTTTCATCCTGGTAGCAATATCCTTGTTTCTAATAGACTAACCCTGATAGACCTAGAACCTAAAAATAGGCACCTAAAAATGCCTATCCTAATGCTTTATGTACAGACGGAATTCATCTGCTAGTTAGAGGCATTTGTGACACCTTCTTCCTTTGGCTGTAGACAGAAATTATGATAGTTCTGATGCCAGTGCAGCCATAGGATATATCTCCATTGTATTACTTTTTGCATTGTATTACTTTTTGTATTGTATAAGGACTCGGTGAGTTAAATACACCGTGATGTAGACATCCTAGAAATGATATAAAAAAGAGACTCAGAAATAACAAACATCCGCAGTACACAGTGAATGGGCAACAAGAATAGCATAAGAGATACAATAGTACAATAACTGCACTTAGCATTTATAACCCCGTGTCGCCTACAATAGGGTTTGTGATGTGTGAAATAGAAAAGAAAGGAGAGAAGTGAGGGAAGAGAAAGGTGATTCCTCGGGCTTGGCTGCTCTGTGATGTGACATGGGATGTTGTCAGTGAGTAGTCCCGACTTAAAGAGATCAAAGCTCGGATGGAATGCAGGAACTGAGGGATCCGTGTGTCTGTCAACTGGGCACCGTGGGGACCTGGACGTGGTGGTGGGGTCGCCTCCCATCCCTATACCTACAGGCCTGGGTCACTCAGTTACTGTGGGCATGGACTATTCGCTTAAGAAAACGGCCATTTTCCTGGTGGGCTCACAATATTGACGAACCTTTTAGTTTGCGGCGCAGAATTGAGTCAGACACTATTCAATTCAGACTTTTATTCAGTTCACAGTGGTCACAGTCGCCTGGAGTAATCGTAGCATTGAATAATGTGATATAATAACATAAAGTTATAGCACTCCCCATAACCATTCTTTATATGAGCTAGTACTAGTGCAAAGTAATGAGGCTCACTGGCTGTAAACACTTTTTCTGATAATTGGGGCCAAACAGATAGCCCTGAGCGGGTGTGTCGTGGCACGGCATCACAACACGATCATCACATTCCACTGGGACGTTAACACATAGGACATGGGCTTTGACCTTTAACATAGAGCTACTAGTACCGGGTACTACCAGTTGTGCAAATCTTGCCGGACAAGTATAACCCGATGGGCCAGTGAAAATTAAACTAAAATATGTAAATAATATGTTGTATTAGTGTCTGGGCTAGCGAAATGTGGGCTAGCACTAAAAACGTTAAGGAAAACATCTAAAGGAGTACGCTCATATATATAATCTGATTGTATTAATCTAATATGCTCTTAATTCTTTCACGTGTGGTCCAGCAATTTGGTATCCATATTGTGGCGTCTGCTTGAGATTTCGATGAATAAAAAGAAAAGCGTACAACTACCAGTGAGAAAACAGACGATAAAGCATGATTTTATATTGAGGGTCCACGCTTTAGTCTAAGTAGAGAGGTCAGATGGACCAGTTAAACTGGTCTAAGGGCAACATGTATCTACAGGGCTTTAGCATATAGACATATGTCATTGAGATGAGAACGTACTCACGTGAACACGAACACAAACCAGGAAAAAAGATTAACCAAAAAGTGAGTGGAGGGTATTCGAGGTTCTGACCTATGCTGACGATAATCCGCATTCCGACAGAGTCCCTGTGAGTGACGTCACGTCTCCGAGCACATCCTCACCCCTGGTCACACTGAATCTGATGATGATTCACCTTTTGTTATGACTTTTTCCCATCTGTATCTTACCATGTACACCATAAGTAGATCACATGGCAGTGACTGAGGCTCTCGGGGCTGTGTCTCTTCAGGACTATAAGTATAATCAGTGTTTAGACCCGATACACATATTTTTAACACGTTTCATTTCTTCGCAATCAAATCATTCATTACCTTGAGATGTGAGTCTCGAGTGTGTGTCTTGCGGTCTTCGTAAAATATACATGCCTCAGAAGTCTAACATGTACAGTATATATAATAGTACTAGACTGAAGTCATGCTGTACGGTTATATTGTGGCCCAGCTGTGATGTAATATCAATAAACCTCCAGATTAGATGGGCACGTCTAATCCACTGTCTGCATTAGATAAAGGTTGGTTTCCAGTCTCGTTATTTGAGTATTTGACAAGGGGACATACCACAGATATGTAAGTTAGACCATTAATTTTACATTTAATGAGGGAAAATTACTTTTACAGCAGTACAACATACATGAACATCATAGAATGATAGTTCATCATGTATGTATTTCCTTGCACAGTATTTCTGTGAGACAGATAAACCATTTCATTGTCTACATTTGCTCATCTTCAGTCTTCTTTTCCCACTTTATAGACAAGAATATACCCCCTCAAGCTGTGCTACATGACCCCAGGGTACAAGCAAATAACGAAAACAGTACGGATGTGTTTGTCTAGATATAATGGTCCTATGGAATATGTAACGGTCTGTACTCATGCCCTAAGGGTGGCTCCTGTTTAACCACCAGTACAATGAGTGAATCGTTAGGTAATACGTTAATAGAATCAGATAGGGAACTCACATAAATCATTAATGTGGAGAGTGCCGACGAGGCTTTCTTTTACAATTATAAATACATGTGGTAGAATAGATAATATTTTTATTTCATAGATCTTTTTCAACCTTAAGCTGAAATAACGAACAACACCTTTACTTGTATGTCTAATTATAAATTTTCACAAGGAAATCAAGCTGAACATGATTATGATGGCTTTTTCTTTTATTTGTTCTGATATTCTCAAAATCAAAGAAATGCAGATGTATAAGTCAACAACTTTGTACTTTGCACTAATAACTTGTAGTAACCTTTGCACTAAGCTATGCGTAGTTTATACAGTTGTAAAAGGTTTCAGGTCATTTTGTTCAAACAATGGAACAGTAAACTGCCCGTCAGCTGTGTTCTGGCCCTCGTCCATGTTGCTGATCACACTGACCACAACCACTGACCACACGCTGACCACAGAGTTTCCGGGCCCAATGTACCCACTGCCCTATTGGTGGATGCTGTCACAATGACCTTACAAGCCCTTAGTGGAGTCGTACATGGCACCTCTTGTAGGTTTTGGAATAGGCCGGGACTCTGTAGGGATCTGGGATAAGCAGGAAATAATATGAGCATTAGCCTCGCAACCTTCAAACTGCCCCACTAAGCAAGACAAAAAGAGGTAATTCCCTCTACTCAGAGTGAATGAATATGGAAAGCCATTGGACCTCCGAAAATGGCAAGGTATATTTACACTCTCCGAAGGATTTGTCTAAAAAACAAGCATTATAAAAACAATGGTAAAAACATGAAGTAAAGTCTAGCGTAGAATTCAAGATTGCTTGACAAAAAACCCAACAACTTTGGAGGTGATGTCCTGAGTTTCGAAAAGCTGTTCATGTGAACACTGATCAACTTCATATAATTATGCACTTCAATATGTACTGACTCACATCACAAGGTCTATTGATGAGTCCTGTCCCAAAATCCCCGTTTCCAACATAATCACCTTTATGTTCCTCCACAATACACGAATTCTTTCCCTCTGATGTCATCTCCACGCGGAAGTCCACTTTTACTCCACCGTCGGGAGGGTTAATTTGCTCCGTGATCTGGTGCACCATTGGGAAATGCTTGTTGTTATATCACATTATCAATATATCTACATTAGAATGTCGCTGCTCAGTGATAAACACTTGTTTTCTGTGATTATACCAATTGTACCGTAGCCATATCAATAATAACTGATAACTTACCAGATAAAGATAAGGTGGTATGCGAACTACTTCAATGAATGAATGTATCATTCAGGATCTAATATTTTTTTATTTTCTAACCATCAAATGCATTTTACATTTTTGAGTGGAGATATTATATAGTTCTAGTACATTTCTAGGGTATTATTATATCCTTCACATTTTTAGTCAGCCTCGATCATGATCATAATACGAATATTGTATTTGAACATTGTAAACATTTTACTGACATCTCTATTAGTTTGCTTACTATAGCAGCGTAGGGATGTTGCAACAATCATTATTTTAGTGTGGTTAAGTGCAGTGGTAGACATCTCAAATATCAGATTCCGCCATACCAATTAGTTTGTCTGGTAGGTGGTGTTTTCCTGGGTGTGCATAAACAAATGTATCATTGAATTTACAAGTAAGAGGGGGAACAGGTAATTTGTCATCCGTAATCAATTGCAATATCTGTAATGGCTTCAATTGTGAGGAAAGATTTTGTAATTTTCAAATTAAAAGGATGCACGCTATTCATAGAAATTTAAGTAAAAACGGAGATTTATAAAAAGACTTTACAGCAATGGAGGAAAAAGGAGGGAGGGACCAAGGGATGTGAATGAGAGAAGGGAGACTATTGAAAGCAAGGTTTGTACCATCCCGAAAATTATTTTAGAAAAAAATATATATAAAAAGCCAGTACAGTACCATTTAGCCGAGAAACGGTCGTGGTATGGATTTCCATGCAATAAACGTTGACTCGTCATACAAGTGTATTTATTTATGCTCTCTTTTTGAGAGACGCTTGCTCCTGGTGCACCCTCAGTTGTCGGGAAGGTCTGGACTTCACAGAGTTTAGTTGTAAAAGTGTTTGATAAAGAGTTCCCCCACAACGGGCTTGGGACGGGGAGGGGGACGATGGCACAGAGGTGTGAGTAAAGAGGGGGGTGTTTTTGTTGTCACTTGGAGCTGTTGTGGCCAGGTGAGGATCGGGTTTCTCACACCTGTATTTAAGGTGTTGTGAGGCGGATCGAGGCCTGGCCAGGTAAAGTGAACGGTCCCTTTACTGTCTGCGGCCTCAGGTAACTATATATAAGGGATTCAGGGAACTACACAGAAGGTGTGTGCTATAGATATAGGGGAAGGGAGTGAGTGTCATTGCATGTTTGTGTCCACAGCAGAACCACTGGACGTTTAAGGACACCAATTCTAGTTACACAAAAATACACCATCAAAAGTAAAGTTAGCAAGAAGGACACCCAAATATTTAAAGTAATCTTGAATACACTATGCATATAAATTGTTATATTTGATAGGACATACTACAGCTTGACATCCTAGACTATTCACGAACAACATATTCTTTCTGACCTTAAAGGGGAATACATCGCTGTAGCCTCCTTAAAATGTTCTCTCTCCTCCTATGCATCGTCTCTGTTAGTCACGTCTATTCCACTTGAATATGAACCTAACCATAGGTCTAAAGATCAGAAAGAGCGTGTTATACTTATCAGAAGTTGAAAAAAGGAAGATTGATTGAGCATAATCATAGAGCCCCCAAAAAAGGGAGATAAAAAAACGGTCATAGATGACTCACTTGAGCGTGACTTATTACTACAGTAGTGCTGTAGGGACATTTCACCTGTGCCCACGTGGCCCTGATCTCCCCAGCAGAGACTGGTCGGGTCTTTGATCTTTCTCACCTGAGACGCTGTGAAATGCCCGGGGCCTTTGTACACCTGACGAGTCTCACCCAGGGGCTGCCTGGTCCGCAGATCACAATGTTATACAAGACCTCTATTGTTCTTTGATCTGCTTTCTTCTTATTATGTGGTTACTTGTGTACTCCCCACAGTTGAATCCACATTATGGGTATGGTGTACAGACAGTTAGAATTTTCAAAGGTTGAGTCATCATGTTACAAATACATGTACTGTTATAGTCACCGAAGGCCTCATAGGAATTGTCTACAACCTAACATAAAGCTTCGTTAGGATATATATATATATATATATATATATATATATATATATATATATATATATTTGATATATATATAGATATGTGGGAAAAAATACGATTCGTTACCCGTGGATAACTGTAAAATGTTACATCCACTGCTACTTTTTAAATGTTTCTCATTTACCCAGCATGTGCTTCGGGTAACGGGCTTCCACGGTCACAGTTCGCCAGCTTGAACGGTGTGGATGCCCCCAGTAATTGGTACTCTTGTCTGCTTTTTTCTCTATCTTTGTCTCAGGTCATATGCCTTGAACTCAGCCCAGGGCGCCAATAACTCACCCAGGGATGTACAAAAAGAGAAGGGGAGCCCTCCGTCAAGCGGCTGGTATCTGGCATGTATATTACGTGATGAGTCGTTTATGACGGGTACTCTGCACCTGGAGTCGCTCCGAGCTGGGGTGAGCACCAGAGATGCTCTAAACCGAAAAATACAACAGTGCCCCATGCACGTTTGATGAAATCTGTAGCTTCTGATATGTGTCTAGAGAAGTAGGAAGTTGTGTGTACAGAGCACTTGGCACAGGAATGAAAGTATATCAAGTTACAAGACCAAGGAGAGCCGTCTGCATTGGATGATTTTAGGGGGAAACCACTAAATTAACTATAATATAGTTAATACATTTTGAAATGACCGTCTGAGTCCGACTAAATTGGCAAGCACAACATTCATAAGACAAGATCAAAAAGTCTGGTGGGAATAGGCTGGGTAAAATTAACGAATCATCAGATCTGTGTTGATGAAGAAATTTCGATATAGATCTAGTAAACGGTGTGTGGTATGTCTTGGTCATTATTAGAAGTACGTTTCTGACAGCTGGTATATACACGTAAGTTATTTGCAGGCATCATACCATTCCTTTATTTTAAAGGAATTTCCTTTAAATTCCTTTATTTTTGTGAAAATAGGCAAAATTCCTTTATTTTCCTTTATTTTTGTGAAAAATTCCTTTAAATTCCTTTATTTTTTTCCTAGAGTAAGAAAATATCACATTATCTCATAAAATGCATAGAATTCCATATTATTAGCGATAAAATTGCAAAATTTTCTAGCCGTCGATCGATCCAGGTCGACGTGTCGATCAGCATGAGTCGACACATTGATCGATGTGGGTCAACGCAGTGCTGCACAGAAATAATCAACAGGAAGGCAGTCCCGTTACAATATTATTTGCCTTATTTCATGTTTAAACTCTCTAAAAGTTCTCTAAATATTCCTTTAAAATTCCTTTATTTTTCCTAGAAATCCCTGTAAATTCCTTTAAATTCCTTTATTTTTATGAAAAAAACTTCCTTTAAATTCCTTTATTTTTTTGGGAGGGCAGTATGATGCCTGTATTTGGCTTCTTGCAGAAGGAGGTACTGACACGAGTGGTAGGCTCCTATTGAGGACTGCTGATGGGAATAAACTGCTCACAGGAAAATCTGCTCCGAGAGAGGCACTCAGGACCACGTCCTAAGGGGCAGGGTTGGCCCCAAGGGGCAGGGCCATGCCTCGCCCTCCATATGGGATGGGATTCTTGGCAGGTTAATGTATAGAGCCTAAGATGCTATGCTGATCCAACTCAATATGATTTTTCGCAAAGTTGTGCCGGAGGAAGGTCATGGGTGTTCCATGTTTTGATTATTTTTCTACATTAAACAAATAAAAACAATTTGTTGGGAAAAAAACCTCTAATGAAGCATGTTTAGAGTTGTATTCTCTGACCAAACCGTAAATACAGACACAAACGGACGTAACTATTGAATAGTACAAATTTTGTTAAACATTAGAAAATATAGAAATACTGTACGATAATATACACAAAACAAGTCACGTGACAAGGCCTAAGCGACAAGGAACCATATCACTGCATAATATGGTCATAGGGGAAAATCTCGACCATTGTTATTTCAAGGTCAATTACAACAGAACAAACGACTGGCAGTTGTGATCCTGACACGGCAGGCACTTTTAGAAAAAAATTATGTATATCTAAATATAAAGCCAGTACATGCATACTACTATTACTAGTGTTTTATACATCAGTTTTAGATTTACGTGTTAGTAAAATGGAAGAGCTGACGAAATCAGTGCGTGGTCAAAGAATCGTCGTTTTATATGGTGACTGATGGATGCAACATTAATTTCCAACATATTTTGAGAAAATACAGAAATATTGTTTCTTTGTTTGATAACAAGAGGTAATAGTTCAACAAATCAAATGATCTTAGGGAATGATAATCCGAAATGTCGAAGACCGATTCGCAAAAAAAATATGTTATGATGCCTAGCCTAGCATACTTAGTTTAAGTGGGATTTTTGTTGCTTCAGATACGGATGAAATTATATGTGGCTTCAGGCTGCATTGGTGACAGGTCAGCGGGCTAAAGTGAATGCTTTAGGTCATATTGGTGACATTGACTAATGTTCAAGGTGGCAAAGGCCGTGGCTTAGCATCGAGCCCAAGGCAAAAGAGACAATTGATATTCTAGCATCAAAACATGGAGTAAATGAAAAAGAGTTCACGGAAAAAGATTTCTATGAAATAGGCCTGATGAGACAATTGTCTTGGTCAGTCACATATATAGCTAATCCAAAGTCCGAACTAAAGACTCTTATGCCGGTTGTTGTTTCATGGAAGTGAGTAGAAAAAAAATACAGCATCAGATTTGCCTTTTTTTCTCCCACGTTTCGTAGATTGTGGTATACTGCCTCTTCTGTGAGAACTGTAAGACATTGTTGACTTCAAGAAATATGATTCAACCTAAGTAACGCTACGATAAGACTTAGTGTCGAAACTTGAGTTGGTCCTGAGTGTATCAGTTGCTTTGTCAGCTCCTTTATGGAAAAGACTTCATATGCATATCAAATTAATAGAAACAGTGTGTATTGAGGCTCTGTGCTACGTGTCCGAGACGCCTTGCTTTGCAAATTAATATCAGTTTCGGTAATGGCATGGAGTCTTGAATTATACACTAGTACAGTCTAAAAAAAAGCCCCCACCCTTCATATTAAATGACGAGACCACTCAGGTCCTCTGTGTGTGAGCAGGCCGACCTCAGAGGACGACCCGCCCCCACGCGGCCGACACCTAAACTAATTAATCAGTACCTTCTGATGGCTGGTCCTGATGTCTTAGTTAATTGGCAGGAATGTGGGGGGCCGACGTTACGGACATCAGGGCCGCCGCCCCCACAGACTGGGTGGAACTGGGTCTCCTATCTGATGGTCAACTATGTCAGAAATGTTGACCACAAGGGCTACTTCTGTAATATGGTAAGAGAGGATGTCTGGCCATTTGACGAAGAAACTGTGAGAAACTCCGCGATGCTAAAAATATGAATAGTTGACTCAAAGACCCAGGAAATCTGAAAGCCTCCCCAATCGGAGACAGAAAGGCATGGACGTTTTTTGAAAGAAAAAGATATTAGTTCGTACTACTTAGATCTGTGTGAGACTTGCCTGTGGGCTATTATGTAGGTCCTGCTCTCTATAGAGGAAAGTGGGGTGTGGGTGTCAGAAATGTTTCAGTTTGAATAGTGCGTGTTAATGAAAGGCCCACTACCTCAAAACGCATACAGATGCAACATGTGTAAGTGACGTCATAAGCTGTCACGACAATCTTGTGACCTGTATTGACCAATCACCATGAGTCTTAGGGGTACATGTATAAAAGCCTGAGTTTTGGTATGAAATAAATAGTTCATACTTGGTTCTCATCATGTCAACACTGACTTCCTTCTAGTCTGTTAATGATACTGCACGAGCTTAGCACGAGTAGCAGGATTAGAAAGAAGAACAAGACTGTGAAGACATAATTATGTCAGGCGCTAGGCCAACACGTTACCACCCTGATACCAATGGTGAAGACCTGAAGCATACTTCCCTCGCTTTTGACAGGCTATCCAAGTATAAGTCTAGTGTAGGATGCCCCCCCCCCCCCCCTCTCTCTCTCTCTCTCTTTTTCCCTTCACCTCTGTCCCTTCCTGCGGTACATGACCTCCATTTCAGCAATCCCCCTTCTCTCGTTCCTCGTGCATTCTCATGAAAAACCCTACAATATCCAGGAAACATTGAGCAGGAATCTGCTGCTCTGTTGAATTTGTGCATAGTATGAACACCATAAGCAAGACCAGTAGGAGGAAAAAATATCACCGAACCAAAAAAGCAATGTCGGCTAATAATACCCACGTGGACAATGCTGATCAAAGTGTGCCCCCTCTTTGTTTGCTGGTCGGCCTAAATACAATAGGTCCCTTGGTGTGTGTAGACGAGAGTGTGTGTGTAGACTCATTAAAACTAAAGTAGGTCCTCCGAAAACCACCCATCTGGGTCAAGGTGCCCAGCACAAATACTCGTATTCTGTGATAGGTTTCGCTGTGTCGAAAGTCTGTCGATTTTTTTTATAGATAATATGTGACATCCTCTGCGAAAAGCAGTCTTATGGCCTGGAATACTAAATTAAGAGGGTGTCTTGAGGAATCTAATACTGAAAAAATTAGGTAAATATTCTTATTTGAAAAAAAGTTATGTTAATTTGAAGACACAAAGGTCGGATATGCTAAATATGCTAAAATAGATCAGTCTTTGGTATTTATCAAGATATAACTTATATATATTCTAGGCCAAAAATTGAAATCCCAAATATGATTTCAGGAAATGTACTGCCATTTCCTTTCTATTTAAGATATTCAGAATCTGTTTTTTGCTGAATATGGCCAAGCAGTCCCTTGATTCAGAATTTTAAATTTTGAAAACTTAATTTTGTTCCATGGTTACCATGGAACCAACATTTGCATAGCTTTAGTATCGGAGGGTTTGGACGTTCTATCAACATTCCGGTTACCATGGCAACAAAATCCAAAAAGTCCAAATATTTTCACCAGAAATGAAAAATATGAAAAATTTCATTTATAGCATGAATTAAGCTTATCTTTCTTATTTTCATGATTTCTAAGCTAAATAAAGGCTCTAGAGCCATGAATAGGCATTTCCATAAGGCTGGAAATCCCAGAAACTGTCACATATAGTTTAAATTGGTAGGGCTGCTCTTTCTCCCTTGGCCTGATTTAAAGAAACTAGATAAAATGCTGATAACCTTGTGTGTTTTTGTATGATGCATTTATTGTTTACACATGTTGCACTTGTAGGTGTGTCATTAATATGATAGGAATTTCAGTACTTTAAAATATTGTATATATGTAAGCTTTAAGATTAAAAAGCTGGGTTAGTCCTGCGATGGGTCTAGGCTATAATCAGTCTTGTCCGTGTCATTGTCAGTATCTGATGTAGAGGGCTGCCCAGTGGAATGCGGAGTAGGGCAGACCTCCGTGACGGCCATGTCGGCACCTCGGTCCGCCCCGGTCCGGCCTGTCACCGCCCCATGATCTGACCCCTTTAAACTGCTCTGTTTACAGACTCATCATCAAACAAAGATTCATACTATGGTTTAGAATTTTAATCCTGCTGCTGATCCAGGTAGGGTAACAAAGGTTGTGTGACCCAAACTTTATTTTGGTTTGACATTTTTTTGGGGTCAGGCTTCCAAGATGCCAAACAGTTGATTTTCATTTTTAAAAAGGTGTCCTCACGAATACTGAGGTACGAGTGATTTTTCATTTCAGAAATATATTATTGCGAACTACAGATGATGAAAAGCATGGTGAAATACCTCCTTACGAGGGGCAATGGGCTCTAAGCCGTTTCTGAGAGTAGCTCGGCTGTTTGTCACGAGTAGCCGACACAAACCAGACGCCTCACGACAGCGTGCACGCTCCCCGAGATGTTAGGGGCAGGGAGTGGGGACTTGTAGTACTCCACCACTGAGAGGGCGCGAGTAAAGCAGAACACGTGGAGAGGGGGTGGGGGAGGGGCGGGGGTCATGCACTCGAATTTCGGTATGCACTGAGTTACTGAGATGCATTGAAATGTCGAAGTTCGCTTCAAGAATAGCCTGACAAAGAAAAAAACGTCATTCCGTTCACATGAAGAATGGTAAGAATAATTCGAATGATTGTTTTTCCCAGTATAATATTCTATTGAAACTCGAATGTTTCCCGAATTTGAAATTTATTTCAAAATCAGGAAATCTAAAGTAGCCATGAAAAAAAACAACTAATTAGTTAAATATTGTAATTGTTATGTCAGTCTTTGCACTTTGTCCAACTGGAAGGAGGTTGTATTTTGAAAAGGAAGTATTCAATTCCAATTTCAATATAAACCGCTGAATATTCGGAGAACAAAGAAAGTTCTAGAGACGTTGAGCGCACACCAACTCAGTTTCAATCTGACGTAGCACTTCCAAAGTCCCAATGTAATCTTTTCGTCCTGGCAGTTTTATTCTCCTTGTGGTCTTCAGTGGTGCAGTGTGTGACCAGAATGACCGCTGCCCCGTACATGGGAACCATTCCCCTATTCACAGACCTGCATTATACGCCAGGAGAACTCAGAAGTGTATAGCCTCCTTGCATCACCATCCAGCCTCACAAGCGCAAGCCTGGAGTTATTGGTGCTTGACATGATGTGGCGCATTCCTAGGCATTAATATGCAGCATAAGGCGCTCATCAGTATAGAGAGTAGGCCTGTAATTGGTGTATGACCACCGTTATGACCACAGTGACCAATTGGTAAACACCAGACCACGGACCACCACATGGTGACTCAGGGCGAGGTGGTCGGATGGGTTGTCATGGTTACCTCCTGGTTGTCAGGGAAACCTTCAGGGGGGAAGCCCGGGGGGGAAGCCAGTGGTCAGATACATTATGGGGTGGTGCTAGGGGTCGTGGGGAGGGAGTGCTGAGAGGGGTCGTGGGGAGGGAGTGATGATGAGCCGATAAATTAATATAGACGTAAAGGGAGTGTAGGCACCTTGTAATAAGTTGTATAAGTAGAATTATTCATAACATGGGAGGCCCGTGACCTTCGGTAGGCCGAAATGTCGAGCAAACATCTTGATTTCTTGTTTCTAGACCACGCATCTCACTCACATATATGCAACACGCTATTCTAGACCGAGAGTTTATTTTCCTATTTATGATTCTTCTATCATGTTAGTAACAATGTTTAGACACACGATCTGCATTCCTTTATAGCGTGTTGAGCAGGAAGAATGCAGAGAACAGACAGAAGAAACCGCAGACAAAAACGGATCCTAAAAAACTAAACGGATAAAAAGTGATGTAAGTGGACCGAAAGTTATCTTTGGTCTGTCAGTCTGGCCAGTCCTAACTGCCCCGTTTGTTCTTGTCAACAAGCCCAGAGAGTGTTAGGCAGGGCGGGGAAAGATGGGAGGTGTGTGTCAGCAGCCGACATTTGTCCACTGCGACCGCTTTTTGTGCTTTTGGCGGGAACGATTTGTTTACGTGCCAGATAATCAGTTCTAGAGTGTATTGTGGAGGAGGCAAATCTTAGAAGACTTCTTTTAATGGTTGATCGTAACTGTGTACGACAAATGAGAAATGAAAGGAAAGGGAAAGGGAAAGCTACAATTTTCCCTAGTTCAAAAGGTAGGTGGTTTAGATAGATAGGAGGCATGTCTAGACTAAAATGGTTTCAGGGTATGCCTAATTAAAAGCATACGGTCGAATGTGGGCGCAAAGATATTTCCAAAATTAATGGTCTTCAGTTTTGGACACTTACAAAAAATTATGTGCACTCACAATGTTTTTTTCACGTTGCTTTAGATAGCTAAATGCAGTAAGGAATGCCCAGTATAAACAGTGCCATGAATTCCTCATTTTTTGCCAAGGGCACTCCTTCCTTGCTCCGTTCAAGAAGAGCCTCAGTAATTTTTGATCGTCTGCCTTAGTTCTTCAATCTTGGCTCGTTGTAAATCCTGGCAGGCAGTCCGATTTCAACTTCTGTATACAGACGTAAACAGAAACAGGAACAAGTTTATCAGCTTTTTGAATCAGACATTTGAGAAATCATAGGAGTAACAAAGCTCCCCAAAATGGTCGGAGATGCATGTAACCGCCTTCATTTTCGAACAGGAAAAGTAAAATATTTCTCTGAGATCCAAAAAGAAAGTATGGTAACGGATGCACTTCTTCCTCATAAGTCGACTCCCACACCTAAGATTAGCCTCCGGGGCATAGATGTAAAACACTAATGAATGACCCGAAAGAAAGCTTTAAATACCTCTGCTTCCCCCACAGGGAATATACAAATGCCTGACGCCTAAATTCCTGGAGGGCACAAGTGACAAACATACATTTAACTTTACCGTTGAACACAGCTGTGAAGCAAACATAACCGTTTGGAAACCCAGAGGCAAAGAGCCGCCTACCGCGACAAAAATTCACGAAATGTCGAGTAAAGAGAAAACACGAAATGTAGTGTAAATAGAAAGTAGGAAGGAGATAAACCTGTATACATAGGGCAAAGTGAGGAACTCTGTATGGATAACTTTTTAAAGAAGGCTTAGGAGTAATGCGGTTTGGTATCTCTTTTGACATTCACACTTCTTGAATAAGTGAGGACTTTTGTTACATATATATCTGGTTGGTCTGAATAAACTTAAAAGGGATCTGAAACGTATAACATAAACGTTAATATATAACACTTTGGGCTTTCAGAGACATTTAATCGTTATTACATCACATGTATTATCAGTTTCATGAAGTGGAAGGATAATGCAGTGTGGTTTGAAAATCTTCAACTTCACATTTCTAAGTATACTGTGATGACCGAATAAAGTTGTCCACGTTTTGATATGAGTCATGCGGGGGGAGGGGGCCTAAGTGAACTGACCACGTCCCGGAAGTCGGAGTCACGACGCCGTCTGGTGGCGGTCGGCGTGTTTAAGACTTTATTACACACTCTTTGTTGTATGCAGGTAAAAGGACCTGTCTGAGTAAGGTCAACCGACCAAGGGGGGGGATATATAGGGGAGTGGGGTGGGTGTTAGGGAATGAGGCATGCAGGGAAGAGGAAAGTATTAGAACATTATAGAAAGCAGTTCTATTTCAATGACAAGTGAAAAATCAGTGCCCATTACTTTTGGCACATATTCTATGTATATTGTATAGATGGGATAGGGACATTTTATATTTTTGGCAGGATAATTCTGTAGGATATTGTATTATTCCAGTTGCTCGACCACTTGTACCTTGTGGTAAGGCCAGGCCCTTTGTTCCTGCCCTGGTTGTTAACATTAGTGTTCTTCTAGGACATGACGTCAGCTGAGGGGCGGGGGGTGGGTGTGTGTATACAGAGGGGCCAGATATAATGGAGGTACAGAAGAGAGAATGTCGTAAGATATAACCGACTGTCACCATTTAAGACGTGTCTGCTCAGTGCCTGGTATCCTACCTGGATCCTAGAGGTCATTCCTGTCAGTCGGAGGTCATCGACTCTTAATGCACTAAACGAATCAGCACAAATTGTTTAGTGTATAGAATCATCTATTGAATTTATACCTGTACTTTACCTGTTACTCCGTCATTTTATGACAAATGTTTCGGTGTAGCGTTAAAAATTATCATATAGCAGGAATAACAAAAAGTCAAGAGGTTAACCATGTTGTCGGGTCAGTGCTAGTTTGGCCTGGCGGTCGGTGATCCGCCTAATCCTGGGTTTAATGCCCCACGTCTAACACAGCGCCCACAGCCACGATAATCCAGCCACAGTACCGCCGCCCACCACTGGGGGCGCCACCGCCTAGAACCCCCAAAGTGCAGACCGCTGGACCTGGAGCGGAGGGAACCATGGATATCAAAGTACCGAAGGAATGGTTCATTTAGATGAGACCCACTTGTGTCTTTCGAGGAAATATTTCTATTGTTTGCAATTGTCGAGATTATGCTGCCACTAACGGCTTCAGTATTCACGCTCTGTTAATATTTTGACAGAAATAACAATGCGCAGGGTTTTGGCAGAGATTGGAAATCCTGGTCAAGGAAAGGCCATTACATTTGAAAATATAAAATGTGGGATTCGTGTATGTTCATGGAATTTTACCCATATTCTCGAGAATTGATGCATTTTGCATTTTGTAACTAAGATATATAATATGAAAAAAAATCCATCTGCTTGGTCTGCTTTTCCAACATTTTCCGTAAGGTGCCACTTGGAAACAATTAACGTAATGTTAATCAGTGAATTACTAAACTTAGATATCAACGGACGTAGTCAAGAAAAGGCATTGTGAATCCTTAATGATATGAATAATGAGAATAGACGTGCAAGCAGACATTGCCGGTTTTTGAACATATAAGAATAGAATATATTGGCACCCCATTCTTGGAATAGTTTCCAAAGGTTGGCAGGGTTAGTTGGGAGCTGCCACACATACCTGAGACCGACTTACTATATACGTTGCCGCAGTTGATTAATGCCTGTATGCCAGCTTGCCAAAATATAACTTATTTTGGGTGCTTTCTTCTTGCCTTGAGCTCCTAAAGATTCTTGTATGTTTCGCGCCATTCCGGAATTGGTTAGACGGTCTTGTTGGACACAATAATTATTGCTCCTTCAATCATGTACCAATAAATGATCTCGGTAGACAGTCAGGCTAGGTAGATACACGTATTAGGTTTAACCCACTTCTCCCTGGATCCGACGTCCTGGGCAGAGACCTGTCAATCAGAATGGAAACACTAGCCCCGTCTATATACTGGGGCAATGCCTGCCCCAACTCGGCTCCCATGTGTTGTGGATTTCAGGCCAAATTTCCCGTGTATCCAGTGAACGGGCTGAATGTAGTGTTGGGGAGGTAGGGCTGGGGGAGAAACGTGGCCACCCAGACTTGGGGTTGGCTTCCTTTCGGGATCAAGTAGTTTAGGGTGTATCCGGATTCGGAGTCTACTCCCTCCAGGGATTCACAGTAACTCAAGGGTCTTTGTCAATATTTACAAATATGTACAGAAGGGAAATATAAGAATGTGTTGTTTGTGATTACGATAAACAATCTTTGAACCATGATCCGATTTTATCGTCACCTCTCGATGCTGTTTAAACATTATATTCATACAGTTTCAGTCTTATTCCCTTTTGTGATTAACTCCTTCAAATACACAGTGATTTTAAAAAAGACAATGCAATCAGTAAAACCAACCATCAACTTCCCAACATGGATGTTTAGACAAGGAGAGATATAGAGACAAACCTTATGTTTCTGGTACATGATCTTGCAGATGAAATTTGTTCATTATGTTGATGGTTTTGTACCCTATTTCATAACTACATATAATGGTAACCATGGCCAATTGCATGACCCCAATATAATGGGGCAAGTACACTTTCTGATAATCACCACGTTTTTCATATATAACTGAGAGGGTCTGTTCCGATTTGACGCAGATACCCCAGAATCCGTAAAGCCCACGCTATATGTATTTTCCCAGTGGCTTGACCCCCATCGGAGACCCGCTGTGATTTGGTCCCGTTCATGGTTTAGGTGCTCGGGGTTACTAGAGCGAATGTTACGGGGTGAGAAGAGCGGGTTCTGGTAGGAGGGTGCTCCATAGAGGGTAATGGGGGAGACCTTTGTTGTAACCGATACTCCTAAAATAAGATACATGTGCATTATTGCACCTAGGAAACGCTTGTTGCGTCCAGAAAAAAATCCTTTCAATGATTTAGCAAATCCTCTCATATTTTGAGTTTCAGAAATGCGTAATGGTCCGTCCTTGATTTCAAGGGTGGGGACCAATGTTCGGTTTTTGCCGCCAAAAAAGGGGTTAGATGGCATCGCCGCCTGTCACTTCCTGTTTCCCATTAAATCCAAGGGCACTGATACTGAAGGGCACAGTCATGTCAATGACCTAACAATTACATTGAATTATTTTCTCATGTGTCATATGTCAACCATGTCCAACTCACCATATTTATGATTGTCTTCTTTCTCTTTTTTCTAGGTAAGTTGATGTTAACCTTGTCTGTACGAAATGTAAGTATGGGACTTTTAATATGCAGTCGTAAGGAGGATGATTTTTGGTGAAATATCATTGCATATTGCATGGGTTAGTGGTATGCAATTATACAAACGGGTAACTACAATGCCAACTACCGGTTGTTAGGTCTACCTTACTCACCTTCTCATACACAGAGGGAAATAGTAAAGATAATTTGAATAAACCTTCCGGAAATAATGTCAAAATCTTTAATTTCTATGTATAACCAAGTCTCATCAAAATGCATGCGACAATACAAGAGACACATCTAAAAAGTTGTTCAGACTCGATCATAGAGGAAACAAACGGAGTTCAACGCCGCCTCTTAAACCAGTCCTAACATAGTCCTTCTGATTCTGGAAAATGACGTGTGTACCAGATATCTGTGTTTCCTCGTGTCCGACCCAGAAGATCCAAGGTGGAGGGACTCCAGACATTGCTAAGCACGAACTGTGGCCAACAACAGATGCAAAAAGATTCTGGAGTCATCTCTTTTAGTCTTTTTCTGTGTTCTATATTGTCGTCGTCGACATCGGTAAGACTCAACCCTATCTGACAGGAGTGTTTTTTTTGAGCATCTTTTGGTCCGTTTTCTGTTCAGTAAGGGAGAAAAAGTGGTATCAGTGGGCGTTCTACCATCAGGGATGATTTATATTAGTCTTTTGACGTGTTGTGGCATAATCATACAATACCAACCGTGTCGTAAGGGGTGAATCTAATATATGTATGATTCCAATCAAATTTAAAGGTGAAACGCAAAGGAGAAAATAAAAATCCCAAATATTGTACATAACTCTTAATTGATGTATGTTTTAGTCAGAATTAAACTCAAACTAGCATGCAGGGATAATATAACAAAATAAATAAGCTTTTGTTAGGAGTGTGAATCCACTCTCACTGATTATCTCACAGGGCTGTGATGTCATCTAGGCTCTCTTTCACGGGTGTCTGTGTGTGCAGTCACCCATAACAATAGCCTTATCAGCCTGCCCTACATGTGTGAAAGAGCCTAGATGACGTCACACACACTTAGTAGAAGCCACTGTACAAGTTGATTTTTTAAGTATCAATTACTCCTGTATTAATGATGTATTAGCAGTGATTTTGCAGATATATTTAAAGAAATACATATTCAACACAATATAAGGATTAAAACTGCCTTTGCGGTTCTCCTTTAAGTATATATGTAATCAAGAATAAGAATCAAAGTTATTCTTAATGTAAAGACATAAGCAACACGAAGAATTTGAAGGATCCAAACTATTGATAAGCTAAACTATAACCACATGTAAGGATTCGTTTCAGAGCATTTTCCAGATGTCCTAAGTCGTTTGTATGAATTAATATTGCTTCATTATGATAAGCTTGATATCAAAGGTGGTACTGGAGAGTGTCATAAATGAATATACCCAGAATCAGAGGAATGACTGGGTTAGTTCTACCTGGCCTGGTTCGAGGTGAGTAGACAGGACTCCAGTAGGTGCCAGAAGCGTGCGGATCCTCTGTCAGTTAGCAACATTATCTGTGCACGGAGACCTCCAGGTTTCCTACCTGGCCCAGAGCCACCTCCAGGGACATACCGCGTCCTGCGGGTCGCCTAGGTGAGAGGAAACCTGAACTATCGTGTGTTTATGTATGTCTCAGACTGGTCTTCAGCCTAGACAAAACCTAGACACAGCAGGAACGGGGTATATTTTAACAGAACCCTAGACAAACCAACCCAGCAAGCAAGGATAGTCGGCAAGAAATATGTGAAGTATATTTGTGTGTTACACCTTCACTTCAGTTGCAAAAATAATCGAACATAACTCTAATTCCGAACACTGCAGATATCTCTACAGTGTTCGACATTCCACTCGGAAACTTGTCAAATACATCAAACTAATGCGCCAAATAAGTTTTACGAACAGCAAGTGAAAGATATATATGCTGATTTAGCTGTAACATTGAGGAAGAACCTCTTGATCTCCTGGGGGAAACAAATACAGTTTCAGGAGAAAAGATTGCCTGTATCCTGAAGATTGTATCTGTATTTTGTCTTTCACTTACAAAGTAATTAATGTAGACTGAAATACAAGTACAGCTTATACGTTTTCAGTTGCACTTAGAACAAAAATACTAAATTATATGGCCATTTTGTTTAGAAATATTGTAGAAGACTGCATGGAATACATGTACGGAAGAAAATTCCTTGGAAGCGTAGTGTTGAAGTTTATGAGAGCTGTATTTAGAGGGATAACTTATGGATACCGTACGTCTGCGGTGGTGTTTGGTGCCAACCCAGCCTCTTGTGGTGGCCAAGTGTGGCGTTTTCTCGGTCCCATTTCCGCCCATGTCGTCACGGCTGCCTGGTGCCTGTGATTGGCATCACGACACCTGTTAGAGAGGCACCTTACAGGTGTGGTTACCCCCATTCCTCAGTATCAAGGTAGACACCTCCCCTTGGCCACCACGTCCTTTAAGTCTCCCAGGTCATACTTAATCTTACTTTGCTTGGCATGCCTGCCTTGTGAGATCAGCAGGTGGATGCACGTGTACCTTTATGAACATGCTTGACTAGCTTTCTGAAGAACCTGTGAGTAGCAGTTACCCGGAAAGTAAACGTACTCTCTTCATTTCCAAGTTAAATGCAAAAATATAATTGAGGGGAGGGAAGCGGTTAAGTGTTAAATACTTTTTAGGGCCAAAATTACAGCAGATTAACTTAAATTCAACCTACAATTGCCGTTTATATTCGAGTAACTGATTCTCGAACAGGCACGTTGGGTTGTTTAGGTCTTAGCTAGGTAAAGATATCTTTCGTCCAAAGGATAGTAACATTATCATATTTTTGTTCAGGATAACGTCAGTCCTTTTGCTGCATTGATATACAAGAACATTTCCTGCTATGATGTACAATAACATCTAGATCATAAGATGTGCAATAATTCTAAGGTTATTCGTAGGACCGTAGAACCTAGTACTGATGTTTATGAACACGCTATAGTTGTTTCAAAGGGCACCATTCACACGAGTTTTGTCTCATGCATGCAGGCAGAATTAGGCGTGTAGTGAGTGTCGAAGTCAAGTCTAGCCTGCCTCACTTATCTCCTGCTGGACTCTCAGAAGTCGTTAGGCTGACATTTACGACGTGGGCGACAGGAGCAACCTTTACTGGTCCTCCTTGTTTCGGCCTGTATTCTTTGTCACTCGCACACTGATTGGAAACAGCTAGCCATTTAGTTTGATAGAAAAACAACCTGCTTGTTGACACAGCTCTACATTCAAACATAAGATGTATGGATTTGTTTTTTCTATTGCTTTTTGTCGGGGTGACAAGTCCTAAACAATTTAAGCTACCATGAAGATACATTGTACATGTATCAATTTCTATTGGTTGTTTCATGCGTATGTATCATTTTGAACTTTGTAAATTGTGGCCTTTATTGATTAAATTCATCTGCTAGGGCCTTCTTCGGGATTATATAATGAATAATGGATTAACATTGGCATAGGTGTGCTTGTATGATAATTAAGCTCAAAAACAATAAGCATTGTCTTACATAACAATCGGTCTCCGAGTATAGTTGATACAAATCAGGGTAAGGAGCATGAGGTATGAGGTTCACGGTGGATACTTACAAAGTACAGGCACTAAGATAAACCTTTATAGTCACTCAAGAGCGAGATAT
Organism: Lepidonotus clava; assembly: GCA_936440205.1. Taxonomy (NCBI): domain Eukaryota; kingdom Metazoa; phylum Annelida; class Polychaeta; order Phyllodocida; family Polynoidae; genus Lepidonotus; species Lepidonotus clava. The sequence goes on along the minus strand of OW387140.1, from coordinate 22,388,169 downwards.
GATGTGGACTGTTACCCAACCACACATGTAAACAATTCACTGGTTAACCTGTTGCGTTCAGGTGGACTTGAATGACAAAGTCTAGTGCTCACTGTGAATATCATATGTCGACAACCTTTTGATAGTTTTGAGAAATTTTAGCACTGGGCCGTACATCATTATCTTTTCAACATTGGATTCCAAAATTGCCCAGGTTTATATCTACAAGATAGCGACACTAACCAGTCTCCCCACATCCTGGAACAAAAAAATGAACGGGGTAAGCAGGATGGTTAGTATACCTTGAAGTTTTGTTTTGTTAGGTAACAGTAGCCTATCACCATCAAACCTGAACCATTCCAAAAAGGGACTCCAAAATGCTCTCCCTGTGGGCCTCCTGTTGGAGCCGCCACCACTGAGGAGGCGACATGTGGGATCAGAAGTTGATACCGTTGATACCTCCTCACCGGTCTGAGGGCGGCCTGGTCTGTTGTGGGATTCACAAGTTAACCCTACACACACTGGGACCCCACAATATTTACCCAGCTCTCTCCCACAAGGTTCGCCAAGGTGCGTAATCGTCAGGCAAAGCCAATGAGCATTACATCTGCTTCTACTCCAGGAATATTGCCCTTATGGTTATAGTTATTTTTAGAAAGGACATTATTGTATACAAAGCACACCTAAGCTGTATTGAGTTAGATTATTGACAGTCACACAAAATACGTGTTGATCCGTCGGCATTCTCCTCGACCAGCAATATGGGACTGAGTGTTTACTCGTAGGTCATAATATCAATATCATCTACCCTGTCTGCCTCGATGTGGTGGTATCCAGGGGACAGGCTTGTGGTATCCTCTCTTCCGACTCTGTTTGACGTCTGTCAAAATGAATAACCGTGCTATTTTCCCCGCAGTGAATCAACGCACATGATTAACATTTATATGCATGCTATAAAGGTATGCCTTGTTGAAATGCATTGTTTTTTCATACCTCAGTGTTTTAATATTAACAATATGTATATAGCAATCACCACGCTTGTGTAATATGTATACAGCAATCAGTACACATCTATGTAATAAATATACCAGGTATGCTTGTCGAGAGGGTAGTTGATCTTTTAGAAGACTTAGCCAAAAAGCTCCCCCTGGATGTCAAATATGATGCCTGAGACTCCCAGAACGTCATATATGGTCATGCCCATATTTCACCTCCCCTCTTGGTGTGGGTGGATTGTTTGGTGCAGCGCCCTGCTCGGCTCGCCGTCCTCCCCCCTCGGTCCTGTTTGCTTTGACAACATCTCGTACAAACAGACAGCTCGGTGTATGCCCGGCCCGACAGCTGGTCCTTACAGCTGGAGGGGGCGGGGGGAGCTGCTCGACCTTCCTTTGTAATGTTACTTAGGGGTACAGATATACATGTATAGTTATTCTAAACTCTCACATTCCCAATCAACAATCAATGATCGATTAATTATGAGACATGCACCACGTTACATATGCACTGCTCCGTATTAAGGAATGGACATGAATTACATTATAACCCTTTAACAAATCCACTTAGGTAAATACAACCTCTGTATTGCGTAATGAATTATGTACAATTATGAAGTCCAATTTACTTTGAAATTATATATATTCCAGGAGGTGACTAGCTGAAAATACAGAGTTAATGATATGAATGAATCGCTTATCAAATAGGATTGGGTCTTAAAGTTAGGTGCCCTGTGAATAATATATCTGAAATGTAGGCTGTGAAGAGAAATGACTTGTCCTAGAATAGTCCACTGCCAAAGAACTTTGAGGATAAATAAGACTGATGGGGACAAGCTGCCTACACTGTCCTCGTCTGTCACATGGATGATGGCAGGCTGAAGAACACAGCCGAGAGACAGTGTAACCCCCAGTGATGTCGTCATCATGTGACGCACAGCCCGTGGTCACGTCTTTGAAGGCCTTGCTGCTGGCTCATAGTCATGGTCACTCACGTCACGCGTACAGACTGTCCTGACATGGCATTTTTGTCATCATGTTTCGTGTAATAAGAGATGCAACTGGAATGTTTAGGGAAATGGTATATTATTTGGGTTGATCCGGGTTCTATGGGTGCATAGAAATAGTCGTGTCGTATTGCTTTCCTAACGGTGTCATGATTAAAGAAACCACAATGGGTGACGTCAGGTGATATGAATTAGATAGTCATCTTTTTAGATGAGACACGTTTTCCCTATATTGTCGAAGGAATATTTCTTTTTTTTTCATAATGAGGCTGTAGTAGAATGCAAAGGATGAAAAGAATACTGATTACTCTTTTAAACTAAACTTATAAATCGATTGTAGAAGAAAACTATGTTTGATGGATTTTGATATTTGATTACATAAAGCATAAGCAGCAATAATTTTATCTTACCTGTACAACTGTACACATAACCAAAGTATACTTCAGTATTTGACACAAATGTATACATTTCAAAATGTCAATTGTATAGAGATTAATGATTATAGTTTGAATCAGCTTAGTCTGTTGGAATTTTAACTTCATTACGTCTTTTGATATAATTTAACAAATAAATTAGGAGATAAGTGACAGGCAGACGAGGTTGTTTGCCTGCTAAATACATGCCATTTGATATTGAAAAAAAAACACTTCAAATCAACGAGAGTGAGAGTTGACCTACTTTGACCTTGACCAGGTTAAGCTGAAGGTCATGACTGAGAGAGTCAACATTGACAGTGTTTGTGGATACATTGTCCCAATGTTCAATTTCAAGGTCATTTTCGGGTTATGTTGATCTTCTCCTGGTTAAACCAACAGTTCGATGGTTCATCCTTTAAAAGTGTGTCAAGACTGGCTCTTCTCATGCTAAACATGCAGGTCTCACATCTTACCCAGAATATGCAATTCCAAGTGTATTTTCTTAGTATTTAGAAAATGGGAACGTTACATTACTTTTATTTTCAACATATTTTCAAATTTAGGTGATATTCGTTATACAGATCAAATTAAGGTCAGTGTTTTGGAAATAGTTGGATGGAATGGAATTGACTCTGACTCAGGATTTCTATACGAAGGACAGTGTATGTCCCTGTTTACATCGCCTTTCATAGAGCAAGGCGCTGCCTGTGGTATGTAAAAGTCGTAATGATTGACCTTCTCTATTTTCTGTACTTTGGTAGTTTCCAAATCTCATAACGAAAGTCAGTGAGTTTCTAAGCACACTTTTTCCCCCAGAAAAATATAAACACGTGTACAAACTTATCTATCGCCATTAAAAAACATTTTTTTACACGTCAGTTAGATCTAGTCTAAAAATAGAATTGTCTCATTTCTGTGTGTAGCTTCTATATCTGCTGCGTGGATCTCACCCAAACGCGTCTTGCCACAATATGTGTATACAAGGCCAGAGACATGCGGCAAAAGTTGGGAGAACATGGAGTAAAGCAAAATAAACCATTTTTCAGAAAGCGGCCACCAGAGCGGCGCTCGTGTTGTCCATGTAGACGGCGTCCCGTGTAAACACGAGAACGAGGCTGCAGAGAAAGGCTCACGAGTTTCTAGTGAACCCATAAGGTTAGGGTTTGACCCGGCCTAGAAACTAGGACGGAGCTGCCATGTCTTCATCCTTAGGCTACAGCACGCTTCACATGTTTCACATGCTTCTGAGGCTGAACATGGTTGTGGTTTACATGGTAAAATGGAGGAAGGGGTAGGGTTGATTGATGTGATGACATGTTACCTGCCTGTTGAGGTTTATTACGGTTCACCTGCCTTCAATATAATCTCAAGTCTGTTTGTCATTTAAAATCTTTTAAACAGTTCCTTGTTTATGCTCAAATATATATCAAGTCTATTCTTTCAAGTAGATGAGTAAAGATGATAAGAATGTCATTATCTCTTTACTCTCCCTTTCGATGCAGTCTGTGATTATAGCACCCATGAAGTTATCACATGAAGTTATCACCTGAATTTAGATGTACATGCGCACGTATTCATTTTTTCCTTTAGATAAACAGGGGTATATACTTGTATGTGGTATCATGTTTCACTCTGTTTAGCGGGAGTCGAGACGCCCAAGTGGGACTGAAAGGACAGGAAATGAACAATAACCCGAGTAGTTGGAGGCAATTTGAGTCGACCAGCCTAGACTTGTACAAGCCAATCCTACAATGAAAATGGATTGTGTGAGAAAATGAATATGTCTACTGTAGCATAATTATAGTGTCTTGCCAGCCTCGTCGGGTCTTCGTACCCACCACAATAGGGAGCAACTAAGACATTTATGTCGTCTCTCTGGTTTGTCTTTTCCCTAGGAAGAACACCCTGTGTTATAAAAATCAGCAATGTCAATAAGTTATTATCTTTCTTTCTTCGTATGGAATTAATGTTATAGACTCTTTATAACTACCACCATTTACATTTGGTAATCATTCTTACAATACTTTTTTTTATTATCAGCCCACATACAGGTATGACTGAGACCAGATTGTGGTGAAGTCATCACAGTTCCAACACCCTGGTAACTAGGAGTTGACAGGTCGCTAGAGTATAAAGATAGAATCCAAAGTGAGATTTCATAATGTATACGATAGCATCCAAAGGGTGCACATCGATACCCTTATTTCGTATTTGATATACTTTTTAAGTTGCCTTACCAAAGCCATCACCAGGATGCATTTCAGAAATAAGTCTTACCTAGCTGTCTCTTGTATTGGTCCGGACGAAGTCTTGTAGAAAATAGATGGTTGTAACTTTGTTAAAGTTAAAACATACCAAAGAAAATCCAGTCTCTTGTGAAATTGGTGAATACAAAAAAAGGTGAATACAAAAAGAAATACACAAAACTCTAAATAAAAAAATGGGGTTAGTGTTACAGAGAACTGTCCCAGTCTGAAGGGGTAAAAGGACCACCGTCGGCGTTCTGCTGGTAGCCGGCGATTGTGGACAGAACAGTGTTGGCCTGTCTGTGACCAGTGGGCCTGAACCCAGCAGACCAGCCCACAGCCTTCCCCCTATACCTATACATGTACTCAACGTAATAGCGGAAACCCTTTTTTTTACACCAAGTGTCTACTTTGTAAAGGATCTACACTTAGTGTATGCTGCAATCTGACACTGACAGTGAACCCCAGGAGAACCCTATAGGGGTAGTTTGTTCATAAAAGTTTGCATTCAAGCATTTATTTAAATCTATTTTCTTAAGTTTTTTTTGGGACTTTCGGGTAAGGGGTAGTTTTTATTGCAGACTTAAAATTAAACTGTCATCAAGAAGATCTTTTAGATTATTTTTTACTTTTGCTGATAAACTAAGATGCCTGGCTCCCTTGAACTCAACTATATGGGAACACATCTATAGTTCTGTGAAAACTTGATTACCTAATTGATATTCGTGAATATTTTCTAGATCTAACATAAATATCAGAGTTGATGCACTGTCTTTATGCAAAGTGTTTTGGGTAAATACATCAACTATCAGCGTTTTGACAAAGTAGGGTGATTCTAATACACGTCTGTATATAGTACACTACATATAATATATTGAACTATAATGTCAATGAAGTGACAATGGTTGGGAAGTAACATTGATAAAAAAAGAAAGTGCAACATAGCTTTCGCAACCATATTGAATTGCTGTAGTCCAGTGGATAAGCAGATGTTATAAACGGGCCAGAGTGAGTCCTCGGAAGAGTAGCTCTTTGGGTGTCCCCATACTCTGGTACTGTGAAGTGCGTTCGGCCTTATAATACATGCCTGCCACCTGGTGTTAAGATAGAATTACCGGCCATGGGGCTGTAAACTCCGTGTCCCGGGGTACATAACTTCTCCAGTCAAGACCTCCACACGTCGTGAGGCGTGAGAGTGAGGTCGTCCTGCTGGTGGAGGAAGGGGCACTGGACACCTCCACAATACGGAGACCCCAACCCGGGAAAGTAACGACCGGTAACTGCAACTTATACCCAACAATTTTTTAATAGTAGAGAGCCCTACCCCTCCCTCTCCTCACCTATGCAGAAATAGTGCTTATTTGCGAGTTCATCAGTTACTGTATATCACACGGTTAGCATGTACAATCTTTCAAATTGAATGAATAAAATGTCATATAGTGTAGGGAAGGGTTGTGGAATGGCACCTTTTGCCTGGATGGGCCTTTGAGGTCATTACATTTCCAGAGACTGATTGTCGGGGTCAGGGGTCAGAAGTGAGTGTCCTATAAGTATACATAAATCATGCCTACCCGACCCATGTACATGTATATGGATGTAAGCACCAAGGTACGTGTTTTCCGTTTTGGCAGTATTGCTATATACCTTTCAATTGGTCCCATAGATGAAATTTTAAGAATTGGATGATTTAAAGAAAAAATACCCTATACATCATAATCGTTGATAACACGGATGCATGTAGTCATATTTTGTAAATTTCCGTTATCAAAAATGGTCCTTAATGTTGGAATTGACGGGGTAACTTGCAACCCAATGCACATTTAATAGTAGAATTCCATGGAATGGGACCTTCTGTTGTTGAGGTACATTTGCAGTGCCGTATGCTGAACTGCCCGTCACCAGACCAACACCCAGGTCTGCATTATAGAACACCCAGGTCTGTATAGACCACTAAGGTCCGTATACGTCCCACGTCCTGGTCCCCGACTCCCACAATGACCGGCCTCAGATTGATGGCCGGGTCCTTGACCGGAGCCTCCGCTGGGCCCCGGCGCTCTTCATTATGTAGAGGAAATGGCCGTTTGTGGCGGGTAGCGCACGTTGGGGATCAGCGGGTCGCCATAAACTGTGGGGTCTCTGCCAGACAGACCTGGTGTTGGAGTCGGCTGGGAAGTGTTAGATGGATAGGGTTAAAACAGAGAGAATAGACATACTCGCACTTAGAATATGCCGAAATAATCAAGAGTGTTTATATAGACTGGTTGTGTTTCCGTTTTAAGACGGTTTTCAACTAAATCGAACCAGTCAAAAGTAGTTTGAAAATGGATTTACTATCATTACATCCATGGTCAACTGAAAATCGATTATCGATCACGTTATCTTCCTTGGCATAGGAAAAGAACATGTATGAGAAAGAAAACTCATATGAGATTTGACTATAAGGAGAAGTGAATGACTATCTTAATAGAAACCTCCCCTTGCGTGTTTACAGGACATACGTGAAGGTGGAAGGTGACAGGGTGGTGAAAAGGTGGGTTATTAGGGTGGACCTGGGGTGACGAGTGGTGAAGGGTCAGTACGGTCCCACCTTGAACCCGGCCCGCCAGTGGAGCCATTAGCCTCACTGATGAACCCCACACCCAACATCCAACAAGGCTTCCCACACCACTGTGTCCCTGCATGCTGGTTCACACAATGTCCCTCCCCTCCACACACACACCTTGGCATATACCACGCCTCCACACCCTGGCACACACCATGCCCCGATGCACATCACATCCCAACACCCCAGCAAACTCCCCAGGGTACACCATGTGTATACCACATGCAGAATCAGTGTCCTCTTGCAGTGGTATTTCAGTGTTAGGTCTGTGAGAATACAGTGGTGAGCAGTGGTCAATCAGTGAGCACACCATGTTCACATCATGTCCCAACACCCAAGTCCACACCCCAGTGCAACCAAATCCCAACACCAGAGCACACCATGTCCCAACACCCCAGCACACACCATGTTCTAACACCCTGGCAAGAAATCCGTACAGTCTGGCACACACCATGTCCCTAAACCCGGTGCACACTGCACCCCATCACCACTCTACCAGCGCGCCCAACAATACCATATATATTTGGCCTTTTCATATTCAAATCTCTCCCAGCCTGGCTGGCTGTTGGTCCGCTGGTGACCACTGGCCCCAGTAGGCCAAACTGGCCATATTTCTGACATTCCTACAGTTAATTGGATTCCTACAGGGGTTAGCGAGCCTGTTGTATGGGACCCAAGCATGACCTGGTTTGTGTATGCTGAGTAGACATGAAGACGATGATCATATTCTGTTAAATGGTACCCCCAACAAGTGTATTGGAAGCAGCATCAAAAGAAAACTTCTTCAGTCAAAAATCCGTGTGATTTTTCTCAGTACATGTGCCTAGAGTTAGAGGTCATCCTTTACATTCATAATGGGCGTTATAGTGCAGACCACGCGAGGCCTAAGCCGTATTTGTTTAGCCATAACATAGTCGATTTGTAAACGCAGACTTTTTTTTCTTTTTGATCAGTTGTGGCATATTTTGGTTATAATCCCATTAAAATGTATGATTTGTAGACACACTCCTGTGTTGGACAAAAGCTTCTTTGTGCCCTGGGAGTTTAGACGTAACCCTTGCGTAAACCAGGACGTGTAGTGTTTGCTAGTTGACTGGCCCCTACTTATTCCGTACTGTTTACGTTCACCAATAACGTCAGCGGTCACCAATAACGTCGACAAACTAAAGGGTTAAAAGGAAAATAGAAATAAAGAAGCGGAATATGCCTTTAACCTTTTATCTAACGAAAAGTTGGTCAATTTTTTTAGATGTCTTAGACCAATCTACACGGTTAGGGTAAAGTTAATTTCCTAGAAGATGTATATTATAACGATGTATTCTACATCTCATGATAGGAGGCGATTTAGAGCTATATATAGCATATATAGGGCCTGCTGAAGATTTCTTGTAGCTTGTCCTGACTTGCTAACTAATTCCACATTGTATATGAAGCACAGCAGATGTTTGTTAGAACACAGCCTTCTGTGGCACATAATCGCCATTTTTATGGGTAAATCTTTATTTAGGCTAGACTAGGAATCGGTGTCGCCTCTAGACTCCAGCTAGATGACACAGCCGCTGTTACTCTTCAAACGAGACTTGAAGACATTCTTCGAAATACTTAATGTTGGATTTATCATATTGAAATGGACAAGATCATGTCTGGGCATATTTCTTTTCAAAGATAAGAAAAAGAGTGTTCAAACAACATCATATGATGGGACGATGTTCTAGGACGATTAGATATATCAGAATTACAGTTAAAATTGTCAGTTCTATCGACGAAAATGGAGACATTCTTTGAACTGGACCATCTTATGAATGATTTGCTGCAACACAGACAGTCAGTATTGTGTATCGATAACAGCAACAGATTTGATGTATTGGCTTGCTTCAGCTTCTAGCTGTTACAGCCTTTTCAAAAGTATGGTAGATTACGTATTGATTTTGGTTGATTGGTGGAAGACTTCGAGTAAGAAGCTTTATTATTCAGAAACTGCTGTACATACGAATTTTGAATGAGTAATCAATAAGTGATTGATAAAAACAATTTGTTTCCCAGGTTCACAACAGACACTTAATTGTTAATGCAACATAAAATGCAACATGAAAATAAATTCACAGTAAGTCCCAATATAACCCGGCTTTGTTTGGTAACTTGAGGCAAACATAATGTATACTTAGTGTATTTATCATGTATTGGAATGTTTCCGTAAATGTAGAAACAGAAATAACGCTTCTAAAGAGGGCGGCCTCTTAGATCTTGTACGAAATGTTGTACCAGCCTGAACATACCCCACCACCACCGCCGCCACCACCACCACCACCACCACCACCACCTGGTCCTGGGCCCAGAGGGCTTCTTGTGCTGTCTATTTACTTTCTCCCCTCCATTTGGGTACGGCGAAGAGCGCCAATCTCTAACTTCAATATGTGAACAAGCTCTCCAGCCGACGGTCGCTTAATCAAAAGTCACAAAGTCTGTCCAACATGCGGCCGGAATAAAGCCTTGTTGTGGGTTTTTGTGAGTGGACGCCGGGCTGTTTTTACAGTGCGCTATAGCTGGCACACAGCAAACTAACCTTGTCGTTTTGTGAGCGTCTTTTCAAGTGATACTCTATCAATATTACGTCCTTGTCTATAATGGACAACCCTTAACGGAGGGAAATATTTAGAATAAAAGCGCTTCCCAAGTCTTTGAGTTAATATGTAGCATAAAAAGCATATGACAATGTAGTTGATTACAGTATCAATCCATCGGGATTATCAAAAGCATACCGAAAAATAATGTTGATAATTAATCTTCATAACGGACTATTATTATTCGGAATACAGGTTCATCGCCATTAATATCATTCATTCTCGTGAATGATTCTTGACTTCTGATTAGTTTGTATGACAAAACGTCGGGCAAAATGTGTCCTATAACCAGCAGTCATGTATGCGAATTACTCATCTTTTATAGCCTAGAAAAAAAAGAGTCAGACTCTGACTGTTTGGTACATGCCGTATTGTAAATAACTTGCTTAGATACAACAATAAAAAGAAAACCTTACCTCGCAGCTGAACTGACTCAGATGGGGACTGGAGTAAATTGACTTAGGTGAGTTGCTCGCTCGGGGGATGACCTCAGCATGAGTTGCTCCCTCACAGGGCGGCCCAGGGCAGTCTTTGTTTGGTCGGCGGCAGGTAACCACTCAGGTAGATACCCGAGCAGTCGATACAGGTGTGTGGGTTGTTTGGTGACATCCGCCGGTATGAGATCAAGGGAACCAGGTAGGACACAATTTATTAGGTTTGTTAAGAGTATGTTTATCAAGTGTTACCCTTGTATGATTTCGTCCAAAATTACCCACGCTCAGCACTCGGTTTCAGTGAATTTAAAGGAGGGTCTATATAATGTTCTAGTCCACTATGTTACGTTAGTCCCTAACCCCCAACATTTTATAAGATTTGTATAGCAGCTAACTGACGTTAGAGCTTCACTAAGAGAAAGGTTGGTCGTCCATATCAAGATAATGTTGGTTCAGGTGTGTGGACCTGAGGCTATCATGTTGTCTGTGAAATCTAACAAGTGGTTAGAATGGACAGATAACGTCGGGTATTTTCTTTTTCATTTTCGTTTATCCTGCTGAGATGTTAACGTTCAGAAGTATAGTCTGATTTCAGAATTTATTTTTACACATGCATATACACCCCAAGTTATTTCGGAGAGTATGCTTATAATCACATTTGCAGTTTTTTGCTGTGTTTTAAAGTAAATAGAGAACATTACATTAGAGATTTCATTTATGTGTGTTCTAGAACTTTGCGGCAAAGTCATGGTAAAGAAGGAGGCATGATTAAGATTTGCTTTGAATATTATGTTTTACAATGTCAGAAACCGAAAGCATTCCGACATCTTCTAAGATGTTTGATATTTTATCTTTGTAACATACTCAATACAAAAACTTGGTTATCACCTGTTGGTGCATGACTACCTCAGCCATGTTTTATTTCTTAGAGTGTAGCCAGATATTTGCACCCTAGTGCTTATAAACAATCAGAAAAAAAATCCCAAAGTAAGTACTGACCTGTAAACATATGTCGCCTTCGCTGTAGTTGAGGGGACTATAAAATATAGCTGACAGACACCTTGGACTGTTCATGTATTGGGATGGGCTAGGAGGTGAAAAACGAGGCGAATAGGCGTTGAGTCTGGGCCATCAGGGTTCCTTGAACAGGTGGGGTGTCAAAGTGTAAGTGAATTAAAATGCCACTGTGTTTTTTAAATGTTATACTGGATACATACAATATATGAATTTAGGTTTGTTCCTAAAATCATGTTCAAAATGAAGTATCACTTTTGGACAGATACTGATTTGTCAAAACAAAGAAAGTGGGATATGATTCTAAGCATGTAAAGATACTAAATAAAAAAAAAGATGAATTGTGTTCTTGATTGACAATAATGTTGAAGACATTTGACAGATTTAGCAAACACCCCCGGTGTCCATGTCTGAGTGTTGTTGAGTGCGGGCCATGATGAGTCCCGCCTCACCCGTCAGCCCCACTCACCCAACACCCAGACGTAAAACCTCCAAATAAAAGACGGGAAACGTGAACATTGATGTCACTGCATAATACTGGTTTACCGTAAGAAAGCATACAATCAATTGGGTGCAGTCTGATTCGGTTGTAATATTGTTAGGGGTTTTGTAGTATTATTTGAACTTTTGGGCACAAGGTAAAATAATATCAGAATGTTTCCTATAGTAGTTGTTTATCTAGAGTGGGGGTATTTGTCATTTCTGACTGTAATGGACGTCTTTCCCCGTGATGAAGCCCGACAGGGACCACCTGAGGGTCCCCTACCTCTACACGTCTCCCCAGCCCCAGCCGTAATGATGTAGCCAAGGCCCCAGCCCTAATACCGTACACCAGCCCGCCTGTCTCAGCCCCCACCTCCTACCCCGTGATTCACGGCCCCGCGTGGCTTGTGATAAGCACAGTAGAGGGGACTTGTCACTCTAGCCTCTCAGTATAAATCAGGCTCTACATAGAGTATCTAATGGCCAAGGGAGGGAAGCAGGGGGGCACTCCAAAGAGAACGTGGGTGTAAAATGAAGGGTACTGTGACTGTTACATAGTACTGCAACCATGTTAGAACATAAGTTTTTGGTTGGCATTGAGATTTATCCTGATCAAACAGTTTAACTGCTGGTAATTGGCCGTAATTGGTAATTGTACTTTCATGACCAAACGTAATATAATATTGCTCTTATTTGGTCATCGTTTGTTCGTCGCAAAGACATTGGGATATAAAGACAAATGTTCTCTAGATTGTTTTGGAGTTTTATAGGGCATTCAGCCAGTTGGTTCAATGTTGTCATTATTTTTACGGGGAGGGCCCCCACCCCCTCCTGTGGTACCTGGGCTGCTGAGCTCAGCATTTGTAGTTTGCCTTTTGTTCGACCTTGACAAGTCAATGTACCCACCTCCACCATCAGTCCAGTGCATTTTTTAAAAGGAAAGAAAAGGGTACTGAAATATCTAAGTTTGATCATATATTTGGAAAAATAACGTCGCTTCTAGAGGAGGAAATCTGTGTGTCACACCGTTGAGGAATATTGTGATAATATACCTAAAATATTTTACAGGTATGTCAAATCCACATTTTATTGATTTTAATAATAAAACTTATGAAAATATTGAATCCCTGAAAGCACTCATAGAAATCCGTTCAATATTTGCTGTTGAACGAAATCCCCAACACTCAGTCCCTTACAATGCATTTCAGTGTGTCAGTGGAGCGCGAACGTCCGACAAAAGCCGGAATGTTCATGCATCAGTGGAGATGCTGCATAGTGCTCTTTGAATTTAATAGACTACCCGACAAGGGGTAGGTAGAGTTGGTTTGGGGGTAGGGTGTGGGTGTTCAGTAAAACGGTGGTCGTCGGCCGCTACACTTGGCCAACCAGCGCCCAACGCCGCGTGGGAGCGCCACCGATATTACCTGGACGCACTCTCCAAGCGCAAAAATCCCCACTGATCTACAAGCCTGGTATAACGTCTAAAAAGATCTGGTTGGAGAGTGGGGGGAAGAGGGGACGATGCAGTCTGCGAAATTGGCATTATTTTCCACTGGCCCGGGAGCACATGACCTGCAAAATGTATTAAATTTTCCTAAATATTCCCAAATTGTTCACTGGCCCGGCTATAATTTCACTGGCCTTTAGCCCCGGGCCAGTGCCAATTTCGCAGACTGACGATGGCATCGGAGGGGTGCGATACCCGCAGGTGGGTCGGGCCATCGTACAGGTAGGGACGTGGGACGCTGTACTACTACTACTACCTGGCCGGGACATCGACATCCCGCCGGGCGGGGGTGGGCACGGACCTTAGTGTGAATGTGTGTCGTGTATGGGGTCACACACACTCACCATACCAGACGTTGGCCATCGACTGGCAGCAGCAGGCGACCACTGACTCAGTTTATTACTGTTATCTGCATTGACACACACGGAAACGGTGGGACTAGAGACTGAGTAGGGACCACGGCCGGATCATGCCCACCGCCGCCGCCGCCGGAGGGAATTCCCCTCGGAAACCAGGTGATTCTTTATTGTCCCGTCTTAAAGCAGGCCCCGCCGTGGTCAGGGTTTAACGTCAGGAGGGGTGACCAAGTACAGGTAGTCACCCCTTGACACTGACAACCTACTGCCCTTAAGGTGGGGGTGGAGGGAAGTAAGGGATAGGTGAGTAGGATCGGACTAGAGGTATATGACAAAGACATTGAGCAGTTAAGTCAGGTAAAGGTAAAGGTAAACTAGGTCAAAAGACAATCATAAGCTCCACTGTTAATGTCTATACAGCTCTCCTATAAATAACACAAGGAACTGGATTTGTCATTTCTAGTACCTTCACACCATAGTTAGGGGTCCTAGGGGTTGAACAATAGCTCTCCATGAAACTGTCGGGGGGAGGAGGTGAAGAGGGGGAGGGGGCGGACTGTTACCTCACCTGGAATGTGCATATAAACAAGCAGGACCGGCCGCTGAGGTTCACTCAACTGTTACAGTACATGACTAAAGCCGGGCTTTAAACTGGTGACAAAGCATGTAAGCGCCGGGTTAATTCACCCCTCACTCCGGGGACTCGTGCTCTGCCAGCTAATGGTCTGGTAAAACAGCCTTCTGATTAGTATCAGGTAGCTGCTTGGCTTTTATTCTTTTGCTGTTTTTTCCCCCACTGAACTTAAAAGTTGAAATCGATAAGATGAGTGCAGGTGAAATAACAATGACCTCCAACACAGTTGATACGACGCAGTATACGTAAAATCAAATAATGTTCTTATCTCATTGACACACTTTAGGAAACCAGGAAGGACGGAATACATTTGTTGTCGTGTGTATGACCTTATTACTGATATACGTTATCAACACGTGTCATCTTGAAGCCAGTTTACTCATGTACTGAACACTTCAAGGCTTGATGACGTCAGAGATATGGTCACTATGACAGCTACTGCTCTTGTAACATCGCAAATACCAAATTTCTTAGGCCGTGTTATTTTTCTAACGCTGACAGATTTATAGAGTGCAAGAATCTCCAGTGGGTTAATAGACTTATTAGTAGTGATCTAATCCATAACTATAATGCTCAATGTAGACCAACATGATAATACATAATTATGCAGTGTTATTTTACTCGTAGCTAGAAATCCTGTTTTCTCAATACCTAAGGTTATTCATCTCTAGTAGTTGTGAAGACATTGACATGGAACCTTACAATATGGCCTGTTATATTTAGTTCTTAAGGGAAATTAACAAATTCATTATGTCACATGGGGACTTCTCTTTGAAGACCCAATCTGCCAATAAAAGGTCACCCCCCACCCTCAAAAATATTTGGGAAGAAAATGAGCTATAGAACAGAAGCTATAGATATATTAAGCCCTATACAGAACATTTCTGTCTTATCTCACTCGACTAGATGTTAATTGTATGTTTTATTAAGGGAAATACAAATTATGATATTAAAGAGAGCATTCCCATCTATATTTTAGAGGGTTATTACCTGTTTTAGTTTACTTCCATAGAGCGATGGATAGGTCAGCAGAAAAGTGTAGGAAAAATTACGCACTAGCTATAATGAAAGCTCCCATTTCCGTTCTCACGAAGAAATTGTATAAAAAGAAAACAGAAACTGTGAGTGTGTGAGAAGAGTGATAACCCGATAGCCCTGTGTGAATGTGGCCTTTGTGTTAGTGTGTACGACCTGCCAGGAGGACCTGCTTCACCCCAGGCTAGTCCTTCACGCCGTGTCCCCTGCCACCTCCCACTGTCTACCTGAACCACTCACCTCTCCCTGTGTGAAGATTCCCTTTATGTGGGTGTGTATGACCCGCCTGGAGGACCTGCTCCACTACTCCCAGCCAGGTCTCCACACCGTGTCCCTTTCCACCTCCCGCCATCTACCTGAGTCGCTCACCTCTCCCTGTGTGAAGATTCCCTTTGTATGGGTGTGTACGACCCGCCTGGAGGACCTGCTCCACTACTCCCAGCCAGGTCTCCACACAGTGCCCCCAACCACCTCCCACTGTCTACCTGAGCCACTCACTTTTCTCTGTGTGAAGATGCCCTCTGTGTATGACCCGCCTAGAGGACCTGCTTCACTTCTCCAGGCTGGTCCTTCACACCGTGTCCCCACCACCTCCCACCGTCTACCTGAGCCAATCACCTCTCCCTGTGTGAAGATGCCCTTGGTGTGGGTGTGTACGACCTGCTTGGAGGACCTGCTCCACTATACTCCCAGTCAGGTCTCCACACCGTGCCCCCAACCACCTCCCACTGTCTACCTGAGCCACTCACTTTTCTCTGTGTGAAGATGCCCTCTGTGTACGACCCGCCTAGAGGACCTGCTTCACTTCTCCAGGCTGGTCCTTCACACCGTGTCCCCACCACCTCCCACCGTCTACCTGAGCCAATCACCTCTCCCTGTGTGAAGATGCCCTTGGTGTGGGTGTGTACGACCTGCTTGGAGGACCTGCTCCACTACTCCCAATCTGGTCTACACACCATGTCCCCTGCCACCTCCCACCGTCTACCTGAGCCAATCACCTCTCCCTGTGTGTGGGTGTGTACGACCCGCCAGGAGGACCTGCTCCACTACTCCCAATCTGGTCTCCACACCATGTCCCCTGCCACCTCCCACCGTCTACCTGAGCCAATCACCTCTCCCTGTGTGTGGGTGTGTACGACCCGCCAGGAGGACCTGCTCCACTACTCCCAATCTGGTCTCCACACCATGTCCCCTGCCACCTCCCATCGTCTACCTGAACCACTTACTTCTCTCTAGGTGTGGGGGTTTATTTAGCTGACTTCGTGTGTGTTTTTATTTTTATTTTTTTTATCCTTGAGATGACAAATACGTTTATTCTGGTCCTCCCCGAACCCTGTAGCCCAGGTGTCAGATGCTGAAGGTAAGACAGGTTAAAAGGCTTTTTCTTCGCCCTTTTCCCAACTCAATATATTTTTTTTACCGTTTGCCCTACGAAGCCCTGTCGCAGTGGTATCAGCGGTAAAAGATGATGACAAAAAGACAGGTGGAGAGAGGAGTCAGCATGGCTGGGATACTAGGTGGAAAGTAACCTCATTATTTATGGAACCTTACAAGAATAGTCTATAGAAAATATCAATTTACTGATCATCTTTTTCTGTTGCACGGTATATAGCTCAAGAATAGTCTGCGATGGGTGTTGGTCAACCATGGAGATAATAACTTGCTGTCGGAGCTTAACTTGAAGTAAAATGAAAACCAACATTATTTTTCCTATTGATAAATGTGGGCTGCTATTTGCTTGCTAGTACTATTAGTTAATTCATACTTGAATACGTCGGTTGGTACAAGGGAAATATAGATGATGGTATTATCACTTCTGTAGAGTTGCCCATCCTCTTTATGACGGGAACACTCCCTCCCACTATAGAACTTTCCCAAAACCTACCCCCAGGCCAGACTGACTCCTGGGGACTGACTACCTCTATCATACCTGTCCGATAAAGGGACACTTCTTTCTTTCTTTGTTATTCGAAAAAAAAAGGTTGTTCTGAATTTGAGTCCCTTCTAAGTAGGTCACATTTCTTTCACTGCCTACTGTTTTTTGCTCAACGGTTAACTTCCGGTCACGGTTCAACCGACTTTTCTCTGATATTCAAAAGTTTAAAGATTTCTTTTTTTGCCTTAGATCTCTTTTGTGATACAGGGTTTGCTCTCAGTCTACAAACGGTCATATGTCACATGTAACAACCAATCTAGGAGTCCCTACACATATCACTGGAAACTGTCGACTTGACAGCCTAAAAAGAATTTTTTAAATCATGCATTGACTATTATTTTTGACATCATAATTTGCTGGTCTAGTGAAGGTCATAGGGTGCTGTTTGCCTTGGTCGTTGGAGTATAGCCAGGGACTTTCCTACTTTTAAATTAGATCAATAGCATGAATCCAATCATAATGACTAAATTACATGCTCTTCTCCGTTTTACATACATCGCAGTGCAACCTTTCCCCTGGCGGAACTACTCTGTCCTCTCTGCCAAATAAAAACACAAGTAAATTAGAAAGCTCCTAAACAGTCATCTGTTGTTAATTCATGCCCTGGTCCCGGCTTTTTCTCTCACATATAACAGAAAAACGATAGGCGTCCTGAAAGGGCCCCCTGCATATATATACATTAAGCTTTTTGGAAAGTTATGGAAAATAGAAAGATTGAACAAGTGAGGAGCCATGTGTGAAAGGGGGATGGTTCAAGAGGAAAAGTGATATTGCATCGAACAATTATACAAAAGAGAAAAGAAGAGATATGAAGTAGACATTAGGCGCAGTATTGACTGCTTATTCAGGTGCTTTTTAGGTGTGCCGAGTCAACAGACGAGGTAAAGCCCGGTATAAAGGGGTCCTTAATGCTGGCCTTTTGAAGGTGGAGGGCTGCAGGTTGGTACAGAGATTACCTTCACTCTGACACTAGGGACTTCACTCACTAAACGCATGACTCGGTCGACATTAACTTGTACAAGTCAGTGGTGAGGTCTTCTGTGCACTACATTCTTTAGACGGATTTAAACCTGTACGATTTAGGGTATATTAATTCGTATGAAAATGTTCTAGCGATGAGCGATATGGTACCAATAGTTTAATGTTTCACAATTCTCACAAATTGACGCGATGCGTTTTGGATCATAATTGACTTCAGTCTTAGAATAAAACAGGATAGAATAAGAGGAAGATTAGAGGAAGATCAGAGGAAGATTAGGTATCGTATTTATGCCAACATCTTACCACCATGATGTGATATGTGTGGTCTTTTGTTGTGGCCATAACGATATCATATAAGACTATCAACTAAACTTTGCAAATTACATCCTAAAAAAAAACACTTTACAGTTGATAATAAAAGAGAAAAAGACCCCCCAGAATAATTAAATAGGCTATACAAAAATACATACTCAGAACTTGAAGCGTTACATGAAACGCCCAGTTTTCCAAAGAATTATGCCCGCTACATCATCAATATATCAATATGCTGTTACTCTCTTGACAGTTTGGACACTGATCACTAACGGATCACATTTTGTTGATGGAGTTACCCGGTAAATTTTTGTCATGTTACATACATTATAACGTGACACCTCCCAGTATTTATCATGGATAGTGGTCAGTACTGACCAGCACAGGTGATGTAGGACTGGGGGTGGGAGGGGAGGATATCTCTGTGAAAAACACATACCTTGGGTCGGTGACAAGCACTTGGCTTGATCCTTAGGTCCGATACTTTACTATTTGTATTGCTGAACCTAACAAACCTACTACATGAAAGTAAAAAGTTTCAGTACAATGTGTTTTACTCCTTATTTACTGAGCGTTGGTTGAATTCCAATCAGGAAAGTAATGTCACTTGACCACTATAGAAAAAAGCTATAACCTACATGTGCTAAACAACAAGAAAAATAGTTCAAATGCATTGTAATTTGTTAAATCCGTTTGTTGTTTTTTTGTGTTCTCAGTTTAGAATTACATGAGAAAATCATCATTGACATGCATATTTGCCAAAAGTAAGTAAATCCTTTGTGTTTTTTTATGTAATTTAGAACGATTTCTGTTAGCACGGTTAACAACTGTAGAAGATGATCAAAGGAGTGATATATTTTTATAAGATAGACATCAAAGGGAGCCAAAACCAATAAAATTGACAAAATTTTCAAAACTCAGATAAGTATAGAAATATGTTAGATGAGTCCAGTTAAGGTCAGTGGTAAAGTATTAGCTGTGAAAACTAGCTCAAACTGAAGTAGAGTGGCACAAGAGTGAACTATTGTTAATGTTTGATTTAAGACTGCTTGATGTTTGTGTATATCAAAGTCTCCATGAGTCGTTTATCCAGAATGCCTGAGTAATTCAGACTGCGTTTAAAGTTTGTCCGTCCACTTCCCAATAGTTCAAAAGAAATGAACGATGAGGGAGCTTCTTAATATGAAAGGGTTTTTATTCAATAAACATCTCATCCCGAGTCAAAGCCACCATGTATAAGTCTTCATCAGTCCACCTCCCATCTCATATCAGCAATCAACCACATTTAGAACACGAGTTGCTCCAACACCTTCTAGACCATTCTAATACTCCGCTCTATCACAATCCTATGTCCGAGGTAGTTGATATTGGTAAACTCCAGTCTGCTACACGGGAGCCGTTGTACTTACTCCAGGTAACTCCTTGGCTAAACTTCTAACTCACTAACTAACTAACTGCTCGCTCCCTACCTTGCAACGCCTTTTATATTGGTTAACAGGTGGCGCTAGGAGCGCAAGATATTTCTTCTAGAAGTAGACTAGAAGTAGACTTGCTAAGCCTGATCCTTGACGGATTATATAACACGAGAATATATTAAAAGTGCTAAGCTATTAGTACAAGAGATGGTAATATTTACATTTGTTTGTAAACAAACCCTATTTTTGCGGATCCGCATTAATTGATTTGAGCAAGAAAACCATGTTTTAATGATTTTTTTTACCATATTTCATGGTTCAAATTTTAACATAGGCCAGGAATAGGCTCAATGAATAGGTTTCCATGATTATTTGAGTTTGGAAAATTTCAATGAATTTATTGGTTTTGGCTCCCTTTAAAAGAAAGTCCGGAAATAGTCTGTATTCTGTTGCTTTTGTTGCTCTTTGTTTCCCGATACAACCCTTCTCGCCCAGACAGAGGTGTTGTCTGGGGTGGTGTTTTACAACATGGCGGTGGGTCTGTCTTTGTTGTGGCCCTTCGCCGCCACTTCCCACTATCTGACCTTTGGGCTTGACATGCTATTGACATGCTGTGCCATGCTTTGTGTCATGTCAAACCTCCCCACATCAGTGAGCTGAAACTGGGTCAGTCCGACAGGTGGCGCCCTGGGCCCTGGTGGCCGCTCTCAGGTCCCTGGATGCAGAGGGCGTTTTAATGGATTTAGAAAAAAAGAATTATGGTAATTTCCCACTTGGCCTGCTTTGCAAATGTCCAGGAAATAGTATGTAATTAAATCGGCAGTGGATTTTGTCTGGTACAAGAAGTTAGGTGCGTTTTAAACGAGCTTTGCCAACATATACTTATCGAACAAAACATTTAGAGTATAGTTAGTAATAGTTTTGATCTCATTTCAGGAATTTCTCGAGGCCTGATCACCATGACCTATTTTTTTGACGTATAGCTTTCAGAAAACAAAACATTGTGGACTTTGTCTTGGTGTATTGCCTTACAGCATGCAGCAAACAATCACTGTTTATATGTACAAAGGTGATTCTGTTAGTGCTCTTTGAACACCAGAGAAGTGGTTCACTTATGGACTTCTCTGCAGGTTCCTAGACGTGGGGCAGCTGTTATCAGATCGGAAACCTAAGTTGGCTTATTGTCGTGATTAGTTCCTTCATCTACCTCCCTGCCTAGAAATCGCTGAATGTTACCTGCACCTCGGTGATCAATGAATGCCGTTAAATGGGCATGGTTTTAGGTTTACCGCCCGGGGCGATTGTGGAAATCTAAATTTCAGTCTATACATAAATACATAAATAGTATAGCTCCACGTGACTTCTGCATAATTAGAAAATTCTTCCAAAATCTGCTTTTTTGAAGACAACGAAATTCTTCTTTCATTCAGAAACATATACTCTGTCACAAGCAATCAATTAGTATTATTTTCGCTTCTCAGTGTTCAACCTATAGGGATATATCCATACTTTTCATTCAAGGTTGTTTTGCTCTATCTGACTCGTGTTTGCCCAAAACGTCCTTGAACACTAGCATCTTCATGTAGATCACTCTGATTCTGACAAATCTTGTCCGAAAAGGTCCCTCAAGACATATCGGAATTTAATTGATACCTCAACACAAGTAAATCGTGTTGATGTTTCTGCAGGGCCATTAAATTGCAATCCCTCTTCTTGGTGGCCGTCAAAAGGAATGCACATAAGAATGAGAGCCCATGGCCCAGACATGACTGTACCTGGGTTGAGTATATACTTTATGTACTGCGGTAAAATTCGCACGTTCCCTTCCCTTTAGAGTAAAAGATATACTGTACAGCTTTAGTTCTGAAGGACGAGGTCTCATGTCCATTACCTACACCTTGAGTGAAAGACATAAGAAATCATTTTGACCCACTTACAGTGAGAGAACGTAATTTTCTTAACCATAAACTGGAAAAAGATAACTACCAAAATATTTGTTTATGTCTTAGATTTACTCCCCAGTACTCTCATAACTCTCATAATCACCAAACGGTTATATAAAAAAAAAAAAAAAAAAAAAAAAAAAAAAAACAGCCACCCTTAAAGGAAGAAAAAAAAGACATTTCTTTCCAGAGTACCGCCCGACGGGAAAGTGTTTTCGATTTCTTGGATTTTATTTCCTAAAAAGTTTTGCTTAAGCCACATAAAATGTGACCTGCTGTGGTTTTCGAGGTTTTACAGTGGGCAGTGGTGACCAGGTCATGGCTGGTCGCCCGACCTGTGCCAAGTGTGTGCGGCCGGCCAGTGGGTGGTCGCCAGGCCTCGTGTTACCCGCCCCACAAGGAATGTAATGTATGCTTTTAAAAAGTGATTAATTAGAATAATCCCATCATCTCGGCCCGCGGGGCCGAGAATCCAGTCGGCCAATTACTACCGGCTACAGCAGGCCCATTGTCTCACACCTCAAGGTCAACGGCAGGCCCCCTGTTAACCCGGGCCTCTGGTACCTGGAAGGACGGACTGTATGGGGGTTAATTAAGGGGGCAGATGGGGATTACCAAGGGCTTAGGGACGGGAGGAAGGTTAATGTGAGGGATCAATGAAGAAAATAACGTAACAAGTTTTCTTTATCGATCGTTTACATAGTGTAAGATACAGCAGCATATGTGATAAATGATGGAAGCATCACGCACACATATCATTAATCTTCATGCAAGAGGATAACACTCAGAGTGTCATAATACTGGCAAAAGAAGTCGGACGATGCGGTAATCCAGTCAAACATAACATCCACATCATCGAGTGAATTTTAAGTTGCATTTTCTGTTGCAAATCAAATGATCGGAAGCATGACGAAGGATAAACTTAACTCGTGTTCATCGATCAACCACAATAACCTCAATGATCCCTAAACGTTGCTCGTTGGAAAATTCAGATGGTAGAAATACTTATAGAGCTTACAAAATATTTGTTTAATGTTCGTCTCATACGCACCCATACCAGGCTGGGTCCCCACACAAGGGCTGGTCTGTCTTCTAACAGGTTGGTTTGGGGGCAGGGATGAAAACCGAGGTAACAGACAGAAACTTGGTTCAAACACCTTGAGAAAAACATTAAAAAGAAATACTTGGGTCGTAAAAAGTGGCCCCGAAAACAAGGGAGGCCACAAGTCTCCTCTTTCCAACTGCTCAAGTCGACTTTTTAGTACTATTTAGCGGACACCCGCGCGATGTAGGATAAAGACCCCTTGTCTTTAGTTATGTCTACGTGCATACTTTAGTCAGCAAGTTTTTGGTTTGATGTGGTGCATCTCTGTCAGTTCTCAAAGTGTTTTGCTTGGAACGCATACCTTGAGATGGAAAGACGTCAGTTTCTCCCATGGCTTGGGGATGCGGAATTTGGAGTGCTGTGTTAACTACTACCGTTTACAAAGGTTTCACTATATCCCTGAATTCAAATGTTTATAGGGGTTCGAACCCTCACAATTTTTAGGATTATGTATTGCATTAGTTGGTCAGTGTCGAGAAAGATAAAAGTACACTGCGGAAACAATTGCAAGTAGATGAAGATACGATTTAAGTGCGTTGATGGTGTTTTTGACGTTGACTGTTTTTCTTCTTGCAGGTCAGTGCTACCAATGCGGGGAGAAGGTGACGGGGGCCAACGAGGCCTGTCAGGCCATGGGCAACCTCTACCACACCTCCTGCTTCGTCTGCTGTTCGTGTGGTAAGTCAGCTTCAGCCGTCCTCAGTAGGGTCTCACGGTTTTGACTCTGTCCTTGAAATATAAAAAAAAAGTATTGTCAGCAAGGACGTAATTTGTTATGAAATTGTTGGGGGGAATGGGTCTAGGCGTGTCGTTATTTTCGGAGGTAATTGGTTTTGTCTGGCAAGGAAAGGTTCCCCTTAAAATTATAGACCATCCTTTAGATAGTAATGGATAATGAGTCTCTCGGCCATCGTTTGACATGTTTATGAAGAAATATGGCGCACGTTTACCTATAACTGCAAAACCCTGCAAGGAGTGAATATCAACTGGTATATTGTTGCCGAATGAATCCAAGTTCATTTTACTCAGTGGCATGAGCGTTATAATTATAATGCTCTCCTCAGAAGATTAGTGGCCCCCATATCTGACCGAACAATTGCATAAAAAAAACATCACCAAATAAGACTTGCAATAGTCAATGTTCTCTCCACTTTTGAATTAGGGATTTTCCTTGCAATAGCTTACAATTTCAGAAAGCAGTACCCTAATATGACTATTTCAATAATCGGCAATTTCTTAATATTCCGTTAGTCAGAAGTCCTGTGGAGGAGAACTCGCATATTGAGGTTGAGGTTAAAGGAGAACCGCAAAGGCAGTTTTAATCTTCATATTGTGTTGAATATGTATTTCTTTAAATACATCTGCAAAATCACTGCTTACACATCATTAATACAGGAGTAATTGATATTTAAAAAATAACTTGTACTGAACTATTGTTAATGTTGATTTTAGACTGCGTGATGTTTGTGTATATCTAAGTCTCCATGAGTCGTTTGTCCAGAATGTCTGAGTCAATCAGACTGCGTTTAGCGTTTGCACATTCACTTCCCAATAGTTCAAAAGAAATGAACGATGAGGGAGCTTCTTAATATGAAAGGGTTTTTATTCAATAAACATCTCATCCCGAGTCAAAGCCACCATGTATAAGTCTTCATCAGTCCACCTCCCATCTCCTATCAGCAATCAACCACATTTAGAACACGAGTTGCTCCAACACCTTCTAGACCATTCTAGTACTCCGCTCTATCACAATCCTATGTCCGAGGTAGTTGATATTGGTAAACTCCAGTCTGTTACACGGGAGCCGATGTACTTACTCCAGATAACTCCTTGGCTAAACTTACTTAGCTGATGTTCTCACTAAAACTAAGTGACTACTAACTCCTCGCTCCCTAACTTGCAGCGCCTTTTATACTGGTTAACAGGTGGCGCTGGGAGCGTAAGATATTTCTTCTAGAAGTAGACTAGAAGTAGACTTGCTAAGCTTGATCCTTGATGGATTATATAACATGAGGATATATTAAAAGTGCTAAGCTATTAGTACAGTACAGTGGCTTCTACTAAGTGTGTGTGACGTCACATAGGCTCTTTCACACCTGTAGGGCAGGCTGATAAGGCTACTGTTATGGGTGGCCGCACACACAGACACCTGTGAAAGAGAGCCTAGATGACATCACAGCCCTGTGAGATAATCTGTGAGAGTGGATTCACACTACCAACAAAAGCTTAATTATTTTATTGTATTTTCCCTGTATGCTAGTTTGAGTCTGATTCTGCTTAAAATATATATCAATGAAGAGTTGTGTACAATATTTGAGATTTTTATTTTCTCCTTTGCGTGTCACCTTTAAGCAGGGGAGAGATGGATGTGTGCAGGTGTAGTGTCAGTGTGCAGGTGAGGGCCGGTCCCAGGTGGGCCTACAGGTGGAGGTACTTAGATCCAACAGGTGGTCCCGGGGGGAGGGGGGGGGGAGGGTACGGGGCGCCGACAGGGGGAGGGAGGTGTTGAAGGAACCCCAGAAACAGTCTGGTCGGGTAGGACCAGCCCCTCATAACGAAGACATGAATCACAGAGTTTAGAAACTGAGATGTACTCGGTACGAAAAATAATGACGCTGAAGGGTCAGCCCTTACCAAATGATTGATGGACCTACGTTGGATCTGAATTCAAGGATATTCTTAGATTTATTCTGTATGAACAAGCTTATTGAATTTGTATTGGTAGTCGCAACAAAAAAATGAAATGTCGCTATCCCTGGTTCGAGTTTGCACTCTTATAATTCTTATTTTCATGTGGAAAAGAACTCATTTGACCAGACAACATTTATGATATAATGTTTTTTTTTTTTTTTTTAAACGTTTATTTATCCTGGTTTGACATCGGTTACACCGTTTTTCATTATCAAGCCAGCAACTTTACATGCTACGTAGTTTCTAGGCTTGTTACAATTGTAAAGAGAATTGACAAACAGTGAAATTTAATCATGAGCTTGGTCTATTAGACTTGAGCTCGTATGTGGAATTGATCATTAATAGCACAAAGTTCAAATAACATTCTATGTGTATTAGATGTTACTAGAAATGAAATGAGAAAATTTAATCACAACTATATACAGGTAATATCCAAATTTACATTCCAAAATTCATTATAATCCTCTAGTGAGCTAGGACAGACAGGTTTGTTTACACTGTAAATTAGCTGGGATAGAAGTTCTCCAGGTAATTTGCTGTTTAATATCTATCTCAGAATCTTACAATGAGTTCTGGAAAGGGGAGTTCCGATTTTTTCTTTGAATAGACTCTTTTGTTTGTTTTTGAAAGCCGCCAATGAGTCTAGATTTTTATGATCATTAGGTTGACAATTCCATAATAAAGATCCCCTATAGTGAACACTACGCCTGTAGCTTTCTAAGTTAACCTTCGGTTGAATAAAAGTGGGTGTTGCTCCAGCTCTAGTTTCTGAGAATTAGGTACCAGAAGAGTACTTTTATCCTTTCTAGTGAATATGAAGTTAAGCATATGCACATCTCTTCGGTCAGACAGGTATGCTACTTTAGCTTGTTTGTGCACATCATCAGTACTAGTTCTAGCAGGCATGGATAAACAGGTTTTTTTAGACACCTATTTTGCAATCTCTGTAACTTTTGCAATTTTAGCGATGCAGCTCCAGAGTATACAACATCACAATAATCAAAGTAAGGCAATAGCATTGCATTGTAAATTCTTAGTGCCGTATTAACAGTGATAAACTTTCTAATTTTATGCAGAATGTAACACTTATGGGAAACAGTTTTTTGAACACTGTCCACATGGGCATTAAAGTTAAGTGTGCTATCAAGGATAACACCCAAATATTTAAAGGTAGGTACTTGTTGAAGTTTTACTCCATTTAGAAAGAGTTCAGAGTCCTTTAACCTTTTTACTATGCTTCTGGTGCCAAAAGACATGAACTTGGTTTTCCCAGAATTAACTGTTAGTTTGTTGGATTTTGCCCAAGAAGAAAATTCACATAAACCACTTTGCATACATTTGTTTACCTCCTCCACAGAGCTTCCGCTGCAGTGAAGGACTGTATCATCAGCATAAAGTTGAACCTTACAATCACAAACAGCATCAACAATGTCATTTACATATATCAAGAAAAGTAATGGTCCAAGAACTGAGCCCTGAGGAACTCCAAATGTCACCACTTCAGGGGGAGAGACTACCCCATTTGCTATTGTTCTAATAGACCTATTTTGGAGATAGCTGGTAATCCATCTAATATTAGAGTTTCTGATACCTATATGTTCTTACTTGTTCAGCAAAATATTATGATCTACAGTGTCAAAAGCTTTCCTTAGATCGATGAAAGTAGCTAGGGTATACTTTTTGTTGTTTGTGGCATAAAAGAAGTCATCAGTTAGATCAGCAACAGTGCTTAAAGTTGAAAACCCTTTTCTGAATCCCCCTTGCTTGCTGGTCAGTAGATCATTTACTTCCATAAAATTGCTAATTCTTTTATGAATGATTTTTTCTATCAATTTACCAGGTACTGGAAGAAGTGAAATAGGCCTGTAATTACCAACTTTATCAGACTCTCCCCCCTTGAATAGCGGTACAACTTTTGCAATCTTCCAGGCCCGTGGGCAAATAGCAGTGGCAAAGGAAGTGTTTATGAGGAAAACCAACTGGGGTACCAACACCAGAAAAGCATCCTTCAAAACTTTTGACGAAATATGATCCAGTCCTGATGACTTTCCTATTTCTATGCTCTTACATAGGTTAAGTACCTCCTCATAATCAGTTACCAAAACATCCATCTCCTCCTCATTACAATCAGAGATCGGAGACCATGAGCTAGTATTATGTTTCGCAAGATCTGCCCCAATGTTGGCAAAAAATTTATTTAGATACTCAGAGGATTCAGTCTCAGGGACCCCAGACCCGTCAGTTTTAGAAAGCCTAATAATTGGACAGGTTTCCTTAGCATTTGGCAAAAGACTAGCCACGGATCCCCAAAACTTCCTCGGGTCCTTCCAGTGCAATTCTTGTTGCTCTTTTACAAAATCTGCCTTCAAATTTTCAATAAGCTTCCCTGTACTATTTCTGGCTTCCTTCGCAATATCCCAGTCAGCTGTCTTACCAGTTCTTTTTGCCTTTGCCAGCAGTCTATCCTTATCTTTAATCAGTTCGATAATGTCCGATGTGAACCAAGGCTCATTTCTTACCCTAACAGTGAATTCCTTAAGGGGACACATAGCTTGAATACTATTTAGAATATAATTTGACATGATATCCCACTGGTCATTTGGGTCATCAGATCTGTAAAAATCTTCCCAGCTCTCATTTAAGAGAGAATTTTGAAAATCAACTCTGTCATAGTTTTTGTAGGACCTTCCCCAGATCTTTTCTTTAACTTTTGTGGCACATGCTTTTTTAGTGAAAAAAATGGATTTGTATTGATGTATTCACGTAATGACTAACATTTTTTTCACTAGTAAGGGTCGAACGTCGATCCTTTGTATTCAGTTAACTGCCTAACGGAAAGTTGTGTAAGTCAATTGACTGTACAGACCCTTCCTTTGTTCAGCCAATTACACTGAGGTCGCACCTTCACGGTGCCTGCACACACAGGTAGGTAAGGTGGGAGGGGGTGGAAGACGCCACTCAGGCCTGGGTCAGTGGTGGGATATCTGGCAAAAGGTCCGCCCCCTCTGGTCTGTGCACGGACAGCAGGTGAAGGGGGAGGGGGTGGGAGACGCCACTGAGGCCTGGATCAGTGGTGGGATATCTGGCTATAGGTCCGCCCCCTCTGGTCTGTGCACGGACGGCAGGTGAAGGGGGAGGGGGTGGGAGACGCCACTCAGGCCTGGGTCAGTGGTGGGATATCTGGCTAAAGGTCCGCCCCCTCTGGTCTGTGCACGGACAGCAGGTGAAGGGGGAGGGGGTGGGAGACGCCACTCAGGCCTGGGTCAGTGGTGGGATCTCATTGTGCTCTGTGCTCATTGGTTATTGCATTTTTTTCACTCTAGATCGTTTACGATCTACCTTCACGTATTTCTTGTTCTTAGTCACGTAAGTTGCCTGATGGTCACTCATATTAAAGTCAAGGATCCCTGAGTCTTTAATAGCTCCCGAATTTGAGAAAACTAGATCAATACATGAGTTCTTGGTCCCAAATCTAGTTGTCCCCTTTATAAGCTGCTTTAACCCAAAATTATTAGCAATTTCTGTAAGATATTTAGTAGCAGGGTCAGACTTAACAGACATGTCAATATTGAAGTCTCCAGTTACAAAAACCTCATAATTTGCAGGAAGCCTCGCCTCTAACAATGCCTCAGATAGAGTGTCACAGAAAATTTTGTAATCCCCACTCGGTGGTCTGTAAATATAGATCATGTAAAGCTAAATCATCAGACTAAGGGCCTTTGCGCCCTGTCTAAGGGAAACTATTTTAGTTATTGGTATCCCTGTATGGGCCTGAGGTAGGACACAGCTTAGAAAGGACCTAGACCAGGCACTACACCAAAACTGAGCAGCAGGATCTCTAGATCTAAAAAGGAAAGGTGCCTTAAAGTGAAATCAATAAGAAGCGTCGATAAGAATAGCAGTGATCTTATGATAAGAATAAAAAAAGAAATTGAGCACATACTTCAACCATACCGATATTGACCGTCACAAGATACAATATTGGAAACTCCCCACCCTCAGCGAGTGTAATGAGTAATAGCGGGGCCTTACAGGGTGTACCGTTATCACAGGTCAGTGTCCCAGCTGAGCCCCCATGCCTCCATCATGGTTTGTCGTGTCCGAGAAACAATCCAGGCGCTGATTTAGCCGGGGTGGGGTGGTGGGGAGGACCACGTCCCCCACCCGAGTCTAGGGCCCTACCACCCTACCCGTAAACCGGTCCTCCTGTGGGCAATACGTCCTCTCATCCCGTACTGGAGGCACGCCCGGCCGGGTAGGTCAGGGGCCGGAGGTCGGGCAGATTAAGGACCCATCACGGGAGGGCACCACCTCCTAAGGGGACTCCCCTCCTCCAGGGTGCTACAGGTGGCGCCCCCTATCAGCGGACGGCCGTACCAGGGGGCCGGAGGTCACACCTGGGCCCCAGCTTGTTGTCATGACAACTTAGCCTCCGTGGATTGACATGGGAGAGAAGGGATTTACGTGGGGTGCTCGGCACCAAAGACTGTCCGACAAGGTTTTCTTTTTGTCGTTCAAATATCTAACGCCCACGTTGATACATCGGCCTTTCACAGTTACAGGAAACTGAGAATATTGAGGTCCTACCAAAAATAGGATATACTATTATGGAAGGCAAGAATATTCTGAAAATGGGGTCTCTCTTATTTTAGAATGAACAAGATGTATGAGGAAACTATGGTTGAGATGTTCTGCGTAAAATAAAAGGTGCAAGTATTTACCTAATGAGATGGTATACGTATAACAAAGGTGTAAGTATAAATCTGATATGATCCACTTCTACGTCCCGATGACAAATGATTTTAGAATAGAGAAATCAGGAAAGAAAAGAAATAATTACGGGTTATTATTGACCAATATGATAATCATATATGATAATATGATAAGATATTCAAATGCCTCTATAGGATAGGAGTTCTTGGCCCTTGAGCTTGATAAGAGAATTAGCTAACTAAAGTAGTACACCCATGTTTATCTGTAAAGGAGGATTGCCGAACACAAAAATAACAGGCTTCACTATGGTAAATAATGCATACTTTTTGGTCATATCCTGGTTTAAGAAAAAAAATGTTTCTATGTGAACTGAGTTGCTAGAGTGGATTAAAATAAAAGGCGAACAACAAATAAACAATACTTATTTGAGGACAGAAAATTCTGTTTTCCTTTTGACATGTCTTGGTTTCCTTCATTTGCAAATGCAGCGAAATAACGAGTAAACCACTTGATTGAGTCGACAGGTATAGTTGGTTGTGTCCGACCTGGTCGGTAGGGGGACCCCCGCAGACCCATTTTCATCGTTAGCATTCCAATGCACCAAGATTACGAGTCTTTATGCAACATTTCTCTTTGCGCTGGTTGGACGTAGTTGGCTGGAGGGCTGTGGGAGGGTGAGTGGTGAATGCGTTACGACGGGCCACGTTTACCTAAAGATTTAGATAAGGATGTCCAACACCGACTAACAAGAGGGTGTAAATGATATGGAGAGAGGATTTATTGATGTTTTACAGCGCGTAAAGATGTTATTGATTGTGAGATTACAGAGCTCAAAGGCGTGAGTGGATTTATGTGTAGAATAAATGGAATGGGAATGTATTTGATCTGTCGTTCGGCCATCTCAAACACTTGGTTAAATGAGATACCAGCTATATTCATTTTACAAATTGCATCTCAGACATTTGATTAAATGAGATACCAGCTATATTCATTTTACAAATTTAGAAAGGTGTAAAGTATACAGGATACTTTGTTCGTCAACATAAAATAAAATAAACGCGACCCATTTAGTCAGTGAATAGAAGTTTTTATCGTTATCTTTCATAATTATTGTTTACTCGGGATATACAGGTTTGTATGGAATGACCATTTAGAAAAAAAGTACGATTGCAAATATTATTGCTAAGCGATTACAAATATTATTGATATGGTGGAGGCATTTCAAATGTTTCCGTATAAGGGTAAGTCAAGTCGGAATACATTAAATATGTTGGATTTCCAGGAGAATTGTGAATTTAAAACTTGCATCCGTCAGAGTACATGCCCTTATTTAAGAACGTCCCAAATATCGTGTGTAGCTATAATATTTTTGATATAACTAAGTATTGAACGGAAAGAGTGTGGGGTTTGTATTCATCTATTTATTTTTTATATAAGTATACGTATAGATGGTCTGTAGAAAATTAATCTAGAAAAGTAAGCGAGATTTTCTAACAAATCTGCTCGTTTCCAAGGAATGCTTATGATATTATATATTGGTGCAATATCTAGCTTCCATTCTGGTTGTACCCAAGAGCAGGGATGAGGCCAGGCAAAGTGGCCAATGCTAGCCGACGGCCTCAGCCTGCCGGAGTGGGCCGTGTTAGCCGACAGACTTAGAGAATCGGCGGATTAGTAGCAGGCTAGAGATATGTGAGGAATGTGGGTTAATCTTTGAGGGCTCAGGGTTTCTGAGTCGTGGGGCGCCTGCTCGTCCTGCAGAGTTCTTCTTACATTCTCTGCAGGAGGCAGATAGGCATTGGGACGTTATGCTGCTGCAGTATGTTTACCCACTTGTCACTGGGACATCCATATACCTACTATCCACAGGGGTGGATCCAGGAATTTGAAAAAAAAAACGGGGGGGGGGGGGCGTGTTATTTTAGGTTCCAATTTTTATTTCTGATATGAAATCGTACAGACAGTTGTTCGGTTTTCATTTCACACCAGCATAAAAAGATACAATACTAATATCAATTTGGGTTTAACCAGTATAGTGAAATCACTTTACAAATTCAAGAAAAGTCTAGTTTATAGAAATTTACCTGTACCCATAAAGGGTTTTAAATTGAGTCAAAATATTAGTAGATAGTAGATTAGTTATAGCATAATTTTTGCGCAAGAATTATACATTTAAAATTTGATATTTGGTTCAATCTTTGAAAAAAGGAGAGGGTGACATGCAACCTGCACGTCCCCACCTAAATCCGCGCTTAATCAATGTCTATTTATAACCACATACACGTATGACATATACATACGGTATGTATGTTTATGGCATATGTATTTCTTTCAAATTTTGTTTAATGAAATATTTCGCTGTAATTTTCTGCCTTATGAGAACGTCCCTCTGCATTCAAAATCCTTATATTTGAAAAGTAAGGTCACCAATAACAATTTTATATCGTCAGTTCAAACAGGCCTAGCTTCTTTCCTGCATCTTAATTATAAGTACTATGATCAAGAAAACCGTGGGTTTTTCTCATTCATAGATTCTAAAACGTTCCGAAAATTATGTCAGCGTTTTCCAGTCCCCAATAAAAGTCCGCACATCCGCGTTGTGTTCATCAAAGCGTGCAGGGAAGAAAAGAGCAGGATTAGTAAGGACATAGGCATGTTGTTATGTCGGGTTAACAACGCTCTCCAACCAGATGTATTCCCTAGTCGCATGCAGGTCCTATAGTTCCCTTTATGTGTGGAGATTGACAAATCAGGGTCCACGTCATGGCCGATTGTACGCAGCGTCCTCTGTGACCTCAGTGAAATGTCCCGATAGCAGACGAAAATTACACAAAAGTCGTCTGCGAGTGCCAACGTTCTTTGTGTGGTTCTGGCAATGGGTTTGGTTATCAAAGAGCTGTGCATTAATAGCAGTTCTTGTTTGCTCTATGATTAGCCATCAGTGGGATTATAAGCATTTTGCAGTACTCATTTTTACCAAAGAGATTACTATTTTTTTAAATTACACTCTCCCCGTGCTTTGTCACAACTAGAACAGCCTGCTCTCAATGATATGGATGTATGGCTAACAATTGTCTAATACACTTGAGTACAGACGTGTTGATTCTTAACACTTTTTTGTAACCTCAATTCAGAAATTCATATTTAATCCACACCCACAGAGATTTGATTTCAGACTCATTTAGATTTACAAAAGATTCCAGCCTCGGAACATAGAAATAACATAAGCCACTCCAAAAAGAAAAGAAAAGAAAAGTTGCGTATTAGCGCCCGTACTGATGAAATCCAGGTTCAAACTGTTCAGGGCACAAACAAAACTAGTTAGTAAGTAAGGAAACATGGCTCAAATTTGTTATTTTAGTCTTCGTTTTTGTTTTTCGAAAGGCAGAAATGAAAAAAGATAGTATAAAAGTTGTCGCCTTTTTACGCATAAAACAAAAACTAAAGCATGAATCAATAGTCTGAGACATTCTTATCCCTATGATGTATTATATACATGCCCTGAAGATATCCGACCGATTGCTTAGCTTGTGCCAGCAGAAACATTAAGTGAGACATAAACCTTTTTAGATCGATGTTTGAGCAACTATTTTTACACTATATGGGATAATATGACTTACACATTCACATAGAGAATAAGCTTTGATATGATATATCCCACAGCATTTATTGTACAATAACCCCAAAAACCCTAAAAGAGGCTTCACTGCAGTGTTGTCTATCCTTAATGGTGAAGTATTTAGTCAATCCATGTGGGCCCAAAGTGCAAAGGTCGGCCGAGTTGGGCCTCTCGCCAGAGTGTCCCCCTTCCTCCTGCAGGTGTACCGGGACCGGGCCAACGGTCGTAGAAGAGAAAGAGTGTTTGTTTGAGAAATTTTCATCTCGGCATTCCAGAGTTAGCTAAAGTTGCGTCATTCCCGATCTTACATGTGTTGTACTGTAAATCCCTTCTATAAAGAGAGGGGCACCTTTCCAAGCCTTGGCAGCTTTCCTTTTTGTCCAAGGTTGGCCGGTTCATACGAAATAAGACGACGTATTTGTGAAATGCATGCTTCCCTTGTTTGATATATAATTGTGATATGTTGCTCGTGAATTGAAAAAATATTGCGCGAATATTTGTGAAAAGATGTGATATTTAATCTAAATGTTTTTTGTTTTTATTTCTGTAGGTCGGACATTACGGGGGAAGGCGTTTTATAATGTACATGGAAAAGTATACTGTGAAGAAGACTATTTGGTAAGTCGTCTGTACTTTAGGTTAAGAATGATCAATTGAAATAATTGTGAACGTCTGCCAAAATCCAACTGTATGTCTGTAAAATTAACGAATTTTGATTGAGGTCCACTAATTGAGCTAATAGTTCATAATTCTAAGATCGACTCTTTAAAATTATTGTTATGGTAATTAGAATGATCCTTCGAGACGATTATTTGATATTCTTTACTATTCCTGTTTCAGTATTCCGGGTTTCAGCAAACTGCTGAGAAATGTGCTGTATGTGGACATCTTATTATGGAAATGGTAAGAAACAGTCTCTCTGACTAGTCACCTAAATGTGGATAGAGACATAAAACAGTAATTAAGTACATGTACAGTAGTTACAAATACTGCTACTTTGAAGTCAGTTGTTCCACAGGCGACACACAAGATAAACCACACAGGGCAGGATGTTGTGGTCGTGGGTGGCTCATAACTAGAGGTAAATGTGACCTAGACTTCGAGGTTAACATACATTGTCACATCAAAGTGTCACTTTTGAAGATAGTATTAGAGAACGTTGTTTCTGCATGAAGGATCAATCGGTACTGCTGAACACCAGTCTTTGAATCAGACTTCTTTGTGCTGCCTTTCGTGACTTGTAAGTTCTAGTTAGAGAGGCCCTTGACCCTTAAATTTGATTGTGCGTTATGGTAATCTCTTAAATCCACATGAGCATGGGGCTCCAGCCTATTGACATGTTGAGGACTACAGTATGATCACCGAGTGAGTAAATTCTAACTGCTATTGGCAATTTCTGAAATTCGATATGCATTTAAAGGCTCCAAAGGATTAATTCCCCCCCTTTATTTCGCTAAAAAAAAATGAAGACCTCTGGCCATGCTCTGACCTAAAAGAGTCAAGACTCCCTGTTTGTTTTTGGTGACATGGTTTCGTTGACCTACCGGCAGGGGGCGGCACCTTGTGTCAGAAGGCCTCCAGATGGGGATGATACCTGGCGGAGGTCAGCCGCGCACTCCTTCTACTTCCCCATCTCCTACACAGTCACACACTTCTTACTTTTTCCCAATTCAGTTTCTGTTTGGGATGGGCCAGAAAGGGGAAAGGATACATGACAGATTGATAACAGTAGAATAGATTAGAACAAAATCCTTACTTATGATTCTACAAATTGATGAATAGATAACTTAAGGGTAATCAAGAATCCAATTTTGGAAAACGATAATTGAATTCCATGTATTTGGACCCTTGATCGAAAGGAGATATTCTGGAAGACCAGTGTATATCCCCTTCAACCCTCTATTCCTGAGAATATGAGGTAGAAACTATATACAAGAGAAAGTAAGCTTTCAAATGCTGCAAACCTTTTTAAAATATTCCTTTTAGAAGCTAAGATATAGTTGTATGAAGAGGAATACCTCTTGTATAATTGAGAAACCCCAGTCCTGATTATCATATTACTTTCCATGTTACGGCAACTTGAACTTTACCATATAAAGTAAGGAAAAGAAAGCATATCTAAATATATGAAATGATGGAAATGTAATAACTTTTGATTCAGAAGGTCATTTCTCTACCTGTTTGAAGTATTAGGTGAACAAAGATATTTTCTAAATTATCCATGACAAATGTTCCATTGACCCTTAATATTCTTTTTTCTGTAACCATGGTAACCTAACAACCTTTCTTAAATGTAAAATTTCCCGGAAAAAACATTCCATTGCAAATTTCCCATAATGCCTCATTCATGAAAAATTGGCTATTTCTGTAAATTTAATTCTCTGCAAATTTTCATATAAGTCAAGTTTTCACACAAAATTACATAAAAAATATGTTTTTCCAAATAATTCCTTAATCATTGCACTTGAGAGGGTGATTTCGAGGTTTTGCCATATTTGCCCTAAATTGGGCATGATGTCCTGTACTTAAATATGTATTCTAAAAGAACTAATTATCTTTGAAGGATGAGATAAAAAGCTGAAGATTCCTTGGAGCATCAGGAATATGTTGATTTTGACCTTTTGACTTTAGGTTAAATACTCATTTCGCAATTAGAAAATAACCATAACATAAGGCTCCAATTTATGCGTAACAGCCATGTGGTGGCCAAATATGGCCTTATGTGTGGGAAGGGGATATACTCTGAAGATTAATTTAATAAATAAAAAAAAAAACCTCTGTGGTCGTAGGCAAAGAATAAGTATGCATCCAGTGATAAGCCAAGAAAGGTTCTTGAACATATTCCCATATGATTGTGTCTAAGAAATGACTTGCACTTACTAACTCTGAGTTGATGATGTTTGTTTTTGTAGATATTACAAGCGATGGGCAAGTCGTACCACCCGGGCTGTTTCCGATGTTGTATCTGTAACGAATGTCTAGACGGAGTACCTTTCACGATCGACGTCGAAAACAAAATATACTGTGTGCAGGATTATCACAGGTAAGACAAGTACCACGAAGTGTGCCCACTGTCAGCATATCTAATTCATTTTGAATCATTTCCAGCGTCGCTTTATAAAAAAAAAAAGGAACTTATAGACTGTGAACTTTGTCAAAAAGTATTCCAAAACAAACTAATAAATAGAATGGCAAAATGGATTGAAAACACTATAAGCTAACTTTAAGGACATCTTTATCGTACTGTACATTTGTTTTACACATGTATACTATTTTTCTCTTTGCAGGGTATATGCACCTAAATGCGCTGCCTGTGGAAATGCTATAACGCCTGTTGACGTGAGTAGGCAAAGCAAAAACAACCTTTTTTTATACAGTAAAAATTTGTTATCTTGGTGCTCTTGAGACGAAGACGGCAAATGATTGTCATAGTTATATTTATCTTAGTTCGTAATGCAGTCGAGGTCATACGCGCATCATTAGAAATTAATCTAGATTTTGTGTATGATAAAACTATCTGATTAAGGTATTGTTTGTAGTAGGGAATAATCATTTTACCTTTTTTAAGAACTGATAATTGAAATGATTAATATCTATATATTGACGGAATTATTTCAAAGATGATACAACTGATGAATTAAAATCCGTGAAAATATTTTAGACTTTTTGTAACCGTTCTTTTATTTATACTGTGGATTTATTTATAGGGCACAGAAGAAACTGTGCGCGTCGTTTCCATGGACAAAGATTTCCACGTTGACTGCTATCACTGCGAGGTAAGTCATGTACTACTGGTAAAAAAAAAATCGTAAAATAACCTAGCCAAGGATATAAGAAACGGTATATTATACAATATGTTTATGAACAGAATAAACCGCTTGTGTCTCTTTCCAAGTCGAATCTTTGCAAAGGTAAAGTGATATTTTTGCTAGTGGCGATCAAACGAAATTTATTCTTTACTCAACTTTATTCTATAATAATAACAATAAAAAGAATTAATTCAGTATCTGATTAAATATGAAGAAATATTAAAATGATATCAATGTTGTGTTCGTAATATTTGAGCGTAAAGATGGCTCATCAGCAACTAATGGATTATCGTGCTACTTGTACGTGAACTAATCCCCATGTACTGTCCTGAGGAGTACACCGCCTGTCTCTAACGGTGTCCGCTGTGGACTGCTCGACTGGCTGGGTGGTGCGTGGCGGGGGCAATGTGGTGTTGTTGTGTGCTTCACTAAGGCTTGGCTGACAGCTGCTGGAACACTGCCACTTGGTCTGTAGTACTCTACTCACTCAGAACCAAGTTCAAACTGCAGTGGAAATAACCTTTAAACTATCAAATTTTCAAATTGATTATTTTTTTTCAATTTCTATTTTTCAACTTTTCCTAACTTGTTTCAGACTAAGGATGATGGCTACTACTGGCAGGCCTAGTGGTAGCACGGAACTTGCCATTTTCCCAAAGAACATGTGTACAGTCTATTTTAATGACCGACACAAACGTCTACATTATTGATACATTGAAGATAATGCTATGCCATTTTGATGTACATGGATATCAATTTTATCATATCGTATGCTCTACATGGTGCGTACATGGAATGGCAGTTGACGAAGAATAAAGTCATGGATGGAACTTGAGATTATATGAATACCAAATAATGAAAAACAAAGCAGGATATATAGATTATTCAAGCAAGGGATACTTGAGCACCGTGGTGCCACATTGCAAGCTTATTCCCACCACACACGCACCATCCACGTCCGTCCTGAACCCACCGTCAGGGACTGGCCAAATGTTGATCGCTGAATTTCATCAGATTTGGGAATTCACCAGTTCTGAGAATATGACACTAAAAATATTGATATAACAATAGTTAATGTAATCCGTAGATTTGAATGCATGTACAGTAGTTAGGGTTGCTGTGGATTCATCGCAATAGTCAAAGAAATTAAATTAGGATCATTAATTGGGACACGAAGTGGTACGTGTATATGTCTTCTTTTATTAGGCCTAATATTTTTTGTCAACTAGACAGACTTTTAATCTTTAATCTTAAGGGAATGTCAGTGAGAAAAATAATTAGGGCCTAGTTCTAAGAAAATGTTGTCGTACTTTGTTAAATGAAATGCTGCAGGGACATATATTTGTTACACCTATATACATCTATGCTGTAGTATGTATAACTTGTATGTTCCTGGCCTGTGGTATTGACCTGTGTGACCTGATGACGTTGACTCCTCCCCCACCCAGGACTGCAAGATGCAGCTGACGGACGAGCCGGACAAACGCTGCTACCCGCTGGGGGAGGCCCTCCTCTGCCACGGCTGTCACCTCGCCCGACTCGGCGCCGACGGCCGCGCCTTCGCGCCCTCGCCCGTGATGGCTGACCACTACTCCATCCAGACGACCACCCTCAGCCACAACAACTACGGCGGGCCGCCGCCCCAGCCACCGCCGCCGCCCGCGCCGCCCTCCTACCCGAGCAGCGAGTACTCCACGTCGGGAAGCAGCTCCAACGGCTACCACCAGGGGGCGCCCACCCCGCCCCCACCGCCGTCCTCCCTGGGCTTCTCCCCGGGGGGTGGGGGCATGTACCCCCAGAGCTACGGCATGAAAGGGGGCAGTGGTATGGTGTCGCCGAAAACCCCAGAGCAGTACCAGATCACCGATTTGTAACGGGCGCGCCACGGATTTGTGGTATATTTGTACCCGCAAATGTAAGGAGGTGTCGCCTGTTTTGGGGTTTTTTTTCGTTGTTGTTTTTTGTCAGAATACGTCAAGTTTCGAGATTACGGAACTTCGCATGAGATAGCAGAATATTTCTTAGGGTCTAGGGATGCGGCCCTACGGGACTGTTGGGATACGTAGATAATGGGATTACCAGCGTGCTAGAAACCAGTCTTCCTCATGCACGGCCACACAATGATATTACACAATTCGTTTTACACCATACATAGAAGGCGCGGCTTAAAAGAAAATACTTCTGAATTTTATTCTGTCTCAACTTGAGTGGTTGAGGGTTGGGGCTTCTCTTTATGGATGGGGAATGACTATGCTTAATGCTACATGAGACCTTCATAAGGCTTCTTGCAAATTTATCTTCAAGCCCAGATCATTGTTATTATAGCGGGGTAGAAAAATTTAGTACAAAAGAATGTGATTTGCATGACATTTAAAAATATTACAAAACTTAGAATTGTCATCGTTGAATGAAACTTCAGGCTGTATACCGGGTCTGTTTGAGCCGAAAGTTGCACAACAAATTTCTTTTCTGCGATTCACAAAATGAGTCCTATACACGCTTTTTGGTGATATTGTCAGTATGCATGATTTATACACATACCCATGGAGTTCTGTGCTGCAGTTTATTTGCAGGCTTGAACTGAGACGGTATGATGAACATTCCCTCTGAATATTAAAATCAAACATCAATTACCAATCATACGTGTAATGATTAATTTTAGTCTGATCATTTAGACACTTTTTAACTTGCTATGATATTCAGCATTGACCAAAATATATTATTTATTTCCGGTTTTATGAGGTTATTTATGTTTATAATCTGTTGTACGTTTCATAGTTTTGTAACCCTGCGGAATTTTCATTCGTTCTGAAAGAACTCATTTTCTCAATATTATGTTTAAAAAGGTGCACATTCATATTGAATATTTGATACAATTAAGACAACACTTTTATAATGACTTTTCATGAACAAATTCCTTTTAGGTGGTTTTAATATATCGTATAAGTAGAAAAACAAAGTTTACAAAAAGAATGTTGACATCTTATTGGATATACTTTTGTATACCAACAAATTTGTAAATGCTCAGTGTTGGAACTTGGTTGCTATGATTTTGTAAAGCTACGAACGGCCAAATACAGGTTTAGCTCGACATATTTGACGTGTGCGATGAACATGGTCTCTGCTTGCAGATTTTAGTTTAAAAAAAGGATGAGTATAAAGTATCCAGCGGTAGTAGATTATCCGTGTA
This sequence comes from Lepidonotus clava, assembly GCA_936440205.1. NCBI lineage: Eukaryota > Metazoa > Annelida > Polychaeta > Phyllodocida > Polynoidae > Lepidonotus > Lepidonotus clava. Next base: position 22,347,129 of record OW387140.1, on the reverse strand, counting down.
TTGTAAAAGACACTGAATGTTGTTTTTGTCTACATTCAAATTACTGAGCAGTAAATTATGGACAATATTTATCCAAATTAATGTAGGCCACAATTTATTCGTTGAGATTACGTAGGCATATTTATTATGAAATTCGACGCTCAGAATTTTTAATCAATTTTAATTGATGAAATGTATTTGTCAGTGCTCAATTTATTTGCATTATTTGGTACGAGTAAATAACTAAATGTAATTCGGTATTTTGTCAATATCTAGTGAGCCTTCGTAGTCGTACTGGGGAGCCATTTGATGGTCGTTTACAATAATACACGCAAAGGAAATCCATTTGTAGGGTATTGTCATGTGGTCGTACAAGTGACAGTGATACGTCGTGGTCCTTACACAAATTGTGTGCTTCTAACATTGTGGGGAGAAAAAAGGGGATCGTCATGTTGTCATTCTTTTTTTATAGTTCATCATCATAACCATCATTCTTTTGAAAGTGTGCAGGGGTACGTGTAGTTTTAAGTGAAAAGTATACAATAGCATTTTCTTCGTAATTATATACACTGATGCTGTTTTGTATGTATATAGGACAATGAATTGTACATTATCTTCTCATTTTTCCATCTCTATTATATTATGTCCTGTTGATCAGCATTTCAAATCATCCGGTTTTATCGAAGAAAAAAATATTGTTTGTGTTGGCATCATTCATCTGCGGAAAATGATAAATTCCTTAAAGGGTTTGAGATGTTTCTCGGATTCGGTCACAGCTTTTTAGCGCCTTTTGTATTTGGTTATACTCGCTCATTCATTGTATAAACATTTTCATTCATACATATTTGCTGTACATATTATATTGTGTGTTCTCAGAGATACATACGATGAATGTGAATAAACTTAGTTCATGATTATTGAATTTGTTAAAAGTTGCATTTAAAAGCTAAGAATTTAAATGGGAATGAAGGAATTGTATTACTTTTGACTAAGTTCTTTGATTATAGGGGAAGAAACGAGTGCCAACAGTTAGTCTATTTGAACACCAGTTATGTTTGCAAGGAATCATTAAAATGGCCATGATAAACCAAAATTCTTATCGGGTGACTTCAATTTTCAAACCTTAGTCTTAAATATTTTTATTTGAAAAGTTTCAGTGAAAAGCACAGTATTCCTCACTACTGTTCACAATAATAACTCCGATCAGAGACGACCAGTTCCGAGAATGCTCTAGGTGGCATTACTGTGACTTGAGACGGGCACGTTTATCATATTTCCCTACCTTAGGTTAGTAGTGAAATACCCCACTTTACTTCGCGAATAAAACAAGACTTATAGTAAAGCCGTTCTGCCAGTCAATGAATCTTATAACTTGCACCACATGTAATATTCAATACGTGGGCCAGACTAAAAAATAAGATACTAACTCGATTCAAGTCACTTTTGTTACATTACTCACAACAGCGACACTATAGCATAAGCCTGTATTTGTCTGTTGGGTTAGTTTAACGTCTGGCCAACCCGTCCGGGTTCTTTTACCGGACTGCACAAAACACTATAGTAGCACGATATTTTAATCCTCGCCCGCCATATAATCCAGCAACACTTAATAGCTTTACTATAAGTCTTACGTTTTATTTCACGAATTTTTGCCCGTTGCCAAATATTAAACCTTCAGCTATTCGATTTTGCATGAGTAACAGTTTGAACTGGTTACGCAAATGTTCAAGGAATCGCAGAGCATTAAACATTGAATGTCATCTCTAGTAAATATCAAGGAAGATACTCGCAATGTGTAAAAAGGGTTCCCATGGATTTTTGAAAATCAATTTGACCTTTTTTAAGACCATTTGAAGACCAAGATTTGGGGAAATTAAGACCTGTCGTCCACATGAAAAGAAAAATTTCAGAACATATTTTATGTTTTAAATTTGAACTAAGTGTACTGGTTTCAAAGTGGGATTCCAAATCTTGATGTTAACTTAATTTCAATTTCTCAAAAAATTCAATTTAAGACCTTTTTAAGACCTCTAGCTTCAAAACTCAAATTTAAGACCTTTTTAAGGCCTTAAATTTCAGAAAATCCATTTAAGACCTGCGTGGGAACCCTGGTAAAGGACGTTCAACGTTACTAGAACACTGCATCTAGAGTTAGTGCATTAAATGATTTTTGTACAAATGGTACGTGCTACCATACGAAATCTATCAACGCGAATATTGTTTGAGTAAAATTTATATGAAAATACTCTGATAAGGAATGCACAAATTATGCGTCATAAGGTTGTTTTTGGTTCTCTCGATCCATGCTTCAGTCAGTGCTGGAAAAAGTCGTATTTCTAAAACAAACGAGAACAAAATAAATTCGCTTTTGTCTTTTTTTTTATTTGTATGTTACAATATTCCCACGGCTCCTTTACTTCTTGTGAATCTTCTTGTGGACCCTCTTGGCCTTGGGCTTTGTCACCTTGCGGAGCTTGCCGAAGCGGGAGGCGATGATGTGGTTCCTCTGAAAAAAACAAAGCGAGTTGCGTGTTAAACTGACTTCCATCTTTCTTTATTGATTTTTACATATTGAGGTAGAACGATCGTCTCAAGTAAGATTCATTATATACATTTATTTTCTTCCATTTGGTTTCGTGCATATCATTTCAAGGTGTCGATTTTATGTTGACTTGTTTCAAATCTAATTTTAATTAAAATTTTAGGCCACATTTTTCAGAACGGGTTTCTATCGTCTTGTTCGATCAGACGGCACTTCCTAATCCCTGGCTCATCATATATGCGGCAAATAGGCATGCGAGTGAGAAAAGAAAATGTTAGAAATACTTAGGTTAAAAGAAGCTTTAAAAGTACATATCAAATCATCGAGTTTTATCGTTTTTAGAGGTAAAAAAACACTTTTAGCGATTCCCTTATTTACAAGAATAACCCGGAGATCAGCTCTCATAAACCTTACATGATTATACTTAAATGTGCCATTAGGTAAGTATCAGAAAGGGATTCTATCGTCTTGGTCGATCAGACGGCACTTCCTAAATCCCTGGTTCATCATGTACAAAAACATGGCACCAAGAATTTCTTGAACCATTAGTTTAGTGGTTATTGATAGAAAATGTGAATGCTATCGTTACATAATTTTGAAATGAATCAGTACTTTTTACAGTAGACTATTCAATTTTCACCTTAGAATGTTAGAATTTTTATGAAGTGTGCAGACTTGCACTACGTAGATTTAAGTAACTAAATCGAACTTTTAATACTTTAAGACGTTCACCGGGGTTCAGAAAAGTCCGATTGCGATCGTTCGGGATATGAATGCTAGTTGGTTACTGGGGTTCAATGCTATTGTAACATCTAAGGTCATATTCCGCTGAGACCAAGGTTTGACAGTTTCTTTGATTACTGAATTATGAAATGCTAGGTGATGAAGATACCAAGAATTGACAACTTTGCCAAGCCTGAATGACATCTGCATCCAACCAAAGGCTATTATGATTTCAGTTGTTAAATGATTCTTAATTCGTAACTGGATGTTTCATTCATTCAGAAAGGGATTCTATCGTCTTGGTCGATCAGACGGCACTTCCTAATCCCTGGTTCATCATTTGAGAATAAAACGAGATTTCAAATACCTGCCAAAGATTTTGAGCAGTTCGAGATACCTAACATGCATATATGCATAACATAAAATATTGGAAAGGTTTGTTTGTTAGGGTAGTTTAACGACATGCATCAAACAGGCATGCCAGTCACTTAAAGCAATTTCCGCGGAAAAATCACAAAAATCTCTTTTAACACCTTTAAAACAATTTTTAAGGCAAGAAATACATGTATTTTGTGATGAACAACCATTCTTTCCTCCAAAAATAAAGGAAGAAATCTCCCTTGACATTTATCATATTTTTCAGTTTGGTTTTCAGGGTGCCCCCCCCCCCAACCCCTTATATAACTAAATATTTTGTCCTCGAATCTAAGCAAATCTCAAAGATTATTTCAAAAACCGCGGGATTCCACGGAAGTATGGTATGATTTCCTGTTTTAAGTGTCTCTTACCAATACTTAGTTTAAATCGACGTTTTATTCAGTCAGAAAGGGATTCTATCGTCTTGGTCGATCAGACGGCACTTCCTAATCCCTGGTTCATCATTTTAGAATAAAACTGAATTTTAAACACCTGTTGACAGACACTTGGACCACGAAGCTGCAACCCTGTCTACGTAACATCTATGATTCGTTTTCTGAGAAGCTTTACCTTTTGCACTCTGGTAAAAGAACCCCATACGGTTGGCTGGACGTTACACTAACCCAACAAACAAAAAAATCTGAGAAAACCTATGTCATTTTTAATATTTGAAAATTCTAATTAAATTTTAATAAATAAATCCTTTCACTGAAAACAGGTTAGGGCCCAAGATTTGGGCATGTCGAGAAATCTTTTTACATTTCTAATATCCGGCCTCAATAAAGTACTGGCCAAGGCATATATCTGGTTTACACGATAATGTCTACCGAAATAGAATATAGTTTTCTGAACTCTGTAAATCGATTACAAATATGTTTTGAGCTATAACTGTCAACGTTTTTGGGGACAGATAATCTCATTCAGTTGTATGATTTCATAAACTTTCAAACGGAGCTGAATTTAAATAATCGTGGATTTCAGTACCAAGCATTGTTGTCTTATGGCAATAAGTCTAATTCTCATGAATAATATAACATTTATTCTGTGATGTCAAATTATTTGCTGTACCGATAGGTGGATCAGACTAGACGAGTAGATACAGACTGGACACTCCCAGTACTATTTCTTTAGTAGTTTACCACTACAATTTCCTTTTTCTACCTAACAAAAGTGCCTCCAGAAACCATACGATGGATGGAATTCATAGAGTTTAGAGATGTTTTCTGGTCATATTTAAAAGAAAACCTTTTTATTTTAAGGACAAAAACCCTGCAGAAATGCTCCTTTAAATTTATCCAAATTATGTTTGTGCAAAAAAGACTAAACAAAAACCTGAAGATTTTAACCAGCCATAAATCTTAACATGTTTGTGCTGTAAGTGTAACCAACGTCTTAGGACTGATAATCTCATTTAATTGCTTGATTTCATTAACTTTCAAACAAAGCTGAATTACTAATCACTGATTTCAGTCCCAATCGTTATCTTCAGACACATTGGTCCTCTTTTCAAAGCCTCCCAGTGGGCAAGCTACAAACTAGGAAAAGTTGGGACACTGCCAGTGAGATAATGTCAATCTCAATCTGATGAATTAAATAAACTGTGTTCTTGATTTAAGACTTTACTAAAAAACCGGCGAGAAGCATTTACTTACAGATTGTTTTGCCTTCATGAGCTTGAACCTGTCGAAGTCAGTGAGAGCAGCACGCTAGAAAGAAAAGTCGATATTGTTAGCTACATGCCAATAAACATGATATATGGCCATGGAACTTCTCGCATTTTTATATGCATTTTATAAGATAGTGATTTAAAGGGAGCCAAAACCAATATAATTGACAAAATTTTCAAAACTGAGATAAGTATAGAAATATGTTAGATGAGTCCAGTTAAGGTCAGTGGTAAAGTATTAGCTGTGTTAACTAGCTCAAACTGAAGTAGAATGCCACAAGAAATGGTAATATTTGCATTTGTTTGTAAACAAACCCTATTTTTGCGGATCCACATTAATTGATTTGAGCAAGAAAAACATGTTTTTAATGATTTTTTTTACCATATTTCATGGTTTAGATTTTAACATAGGCCAGGAATAGGCTCAAGGAATGGATTTCCATGAATATTTGAGTTTGGAAAATTTCATTGAATTTATTGGTTTTGGCTCCCTTTAAATCAATTTTCTTTATAAATGTGGAATTACTTTGTGCTATTATTCAAATATCAGAATTCTGGCGCTATTATTTAAATATCAGAACGGGATTCTATCGTCATGGTCCATCAGACGGCACTTCCTAATCCCTGGTTCATCATGTATTTGGCACCACGTAAAAAATTAACTTAAAGGCAGCCAAAACCAATAAATTCAATGAAATTTTCCAAACTCAAATATTCATGGAAATCCATTCCTTGAGCCTATTCCTGGCCTATGTTAAAATCTAAACCATGAAATATGGTAAAAAAAATCATTAAAAACATGTTTTTCTTGCTCAAATCAATTAATGTGGATCCGCAAAAATAGGGTTTGTTTACAAACAAATGCAAATATTACCATTTCTTGTGGCATTCTACTTCAGTTTGAGCTAGTTAACACAGCTAATACTTTACCACTGACCTTAACTGGACTCATCTAACATATTTCTATACTTATCTCAGTTTTGAAAATTTTGTCAATTATATTGGTTTTGGCTCCCTTTAAGGATTACAGATACACCATAGTGAAATGTTGATTTTAATAGTTCCTCGTAAGTAAAGACATTTCTTAAAACTAAGGACAGCTGATATTTAAATGTATGAAAAATTGCTTATGCTATGGTATATCAATTTGGATAAATACACCATGTTTTACCACTAAATGATGGGTACAAGTCAATTATATACAACTTGCTGATATGCATAAATCCCTGCTAGAAGTGAATCATGGGGGTGTAGATGGGGGGGTCCCATGTCGCCCTGTCGAATTTAAGAAATGTTCATGCCGCCCTGTCGAATTTAAGAAAATGTTCATATCGCATGTCACTAAGCCAAAAAGCTGCCGTGTCGCCCTGTCGATTTTAGGGGTCTACACCCATAATCATCAACCTATCAAATGTAATCACATCCCCAAAATGAAGTACCTTCTCTCTGGCCTCAATCTTTTTCGCCCAGGTGCTCTCGGCCCACTTCTTGTCGACCTCAGCCTTCTCCCATGCCTTGCGTACCACGCCGGTACGACATGAAGGGGGCATCTTGATGACGATGTTGGTCAGGTGGAGTTGTTTCATGTTCAGGGCCTTGCGGGGCACACCAGACGTGGGTCCATCAACGAGAGCCTAGTCAAAATATAAAAAAAATCCAATCATATTCATATGGAACCTGGTATTATCCCGTTATATCGTGTTGCAAAGGGACGATGTATTTGTTTACTTTCATGATACATCATGTGTGCTTTTATGCATAAACTTCATTCTACTACCTCTTCTAATATGAGTGGGTATGTCCTAAAATCTTGTTGGGTAAGCTCAGTGCAGTTGAACAATGTTCATTTGATGAGATCATCGGTTGAAATTGCATTCATCATTGCTAACCAGCTTCAATTGTCGTTTATTACTTGATAAATGCCTGGGTGTTTTAATTAAATATTTTCAATACTTTTGCTTTAATATTTTGTCTATACAATTGATCTTCTAGGGTCTAATTCAGGGTTGGTTTCCTATAATAATAATCATTATGATTGAATCATTGCGGAAGGGTTGAAAAAAAGTGTTTGTAACTGACGTAGCAGAACCTACTAAACATATTCCTACTGATGGGAGCCATAGGGATGGATATTAAGAAATGCCACTCCATAAAACAACTAAAGGACAACTAATTTTATGACATATATGGTTCATGCGTGTTCTGACTGCTGACGGAATCTATGTACAGGGAAACGGCAGTACCTGTGGCGATACAATGAATGCAACGACTTCATCACCTCGGCCCTTTTGAGATAAATGTCTTACTTATTTGGCAAGCTCAGTGCAGTTGAACAATGTTCATATGATTAGATCATCGGGTAAATTTGCTTTCATCATTGCTAGCCATTTTCATCTGTTTTTTAAATGATAAATGAGTCATTTTAACGTATCAAATGCGTTTGATTTACTGCCTTGCCGAGAACTGGAGAGACAGCTTAGAAAGACTGGATGTCTTAACTAAGTTTTGTATTTCACCTCAGCTGCGCTGGTGGTTATTTAATAGTCTCTAGTATGTTCTCATTTCTAAAGGCTAAGCCACTTACACAAAGGACAGGGGTAACACTATTTATTTAACCAAAATTCCCTTGAATTCAAGGCATCCAAACAGTTTATCAACATTTGGATACTTATCTGAAAATGTCAACCGGTTAAAATTGTAGCATTGTATCGGTATGATATTCTTCCATCTATTGATGTAAATAACATTCTATTACAAAGATGCCACTCAGGACCGATCCTAGTTTTTTCTAGGAGGTAAATAGCAATACCACAACCCCTGAAAAATCTTGTAACAAATCATAAAAAAACGTATTTCACCAAGTTGTCAACAGTAATTTGACCATAACTTTTTAAATTCTGACAGCAGAGCAAAAACAATACTACCACAAGAAAGAGGGGATTCTTAAGCATGAAAAACCAATGTTTTATTACGATTTTTCATGATTTGATGATTTTTCTTAAATGGTTATTATAAAGGATGACTGCAGATTTTGGTTTATAGTGATTGACCTGATATGGGCCGTTTTTTTCAGAATTTTAATCTAGTCTTAAACCAATAATTCCAATTTATCACTAATAAATTTGATCTGAGGAAATTTGGCAAATAAAGGTGAGATCCGCGCTAGTAATGATCTTTTTAATGATATATGATACTTGGCAATACAAACAGGGAAAGATCTGCGGACTTTGGCCTAAACAGGACAGTATAGAGGGGGGAAAATGGAAAAATAGGGTAATTTGGGGGTCCATACATCTCCTACTATTTTAATGTAAACCTTATGCCAAAAAAGTCTATTTCTATAATGACGTTTTTGGCAATATCCAAGGTTTGATAGGTCCGATTTTAAATCTGTTTGAAATTATACAAAGCATTTATTCCAGTGGATCTTACCTGTATTAGCAGATCAATGAAAGTTAAATCTATATTTTTTGTGTGGTATTGCTAAGGTAAAAAGCCCTTAGAAATAGTGCTGACATTGAATTTCTATTTAAATATTTAAAAACTAACACTGACTAGTCTAAAACAGATAAAAACAGTGTATTAGAAACCCTAACGGGAATATTTCAGGGTCACATTTCAGATAAATAGGCACATGTTCAATGATCTTAGTATCAAAACAACCAAAAATATTATAGTGGTGCATTTTAACTCAGTAACTGCAGTACTCATGGCTCAGCTCAGGGCAGTTGAACAAAGGTTCATATGACAAAGTCATCCTTTTGTAAGTTTTCATCACTGCTAGCCAATTTTGTACTTACATTAGGATGTGAAATGATATTCTGCCAATAAAACAAGACTGTCATTAGGTTATTCTCTAAATGTAACCCTCACTATTCGTAAGACAAAAGAAAACATTTGCAGTAACTTTTACGAGATCAGTATGCAAAACAGTAAACAATACTTACTTTGCTCTGGTCAATAATGTCAACGACAGCAACTAGTTTGCCTTTATCGGCGCCAAAGGCGACCCAGGCAACGCGCCCGACCTCGATGAATCTGCTGAACGTCTGTAATGAAAAATTGAATTCAGGTTAGCCTGGCTTCAGGACAACATTCACGAAAACATGATCAGGTGGTACCAAATATATCTATGTCGGGGTAGGAGAAATGTACAAATCGTTAGTACTGGCTCTGGGAATGACTGGAAATAAGTAATTATGGGTAATCATTTTCAATGATCAAGAACTAATAAGTGGATATATTTGATTTATAAATGCTCCCACTCAATAATCTAGAGAAACTGGTGAGATATTCTCTGCCAAAGGTATTACGATAAACAAAAGAGCACTGCTATTCCAGTCTCTTCCTCAATCTCAGTGAGAGAAGCAGTTTAGACGTAAAATTATCCAAACGGAAAGTTAGGCCTAAACACTGAGTGACTGACTGAGACAGTGAGAGTGAGATTGCGGAGGAAGTACAGTAACAGTTTCAAGTTAAATGTCTAAAAAGAGGATCCACTGGCACTGGCTTTGCAGATTCTTCAAATCTTAAATCATTTGGAGTTGCCAGGTTTTTGTCTGCTTGGTTATCCTTTACACCCAATTACTTGAAATTTGCAGGAACATGTGAACAGCAAACATATATTTACACCGGTTGACACTTCATATCTGAGTTTGACAGTGACAGTGACAGCAGTGAAGCATGTGCGTTAACGACCACATGTTTTGTCACACCGATCTTGACACCAAAATATTCATTTAAAGTGGCAATTTGAGAACATATCAATTTGTCAGTTGGAATGATAAACATTTATTCTGAAGAATTCTACTTCAGTTTTAAGTAATAATGCATGTCAGCAGGTACAACAATTGAAATTGTAGAATGCGTCCAGTGAAAACACTCACCATGTTGGACCGTGGGGCAGGAAGAGGCCTCCGTGACGTCACATCGCAGTGACAGCCGGGAAATATGTTTTGGAGCAACAAAATGTTTTCGAAATATTTATGGTAACTACAAAATTGATATTGCTTGATACAACATTCGAGTATACTATATTTTATTTAATGTAACTTTGGAAAAACTCAATGATTTACTTAAAAGTGTAGATGATCATCAGCCTACTTTGCAAATTAAAGCTTTGCATAGCGAATTGCCTTTCTACTTGCGGGAACCAGCATAAGTTAATGGCGGAGTGTGGATGATCGTGGTGAAGCCCCTGCTTCCGAGGTACAAAGATCTTACGTGTTTTACTTCGAACGTTCATTAAGATGAATGTATTCTAAAGAAACTATTGTAACTAAGAATAATACTCCTGATTTATGAAATGACATGTGAAGTTTTGCTTGAAATCACTCCGTAATTGTCTTGTTCCCCATTATCGCTCAGGGGCAGCGTTTCAATAAGGCCTAAACTTTGGAAATGCGGCCTCTGAGTGGAGAGGTCCCAGTTCGGATGGTCTCTGCTCCTGAGACCGTTTCAATAAAATTATGTGAAGCTAAAGATGTCTCTGTAGTGGTCGTCAGGCAGTGGTAGGGAGGTATAGATATTGGGCCCAGCGCAGGGTGGACATAAGTCTAAAAATCCAGGGGCCATTCAGGCCCTCAGCTTTCCAAATCGAGGGGCCCGCACCAAAATCTAGGGGCCCTCACATATTATATAGTCAGATTGTCTAAAAACACTGTTTCATTATAAAATATATTGACATCTGTAATTGTTATCCATGATTTTCTGGGGGCCAATCGGGCCCATGGCATAGGCCAGAAAATGTAGGGGCCCGACCAGCTTTTTAAGGGCCTTGGGCCCCCGGGCCCGTGGTTATGTCCACCCCTGCCAGCGGACATTAGAGAAAATGGGCTTTAAACTTTTAGATCTATATTACTAATATCATTAGATCTATTACATTATTGAGAATTAGTATCTAAAAAATTGTGTGTGGTTTTCCTTGAAACAATAGCCTTGTTCCTCATATTTTTAAATCCAAATAGAACGTCAGATAAATCAGCAGTTTTATCTCGAACGTCCTTGGAATTACAGATCCCAGCTAGACATTGCTAGGGCCTCAAAGACGTCGCTGCAGCGACCACTGTAGAGTCGTCGCTGAGTCTGAGACTGGAATATCTCTGTTTACTGAAACGCTCCCCAGGTGAACTCAGTCCGCTGGTGATCTCGGCCCACCCATCCAGTTTTTGTTAGTTTATGTCTTAATAGATGATATCGTTACTTGATGCAGTAAGTTATTTCTATTTTTGTTAAATTCAGTCCATATTTGCGAATTTAGCACTTGGAGTTGCGCTTTCCGGTTGCGCTTTTGGTTGCACATTCCAGTTGCGCTTTCAGTTAAGGATGGCTCATATGGCAATAAGCCCATCCCATTTTACACTAACATTAAATTTTACCATGATATACTTTCAAAATTTCCAACGTGCTTATTCCATGAGGACGAAAAAGGGCTGACGTTTAGGTTTATTAAGAAACATAAAAAGATCACATATATTAAGTAATTTCATATAATAATGTAGATTGATTTCATATACTTTTATTAATTTTCAATACCCGGTCATGTACTGTATATCTAATATCGCCTCATTATGATAAATAATAGATCTTTACTGTCATTTATCCAGACCGTCCTCATAATGGCGTCACCGATGAAGATAGTAAGTTATGAACAACTGTCTACACATTTGGACGTCATTCCTTCTATGGAGGCAGGTTATCTTATATCACATGACGTTACAGAAATCGTCGGTGGCCCTTTTATCCGCCATCTCAAGGCTGCATTAAAGCTGTTGATCACGTCCGATTGGACGGAGTGCCACAGACTGTCTAAGACGCTATTAGAAATCACTTGGGAACATTTGAATACCGGACACTGGAAAGATGTTGATATAACCTGGCGAAATGTTTACAGTTACCTGAGTTTGTTTAAATCATTATGCGAGGTTGCATGTTCAAGTGTCTTAGATACAACTTGTGGCAAAGCGACATTCACCATACAGGACGCAATTTCCACATGTGACATGGGACTCCTGATGGGGGCTCCAATCATGAATAATATTCTCACTAAACTAGTCACAAAACTCCAAAGCATTGTGACCGAAAGCACTAAAAATCAAGCCAAAAAATCGGAAGATATTCGGAAAAATAAATCTGAAGTAGACAAGGAGCATGCCATGAACAAGTCATCTCCTAAAAAGAAACAAAAAGTGGCACATCTTCCTGATGTTCATATAAAACATCAAATTTCAACGATAAACTGTCCATCTCTAGAATATTTCTGTAAGAATCATTTTGTCCCTCACTGTCCAGCTGTTTTGAAGGACACCATCGGTTATTGGCCTGCATTCACCACCAGGAGATGGAGCCTGGCTTACTTACGCCAGGTGGCCGGGTGTAGAACCGTCCCCATTGAGATTGGTTCTCGGTACACGGATGACGACTGGAGCCAATCTCTAATGACCCTGAACGAATTCATCAGCCAATTCATTTCGCGAAGCACCAAGGAAGAAATTCCCTCTGTAGAACCACAGCAACCAAACAAAGACACTGCCTCTGATAATACCGCAAGCCCCTCCCAAAGAGTCGGATATCTGGCACAGCACCAACTGTTTGATCAGATTCCTGAGCTTCAGCGGGATATCAGCATACCCACCTACTGCTGTGTAGGTGAGAGTGACGATGTGGATGTGAACGCGTGGTTTGGTCCAGCCGGCACTGTATCCCCTCTTCACCAGGATCCAAAGCACAACCTGCTGGCCCAAGTAGTCGGATCAAAGTACATTCGCCTGTACGATGAGAGGTACTCAGAGAACGTCTACCCGCACGATGGACTCCTCTCAAACACCAGCCAGGTGGATGTAGAAAACCCCAACTATGAGAAGTTTCCCAAATTTGAAGGGACACCTTATTCAGAGTGCATCCTCGAGGCCGGAGACGTACTTTATATACCACCAAAATGTTGGCATTATGTCCGGTCGTTGTCTATCAGTTTCTCCGTTAGCTTCTGGTGGCGATAGCAGTATGGCTGTTGTTTAGCAAAATTATGTTTATGTTATTGCCTGAAGGACTTGACACTTCGGAATGTTGAATTATATATAATGTATGCTATTTCAATTTATGTCAGTTTATGCATTACATTGAGTCGGATTACAAAACTTTCGATCAATTATATGTCATTTACGTTGGTAAAATTATGATAGCCTTATGAATGGGGAAACCTGCATAAGAACCCCATTCAACATAGTGTACTACAGAAAAAATGTTATAGATTTCTTTGGGTACATACGTATGATTCTTCTTGGTGAAGTGAGACAAAATCAATAGATTATGTGGTCAATTGACAATGAAACGTACGATATAAACTATAGAGTTTTAATTTCGTTTAATTATGATTATCCGAGTGTAATACTACGAAACACAGTTAAACAAGCGAAACATAAAAATGACAATAATTTTATTCAAATAATTCTGTCAATAATACAGTTATCACAAACATCATGTTCTTTTACTCAGTATTGGAGAAATACTCCAAAACTAAGAGAATGTCTCTTCTAATCTTGGTCTAGGCTTGGAATTGGTTAAGAGATTCGTCCAAAAGATTTTAGATGATCAAAAATCACGAGATTCCAGTTTTTCTATTATTTGAATATTGGACCTATTTCATTAGATGAAGGTTTCCATATAACATAAACTGCCTATGAGTTGAACACTTTCCATATCCATCCTGTACACGGAGAAGGCCAGCTCAGTCGCTCACCATCTTCACAGCTAACTGGGTGGGTGCCTGTTTGTCGATGGCCAGTTTCCGTCTGTTAACAACAAGAACCACCGGACTTCCAACACGGATGCTGTTGTACTGATATATCTGAAACGAGTGGAAACGACTAAATAAATTGGATTTCGTTCTTGACGGTTGGTCTTCCTGTATTTGTCTACCTGAGATTCATTATTTAAAGTTCATAACAAGCATTTACCAGTAGTGATATAGATTTCCTTTGTAGCAAACCAGCGGGAATCTAAAGACGCTCGCTAATAAAATGTGTATCTTTGATTTAACTAACAGAGCAACGGTGCAAACACAAGGCAATTAAATTGTCTGCTCTCTGTATTTCACGAGAAAGTTACCAGATCTTAAATCTTACCTTTTCCTTATATGAGACGTTAACTTCTTGAAGGTAAGGTTCCGCAATGGCTACAGAATCTCCAATTTTGACACCGTAGCCAGGGGCTATGTTATACACAGTGACGGCGAAGCATGAACCTTCCTTGTCTACCATGCAAAACGTGCTGAAACAGAGAACACGGTTATGATTATTGGCACTGACCACTGATAAAAGCGTTCGGTTCATTCAATTTACTTTTACGCATCAACTGAGTGTAGAAGTGTGTACTTAATAGTTATATATGTATTATTCTTTGTCATTTAGGATTACTGACAATCAATGATAAAACTTACAATGGCACAGGTTCGTCGGAGGTCACGGAACACACCACCTTGCCAACCACGACTTTCTCCATGTTCTGTTTAGGTTGAAGGGCACTCAGCATCACGTGCTCTAACTTGACCTTTTTCCCTGCTCGACTTGAGTAAGAGCCGCCGGCGTAAGGTCCTAAGTCTGACGCGGAGAGGGAGGAAACGAGTGTCGCCAAACGTTTAGGTTTTAACTTGCCCTGACAAAGAGAAACATTGGTTTTCATTTAATTTGGGTATGAGAAAAATAAGAGGTTTATCTATTAGATAGCACATTTTAAATACATCTTGTTATTTCATGGAAGGTATATTGTATACGTCCGGGAAAATCCCTTCGATAATTTATTCATCTTTCAATAGTTTTAAATAGCCCTGGAAGACTTAAAAGAAATTTCAATTTTGTTTTGCCGAATTCCTATATACTTTCAACATACACGAAGCAAGAAAATCCCTTCGAGAATCAATGTCACTTCTTTTCAATAAGCCTAAAATAAACAAACGGAAATATCACCTTTGTTTTGACCAGTTCAGATACTGTTTCGATGTAGTTGACACATTTTTGTTCCTTCAATTTTGGTTCATCCCAGGTTGGATCCAAAGCGGCAGCTTTGGAGAATCCCTCTAAGCACGCTGTATAATCCTCTTCATACTTGTAGGCCTAGTAATATCAAGAGAACACATGCTTCTGGTATCAATGATGCGACTACTGAAGATGAAGAAATGTTTCTTTGTTCCCGCTTATGATATTTGAAATCTGAAATGGCAACGCAGTACCTCAACCAATGTTGCAATACATAAGTAATCTTCATACAAGAAAAGTACATTGCAATTATAAGTTGTCAAATGGATTCACTTACTGTTGCTCGATTAAAGTGCAGATCGGGGTTGGATTGTGATACAGGATCTCTCTCCTCATGAAAAAAATAGATGTAAAACATTGTCATTTTATTCCGACAAGTGTCTGACTTTGTGAAAAAATACTCATTAATCAAGGTTAAATTATACAACATGTCCTTAAACGGACAAGAAAATATGTGTAATTTTAAAACAAAAAGTAAAAACATAATCAAAGACGTTTGACTAACAGAGTCATTACTCTGAGCATACACCCTGCCTACCGAAGTGCGATATGCTTTCAGATCTGGAGCTGACAATTCTTCCGATTGAAAACCGATTATCTCATTAATCTAATGATTAATCTTACAATTTTAGCGAACAGACTAATGCAAATAATATGAATTGCTCGGGGGGGGGGGGGGGCAGAGGGTTTCGGAAAAAAAGACGAAAAACTAACAAATTCCGGGAAATGGGAAAACATACAGTACATACAGTAACATGAGTCTACTTTCAGAATAAACATCGTTTTAACAGCACTAAAGGTTTATAAAAATCATTCGATTATATCAAAAGCAGTACCTATTTGTTATGAATGGTAATACTAGTCATAATCTTTTATGTTGTTTTTTTGAAAAGTTTGTATCTTTAAAATTTACTTTAATTAGAAATAGAAGTCATTACGGCTCTAAATGGACTTACTGCTTGTTGATATGCACTCATACACTGCTTGAGCAACTTTGGATTTTGAGTACTGGCAAAGAAAAGTGACAGGTAAGCGTTCCCGAGAACACCTAGAAAGAAAAAAGAAATATTGTATGGACCTGTGCTGAGCCACTTATTATCTTCAAATATCCCAAATGAAGTTGGAAACCGAGGTTGTTTTTTTTATTCAAAAGTAGATGGGATGTGTTAAGGAAAACTTATTATTCTACTTTTTAAACCAGGATAAGTAACTGTTAATGCATACTCGTTGTTGGTCCTAGACATCAAAAATAGTTATTAGACGTGGATTGTATCTCTAATTTTCCAATTGCATCTAAGTTTTATGTCAAGAGTAGAAATGGTGTTTTCACTGTCAATAATACACGAGATATCTAATTTTTGAGTACGGTATGTATCAATGCTCTTTTATTCCGGGTTACTAATGTGGGTGTCCTTTCTAAATATGAATTTTATAATTTATATCAATCGATATGGTCGATTATTTACACTATCAATACATGATAACCATTAGTATAGGATTTACCAACTGTCTTTGAACACTGATGTATATCCTTAAATGATACTTACACCAAGATGTTCCATCTTTGATGTCAAGTTGTACTGCTTCCTTGGCTCTGTCGACACTTTCTTCTATGAGTTTCCCTCTTTCCGTCTCGTCTCTCTCCAGCTGGCGCATAACCATAGACAAATTCCGAAGGGCGGCTTTGTCTTTCCTCTGTTGAAAAATCAAATTGATAAATATACGTCCGTAAAGAACATTTCAAATCGAGTTTAATATTTAGAAAAAATAATGCGTCAAGCAGTCACGCAATTGGTTGTGATGTTTATTCACGACAATAACCTTAGCAGAAGCGTAACACTAAAAAACAAACTTAATCCAAAACATTCTACTTCACTTCTAGTGTTAAGAGGGGACTCACTAAAATACATCAAACACATGAAAATTATGTCTTTGCATGGATTAAGATGGTGTCCACTAAAAATCATCAAACACATGAACATGTGTGTATATGGTTGACAAACGAATCATGTCTCACGTGTTGGAGTGCTCCTTGAAAACAGTTCTTTGCATCCTCCACTTTATGGTTCTTCCAATAGACCTCTCCCAATTGAATCCAGGCCTCGACAAGACGTGGATCTAACTTGACTGCTTTTGAAAGCAACTCTTCGGCCTGAGCGCTGTATGCTGGGAGAACATTCAACGCCTTACCTTGAAGCATCAGTATTTCGGCCTTCTGTGAAACACCATCTGAAGTTTCAAACAAGTTGAACGATTGATATGATTGATGAGATCATTGGAATTAAACGTAGGACGCTAAGGAGAGACATTAATTATTCAAATATTTTGATGGTACTCTTTGAATCATTTAAATCTTAAATCTGCAAGACATGATCTGAAAACATTTGAATTGCTAACCTGTCCAGGCCTAAAGTCATCAAACTAGGCAATGTATAAGAGCCGAAGACATATCAAAACATAGATAATGACATTATGTGCATTTTGATCAGCCTAACAGGGGTAAAATAATTATTTTTCAGATTGCCAGTGTCCGACCAAATGGCAAATGCCTGAGTTGAATGATTTAGGCCTAGGCCTATCATTTGAACTGCTGGAAAAAAGATATGAACCCACCTTTAAAGCCTGGAGTCCTCAATGCATTTGAATGTGTATATCCTCCACAATTGATGCGTTTAGTCTAAATATCATCCTGTCCAATGTAATGGTGCAGGCGTGTGGGGGGGAGAACCCAGCCACCCTGCTGACGCCATCTTAGCCTTAGGCTTGTCAAGCCTCCTTGTGTCCGATCGATCCAATGTTTTTGCCTTCGATATGAATGCATGGTTCACGCATGAGTTTTCAATGCGTTGTATGCGTTTAAGGAGTTCCAAACGTCTAAATAAATATATTTAAATCATCAGATACCGCTGTAATCCAGGTAAACATGCAGAGAAGGAGGAGCCCCTGGTAACATGCAAATGCTCGGGCCGCCTGCATCGAGCAGTCTGACCTTCACCATGGCCGGGATGCGAATGAATACCAAGAAAATAGTGCGAGGTTTTCACACATTTTGTCGCATTATTTCGCAATCTTTTCATTTCTGGATCTTGACATGGTCATCTATGTATCCAAATCTACCTCTATATATATATTAGGTCCGTAAGAACGATCGATTTCATGGTAAAATAGGTCTGCATAGTTGAAGAATATTCAGACATTGACCCAGATATCAGACGTCAAGTAACGTGCCAGGACTAGAAGCTTGCCGTGTCGTGTGATGAGCCGGGTCACGATCGGATTTCTGGTTTTATTTGCTCAAATATCGATATTAATGATCAAGTTATGGTGTTATAGGACATTAAACATCATGTAGGCTTTATATCAGACAGGAAATCAATCAATTCTATCGGATTCTATGTTTTCTGAGGAGGGTAGGGCCATCACCTGTCACATAACGCGCAGATTTTACAGTGGTTTTACCAGGTTTTACACACGGATTTTACCGGAAAGCAGGTTTTACAGAGACCATTTTACCGGAAATATTGGCTAACAAGCTATGGGTAGCTGGTTCCCACAATCATAGAAATATAGAGAAACTTGTATGGCAGGTAGTGGCCACCAGCATTTGGAGGAAAGTGAGGGATGTTACCGGTGGGTCCAAAAACTCCCATACATTCTAGTTTATTGCTTGTCGTCGGACACGCCAGTCCGAGTACTTCCCCATGGAGAATTTCGGCGGATACGCTTTGACATGCTTTGATCCCCGTGGTTTTGCGGGGCAAAAAATAACATGGCATATATTGAGTTCAGATGTCACTTTGTATTTGTTGCGTTTTTTCAAGAGTTGCATAAATGTATACAGCATCCAGAATAAAGCCGAGTTGTCTTATGATTCAAAATGAGAAAACATGTAGTCACTTGCAGAATGGACTAATTACAAGACCTCATTACCGATATCGCTATTATACCCTATGTTGGGACCAATTGCACCATTTGAATAGACTTTTAGTATGCCAACTCAATTAACTTCCTCAATAATTATGTAAGGGATTTAATGCTAGGTTTATTAATTACGTAAAACATTTACATTTTCATGAATACGCATTTAGTTGATGGCCATGTTAAAAAGTTAAAGAAAAATAAATAAATCCCTAGAATAGATTCTTATAAAAAAATATATCTTCGGATACAGTACATTGAATTTATTCACATAAGAACTGACCCTGTATTTCTTTAAGCTCGGTGAGAGTTTTCTCTAAGTTCTTGCCGACATCTTCATCTTTCCGTATTGCTTCAGAGATAGTGTGTTGCTCGAAGTAGTGGTCCCTGTAGTGGTAGAGGTCGTCTACTGCTTTCTATAAATATGAAAAAGGGAAAATTAACAAAATTAATGGACGAATTAAAATGACTTTACGGTAACTTTACCAACATATAGGTCTACAGAGGCCTACTTTAGCAAAACAACAATATGTCTGAGAATCTATATGTAAATTAAACTGTTTTCTTACATCCAGGGCCCACTCACACTGCGGTAGCATCAGTAGAGAGCAGTGAAGTAAGTCAGGGTTAATGAAAAAATCTGAAACCCCAGAGAGAAAATTTAGAACAATCTTAAGATGCCATAAAACGTCATTTAAAGAATTCAGTTTGAAAAGTATTATTCGAGTTGATGATGTGAAAAAATCTGAAATCAGATTAAAATCTGAAAACTTACATCCCTGAGAGATATAGCCTCGTACCCATCATAAATTAAACTGTTTTCCATCAGACCATTGCAGTGAAAATGTTAGGGCCGCGCCATGCGCCCTGGGTGCATTAAAATGTCAAATGTCACATTGATTTTGAGATCAATGCGCCCATGGAACATTAGGAATTTCAATTTAATAAAAAATAACCAAAAATGGCGCATAAGAGGGAAAATGTCTCCCTAAAATTGATAGGGAGTGCGCCATTGTCGCATGCTAAAGTTTTCTAACATTATCACTGCCATTGGCCCCATATTGGTTCAGTCGTCTCCCTGTCATAGATCATCGCCTGCATCCCCCTTGCCTGTCTTGTACACATTGGTCGCCCTCTTATATACACAGTACAGGGCGGACTACTACTACTACTTCTAAAATGATGTCCTTTCACATGTTACAGTCTAGACACTGAACTTACTTCAGGCCATACCAAGAACCAGTGAAATAGGCTGTTACATGTCAGTCCAATTGGTCCTAATTTGTTAAACAGGACCTGTGGGAACCAGCAAATTAGGTCATGGCACTTTTATTTAGTTCCCCTCTCATCCTTTATATGGCTTCATAGTGTAAGCCTCACTAAGGGTTAGCAACCCCCTCCAAACACCTATGTTGTGGGTTCAAATCCTGGAGGGACTTGTATAAGGGTATAACTGTTCCTTGAATAAACTAGTTAGACCCATGCAGGTTCAACTCTCCTGTGTGGCAGGCACCGGAAGTTTGTAACAGATTCTGTCTGGGTCACTCGCATAAGACGTTTCATCTATGACATGCGGAGGAGAATCGTCCTCCTCCCGTACAGGAGAGTTGAACTCACCTGCTCCATATAGTCTTTGGGCAATTTGCCTCCTGCATATAGTCTTAAAGGTGTCTGGAGAACTCGGTCCGGGAGAACTCGGTCTGCTGGATGACTCGGTCCACTAGTGTGTTTGGTACATTTTTATACACAAACTGTGGAATAGGGACGAGTTAGCCTTTTAGGTATGAATCACAGAAATCTATTAGAAGAAAGGGATATATCTAGTTTGTTTGCCATTATAAAGACTAGCAGACCGAGTTCACTGCGGACCGAGTTCTCCTGCAGACCGAGTTCTCCTGCGGACCAAGTTCTTCAGTATTCAATTTAAGGATAGACACCAGTGGTCAACGGCCATTTCAAGAAATAATCAATGAATTCTTTAATATTGGTCCGATCCCAACAATCTTTACATAGTTTAAAAGCTCTTATTTTTCTCTATTGTTTGATCCTAAAAGAATTATAAAGTGATTAAAAACTGAAATGTCATCAATTTTAAACCAATTTTTTCACTTTTATTTTTTGAACATTGATATCTTGGTTAATATTTAACCTAAAGGGATAAGATTTCACATACACCTTCACAACAATCATATGCAGGGAAGCGTGTCTCAGAATTTTTATTTAGGCCCTAGATTTGATTTTATGACCAAAAATGTCCAAAAACGGAAAACTTTTTTAGATTTTTATGCATTTTCATTTTCTACATTTCATAAAAGCATAACTAAGACCTATATCAAGATTTTGAGACACGCTTCCCTCCCTTTACATGCCAATAAGATGTACCAAAATTTTCAAAGCTCTATGTTGAATATTAAGTGAGATATCAATGTTCAAAAAATAAATTTGAAAATTAAGATTTTCAAGTTTGCTTCCATATTCTTCAGCAATTTTTCTGCCTGTTTTTATGTAAGTTATATCAGTAAATGTGTTTGTTTATTGGCTATACAATGATGTAGTCTATTAAGTAATAGTATTTGAATCAAATCTTGTGATTTTGATCAAAGAGAGATACGCCATTCACACCTCAACCACTGGTGTCTATCCTTAAACAGATAGTTTCTCAGTCTGTTATTGTTAGTAATAGTATTAGTAATAGATCTATCTTTCTTGATCTACAAAGATCTACTACAACATTGTGATATGGAAGTCTAGATCTATTCACATGAATGATGAAGTAGACTCAGACTAGTAACATATTGTGTTTTTTCAATCATTGATATCAATGTTGTATAATAATGGGCACATGGGATAGAATCTGTAGTACTACTAATATTTAGCCTCTAATCACAACATACCGGGTAGTCTACTCTAGGTCTAATTTAGGAATAGATCTACAAGATAAAATGTAGATCTAGATAGGTACTACCATATAAAAATTTAATTTTGTCCCTTCCCATTTTACTCTACTCCAGTGGAAAGAGCGTTGCATTTGTAATCTCATGCTTTTTGCCAAATGTTTTTATGTTTTCTAGAACAAGGGATGTTAAAAAAAAAAAGAAGTTAAAATGAGGTAAAAATTCTTTCAATTTTTATTAAAATGCACACATTTTTGTACATTTTAAATTAAAATCTGCGCATTTTTTGATAATTCTGAGACCTTTTTTTGTCTTATAACGTTACAAAAGATTTCAGAGAATATGTCAAAGTCATTATCTCAGTGTCGGGTACTGCTTTCAACTTGAAATTTTATTTCTAATGAATTTATGGTCACAAAAAAAACCAACATAATCTATGTATAAATTGTCAGAATTTAATGCCCGTGGTGTGGTATCTAGATCTAACTTGTTATTAGAATTTTGGTAAACTATTTTCATTCTGCATGTAGATCTTTTATGATATACTTTAGTATCTGGCATGTATTGTAATAAAGTCATCTACCCATTTTTTGCTTTATTTGTAAAATTGATCCCTGTTTTGACCTCAGGCTAAACTATGTAGACTACACGAGTTCTGACTTGCTTAACTTCCCACAACTTGCACAGTGACAAGTCGCACTCGCAGGCTGAGCGAGCAGTTTCCCATGTCTTGGTTGTGATCCGAGTTTGAAACGAGCGATTCTTCTGGACATAGGCACGGACACACACCAGAGGCTTACATGATTTGTGTTGACAGTTATTTGCCAAAAAACTTACCCTGGCTTTCTCCAAATCTGTTAATTCCATGTCTCCGGCTCCACTTGCCTGCTTGTCCGCCATCTTGTTAGACCTAGTTACCTATCTCAGAGACAAAACACAACACCAGCTGCAACAGTATTTTTCTTTCAATCATAAATTAATTTAAAAAGAGGTATATATAATTTGAAGCAGATTTAGGATCGTGAAAAGACTGATCTACAACATTTTATCGTTTGAATTTATTTCCCCTGTATTATGTCCCATTTCAAACGCTTTCCAGATATTCCCGTTGTAACTGGTTCCTGTTTTCGTCCTTGTAGCTGGTTTTCGGCAATTTCCTTGCGAATTTCTTTGAAGGTGAGTACGGAACCAGCGGAAAGCGAAGAGTAAGAAGTGCGGTCAGAAGTGCATGTTGTTTCGGTCGTGGATGAAATTAGTGAAATTTTAACAATGGCCGCATTAGAAAACGCAAATCCCTTAATTTTCGAAAGGTCGAAGGAACGAGAAATTACAGCCGCGGAGGAAGACGACGATGTCGTGGATGAAATCGATGCTAGAGAAGTTTTTGATATCCTTTTGAATTGGTCAATTTGCTTGGTGTTCGTCTGAAGACGTGTGAGTGTGAGTGGACTAACCAGTTAGTCACGAAGTCACTATAGTATACCGTACTACACTAGGCACTAGAATTGTCATTTCTGTATGAATTACACATGAATCGAAGCGCTATGATACAGGGCTGTGCTAATCCCTATCACATAGAAGTTAGTGTGCCATATTCAAGATTCAAGATTGTTTATTGACTAATCTAATGTATAAGTATACATTTATTTCAAGGTGAAGTCAGACAGACAAAGATAACATACATACAATGTTATATAGATATAGATCTACATCACACACAAATGCACAGATTGCATTTGTTACTTTTTCCCTGAGATCTTTAGTACACTTAGGATTAACATTTAAGATTTCACATACTATCTCTTCTGCAGTCTGTACATCGAAGTTGCCAACATAATCACTGTAATAGTCATCGTCTTATATTGCTTAGCCTTAGGCATTTAGATCTAAGAACAGCGGTGAGGCACCTGTTGCAACTCTGAGCCAATTGAGTAAATAGGTAGCGTGATGTCGAAAGTTTAATATACGGAAGATGCGAGTCTTTTCGTCAGATCTTTCCTGCAACGCATTGAATTTCAGTGGCAAAAACTTCGCCTGGAGAGTGTGAAATAGTGATTCTCTAATGATTTTGAAATAACTAGGGGTTCCATGTCGATTTTGAGGTTTGTTTGGGATTCCTTGGGTCAGAGCCGAACTTTGTCTCGCTTACTGTATGAAGATTGGACACATAGGTAAAAAGATACGGCGAAATAACATGTTTTGCTCCATACATTCCCCCAGTAAATAGCCCCACCATTGCCGTTCGCAATTTCCCGAAATTTGGATGCGCTATGCGTCTTTTTCAGACCCTCATGTCCAGTATATGAGACCACCTACTAGTGAGCCGCTTCCCTTAGCAGGGGTGGACATAAGTCTAAAAATCCAGGGGCCAGTCGGGCCCCCAGCTTTCCAAATCTAGGGGCCCGCATCAAAATCTAGTGGCCCTCACATATATATAATCAGATTGTCTAAAACATTATGTTTTATTGTAAAATATATAGAAATCTGTAATTGTTATCCAAGATTTTCTAGGGGCTAGTCGGGCTACTCAAGAAGGAGAGAGACCAGTGCTCCTAGATGTTGACTCTATGCATGAGTTTATTTGGCTAAATGACAACCATATGCTGTGTCGCATCTACTTATATAGGAATACCCAACGTGCATCAGTGTGTTGCTAGGTGCAGCACAATGTGACACGATGCGTCACGTTGGGCACAGTGCAACTCGGTGCAGCACAGTGCGACACGGTGCATACAGTGCAGCATGATGCAATATGGTGCGGCACAGTGCCACACGGTGTGACTCAGTGTACAGCCCAACGTGTAGATGCAGAGAAGAACAAACAGAAGGGCAGTTCTGTTACAATATGTATACATGAGACCTGTACAAAAATAAATAAAAAGGAGAGAGGAAGGGGTCAGGGAACCTATCAGCCTGTCAAATCTTCAGGACCCAGGTGCGGATTGTAAAAGTTGGGCTCAGGTGTATTCCCCTCTATTTTGGCCAAATATTGATTTACAATTCTCGACTGGTGAGGAACAACTGGAAATATTTATAATTTCTTTCTTTTTTCCCCCTCAAGGTTGTATCAGCGAAGCACACACATGGAGCTCCTAGCCTCGTCCGATTGGAAATATTTATATGAGCCCCCGCCTTTTTTTTTTTTTTTTTCTTAGATAGCTGGATCCCAGTTCTACCATGGGACCTCATGTCCATGAAAGTACAGCATATCAGCCAAGGTGGACATACAATTTATAGGGCTGATCATCAATATACCTCTCCTATATTTACACGATCATTATGAATCACTCTACCAATGTATACCTAATTCGCTCGGAGTGTCAACAGGTGCCTCACTAACTTCCTTATTCTCCGTAATCGTTCTGTCAATTCTGTCGATCCTCCTACAACTCAGAGTCTGAAGTTGCTTCAAAGAGTCAAAACCAGTGTAAAATAATTTAGTGTCCGAAATAAAGGGTGCATCCGCAACCAAGGTGCATGTTTTTGCAGCAGGGTGTATGATTTTTAAAAGTGTGCACCCGGCAGATGCACGCTTTTTTGATTGAATAAATAGCCTTATATCACTGAGGGTGCACTGAAAGCCTCCTGGGTACATACTTTCCAAAGTTATGCACCCGGTGTGTGCTTAGATTTAAACCTTTGTAGCGATTGCAAAGTCACCTCATGTGGAAAGTTGGCGGTGGGCCCCAATGTGACTTTGCGCAGGCGTGTAGGAAAAGTGCCTACTCTCGTAACATGTTGCTTTTTTCACAACTGAGGAGTAGGGACGAGTTAGCCGTTTAGGTATGAATCTCGAATATTTAAAAGATGAGAGGGATATATATTTAGCTTGCTACCCATTATAAACTTAACGAATTGATTGACAAAACACGGTTTGAGAGTAGGCACTTTTCCCACACGCATGCGCAGTACCCACTATAGCCATATTATCGCCCACTGCCGACTTTCCACATGCGCCGACTTTCCAGATGTGACACCTTAATTTTGGACACTGTGAATGCTATGGAGCGGGGTAACCAGCAGGGGCGTGCATGTCTTTTTTCATTTTACAACTGTCATTGTGCTTGGAGATTTCACAATTTACAATAGTAAGTCTATGGGGTGTATGAGTTTTTCTTTCAGACTAAACAGTGCTTGGAGATAGTTGAAATTTCTTCACCAGAATGCGTACAAAAGCCTCAAAGCAGGATGGAAAGTGGTTTTGTGGGAACACAAAAAATAACATTGTTCGAGGGTATTTGTGTAGTTACATCATCAAAACGTGAGATCTGATCATTTATACACAGCCATGGCCATTCATACACAAACATCTCTGATAGAGTGATCCAGTCATCCTCCGCTAAATCAGAGCAACCAGTAATCGAAAAAAGCAGCCTAATTGGTATGGTTTTTGATCTTCTCATAAGGGAACAAGCTATGGTATTTGAATGGATCTGGAATCAGAGATATGGAAACCTTACCCAAAAAAATCGATGTCAGAGATTTTGGTTTATTAAACCACAGCTAAATTCTAAAAAGTCTAAAAACCCCACCCTGTACCAAATTTCTGTTTGATGCCTGTTACAAAACATATCGTGTATATGTAATTGTGTAGATAATAAGCTAGTTCTCTGTTTAACATAGAATGTGAGATGTGGTGCTGTTTATCTGAGTGAGCAGTGCCACAGTCTATTGTGTCATGATTTTATATTGTTACCTCCAGATCATTTATTGGCAAAGTATATTAGCCTTAACTCTTTTTACACCTGATTCGTACACTGAATGACCCTGAACATCCACTGACACTTGAAGAGCTGAATGTCGTAGAAAACTCCAAAGTTTACGTAAGTGATGAGTTTGTAAAGTAAGACAATGGTGTACCAGAGATGACACTCAGTGTCATTTATCAGTTGTATAAGTAGTATGAACAGCTTATAAAATATTTCCAGGGATTATTTCCTTTAAAAAAACAATTATTTCAATCATTATATATTGTAATAATGACATCAGATTGTGAAAAAAAAATGGAATTATTTCCCCACTTGATTTTAGTACAGTATAGACTATACATAAAGTCGTTATCAAAAATAAGTGGTGCTGAGAGGAGAATAACGGCTCGGGATGATATGTATTTGGGTTATTTCTATAATTTTGAATTAGCCTTTCACGACATATTGTAGTGATGCCAAGACTAAGAAATTCCTTTTGGGATTAGTGATCGTTCAGCAGAGATATAGGAGATTTGTGGTAATGCTCCAACTGTTTGATAGATAATGGCACATGTACTGGTAGTCAGATATTGGAGTCAAGAAAATTGTCACATGTTTTAAGATGATTGCTTGTTCTTTTTCTTCGGTGGCTGCTTAGGTGAGTGACAGTGACAACCAAGTAAAGATCGAGTTCACGCCTACCATACCTCATTGCAGTATGGCCACCCTCATCGGCCTCTCTATACAAGTCAAACTACTGCGGGCACTCCCCTCACGGTTCAAGGTGAGTCAGACTACAATTTCATGATGATGGTAATTTCCAATAGCGAAGTTTTTTCGTATTGCTGAAAAGGATTTTGAATTTTAAGAACTTGATTAAGATACTGTCGACATAACCCGACTGGTACACATCGTCTAGATTGTTGAAGAGAAATAACTTAACAAAGAAAAGCCTACAATTTTAACATAGGTTTACTCTTGACGATCAAAACATAAATAAAGAATTCCTTAGAGTAAATGATGGCTAGATGTAAAGAAACCTGGCTATAAGGATGCCACCGATTGGATTGTTCTGTCTGGTTAATCCTCAGATCTGCATTGATGATTGTTGTTTGATTCTAACTCTTTTATATTTATTTTCAATAGGTGGACGTTAAAATATCACCCGGAACCCATGCCTCCGAACATGCAGGTTTGTTTTGTTAGATTAAAAAATTGTCTGTTTTTGGAGGGGAAACGTTCTGAAAACTGAAGAAAAGTTAAAAAAACGTACCACCTCCACAAGCTTTCTTCTTGTGGATGGGTTGTCTTTTTAGATGTGATTAGTTCAGTAGCTCTGTCTTTGGACCAGCCTGTGTGTGGTCCAGATAGTGGTCTGGATAAGGCACAAGTTGCTTGACAATTGTCTCCCATTATGAAGTTTGATTGAACTCTTTTTCTAATGTGAGATTTTTTGTCAATGTGATACTGATAGCTTTTGTGGTAACTCTAGTCAGGGCAATTAGAAGTGTTTATAGCTTTACGACAAGTGTTGCAATAGGAGGTCATCCTTCTAGTGGTCACTCAATGAATAGTCCCTACTTTTTTTTTTTTTTTATTATTATTATTAGACGTATTTAGTAGGTTTATATAAGATAAATGTTTTCCCTCCTGGTTTGATTTCTTTCAATTCAGTATGTCCTTAGTGTGACTTGAAATGAAAGATTGACCAATAACATCACTATGATACAGGCGAAATTCCTAGTAACTTCAATATATGCTGCAAATTCATATCATCCTCGACTTGCCAATCTATGATATGATGTCTCCCCTCCTCACAGCGCTCGCGCTGTAGTAATACACCAATATCATTCTTGTTGTACTGTTGGCTTTATTCTGAAGAGTTTAGATTAAGGTTGGGGGAGCAGAGGTTAACGAAAACAAGAAGAATGAGTATCATATTAAGTAGACAAATATATACATGGATAGGTCTAGAGTCTTCTAGGCCACTTTTAATCTTTATTTAAAATATATCTATTACATGTTAATAAACTTCTGATATCTAAATCTTTTCTTCAGTGAATAAACAACTTGCTGATAAGGAACGCGTCGCAGCAGCCTTGGAGAACTCTCATCTGTTGGAGGTAGTAAATCAATGTCTCACCCCAAGGCCCTGACAGCATCATGGTATACGATATTTAGAGGATGTTATAAAGATACACTACATAATTCACTGCCTCGCTGCTAGGAGATATTCATCTACGAAATTGAAAACATTTCGGGAACAGCCGTAACCGAATATATGTAAATAAAAATGTAAATAAAATTGTGTTAAAGAGAAATCCAACTGTTACTTACGGTAATTCTTAAATCAAAAAGCTCCTTCAAACAAATTGCATAACAAAACCCAGAAGTAGTTCACGTTTTATCTCAGTTTTTATGTTGACATGACATAGTATACATTTATATCCGTCCAATATTCATAGAAACACTGATGACTCATTTTCCAGCAACAGGCAATTTAGGAAAAGGTGGTTTCAATAGTACGGATCTGCATCCCAAAGTTGTTGACAAGAGATATACATCGCTAACTTATGACAGGATTTTACTATAAACTGGAAACCATATTTAAAGAGTGTATTTAGCAAAACCGGGCACACAATATGCATCATGGTAGTCCTTGATATAAGACTGGAGTCTAAAATGGTACATGAGGTTCCTTCGGGTCTGGATACCACTTGCTAGTCCACTAGCTCTACTTCGGTAATTATTAAAAAAATAAATTTCTCCGTTTAAACGATTAATATCCTACTTAACGGGAGTGGAACCAGGGACTTCATAAAAGGGAGTACTAGCAATGATCTTTGACGGTCCCTCCAGGGTGTCACTGAATAAACATTAACAACTATGGTATATTTCGCATAATAGGGAAAGCGCGCACCCTCCCCCCCCCCCCCCCCCCCAAGAATCTGCGCCCCTGCTTAGAAGAAATTATTTTTTAGATACAAATTGCCATTCATTTGAATGAAATATTTCAAACCACGTTCTTTATAGCATGATATGAAGTTGTGATAACTATGTTCGAGTATATAATCCAATCCACAATTGATTATGAGATTCTGTAACGTCTGCGCATAGCATCGGTGGTAAAGCAAGTAACCTCAGAATTGACACGTTCCTTTAGGACTTTGGTATCTTGACTTTTCAACATTCATAAAATATAATATCTACAATATGTCTATTCTTATTTCTATTTCTATCACAGAAGGGCCTTTACATAAGTACAATTTGCAAAAGTTTACCACCAGTATACGCTGAAAATATACGATGACATGCGATTTCCAAAGAAAAATGGTCCCTGCCAAGAATGGCATAACTGTCTCCCCATTAATAACGAGAAATTCTTGCACATTTTGTGCACTAGTTTAAAAAAAACAACAAAATGAGGTCTACAAAATTTAGAGGTATATAATACTGTCAACAATACCAATCTCAACAGAAAACAATGAATTTCAAAAGTAAACTCAATGGAAATAATTTAGTCATATAAAGTCAATGAAATAATGTACACATATATATTAACTATATCAACATGGAGTCATGATATTTACAGTGCTTTATGTACAATACATGATCATTCTAAGTAAATGAAAAATAATGAGATTTGATAAACAAGACGAAAACGTGTTCAGAGAATATCATTCTGCATGGAGACGAGCCAGATAGAAAGTTGGGTCAGGCATGTGACATTTCCTGTTTCTCGAAGACGGGCTAATGTCTTTATGAAGGTCAGACTCAACTCTAGCAACGATTGGCCAAGCATATTTCACATATGAGCCAAATAAATTGATCTATTCTCATCAAGTCAGAATAATCAATTAGTAATCATTTATAATCTGTATGGTTTAGATTTATTTAATGGCCCGTTCCATTGGTTCCAAGTTTACAGCCCATTCTTATCATTAGTGAAATCAGGCGACCAATCCTGCCCGTTTTCGAGAATTCACATAGCACATCAAGTTAACCATTGAACAGTTTAGCATATGCTGAATGCATCCGGACTCCTTAGCTAGGTTAGACTAATCTACCCTCTTCCCCACCCTAGCCGTCCTCTGCAGCAATTTCTGGTGCCATGTTGTCTGTCATGGCGGCGTTCGACTGGCGCCTGCTGCTTGCCAGAGACACCTGAGACTGGTGCAGAGAGCCCGAGCTCTGGTTGGTGGTGCGGGAGGACCGCGACGACCGGCCCGTCAGGTTGGTCTTGTCCTCGTCCGTGTTGCCGGGCAGGTTGGTCGGCGAGCTCACCAGCTGGGTGCTGGCGCCCGTGTCGTCCAGCGAGGCGATGGTCAGCGGCCGGCCGCCCGGGTCCTTGTAGTGCACCTTCTTGCCTACCATGTTAGCTCGGCCCTCGCTGAAAAATAATTTTATTGAATGTTGTTTAAAGACGCTGATTTAATTCGTTAGTTCGTGCCTCAAATTCAACATGGCGACACGACCTTTTTATAGAGA
This sequence comes from Lepidonotus clava, assembly GCA_936440205.1. Classification (NCBI taxonomy): domain Eukaryota; kingdom Metazoa; phylum Annelida; class Polychaeta; order Phyllodocida; family Polynoidae; genus Lepidonotus; species Lepidonotus clava. Next base: position 22,315,783 of record OW387140.1, on the reverse strand, counting down.
TTCATGACATATGACATAAAATTTTAATGATGACATGGGACTGTGTTTTCTTAAATTCGACAGGGTGACATTGCCTTCTCGTCACATAGACATCTAGACTTCCCTAAGAACATAGGGACTAATTTTTTCTATTTCCACCATGTGAAAAAAGTGAGTTTTATTAAAAAAATTTTAGTAAATTCTATAAACACTAAAACAATAGCATGACATCTACTTACTCTATTGGAGGGAGGCCCACTTTTTGGTAATGTTTCCATTCTTCAATGAAATGTTGGGACAGTTTGCCCTTCTTGTTAAAGTGCATCACTAACTTCATAAGATACGGGTCCAAGCGGCACCTGGTGAAATGTAAAGAGGAAAGAAAGAAATTAGATATACATTTCTTAGAAAACGGTGGAGGGGGACATTTTGTAAATGATATGCTCCACTGGTATCTGCTCCTCACGGGTAAGATTAAAATGGTTTTAAAATAAATAGGATGACATCATTTATGTACGCCCAAAGGCTAACGTCATGATTTAGATTGATGCCCATTGCAAAAGCCTTTTCAGCTTTCAAAAAAGGGGTTACAGACAATTACTCACGGGGACAGTGTGTGGTTCGGTCCATTCCTGTGAAACTCCATTGTTAGCGATGGATGTTTAGGGCAAGAGATCGAAATCAACACTAGTACTGAACAGTAATCAAGACTTCGTGTCTAAAAGACAGTACTAACCTGTTGAGGAGCTGTCTCTCTGCCGTGTGGTTGTAGGAGAGGTAGCCGAGGGCGATGGCCGCACAGCCTCGCACCTGCTCGGCGTGTGACAGGAGCAGCTCACACAGCACGTTCACCGTGTCGATCGACACAAAGGCCGCTGGGACTCCTAGACATCAAGAGAGAGCGCAGACTAGGTTAGAGCACAGGTAGTGAACAAGTCAGGTGTAAGCATTGGATACAGTGATGACTGTATTGTAACAGTGTAGAAAGGTGTCGTGGTAATCTTCCTATTTCCGTAGATAAGTCTTAGTAGTAGAACATGCCTGCATTCTTTGTTCTAGCTCCGATGTATTACACTAATTCAACAGGATACACTGGAGATAGTGCATGGTCTCTATGAAATACAAGGGGGATAGTCATTAACGCTCTAGACTCTCGACTCATATTTACAACCAGGCGATTTGTCTTGAGAAACAACAAGGATACACTATTTCTTTTACTTTTTGCAGTTCTCTTGCCACAACTCAATAAAATGAAAACGGACAATATACAACAAAACCCCTTAACTTTAAACTTAACCAGTAATCATCCGATGGATATGGAAATTATTCCCATCACAGCAATGGTGAAAACATGCAACAGTATGAGGGGAAAATGGATATATCACCGTGTCATTTTTACGATAGATAGTACAGTCGTGTGCCCTTCAAGATTTATCTCACAGCTTCGAGCACTTCATTTCTGGCAGAATTTGTTCTTTTTCTTTAGAATAGACAATACCTCTCAGTATATCACCTGCAGCAATTAGAATCACGCTTTCCCTATGTAGGGTGAAATGATATCGTGTACATCAAATGTCTGAACGTTTCTTTCTATGCGGAATATATGAGAGGTGTTGACTATAGGTCTGCAGGGCAAGAAAGGGCTAGTTTTGTTTTTCAGTTCTATTTTGAGTTCTACTTCCCAAAGATTTGTAGAAGTTTTTTTTATATCAATCACATAAGTTTACTGGTGGGGGAGTACATGATTGATGACTTTTTTAATTTTCTAAATATATTTTGCATGTCATTTGTGGCCATTTATCATCTGAACGTATTTAATATTTTTTCCCTTTGTTCCCATTAATTATTATATTCATTAGCAATGTCATATGGGAGGAGGCTGATATTTTGAAAACTTGTGTCGTCTTTGTCAGATTCTACTTCCATTTCTTTATTAAAATACTCGTGCCTAACAAGCAATTTTGGTATTGAATGATAGAAAAAAATATACTGAATCTAAATATACCACTTTTATCTTTATCATAACGTTATTAACAGTGCTACGTTTGTAAGACCAGTAGAAGGACCAGATATTTCAAGTTTTTCAGTCCTTTCTTGCCCTGCAGACCTATAGTCTATAGCAAAGGACGCTACCAATTTCTATTTTCCCTAAAACCACCATGCTTCCAAAGTTGCCCACAGAAAATTAATATGATCAAGCCGATATCACTGTTTACTTCCCAAGTCTGATGAGAATGAACCTGGGAAATAAATGAAGTTCTAATTTTCAAAGATGATGAATTTTTCACACTGGAAGTAAAATGATCTCTTGATAAAATTTACTAGTACACTGAGTCATTAGATGGAGTGATCTTGGCTTATCATAAACAGTGATAAACATGCAATGCTCCTTCAGAAACACTTAATCATTTGGTGTTTGTGTTTAACTTAAGTTATGTACTGTATACTTACCCGGCGTAAGAGCTTTGATAATGGAATTCAAAGGTTATTCAAAAGAAAATTATGTCATAATGTAATTATTCTGTGTTTGATAAAAGTTGGTATCATTCAGTAAATATATGTTTCGGCTAACTACATGGGCACGTGCGGGCTGCAGATAGTTAACGTATGTCGGTTTATTTTCACCTACGGTACTTGGTGTGATGTTGTCTGCATGTTATTCCTTTTTAACTGAGAGACAGAGGTGGATTGGGTATTTTGGAATGTAAACAGGCAAAGTTTGTATTTTTGAGTTTGTTTGTTGTTTGTCCTTCTTTGTATCAAGCATTTAAATTCACTTTTTAAATCTAAAATAATTAAATTTAAAGGTTCTTACCGGCTCTTGTGTGCGCCAGCCGCGCTATACAGTCTGCGGCTAACGCAAGGATTGAATCACTTTTGGAGTCATGAAGCAAGTCAACAAGAAGTTTGACCCCTGCTGCTGAAGAAATAGCTTGTTCTTCGTCGGGTATAATCCGGGCTAATACAACCACCTAAAACAAACAATGACAAATTGATCTACATAATGAAATATATAATAATTTATGTAAGTATGCGGCACATAACTTTCCATCCGGGGACAGACCTGAGGAATGAAGTCCCTTTCAAAGAAAGGTTGGGACAAAATGACCTACTCACATTTGCAAAGGGACCGTACATGACTCAAAGTTATAATTGAATGATTGACTTCATGCCCTCATCTATAGACAAGTTGCACCTAATATAGAAACAGGCTCAGCTTTTGAACACTGACCTGGAAGGCTGCATTGCACCTGAAGTACTCGTCCTCTGACTGGAGGAAGGGCACGAAGCAGGAGAAGCGCACCCCGCCCTGCTCGGCGACGTCCTTCTGGTTGGTCACTGAGTTGTAGGCGAAGGCCGCTAAGGCCGCGCCCGCCAGAAGGCGCACCATGTCGTCCCCTGAGTACATCATCTTCAGCACCCGGATGTAGCTAAAGTCCAGGTTCTGGTGTAGTTCCTCCAGGTTATCAGGGTTTCCTGAAGTGGAAAAGACATTCAGCAGGGGTTTCCTTTTTCTGACAGTAAATTCAGCAAGGTGTTTTGACAGTGACCCTATGTTCATAAAAATGGAGTTTGGCCTTTGGAACATTCAGTAGAATGAATTTTTTAATAATACATGACATGATATTAGAACCCCAATCCCCCTTTATCGTCACAAGTGTTTCACATTCACTCGACGATATTTTTGGGCTGCTTTTATTTTTTAATATTCTTGTGTGGTTGGTTAAAACTCATGGCCATAGACAGATAGAGACTGTGGTGTGTCTGTCTTAAGCCCTTTTTTTTTCTAAGATGTTATTTGCAATAGCCATCAGGGTTGCCCCTGGTTTTCAGACTATTACATTGATTAATATGTATTATGAAAATATACAAAAAAGGAATTGACAAAACAGTAATCAATGATATTATATCACCAAATTAAGAGTAGGACTAGGAGCATAGACATCATAACACATCATAGCACATATAATCAATATACATTGTAGGAACTCAGTACACAAACTTTTGATTTGAAGGAGTGTTGTGTATCTGCACTCAAACTATTCCAATGGCCCATATAAATTGCCTAGATAAAATCTACAACTTTTTATTAATAGAAAATTGTAGAATACCGACTATTATGTATCCGTAGCATCAATATTAATTATTTTCTGGTATTTGTGCAACCATGTTATATATTTTCAAATCATTTTTCAATAATAAACGTTCCGACTTCATTCTGTCCAATCAGATGCCCCTCTCAATATAAGTATGACATAACAGGCTGTCTCTCAGTCTCACTCGCGGGAGTGGATCGAAAGGGGTATGTTTGTCTGCATGTTGGCATGGCGACGGCCTTGTGGAAAGGACTCTATTTTCTTAATTACTGTTCTCTCTCATATTGATCCTTTATTGATATCTGGGCTAGGTTTTCGCATACATGCTGATCTCGTGCCAAACTTAGACTTGGCCAAGGCTGGAACATGTGCTCTCATGTAGGCTCAGCCATTTTAAGTCCTCGGGATCAATTACTTGTGTTGATCAAGTGCTTAAGTCATGCGATCTCAATGTTAAGGCCAAATCGACTACTCCATTTAGTTCGATAGTTGATTCCTTTGTTATACTGATTGGGTAATAAAGAGAGGAACTGCAACAAGGGCGGGTTAAGATGGTCGGGGCGTTTACGGCGTTCTCAAAGCAGAAAATAGCAAAGCTATAGGAATAAGGTGTGGAATATGTTTATAAGTGTTGCATATGCGGAGGTTCACCATTTTCTACTCACGAATTCCATTTGGGAAACTAATATCCTTTTATAATAAACGTTAAAAAATAGATAACACATTTTGCAACGATCGTTTACAAGTACGAAACTGTCTTATACCATCATAAAACTCAACGATTTGCATATTCAGTTTGCGAAATTTACGTCACATTATTTGCTCTAGGTGTATCGGAAACTTGCACATGTGTGAGCATGCTTTTGAGCATGTTCATACTGCAAATATACAGATTACAAGGGGTCCTGAGCCTGGGAAATAATCACTTATGGATATTTTTCTTCTGAATGATGCATGTAGGAGTTACGTATGGTCTTTTTTTTAAATTTAAGAAATCTTTGAGCAAAGTGAAGGCCTGTCTATGATTGGGTTGGGCAAACAACCTCTAGCCTGCTAACAATACTCCCGTCAGAAAACTGGACTAGCGCCAACAGAGTAATAAGATTGACGCAGGGGCTAAAGTTGTCACAGCGCATTGTGTCGCTAAACTTTGCAACAACTCACTGCCGAATCGTCATTCAGAATTCTTTACATAATACGAATCTATACTCTATTTAAACATTATGGAATAAAATTCATGTATTTTGAACTATCCCGCAGGATTCCTAAAATCATACATTGATTGTGCCAGAAAAGTGCGGGTATCCATATGCACTTTCACTAAAATCGGTAAGTCAATATTACATGTCCGTATTACTTTTGCTGAGCGGGGCCAACCGCAAGTGGTGTGCGTCACCAGTTGGTATTTGGAAACCACTTATACACGTCTATAGTATGACTGCCATGAAATAACGTTTGCCTTGAGAATATAACATTGTTACAGCACCACTAACCGAACCCACTCTAACTTTTCAGGTTACTTCAAACTCTCAGGGTTGAACCGTTGAACCTAGTTGTGCTTTATGGTGGGCTCCATGGCTGCATAGTTTAACGTTGAGTAGCAAAGAGTTTCGAGTTTCTAATGGACTTTGTCGTTTAACGTCCACCTAAGTCCTTAATGTACCCTGACTCTTTGCTTCAGTTTCAGTTTACGGGCAATTTAATTAAGTCCATCACAGATTACATCAAAATGAATTTTCATTTTGATAAATTACTAAAATTGTTACAAAATTTGACCATGTAACGTCAACCTAAACAAACTGAATTTTAAAATAATACGTGACTTACCTTGATAACAGATCTAGAATCATGATTTTACCGAGGACAACACGTTGGTAATTGTGTTGATAAAATCACAAAGTATGTTTGCTCTAATAGATTATTATAATTAAGCAGTATTTGAAGGAACCAAAAGTGAGTTTCCCCTATACTGATCAGTTTAGTAAGTACCAAATGTGAGAAGGGTCAATTGGCAGAACTTAATTTCGTTTGATAGGTTCTAAATGGATGTGCAACCTATGCAGAACATTTTCACAATATTGTAATAATTTACAAAGTATGTAAGAAGAAACTGCAAGTGGGTTACCAGGGTATGTGGAATAAGACTTATAACCAAATTTAAGATTGTAACATAATGAGATGGAAAGCAGAAATTGGTGGAACTTATTTGAGACTCCAATACACATGCCATTCTGCCGTTTCGCCCCTAATAATGTTGATGCTAACTTCTCAGTTTAAGTGACTTAAAACTAAAAGAGATTACTAACTGGTTACCTCACATTCAAAATCCATTACAGAACTCTGAAATATATTTTAGTCATTAGCCCTTGACCATAAGAACATAATAAAAAAAACCAAAAAAGCCTTAAGGATAGGTCACCATGCTCATTTTTAATGTAAGTGATGACGAAGAAGGCCTTGAGCCTTTAGGAATATCACAACTCCGCCCTATTCAAGTGTTTCTAGAACACTGATAACCGTTACAGCCTCACCAAAACTCAAGATAATTTGTGTTAAGAGTAAGACTTGTATTCAAATTTCAAAAGCAAAACAAATGAGGGTCACTGATGTAATAGAATAACTGGGGCAATTTGTAGGGTTGATGAGTGGAGCTTTCAGTACATTCCATTATAAGCGTTTTCTTCCTGGGCAATATAATTCTCTGTCTAGACAACTGAAATTGTTTTGTTGAGATTGAAATTTAGCATATATTACTGCTCTAGGACTATTTCTTAAATTTTATGAGATTTCATTTTTCACACTAGGGGGCGCTACTGTGCCACTTTTGAAATATATTATGTTTGGTTTAGAGAAATGAATTTTTACTCAGCCGCCCTAAAGAAATTCTATAGGGCGAACGAGCACAAATTTCTCCCACGTTAAAACTATATTCTGAATGTAGTTTTAACGTAAGAGAATGGGTAATCAAATAAGACCAACATGTGACACACAAAAACAGAAATTGTAAGACATGATTATATATAAATATACCACGGTTGGCCGGGAGAACAATAGAAGTAGGCCGTGAATATATCACGTATTCGCCAGTGTAGCGGAACGCCTCCACATAATCTCACGGCGCCAGAGCGGTGCCCTGAAGTCTGCCACTGGATCATTCTGCTGCGCTCGCACCTCTGGTGCGGGATAATGGTCCGTGAAAGCTGCAGAATGCCACTGGATAGGGGAGTGAGTATTGACATGCGACATGTCCATTTCTTTAGTTAAAATTGACGGGCCAACATGGCCTTTTCTTAAATTCGACATGTGTCATAGACCTTAGTGACAGGAGACATGACATAGGGGACTTCTAGAGGGGGGGTGCCTCCCCTCCCTTTTTTGCCTTTTTTTTAATGTAAAATTTTGAAAAATTGGGGGTGCGCCCCCCTTTCTATTGGCACGCCCCCACCTTTTTAAAAAGCTGGACCAGCCACTGCGTACATTCATGTTTCAATTTCTGGATCCACCCCTGAATGCATGCGGGTTTTATAGTTGTAAGATCAAACCGTTTCTATAAGATTTAAAAGAATTTGAAAGTATATTTAGTACATCATTATAACTGAAACAATATTGCCATTGGGTGCACCCAGGTACACAGGCAACACCATATGTGTTACACGTAGGTATGTTTATATTATATGTATATATGTGAAACAAAAGTTCTCCTTTACCTTATGATCCTCTCTATCTGAAGGCCCAAGGACTTCTGATCTCAAACCTTCAGGGGAATCGCCCTTATATAGGCTCAGGGTGAAATGTACACCACCACCTGACCAAGCTACCCAGACAAACACCAATTAAAAGGGCCCGTGGTATATGTCAGATATAGCCCTCGTCAGTGGCTATATGTGATACATAGTCTCGGCTGCGCCTCGACTATATATCACGTATACCCACTGACTCGTGCTATATCTACCACTTATATACCCTTATATCCGAATCTATGGTGTAGACAAAGACTTGGTCTTACCTAGTGCGAGACATCCGAGTGAGTGGGCAGCCTCCACCTGGATGAGCTCGTTCTTGGAGTGGGCCATCATGGCCACGAGGAACTTGATGCCCCTCGACTGGGCGATGGTGTTCTGGTTCTGGGTGTGGGGCACGTAGCCCACGCCCACACACAGGTGACGGATGGTGCGGATCACGCTGAGGACGATCGGCTCTTTGTCGGCTCTCAGCAGGCGCACGAGGGGGTGCACCCCGTTGGCGTGGGCGATGGCAGTCTGTTTACTGAGAGGGCCCTGGGCCAGCACACCCAGGCCCTCAGAGCCGATGTAATGCAGGTTTTCCGTGAGAGATGTAAGGAATTCAATCAGGAGCCCCACCCCCATCATACTGGCCATGGAACGGCGCTCCTCCGCGTTATCCCCGGCCAAAGCCCACAGGGCCTCGGCGGTTTTTTCTTGGAGATTAGGCTGGCGGCTCTTCTTGAGAAGCTGCATGAGCGGCATGACCACCCCGGCCTCCAGGATGTACTTCTGTGAGTTGGGGTTTCCCTCGGCCAAGCCGTGGATGGCCACGACGGCGTTGAGTTGGAGGTCCTTGTTCTTGACGCGGGTCAGCGTGATCACGGCCGGCGCCACGCCCTCGTTAATAAACGTGTTCTGGTTGTACTCGTGGAGGCGCGCGATCTTGGCAACAGCTCGGGTCAGCCCCATCAGCAAAGCCTTGTTGGTGCAGTCCTCAAAGAGGGAGATGATGGAGGCTAGTGCCCCCGGGGTCTGCCCTATGGCGGCTTGGTGCGCCTCTTTGCCGGCGGCGATGTTACCAAGAGCGTCCACAGCCTCTACGAGTACCTCAGGGTCGTGGTTGGTCTGAAGTACCTTTGTCAGCGCCGGTATGGCGCCGGCCTGCGCTGCCGCGTCGGAGTATTTAGCCACGGTGCAGAGTTCTTTGATGGACCTGGCGGCCAGCATTATTAGCATGTTATTGGTGGATTTCAGGTGTTTGACGGTGGCCGCCAGTCCTCCCGAGGCCAGATACTGGTCTTTGACCTCATCCCTCTCAATCATGTTGAGCAGCACCCAGAAGGTCTCGATCTTGGCCTCATCACTGGTGCCTCCCTTGACGACTTTATTGACACTGGGGATGATACCGTTGTCGTAGGCGGCCTTCCACTGGGGGTTCAGGGCCTCATTGCTCCTCTGGGTGAGCACGCGCAGACACTTGGCCGCCGCCTCCGCCTCAGCATCCAGGTCGGACGCCTGGAACTTGATGAGCCTCTTCCACACCGGCACCTTCTCATGGTCAAGGTCAATAAAGTACTGGAGGATCTCAATGAACTGCTTGAAGGCGCACAGCTCCACCACGCCATGGTTCTGGCTGTTGATGGCCGCCACATTGCCGCCCAGCTCCACCATGAATTTCACGGTCTCCAGGTTGCCGCTCATGACGGACAGCAGCAGTGGAGTGGAGTGCAGCTCATCCTCCGTCTCCAACTCGAGCTGCTCTTCGCTCGTCTTGACGAACTTCTCCAACGACTTAAGGTAGCCGCGGAAGGCGCCGTGGTGCACGTGGGCCCACCCATTCTCGTCCAACTCATTCATCTTGGCTTTGGATTCTTCGGTCAGTATCCACGCCGATGTCGAGCCCTCTCCTCCAGTACCACTACCATCCCCGCCCTGCCCGGGGGCCCCCTCCGCAGCCGCCGCCGCTGCAGCCGCCGCCTCCGCCTGTTGCTGTTGCTGCTTGGTCGACTTGGGATACTTCCCCGGGTCCTTGAAACGACTGGTCTTCTGCGCCGCGACCGCTTCTTGGAGTCTATGGGAAATGACATTATTTTAGTTGCATTTGATACTACCAATATTTTTGTATTTACTTTGGCAAAAAACTATTAGTTCGCATCTACATTCCTCAGAATACTTGTTACCGTAGTATTGGTAATAGATTTTAGATTAAAGACAAATACAAGTTGCTAATATGTATGATCTTTGATGTCAAAATTGGTTGAATATCAAGTCTCATACGTTGTCTAGAACGCTGTTATTGTCTCTGGGGCTTTATCAACAGGACTATCAGTATTAAGATAATGGGAGACAAATCTGATTATATCATTATATAGGTCCATTTCAGAGAGATATGGAACATGGATAGCCGATCAATACAGTGTTCTCTGTGTTACAATATGTATATGATTATGATATCACATAGTATATATTGAAACTGTCGAGTTGTAGCTACTCAAAACTGAATTATTAATTCTTTTTGTAACATAAGTATACAATGCTGCCCTGTTCATATACCAACCTTCTCCTTGAGGCTGCCGCAACCCAACTGTCCAACCAACCTACCCGTTTGGCTATAAGTACTCTATTATAATGTGTTGAGGGATTGAGTGGAGCAAGCATGCCTAATGAACACTACTATTGGAAATCTATGTAGACTGTGGGACGGTAAGGCGATCTATATTAGGCACGGCGAGGCGCGGGCCAAATGCGAGAGCCAATAAGAAATGTACGTTGTGTAGCAGGATCAAAAAACTTTCCTCGTGCCTTGAAAATGGATACATTATATGCAGGTGTTTAAGTGGATTGTGACTTTCCAACAAAGATATTGAATAACGGTGCATGCACAGTATACGTAATAACTGACTAAGCTCTATATAATTTGAATGATCCCTATAAGTCTGCAGGGCAAGAAAGGGCTGGTTTTGTTTTTCAGTTCTATTTTAAGTTCTACTTTCCAAAGATTTGTAGTAAGTTTGGTTACATCAAGCACATAAGTTTACTGTTGGGGGAGTACATGATTGGTGACTTTTTGAATTTTTGTCATTTGTGGCCATTTATCAACTGAACGTATTTTATATTTTGTCCCCTTTGTTCCCATTAATTATTATATTAGCAATGTCACATGGGAGAATGCTCATATTTTGAAAACTTGTGCCATTTTTGTCATATTCTACTCCCCTTTCTTCATTAAAATACTTGTGCCTGACAAACAATTTTGGTATTGAATGATAGAAAAAAATATACTAAATCTAAATATACCACTTTTATTTTCATCATAACGTTATTAACAGCGCTACGTTTTTAAGACAGGTAGAAGGACAAGCTATTTCAAGTTTTTCAGTCCTTTCTTGCCCTGCAGACCTATAGTTGCAATAAGCTTTGATATAGATGATAAAGAGAGAAAATGATCTCTATAGATATAAGTATAATAGAATTTGTAAAGAATATTGAGCCATATTTAATCTAAAGCATTAGGGTCTCTGGAGCAAGAACAACTAGTTCACTGCATCTAAGTTGAAAGTGCAATGCCCTACTTTATACAAATAAATTTCAACAACAAAAATGTTACTTCGCAAGTTGTTTTTTTCTGAATACGGAGGGAACGCATACATCTTTATGCATATGAAGCATAGATGGTTTGACTATATTATGTACGAATACGTCTTGGGGTATAGACGAATCATGAGAGCTGATGACAATATACGACGGGCAACAGGACATATCCATAACCAATGGTCATCCTCTCAAAACTCATAAAGCGCGTATTTTGATACCCTATATTTCATAATAATGTTTGTATGGCGTTAACGTCTACATTTTCAGACCAACATGTTAACAATTGAAGATTATAAAATGCCAGCCGTATAGAGGAAACATTCACATTGTTTTAAGATTCGGAATCATTCGCAGATCTCTGTAAAATGTAGAAAGATGGAAGTTGTGACACATGGCTTAGATATTATAGCTCACACCAAATAGGAGATCATGGTGACGTTTTGCTCCCTTTCCGTTGCTAGAGATCTATGTTACAATTAACTCGTCTTATCTGAAATGTAATTTTATGAAGGTCATTAGAATGAATTTTAAAACCAACCTTCATATGTTATTTCTATGTGAAAATACACACTGACGTGATTTTGTTTCTTGATGTGATTGTCAGTTAACGACACAAGGAAAAAGGCACACTTTTATTTTGGTAAAAGATTAAATGGAATAAAGATGTTGAAGTGTTGTCGGGGTTCCAAATGCAACATTGTGTCTCGCTTGACCATGTTACATTCTGTCATTTGACGTGAACCGATCGACAAAACGTGCACAAGGAAAATTATCTTACATTTTAAAAGAATTCATTTCTTTTTCGTTTCAATTTTCTGTTTAAAAAATTATAAGAGTTCCTCGGCTGTCTTCGATTTCATTCGATTTATCCGAATCTGAAAAGTTTATAGTGCAAGATGACTCTGGAAAATAAGTTTCTTTTGCGTACAGGCTATATGAAAACTAATATGAAATGGATATATAATTATATATATTAAGAAAATGCTATCTTTTCCCAATTGTTTACAAGTGCCGATTTATAATAAAATATTGGAAATCAAACTATTTTAGGTGAAAAACATAAGCTCTCGAAAAGGGATTGTGCAGTATAGGAATAGTTTGCAGTCTATGACTAAGCAATTTTATAACTTTGCAATTTATAACTAAGATGTATTGAAGTACTCCTAGAACTAACTAGCTATAAAAACATAAAAAGCAACTATCATTCTTTACATATATGAGTTGATATCGCTGCAAAATGCGCAATTATTTCAAACTAATACCGTTTCCATTTTATGAGAGCAGGTGCCTTGTTAGGCTCTCTGAAAAAAGTGGAATTCAGTTATAGAATCAAGAAAATGTATTGGCGAGTTGTGTCATCTATATGTTAACAGTTTATATACATCTATTTCTAGAATAGATGTATACAAAAATGCATTTGTACAATCTTAAACTAAAATTGTACTAATTATGCATTTAAATTTAAATTTAGAAATAATTAGTTGTAACATGGTTTGCTATATTGAGTTTTTCGCGCTTGTCTGTCAAGACGTTCAATTAAGTGCCACGTGTTCATACAAATTACAATTGATTGCGGAAGGACATAATTTTGTAAAGGAATTCAGAAAGAAACAAAACGAGGGGACGGGAAGCACTGCCCTATAATAAGAGTTCTCCATTGTTCTTTATATTCGTTAATAGAACTAAATTATAGATCACCATAATAATTATTCTGAGCTTTATTATAGATGATTCTGAATTAGACTAGGGATTTGTCATGGACTGCAGAACACAAATTATATAATCATTATTTCACAACGTTTAAGAAATCCGCAGATTCCAGTGGCGTACCCAGGGGGGGTTCTGAGGGTGTCTGGAACCCCCTCAGATTTATCAAAGATTAGATAATTAAACTACAAATATAGGGAACGATACCAAAATAACAGGTATCTGGAACCCCCTCAGATTTATCAAAGTTTGTATAATTGAACTACAAATATAGGGGATTATATCAAAATCACTAGTCAGAACCCCCTAATTTTGAATGGTACCCCCTCAAATTCCCTGGAACCCCCTCAGATTTTAGGGCTGGGTACGCCCCTGCAGATATAGAACTACCAGTTACCGCATTTAGGCCTTAAGGCTTATTGTTGAGCACCTGTTTATAACCCGGTTAATAAGCTGCACCAGATTAAAAGACAATTCTCCCTACCACGGAAAGCTGACTGTCCTTATTTTAGGCAGCTGCAGGTTAATTTGGCCCAATTTTGTTGACAAAAACACAGGGAAATCTATAGGAAATACACAAATTTACTAGAACAGAGTTCTTCCCAGGACATGGTTAAAGCCATGAAAACAGCCATTCGTGATAGGGGGAATTCCTAACGTCATTGTGTGTAACAAATTACATTTAAAAAAAAGAAAACACCAAAAATTTGGATATATAAGAGTAGATATAGGCCTAGATCTACCAGTTACATTTTTCTACGATGTTAACAGAATCAAGTCATAAAAAATAATGTTTTAAAATTATTTGGATATATACCCAATACACTATCAATTTGAATTCAAATAAGATGTCCATACACTTTTAATTTTTTGGATTGATAATGGATTATCCACATGCTAGATGTGGGCTCTCTCTATATATTTTCAACCATAATTATAGGCAGCTTCCCTGGTTTTATAAGGTCTACATTAAACATTACCCTACTCGCAGAATCAGGGATTGATAAACCAGGGACGGATCCAAAAATTTCAAAAAGGGGAGGGCGCCCTTATGTAAAAATTTGAGGCGCGGCATCCATGGTCAAGAATTTTACATTAAAAAAATCTAAATTTAGCAAAGATTTTATATTAAAAAGAATTCTAACTTTGGCAAAAAAAAGAAAAAGGGATCCCCCGCCAAAAGCCACACTGTTCAAACTGCTACTGCATCATCCTATAAAAGTTTATAAAAAAAATAAATGATTGATTGTTGTCTTTTACAGTTCAATCTAGTTTAATATCATTATGGACCAATCACTGGATCAATACACTATAGATCCAGTTATAGATTGTAACTGCTGAACCAGTCACAGTCATACACCTCAATAAATCAATCATGAGCTTGTTTACCACAGTTTGGTCAATTGTGCACACATCAGACAAGTAGCTTATTTGGCCTTCACTGGCCTTTGGATTCACTGTAGGTAAAAGTTATTAGAAAAGCATCTGCCAAACTGACTGAAAGAACTGCATCGAGGCGACGGAATATGCCCAGGGACGGATTTGGAGCCCCCCCCCCCCCCCCCCCCCCCGAATTTCTTTTGGCCAAATTTAATTTCTTTTATAGTAAAATTCTAGCCCTCGGATGGGGCGCCTCAAATCCTTAGGCTTAGGGCTCCCCCCACCCCTCCCCCATTTTGAAATCTCTGGATCCGGCCCTGATCCTCATGCCTCTCAATATGACTCAGACTCAAGAGTCATATGACACATCGTATCTAGATGTTAATTACATAATCAATCATTTAACCAGTAGTGGCCTATTACTTAGACTAGAGTGTCTCGTCACTTACGTCTCTGAGCTCCCGACTTGGTCCACTTCGTCCATACAATTTACGAATAGATCACTTATTAAATGATTATTAAATGATTCTTCCCAACTACAGAAGTTTTGCCCGACTGACTTACCCTGGGAAGAGAGAATGAATGCATGTTCCGCTGATCTAGTGCTTTACCATGCAATTTACCTGACTATTGATAGTCGTAGCGTGTGGCCAGGAGTAGGAGGGATTGGTACATACATGTATGCATTAAAACGACCGACATGGGAATCGCTTGTTGTCTGTCCATCTAAACTAGACCCAGTACACAAAGGCTTACAGCCACCCGTCTCCTCTCAAACTAACCCCAAGGGGCCCAGATCAGATCGATCTCATCTACTCACCTTATTAATGTTTTACGACTTGGAGGAGTGCCTCGAATCGATTCCAAGAGGTGCAATCAACATCACTCCGACGGCCACCATGCTTGGTAACGGCGACGCGCCGACCGTCGTCACCGGCCACTTTCATATGCAAATGAGCTCAAACCGGACTTCTGATTGGTCCATATCTAGTTGACCTCGTGACCCGGAAGTTTATATCAGCGCGCACCTGCCACGTGGGGAATTGACATAACACTGATTAGACAGATGTATTGCACTGTACACTAGGCTATGTGATATTAAAGGATATCAAAGTGCATTGTCATGGGAGGAAATACAAGACATTGATTGAAAGGAAGCAACAGCATACTGTTCGAGAGATATTTCTTATTTTATTAAAATATATCATGCGGTAATTGGTTGACCTATATAATTAGCAATTGTCAATATAGGCTTAACAATTAACTGTATACCTCCAGTCCAGTATCTCTCTCGTCTGAAGACTCGAGCTATACCTAGTGAATCAGAATGGGGATTCCCCGGAAAACGAACTTGACATTTGCAGGCCCGTATAAAGGTTCTGCCGTTGGGGGGTGGCGTAGCCAGCCCTAAAGACAAAGTGGGTTCCAGGTAGATCTAAGGGCGGGGTTCCGACTTACATTTTTAGCAAGATTTCTTATATTTTACTTATAATTCGGGAAAGGCAAGGGGGTTTCAGACACCTAGGAACCCCCTTGGCTATGCCACTGAATGGGCTGCCATCCACTAGTCAACTTAACACAACACTCAGGGATTAGGGTCGATTGGCATTCCCTGTCAAAGTTTATACAAGAATTACAGAACTACATTCCAGACAAGAATATTGATGTTATTATCAGGTTTGGCTGAAAATTTGTTGTCAATATTGGTTAGAAATCGGGGGCTGTGCCCCCAAACCCCCCTTTTTCTTTCATTTTTTCTATTTCTAAATTTTCTTATTAATTGCCCCATAAACAATGGCCAACCTAAGACAAACAAGAGGGGATTATCTTCTATCAACACGTTGACTAGTGAGGAGCACCCCACTGAATGCCAATAATTATATTATAATTATAGTAAAACCCTTACTGTTGTATATTCAATATATGTTCTACTAGACAAACACATTGTATGGATACTGTTGGAAGATCTTGTAAACTACAGGAAACAGTGGAAATAAAAAAAAAAAAAAAAAAAAAAAAAACATATGGGACACCTGTTAGACCGTAAATTGTAAATCTCCCCTAAAATGTAATTTGACGTAAAATGTAATTAGAATTGACGTAAAACGTAAATCTGACGCAAAATGTAACTCAAATTACCATAAAATGTAAGTATACCTCCTCCCTTAAAATGTAAAAATGTAAAGACAGTCATGAACGTAAAATGTAAATCAATACATGCTTGATCTCTTGAATACCCATAGACTGACATATACCAACAGGTGAAATGAGACTTATGGGAACCACATGTATATTCAAAAATCATATGTAACTGATTTATTGAAAAGGGATTTCCGATAGTGATGGCATACAAAGGGGAGTACCCAAATGCATATGATTTATAATTCCCAGATATTTTTTCTTCTTAAGCAATTCAACAAAATTATAATCAACAATTCAGCTTCTTTACCAAAAACATGTTTATGGTACTTTAATGAGTGTATAAATGCAAACTGGCCCACAATTCTCGTTACCACGGATAGCTGGTTTCCAGTGTTTTAGGTACCTGCAGGTTAATTTGGACCAATTTTGTCGACAAAAACACAGCAAATACTATAGAAAGTATACAAATATTTGCTTTATTTTCAACTGTAATGCATGTTTTTCTAAGCCAACTTAGAAAATATTAAACCATATGGGTACAAACTGAAAAATACTGAATGCTTGTTTTTCCTCATGTTAATCTTCAAATGATTCTATAATTACTGAAAATGTATATGCTAAAGCCCTGTGACTTGTCGACATATTATCAAGCATGCATCTTGTTTAATATAAAGCTAACCTGCAGATATGTTGTAGGAAATTGACTATCTGTGGTAGCGAGAATTATAATATCGTTAAGGTTGAGCCCTATTATTGTATGAATAGGCCTAAAAGTTGAAACCTTTTCTCTGTGTTTGTAATCTATAGGTATAGACCCCTACAATTGACAGGGTAACATGGCCATTTCTGAAATTCAACATGCGACATAGAGACTTCTCCATCTACACTCTAGATTTGGTGAACAGATTTACATTTTACGTCAGTGTTTCCTATTTTCATTTTATATCAAATTGTTACATTTTAAGATAGCTCACATTTACATTTTAGGTTGACATGATTTACATTTTATGTCAGATTTACATTTTACGTTGATTTCATTTACATTTTACGTTAATATACATTTTGCGTCAGATTTACATTTTACGGTCTAACACCCCACTCCCGTTTACCTACACAGTGTTATACTTTCCTACTTCCGTCACAAAAAAACAATATGTATCACTTTTTTACGAGAAATAAAATGGCATTAATATTTCAAAATCTAAAACTTTTGAAATTATATGTACATGTGGCCGAAATGAGATCATTGACAGGATATATTGTCAGATGTTAAATACATTGTTTTATGGAGTTAACGGATGACAAGAGATTGGTCAAGTCCGATAATTTCGGATACCCAGGGTACTCTGTCTTTAATTTAATCAAAATGGCTCTAGAAAATAAGAACGAAAAACTGCAGTTTTAAAAAGGTAGATGTTGCTAACCCTAACCCGGAGGATGTCAGTGGTGGATCGGGATTGGAGCGCTTTTGAAAACGTTTATAATAACTTTGCACTGGATTTCTTTTCTTCTGGTGATTAAATACAGCCCCGTAGCCTACGTCAATGGCATTTTTATTAAAAAAAATCATTATCAATTAGAATACGGGGTTGTTTCCCATAGGTTTGTGCCCCTGACACGTCCCAATTTTCTTTGTTCTTTTTTTTTTAAAGTATATCTCCCATTTTTCCTTTCTTATTATTTTCCATTGTTTGATTATTTGTCCATATATAGGAAAATAATAATCAATCCCTTCTCCAACCTTTATCCGTCAAATCATGCACACAATATGAATGACAATATTCTTTGAGATTCTTTGAAAGTTATTCAAAACTAAGCCACAACGATGGCGAGGGTTCTAAATTAAGCTTCAATCGCTTCAAGAAATTCTCAGTATTAGATGTTTTAATTTCATCATCAATCTAAATTAATGTTAACTGGTTATGGCGATAAGGATTTTTGTATGAAAGGACAGACCACCAATGTCCGATACATATGGGGATTTATTATGAACTATTAATTGACATGTAAGTTAAACAAAAGTTCATATTTTCAAAATATGTTTTAGGAGCACACAGAACAATTATGTATAATACATTTTAAAAGTTGTCTTGATAATTTGTTAGCACATGAAATGTAGCCTAGTTGCGGACAAAATATAAATGTGCCAAATTTAGCATTAAAAATACCTAGTTGTTCGTCTCTAGGCCCCCTCGCCTAGGGTCGGGGCTCCCCTGGCATCTATTAGCATTGTCACTCAATGAGTTGAACCTGCCCATATTCCCCCCGCATGCATGCACGTCCCTCCCGCTGGCACGGCGCTACAAACACACCTGTATCGACCCCCATGTACCTGTGTAGGCGGCACAGCAGTACAAACACATGACAAGCGAAATCAAGGAACGCTCTCAACACAAACAAGCCAGCAATAAAGCGCGAGGTATGAGGGCGCAGTGTCAACAGTGAGGGCTAAAACAAAAGCCAGAGGGAGCTTTGGCGGTTTGTCTCCGCATCTCAGCGCCCGTCGTCTGGCTTCACCCTATATAGGGAGTTTGTGAAGGGGAAAGGTCAGTAACCCTTGTGGTGCCCAACGGTTCACTACCCGAACAGCAACAGGGAGATGGAGGATGCATATCTCTGGCCTATGGAAGAGACAATTTACGAAGTCGTGGGAACAGAGACTGAGCCGTTGTAAGTATGTTTCTTTTGGATAAATCGGAAATTGTATAGCATTTATTACCTTAAAATAAATGGATATATAAATTTACAATTGTCCTTAGTCTATACCCTTTTGGAATGTTTGTGTTAATTGTAAATGTTAGTATAGGGAACTTCCAAGGGAGTCCAGTGTTACTGTATCTTAAAATTGGCACATTAGCTGATTAGACATTGCCATTCATTGGACATACTGATTGCCATATGCTACAAGTACAACATGCCGATGGTGAATTTCATTTATAAATTCCTAACGACGGCTTAATACTAATCTTTAATTACATACGTTCTTTTGATGAAATAGAATACGAAGTATCTGTTGAACAGGGATACCCCCAGTACCCAATTTCTCCAAGGCGCGCTCCGGATTTGGGTGGCGGGAAATTGGGGCGCCACCTATTGTTGAGAACCCGAACCCAAAGGTCACGTCGGCGCCGAGAAAGCCCGCGAGAAGCGTTCAGATTGGCGGGAAATGCGAGAGGCGACCATGATGCGGCAAGGTAGGTGCACTCTTCACGACCGACCAAAGACTTACTTGTAAAAAGTGCAGATGGGCTGCCATGTAATTTATTTCTAAAAGGTAATGTGTGTAAAGTATCATAGCACGTAAATAGGATGTTTATTGACATTGTCTTAGTGGAAATCGCGGTATTATGGCGGTGGAAATTTCGCCGGCTTGGGTTGCGGGAGGTCAGGCTTGGGGGGCGCCCACGCCATGTTTCTTTTCGGACACAAAAAAATCCCAGGGTGATGGATGCGAGTGGGAAAAAGTGGGGCACAGTGTTTACAGCGTTATTTTAGACTAGGTATAACCTGATGTGTAACGTATATTGGTCAGAAAGCGGTATTGTGGAAATAAGTTGATTTGCCGATCCCTGGGAAGGTTGTAGGTGCTCAACCGGGACTTGTAAGAAAGGGTGCAAGCGTGAAGGGGATGCACGCCCCGGAGCTTTGTAATTCGAGATTTGGAAATTGAGGCTGTTTCTAGAGTTATCTGAATGCGACTTCAGAAACATTTAAATCGTATTTCTGCATATCAAGAACTGGGAAAGGCAGTTGTGTAATTTCATTTCACCCTAGCGAAGTTGCTTGTAGTGTTGGTTGTGACATCAGCTGTCCGCTTCCCATCTTGAATCTGGCGCGGGTTCGGGGTCAAACTGAGTTCAATCGGGGCATGTCCTAAATCTTGCAAATGTGTAGCTTTTCGTGGTTATTGTGACATTTAGGCATTGGGCATGCTTGAGTTGGGTGTTATCTGTCGCAAAAATTTCGATAATGTAGGTAAGAAGTGAAACCAGGAGCAATTAGATTGGTGCATTTCAGGACAGCAGATCAATGTTTCGGCGGCAAAAGGTTTCAATGGCGGATTGTTGGCATCTTTTGACAGCAACGATCTCGTAATTTCAGCACGATGCAGGCAAATGAGAACCATTCTTGCTTCTATGACGCATCATTTCCAGTAACGTTATTTGTGTCCCAAGACTGTAAATTTCGGACATTGGTCGTAGTTTCTAAAATTTGATCGGCCAGATGGTTTCGGCCAGATAACAGGGCATCGAGGCCGCCAAATATCTGCAAACTTTCCACAAGGGAAAAATAAATAAATAAAATATTGGGGAACCCAGCTAAGTAAGGGGAAACACGAATTTCATTGTTAAATTAGCTGGTACATAATCTTGCCAAGTTTAGACTTCGTAAATTTCGGTTATTTAGCCTATATCTATATCCTAGCCTTTCATCGATTTCTGTACATAATCTGTGTTGGACCCTTGTTCGCTTAATGGGTTCTCTTTCTAAGGGCAAGCAGTTCATGATCACCCAGAGGTTTTATTCGTGTCTAAGTCACTCTGCCCTCATCAAATTCTGATGAAACTTTAATATTTTTCAGAGATGGAGGTCTCTTACCATTTGCGTCGGATAGGTCCGCCAGCATCGAATCCACTGACATCAAGGATAATTAAGTATGTTAAGATTAGTGTTAAAACCAAATAACCACAAAGTACTTCTGAATTATTTAAATTATTATTTAGATTTGAAAAAATGTCTTAGAGAATGGGGAAAAAGCAATTTTGTGTAGATGTAAACGATCTGTGGTCACTCATTTGTGATATATTTTGTGTTTAAGTTATCCCCCATTTACGATGATTTAGTGAGAAAATCCTTATGCTTTTCCAATTTTACACTTTTTGTCTGATTTTTGTTTAAATTCATTCTTTCAGTTTCCGGAAAAATGTGACGACCATAGGACGGAATAAGCTAGGGGCCGATTATTTCATCGGGTCAAAGTCAAAGATCCAGAATGCCTGCGTCTCGCGCATTCATTCAAGGGTTGTACGGTCTGGAAACCAATACAAAATTCATGATGACAGCTTGAACGGAGTTTTTATCAACAACGTTAAAATTGATGGTTAGTGGAATGCAGTCCTTTTAGGAGTAACATACTTTACCGCAATATCCGAATATTACACTTAACTGTTAAATTTCCCATTTTCACGGAAATCATGTCAATTTGTTGCCTTTTTGAATTTAGTAAGTCCAGCTTGAGTTAAATGAATGACTGCTTCATGATTGTGTTCAATAAAGCACTTAATCTTGAATCTTCCACTACAGGCTGTGCTGTGCTAGTCGAAGGTGACTTTGTCACCTTTGGTCACAGAAATGGTAAGAACCTGCCACCAGGAACCCGGACCCGACAGCCAGACTCTGAGCATCAGTTTCTGGTGAGTGGATGACCTACTATAAAGCGCATGTTTGGTCCATCTACTCACATAATGATAAGTTCCTGATGTAGAGATCGCACGAGATTAGGTTTAACCTAACAATAAGAAGCATGTCTTGTAAGAAACAACCTTCAATTGAAAAGAAAACTAGGAAGAGGAAAGAAATTAAGATATATACGCTTTGGAATAGTTTATTGCAAGTCTGAAAAAATTGAAAATTCAGCATCTGATGGAATATATATCAACTAGAAAAATATTAGCAATAACAGTGATAGAACGTGTAGATCCTAGAAATGTTACTTATGGGTTGGCTAAAGTGGGTGTGATGTGTTAATTAACGAGCCTATCACAGCCCATGCTTTGGTCAACCCATGCGTGACTTCTCAACAGGATAAACGTCTTGCGACAGCCATGGAAGACCATGACCATTGTTTTGCTGTAAGTGTTTTATGAAGTTCAAGACAGTTCACTTTATAGGTACCTTTCTTGTTTGCTGGACGGTTAAGGCGGGTGTGATGTGGTCATGTTCTATCATATCACAGCCCGCTTTGACTACCTAGCATCAAGAGGATCATCAAGAGAGGACTACCAGTGCCCAGAGATCGACCCATTTTAGTGTTATGGCGGTCCAAGCGGCTGTGCATACGTTGAGATAAAATTCGTATCACAGCCTGCTTTGACAACCAGAAACACTGATCTTGCTACAGAATCAGGATTCCCGGCATGAGAGTTGGTTGCTTGTTGCAGCCAAAGAGAGTTTGTGAAAGGTTCAAATGGCCACCTATCACAGCTCGCTTTGGTTATGACCTGTGACTTTTAACAACTACTTCTTGATGCAGACATGGAGATGGAACAGTAAAGCCAACTTGAATTGCATTGGTGTTATTCCAGTCTGCAAGGAAAGGACGAACGAGTGAAGCGCTGTTAAAATAGTGTTACATGTGGAGGCCAAATTTGCTGTGAACTGGTCCTGTATTGCCCATATCACAGCCAGATTTGGTATATCATAGTGGCATGGGACGTCAAAAGAGCAATTCACTCGTTCGATCTAATCTTGGAATGTTGCATAATTACATGTCGAGCGTGTCTTCGAGATTGAAAAATTTCGATGACTCTGGGCCAAAGTCGGTTCCCAATCTTGGCCCAATGGAGGAAAGAGGTTGTGCTGAGGTAATATCAGTCAAACAAAATACCATTTTTAAGGTTCTCCTATTTGGTGTGAGCTACAAATATCTAAGCCATGTGTCACAATTTCCATCTTTCTACATTTTACGAATGAATGAGAATGATTCAGAATCTTATAACAATGTGAATTTTTCCTCTATACGGCTCGCATTTTTGGGAGTCCTAAGCTGTATCTATGTAGTATAGTAGCTAATAGTGGGGACTCCCTCAATCAGTAATGTCTTTAACCATTTAATTCTCTTTGTTCTCAATGACCGGTTTCACAATCTCATGTTCAGCAGTTGTGAGAATTAGGCAGTGTGAGAAGCTAGAAGTAGGTTACATTACCAATGCCTGAGCTAAACAGCCCTCACCCCTTCAAATTAGGACCATAAATCCATTCTCACCTACAATTGGGTCAGGGTTAGGTGACTCAGTACTAGATGTATGGCAGTGCATGCATGGACCTGGGAGTAGACCTGAGCTGTGTGACGGTAGGAGTGGTGGTGGTCATTACCTACACAGGGTGCCCACGCAGGTATTAGAAGGTCTTAGAAGGTCTCATTTTGGTTTTGCCATTTATAAGGCTATTAGAAAGGTCTTATTTTAGGTCCAGAGGTCTTAGAAAGGTCTTATTTTAGGTCCAGAGGTCTAAGAAAGGTCTTAATTTTGGTCAATCTCAATTTATCACAAGTAAGTTTTTTCTCCAGTCATTTAAATGTTTACTTATTTTTGATAGACTATGAATGTTTAAGTAGGTCAAAAAATCTTCTTAAAAATGTTCAAAAGGTCTTATTTTGGTACCCAACAAGGTATTATAAAGGTCTTATTTAGGTCTTACTTCGTTTTCTGAAAAAGCGTGGGTTTATAATAAGTCCGTCGACCTTGCAATATCAGTGACCAGAATCTGAGCTAACGCCATATGATGGACAACTCGTTTTCTTCAAAACTGCATAATATTGAATTCAATGAGAAAGTAGTCTTCTGGGAATACTATCAGAGATGCCACTTTTCCCTATAAATACGGATTTCCGTATGCATTGGCTTTGACAAGTTCTAAAAAGTGCCCGAATTTTAGAAGGAAAACACTTTTGCATTAAATTTCAGGTATTAACAATTGAATATTATATTACATGTACATATAATTTGTTTCGGTATCAGACCGTAAATACAGAAGAGTGGACTACCTTAATTGTTTCCGTATTTAAATACGGAAATATGGTTACGTATTTTTCATGTTGTAAGGGTGGCATTCCTGTACTATGAAAAATACTATGAAAAGGTTAAAAACAAAAAAAACAAACACATAAAAATGCACTAAACCATGTTTTTCTTTAAAGGGTTCCTTGCACATAACTTTTCAAACGCCTATTTTTTTTTTATCTATTAACTTCTCTGGTATTCTTAAGATATTTCAGTTGAAAGAAATGGGAAAATATCGAAGTATTATGGAATTATAAAAAAGATAAAATAAAATTTGGGGATTCCCCTTTTTCTGGGGTAACAGTTCTGTCCTTGCTATGTCATAGTGAAGGGAAATCCCTTTCGAAATAGCTTTGAACTCTGGTAACTGAATGAATTTAGGTGAGTAAAGGATACAAGTTTACATACCCCTGCACATGGCCTATCAAAGTCTCACAGCAATGGCTACAGTTAGATTATGCTTGTAATATTTTTAGCATTATCGCTTCTTGATGCATATTCCATGCACAACGAATTTCATTCACAAAAGGTTTCCCTTAAGAGGCGATCATCTGGTTGCCTTTACTCGGTGATCACTTCAAGTCTGTAAGTAGGGAGTTTCAGATCCCACAACGCATCTCGATACGTCAGCATATCCCTAATCTACCCTATGCTATTGAAAGGCAAAGGAGCAATATTTGGTAATTATGAACAAATCGCCATGTACCATCCAGGCATAATTTTATACTCACAATGAAATTTCTTTGAAATACTATATAAATACTGAGATGAAAGATACGTTACGTTTGCGTTATGTCATGCTTTGGTCTTGGAGGATCTGAAACTCCCTAATGACATCACACCAACGTCTGCTGGTCCCTGGTGTACTCTACAGACTTCACTCTGTTCTGTTGCCTTTTATGAGGCTGGAAACCAGCCAGATTTCTGAAATTGTCCTGATTTTGTGGCAACTTGTGTTGTTTACCTTACTCTTTAACCAAAAAAAGTTTCATGATATAGGGTTTTTACCTAGAAAAAGATTTCACGTATCAGAAGCCCCATTTGCCTTAATTAGGGGGCATATCTTGAAAATCATGGGCTATTTTTACTGCATCTTATAAACAATTATGTAATTCTAATGCGGGAATGGCTCTCTCCAAGTGAACCTAACGCGGGAAATACCTGTCACCAGTTGAAAAGAGGATGGAGAGTGAGTGTCACTTTAGTCCACAAGACTCGCACTAGGGAAAATTGTCAGTGGTAGAGCTCCTTTAAGGAGACGGGTTTAGTTCATGATACATGGGAACAAGAACTATTTTAACCCCAATAACACAATCCCATGTCATTTATAGCTTATTAACAAAAAATATACCTAAAGAAAAATAGTTGGGTCTTTTAGGGGCGAAGAAAAGGGGTCACTTATAAAACTGGAGAACACTGATTGGTAACACTTAGTCATTAGTGGGGGTAACAGGAAATAACCTAATTTTTGGATTTGCTAATAGTCGCTAGATTGCAGTTATCCAAGAGAATTTTTTTCCGGGAAGCCTCGCATCTTTATTGGAAGACTTTGTGATCAGATAAAAACCATATCATTATCAGGGACAATTTACTATGGGACAGGGAAAACACGTTATTTGATTTATGAAATTTGAATGGACATCCTGTTAAATGAGGGGCAAGTTATTACCTGGCAAGAAACCCCCTGACATAAATGCCTGAATAGTCAAGGTTGTAACCGCCAATGGGGAACCCAGGCTAGGAAAATCTGCGTGTCCTCGACAACCAGAAAATGGGTGTGGACGACCATAAAATGATTTCTGGTCGTCCTCCTGACGACCAGATAGTCTGGATTTATCACTTAAGTTTTTACCTGTATAATGTGGTTTTCTGTCTATTTTAATAGCTTGTTAAAGTATTAGTATAAGTGGACAACCTAAGCCTATGTCTGGACGACCAGATTTCTCTAATGATCGTCCTCTGACGACCAGAATTTCAGTCAAATTTTCCTAGCCTGGGAACCGGAAAGCTTTCATTTAGTAGAAATTTCCAAGAGTCCAAGTGAAGGTATAGCTGGATTTGAAATTCCAGTGATAATTCCCCCTTCTTAAAAACGCTGTGGAAACGAGATTTGCTCCATGATTCGCCATGTTTTTACGCTGGTTTCTGCCTCCCATAACACTTTAAAGCTTAGCCTTCTCCACCTGCCGATTTGCATCCAGCGGAGGCAACTAACGTTGACATGAGATGTAGATTTCAAAAGCTTTTTACTTTTATTTTTAGACCTTTATTTGCTCTTCATATTAACAATTCACTCCAAAATAATCGTAAATAACAGAAACTAGAAGTATCCGTACGCCTCGTTATGCTACGAACGTAGCGATGGCCGGCAACGGGTGTCGTCACTCTCCGAACAGGGAACTAGGCATTTTTCCTTTCCTGCTTGGAGAGTGGAGTTTGGTGGCGCGAAATCTGGCTGCCTGTTGCCGTGTTGATGGGAACTTGATGAAAAGGGGCCTAGTGATATAGCAAACTCATCGAATGGATTTCTAAGTGTGGGCCGAGGCGCGGAGCGTCTTGTTTTGGTAGAAATATGTTCCAAATTTTGTCTGCAACTCCACTTTAACGCCCCACGACATCAAATGTCTAGTGGATTGTACTTGTAAATGTGAACGTGAGTAGAAGAAATTATTTAAAAGAAGCTGATGAATGCTATGCCTTTGCTTTCAGGCATCCTCCCTAATATGATGGATAACATTTCTTAAATGTTTTTTTGTTAATTGTAAGCCTATTCTGTTTGTAATTGGTATGTACATACAAATTCTTGTTTCTGCGGTTTTTTCTTTTGCAATGTACCTTTGTGAGTAAAAAGAAAAAGAATAAGACTAGATAAAACGATATTTCATTTAAGTACAATTAGATGTAGGACAAAAACGATTCTCCTTTTAATGTGGTAGTACCCGCATTTGTGACTTAAGAGACATTGGCTCTGTCAAAACCTGTTGGATATAAACTGCAGTTACTGCTAAAACATAGCAGGGTACAAGGAATTTTAAAACGACTGGATGTCCTGCGCATTATCTTGGGGTCTACTTTCCTCCACCTTGATATTGAGGTGTTATTTCTAGTGTCCACAGCACAATTACTGTGGTCATGGAGTCGGAAGTTGGTTCAAAAGGTCAGTTCCCATCTATAGTCGTTTCTATGAAAACAGCAATAACTTTCTTTGAGCGGGAGGGGCCCTGCCTCGTCCCTGTTTTGTACTACCCCTTTCCTGTTTCAGGAAGTGTGTTTTTAACATACAATCTCTGGAAATCAAAAAATTTGCATATGGACAACATTGGTGGTTGGAGATTGATCAGATGACATCAACCATGACCCATATCTTCGTAACTGATTTGGTTGATCAGGGTCCCACAATCAGTGATTTTGCCTTTTACCAAAATTTATAGTGTTATTGCATAATAGTGTCAAAGAGGAATTATTAGGTGTAAAATTTATTTATGATAGACAGGATTTCTGATCGTGGGACCCTCATCAAATTTTCCCTGATCAGCAAAATCAGTTACGAAGATGTGGGCCCATATTCTAAAAATGGATTTGGGATATCCCTTTTCCCACCGGGTGTGGTCATATTGAAAATTTGCTGGGGGAATCAAATGAGAGTTTCGAGCCTACTGTCAATTTCACATCTGTTCTCCCTGTTTGCCTCTCATCGAAAATCTATTTGTAATTCTTTGTCATTTTAGCTGTTTACTTTAAAGAGGTTGATGAGAGAGGGCTTTGGTTTTTCAACTCGTATTATATTCGATAAATCCTATTAACTTGACCTTGTATTTACCAGTGATGCCATTTTTCCTTCTTTTTCCGAATTTCTGGACCTTTGCTAGTTTGGTACAAAAATGAAATTAACATTTTCCTTCACCAAAGTCACCAATTTTGCTTTCTAATTTATTCCTTTATCCTTCTAAGCCATCCAATCCATAAATTAACATTTTCTGGTAAATCTTTTCAGCCTTTTAATGTCTAAACTGAAAATAAATCCGGAAATATCCTTCCTGCTTTTCCGGATTTTTCCTGAGTGGCATCTCTGATTTACCCGTTTTAGAACTTTTCCAAATTTAGAAACACTTTCAATAAAATGGTTCTTACAAGGGTATTTTTCACTCCTGAGAAGGTACCTTAAAGGTCTTATTTTGATTTCTGAAAGTACGTGGCCACCCGTAGATAGTCTGTTGGTTTAATAAGCACGAAAATAACTGAAACTTACTTTATTGACAAGCTTTTGATCCATGGTGAAATCCTTGTTTTATTACTAACCCTCAGTGATGCCATTTTTGACTTTTCCGGATTTCTGTACCAGTTCCAAGCATTTTAAATAAGAAATTAAGCTTTTCTAGTGAGTGCTTACATTCTTTTTAGTTTTAGTCGCAAAAGTAAAAATCTAGATTTTTGTTGCGTTGGTGTACATACAACTATAGATGGTCTAGGTATTAGTGACCAACGCAACCAAGGTATAGGTCCGTTTTTGAAGTGGGTCTATTGTTGTGGACCAGTGGACCGTGTAATTGTTTAATTGGTGTGCCCTCTCTGACCCCCAGTGGTGGTCAGACTGTGGGGCCTCCACTTAGTGTCTTCTCATTGGTCACTGGTGGTAGAAGTAGGAGGGACAAGTATCAGTGATTGACATCCAGTGGCCGTGGGTTCTATATATAGAGCTGACTCACAACTTTTAGCCACTCCCTGGCAGGAAGAGGCTTGGGGAGGGTAGTGGTGGGAGGGAGTAGGGGGAAGAGTGGTGGTAGTGGTGAGGGGGTTAATTGGTTGGGTGGAGGGCAAGCATGGTGGCTGCTGGCCAGGGGAGGGGGTAAGGGGGGATTCTAGGGCTATAGGGGTGTAGCTGGGTTCGCGCTAAGCCCCGCTTTCAAGTCGCCAAATTGGCTAATTCATGACGATTTGGATTAGCCAAATTTTATTTTGATAAGCAAACTTTTCTGCCATAGAAAACTAGTTTAAATAAATGTAGATTTTCGACATGAAATGGGCTATATTTTGCCTTGATTCTTGACATATTTTGGTCAAAACAATTCGCCAAATCTTTCTTATTTGGCTAATTTATCATGAAATGAAGTCGCCAGATTGATTCTGCATTCGCCACCGGCGATTTGGTGAGTGGTTAGCGCGATCCCAGGGTGTAGGGCTTTTGTATGGGGGTGAAGGGGCGAAGGGGTTACGGGGAGGCTACGGCGAAGTTACGCCGAAGTTACGCTGCAGGGTGACCGGCAGGGTTGTTTGAACCCTTGAAAGTCAACCTGGAAAAATCAGAATTGGTTATGGAAAGTCATGGAAAAGTCATGGAATTTGATTCTTTCTGGTCGACAATCTTCAGATTTCCAGTATAACATTTAAAAACCACCAACGCAACATCGGCCAGTTTCTGGCCGACAATCTTCAGATTTCTAGTTCATCTGTTGAGTGGGATCTCTGAACCCCACAAATGGGTTTCCAGCCGTGGAATAAATGTATATATATTTACACAGACATACAATAAAGACAGATTTAAAGAAAAAAATGTCTTTAGCCGTATATTACTTAGCAATTATAAAGCACCAAATGGGAAAATTATTATAATGCCTGTCCTTCTGTCTAGTTGAAAGAAGAAATTTGTCACAAATCCTAAAGAATGCCCATTCTTTTAATCTGCAAGTACAATCAAAGTGCGTGAAATCAGATATCTGTGGCAGGGACAAGTAAACCTTTCGTATTCCCATTTAGCATACTGAAACCCTGTTTCACATATCACAAAAAAACTAAATTTAAAAATCCATAAATAATAAGCCTCTCTTGGGAGCTTTGCTCTTCTGTCACCAGGATTGCCTTTTTGTTACTGTTTCGTTAGGGATATGATGAATTTCAGAAAGCAAAAGGTTACAATAGGTCCCTTAGTTTAAAAAAAAACATAGCTGCTGAGGAATATCACCCAATAGATGGTGCGTTGTCAGCCTTAAAATGATATAGAAATACATTGATATTTGATTTACCAGTTATCAGGTCCGGAGGGATAAGGTTTGAGTTGTCCTGGGTGCGTCGAATATGAAAGATAACAGAATTCCGCAATGAAATGAAATACTTATTGAAATTGAATATCAGAGGGTTCTCTAACATAATACCAATACATTAGTAAAGATGTTTTTTTGGGGGGTAAAATCTCGACCATGTCTTCCAATCTTCTATTAGTCAAAAATGGAAAACCTTTCGCTCATTTGGAAGTTAAGGAATTCTTGTTACCAAACACATTGTTGAGTATATCATGAGTTTTAAATAAAATTACGTGTTTTGAGTCTGATTTCCTAATCGTGTGTGCGCTCTTTCAAATTCATATAAGATTAAAGAAAATGTCGAAAAATTACTGTAAGAAACAACATATTTGATCAACCTGTTTGTCTACGGCTGACATTGATTTCAAATGATCGATAGAATATATAACAAACACTGTTGGGATCGATGTATAAATTTTTGCCCGGATATTATAGTTACTGTCAAACAAGGTAAGAATATGAAAACAAATAAATTGACCGTTTTTTTGTTTTTTTTTGTAAAGGGAAAGCTTTGCTTTCATTTGAGCTGCGCAACATTCTTTGAATGTCCCTGATTCATTCTTTTTGACAGCATTACGACACCTTTTCAGTTTTTTCAATACGACTGAACTTTTAAACTTTGGATAGAATATTTGCAAATCAACTCAAATTCGAAGCAAGACTATTTTGTTTTGCCTTTACTAATGAAAATTCTATACAAAAGCCAAAGAAATGGGCCAATAGAGAGTTATCCACACCTCGCGCATCCGTCACGCTCCAGTGAAGGCTGGACAAACCCACGTGGCGGGAGTAGTGCAACACTTGATCGGTGGTAGCTTATTACATAATGCTGATAAGGGTCTGAGGTACGATCCCATTGGCCAACAAATAAATAAAAACTTTTAATATTAAAATATATTTATAAAATACAAGGCTTAGATATCTACATCCATAGTAATGATTCATATATCAACGAAAAGAGAAAGTTCTGCACTATGCACCCATGGTAAAGACAAATTTTACCCCGTTTGTATAAAAAGTTGTAGGTAGTAAAAAGTCAGCAATGTAAAGGTAGATGTGGATATTGGATATGATTTTTTGATAACTATAATAAAATAACCAAACTCGCACAGCTGTCATGAATGAATCGGGACTAAAATAAAACTTGAAAAAAATACATGTCACCATATCCACTTACAAGATATTAGCATTTGAAAAAAATGACTGTTTACCATTGGCTTCAATGGAAAAAAATCTAAAATAAATATCCATAATTTTGCCATCAAAAGCTGCAAATATTTAGATAGGAACAAAGTACACATTTTGAAATAAAGAAAAAATGGGGTTACCATCAAAAATAAAAAATTATTCCTGAAAATACCAAAATTGACCCTAAAAATCCATAGACTGATTGCCAGTTGTCGTGCATGGCCGGGAAATTATTAACTTCCACCAGATGCTTCAGCATTGGAGGGTTAAACAAATCGGATTTTCTAATCTATCTCCAATAATAATGAGCTTATTTGGTAATATATGTAAGATTTTGGTTCTGGTTAACTGTTAGTATACATATCATCTATGGGGTATGAGTTTAAAAGTCATAAGAAACAATAAATATGATTCTTTGGATTGCGCCTACGGCAGAGACCTTGGATGTATATATAAGATATATCGAGACTGGAAAGCCAGGGCAAAACCTGTTATGCGCTACAGGGCTGCCACCTAGGTGCTGGTTGGATTGGATTTGGATTGATCATTGTGCCTATTCTTTAAATGGTATGGAGGTACCACTTGCTATTCCAAAAATACACTAGTAATGATCAGACCTTGGTCATGGTTGACTGGATTGGTTCCAACCGGCCACCAGGGAAACAGGCCCATAGGCCCATAGAGGAGCTTTCCAGTCTCGATATATCCTATACCGCACTCGGGAGTTTATATTTGCGCATGCGTGTTCCTTTCCCGCCACTACGAGTCGGGGGTCAAGCGTGATCACCCACCCAATCAGTAGTGTTCAATTGTACCACGTGACACAATATGGCCGCGCCCAGGGACAAACTCCCGTCAGCGGTATATATACATACAAGGTCTCTGCCTACGGGCTGGAAGTCAACAATTCGCTGCCTAATCCACGCGATTAATTAGGGTGGCGGCGCGTCTGGCAGGAGGTCTATACCGCAATCGGGAGTCTCTCACTGGGGGCCGCCATGTTGTGTCACGTGGTACAAAGGAACACTCTTCATTGGCTGGCAGGTCCGCTTGACCCCCGAAATCTAGTGGCGCCAAAGCACCACGCATGCGCAGACATAAACTCCCGACCTCGGTATAAAAGCCTATTCTTATTTAAGAAATTAACAGTAATGTAATTTTGTAATTTTTGGGTAAATATTTTGAGTTTATGATAATTAGATCAAATTTCGTTAAGATTTTAAGGAATTTGAGAAATGAAAAAGTATTAACGCCAGGTGGTGCTGCAGTGAATACCCATATTTACCTTTAAACATGCTCAAAGAGAAAATAACCCCAAGCTTGTCTGGCCTGCACCCTTGAAGCTGATTTCCACACTATTTGGCGTGGTACGGAACATCATTTATTCAGTCATGAACGTCGAGGGTAACATTTTAAGTAATAATAGATACCAGCTTTTGAAATTCGTTAGGTGTCCTGCAGACACCCTGACCGTGCATCAAGGGCTTGCATCATAAAACAGGAGGTCCCATTGCCTCCATCTTGATATTAAGGTATGAGTTCTAGGGTGTCCACAGGACACCCTGAGGGTCCTGTTTGGGTGTCCTGTACCTTTAGGGGGACACATAGGACGCTGGATTTGGTGAGCCCTGCTGTGGTGGCCATTTCTGTTGGAAGAAGATGAAAGAACAGGGTCGCCAAAGCTTTACCGTTGGATGTTTTTCATTGGGTAAAATCAGCCAGGCAAGAAATCTATTGTATTAAACCTGTGCTCAATTTGTAACAATTAAGGGCAATAGCGCCATTTGTTTATGCGCATGCATACTGCGCAGCCTAGCCATAAAGGATGAAAATGCCTAACTATAGAAGTATATGGAGGTAAAATGCATTTTTGCTCATATATTTGTTAATATTCATCCAATTGCCATACAATGAGCGACAAAGTTTTAGTCCAGAATCTTAGAAATCCATCGATTTTCTCAGATTTAATAGGTCTTCATTTTTGAATTTATTTGTAATTTAAGTGTTTTTTTCGACTCCATCTTAGTGTTTTAGCCATTTTTAGTGCCCCTTTTTCGAGAGTTGCAGAAGTGGCTTTGATATAAATTGGTATATATAACGATAATAGCATGTTCTACGGTCAGGGTGGGTGCTATATATGATTGGGATGGTGTGTGATACAGTGTAATAGATTTTTTTTTTTTTTTTTTTTTTTTTTCAAAATTTAAAAAGAAATTGTCTAAATTTAAGTTTCCACGGTAACCCACCTATTTTTTTCATTTCTGATGTGTATGTACACTTAACTTTCATTTCCCAACGTTTAAACGAAATCTCAATCCTAGAAGAAATAAGCGATTGTCTTTAAAGTGGTCCTTTCCCTCTGCTCAGTGTCAATAAACTTGGTTTATTTTTGGCCACCTGCTGGACAGGATTTTATTTTTTCAGGTTGGCTTGAGGTAGAACCTCTGGCTGTGCACGACATTACGGATGATTGGTCTTGAGGTTTGGGTGGGTGGGTGGAATTTGTTTCAGACTTTGATATATAAGTAGCTAGTGACTCGTTAGGCTATCAGTTCTTTTATTCTCCGTTTTCGTCCAGTGGATAATGTCGATAGTCCGATGTATCGGAGTCATAGGTTGTCCCAAACTGCTTGAACCAGCAAAAATATGTCTAGAGAGTGAGCAGAGATCGCTGGTAACCAGCGGAGGGGGGGACACTGTGCGTGTTGGTGGTATTGTGAACCTGGTCGGAGAGTGATGGTTGTCTCATAGGAAATGCCTTGAGAGTGTAGAAATTTGCATAAAAAAGGCGTTACCTGGAGATTGACGAGATGATGTCATAATAATATTCTAAAAATAGACTGAAACTAGGTCGGGAATACCCCTTTCCCCCACTGGGCGCGGCCATATTGGAATCTATGCTTACACTCTCAAGCCAAACATGGTTATGACATCATCAGAATGGTTGTAATAGCCTCAAACCAGGATGGTAAACTGATTTCTGGGAACACATAAGATAGCGTTGTTCGTGAGTATTTGATCAATGACGTCATCAGAATGGTTGTAGTAATCTCAAACCAGGATCAGCTATTTAACAAGGTGGATAATACGGAGCTTTTGGGTTCTTTAGAACCCAGCATACTCGATCTTGTTATTATTTAGGTGTTATTAAAGGTAAACTACCATCAGCACTTTTGCTAAGTTCACTGATGATGTCCTACTGAGATTCAGTCAGAGTTATTAATGTTACTAAAACTTTACCTATATTATTTGATTGAGAAAATGATCACTTTTCATTTGACATGAAAATATACTGTACCTGATTTATAATGGAAAGTGAGAGACAATAGCGGAATAAAACCTATCCTCCTGTCCTGCGAGCTTATCAGGGCACAAACAGGTCACACCATAAATTTTAAGGCAAATTTAAAAAGGCAGCTACTAGATACTTTGAATGAAACGGAGTAAACTCAAACGTCACCTAGATCCGTCGTTTATTATAAAGGAGATACAAACAGTCAAATGCCAAATTAACCCTCCACAGACCTCAATGTGGGACTTTTAAAACCTTTAAACAGAGATGCAAGTTTTCCGATTTTTGGCGGATTTCCGACTTTTTCTCGACAGCACCTCTAAAAATCAGTTTCTAAATTTTATGTTTAGAACACATTTCACATCATTTAAGGGTACAATAAGGTTTTCTTACTGCTATTTCCTACTTTTTTCATTGTCCCCAACTTACATCCCTGTGTAAACTTTTGCCTCTGGGACCTTTAAAACCTTTATTGTCATCTGAGTGACCTTTAATGTAAAACATTAAACAATGCAGATAGCATTCTTGAAAAACGTAAGTGAGGTTTCTGAGAAATTGAGGTATAAGAATGCAGGCTTATTGCTTATTGCGGGCCCAGCCTAAGATTCTAAGGTGCTGTTCAAACCAAGAGACAGCCGTATTGATTCACCCCTGCACACAGGCTTGGAGTTGGACAGGATGTCTTTCATTTCAATTCAAAAGTGAAGTTAATGTTGAATCCTTTAAAGGTAGTAGCACCAAGCATAAAGGAACATTACCCTTTTTTCCCTTTTCCTACCTTTATTTTTTTCAATTGTGGCCTTTTAAAGGGACCCTTTTTTTCATCATCCCCGCTTTGAGGCCTACCTCCAGCAAAATTTAATTTTTCTTTTCCACAGGGATATAAGTTTTCATATTTCTGTCTGATTTCACTTGTTCGCTTGGACACCTGACCTCTAATAATAATTTCAGAATTCATTGCCAAAATAAAGTTGAATAAGATTTTAAGATCATTTCGTTTTTTTTTGTTTTTCTTAAAGCTGTCTTATATTTTTCTCTGGCTCTGAAACACATGTCTGTTACAAGAAACCATGATAGTTAGATTTACAAGTAATATTCACTCTTAATTTCAAGAGCGCATGCATATATGTATCAACTGTAGGTTTCCGCTAGGACTAATATAGAAATATGTACCTAACCAACATGTATATTGCACCCCAAAGCTCCTTGTTTTGCCTAGTGTCAACATCAAAATAATTAGTCTTTCATATCTGTATGAATTATACAAAATGACAGAAATATTTGTGGATTTAATAAAAGAAACAATCGTTCTCTTTGCAGTTTGAACAATGTGATTGTCCAGTCCGTCCCCCTGCCTTATCGGAAGTACAACAACCGCAGGCACAGCAACAACAGGTAAATGCTGGTTCCGTCAAAACTGAATCATACAAATGTTCACATTGAAATAGATTTCCTGGAACACCCCACAGGGTTCCCACACAACCTGGAAAACCTGGAAAATTAGGGTGGTCATGGAAAAGTCATGGAATTTTGACCTGAGTCTTGGAAAGTCGGCTTGAGTGATAAATGTTAGTCCCACCTTGAGGGAAGAGGTAGAAAGTTTGAACAGGCTCAGGGTATTTTTCCTTTATCCTATAGGAAATGAGGTCATGATACTTATCCTTAATTTGCAGAGATGGAAAATCACAGAAAAAATACTTTTAAAAAACTACTTCTAAAACAGTGTTGCTCTCCTAGCACGTGCAGTCCAGTTGCTCCACACAGGTACCTCCCAGGAACCAGCTGTGGTAGGAATGACAGGCTAATCCATTGGAACTAAGTTTTTGTAAAGGCTGGGATGAGGGAACCGGGAGAACCAGCAGAGTCCTGTCATAAATTATGAGTTTCAAGGGGACCAACATCCACTTTATTGAAACAAGGCGGTTTCATGGGGATCTTTCTATTGATTATAGGAACTACTTTCATTCGTCATTGAATGGTTAAAGAATCTAAATCTTCACGAAATCATTTATTTTACATATCTATTATCTCCACAAGGTTCTTAATATTTCATTCGCTTACTGTATGTAGTTTTAATGAATATTAAAAGAGGTACATGAAAAAGGGTTGTGTCCCACTGTGTTGTGTGTGCCCCACGGTGCAGAGTGAGGGGTGTGTCCGGATGGCCCATCCTTGCAAACCAATCCCCAGGTAAACAAGTGTTTGAGAAATGTAATTAGAGTTAATATCCCTAGAGACCCGACAGTTGAGTTGTTCATCTTCAAAATTAACATTCAACATTTTCATGATTCCCGACCCAACAAATCTGCGGAACAAACAAGTCTTACGCCTATGACACACACACCAACTATCCCCGACCCGACTCAACTGTTGAGTCGGGTCGGTATATGTGTCCAGGCCTTTAGACTTCTCAATAGGTGACAGAAGCGGTTGGTCCTGTCATGCTGCTTTAGCCTGTTGATGGGTCAACCCATTCAAGGCCTCTCATGGCGCCGCCCCCTAAAGGGTCATTGAAGACTGGGTGTGTAGTGTCCTTTATATGGGACATTGTACTAAAAAGAACCCTTGCCACTCATGAAAAAGAGTAGGGTATCGAACACAGTGGTGAGTTATTCCTAAATGAAAAGCATCACCTTATATGGAAATAACCCTGAAGGGTTGGCTGTATGTTAATAATGACCCCCAAAAAGAGACAAACTCTCATGCCGCAGCGGAGGACCTAATAAGGAAATCATAAATCCAAACAAAAATAAAGGGTAGCCTCGGTTAGCGTTGGATTGCACTATTTATTGAAACCTTGTGCTCAATTGCTGCGTACATAGAAGGGGAAGCTTGCACCAATTTAGTGGCAGGTTCCGGAAAGATTTGCACAGGGCCCACCTTTTGATTCCCTCAATTTTTTTACATAATATTATAGTCAAATAACCACCTAATAAGTACCCAACATTAAGCCCTTTGGTCAAGTTCAGCTGAAGTTTAGCCTACCAATTGGAAAAGTTTTTACCAGATCAAGGAGGCTTAGCAAACTCTTCAATCCTTGATATTAAGAGAAGGATATTCATAAAGACATACTGGATATCCAATTGAAAGTCAGGATGATAAAGAACTACATCATTTATGGCATTTTAAGATTATTCTAAATTTTCTCTCTGGGGTTTTAGATTTTTTCATTAACCCTGACTTACATTCCTGCTATGATGTCGGACATTATGTCCGATGAAATTGTTAATGTTATGCTTTGTCGCTATAAAACGAGTCTTTTTGTCAGCATTATTTGGTTGAATTCTTATTCTCCGTTTTCGTCCAGTGGATAACGTCGATAGTCCGATACATCAAAGTCATAGGTTGTCCCAAACTGCTGGAACCAGCGAAAAATTATTGTAGGTATATAGCAGAGATCACTGGGTACAAGCAGAGGGGGGGACACCGTGCGTATTGATCTTATTGTGTACCTGGTCGGAGAGTGAAGTTTTTTCCATAGACAATGCCTTGAGAGTGTAAAAATTAACATAAAAAAGGCGTTACCTGGAAATTGACGAGATGATGTCATAATAATATTCTAAAAATAGACTAACTAGGTCAGGGATACCCCTTTTCTCCACTGGGGGCGGCCATATTGAAAATCTGCTAGTTCCTCAGTCTCTCGCTAGGGGGATATGGTCATTCGGAGAGTGTAGGTTTTAACATAGGATCTCTATGG
This sequence comes from Lepidonotus clava, assembly GCA_936440205.1. Lineage (NCBI taxonomy): Eukaryota > Metazoa > Annelida > Polychaeta > Phyllodocida > Polynoidae > Lepidonotus > Lepidonotus clava. The sequence goes on along the minus strand of OW387140.1, from coordinate 22,277,121 downwards.
GATTTGAACATTTTTCATATAGAGTCTTTTCCAGACCTGGCTGTCACGGTCCAGTGGCTTTGTTTTTCGCCATGGCAAAACCAAAGGGATCAAAGCGGTATGAAAGCAAACCAAAGTGTATCAGGCGAAATTCTCTAAAGGACAGCGCTCGGACTTGAGCATACGACGACCAGCAAGAAACTAGAATGTATTGGATTTTGCAGACTTGCTGGGAACATTCAGAAATTTAGCATAAAACTGGTGGCTGCCTACCTTTCATACAAGTTTCTCTATATATCTATGATTGCTGGAACCAGCTACCCATGTCTTATATATCGATGCTTCCGGTAAAACGGTCGTGGCGAGACCCGCCATTGGCAAAATCCGTGTGCAAAACCTGGCAAAACCCGCAGTCCCGCTCGTCACGTGACAGCTGATGGCCGTACTCATCTCAGAAAACATATATAATCCGATAGAATTGATTGATTTCCTGTCTGATATGAAGCCTACATGATGTTTAATGTCCTATATCACCATTAATATAGGACAAAAAAGACCAGAAATCCGATCGTCTCCCGACGCTGTGTTAACCAGGTCAAGTTACGCCCACCAGCCTCGCTTTCGATCCGAGAAGAAGGGATCTAGGTCAAACTCTGAATATTCATCAACTTTGCAGGCCTATTTCACCATGAAATCAGTTGATCTAACCTTAGTTATTGGTATACACAGATAGATTTGGATACATAGATGAGTATCTCATGGTCCTAGAATCAAAAATAATGCGAAATAACGTGTCTAAACGCGTAAATGCATCGCACTATTTTCGTGGTATTCCGTCGCCGCGACCCGGTGACAAGGCTGGGTCAGACCTCACACTGGCCAGGTGCAAGTGCCCCGGTCGGATGTTTCGGCGGGGGGCTCCTCTTTCACCACCTTTTCACCTGGATTACAGCGCTATCTGATGCTTTCAAGATATATATTTTGGACGTCTGGACCCTCTTAAACGCATTCAACGCATTGAAAACTCATGCGTTAACCATGCGTTCGTATCGAAGGGAAAACATTGGATCGATCGGACACAAGAAGGCTTGACACTGTCAAAACATGGCGTCAACCCGCCCGGGTTCACGCCTGCACCGATACGTTGAACTCAGAAAACCTGGATGACATTTGGACTAAATATCTAATTGTAATCGATTGTGGATGATATACCCATTCATTGAAGACTCCAGGCGTTAAAGGTGGGTCTTATCTTTTTTCCAGCATTTGAAATAATACCGTTGAAATCAAGGCCTAAACTCGGCTAGAGGCCTAACACGCATTGGTCGGACACTGACAATCTGAAAAATAATTATTTTAGGCCTTATTACCCCTACCAAAATGAAAGTGATGTAGATATCTATGTTCCCATATATCTCAGGGTCCTATATATCATAATATAGATTGATATTTTAGGCCTGGAAACGCTTGCAATAATATTTTACAGATGGTTACAGTCTAAGCCCCCTCCGACACTGTCAACGTATTATGGCGGCTCCGAAAGCAATTATTTAGAATCCAAACATTAAAAGATATGGAAAATTGTCACTATAGTGTCATTTTTGTTGCGTTGGTACATATAAGTATTGATCATATAGGTATTAAGTAACCAACGCAACCAAGGTATAGGTCCGTTTTTGAAGTGGGTCTATTGTTGTGGACCAGTGGACCGTGTAATTGTTTAATTAGTGTGCCCTCTCTGACCCCCAGTGGTGGTCAGACTGTGGGGCCTCCACTCAGTGTCTTCTCATTGGTCACTGGTGGTAGAGGTAGGAGGGACAAGTATCAGTGATTGACATCCAGTGTCCGTGGGTCCTATATATAGAGCTGACTCACAACTTGTAGCCACTCTCCAGCAGGGAGAGGCTTGGGGAGGGTAATGGTGGGAGGGAGGAGGGGGAAGGGTGGTGGTAGTGGTGAGGGGGTTAATTGGTTGGGTGGAGGGCAAGCATGGTGGCTGCTGGCCAGGGGAGGGGGGGGGAGAGGGGGGGGGGAGCCTAGGGGTATAGGGGTGTAGGGCTTTTGTATGGGGGTAAAGGGGTGGTTACGCGGTGGTAAGGTGGTGGTTACGGGCTTGGTTACGCGGTGGTTACGCCGCCTCCCCTCCTCCCCCTACCCGGCCTCGCACACCGCCCGGGCCGGTCATTTCCCCCATTTCTATTTGTATTACATTCATATCACCAGTACTGATATATCCCCACTATTGGTCACTCAGGTTGACCAATGAGTGTACAGAGTGTACAGCAGGGCTGTGTGTGTGTGGGGGGGGGGGGGGGGTGGCCGTAGGAGTATTACAGGTGTCATGGTTGATTGGGTGCACGGACGGTGGTGTAGGAGGGAATCCTATTGATCAGTCAGGTTGACCAATGAGTGTACAGCTCCCCCCACCTCTCCTCCTCCTCCCCCTACCCCGCCTCGCATCGCTCCGGCCGGTCAGCTTCCCCCCCACCCCCACCGCCGCCACCACCACCACCACCTCTCCTCCTCCTCCCCCTACCCGGCCTCGCACACTGCCCCGGCTGGTCACCTCACCCCCCCCCCCCCCCCCCCCCTCCTCCTCCCTCTACCCGGCCTCGCACACTGCCCTGTCCGTAGTCCCTCCCTGATCTACTTAGCTCTTACATAATCACTTTATGAAACAGTGGGTCTGCCCTCGACAGACTACCCCAGCCGGTCACACACACCCACCTCTCCCCACCTCTCCCCCTATTGGTCAATCAGGTTGACCAATGAGTGTACAGAATGCAGTCTTCAGATTTCTAGTATAACATTTAAAAACCACCAACGCAACATCGGCCAGTTTCTGGCTGACAATCTTCAGATTTCTAGTTTCTTACCTACCATCAAAATATTAAATCTCAGTTCTAATATGTCTAGGCCTAAGTCACTGTCAGTGTCTGAATCATTCCCATTCAATGTTCAAACATAGGCGTCCCACTGTCAATAAGTTCTCTGGTGCTGTCAGTGTCCAGGTGATCTGCGAAATTGTCACTATAGTGTCAGTTTTTCTTACCTACCATCAAAATATTTGATTCAGAAATGATATCCCTCCTTAGGCTTAGCGTCCTACGTTAATTCCAATGGGCGAAATTCTCATTTATTCAAATGATCAATCTCTTCAATCCCCTCAATCGGCCAACTTGTTTGTTCTCCGTTCTCGTCAAGTCGATAACGTCGATAGTTGGATAAATCTGAGTAAGCACTTGCTCCAAACTGCTGAAACCAGCGTAATTCTTTCTAGGTCTAAAACGGGATTCGCTGGTAACCAGCGAAGGGGGGGCACACTGTGCATATAGCTACTGACCAACTCTGTTCGGAGATTGTAGCTTTTCCCATAGAGTTAGTATTGAGAGTGAAAAAATTTACATAAACGAAATCTTGAAGGAGATTGACGAGATGATGTCATAATAATATTCTAAAAATAGACTGAAATTAGGTCAGGAACACCCCCTTTCCCCATGGGGGCAGCCATATTGAAAATATGCTGGTTCTTCAGTCTCTCACCAGGGGGATACGGTAATTCAAAGAGTGTAGGTTTGAACATAGGATCTTTATGGGATTCAAATATTTTTCATATCGACCAAATCATGATTGGAGATTGATGAGATACATTACAATATTCTAAAAACAGACTGTAACTATGTCGGAAAAACCCCCTTCTTCCACTGGGGGCGGTCATATTGAACATATGCTGGTATTTTTGTTCTCCAATAAATCTCCCCCCCCCCACTCTTCCTCTCTCTCCCTCTCTTTCAGCTGTTATTGAACAAGGTGGATAAGACGGAGCTTTTGGGTTCTTTAGAACCTAACATACTTGATCTTGTAAATATTTTTTTGATTGTGACATGTCCGGTATTGTATGGACCCCATTACTAGTCGGACAATTTGTCCGTTGTTTCAGAGAGTTTTTTTGATACACTGGGCAGGCAATCTATAATTCAGTGTGACAATTTCACAAAACAGAAAATGGCCCACAAAATATATCCAGCAATGAAAGCACACATTTTGGAAACATTTCTAAATGTAAAAGACATATTCAGGGATGTAACTTCTCAGAGTTTCAGCTGATTTCAGAGAATTGAAGAATTCTACAAAATTCTATAAAAGGCTATACATATCACCCTGATTCTCTGTATTTATGCCTACACCTTGTAGGAGTGATCCCATGTACACAGGGCCCATCTCTGAAACCCCTCTGACACACTCCCCTACCTCGCCCTACACCCTGTGCAGCAACCTGCACTACTCTTCTCAGTCAGAGACTCAGAGATTCTGTCAGCTGATAGACTGAGAGTTTAAGGGCAAAATAAATGCTTGCAGCTCATTGGCCAAAAATGTATGGGCTAAATAAATGCTTAATTCCCATTGGTCCTCCTGGTCCTGACCTGACCTATATGTTGGGTCATGACCTATATTACATAACCCCTGCTGAATCCAGAAGGGCCATATGGTGGAGCACCATGTGGCCCTGAACTGCACACAGGGTGACAGGGTGGTAGAGACAAACTTGTCAGTGGGCTTTCAAACACAATTACCCTTGAAGCAGGGACTATCCCACCCTAAAAATATTTCTATATATTAAACATACATTAAATCACATAGTTTAGCAGGTACATATATACTGGTTTTAGATCATCAAAATATTTCTGACTTTTTCATTTAGGTCGACTTACATCCCTTCATATTTGTCGAACGATTTACATATATGTGACCCACCACCACGTAGTGAGGCATAAGTGGCAGATATGATTTTGGGGAGTCTCTAGTTATATCTATATAGTATTGTAGCTAATGGTGGGCACTCCATCAATCAATCATGTCTTTAGCCATTTAATTCTCTTTGTTCTGAATGACCGGTTACACAATCGCATGTTCAGCAGTTGAATGGCATTGTCCTACAATGGTTGTTAGAATTAGGCAGTGTGAGAAGCCAGAAGTGGGTTACGTAACCACTACCTGAGCCAAGCAGCCCTCACCCCTTCATATTATTAGAACCTCCACTGTCACCTGCAGGTGGGCAGTCCCAGGTGGGTGAGAGATAGGTTACTCAGTACTATGTGTATGCCAGTACATACATAATAACCCTTTCTTAAACCCATCCCTGAGCTGTGTGTGACAGCAGGAGTGGTGGTGTTGGTGGTCAGCACCTAAGCACATATTACACATAGCCTTCTTGTATTAGGAGGGCCTTCAGTTTACTGAGGGACGACCATCGCTCATGCATGAGCGAAACTTTGTGGCTTCTTTTTGACCTTTTGGTAGATTATTTGAGATGACATAATCTTTTTTTATGGTGAAAGAATTATGTTCCTATCAATTATATAAGTCTGATTAGTAGAGCTGTAATTGTTTAAAGTATCAGGTATAAGAAAAGCCTAATTAGACAAAAATGGCCTAAAATATTGTACTTAACTGTATGGCAATGCAAATCTCCATAGACCAAATTTATGACAATCCACAAAGCCTGTGTTATATACATGTAGAGTCAACTATTACTATAAATTTCTTAGAAAATTGTATTGCTGAGGTGTGTATCAAGTGATTTTTGCATTCATTTTTTGAATTTTTGATTTTTTTTTTGCTTTTTATGCAATTTTCTCAGGACCTTACCAAGCAACTTGTGCCTCATTTAGTGGTGTGGGGTCACATATTTCTGTGTTTGACCATTTTCAGATTGTAAATTATAGTAAATGATTCACGGAAAATTAACTTCAGGACTGGAAAAACTATGGGGAAATACGCGACATTTGAAAATGAAATATTCAATCACCTTTCCCCAGAGATCTCCAAGAATGCTTCGATTTGAGATGCCAATTCTATTTTTATCTTGCATATCAATAGAAATATGACCCAAAACAACGTGAATTTCAGAAAAACACAGTTTTGAGTTGGTTTCTATGGGAACCTACTGTTTATTATGTTCCATGGGCTAGATCATGAAGTATGCCAGCTCATTTCATGAGCTAGAGGTATAACATTCAGGTCAGGTGGATTTGCTTTGTTTAAGTAAGATTTTATGATTGCTATGGTAACATAAGGCCAGCCTTAAAAAAAAGTTTGTTTCCTATTTAAACAAAAGGAAACAAAAGAGATTATGGTCAATTTTGAAATGATCATTAGGTTACCATGGCAACCAAGCAACAAGGACAACGGATTTCAACAAACCTTCCAATAGAACTCTAGAAACCATTCAAATTGAGGTGTTATTTGTCTTTCTATCTTTCATAGTCAAGGAGATATGCCCGAAATACTGTTGATTTCAAAATGCCATAATTTTGGTTGGTTTCCATTGAAACCAGATTTTTGCTTTTGTCTATTCCATTCCATTATCAGGCCTCCTTATTTGGATAAGTACAGATGTACCTGCTTCAGATAAGATAGGTTGCATTTTGTAACACCTTTAAATGTGGCTGCTAGACCCCTTGCTACTCTTAGCAACGAGTAGGGTATTGCACCCAGTGGCGGGTTTCTCCTAAACCATATCATATATTCGGTCACCGCCCTTGTGGCGTAAAATAAGCTGAAAAGTATTACCTTGTGCAGTCTGGAAAGAACCCATAAGGGTTGGCCGGACGTTAAACTACCCCAGCAAACAAACAAACAAACTATAGTAACAAATACAAAAGGAAAACAGCATTCACAGTCAATTTCTATGATAATGATGTAGAGTTTACATAGAGAATGATAATGGCGGATTAGGAAGGACGAGTGTGTGAATGGGGGGTCGCAGAATTTATGAATTTGAAGTGGATTACACCACGATAACTACAGGACATTGTGAACTTTATTCCGAATATCCCATAGGGAATCTGAAATAACAAAATACAAACGCGAAGACAAACTAGAAGAGTACCCAAGAAAACTGGGAGTCACCACTAACTCCTTCGATCACAATGGCTGACTGTACTACGAACAAAGATGTCCTGGATGAGAAGCAATGATAAAACAATCAAATCTGAAGAAAATTGAAAAGAAAATGGACGATAAAAAGTTACTGCAGGAATATAACGAAAAATGATGCGGAGATCAAGGACCTAAAATTGGACATTGCTGAATTAAACTCGAGGGTTGGTAAACTGGAAAGCACTGTCGGAAAACTTGAGAAGTCACTGTCACAAGCACCGGATGATATAGAAAAACTAAGAAACGGCAGCCAGAAAACACAGAGAGATTTATTAACTTATTTGATAAATCAAAGTTTCATTACTGGTATTTTTCCCTGACGATTGGAAATATGCCAACATCATTCCCCTTCAGAAAGATGGTAACAAAAACAATGTGACAAACCTAAAACCGGTTTCTTTATGAAAGCTGAACTTTTATTCACTATGTTCCATGTAGACCTTGTGCAGACGTGGTCACATGATCACATGTTGGTGATCACCACGTGGTGATCAAGAACACAAGGCTTTGAAAAGAATGTAGAATTCATAAGTCTAAATAATGACAATTGTTCTTTGTGATTCTTGGGAGCCAACAGGGCATAGATATTTTTTCTGAGTCTGTTAGAATTATGAATAATGATGAAAATAATACTGATCACCAAGATGGCGGACACCTGATTTTGGGGGATGTGACATCATCTGCACAACGTCTATAGATATTATTATAGAAACACCTTGTTTCATGAAGTAGAAATGTATACCCTATAGGTGAGGTTTGTTATTCTTTGAAAGATTTGTAGTCAATGAGGACAATATTTGCATTAAATTATGTTTTAAGTCATTAGGCCTCATATAGCCCCAGCATTTAAGTAACCAAATTATTATGGATCTACACTTTGGGATAAGTTACCCGGAGGTACCCAGTTATCAGACTCCTTAAAGGAATTTAAAAGGTTGGTCAAAAAGCATTTTACAGAAGGGCTGTTTGTTAATTAATGTATAAGTTTCTTGGTAAACTTACCCTTTGTTGGTTTCTGTTTCTGTCTAAAAATTTGGTAAATTGCTAATTTGATATGCTATGTCGGACTACTCCCATGGATATCTTGACTGAATTGAAAATTTCTGTACATTTAAATACCTACGGTATATTTTGTGCCCTGACTAAGGTGATGTAATCTGATAGGAACAGGGGGGATGGGGGGACACTCTAGGCCATTATTCCGTGTATGACTAACATTAGGTGGTATATGGTGTATAAACCACTCTTTTCCTGGCTTCTGAATAGTCTCCAAGGCCTGATAATTATGAGGTCAGGTTACTATTTTAATGACTGGACAAGGGGTATGAGTGGCCACGGGAAATTGTCACTATATTGTCATTTTTCCCTATATACCACCAAAATACTTTATACAAAAGTAAAACCTGGGGGCCTCAAGGGGAGCATATAATTATATGATATATATATATGCTCTCAGGGGACCGCCTTCTTGTTTTCAGTTACCATGGCAACCAAGTAACCAAGACAACCAATTCTCCCTACCACAGATAGCTGATTTATTGTATTTTAGACACCTGCAGTTTAATTTTGACTGATTTTGTAGACAAAAACTCATTGAAAACTATAGAAAATTTACCACTGTTTGCTAAAAAATCTTTTTCCGAAATGAATTGAAATCATGCACCTTGATTTAGCCTAGTCTGCAGGTAAATCACAATAAATGAGCTATCCGTGGTAAGGAGAATTTCATTCCATCACAGTGTCCGAAATTAAGGTTTAAATTCATGCACACGTCGGTTGCATAGCTTTTAAAAGTATGCATCCGGGAGCCTTTCCAAGCACCCTCAGTGACATAAGGCTACTTATTCTATCAAAAATGTGTGCATCTGCCGGGTGCATACTTTTAAAAAGCATGCACCCTGTTGTAAAATCATGCACCTCGGGTGCAGGGTGCACCATTAATTTCGGACACTGCATCATCTGATAGAGCTGATGAATGTGTCAATTTGACACCTCACTTGTGTTTCTACCTTGCATATCAAGAAAGATATGACCTAAAGAAGGTTAACTTCAGAATAGCCAAATTTTGTTGCCAGTTGCCATGGAAACCAGCTGTACCTTCCACATCTGCAGACAAATTTTTGCTTTTTTGAAAGAGCAACTCCTGTACTCCAAGAGAAGTATAACAAAATGTAGTAGAAAAAAATGGTAACTTCTTCGACATTTTAGCTGCCAGTGTGTTACGGCCTTATATGCCCGGACCAAATGGCAGCATTATGCTTCCCAATCAGCATGTCTGAAATATTTAAATGAGCTACTGAATTACTACAGATTATATACTGATTTCTGCTGTCAGCTCATTTAAATGCTTCGGACATGCTGATTTACTGCTTTTAAACTACTGGAATCATACTTGTTTCTACTGAATTAACACTGAAATGCTACTGCAGCTTCTGTACTGAATCTCCACTGAATTTCTACTGCATTTTGTCTCGGGTGTCATTTCATAGTCATAAAGTATGGAAATTTTGCTGGACAAAATGTCCGATGTTTAAGGGCCAAACATCGGACATGGATAGAAAAAATTGTGGACATGTCCGGCTGTCCGGTGGATTTTGGGATACGTTGTCTATATCAATAGATAGAGAGAAATGTGATCCATTGTTTTATGTATACCATAACGCTGTACCCCTATTTAACAGCACACAATGTGGATTTCTGCAAAAGGCACCCTTAGAGTTGTTGTCTATCCTTAAAACAGAAAACTATATGAAAATAAGATGAGACCATTCTCGATATGCATGTTGGTTGGTTACAGTTGAAATTTAATGCATTTTTGTTGCATTGGTACATATAAGTATAAATCATATAAGTATTAAGTTACCAATGCAACCAAGGTATAGGTCTGTTTTTGAAGTGGGTCTATTGTTGTGGACCAGTGGACCGTGTAATTGTTTAATTGGTGTGCCCTCTCTGACCCCCAGTGGTGGTCAGACTGTGGGGCCTCCACTCAGTGTCTTCTCATTGGTCACTGGTGATAGAGGTAGGAGGGACAAGTATCAGTGATTGACATCCACTGCCTATGGGTCCTATATATAGAGGTATGTCAAGTTTGACAGACTGGAAAGCCCAGGTTGCTCTGAAAACAATATTAATTTGTTGTTTCCAATAAATGTACTCATGTATTTATATCTGACAAATACTTAAAGTATAAATGTTCAAACTATTTTTATCAATACGCATTTGATTTATCATTACTTAATTATGTAAAATATCTTCATTTCAAATTGATTTTAATTCCAACTTTAATAAGGGCAAACAAAGAAACAGAAATCCAAACTACTTTTGGCCTTAACTGGCTCCTCTCTGGCCTGACTGGTGAGGTGAGATGTGGGGGGGGGGGATAGGGGCACCACCACCACCACTGTTAGGAGTGGTCGGCAGTCAGAGTAGACTTGTGCTAGAGGTGATGGTGGGGGGGGGGGGGGGGGGGGTTAGTTGAGTGGGCTGGCTGGATCACAGCAGTGGGGAGGTGTAGGGGGAGGGGGAGAGGGGGGGGGGGTTAGTTGAGTGGGCTGGCTGGATCACAGCAGTGGGGAGGTGTAGGGAGAGGGGGGAGGCCATCCACACCCCATACCACAGTGGTCAGGCTGGTCACACTCTCCCACCAGGTGAGAGGTTACTGAGTAAAGTAATTCAATGAGATGCAGTGATCTGCTTGGAGAGCTGATTTGTCAAACAGGACCTAGGGTGGGTGGGGGGTGGAAACGTCTGTTGGGTGGGGGTGTCCCGAGGAGGGGGAGGGGGGGAAGGCCATCCACACCCCACACTGGTTTGCCAAACAGGACTGTGGGGTAGGGGTGGGAAGGTGGGGGGAGGAGAATACAGCAGTGCAGGGCAGCTGTATACTCATTGGTCAACCTGATTGACCAATAGGACTCCCACCTATACCACCATCGAGCGTATGACATGTTCCTTTTATAACATTTAAAAACCACCAATGCAACATCGGCCAGTTCCTGGCCGACAATCTTCAGATTTCTAGTAACCATCTTAAGGGCAATCATGTCATTTGTCTGCATACCCAAGCTGCACAGCCAACTGTTTGAGTTCTATTATTTATATCGCATTATAAACTCAAGGACACATCAATATCATATCTCATAATAAAAAACTTTGGAAGTAGAAGATGCCCATGCAAGTCTTAAAAGGTCTGAAATTGATATTCTCAAATTTAAGGCCTTGAAAAGGTATGGGGACGGTATCAGCTGTGCGTTCGCTACTTTAGGCTACTCAGACTAGTTTCACTGTGGCTGGAGCTGGTTTTTTTGGCAGTTTCGAAGTGTAATTCTATAAAATTGTTGGTCACGTCACAAATTTGACGCCAATTTGAAAGTGTTACAACTTATCAAGTTATAAAGATCCCATGGGTTTAGATATTAAGGCCTGATAAAGGTGATATAGAGTGGCAGTAGCATGAGCGAGGTGCCCCTTTGTCACCAGAAACGGTTATTCTCTGACAATTTTGTATTCATGGTATTATAATGATAGGCTTTAAAGGTGAGGGAAAATAAATGGAAAATTATTTCATATATCTAGGGGGAAAAAAGGTAAATCTAGATTTGTATCCATATATCAGGTCAGGGAAAAGTTTGTATTTTTCAAGGTCAGGTAAAAGTCAGGGAATTTTGGAATTTGTCAGGGAAACTGGAATTTTGAAAAGGGTCAGGGAAAACTGACCCTAGTTAGGAAAAATTTAATGGAATTTCCAAATGTATGACTGAAGAACTGGCAAACTTTGACACTCAAAATCTGTGTAATTTTGGTTGTCATGAAAAGTAACAATAAATTTACTGTCATAGTCGTACACATGATAATTGAGCACAACACTGATTCCAGGACAATGTTGTGCACGTGTGGACTCTCCAAGGGTTAGCTAAGAACTGACTGCATAGGTGATGATCGCCTAATGGTTGAATGAGGTCAGTTCCCACCAACAATTACCTGCTCAAAGACCAAACGTGTACATTGTTTGAGATATATGCCATAAAAAAGAGCTACTTTTTTCAGTTACAATGTCTAAATTATTATGCCTGAGTGAAACAGACATCACCTTTAAGTGTACAAAAAGCTTGGTCCCATCCATATCCGTCTAATCAAGAGTCAACTGAATTAGTACAGTAATGCTTATTTTATCATACGACTTTGTCTTATTCCTGAATTGAAGTCATGAAGTTAGAATATGTGCGACAGGTCAAAAAGAATCTGGTGCCGACTAAGTATTTTAGGGCCAACTGGTCACCCACTGGACAGGAAACATGTTTATTCTAAAGGTCAGCTTTGCTGTGAGCCAGGAGCATTGCCTTGGCTGTAGGGGTTGCCAAGAGAAAATTAAGGTATCGTGTTTTGAAAGTTAGCCTAAAAGAGAGGAAAGGAATGTTCTAGGGGTAGTTCACAGCTGTTTAGTGAAAGGATTTTCTTATCTCATTATAATCAGGGAAAAATAGAAATTTGTCAGAGAAAAGTCGGGGAATTTTGCCGTCTCTGGTTTGTGACAACCTAGAATGTTGTGGCAACCTAGACTGTAGTTACATCCACGTCTGCTAGGTGCTCAAACAAGGACTGTTAACCAGCAACCATTTTAGGTGGGAATTCCACCCTATTGCACAAAGGTAGAAATTAACTCATTTACTTTGCGCATATCAATTGAAATAGTGTAAAGGTCACCAGTTGAATACAGGGGGATAATAAGAGTTCTTCCAAATTACTTAGCTTATGATGATACACAGTATAAATATGGCAGGTGCCGCTGGTAAGTGTAAATATACCTGATGGCAATGTTCAGCAGGGTACACCTCCCAGCAGGCGTCGATGCTTGGGTAAAAATCAATACCAGACTGCTATAAGAAGCGAGAACATGGTGTAAGGGCAGAGAGAAATTCATTAACGTTTGGACAATACGGATCGAGAGATTCGAGGGGTTTAGATAGCTACGCAAACCACAGGGACATCTGGTGACTTACACAAGTACTATTGCACTACGGCTGGATGTGAGATTAGGCGGACTCCGAGGAGAAAGCTTACTCTACACTGGATTAGAATTGTAACACCTAGAAAACTTATCATCTCTTCACTGGCAATTGTACGCATCACCGTATCCACCAATAAACTTAACCTACTGCCAAGCGTTGTTCATGTTATGGATTCAGCGCCCATCTCATGGACTCACTTACCACTCAACTAGCACCCATTAGGAATAATAATATCAACGACAGTGATCATTATCTCAGACAATTCGCAATAACTACGATTAACCATAAACTTACAGTAGCGTTCACTATATCCCAACATGCTTTGGGGATAGATATATAGAATAGATATTGTAACCTCTCTAAATTTGGCAGGAGTACGTTGTGAATTGGTGAGCTAATGTAGCCAAGTGCCAAGCAGCGCTCCTGTTTTGTGGCTAGGTATAGTATAGGGTTATCGTAGTAGACGTGGAGATGATAGTAACTGAGATATGTCACTCCTAGACAGGTACGCACAGCTATGAAGAGGACATAAGTGCAATCAGAAAACTGCTAGAGAATGTCATGCTTGCACTTTGCGTAAGATGAAGAATCCAGTTAGGGGGACATTATGAGGCCAACAGTTTAACTATTTACGATGACTTTAGCATAGAACTTGGGATGAGATTAGTTTTAGTATAAGGTATGAATAAGGAATATATGAGACCAGTGAGAATCTGATGAGTATTAGAGTACCTGTGTATAGCGCCTAGCCTATGGTTGACATTATATAAGGATGTGAGACTTAGGATAGGTGAGCAGACCAACATACATCTCAAGAAGAACTCACAGGAACAATAGTCTAACAAACAAGTTGGATCTAACGGGTAGTATTGAGATAGTAGCTACGACTACAGCTGGTGATAGTAAGGATCGGGATGGCTTAGGCTTAGCCTTACAGACAGTATAGGACCGACGGAGATTCTACCAATGGTCTCCTGTGAAGGTAGACGGGAGGTGACGCTCCCACTAGCAATTGGGTATTACAGACCTCGAAGGGGGAAGCTTAACCACAGCTATGCCTGGTTGGAACGCTACTGATGTTGTTTGCTTATGAGATGGATGGCATGAATTGTATGGATGGAACAGACTATTTACTTGCATCTTCAGGATGTCTCAATGGATATAATAAAATAACCTCTTGCCAAGTGTGTGTTCTTTGCATAGGATCGAGTCCCCTTACCACTTATGAACGAATTGAACATTTGAAGTAAGATCTATTTGGATTAATAACGAAGAGCTGGCTAACATTTCAAATAATGACGAAGAACTTCCCCAATCATTATTACAATTATCTTTATTTAATAATTATCATCAAGTTGCAAGCGAGTAAATGGCCTGCTATTTACATCACGCAGTCTGACGAAACATTGGACATATCCCCAATAAGATGCAAGCAAGGCTAAATATACCATTCAATCAACGGATAATAAGTAAAGTATAATAATACCAGTCTAGCTCAACACAAGAAATTCTGTTTTACCAACTTCAGGATTTTTGTTTCGATGGGGTATTTTTGCTGTGGGCTGCCGCTATGCAGGTTTGAAGGGCCCACTGAAACAAAGGAAGAGGTGTTTGAATTGTGGTCTATTGAAAGAGGGCTGTCGACCATGTAATTGTCTAATTGGTTGGCCCTCTCCCACCCCCAATAGTGTTCTCATTGGTCCCCCTGGCCTGTCAATCAGCCCCTCTAGCCACACCCCAGCATGGACAGTCTATAGGCCACTGGTCTGTGCATTGCATTCTGGATGATTGGCCTCCCCCCCTCCCTTCCCTCCTCCCCTCCCCTCTCCCCCGGACGCTTCTTGGTCTACTGGTCTGTACACAGCGTTCCGGATGATTGACTATTACTAGGCCCAGGAGCAGCATACAGTTATCACTTTTGTTGAATACTCAATCCAACCCCCCCTCACCACCGTGTGGCCCTTGTGTCTGGTATCTCGGTGGCTATCACAGAGGCTTGAAATGGCGTCTCAGGGAGGGGGGGGGGCACTCTGCGTGGTGTGGGAAGAGGTCCAGACTGTTTTCACTTGAAACGTCCCCTCCGAAACATTGGCCGGTCTCCTGCCGAAAATCTTTAGATGTCTAGTTCTATCAGTAAGTTTCGAGAGATTTCACTTTTCTGAGAATGATTATTTCAATTTATTTCTGGCCACGTTATACATGTTTTATATTTATAAACTTGAATACCCTGCAAAAAGAACAAATCATAACAAGGACGGAAAATTTACTGTGGGACAGGGACAACTCATGATAAACTTTGCAAATTTTAGTGGGGACCCTAAGTACTGTCCATGTATCCATGAGGGAAAATGGGGACTGGCGTTTTACGGCAGATCGGTGTTGTAGTCATAAAACTTTTTGTTTCAGAATTCGCTCGATAATTTGTTTGTCATCAATCTGTTATATGTTTAGGAAATCAAATGAATACCCAGAGTTTTTCGTTTTTTTAACTGTACGTAATGAGATATAAAATCTACCTGCTACCTTTCCATCAGAAATATTAAGCTTTTCAACATGTGTAATGCAATACTCTAAAATTTATTGGATTTTACTAATAGGAATTAAAAGTAGCGTAAGGTCTCTCTCCAGTTGAAAAAGCGTGTCATCTACCTTTCCTTACATCTTGATTGAAAATATCGTACGATAATTTTTAAAACAAACAATCTCAAATTCCAGTTCCAGGTGCCAGCCCCTCCCGTCCCACAAGCAGCAAGCTCTGCGTCACAAGGGAGAGCCACAGATCAGACAAGTGGCAACTGTGAAAATGTTGCAGGGTCTGAACCCAGCAACACAACTGATGCGCCACTGGATTTGAGAGGAACTAAATATGGCTGTCCAGAGACTCCCGTCCAAAACGTTCCGAAAGAATCTACAGCTGCAGGTTCAGCTGACACGGATCAGTCATTTTTAACTGCCGGTGAAGAAAATGTGATAGATCTTACTTCAAGCCACAGAGTAGTCCCGAGTCTTGGAACCACTTCAGCAAAAATGTATTCAAAGGACTGTGATCAAAATCGAAGTAGTGTTACAACGACATGTGGACTACAGGAAGTTCTAACACGAGGTACTACTGAAGACTTGGGAAGGCAAGTGTCCATAGTTCCCCAAGAAAACCAAACAGGTGCTGCAAACGAAGGTAATGGTGCTACAGGTCAGACTAACCCTGACAGTATTAAAGATGTGAAACTGGCTGCAAATAACGAAGATAGTGAAAATCTAGAAGGTGCTAATGCAGATACAGTTCAGCTTGCTATGGAGGAAGAGGAATCATTTCTCTCAATAAATGGTGCTAAAATTGAAGAAATGGTGGTGGAGGAAGGAACCACAGCGCAAAGAGCGGATGGAATGATTGTTCAAGGGTCAACAGTAAAGGAATCAGCTGTTGAGGAACCATCGTTAGAGGGGCCAACTCTGCAAGATCAAGCAGTAAAGGAAATACCCCCGCAAGACCAAGCAGTACAGGGGCCAACTGTTCAAAATCCAACGGACCTAGCCATAAATGAGCCAACTGCACAAGTACCAACTGGACAGGAGGCGATTGTGCTAGATCCCACATTACGGGAGGTGACTGCGCAAGACCCGATAGTAGAGGTGTCAATGGTGCAAGACAGTACAATAGAGGGGGAGACTGTGAAAGACTCAACAGTCGAGCTGCAGACAGAGCAAGACAGCACAGTAGAGAAGGCGACTGTACAAGACCAAACATTAGAAGTGTCCCCAGCGCAAGGCAGTACAGAAGAGAAAGCAGCTGTGCAAGACCCAACAGTTGAGATGCCAATGGCTCAAGACAGTACAGAAGAAGAGGCGGCTGAGCAAGATCCAGCAATAAAGGTACCATCGGTGCACGACAGTACAGTAGAAGAGGTGACTGTTACGCACAGAACAGTAGAGAAGTCAATTCTGCCAGACGTAACAGACCATGAGCCAACTCTGAAAGACCCGACAGTAGAAAATTCGACAAAAGAGGAAGCAGCTTTTCAAAGTGTTACATTGTTGAAGGTAGCTGTGCAAGACGTAGGAGTAGAGGGGTCGACTTTGCAAGATTCTACGGTACAAGAATTGGAAGTGCCTGCAGTGGACACGGCTATTACAAGGACCGCTGTAGAGGAGGAAGCTACAGAGAACCCTGCTTTGGAGAAGCCAGTTTTAGAGGTGACAGCTGTACAGGCTGCAGTGGAGGAGCTAGGATTAGAGGAAACGACTGTAAATATGGTGTTGGAGGGGCCAACGGAAGTAGGTGAGACTCAAGACAGGCTAGCAGTAGAAGAAGCTATAGTAGGGGAGATGACTGTGGATCAGGTGACAGTAGAAAAGGTCGCTAAGGACGTTTCAGCAGTAAAGGAGGCAGGTATTGAGCAAACAACGGAAGACGAGGCTGTGGACGTTCCAGCAGTGGTTCTAGCAATAAAGGAAGCGGCCGTGAATGTCCCATTAGTAGATGAGGCGACTAGTGATGATCCAGTAGTAGAGGGGGTGGCTGCAGCTGTTCCAGTAGCAGGGGAGGCGACTTTGGGCCCTCAAGTAGTAAATGTGGTGGCTGTGGAGCAGCCAGCAGTAGAAGAGGAAGCTATGGACATTCCAGTAGAAGAGGTGACAGCTTTTGATGTTGAAGTAGTAGCGGATCCGTCTGCAGACGCGGCAGTAGCAGAGGCAGCAGTCGTCGACATATCAGTGATAGAGGTAGTGACAATGAATGTTGCTGTAGTAAAGGCGGCAGATGTGGACATTCCAGAAGTTGTGGAAACGGCTGTTGACATTCCAGTAAAAGAGGTGGCAGCTGATACTGTTACAGTAGAAGAAGCAGCGGATTTGCACCTGCCTACATTAGAGGAAGCAGATGTGGAAATTCCAGTAGTAGGGGAGGTGCCTGTTGATGAGCCAATGGTGCAAGATATGATGGTAAAGGATCCAACAGTTGAGCAGGCACCTGTAGATGTACCAGTACGGGAGGAAGTATATGTCGAAGTAACAGCCAGAGAGGAGGTGGTTGTAGATATACTAGCAGGAGAGGAGGTGGCTGTTGATGTACCTGCCAATCAGGAGGTGGCTGTCGACATATCAGCAGGAGAGGAGGTGGCTGTCGATGTACCAGAGGTAGAAGATGTGTCTGTGGATATACCAGCTGATGAGGAGGTGGCTGTCAACATACCGGCCGGAGAGGTGACTGTCGACATACTCGCCGATGTGGAGGTGGCTTTGGAGATACCAGCTGATGAGGAGGTGGCTGTCGACATACCGGCCAGAGTGGTGGTTGCTCTAGCCGTACCAGCCCAAGAGGAAGTGGCTGTGAGTGTACCAGCAGTAGAAGAGGTGGCTGTTGAATTACCAACAGGAGAAGAGTTACCTGTGGACTTGCCAGCAGTAGAAGAGGCATCTGTTGAGATACCAACAGGAGAGGAGACAGCTGTGGACGTACCAGCAGTAGAGGAGACAGCTGTGGACGTACCAGCAGTAGAGGAGAGCACTGTGGACGTACCAGCAGGAGAGGAGAGTGCTGTGGATGTACCAATAATAGAGGAGACAGCTGTGGACGTATCAGCAGGAGAGGAAACAGCTGTGGACGCACCAGCAGTAGAGGAGGCAGCGGTGGACGCACCAGCAGTAGAGGAGACAGCTGTGGACGCACCAGCAGGAGAGGAGACAGCTGTGGACACACCAGCAGGAAAGGAGACAGCTGTGGACGTACCAGCAGGAGAGGAGACAGCTGTGGACGCACCAGCGGGAGAGAAGACAGCTGTGGACGCACCAGCGGGAGAGGAGACAGCTGTGGACGCACCAGCGGGAGAGGAGACAGCTGTGGACGCACCAGCGGGAGAGGAGACAGCTGTGGACACATCAGCAGGAGAGGAGACAGCTGTGGACACACCAGAAGGAGAGGAGACAGCTGTGGACGTACCAGCAGGAGAGGAGAGCACTGTGGACGTACCAGCAGGAGAGGAGAGCGCTGTGGATGTACCAACAATAGAGGAGACAGCTGTGGACGTATCAGCAGGAGAGGAGAGCGCTGTGGACGTACCAGCAGGAGAGGAGACGGCTGTGGACGTACCGGCAGGAGAGGAGACAGCTGTGGACGTACCAGCAGTAGAGGAGACAGCTGTGGACGCACCAGCAGGAGAGGAGACAGCTGTGGATGTATCAGCAGGAGAGGAGACAGCTGTGGACGTATCAGCAGGAGAGGAGACAGCTGTGGATGCACCAGCAGGAGAGGAGATGGCTCTGGATGAACCAACAGTAGAGCAGGCGGCTCTGGATGAACCAACAGTAGTGGAGGCTGTGGACATACAAACAGTAGAGGAGTTGGCTCTGGATGTTCCAACAGTAGAGGAGACAACTGTGGCGTTACCAACAGTAGAGGAGGTGGCTCTGGGCACACCCACAGTAGAGGAGACAACTGTGGCGTTACCGGCAGGAGAGGAGGTAGCTCTGGAGGTACCAACAGTAGATAAGGCCGCTCTGGACGCACCAACAGTAGAGGAGGCAGCTCTAAAGGTACCAACAGTAGAGGAGACAACTGTGGCGTTACCATCAGTAGAGAAGGCGGCTCTGGATGCACAAACAGTAGAGGAGGCAGCTCTAAAGGTACCAACAGTAGAGGAGACAACTGTGGCTTTACCAACAGTAGAGGAGGTGGCTCTGGACGCACCAACAGTAGAGGAGGCAGCTCTGGACGAACCAGCAGAAACAGAGGTGACTCTGGACGTACGAAAGCTAGAGGAGGCAGCTCTGGACGAACTAGCAGGAGAGGAGGTGGCTGTGGACGTACAAGGAGTTGACGAATCAGCAGTTGAGGTCCAGACAATACAGGGGGTAGGAGATGTGCTGACGGTGGAAGTTATGACAGAGCCAGACCTTGCAGCAAAAGAGACGGCGACAGAGCAATCAGTGGAACATGAGGTTCAAAAAGTCTCTTCAGTGGATGAGGGTTTAATGGAGGATTCAACAATAGTGGAAGAAGGAGCACAGAAGTCGGCAATGCTAGGGCCAGCAGTGGAGGAAGTATTGACGGAGGATGTAGTGACTGAATCTTCAGTGATGGATGTCATAGACAGCAAGGAAAATCCCCCAGGAGACTTTGAACTCGCACAGCAGGGAAAGATGGCAGAAGGTACCGGTTCATTAAAATCAAAAGAAAGTGAATCGTCAAAGCTAGAAACAGATATTCAAGAAGTTCCCCAAAACGGAAAGCCAATGGAAACGTCTACTGATGACGGTCATCAGGATGCAGCACATTTTCCCAGTCCTGTGAAAACCTACGATTTGCAAGAGAAAGATATCTCTGAATGCGAAGAAGAAGAAAGATCAGTTGAAGAAGATAGTGCCGTCCTAAACAAGAAAGTTACAGAAGTGAGCATGACTAGTGCTAGTGAAGGGTGCACAGAATCAACTGAGGTACAAGTGACGGCTGGAAGCATTCCTGGAACCCGCATGGCAGAAGAAGTGCAGTCGGTGGTTAATCTTGCTGAGAAAGACGATGATGCAATTTCAGTTACCAAAGAAACTGATCAGGTATCTGATTTTGAAGGACCTCTACACCTCAGCGTTGAAGAGAGCTCTTTTGACGACGAAACCTCTTCAGTAATGGCCTTGTCAGGAAATGAACGACCGAAACAGTCTACGGCAGGAGACCTCTCAGTGAGGAATATCTCGGATGTCCCTGAAGAAAAACGTAAATCGGAAGACCCTACCTGTGCGGCAGAAGAAGCGCTAGATGGGGCCAGACCCATTACAGAAGCTAACAAGGTGACGTACTCGCAGGAACTGAGAAACCCAAGAGATGAAGACCCAGTAACCTGTAAACCCCCACAGCCTGAGGCCCAGGTAACCACAACCCACGACCTATCTTTTCATGACGATCACACTCCTTCAGTAGACCCCGATCAAACCCACCAGAAACCTTCCGATTCGTGCGAAAAAATTGTGCAAATTAGTGGTGAAACGGAAGACGCGACCAAGGAACACTCTTCTGTATCTAAACTTGAGGAAGATGTCTCTGATGCGAAAGCACCAGCCTGCAAAGATACCCCGGCTTTTGCTGAAAATGAAATGACAGTCTATCACGCTCCTTCTAGAGAAAATATGTTTTCGACAGTGACTAATTCATGCGAGGTTACGCACGGAGTGAGGCCTGTTGATTCAGAGGAGGGTTCATGTCTGAGGACAGAAGACACTGCTGCTGGATGTCTGAGCGGTAAAGCTCCAGAAGAGGAGCCCCAAATCACGACAGACAGGGATATTGAAGACTTCAATCTCATCGCAGACTTAACTTCATCAAGTGACGTCATTACAAAAAACGAGGGTACGAAACAACCAGCGACCATTGGCGACAGTGATCCCTCTACGACACCTGAACAAGAACCCCTGAAACCTGAAGGCGATTGTGTGGAAAATGAAGTAGATAATTCACAACAGGAGACCTCTGTTGGGGATCTACCAACTGAAGGGACAACCACTGAAGGCCAAATATCAACGTGTGAAAAGGTCGAACAATTTCAAGAATTAATACGTGAAAACGAAAAGGAGCCAGAACAGAAAATGATGCACTCGCCAGCCACAGAACAACAATCTCTTAGTGAAGGAGATTCACACCAAGAAAGAAATATGCCTGCTGTATATGCTGAGTGCGAGGAAAGTGAAGATTTATGCGATAAAATTCCGAACCCAACAGATAGTACTGATGAAGCAATGGATTCAATTCACGAGCCAGATTCCCTTTGTACTCCAGGTCCACCCGGAGGTACAGAGGCTGCTGCTGAGATGCACGTGGATTTACCCGAGGCTGTAGAAGCTGTAGAGGAACCTACACTTGTCAATGAAGATGCCCCAGAATACTTGCAGATTGAGGTTACTGCTCCCAGTGAACGTACAGAAAGAGGTCATCAGGAAGAGGCCGACCTTTCAGTCCAGAGTGACCTTGTAACTACACAAGCAAGGGAGGAGCTCCTGTCTCAAAAGACCAAAGAACCAACAAAATCTCAACTCTTTCTTCAGATGAAGGACACCATAGCAGATATTCAACGACAACTTTCTCTCATGACAGAGGGAGGCTCCGCTTTTAAAGTGAAAAAAGATGACAGAGCTTCCACTGACAATCCAAACCCTTCAGCATTCAGCCCAGCTTCAGAAGAATGCAAAGATGATCCCTATAATGAACCAGAAGTCAAACAGACTGAGAAACGTCCAGTGCAGTGTACCGTCAATAATGAGGACTCTACGGCTCAAAAAGTGATTGTTGAAGACAATGATGTAGAGCAAATGGATTTGAAACAAGAGACCGAACATACAAGTATCAGCATCCCTGCTTACGAAGGCGCTACAGATGACGAACAACTCTCTAGACCTGAGGGTGTCGTCGAAGTATCACATCTCCACGTGGGGAAGTCTGTATCAAGTCAATTCTCATCATCAGGTAATGAAGCCGATCCACCATTAGAATCGTATGAAAGCGATACACTAATTCCCTCCACAGAAGATGATCAGGATTCAAATGTAGGGGAGAAAGAAATGTCGAACGGCAACCAAGATGAAGAAACTCCCGGACCTCTGGACCCCTCTGAAAGTGATATGTTGTCAGAAGCCGTCCAAGCGTCACCAGATTCAGAGGTCAAACCACCATCACCTCTGATCGCGGAAGGAAAGGATAACGTTGAAGACCATATGAAAGTGGTAGAACATATGCATCAAGACATTGCTTGTGAAGAGGTTGCTTTGGTCATGGAAGTGGAGTCTTCAAAAGAGTGTAAAACACCTCAAGTTCCCGGCAATACAACTGTGGAGGAAAAGGACAAAAGTTCACCTTTTGATGAGGCAGACGAGGATTCGACGGAAAAGTATCCCGCGACTGGTATTCAGACTTTGAAGGTTCTTTTAAAAGCAGCCGAAGAAAGCAGTGAGGGTAGCATAGCTCTCACAATAGGAAATACTGTTGAAGGCGAAGCCACCTTTAACTCTGATCAGGTCGAGGAAGAACTGAATTTTGCTGAAAATTCAGACGGAGGTATTAGAAGAGAGGAAACGCAGACCCAGGGCAAGGTGGCCGATAGAGGCCCTCAGGAAACTCAAGGTGCTCATGACGACCATGTTTGTACCGCAGAAACTATCACAAGCCAAGCTGAAGTGGAGACTGTTGACGCACAGACACCTACATTGAAGGAAACTTTACTGTGTGAAGAGGCTATTTCAACAGGCGAGGGCCTACAAAGAGACTTTTCCATCGAAGTAAAAGACACGCAGCAAGAAGTAGTTGTTTCCGACCAGATTGAAGAAACTAATTCGTCCCATGAAAAGGAAGAGGAAAAACGAGCACTCGAGGGTCAATCTAACGAAGATAACGATCAGGCGACAGAACAACAGACTCAGGGAGCAGAAAATGTTTACGATGAACTTCATCCAGGTGAATCGGGGGATGACGGATCAGTATCTTCTGAAGAGGATGCAGCCCCAGTCACCCGAGCCCCAGCAGAGAATGGACGTGAGGTGAAGTGTACCAAAGAAATAGACTCCCTGTCAGCAGCAGCTGGTGACAAGGCCACCGTTCACCCGGAGACACACGAGACAGTGGAGGCTATCCCAGAAGTGATTACCGGGACAGAAGTTGTAGTGCCCCGGGACGTAGAACCTGTTGACCTTAACAAAACTAACCCAGGCTCAGAAGTCGGAAACGTCTCTGATATCAAAGATGCAGTGGATGTCGCCTTAATACCGTTAGCTGAGAAAAGTCTGAACACGGTTCCTGCTCACCCAGACGATATCCCCATGGGTCGTACAACAGATGTTCAGCTTGACGTCGGGTCTGCTTCAGAATCAATCAATACAGCAGATCTCCCTGGTGAAACAGAACCGTTGACCGTTTCTAGCCCCGTCCGCGGTGAAGCTGTTGTAGCTGAGGTCCATTGTGGATCTTTAGACCGCCAACGGCCAACATCAACCAGTGAGGATGATGCTACAACAACCTACATGGGAGAAACAACACAACAGCATCTCAAACCACGATCAGAAGATGTTCCGCTTGCTTCCCCCATAACAGCGGTTGAAGAGGCAGTCCAGGTGGAACAGACCCGGGAGGAAAGAGAGAATGACGACTCGAGTAATTCTGAGCATGCGATCCCTCCACCAAGTGACGCCCCTGTCTCTGAATTCGAAACCAGAAAGATGGAAGACACGGCTGAGTTACAGGAATCTATTGGGGAAGACGTGTTTGAGGCCTGTGTAAAGACTATTGAGAGTCAAGCTGACTCTCCTCACGTTCTGAAGGGACTGATGTGGAAACTTGACTCGCAGAATATTGAGGGCTCGAGTCCTGAGAAGCGTCGGGTTGAGACTGAGGTAACTGAAGTAGTGGAGGAAGGAAACGGGAAATTGTCCTCAGCTCCTTCAGTGAAAGAAGTTGGTGAAGAAAAAAGTGATCCATCTCAAACCAAGACTTCAAATGTTGAACCAAAGAATGCGCCACTAAATGCAGAAGTTCCGGAAAACGTAGCGAAGCCAGTAGGTAACTCAGATGACGATGCAGACTCAGATACGGAGGAGCAAAATCAAACGTCCTCAAAAGATTCATCACAAGAAGTTGATGCCAGCTATTTTTTAGTGAATAAAGGGGCAGTTACAGTGTCGAAAGGGGAAAGTCTCCCTGAGGAAACCAATACTACACTGCTGACAAAACCAAGCGAGAAGGACCCTGACGACAAGTGCTGCCCCAGGCCCGCTGAGTCTACCACATGTACTCCTGTACCCCCAGAGGTCGGCGACCAATCCGCTTTAGTCGTCAATGAAACTTCTGACTATGGAGTAAATGCAGAAGCTTTAACCAAGTCGTCTGAAATTCCAACGGTTTCTGAAGGGAGAGACGTGAACCTTTCCCCGGAAACATCCGCACCTCTTGGAACTGTTGTGGATTCTGTGAGTGAGGATCAAGCACAGGAGGCTTCACCAAGTAATGAAGTAAAAGTCACTGAGAGTGAGTCGGTAAAAGACGCCCCACCTTCGCCTCCGACAGTTGATCATCCCAGTGAGCAAACAGAGGTTCAAACTAACTCACCAAGGCCAACTGCAGAAGAGCCCGCTTTTGAGGTTGTCAAATGTCACAAAGATGATGATAAAAGATCCGAAGTTAAATCCACCTATCAAGAAAACACCTCCGGTGAAACGAATCTTATCACTAAACCTGAAAATGAACCGGCTTGTGCACAGGAGAAAGAATTGAAAGGGAAAGTAACAACCAAGGTAGCAAGCAAGAAGCGGCTAGTCGATGAAGTAGACGAGGACAGTTCAGACGATGACAATCCCACCGTTGACAGTTCCGGCAAAAGACAACGTTACCACAGCTCGTCGTCGGTTGAATACCCAATACTGAAGGAGGATGGGACAACTTCAGACTGTCATGACCTTACGTCCGATAATGAGGGAGAACCTGAAGCGGTCAATGCTATGGAACTACAAGCACCAGAACATGCTGTGCCACAATCGCTTACCCATGACCTACAGTCAGACCAGTCTAAGGAAACATCCGAAGTGGTGGCACACGATGACAACCCTATTACAGTGGCCCCCAGCCAACATGCCGAGGACCCAACTACTGAGGGTGAAACAGTGGCCTGTAGAGACGACAACAAGATTCCTTCCGAGCCCCCCACAAGCCCGCTGGGTGTGATGAAATCTGGAAATAATGCATCCACAAGCTCAGAGTTTACACCAAAAGCTTCTCCTTTAAGCCATGACGATACGACTTCTGTAGAGAGGGAAGATGGGCATAAAATGGAGCAACTGCCCAATGTTGAATCTACCTTAGACTTACCCCAAAACAATGCGTCTGCAGATAAAACGCCAACAGATTCTAAACCAAGTAACCTGACTGATGTGGAGGGTGACATTCAAGATATCTCGATGCCAACATCCCAGGATGTATCGACACTTAAAGATCAACAGTCAAGTGACCAGAACACAATGAATGTGGAGGGTGAAGATCAAGATATCTCGATGCCAACATCCCAGGATGTATCGACACTTAAAGATCAACAGTCAAGTGACCAGAACACAATGAATGTGGAGGGTGAAGATCAAGATATCTCGATGCCAACATCCCAGGATGTATCGACACTTAAAGATCAACAGTCAAGTGACCAGAACACAATGAATGTGGAGGGTGAAGGTCAAGATATCTCAATGCCAACATCCCAGGATGTATTGATACGTAAAGACACACAGCCAAGTGACCAGAAAACGACAGATGCGGAGGGTGACGATCAAGATATCTCGGTACCAACGTCCCAGAATGGATCGTCACTTAAAGACCAGCAGCCAAGTGATCAAGAGACGACCGATGTAGAGTGTGGGGATTCAGATACCTTTATGCATGTGGGTTCTTCAACTGGCTCAGAATTACTTAGCAGCACCCAAGAAGAATTACCCAGTGCGGACAGCCAGGCCATATCAACCGAAGGTTCCGGTGGTGAAGACAACGGGAATGACTACGAGACAGATTCGGATGGAGACGTTACAGAAACGTTCTCAGTGTGTGAAAGTGACGAAGATGAATCAAAGAATGAAACTTTGACTTACAAGGAGCCCACGGAAGGAGAACACGAGGCAGAATCAGACGACGAAGAGGAGAGACGAGCAGCGCATGACGTGGACCAATCCTCCCTGTTTTCTACCGATGTATCTGATATTGACTTATCTCAAAAGACCCCAGACGATGAACCTGTCCGTGCTCTCGAGACCACTGACGAAGATACAAATTCAGGGAAAGTTGAGAAGCTGTCCGTTTCTGAAATCGAGAGAATCTTTCTTCCGGAAAGGAGAGAAAAGCGCCCTCTATCCTTTGAGGAATCTGGTTCGGAATCTGCATGGCAGGACGCTACCAACAACTTGAAGAAGGCCGAGAACTTCAGCCCGCATGAGTACCCAACAAGTCGTCCTTCTAAAGAAGTGGATGTCATCGATACAGCCTCTGGCGACCACCTGTACGTTTTACCATCACAAAATGTAGTCAGAAACGTTAGTGACAGCATTAGCCAAGAGACAATGGCGACACCTAGTTTGGAAAGCCCCGCCCTTAGATTATCGGGAAAAGAACAAGAAGTATATGTAGAACCATCTGCATCATCGGAGAAAAGTGACCACGTCCCATCACAAGAAGCGCCGAAAAAGGACAACACCGAGACCGTTGTTGAAGAAAGTACCCAAGAGACGAATGAAGATCAGGTGCTGACGCTTACAGAGATAGATGTAGACCACTGTGCTCCCACAGATTTAACTTCTAAAGAAAAGAGTGACCTACAAAAGGAGAATTTGACGATCGAGGATGTAGCACCAATAGAAAAGAGCGAGTTAAACCCGACTGAAAGTAACGGCTCGTTCCCGCAGGTGGAGTTTGATGATAAAGAGAAAGAACAAGTTAGTTCGACCTATTGTGCACCAACTGAGCACTCAGAAAATGAAATGATGTATGCTCCAGCCACAGAAAATGTTGAACACCAGCTCTCTGAAGATGGAAAATCTGGGCATGAAAACGTTGAAATTGAATTAAACTTCACAGAGCCAACAGAGGAGAACGATCAAATTCCCAGCCAACCTTCAGAAGATGTAAGTGAGGAATTGGCTCAAGGAAGGTTCGAATCTTCACCGTCATTGGCGCAGAACGAAAAGATGGAAAATTGTGAAAAGGAAGAGATGTTGTGTGTTAGGAACCCGTCTGTTCCAGGAAGCACCTCTGAAAACGCCAACCACCAGACAGTTCAGTCCCTGTGTACAGATTGTGAACAGACAGATAGCGACAATGTAGAGCTCCCCAAGGGGTCAGTATCAACCGCTGCTTCAAAGTCAGGAGGACCTCCCGAGTGTTCAACTACGCAAGAAAACGATCAAGTATCACTACACAGATCCATCAATGAACCTGTCGAGGACCAAGAGAAGAAGAGTTCTTCACAACCTAGTGTAGAGGACGGTCAGTTTAGTGATACCGAGTCAGATGAAGAAGGTACCTATCCAGCCGCGCTAGGTTCTAGTCAGCCGATGATACCTGGCCAAAGTGCAAGATCTCAGACTTTGGGCGTGCCAGGCTGTAGTCCCTCGCCGGGCTGGTCGTCCTCCTTACAGCCGAGGCGGCTGACGACAAGTCCTCTTACCGATGGTCGCCGGATGCCGAGGGGTGCAACAAAGGCCCCTTCCCCAATGTCACCACGTACGTTATACCCACGGTTCTCCCCTATTCAGAGAACGAGGCCCACAGAGATATCGGAACCTGCAAGAAACACTAAGGTGACTCGTGATAGTGCCATGGGTACGACCTCCACTCAGGGGTCCAACGTAAGTCGTAGTCATCCTAAAACTTCAGTTCGTGATTGTTTAAAAGAGATGAAAGCAGTGGTACAGGAATCTGCCCAAGTAGAGCCCGGACCCAGGACACAGACGACGACCACAGATGAACCTGAGGCACAGAATGCGACCACAACTGAACCAGAGGCACAGAATGCGACCACAACTGAACCAGAGGCACAGAATGCGACCACAACTGAACCAGAGGCACAGAATGCGACCACAACTGAACCTGAGGCACAGATTGCGACCATAGCTAAACCTGAGGCACAGATTGCGACCATAGCTAAACCTGAGGCACAAGCTGCGACCACAACTGAACCTGAGGCACAGGCTGCAACCGCAACTGAACCTGTGGCACAGACTGCGACCACAGCTGAACCAGAGGCATGGCCTGATACCACTTTAATTGAACCTGAAGCTCAGAGTGCAACCCAAGATGAACAAACAATGCATAGCATGTCCTCAGTTGAATCCGAAGTGCATAGCAAGACCAACACTGAACCTGAGGTGCAGATCAAGACCCAAATATCCACCGAAGTGCAGAGTGCAACCTTAACTGAAAAAGAAATGCATGGAGCGACCACGAGTGAACTTGAAGTGCAGAGTGCGACCCAAAATCAACCTGATGTTCACAATTCTAGAGAGTTCCCACAGCCTAGGCAGGCATCTACCCCTGTTAAGTCCAGCGGAACACCTCCAGGTTGGACTGAACTCTCAGCCCAGGTCCATGTTGAAAGCTCAGTCTGTCAGGTGGAGGAGTTAGAGAGACCGCAGCCGGAGTCAGCCGACTGTCAGCTTCCAGTTGTTGAGGTTGAACAGGACGTTAGGTCCCCTTCCCGTCCAGGGATGTCCGATAACGTGGTGGACAAAGGAGACCCAGGGCCAAGAGACGACAGAAGCGACGCGCTAGCCTCTAAAGGTTCAACTTGTCAAGAAGAGGTCCAGTGTCATTTCGAACAGAACAGTCCTGAGATAATCTCTATTTCTGCTGTTGGTGAGGTCGTGTGTGACGATGCACCTGACATTTATCATGTCCCAAGTGTTGAAGGTGCAGATGTCCCCCTACCCAAGGATGTAGAAACAGAAGGCCCAGTGGATGAGTATGAAGACCCTCAGAAGAGAGTTCACCCCAGAAACGACCATAGAATCGTTGTTGTTGGTGAAGCAGCATCTAACGTGGGGACAACCGACCAATACCCTCATCTAGTTTTTGAATATGCAGCGCCCGTCACCAATGATACAACTGGCACAGGGGACAAAATGCCGCAGGCCATAGAAGGCCTTTCTGAACCAACTGTGAGTCAAAGTCCTGATATTGACAATAGTGGCAGAGCCTCTTTCTCTGTGGTAGAAACTAACGCGAGGGAAGGAAAATGTCTTCTTCAGCCCCAGTCTGAACAGGTAGAAGTGCGAACAGTAGAATGTGGGGGGTTCACCGTCAAATTAATAACCCCACGTCGTCAGGATCCAACCGTCCACGAAATACCGATGCCGGTTGTAGAAGATGTAATATGTCTAGATGAGGAGCACCAGGTCCTTGAGGGACCTGACCCTGCTCTAACTGGCCCTCAATCCCCCACTGCTGAGGATGTAGGTGACGAGCAACCGTCGATTATTCTGGTGTCGAATAGCCCCGAAAGGGAGAAAAACATTCCCCATCCAAAAGATGTTAGAGCCCATGAGTCTGTTGGCAAGGCCACAACCAGTAAAACGGACCGGGTCCAGCAGATCATGGAGATCGTACCCATCGTCTCCGTAGCTGACCACAGTTCGGCCGCAACCCCGCTGCTGCTAGACGCCCTGGACCGCGCCTCGGCTGACCTGTCCCTGGGTAAGTTGACTTTAACCTATACCTGTAACATTAATAGACATGTTATCATGAGCCCAACTTTAAAGTCGGCTTAATATACCACAAACTCCCACAACGAGGTGGTTGGTTTTATAGGTTGGAGATTTTATTTTAGTTGTATCTTACATGTTTCTTCCTTGAGTTTCTTATCTTTTACAGGATTTTAAAAGTTCACAAGTTTGTCCGTATTTTGAAAAAGAAATACATGTATATTACTTGGAATAATAATACCTCAAGTGTACCAATCTTGGAAAGGGCTACTGTTTTTCGACGACTGCTATTTTCGAAATACCGTGTAAAGATGTTTTTAGAAGAGGTCTCTTACTGATTTAACTGATTGAACCCCGAAGAATTCCTTCTGCGGCCAAAACATGTCCATTTAATTTCAGTAGAGCTCAAATCTTCACCTTAGTCACTCTTTGAGTAGGGTTTTGGTAGTTACAACACCTCTTTTGAATAACATATGTTCACGGTCGTGGGTCATTTTTTCCTCGATATTTTAATCTGTAGTCTAATATTGGCATAGACAAGCATGGGGAAACATTGGGGAAACAAGCTAGACCCCTCCACCACTGATAAGCTGCCAAAAACCCACTACCTCCATGTCCACTTTTTTACTTGAGATCCATTAGACTACGATCTCAAAATCGCAAGCAGAGGAAATTAGCATTTCAAATACAACATTTAACAGAACAGTAACCGACAAATCCATGAGAGGCCATAGAAATATTCCAAAATTTTTATTTTAAGTGTAAAAGATCATACGCATAAATTCAACACATTCCCAAGTAGATTCTAACTTGAAGAGGCTAGATCTACAAGTCGTTGCAACGATTAGCAGATTAGTTATATCTAATGCAATAATCGTTATTATATCGAAAGAGTAAAAAGTTGCATATAGACATTGACCACAATGTCATGTCGTAGGATGATAGTTCATTCTTGTTCAGTCTAGGATATGTGAATGTGATCAATGTATATACCGGTAATATATCTATGCAACTTGGTCTACATGAACTCTTTAGCAGCAAACCTGCTAGATCTACCTGAAGTATAATTCAGTAGAAGCAGATCCATTGTATATGATCATTGGGGGATAGTGTGTTTAGGCTTCATTGCGGCATACATATATTTTCGAAGTGGCGGGAACACTCAATCTCTCCAAGCGGATTATTCCGGACTGATTATCCATGTGGCCTCCTAGCGGGACACAGACGAACTACGAAACTGAAAATCTGTCCGCACGAGGGAATCAGCGTCGCACCAGCGGAATCAGAAATGGCGGCAGAGCGCGAACTACGAGTTGTTCTCGATCGCCTAAATGAGCAGAATGGCCCTGCTTCGTTTCAGTGGCAATGCCTTTAAGTTTTAACATGTTCTCAGGATCACCTGGAACCTATTTCGACGTAGATTAACGATATTTCGGATCCTAAAATGAGTGGATATTGCACAGTTGCGATCAGGCGAGGAGCCAACTGCGGCCGAGGCTTTGAGTTCGATCATCGATGGCGATGCGACGGTGCCGATGGATCATGATGTAGAGGCCTGAGCTGGAAAACAAGTTAGATTAGCGAAACTCGAGGAACATTGCAACGATTTATATTGAGTAAAAGTTTGTTAGTATGGAAAAAGATTGTTCACGATGCATAATCAGCGACCTGCCCCGGCCGTTGGTGGCCCTTTTGGAGGACCAGTGCCAGTCGGGCGAGCCGCTAACGTGGAGTGCCCGGAGCTCGGTGACGGGCACCTCGGTGAGCCTGGAGTGGAGGCACCCCTCCCCCTCCACGGCCCAGGGCTCACAGGCTTGTGTCCCGGGCCCCTCCTTCGGCCTACCATCACCCGTCATAGCCATCATTGAGGACCAGATGCAGGCAGCCGGGAGAGAAAGGCTCAGCTGGACCACGAACTGTAGCGGCCAGGGCGTGTGCCTGTCTTTGACTTGGTCTTGTTGGGAGGCGGAGGGGAACGTGGGAGAGGGGCCCGCATCTTCTCAGTCTGCTTTATCCGCTAGAAATGCCATGGCCAGTCCCACAGTGACGACGTCCACAAGCCAAGTTACTGCTACGGTGACCAATACTGGAGATCGAGATCTATGTGAACTTAACGTAGGTCAGAGAGTAACTCCTGCGCCTGATGTAGGGTTGGGAATGGACATTGTCATTGGCCTAGAACTAGAAGATTTCCGTCTGAGTGACCAAAGACTAGGTTGGTTTTCGCCAAAGTATATCACGTGACGGTATAAAATTTGTTGAATATCGGGCGTCCGCGTGTCTTAACTCGGGGGTATCCCCCCAACGATGGAGATGCCATTTTTGATGCCTTGCGCTATACAAAGATATCATGATATAAATGTAGTGTAAGCAAAGGCATCAAAGGAGGCATACCAGATTTGAATTGTTCTTTTGTTGTTGTGCACTGGGGTATGTAATTGGGCTATTAGCACCTCCCCACCTCCCCCTGCCCCCTCTGCCCTCAGGTATTCACCTCTGATTGGCCCCCTCCCAACCCAGTAGTGGTCAGTGGTCAGTGCAGCTATACACTCATTGGTCAGTGTGATTGACCAATAGTTGGTTTCCCTCCTATACCACCGTCCGTGCGCTCAGTCAGCCGTGGCGCCTGTGGAGGGAGAGGGGGAGGGGAGGGGAGGGGTCCGGCATTAGGCCTGACCCGACATTGTCTATTTTTAGCCCCACGTGCGCCTCAGTAGCGAGGTCGAGTACAAGCCGCTACAAGCCCTCGCCGCTGTCCCCATACACACAGTATGGGGTCAAGGGGGCACACAGCCCACAAATACTGGTAATGAAAAAATACTTATATGGGGCCGGGGGAGGGTCCAGTCCCCTATTCATTGCTATAGTAAAAGCATGACGAAGGGGGGGGACAAAAATGGTCAAAAATAGCATGACATCATTTGTGGACGGCCCCTATGGTTGGATTCATCAAAATCAACCAAATAGTTGTGCAAATTTTCCTAGTACACTTGCAGATGTTCTGAATGCTCCCACCACATGCCCTATCCATTTTATCATAATCAAGCAGAATCAAAATAGTACATTTGATGATAGACCTGTGGATCCAAGTAGTACATTTTCTTTTGTGTGTATACATGTGAAAATCAAAAGTTTTTGTAGTATGAAATTCTTCCCAAATATTACTAATGTTACAAATATTACTATTACATTAAAATTGTCTTCTAATAGATATTAGAACGTATTATATACAAAAATACGTATTTTCTTGACCTTCACCAATCTCAATGAAAACTTTATGGTCGTCAACCTCGCCGGGTCCCGGGACTGACCACGGGAGGGTTAGGAGTACAGGCTATAATTAGAACCACCTATCACGTGTCCGGCCCCCCGATGACGCAGCGCTTCTTGTTGGTCCAGCCTGGGGAGTTGGGGAGGGGAGGGAGGGGCTTGGGGTTAGTAGAGTGGACGGGCTGGATCACGGCAGTGGGGAGGTACGGGAGTGGTGGAATGAACCGCTGGTGCTGTGAGAAGGTCATCACAGAATGTGACCTGCCAGTTTCAGGCCCTGTGAACGTCCACACTGCTCCTCCTATGGTATTTTGGTTGAAATTTTCATATAAAGAGCAGAATTGTGAAGTACTTTCATTAATGAATTTATTAACAGATGTGTCAGTGACACTCCTGGTAAGTTAGTACTTGGAAATATCACATTCATTTATATCATTTTGTGGATTATAGTAGTTTGTGTTGACATCACGGGTGGACTGCAAACATGGCCACTTTCCCACCTTTAGGTGTATATAGGTAAACAGACCAATGGTCTTACTCGACTGTGAGTGGGGTACACAGGCACCACAGTCATTGTTTACCTCTCAAATTCCGCAAGGCGTCTTCGGCCGGCATCTTCAGCCGGCCGAAAATCTTCAGATTTCTAGTTCCTACGGTTGTAGGACATTTCTTTCCGGTATCTGGAGAACTCGGTCCGCTAGAGAACTCGGTCCGCTAGAGAACTCGGTCCACTTGTAAAGTCTTGTTTTTGGGCAAATATTTACCAAAAAGAATTGTGCAATAGGGACGAGTTAGCCGTTTAGGTATGAATCTAGAGATCTATTAGAAGAGAGGGATATATATTTAGTTTGCTTCCCATTACAAAGACTGTTGGACCGAGTTCTCCAGCGGACCGAGTTCTCCTGGGCCGAGTTCTCCTTCGGACCGAGTTCTCCACTGGACCAGTATTCGGATTTCCTACTTTTTGGCGATTTTGGATAATAATAGTTGTTCCTTGAACTAATAAAAAATAAGCTAGAGAAGTGCTCATCATTAGCTTTTCCCTTCAGACATCCCGCCGTCAGACGGAGAGGTGGTACCAGACAGCCAGTTGTCGCCCGTCATCCCCATCACCTGCAGCATACCCAATAACTTGGCCGGTCCAAGTAGGGAGCCCTCCAACCCGCCCCCACCTGAGCCGCAGAGTCCCGCCCCCTCCCAGGCCCTGTTTGATGACGACAGTGATGACGGCCAATCGTCGTTTGCCATTCCACTGGACGCCTTGGCTTCTGATAGTGAATCCTCCGTGTTTCCGTCTACCTCCACACAGAAGGGTAAGCGCTCTATCACCATCATTTTTTATCACTCTCTGAGGTGTTTCAAAGGAATGGACTGTAATATGCTAGAAGTTAGAACTGTTTTTCAGTCGTGTATGGACGATGGCACCATGAATTACAAGGGCAAAAGTACTGATTGCACTGCCTTTCTTAACCAACTTTCTATGTTCAGATGTATTTAAAACTAAAAATGGTTGAATTCCTCCCAAAAAATTATGGGGGCAGTGGCATTGTTTTATGATGTTTTATATTCCTCCAAAATCGACGTTCTGAATTCCAGGGATTTCCAAGAAGCTGCCCGAGAAGGGAAGTACCAACAAAGACGGTTCTGATTCTGACTTTGAGACGCCAAGTATGAAGTTCCGATCTCCGCTGAAGAAAAGAACCCCTAAAAAGAAAAGGAACCAGAAGAAACGCCCCCTGCCAGGCTCTGGTGATGACGACGAAGATGAATGTGAATGCAGCCAGAGTAGTCAGGGTAAGTTATATATTTTTAGATGACGTAGTTACTGTATGCTGTGCATTCGTTCCTTCAGCACATTTTGCACGTCTTACTATTGAGAGGTATACATACCCCAAAACACGGTCTTTGTCAATATCAAGTGATACTAAGCAATCTTAGAAATATTCTTCTTTGCGCACAGGAGTTTAAGGAGGCACTACATGTATACTGTTGTTTGTTTTTTTAAAACAAAATTTGACTTTTAATGTAAACCGTTGGCGACCAAGGCTGATATTGTGTTTCTGAGCCTATATTCTAGCCTACGAATCCCGATATTTCAGAAACCACGAGAAGCCAGCGTCGTGCGTCAAGGTCCATCCTCGATCGTATCAGGTCCAAAAGATTGTGTAGGCGGGAAAACGTTGAACCGGAGGCACCCCCAGGAAGTCCTCTGAGTGATACTACGGTAGATGAGGCGATGGGGGTCGGCGGGGGTGTACAGGATAAACCCACCGGTCAGGAGGACAGGGCTGATGAATACGTGAAACGGTTAGAATTTATATGTCTCCAAATTTACCGAGGGAATGTTGTAAGAAGGGACGTTCATCACATTTTGTCCAATTCCCCAATATGAGAATAGAAAGGACCCAGGTTATTAATATCAGGTCGACCACTGGGCAGGAAAAATGGGAGAGAATGGCAAAAGAAATATTCCACCAGGGAAAACAAGTTGTCCCGGGATTTGGATTTTCTTGTTCTAAAAATGTAGGACTAAATATTTTGTTAAAAGATTTTATATTTTCATTCGTATTTGAACCAAAATTATGAAAAACGACACAGGCAGGTCTACGATTGGACAGGGAAAACCAGGGAATTTGAAAGTGAAATCTACGTTCCCACAGTTAGGCCTAAAAAGAAGAAGAAGAAAAATTGTGATTACCGGTAGTTCACCCGACGTAGCATAAATTTTCGGCCCTACCCTACCCAAAAAAAAAATTGAATTTTTTAATTATTTTATTTTCAAAATCCATAATTAACCAGAAAAGCATGGAACAAAAAATCGACCTACCTACCATAATGTTTTCAGCCTACATTACCTAAACATAAGAATTTTTTTTTTTTTTTTTTGTTAATTTTTATTTAGAGTTTGGGGATCGCCATAGACGTCATAGATAGACATCAATCAAGAAAATCAACTATACATACGGATTTTCAAAGAACAATTCTACCGATTTTTTAAGGGATTTTTTGCTTTGACTGTTTCTTATCATTGGCAATAGGAGATTCCATTCACTGGTAGTTCTATAAATAATACTACGATAACATCTTGTATTAGTTATTTTAGGTACAGATAGCAAAATACCTTCATGATGCCTTGTAGCAATATCCCTATCATCTACATAATTAGGATCTTGCACAAGTATATAACCATACATATTTATAAATGTATATATTTATATTTATAATATATTACTTAATAATATAATATACTTTTATGCCGATTCTTTTATTTTACTTTCAGAGCTGCTGCCATTGTAGAAAAAGCTCAGGGGATATTAAAGAGCAACTACAAGTTAACCTCCATGCGGCGAGTCAACGTCTGGCTGTGAGTGACTGATTAACGTAACACCAATGTAGGACGAACGACCACAAGTGTAGTGATTTCAGAAATAGTTTTGATAAGCTGAAGTTGCATGGCTGTGTATTTTGATTCCTATTATATTCGGAGTCATGTATGTTATGCACGTCTTTGCAGTCTTTCCTCTAAATGCTGAAAGTTAATGACGTCCAAAATTTGAGTTGATCACACATCCAACTAAATATTTCAGTAGGGGGACAATGCTTCCACTGTAAATCTCAATAACCTCTTTTATGTGTAATCTATTTTACTTCCATAGGAAAGAGGTTGACGAGTTGAAGAAGAGGACCAAACTTCCGGAGACAGTGATCGCAGTGGTCGGAGACACAGGTTCTGGGAAAAGTAGCCTGATGAACGCGCTGATCGGCCACGCCTCCATCCTGCCCACCTCAGGAATGCGCGCATGCACAGCGGTCGTAGTACAGGTTAAGGACAATCCTCACTCCCAGTACTACGAGGCTGAAATAGAATTCCTCGAAAAACAGGTATGTTGTCACTAAGTATGGAGGATTTTTCATTCTCCATTTATAACTTTACCAAGTTATATAGAATTTCATTCTTTAGAAGAAGAATAATGTGATTTAAACAGAAACTGAACTTGTGACATTTATGACTGCCCCCTTACAGGAGTGGTTGAGGGAGCTGGAGACGCTGCTCAAGGAGCTCCAGGGGGCGGACGGCCGGGTGCGGGCATGTCAGCCCGAGCCCAACTCGGACGTCATTGTGGCCTGGACCAAAGTTCGGGCAGTCTACGGCAGCTTCGCAGATGGTGTGACGCTCAACACACTGCCCAAAATGTCCCACGTCACTGGCTACCTCGGCAGGACCAAACTTGTCAAGGAGTCAAGTGTAAGTTATCCACAGTGGAATTGGCATTTGCTTTAATGTGCTTTAGGACTTACTCAATTTGATGGGACATGCAAATTGTGGTAATCGAAGATTGAAGTTATGGATAATGAACAAAGAAAGAATGAACAGTTTAATTCGAATGGTAAAATAAGTATCATTAAGCACGTAGCAGTACTAGACGGAATGTTATACTTTTGGACGGCAGTAGCGTATTCATAATTAAACAGATGCTGATGTTTACGGTCAATTTAGTGAACGAATTTAACTTCTGTGTAAATGAACATTTCTAGCCGGCAGCCTTCAGGAAGCGAGTGGACCACTACATAGAGTCAACCAGCGGTCGAGATGGTGGCCAGTTCTGGCCCATCGTGAAAAAGGTGTCGCTGAGGATACCCAACTGCTCCATCTGTAGCAGTGGGGCCACGCTAGTCGACCTCCCCGGCATCAGGGATTCCAACGCTGCCCGTGACAAAATAGCTAAAGAGGTAGGAAATCGCGATTTTAAGACTTGCATTAGACTAGTAAAGGGTATGCATTTGATAGCGAGAAAACCTGGAAAAATAAAGTGATCATGGAAGTTTAAAAATCGGAGCGGGGGGAGTACCTTAAGATTGATGTGAAGGTAGCATAACAAACTGAATCTTGCACTGAAGCTACATAACGACCATGATTCTTTCTCTAAAAACTGACTAAAATCAAATCCTGCCTCCTTTTCACAGTACCTGCAGAGGTGCACGGCTGTGTGGGTGGTGGCGAGCATTCACCGCGCGGTAGACGACAAGACGGCCAAGGAGCTGCTCGGTGAGCACTTCAAACGTCAACTGCTCATGGACGGGCAGTACGGCAGTGTCAGCTTCGTCTGTACCAAGACCGACATCCTCAGGTCGTCCGAACTCATCAGGTAACCCAACTCTTAGAAGGTAGTTGATAACTTGGTTAAGGTACTAAAGTGCGATCTTCATCCCTTCAACGTCAATGGTTCATCCGTGGTTGTCCCTAGCTATGTCTCTGGATGAAATTAAACATGAAAGAGGTATACCACAACTAAGAGGACGGAACTGAGAAGCCTTCAGTGAATGACTTACTTAAAACTTGAAAGCCCAAAGAAAAAAATGTTTTAATTGTCTAATGCAAGAGAAATAGCAACTACAAAACATTAATATTTTCGTGCCCCAGTTTTTCCATGCTGCTGAATTTATCATTAACAGGGGCCTTAGTGTAGATGACGAGGTGGCTCCATACGAGGAGGCGCTGGGAGAGCTCAGTGCGGAAGAGGCGGCACTGCGTGATGACCAGAGAGCTCGGAAGGAGGAGATCCAGCTACTGACTACACAAGCCGAGATCCTGAAAGAGGAGTGGAACGAGCTCCATACGGACCTGACTGACCTGACCCAGGCCGTACTGGACGAGGCCGAGGAAGAGGTAGGTAGAGGAGTAAGATTCTCTTCTTTTTAACTCTTCTTATAATTCGGAATGCTCCCCTTCACAAATTTCCGGACTTTCCATGTTCGTAGACTGGCATCTTTGACAGACAACAGTCACTAAGGTTACCCCTTGTTGACATCTGTATCACCCTGACCTGGATCCGAGCGTCCTAAGTTTAATGCGCTAACTGTTGATAGATTTAGTAAATTTTCAGAGATCACATTACTGAGATGATGAAAAAATCTACAGTAATTTTCATGATTATCTTGTACAGCAGGACATAGATGATGAAGTAGCGGCGGAGAGGGAAAAGATTAAGGAGATGATGACTCAGAAATCCGAGGAGAGAAAATCCATCAAAGCGAAGATTCAAGAACACAGCAATGAATTAGAGGCCAGCAAAGTTAAGGTATTCACTCATTTCTGTCAAAGCGCATATTTCACCCCAAATATCCTTAATCCCTCGTGCTACGTTTTCAACAAATTTGTTTCAAATATCA
This sequence comes from Lepidonotus clava, assembly GCA_936440205.1. Classification (NCBI taxonomy): domain Eukaryota; kingdom Metazoa; phylum Annelida; class Polychaeta; order Phyllodocida; family Polynoidae; genus Lepidonotus; species Lepidonotus clava. The sequence continues at coordinate 22,237,555 of OW387140.1, read as the reverse complement.
AAGGCAGTGTATGTAAAGCAGTAGTATTTTGATACCTTGTAACAGCCTTAGAAAGGGGTGCAGGGGTGGTGAAGTGGTTAGTGCGATCACCTCTCATGCAGGCGGGCCAGGTTTGGACGCTGCAAAGGTGGCTGGCTGCTTCACCTCTTTGCGTCCCCCGAGTGGCAACAACTGGGTTATCAAAGGTCCCTAGAGGACCACCAGCTGTTCTATGTATGGCCCTGTCTATGGGACCATGCACCTGCCTCGGTAAAAGTGTAGGGGTATGGTCTCTATCTTCTCAGATTCGTTCATTCCATAGATGCAATCATCAAAAATACCAGAATTGTCAAATCCTGTTCTTGTTGAGATATGACCTTAGATGTTGCATTAAAAACCCCAATAACCAACCAACCAACACAACATCTATGGCGTTAAAAACCCAACAACCAACCAACCAACCAACAGCCATGCATCATATTCTTGGCGTAACCAATGATATTGGATCGTGAAATAACGAAAGAATGTGTTTTACTTTTGTCCGCGGACATAAACATATAAAAATGAAGATGATATCATGACATCACTTAAAAAAATTTTCACTCATCATTTCACTGTAGATCCTGGACCTCGAGAAAAAGATATCAGCCAATCGGAAAGCAATTTCATCTATCTGTGCTCTAGCACGCAACGATTTTGCCAGAGTTGAAATAAAGCGTGACTTCAAAGCCGGGCTAAGGGTAAGTATTTGGTATTGGCATATACCTACCCAAATAGAGACGCCAGGGAAATTCATTTCGAATCTATTCGGGGTCCCTACGGCACAGGGAAAAGGGCAACAAATTCCCTGACAGGGCTTCTAAAATTCCAGATCCTCAAAATATTAGGGATTTGATTCCTTGTTCTTCGGCTGTCCAATTTCTTCTGTGTGCGAAGGCTTTTAAATTTGAAAAATCTGGTGAAAAAGACAGGGAAATCTCGGGGAAAAAAGGGAACTCGATAATTAAATTTTTAGTGGGGAACTACCATATGGAACTACCATATGACAAGGAATCTCAGCTGAAACAATTTGCTTAGGAAAGTGCTGTAGACAGTTTTAGAATTCCAAGTTACGTGCATTATAGATGTAATGTATCGCACTGTATCCTCTTAGGAGATGAAGCGGCGTGCAGGGGAATCTGAAGACACTTACGACGATGAGGACGAGTTTGAAAGTGACAGCGAAGACGAAGACATCCTCAAGACAACTGACAAACTCAAGGTCTTCTGTGTCAGCAGTACTGAGTACCTGAAACTGAAGAAACTACTACCCAGAAAAGACGGCCCTCCTCAGGTTAGATCAAATTCCGACATCTCTGTTTGTACCTGTTTTAATGCAGCTTTTACTCTATATTAAACACTGTCGAGTAAGACTTTTCTGTAAGTTGAAATTATTTTAATAAGTAATTCACAGGGTAATAAAAAGTGTGTTCAGCAACAATACAGATCTCAGTAACTATGCCCAGTGACACCTACAGACATCGATAAAAATGTTGTTTACCTTACAGCCGCTTGAGAGCTTCTGCATAAAGATTGCCGTGATCCACTGGTTAAACAAGTGTTTCTTTGCTGCAGGTGTTCCAAACTGTGGAGGAGACCGGTATCCCCGGTGTGGAGGAACATGTACACGTGATGACCCAGGTCCGTCGCCTCCAGGGCATAGACCAACTCATAAAACATGTCAACCAGTTCGTCCGAAACATCGAATCCTACCTCACAGACGAGGGCACCAAGGTTAGGGGAGAGGATAAGGCAGATCAACATTATCTTCAGCACTGTGCTTTTTCCACAATTTCTACATTTATTAAATTGTGTTTTTCAGAAACCTTTCCGACAAAACTAAGAAGGAAACAACACCGAAAAACATAACATTTCATTGTAAAAGTAAGATGTGAAGAAGACAGGTATTTTAATCAAAGCAGCACACAGTGTAACACAGACCTTAATGTCTATTTTGGTGATATGATTTTAGAATTCCATAACAAGAGGAACTGCTCAGGACATCGTTGAGGAGCTGATCGATGAACTAAAAACCAAGGAAATTAGTGGTATGCAAGAGGAGGCAATGCGTGAAATCAACGTAACGTTTGACTCGAGCCTTAAACGCAAAATCTACGAGGGTAAGGATCTGGCCATCAACCAAGCCGAGGCCACTGTCGCCAAGTGGGGCACTAAGGTAAGATAGACAGGGATCACGTGGTAATCCAAGGGGTTCAGTTATGGACTTGGTATATCTAGTCTTCTAACGATAGTACCTAACAGGGCTAGTTATATTCCTTTTTAATCCGTAATCGTGTAGCCTAAGGCAATTCATATGAAATGTTTTCACTGAGGCTGGTTTTCCCTATATTCGTTACGACTAGATAGTTTCACTGAGGCTCATTTTCCCAATATTCGTAATGACGTTTTAATGCAATCTACAAAGGGAGAATGGTCACCTTGACTGGTGCCTATTTCAGGTCAAAAAGGACAACCGCAGTGAGGGCGGTCTGCACTTCTCAACGTACAAAGCTGTGGTGCGTCGCTTTGGTGTCTTCAAGTCCCCTGTAGTGGGAAACATTGACTTCAACGAGGACCTCACCAGTCCAGTCTACACCAGTATCACCATAGTGTGGGACAAGGTCTTCAAGTAAGCTTATCTTTTTGCCGTTAGTCGTTAGGCATATACTATAGTTGTTCCAATTAGGTTTAGATATGATCTACATCAAATGTTTTAAAGTAGGCAGGGAAGACAGATCTCAACCACCCCAGAGGAATACATACATGCATTCCTTTTACAAGTTCGTGGAAGACAATAGTTGTCTGGTAGGTTTTTTCCAGAAACAAATAAGAAATCCTTGAGTTAGATTACATTATCAGGGTAATTTTTGTTGGGGTCGTAAATTGGTGGTGTAGACTATAGAGGTTTAAACAGGGTACCAACCACACAGGAAAAACAGGGAAAATGACCCAAAGAATTCCCTGAGAGGGAAAACACAGGGAATTTGCAAATTTTATCAAAACACAGGGAATTTCATTTACCAAAACACAGGGAAAACACAGTGAATTTCATTTGGCCAGATTCTGAAATTCCTGATTCTCAAAGTAGTAAGGATTTGACTTCTTGTTGTTGGGTCCAATTTTTTTTACATAGTCACCTAGGTTACAGCTTCAATTGTAACCATTGAGCATCAATCAGAGCTGGATCCCAAGATCCAGGCACCACAAGCAGTAGCATCAGCAAAAAGCAAACGCACTTAGCCACGTCTCCTTGAGATTCTTCTAAAAGGGGTTGTGGCTTGGGTATTGGTGGTTCTTGATTGGAAGTGTGTATTAGTGATTGACATCTAATACTAGTCATACAAGAAATACTGCACATGGGTCCTATATATAGAGTTGTGCAAAGTTTGAGAGACCAGAAAGCACAGGTTGGCCTGAAAACATTGTTTCTAATAAAATTAAATGTACTCATGTATTCATATCTGAAAAATCCTTAAAGTATAAATGTTCAAACTACTTTTACTAATAAGCATTTGATTTATTATTACTTAATTATGCAATATATCTTTATTTCAAATTGTTTTTTATTCCAATTTTAATAAGGGCAAAGAAAGAAACAGAAATCCAAATATCCTTTGGCCTTGACTGTCCTAATTCTGACCCCTCTCACTATTACCACTGACCAATTAGGGCCCAGGACCACTGTCCCAGGCAGCAGAGTGTGGGCTGGTGGTGGGTTGGGGGAGAGAGGAGGGGGATGTCTACAACCACAACTACTTTGTGGGGAGTAGGTACTAGTCCTTCCATGACCTCTTGCGTAATATACACTTTGGGAAACAGCGGGTCTGACTGGACAGACCAGTAGGGGCCTGGCATAAGAAGGGTGGTGGTTGGGGTTGATGGGGGGGGGAGGGAGAATAGGGGACGGGGGGAGCGAGTAGGGGAGGCATGTTCTGGGCTCTCACCACCGCAACATCGGCTGGTCTCCGGTCGAAAAATCCATGAGATGTCTAGTTTAAAGAATAACAGTCAGGGATGCCATTTTATCCTGCTTTTTCCAGATTTTTATTGTTCCCATAATTTCTACAGAAGTCAAATTTTAAGGAAAAAAACAATACTTTTGTGTTCTGACTACAGATTGTGTTTTCTAAAAGCTCTATTTAATGTCAGAAGGAACAAAATATATGATTCTATTTGTTTCATATTTTCCTGCCTAAAATTCGGAAAGTTTTCCTGCCTAAAATCCAAAAGGTGTTTCATGAATTTCCGGATTTTTCAGGATCATAGAGTGGCATCTCTGATAACAAAAGCTGGCCCTATTTAAACTTCTATAGCTCCATGCCTTAACCTAGAATGAGATTTGTTTTCAAAATGTTATATTGACCAACAGGTTCCTCAATTTTGTAATCATATTTAGCTACTGCATTGCTCTTCAACGCTATTTGTGTCAAAGACTGGCTTAATGAAATTAAAAACATAAAGAAATGCAATGACCCCATATGCCGAGTAAATTACCACGTGCAAATCTTTTCTCTTCCAGTACGATGATGTGCCAGCATCTGGATAACTTTAAGACCCAGGTGTTAGTGACAATTAAAAGGTTCACTCGAACTGTGCAGACCTCACTCGTACCAATAGGTGTGTCTTTAGACCGCCTCCGCCGTACAGAACACAACTTGCATCAGCGGGTCGACCACACAGTAAGTCTCCTTTCACCCTACACTCCTTACTGATTATTTGAATATCAAAAGTAGGTTGTAGTATGTAAACGGTGGTTACCAAAGTCACTATTTTTTTACTGACGGAATTGCTAAGCACGAGATACTAATCAAAATGAACTTGATAAGCCTAATCAATTACAAAAATATGTGCGTAGGAAACGGTCCAGGAACATTTCCCACACCACCGTTTGATTTCTGAAATGGCATTATTTCATTAAAAAAAAGTCGCTGATTAGTACCGACGTTTCTTATTCCCAGATCACGATGGCTTTGACGGAAACAAAAGCCTTCATCGCGGAACGCCAACGTGAGATCAACAGAGTGGTAACCCCGTTCGTGCAGGTGAGTTTACCCCTGTTAAACCAAATGTTATTACCAGCCAGATCGTCCAGTACACAAACAATTCACCAAACTACACAAATGTACCTGTTTTCCGCCCTGACATAAATCCAGTCACTTAACCAGCATATGATAGGTAAATATTGGATTGTAAAACAGAAACGAGATGCGACGATGTACACACAGCATTAACAGATTATCTGTATTTATGTATCCCTTTGTAGGAGAGCATGGAGCCCGCTTACCAGTTGTGTAACAACGAGAGCGGATCGGGCACCTACAACCGCATGAAGGAGCACATGAGGAAACACGTAGAGGGAGGCAAACACCTCATCTTTGATGGCAGCTCGCACCGCCTGCTGAACCAGCTGCAGGAGTTGGAGGTAAGAACTGCAGTGGAAGTACTACCGGGTAGATTTCATGTAAGATATTCGATGGCCGGCCCATTGACATTTCACCGCCATCCTCAGCATATTCACGGGTGTAGGTGCAGCCACTAGTATTAGTAAATACGTTTCTACTCAAATCCCATTCCATACAAGTTCGACACGAAAATACCATTCCATGCAAGGTCGACACGAACAAGCATTTTTCTACGGCATCGCTGTCTCAATGCCGTCGCCTCCGGTCAAGCCCGGAGTGATGTGTTGGTCATTTAGGCTGAGGTCACCATAGACCTATAGTGGAAAACGCCGGTACCAGATTCAGATTTTGGACCTGTTGGCAATCTCCAACCAAATATACGGTGAAGAGTGTAGGTTTAACATAGCCTTTCTATGATATCTAGGTCGCCAAGTCATCAGCTAGGAGATTGACGCATGTCCATATATGGTCATTTGGAGAACAGAGGGGCCAATGTTCAACTGCTTGCCTCCTTCAGGCTGTCTTTGGCAAAGCCTACTTCAGGGAGGCAACAGTGCTAGCCAATCAGAGCCCTCTGTCTCATGCAGATGGGCCGTTGTTCTACTGCCTGTCTCCCCCAGGCTGTCTTCGTCAAAGCCTACTTCAGGGAGGCAACAGTGCTAGCCAATCAGAGCCCTCCTTCTCACAGCACCAAACAGTGTATACATCTGCCTCAGTACAACAAAGTAAACCCTCTCTGCTTATTCTCCAGCATCGCTGTCTCGATGCTGTTGCCTCCGGTCAAGCCCAGAGTGATATGCTGGTCATTTAGGCTGAGGTCGCCATAGACATATATAACGCTGGTATCAGATTCAGATTTTGAAGGTGTTGGCAGATGCATACCAAATATACAGTGAAGATTGTAGTTTAACATAGCTTTTTCTCCGGCATCGCGGTTGCTGCAAACCCAGAATTTTGACCTGCTTCCGGTTTGCAGTACATTCCCTATGTAATGTCTATACCAGAAATTGACCATTGACAAAGCATAAGCCGAAATCTGGATGGAGAATGACAGCGGTCAAACTGTATGACATCGACGCATCTGCATTGAAAAGCCTAGTGTCCCGGATTGCAGTGTGGTGTTAGTAGTGTGGAATAAATTATGTTAATGAGCGTGAAGACGGCGAGCATGGCGGGGCCCCGTGTTGTCACTCGTAAGTCGGTGGCTTGCTCGCCTATTTCGCACGCATTTCAGTCGACTTAAAGCGCTATAGAGGTTCATGTCGATCTTTTATCGATGATGCTGATGTGATAGAAGGCTACATATCGATATAAACCCAGAAAATCGCGTTTCTTCACTAACTATGTTTCCGGGCAAAGGGTATTACGTGCATTGACACTGTCAAACCACAGACCTATTGCATCAGACGCCAACATGGCGCGACCTGGTCGGGACACATGTAGCTGTCCTCCGCAATTGAACGCATTGTTAGCCTCAAATCGGCATCGTCAAGCCTTATGGAGTATACATTATAGATTACTAATATCAGGAGCTCATCCAGGTCAATATAAGAGGCAAAACAATGCCGATATTTACGATCGGCTTCGAAGAAAAGGTTAGTGTTCTCCGCGTGTAGGTGAACGATAATAGAGGACGATGGCGGCGGGCTTGCGTGTGCATCTTTTTGTTTAATTCGCTCGATAATTCGCTCGATAATTCGTATTCATATCCCCATATTTCATCAAGAATTACTTTCATATATAGAAAAAGAATTCGAATAAGCCGGAGCTCTTTCGGTTTTCTAACCGATACTTTTCTTCCATAATTCCACCTGTGACCTTGTATAACAAATTTAATGTCCAATCTGTTGGGCAAACCCAAAAAAAAACGTAAAGAAAATTACATTGGGAAGGGGGACGGGCATGTAATCATTTAATTTCTCAGTCTATATTCGCACATGGGTTGACCTATAAATTGCTTGAAAAGTCAACTCTGTTGCTCCAGGTTTGATATCAACGGTTCTGTGAACTGTAGGATTCCCACAAACACTAGACACCGTGTTAAATCGTCATGGTATTTGTACTAGTGATACACAGAAACTTAATTTTTAAAATGTTGTTGAATTCTACACATTACTTATACCGACACTCTCTTCAAAATACGACTGAGTCGAAATTTGCGTGCATGTATTTATGGGCCGGTATACCGCCATCTTGGACACCCGCTGAAACGACTCAAATGTGACCGGACCATTCTAAGAAGAGAGTTGGCCTGTAGACCTAAAACGTTATGAAGGAGGGGTGTGGGGATAGGGGGATGGGAACTTTCGCTTGAAATGTGAAAAATATCGCATTTTCACCAGAAAACTGGGTATCCCGTGATCCTTATCACATATTCTACCCAAATATAACAAAAAGAATGATCCAAATCGATCATTTCTGCGATAAATGACGCAAATTCGTGGTTATTTTGTCATAATATTTTTTTTTTCACTTTTTAGTCCGTCTTTGACCCATTTTCGTAGTAGATGTATACACTGTGGACACCTAGCAAAGACGGTCAATACAGTCTACCGGAAGATTCTGTCAAAATGTTACCCGGCTGGCTGCGATGGTTTTACAGCCTGTTTACCTGGGCCCGACGGCTCGTAGCTTCACTAATCACGTCGAACGTCTCTAATTAAGTTAGGTGATTAGTGCTAATCATAATTACCAGAAACGGCTCGGAACTCCCCCAAGAACATTTGGAACAAGCAATTTCATTGGTCTAACCTTAATCACATCCTCCTTAATCATGATTAGCGACCAAATATTTAATCTAACTAGGTAGGTAGATTAAGTTGATGATTAAGCTAATCACGACAAGTCTGTTCTAACAACATACGGAGCTACGAGCCGTCGGGCCCTGGATTACGGCTGTATCTGATGCTTTCAATATATATATTTTGGATGTCTGGACCTCCTTAAACGCATACAACGCATTGAAAACTCATGCAGAATGGTCCAAATCGATCATTTCTGCGATAAATGACGCAAATCGTTTTTCACTGGGTAGTCCGTCTTTGACCCATTTTCGTGGTATATGTATTCACTGTGAACCCCTAGCGAAGACGGTTAGTACAGTCTACCGGAAGATTTTGTCAAAATGTTATCCGGCTGGCTGCGATGGTTTTACAGCCTGTTTACCTGGATTACGGCGGTATCTGATGCTTTCAATATATATATTTTGGACTTCTGGACCTCCTTAAACGCATTCAACGCATTGAAAACTCATACGGGAACCATGGCGATGGTTACAGTCTTAGGCCTATTCTAGATGCTGGATGTCAAAGCAACTCGGGCGTTTGGTCGGACACTGGCAATCTGAAAAATAATTATTTTACCCCTGTCAGGCTTGATATGTCTTAGGCTCTTATACATCGCGTGGTTTGATGATTTTAGGCCTGGACAGGTTAGCAATTCAAATATTTTGAGACCATGTTTTACAGATTTAAGATTCAAATGATTCATTGAAATATAAAATCTCCGGCCCATCACTAGCGACAGCTACTAAAGAAATGTTGAATGTTAACTTGTTTTTTCCTTGACTTAGTTGGAACCATGGCTGGGCAGCTTAACCTTATTCAGTTAAAAATAATAATCCTTTTTTTTTGTCTTGTTTCCTTGTAGTTTATATACGGATCCCACTCTTAATATAGTAAACGTATTTCATAGAAAACTCTAATTGATGGAATTCTCTGGTACAGGAGGAGATCAAAGGGTTGCTGACCGTTATAGCACAGCGCGTTGTAAGTGACTGCGTTCAGGCCTATGAACCATTCTGGGAGGAACCCGGGAACACGCGTGCCTTCCGCAAAGCCTTTCTTGAAGGTAAGTCTTATTTTTTTATGTGGTTATGCCGGGAATTGTGAAAGAAAAGTACGTTGTTTTTAGTTAAACCCTCACTTTAAAATAGACTTGCCATTTCTTCAATTCAATGTGCATAAGATAATAATGTTGTCGAACGTTAAATACTGAGAATAATTAGATAAATTCTTTTTAAAATGTTAAAATTCAGCTGGGAACGTCCTGATAAATTTCAGGACTAATTTAATTTCATAGCGTAAGAGACCTATTTTATACATATGTACATGTAAATGTTTTGGCAAGAATAGTTAAAATCTGTAATTGTTCCTACACTGTTTTTTCTTCAAAATGTAAAGGCATACAGAATTGCACCGACGATGTGAAAGCCTTGTCCGAGGATGCGGGTGTCCAGCTGCCAGCCCTGCCCGTGTACCCGGCCCCGCCCAAACCCACGGCCACTTCAGCCGCCGCCACCCAAGATGTCAACCCTTCTCAGGCGGGCCCAAGTCTGACCAGTGGTCAAGTGCTCTACTGCGGCTGTTACGTTCCTTCATCAGACACCCAGCGGATAGTCAACATGTCTGGGGAATGTGATATACACGGCTCTCTGCAGCACAGCGACAGAGAGGAAAACTCCGAGCTACCGGTAGCCGACAAGAAGCCCAAAATGTTGCTGTCAAATCGCAATCTGAAAGAATCATCCGCAGCAGCTGCTGAGACAGGGCCGCTGCAGCCGGTGAGGGGCAGTCAGAACGTTGCCAAGGCCGAGAATAAACCCAAGGTCTCCTATAAGGCACCTCAGGCGTCAGGACGGAAACGGTCTCTGGATGAGAACGTGTACCAACCTGCGGCCACGCCCAGCATCCCAGGGGCGGCCAATAGATCCAGGTGAGAGGGACCTCCGCAGGCATCATTTTTCCTGAGGTGGGAGGGGGGTATATATATCTTTTTTGATTTGAATAAGTATAAATTGAAGAAAGATGTTTTATTTTTCGCCTTCTTTCCCCTTTTCAATTTCAAGTGCAGAAATACATTGTTAGATACAGTTTTGTTGCGTTGGTATATACAACTATTGATGGTGTAGGTATTAGTGACCAACGCAACCAAGGTATAGGTCCGTTTTTGAAGTGGGTCTATTGTTGTGGACCAGTGGACCGTGTAATTGTTTAATTGGTGTGCCCTCTCTGACCCCCAGTGGTGGTCAGACTGGGGCCTCCACTCAGTGTCTTCTCATTGGTCACTGGTGGTAGAGGTAGGAGGGGTAGAGGGGGGTAGGGGTGTACACTCATTGGTCTATAGGACTCCCTCCTGCACCACCGTCCGTGCGCTCAATCAGCCGTGACCCGGGGGGAGAGTGGTGCCGGCCGCCGATGGGCCGGGACTGGGGGGGGGGGGGGGGGGGGGGGGTCGGTGGGTCCCGGGCACCTGTACACTCATTGGTCAACCTGATTGACCAATAGGACTCCTTCCTACACCACCGTCCGTGCGCCCAATCAACCATGACCAGGCAGGTGGTTTACCAACCACACTGCCAAGTGGTGGCCGGCTGGGGAGGAGTGGAGGGGGGGGGGGGAGAGAGGGGAGAGGGATTGTTAGAGAGAGGGGACAGGGGAGGGGCCGAGGGGAATGTAGGAATATTAGGGAATATTGCAGAATATTAAGAATATTAGAGGAATATTACAGAATATTGGAGGACATTGTCATTGGGAATATTTAGGGAATATTAGGAATATTGGAGGAATATTACAGAATATTGGAGGACATTGGGAATATTTGGGGAATATTGGAGAATATTAGGAATATTGGAGAATATTAGGAATATTGGAGAATATTAGGAATATTGGAGGAATATTACAGAATATTGGAGGACATTGGGGATATTTGGGGAATATTAGGAATATTTGGGGAATATTAGGAATATTGGAGAATATTAGGAATATTGGAGGAATATTAGGGAATATTGGAGAATATTAGGAATATTGGAGAATATTAGGAATATTGGAGGAATATTACAGAATATTGGAGGACATTGGGAATATTTGGGGAATATTATGGAATATTGGGGAATATAAGAGAATATTGGAGAATATTAGGGAATACTAGGGAATAATAGAGAATATTGGGGAATATTGGAGAATATTAGGGAATATTAGGGAATATTGGGGAATAATAGGGAATATTAGGGAATATTGGAGAATATTAGAGAATATTGGGGAATATTAGAGAATATTGGGGAATATTAGAGAATATTAGGGAGTATTGGGGAATATTAGAGAATATTGGGGAATATTGGAGAACATTAGGGAATATTAGAGAATATTGGGGAATATTTGGGAATATTGGAGAATATTAGGGAATATTGGAGAATTTTGGGGAATATTAAAGAATATTGGGGAATTTTGGAGAATATTGGGGAATATTTGAGAATATTGGGGAATATTGGGGAATATTTGAGAATATTAGGGAATATTAGAGAATATTGGGGAATATCGGGGAATAATGAGGAATATTTGGGGAATATTAGGAATGTTGGAGAATATTAGGGAATAATGAGGAATATTTGGGGAATATTAGAGAATATTAGGGAATATAAGGGGGGGAGGGGGGGTTGCTAGTCGCCACTAGGCCGTTGCCGGGCCGCCGCCGGGCCGCCGCCGCTGAGCCCGGCCGGGCCGGGCCGGGCCGGGACCGGTCTGCCGTCTGCTATGCATATATATGCATGTACGGGAAGTGATCTGTTCTGTTCCTTTCATAACATTTAACCCTTTAGCCCCCAATCCGGCCTGGTGCCTTTCCATATGTCCGTTGCGGATGCGTTTTGCCCATATAAGGTATGCGGAGGCTATGCGTTTTTCCATATATAGAATTCCGGATAGCCTCCGTACACCCTATATGGACAAAAACGCATCCGCAACGCACATATGGAAAAGCACCTTTAGCCGCCCGATGGTGTGCTCCCCAATCCGGCCGTAGCCGCCCGGAAAAACGGGAATTTTCCATTATTTTTCCATATTTTTCCCAAGAGAACATTATTATGAGTATTTAACATACAAAAGTGGCTAATATATATAAAGCTTATTTAATTTTCAATCCAATGCTACAAACCCCATTTCTATTACATTCAGTGAGAGGGGTGTGTTGGTCTTTGTATTTTCTCATTCACAAGGAATTCAGGGAAATCCATGGAAATCCTGGGGAAATCAAGCAATTCATGACTGCAACCTGTGGGGTCTAAAGGGTTAACAACCACCAACGCAACATCGGCCAGTTTCTGGCCGACAATCTTCAGATTTCTAGTAAAACACATTTTCCGCTCGGCACCCACAGTCTTAAACGTTTTTCCCGGTATTTCGTTTACAAATACACAGAATATTCTTATTTTAAAGCTCATCCCACCACATCTTATTTAAATATAACATGAATTGCATGAATTGATACTAGTATACAACACAAGTATATATTCCTTCTTTACTTTATTTTAGACTAGGACTTGCCAGGTCAAGCCAGGCATCCCCTACTTCCCAGGTCCGAGTCAAGACTGAGCCCGGTGTGCCCGAATCAAAAAGGCATAAAATCACTGATCGTAAGTGGCCGTACTAACGAGTTTGTGGGCCTCCTTGTTGGATGTAAGTTTACACAAATAAGGCTACTATGTTTAAGATCATATTCTAGTATTAAGCCTGGAAAGTTGATAAGATACATATTGCAGACCAGTGGTGCAGTCAGCAATTGTTTTTTTGTTATTTTTTCCTTTGCCCTGGTGCACGTGCACCGTCAAGGGCGTTAACACAAGATGGGATGCAAAGAAACTACGATGAATAACAATCGCTGAGTGCAACCGAGGTCTGTATTTTTTTAAATCTATGTACATGTACCCCGAGAAGAAAATGAAGTTGTATTTAGCGTGCAAGCATAGGGGTAATAAGGGAATCCATGCTTTGATCTGTGCTTAGGTCAACCTCTCCATGGGAACGGCCAGGGGCCTGCTCAGTGTGGACTCAACCTGTTACTGTTGTCATAAACACCTGTAGATGTTACGGTGGTGGGGACTAATTTTAAGTGAAAGGCGTAATTGTAAATACATGTGGTATACATTTAGGTACTTAGTTTAGGGCTTTACCAGGTATTGTATAGTATACAAGGAATATGGGTTTCACAATATTCAATGGCGGTAGTAATCAAGGGTGAAAGTTTGTACCTTTTTAGTAGATTCAGATTGTTCACGCCAGTACTGGTATCTGATTTGTAAAAATGGAGAAATCACATTTCCTTAAAACCTTAAAACTACTTAATATACACGGGATTCCTTTGATTTTAGAAATTGCAGTAAATACCAAAACTATTTTATAGTTTTTCTTCTATTGTGCCTATTTCAGGAACGATTGTTTACACGGGTTTCTCAATTTGCGAGTTGGTAATCTGATTTGTGGCTGAAATTAGAAGTTAAGTGATGACGTATCGAAAGGCGTTGAGGTTCTCAAAGTTACCTCGCATTACAAACGTTTTTGATATAGCCCGTTTCTTAAGGCGCCGTTTTTCTTACTTACAGATGGGTTGATAGATCTGACACAATCGGACTCGGACGACGATAACGATCTACCCCCGTTTTCAAGATTTTGTCATTAAGGAATGTTTTGTAGAGACCGGATGCAACTTCGGTGTTTATTGTACTTCTATAGTATTCTTAAGGAAATTCCACTTTCCGGTAAAACCAAAATAAAACGTGAAAAATGCCTTAAATCTGGTATGATATTGAGATACCGTCCTGCTAACAAGTGGAAGGTAATTGTGGTTTGTATTGCCAGCTTATGTAATTGGGGTTAGCCGCTTTTCTTAACTTTTTTGGTTTGTAAGGAATTCTCTCAAGAGAATAAACCATCTCCGATAGGCAAAGTCTGGAACAGGTACGTTAGTTTACCTGCCATTGTTCGATGTCACCTTATAATGCACGAGATCGTTTGTAGTACATGTAGTTGCGAAAGAAAGTGCATTATCCCAAATAGTTACATCTGTATTTAAAAAAGTATTGCTACAACAAAAAGTAGATACTTTAGTGTAGCCATATTTATCCAAGAAAAACGCTAGTGACGCAGTAGCACTGTTAGATGTAGTTACCACTGTATATGAGTTAAAAGTGCTGGTGCTAAAGAAAAGTCATATCAAATCGAATCTGCCCTGGTGACAGTTGCATTTCTGTAGAAATGTTACAGGTTACTTCTGGAAAAACTAGTTTTGTGGATAATGCAGAGTTTGTGACTAGGTTAACTTTTTTTTTAATTGTTTATTCCCTTCAAACTACCATTCCTACATTTGATATTAAAATCCTGTGATACCACATCAAAAGAACAATAATTGTTCTCTTTCAGCTTCAGATGATAAATGGACTCTGAAAACAAAGAGTATTTGCCATGTATCGACTTGTGCCTTTCTAGTCTTTAAGTTTGTGTTGACCATTATTGTGACAGGCTTCCTGCAACAGCTGATCTTCAGTAGTATTGTGATTATAGAAACTGCCATATATATGATATATATCCCAGATTTATTTTCTTATTTACTTATGATATCTTGAGTTCCCGTGCATATCAGTATGATGTCCCGATGAAACAAACATTCAGTGCTTTTTTAGAAAAAAGAAGTCTGGAGATATCTTCGACGTGTGTAGTTAACGTTGGACCACATCTTTAAAAGAGTTCTTGGAATTCACTGGTCTGAGAAGACTAAAGGTGGCGTGCTCTTTAAATGTACAAGGATATCCCTGAGGTCATACGTTATAACACCATGAAATGTACATGGGCCCTGGCCATGCTGTATAACTAGGTATCAAAACGTAGACCAAGTTGGACTGTTGGTTGTGTGGCATACACATATAACATTTTTAAGTTTTAGAAACTTTGTTTTATAGTAAAAATAAAGGATTGTTTACCCAAGCTAAAGCTGGTGTTGTTTTGTTACCATATCGCAACCAAGTCGAAGACAAATGTATCCCTGATTGTTCATTGCCAGTGTTCAAATAGGTTTTTTTGTCTGCTAGTCGAGCTCGTGAGCAGTGCAATGTAATGTAAGTAGAAAATTGTCAGTCTTGGTGGCCGTTAATTTCAGACACTGGGCAATATGTGAGACATGTATTCCAAGTACCGCTGTCGATATGGTTTTTCTATTGTAACAGGTATGCCAGATTTCCGCGATTTTTGATACATTTTAGGTCATTTCTGAGATTGTCCAAATCCGAGGGAAAGTTTTTTTTTTTTCACGTAATGGGGGTAGGAGGTCGTGAATTGAGATCACCCCCACCCCACCCGTGATTTCTTGTATTTTAAGGGTATCAGATATTGACAGGCGTGCCAGCCGGCCGCCTGTCTCTGCTAAACACTTCAGACCTACCCTGTGACGTCAGCCTCCCCAGTTTTTCTCTGTTATAAGCCATAGGGCAAACTTCTAGGAAAGGTAATTTGTCATCCAATTACGAGGGTTGTTCCCATGGCTGAATCTAATAAAAAATAACACTAATATGTGTGGAAATACCTGAATGATAATAGTTAAGCGTACTGATGCTCACATATTAGTAATTCCATGTAATATTTCCATTTTTGTGAATCCTAACAAGTACAGTTCGTACCCACGCTCCTGGACAGTCCATCCCGGTCAGAACTAGGTCACTCACTGACTCCCCCCGCAGCCCATGACCCGCCACCCGCAACTCGCTGACCACCCCCCGGCCCGGCCCTTCGCGTGTGTCCTGACACCGACCCTCTTATGGGTCTGGACCGCTAATTCGACACGGCGACATGGGCAATTCTTAAAATCGACATGCGACATGGGGCCTTAACGACATGATATTGGGCTCTAAATCATAGTGACATGCGACATAGCCATTACTGACATTCGACAGGGCTTATTCTTAAATTCGACACAGCGACATAGCCAATTCTTAAATTCGACATCCGACATCGGCACACCCCCATCAAGGGCCCCACTCTTACCATCAAAATATTAAATCTGAAAGACTTGACCGGGTCGCCTGTCTATTTAGGGAGGCTTTGCTCTCTAAATGCCGGGATAGTCCTGCTTGTATTTGTATCTATGACGATCTATTTCTACTTTAAAAGAAATTAGTTAAAATGCATTTTTGATTGATATCCTGATTTTCCGTGGAAATGACTGATATTCATTGACTGGTATGCCTGGTTAATGCTCTCTGAAAACTGCACTTTCGGTGTATTCTCTTGGGAAAACCTTTGCACTTTCGGTGTACCTTAAGTGCAAAACGCCGATTAATATTTGTTTTATCTGCCACTACGGTGCTTGCGGCACCATGAAAAGACGAGCAAACTGCCGCAAGCCTGCTTGAGGTTGGGTGCCGCAGGTGGAATCTAGGTGTCGTGGCACTTCCTATTTTATATATGTTTTCTAAGGTTTGCAGTACCATATACCAACATGTTAGTATCAAACTGCAAATTGCTCGCGGCACCTAAAAATAATGATCGCAAACGCGACCTACCGTTAGGTGGGATATAGCTTATAATCTGCAGGAAATTTACTAACATATTGGTAAATTCTAGCACCAATTGTGTACACTATCCCCACCAAATCAGTAATCTAATCTGGAATACATGCTTTTGGAGGATAGTGCTTAATATGTGTTTGGAGAAGTTGAAAATAATAAGTCTCAGAAAAGATGCGATTACCACGGTGCCCTAGTGGTATTACAAATGGATTTTTTTTGGGTGAAATTCTAAGATTCTGTGCTTTACATATATATCTAGATCTATCTATAAGATTATTGCTTCTTGCATCGAATTTTGAAGATTTTAAGAGAATAAATATGGCAAATTAAAAGATTTTAGCCGTTTGATTTTGTTGAACTTCCTACCCAGCAAACAAAATCACGTTGCTACAACGTTGTGACAACGTCACACTTTGGTTGTGACAACGTTGCAAATTTTCGTTGTCACTACGTAAAAATGTAGACTCCCAGAAACGTGACAACGTTGTAAATGACGTTGCAAAAAACCTCCTCACAACCAATACACAACGTTGTGAATGGTCTGTTGTGACAACGTTGCAATTTTTCGTTGTTACTACGTAAAAATGTAGACTCCCAGTCACGTTGCTACAACGTTGTTCAACCCTAAAACAAATATCTAATTTGATGTCAGGAATGTGACTAAACTTTATTAATCATATCAACAAATATATGAGCAGTGTAAATAGTCTTTATTCCATGTTGCATTCATCACTTGAAGAAACTACCTTGGTACATCACCTGAAAAGAAGTAGAAACATCATAGTAACACAAGTTTTTGCACTTTTGTCAATGTCCCCTTATTTTTCGCCCAGCGTAATCCAATCGATCAAGGCTATCCTGGCGCATGGGCGAAATCTTCCTTAAGGATGTTGTTCATCCACCTGAATGGATGGCTACCAGGTACCTTAAAATCAATGTTCATTTCTTGGACGCCGTATCCAGCAAAAAGTTTCGCTGGAATCATACCAGTAGTGATCCTATGTAATTCTACTGCTTTTACCAAACACAGGGGACCCAGTTTCAGTCGATCTTCCGGTGTTCCATGAAAAACCAGTACCCCCTCGGGTCAGCCCTATTATCGCCCACGCCCTCCGCATGGCGGACTAGTGGGACGCTGCTAAAAACGCGTTTTGTCCCGTGAGGTGTTCACCCAGCCTGAACTCCCTACTACCTATCAGTGGGAACTTCTCAGTGCTCCAACACTTTCCGGAAGGGCAGTGGGACTTAGTGATGGGCCTAAGTTAGTGGTGGGGGGCCTAAGTGACTATCATTGTCAATCGTATCGGCGAGTGCCGACCGGCGATAATAGGTGAATCTAACGTATCGTGCGTTTGATCCAGACCGCCATCATACATAGGCGGCTTCGACTCGGCCGCTGTGGGCCGCCCCGCCCCGGCAGCCGCAGGTCCGTCGTCCTCAGCTCTCAATCTCTAGGGTGACCAGGTGACTGGGCCCTTCGCGTATTCGGACCGTCGATTTGGCCCCCAAGGTTCGCGGGACCTACAGCAACACCTCCCGTTAATTTTCACGGCTCGAGGTCCGCGAATTCCCCGTGATGTGTCCACTGGGCCCGCCTGGAGGTAAGAAAGGCTTGCCCGTTGGTGTCAACGCCTCAAGCCTCAAGTTCGTCGAAGTTGCGCGAATCCCCGTGACAATACAATACAATACAATCTTTTATTCACAGCCCATTTCTGAGCAAAGGAAAAGAATCAGGTATAGCCGATAGATACAAGGCATCACTGTTCACAAAATAAAAGAGATGGTTTGCTATGTTCACTAGAGACTAAAAATAATTACTAAACTAGTTTACAAAATGGACGGTAGTAAACTCTAAGTACAGTAGCCACCAGGTGGCAGCACCTTACATTTGTGCCGTTTATGCTAATACAATACAGTACCAATTTCATTCACGGATGTAGCTGAAAGCTACATAGCATCACTGATGTACATTTAGAAAGCTGACTAGTGTTTATGAAAAATAAGAAGATAGAACACTGTGTGTGTTAACTGTTACTGCACGGCCAGCTATATCTATTCACTCTTTTAGCACCAGATAGCTGAGTGACTAGTTTTGACCTGTGCTTCTGACTAGTATGATTAATAGATTTTGTTAAGGCTGAGGGTGCGTGGTTTTCAGAATAAGACTTATTTGCTTCATTGGGCTAATGGCAGTTGCATTTGTTTGTGATCCAGGAATGACCTGTAGTGACCTTCTGCTTCTCTTATTTGTTTGTTCTTTTAGAAGTGGTTTACGTGATTGTAACTTGCACTTCAGATGTCTTTTTGGTATCACTACTTTTGACTGCTCTTGGGCCCTATTTGCTGTAGTCACTGCCTCATGACGGATTTTGACGGCCCCCCACCCCAACAAGTTCCATCAGATGTTGCCACCTTCCCACTGGTTATTACAATTTATAAGAAAATAGAGAGAGAAAAAGATCTAGTAGTGCATAGCAAACATTGTGCCGTTCATCAGTTCATAAGGGGGCCCCTATTCTGAAAGTGTCCCACCCGTGAAGTTCATCATAGTTTCTTTGCCTGTAGTGTCGTAAATAATGAGAAGTGAACCCTGAAAGTTCCCACGATATACGGAAGATGCGAAATTTCGCGGAAATCGCAAACGGACGTTGGGGGTGCTTTTAACATAGGATCCCATGGAAGAAAACATGTTATTTCGCTCTAACTTTTTAAATTTCGCTCCAATCTTCAAACTGTAAATGAGAAAAAAGTTGGAATTAATCCCAGGAATGCGATACAGCCCTTTAAATTTTCGCAGTTAATATTTCGCATAGGATCCTATGGAAGAAAACATGTTATTTCGCTCTAACTTTTTAAATTTCGCTCCAATCTTCAAACTGTAAATGAGAAAAAGGTTGGAATTAATCCCAGGAATGCGATACAGCCCTTTAAATTTTCGCAGTTAATATTTTGCATAATCGCGAAAATTCGCGTTTTCCCGATAGGCCCCAATGCTAAACAGGTCACTTCTGGAGCCCAGGATTTCACAGTGCGATGTCGAAAATCGCGGGTATACCGCTAACCCGTTTACTCCGTATACAATCAGAATCCAAGGATTCCAAAAATGTAAGTTTCATCAAAATCGCAGCAGTACTTCTCGAGATATCTGCAATAATCTACGTTGCGAGTTCACAATTCCTAGCAGAATTTATTTTTTTTAGGCTTGACACGTCTTAAATTTGAATGTATTCTGACCATATTAAAAGCAGGGCTGCCAACGTCTTGGATTTTACGTCCCAGGAAAGGGCACAGATGTCCCGGAAAATGAGGATTTCAAGATTGTAAAAAATACATGGCAAATTACCCCCCAAAAAATCCCTGACAGGGAAAACACAGGGAATTTCATTTGGCCAGGTTATGAAATTCCTGATTCTCAAGATATTAGGGATTCAACTTTTTGTTGTTGTGTTGTCCAAATTTTTCTGCATGCAGAGATTTTTAAATTTGAACAACTTGCTGGATATGACACAGGGAAAAATTGCCACGGAACAGGGAAATCTCTGGGAAAGCACATAAAAGTGTCTTCATTATTTTATGTGATGGCTTAAAACCTTACTCTACCCCACTCTAAAATTGTTCGAATTTTTTTTATTTATTTTACTGTAATCAAATTTCATTTATTTGCTTTATTATACTTTCACAGAATTGCTCAATAGGCGTACAGTAAAACATTAGGCCTAAATAAAGGCTTTGCTCCACAGGTTGGGCAGCCAAATAAACTTTACTTTTTAAGCTACACTGTATTAGCTAACTTCCAATAATTGCAATGGGCGAAATTCTCGTTTCCTTGAACGATCAATCTTTCTATAAAGGCGATCACGTAGATCTTGTATACTCCTGTCATTGCTATATTACTAACTTTTCTTTAGAATTATCCCATTAAACCATACCCAAGCCGTTTCCTGACACAAACTCCGCCTTTTTCCAGCACATACCCCCAAGGTTTCCAGGCACATATCTATTCAATCAAATTATTTAGATATATAAGATAAGATACTTTATGAAGTTTCAAATAGACTATAGAGACCAGTAGAAA
This sequence comes from Lepidonotus clava, assembly GCA_936440205.1. Lineage (NCBI taxonomy): Eukaryota > Metazoa > Annelida > Polychaeta > Phyllodocida > Polynoidae > Lepidonotus > Lepidonotus clava. Next base: position 22,216,731 of record OW387140.1, on the reverse strand, counting down.
CGTGAAAATAAAGGTGCAAACACATTGTGTAAAAACTGATGGGCACTTTGCTCAGGTACCCTGTCATGTTATTGCCGGCCCCCTGGCCTAATTATCTCCCAACAACAAACAGTTTGCATGGTATGAACGACTTGTATGAACATAACTAACAGTTATTTAAACTATATACCTTTTTGCAAGTGAGAGTGCATGTGAGTTGTATCACATGTTATCTATCAGGACTTTCATAACAAAGTAAAACCGTAATATCCCAAAACCTCACAATTGAATAATAATCAGTTATGCTTACCTCTATCAGCATGTCCTTCCTGTGGTTCTGCTTTAAATGAACTGACCTACTGGTCAAACTGTATCAAACTAGGCCACGCTCTTAGTCAGGAGGTTATGTAACCATTTCCTGTCAGAACACAATGCCTGCCCCTCAACCCTTTCTTAGTAGCACTGATAACATAAGAGATGTGCAATGTGTATACAACGTTTGTACAACGTATTTAGAATAACGTTGCATGCACAACGTTTTCACAACGTAATATCTTAATGTTGCTAACACGTCACCATGCAACGTTGTACTTTCACGTTGAGGCAACGTTGTTGGCACGTCTCTGACTTCATAACTAAAATACAACCTTGTGACAACGTTGTACAGACGTAGTGTGTTTGCTGGGTATATAGAGAAACTGTTGAAGGTGATGCCAAACTGAATGAGAAAAACTGTCAAAGCGGTATTGAGATTAATATAATTCATGTACAGTATATTACTTTTATCAGAGATGCCACTTTTCCTACTTTTGTAGGATTTCCTACTTTTTGGTGGTTTTGGATTACACAACCATATTTTCCTGCATCTCTTTAATATCTGTTTTAGGATTTCTTCATGTTAGTTTCAAAGTATTCAGATACAAATTCAGAGTCAGATCTCTATTCCTCAATTTTATTTCCATTCTTGTTGCTTCTAGGACAAAAAGTAGGAAAAGTGTTTCCTACTTTTCCTACTTTTTCAGCAGTTGAGAGTGGCATCTCTGTGTAATATCAAACGCATAGATCTAACCAAAGGCAGAGCAAAAGTGTTTTAAAATCTGGACCGCCTTCCCCGTCATCCGCCCCTGGAGAAATAGATTTTTTCTACTTTCTTTTGTTTTCAAGCAACTATAGGCCTAGAGATGCAGAGATGCCACTTTTCCGTCTAAATACAGATTTCCATATTTTTGACCATCAACAATTTTTAAAAAGCACATACATCATAGAAAAAAAAAATATTTGCATATAGACCTACTGCCGGGTACCACAAACTATTTAAATAACTACATTTCATCTAAGTATGCCTTGTTTCAGTTACAGAGCTTTAATACTGAAGAATAAATAATGTAGACGAGGCTAGCTAGGTCTCTGCTGATGCTACCGCAAGTCAGTAAAAAAAAAAAAAAAAAATTAATACTGAAGAATAGGCTACTCTAGATGTTTCCGTACTGAAATACGGAAATGTGATTTCAGTTTGTTCCGTGTTTTTCATGTTTATCCATGTTTGAAGAGTGGCATCTCTGGAGATGGAGAGAAGAATGGAGTAAAGGGATTGAGAGGTATCTGCACAAGCAGCCCCTGGTGTGTCCTAAGTCCTCTTAGAAAATGAATCATCACTCCTCTGAAAAAGACCAGAAAGAAATTATTTGTACGTACTGAAATCAACCAGTCATGATGATTCAAAAGACTTTAAACAGTGAGTTATCTTATTTCATCTGTAACCTATACGTTATATGGTCTCTAAATTTTGGGGAACAATTTGTCTCACAGAGACATGCAAGTATGGCAGATAATTCCCATAGACGTCTATAGATCTAGTTAGGGCCACTCTCTTCCCTCAGGCACTCAGAGACAAGCATGGTGACATAATTATATAGATCTATATTATGCTTCTTCTTCTTTTTTTCTTTTTTTCTTTTTTTTTTCTTTCTTTTTTTTCTTTTTTTTCTTTTACTTTTGCTGTGACACCTTTTAATCTCTTTTAATATGGACACTAGGCTGGCATCCGACCGGGTTTTACAATAGTGTTCTCCGACCTGGCCAAGCGGCGCTAGGCTATATGGACACACGGTACTCTAGTTGATATGTTTCCTCTACTAGATCTACTTCCATGATCTTCATCAAAGTAAAATATCGAGATGACTCTCGTGTCCTCCTGCACTGGCGCCAAACAGTGTAAATCTCCAAACAGATTTTTGGTACATGTGTTGTCTACGCTTGGAGAACGTAGTAGAACTCTCCGCCAACCCTTCCGCTGGAGGTAGGGATGAGCTACTACTTCCGCAGTCAACGCACCCTGTTCGAGGTTGTTTGGGTACTCTGCACTAACAATTATGAATATTTTACCAAAGAAAAGGTACGTATGTTGTCCAGAATATGACAAGAAAAATATGTTGAATGTGACGTGTGTTATTGTGGCAGTTGACAGTCACAGGATAATCGGATCCATACCAAATCGACATGAACATTACTTCTAGGCAACCCAGGAACCCAGGCCAGGGGCCAGTCCACTCTGCCGCCTCGACCTCTTTTTACTGAAAGTTATCTCTGCACTGTAGCGACCACTGGGTCCGGCCGCGACCAGTCATGCGCGTACGCTGGGATCCGCGCCTCGAACTCTACGCTGGTACCCGCGCCTCGAACTCACGCTATCGCTGTACGTCACGAATAGACGCGGGTTCACCCTAAGCCCAAATGCGTCAGATTTTGACGAACTCGGGGTCACGTGACCACTTTTCGACCAATCCGATCCATCGACACAACGGGGTGAACCTGCAGTCTCTCAGGCCGTGTCCTCCTAGCCGTAAGAGAGAAGGGAGCCCAGCATACTCGAACTCACGCTATCGCTGAACGTCACGACAGGGCGCAGGTGGAGGCCACTGTGTCGATGGATCGGATTGGTCAAAAAGTGGTCACGTGACGCCGAGTTAGCCAAAATCTGGCTAACTCGGGGTTGGGCTGTACCTGCGCCTGATTCGTGACGTACAGCGATAGCGTGAGTTCAAGGCGCGGGGACCAGCGTATCATGCGCGACCAGCGGAAACCGCGGGACTATTTATAGGCCCTTTAAGCATTAGGCCGCGTAGGAATAATATACAGGGGTGTATAGTTTTCTCCCTACATAGCAGAGTCCACTCTCACGGACTATCTTTCTGGAGCGGAGGGTGATTCGGCCGCAGAGTGGGGCCAGTCAACTCTTCATCTCTTCTTAGGTCTTAGAGATCTAACACAGTAAACTAACAGTGCACCTATTTTCGGAGAGTTTTACAAATTTCATAAATTATAGGCTTGAATAAGTACATGATTATACAAAAAAATTGTTAATGTTTGGGACAGCACCTAAACTATATCCAATGATTAGAAGTGGAAATAGAATGTTTCTGTCACATAGTCTATAGATCTAGATCTAAATTTATCTATTTTGGTACATCTAGTTCTACAATTCTGGTGCCAGAAATTTATGTTTTTGGTGCACCTAATGGTTTTGGTGCTATTTAATTTAAAATTTAAGCAATAAGTTACTTAAGTTAGACAAATAACAGAAAAATCGGTGCTGAATGTTAAATACTATTTCTCATTGGAATACATTCAGATAATAGTTAGTTCTAGTCACTTGACAAATTTGAAATTTATAATTGGGAGGCAGGCCTCTGGCTGCCTCCCTTCTCTACACTTTTTTATTCGTGCTGGTTCCTGGCAATCACTAGGCCTACTATATTTTAACTACGCTGGTCCCCGCGCCTCGAACTCACGCTATCGCTGTACGTCACGAATATACGCGGGTTCAGCCCAATGCCCAGTTCATCAGATTTTGACGAATTCAGGGTCACGTGACCACCTCTCGATCAATCTGATCCATCGACACAATGACATGAACCTGCACTCTCTCAGGCCGTGTCCTCCTAGCCGAGAGAGAAGGGAGCCCAGCATATAACGGGGTCAGGGTGTCCAACGTCGTTGAGGCGTTGGTACTACTCGTTGGGATTGGCACTGCTTGGGTTCGAGTCCCATGCAGTGCAGCATGCAAAATTGGACATTTGGATGACCCCTGCACGGAATTGTGCCCAGATGATTCACAACTGGGTGGCGCCGGAAACCAGTAACATATACTGAAAACTGCCCAGTATAAAATAAAGTCGTTCAAAAACAAAAAAAATTTAACCAGCATGATGGGTACCAGTGAAGCTTGTTAGAATTTTGTGACAAATTTTTTATACACCGTTCTAAGTAATGGATGCATTATAAGTATCAACCTATATGTAGTTTGTTAGTTCTGTTTCTTGTGAACGGTAGTTAACAAAAATGATAATCCCTTATTTAGGAATCAGGGGAATAACAAGAAGTTATTCCCCTGGAAAACCAAGGAAACATTTAGCCACGCCCCTTTTCTAAGGCTCAACCAATAGAGTAGAGGAGCCAGTTTCCGCGCATTAAGGGCAAGAAGTTAAGCTTTAACAAAATATTTAAAGAAAAAAAATATATTTTTAATATTTTTTCTTCCATATTCAGGGGAATGATGTCTATGAACATAATCATAATAAAAAAAATTAAAGTTTGAAAATATTTTTGTAATATCTTAAGGTTTTACTTTAACATGTTAATTCTTCAGTTTCCGCGCACCTGGAGCCTATTTCCGCGCATTTTGGTGTCAGTTTCCGCGCATTTCCCATATTTTAGGTGTTAAATGAGTAAAATCTCTTATAGAAAGAAAATATGATACATGGGGCATCAGAAAAAGATTATCTATTGATATCCGTTATACAAAATAATTGTTAAGTTCTTAAAAATTCATAATAATGCAAATAGAAATGCTACCTTGTCAGGGAAAATCTAAAGAATATATTCATGAAAAGAAGGAAGAAATATGCATATTTATGCATTTTTATTATATGACAAAAGCATTAATTTGCCTCAGTTAAAGAGAGAGAAAAAGTTCAGTTTTGAGTCTTTGGTTTATATTATTTTAGGAAAGTGTCTTAAGATTATATAGAACCTTGCTTTGAAAATTTTTTCTTTTTATTTTCTTTGAAAAAATGTTTGAAAATTTGGAAATCTCAGAAAAATAGGTGAAAAATGCGCGGAAACTAGAGACTGTCTAATTTATTGTCCTTAGTTTCCGCGCAGGGGCCTATTTTCTATATTGTCCATGAAATTTTATGTTTATGACATTAAAATGATCATATGTCACTTTAAACTAATATCCATGACATTTTTTAAGAGAAAATTATATTTTTTCTTGAAGAAAATGATGTTATGCTCCTTATTTCAGAAATATTAACTTTTTAAGGATCCTGTGATTTTCCTTAATAATAAGGACATTGAAACATATATTTGGCCTTAGAATACATAAATATGTATGAAACATAATTAAAAATGACAAATTACTTGCATAAGAACAATATTTTGGGTCTGGCATTTTAAAAATAGCATTTCTAATACATAGACAAAAAATGCGTCCATAAAATGTGTAAAATGCACGGAAACTAGAGATGCGCGGAAACTGGCTCCTCTACTCTAGTAATCCACAGAGCCAGGGGAATAACTTTCAGCCAATCAGAGCTAAGCCTCAGAGTGCCTGAAAAAAATGTGAAAAAAACATAATTTAACTGTTCATTTAACTACATAATTTAACTGTTCATTTCGCTTTTGTTGTACAATTATTAGTACTGACTAGGCCTAGTTTAATAGAACCAAGACGTATTAACAGAATGGAATAAACAACCCAACGAAATGTAGGAAGCTGCTGGTAAACTTGTTTTTTTAGTTAAGCTACAAGTCTTTACATGAACATTTTGCGTTGTCGGTGGTCATCCAGTGTGGGACCAAACGCCTGGGACCAAGTGGCGTAGGAACCCTCTGCCTGCCATTTGTTTCATACCACTACTTATTCGTTCATCAGCCCGGCATGGAACCTTTCTATATAACCGGAATCTATGCTTTTCTAAACTACAGTGACAAAGAAAATTAGTTCTGTGTTGCTTGTATTTCAACACATAGTCTATACATATTTTTGGTTTGCAGTTGGCATGTTCGAACCAAGGCGAACATTGAACGGGTTCGCCGTGATGAGGCTAAGGCGGCAGCAGAGGAGAAAGAAAGGCAGGAGCGGATTGCCATTGCCGTGAGTAGATGGAAGGGGTGGATTCGTATTGGATTTCATACCCAGTCCCGTCACTCTAATTACAAAAGGATACGCATCATTGTTCTAAAAAACGCGAAGAAAGGGTCTATTTTTACAAACTTCGCATGTCCTTGTTTCTGGAAAAAAGGGTACTTTTTCCAGCTAAATGTCAGTGATACGGAAAAAAGGGTTGTTTTATCCTTGACTTTTTGTAATTTCAAGAATAAAGGGTAAATTATAGCCACAAAAAGTCAGCATTTTGTAAAATAAGGGTCCTTTTTTTGACATCAAAAGTCAGTGGAAAGGGGGTATTTTCTATTCTGAAGAACGATGATATGTCCTACTTTTATATCTGAGTGGACGGACTGGGATTTCATATTGAAATTAACAAATATGATATAACATTTTGATGATGTGAAATAGAACGGAGATTTGTGAAGTAGACACAGTCGTACCCTACTGATTGGATCTTTATTGTACTCAAACGAGATGGACCATGATTGTGTTCTAGACTAATTGGGAGGGGGCTAATTTTATGACAATTATTTAACTCCGAATGCTATCTATAATTTTGTAGAATTTTATACATATGATAAGTAAACCGGTAGACCGCCATTTTATATAAAGGGCTTTATTTCTGCCTAAAATGTGTTGTAGCCCTATCTAAAATGTCTTCTTGGTGCTGGTATGGTTTGTGTAATGTTCAAAAAATAAATCTACCGTATGCATTTCAGGAGCAAGAAGCCCGAACTAGTGTACTAAGAAAGCGGGCTGAGGATCGGGCACTTTCTGCAGGAGAACCGAGCAGCTCTACCAAACAAATCGCGATCCCACAAGAATCAAGGCACATCAACTTCTGGAGTGAATTTGAAGAAGGAGTACATCCCTTGATTATACAAAATCTATTCCCCACAAGAAAATATCCTGTAGTTGAGAAAATTCTGGTACTTTTTGATAGGGAGCGTCCATAGACCATGAACTCTACCTGCTTCAAATTAACATCTACATGTACTACATATAACAGTGGTGGACCTAAGTTTAAAAATCCAGGGGCCAGTCGGGCCCCTAGCTTTCCAAATCTAGGGGCCCTCACCTAAATCTAGGGGCCCTCACATATACTAGTCTTTGATATTCATGATTTTCTAGGGGCCAGTTGGGCCCCTTGCTCAGAAAATCTAGTTTTTTAGGGCCTCGGGCCCCCGTGCCCCTGGTTATGTCCACCCCTGTATAATGTTTTAACATCTTAATTCTAGTGTGTGTGTGTTTTTTTGTAGCCAAAGATATGATAAGGACATTGATATAGATACCGGAATTAACTAGTAGGTGTCCCAAAAAGATTATGTCAGACCAAGAAGTACAAAGAAACGGTTCGAATGTATTGAATTATTTCAGTAAACTTTTCGCTTCAAAGTATACTTTATCTCAATTTCTTTTACCCATTTTAGAAGACTACTGGAGGAAACGCCGAATATGCAAAGGAAAAGAAAGACGAAAAAGAAAAACAAGAAAAGGATATTGGATTGTTAACCTATCTTGGTCAAAGTGCAGCAGAAACGCAATGTTTGTATTCACACATTTTTATTACATGTATATACAATTGTATTATTTACTATATAGACGTATACATTTACATCCACATATAAACCATGAATTCACATAGTAATCATAGCTTTTTTTCTCCGGCCTCGCTGTTGGGGCCGTCGTCTCCGGTCAAGCCCGGAGTGTTGTGTTGGTCATTTAGGCGGGAAACGCCATTGAAAAATACCGCCACCAGCGGAAACAAGATTGCAAATTTGGACCTGCTTCCGGTTGGCAATACATTTCCTATATAATGCCTATACCAGAAATTGACCATTGACAAAGCATTAGCCAAGATCGGGTAGGAGATTGACACCGGCCAATCTGTATGACATCGACGCCTCAGCATTCGAAGGCCTATAGCGTTCGGGATGTGTCGTGTAGTGTTGAAGCCGGTTGAATAAATTATGTTAAGTAGGGTGAAGATGGCGAGCATGGCGGCCCCCAGTGTTCCCACCCGTAAGTCGGTCGGAATTATGTTGATATTTACGCTCGGCATCGAAGAGAAGGTTAGTTAACTCGGCGTGTCGGTGAACGATAATAGAGGATGGTGGCGGACTCGCGTGTGCATCTTTTTGTTTAATTTGCTCGATAATTCGCTTGATAATTCGTATTCCTATCCCCATATTTCATCAACAATTACTTTCATATATAGAAAAAAAACCCGAATAAGCCGGAGTTCTTTCGGTTTTCTAACCGATACTTTTCTTCCATAATTGTCCAGACCTTGTATCAAAATTGAATTGTTTTTCATTGCCTAATATGTGAAGCTTCTCTACACTTGCTTATTAGTGGAATCAACTGAATGTAAACCAAATATTATATTGTTTATTAACAGACGGTGATTACCCAGTCTTAAAATGTCTTAAATCAATTTTTCTGAGGCAGAGGCCTTAAAAGGTCTTAAATTTGGCAATTTGAGGGTAAAAGATAGTAAAAGGATCTTGACCCAATCGAGGAACGTTGGTCCAGGTGCCCATAAGATACCCATTAACATAAGTATAGGTGTTCAATTGAAAACCTTGGTCGTGCTTTTAAAGTCCGAAACTGGGAAGATCAACCCTGAAAACTGTATATGAAGATTAAAGTATGATTTTGCACCAAGCTTTACTAAACTGTTATTCAATCTTTTACAGCTACAAAACCTTGGTACCATTTGCCACGAGAAAAAAGGAATTTGGTAGAAGAGGTCGATAAACCAGGTCATAAGAGAAGAGAGTAAGTAAAACTGGATTTATATCTTATGAAATATATTTACATTGATAAATGTGCCGTGTCATAACTTAATGCTGCATTGTCCCGATCTATTTTGCACAGTGAAATTGATTTTTGTTGCATTGGTACATATAAGTATAAATCATATAAGTATTAAGTTACCAATGCAACCAAGGTATAGGTCTGTTTTTGAAGTGGGTCTATTGTTGTGGACCAGTGGACCGTGTAATTGTTTAATTGGTGTGCCCTCTCTGACCCCCAGTGGTGGTCAGACTATGGGGCCTCCACTCAAGTGTCTTTTCATTGGTCACTGGTGGTAGAGGTAGGAGGGACAAGTATCAGTGATTGACATCCACTGCCTATGGGTCCTATATATAGAGGTATGTCAAGTTTGACAGACTGGAAAGCCCAGGTTGCTCTGAAAACAATATTAATTTGTTGTTTCCAATAAATGTACTCATGTATTTATATCTGACAAATACTTAAAGTATAAATGTTCAAACTATTTTTATCAATACGCATTTGATTTATCATTACTTAATTATGTAAAATATCTTCATTTCAAATTGATTTTAATTCCAATTTTAATAAGGGCAAACAAAGAAACAGAAATCCAAACTACTTTTGGCCTTAACTGGCTCCTCTCTGGCCTGACTGGTGAGGTGAGATGTGAGGGGGGGGACAGGGGCACCACCACCACCACCACCACCACCACCACCGTTAGGAGTGGTCGGCAGTCAGAGTAAACTTGTGCTAGAGGTGATGGGGGGGGGGGGGGGGTTAGTTGAGTGGGCTGGCTGGATCACAGCAGTGGGGAGGTGTAGGGGGAGGGGGAGAGGGGGGAGGCCATCCACACCCCATACCACAGTGGTCAGGCTGGTCACACTCTCCCACCAGGTGAGAGGTTACTGAGTAAAGTAATTCAATGAGATGCAGTGATCTGCTTGGAGAGCTGATTTGTCAAACAGGACCCGGGGTGGGTGGGGGGTGGAAACGTCTGTTGGGTGGGGGTGTCCCAAGGAGGGGGAGGGGGGGAAGGCCATCCACACCCCACACTGGTTTGCCAAACAGGACTGTGGGGTAGGGGTATGAAGGTGGGGGGAAGAGAATACAGCAGTGCAGGGCAGCTGTACACTCATTGGTCAACCTGATTGACCAATAGGACTCCCACCTATACCACCATCGAGCGTATGACATGTTCCTTTTATAACATTTAAAAACCACCAATGCAACATCGGCCAGTTCCTGGCCGACAATCTTCAGATTTCTAGTATACAAATAAGTTTAATATGAAAAATAGTTTACAATACCTTACTCATTTCGAAGAGTGACAAGGGATCTTCTATCTGCTATGTCCCATAGAAAGGACACCACACACCCAGCCTTTGGTGACCCTGTTGAAGAATCTCTTTACTTGTGGTGTTGTTAAATACATCCTTCATTGATGTACGGTTTTGGAGATGCCTCTTGCGACTATCTTCCATCTTCTTACACTTTAATATGATGTGCTCTACCGTTAGTTTGGTGTTACATTTTTGACACATGGGAGCACATTCACCTTTCAGAAGGTTTTCATGTGTAAGCTTGGTGTGACTTATCCGAAGACAGGCCAGTTTTTCCTGTTCTGATCTTGTCAGGAACACTCTTTTGCTTTCGTCACTTTTCTCTTCCAATTTGGATTGGACAGAGTGCAAATGATTCTTCTCCTGTTTGTTCCAGTCGCTTTGCCACTTTTGATTGAATGTATGTTTTGCTAAGTCTGTATTTATAATGGAGAAATCTGAAGAAAATAATCATTTGAAGACAACTGATTCCCTTGATGAATGTTTATTTTCAGAGAGGAATTTGACAGGAAAAGAAAACAAGCAAATGACCCGATGATACATATGTCCAACTACCTTGAGAAAAAAAGGAAATACGATGATAGCAAAAGCCCGAAAGACAAACATAAGGTAACTATCAAGTTGACACTTTTAATCGCAAGCTCTTGAAATTGTGGGGACGTGGGTATAGCTCAAATGTATAACGGCTTTGTTTTTTTTAAACTAGTAAATACTTTAAAAAAAGTTTGCCTGAGAGTTCACTTTATCTTTTAACAATTATAAATCAAGTGACTGTACGCCGCAATCTACAATTATTTGGAAAAGTACCAGGTAGCAAAGATTGAGAATGGAACATTTCGTTTCGTGACTGTATATCAAAGATCGACATCATGCACGCCACCTGTCGTATATATGCTCAGTGGAAGCTTTTAACATATTAGGCATATATATATATATATATCTATATATATATATATATATATATATATATATATACATTATCATAGACCCTATTTAGTTTATTGTTTAGATCAAAATTCAAATCGGGTGCTAATATAATAAGGATCCAGAATCCTAGGATATCTTTTATACCAAGTTAATATTCACAGTGGTAACTTTAACCAAAGAAACGTATATCTTCACATTTTCTTCCTCTATGTTGTTCCAGGAAAAGAAACACAAGAAGCACAAGCATAAAGAGGAACATCGCGAATCAAAGAAGAAAAGTGGTTCAAAGACAATGGAGCAGCTACGAGCCGAACGATTAGCTCGTGAGCGGTCCGAGAGACAACGGACTGAAGCCCTGATGGCCAAATTAAGGGGAGAAAAGACGGAAAAACAACCCGAGGAGGAGTTGGACGACCGCAGTAGGGGCTATAACTCCCAGTTCAATCCAGAGCTTGCCCGCAAACATAAACCGAGGCAAAGCTATCCCTGACTTTGACGTTTTTGTATATTTACGTGTTCGTGGACGTAACTTGAGGATATTTTAACACTAAATACGCCAGGCTGCCATGAACATAGTATCATAATGGCTAATAATCTTATTTCACATGTAAATAGTGTACAGGAATTTTTCATGTTAGAGTATCAAAAGAATTTCGTGTCTCTGACCACTTTGTTATACATATTATTCTGGAGTGCTATTTAGATAATTTTAGCTACTTTACAAAAAGTAATTCCATAAAATGGAGTGCTTTCTCTTTGGTCTTCAATTTCAATTTCCGATTTAATTGACTGTGCAAAAGGTAACGCATAGCGTGAAATGTAACTTGATATGTGAATAAGGATAAATGGATCTTGATATATTAAGGATTTGTCCCTGGATAACAGGTTTTCTCTATTCATCCCCCACTTCTCTCATACAAGAAGTCAGAAATAACATCAGTTGATGTTAAATGGTACGTCAATAAAATTATCAGATGTTGACCCAAAATTCGTTTGATGTTTTAACCATATAAATCAATTGCAGGCGTTCAAAAATAGATTCTTGATATTAGTCCTGACCAAGGACACAAAATACAAGAGAAAATATATTTTTCAGTCCTCTGGACTGAAAAACCTGGCTTTTGTGGCGAAAAATAATCATCTATAATGACCCCCTGGAGGAGGGGTGGGAGGGGAACCAGTCAAGGCCAAAGGATATTTGGATTTCTGTTTCTGTGTTTGCTCTTAATAAAATTGGAATAACTAGAAATCTGACGGACGGACAATGAGTGTACAGCAGACGGCGACCGCCTGGACCCCCCCCCCCCCCCCCACCACCACCACCACCACCACCACCACAGCTCAGAACGCCAGAGCGCACGGACGGTGGTACAGGCGTCAGCCGGCCGCCCGGACCGCCCCCCCCCCGGAACCTTCTGACTCAGCTCTATATACAGGACCCACGGACACTGGATGTCAATCACTGGTACTTGTCCCCTCCTACCTCTACCAGCTGTCCCTCCTACCTCTACCACAAGTGACCAATGAGAACACCTGAGGGGCACAGGGGACAGGGGGGGAGGGGAGGGCTGAGGAGAAGGGTCCAATTAGCACCAATTTCACGCCTCTTGACTTTACACAATAGAAAAACCTCCGACAGTAAGGCTTTTGGGGCGGACTATACCAATAACCACTAGATGGCGCCCCAAAAGCAAAAATCTTGTATCGTCATGGCACTTAATTTTTAGAGTGTATGACAAAGAAAAAGATTTCACCTGTAGGGGTCTGGGAACATGGGAACTTTAAATTTGGTAAAATTTAGCAGTTCACGAGGACCTAAACTTCACTGATCACTCACCATATCTCATGAGACTATTCTCGAGAAACATCAAAATTTAGAAACAACTGTAAACGATACCAATGGAACGAATCATCACCACTCTAGTTTTCAGCATTTTCTCCCTTAACCCTGTATTAGCTTCTTTAGTTTGAATGGAGATGCGTCGAGGTTCTTTCATCTCATAACAAGAAGCACGAGCCCGGCCATCTAATAGCCTAGCTACCCAATCGGCGATCCCTGTATCTAGGGTTTGGACTCAATTTTTTATCATAATTTTAAATCAATACAAAATTTTGAAAATTTTCCTGGGCAAACAAAAAGGATAGGTGATTTTTTTTTTGGGGTAGTTCTTACTGACCTCAAGGTCTAACACTTTGCATATTTACAAGATCACAGATTAATTCTTTTGTGGATCAATTCATGTAACTTTAAAATAACTCTATTTAATTTTCCTGGGTTACCAATTAAAGTTAGGGGATTTAAAAAATTGTGATAATTTTCTGGGTGCTTGGGCTTATGAAAAAGTAGAAACAAACCAACAAATTTCACATGTCAAAACCATGCAAAGTAGTTAGATAAGTAAACTGTATTGGTTGATTTGGTTGTTTCATCTAAGTTATTTTCAGTATACATGTTTACCAAAAGACCATTCACTAGGGTCATTGTTTGTATAAGATAAACAGTGTAAGCATCAGTAAAACACCCATGCCCAGAGGGCAACATGTGCTAGATTCACTAGGGTAATTGTTTGTATAAGATAAACAGTGTAAGCATCAGTAAAACACCCATGCCCCAGGGGCAACATGTGCCAGATCAATTGCCCCCAAGGGCATCATGTGCTAGATCAATTAACACACATGCCTTCCTAATTGTTGATAAACAGTCTGGGCCTTTGATCTACTGAAACCTGGAAATGCTAACATAAAAGCAGCAAGAACATTTAAATTCACTAACAAAAAAGGCTCATTTATCATGCTTTGAGAAAATAGTTTGTTTCAGCATGCCCAAGTTCAAACGTTGAAGTGGTTTCCAATAGTGCTTTTATGTTTTCAATAAAATTGTACAGTAAACTTTACCTCCGAATTGGGTGACAAAATGACATTACAGACAGCCAATACTATAGGAAAACCACTGTCCAAAAAGGTCTTTTGTGACATCACAACTGTTGCAAGTGACTTAAGGCCCAGTAAAAGGCTCCCGGAGGATCGCCTTTTAATTACCCTTCATATGAATGCAAGCAGAGACATCTTTCCCCATAAGTCTAGATCTACCGTAAAACCCCTAATTTAAGCCGCGGCTTATATAAGGGTTTGCTTCAGAAATGAGAGCATATTAAGCCTCAACTTTAAGGGTGCGGCTTAAATTAGGGTTTTACACAACCTTAAACTCAATGGCATTAAAATAAAAAGGTTATGAAAAATTGCCAATAAATATATCCCAAAGTTAGGGTGCGGCTTAAATAAGGGGTTTTACGGTAGTCCTAATTTAGAGCAAGACTAGATCTGCCAAAGAATCTTAATTACTTTTTTATAGCTAATTTTCAAAGCAAGAAAGAAGCAGGACAACATATTTTATCTGAATCTTCTCATTTATTTTTAAACAAATGGTAAATCCTCTGAGTAAAGAAAAATTAGAAGTTGTCGAATACACATATGTAGGTAATGTACATTACTAAGAAAATTGAAAAAGACACGTGTCTTCTGGTGGAATGATATCCAAATGAACCTGGATGATATCTGATGAACTGGTGCCAATTCTCTGCACCCTTCTTGTTGATCGATGCATCTGTGATGCTGTGTAAATATCCCCTTACCCACCCAGTCTCCCTTCCCTATACAGTAGTATTGTTCCCTTAGCGTCGCCCCCTGCCCCGACCACGTCCACGGCCTCCACCACGACTGCCGGTCCCTCGGCCACGACCACGGCCTCGACCCATACCTGGAAGTAGAAATGTGTTCTTCTGTAAATAAATACTTGAATGAGTTTGGTTATGAAACACAAAATTTTGCATAAAAACAAGAACGATATTGGTATATTATGACAGCACAGGTGCTATTATAGATCAAACCAGGAGGGAAAACATTTTTTTTTTATAAACCTACTAAATACTTTTAATAGACACTAAATATATTTTCCTCTCCAAAAAGGTTGAGGCCAACACAAGGGCTTACACGGTGTGTAATGGCCGGCTCTTTGAAAATATGGTGCGACTCTACTATCAGGTTTCCTGCCGCATCAGTGAACTAAACTCCTTGGTCCCTTAAACAGCACATATTTCAAATTTTGTAGCAGAAGATTCAGCTTATCTTTCAATCTGGTAAGGCAATTGATAGGCGATCGCTGAAAACTTGGTTTCTCTACCCTATTTTCCCATCATCACTGCATAGATGGGCAAATGGTATCGATATCGAAAAAAGGAATTGATAATTTACAGAATTGTTAATAAAAAGTTACGTACTGGCTTCTTTCTTTTTCGATTTGGCCTTGGGTGTGTCGTCAATGAGAAGAGTATCAAGCGGCAGACTGTCGGGAAGTATGAAGTATCTGATGTTGTTTCCTCTGATACTGAGGGTGTCGAGCTGGACCGGGTCCTTGTTCTTCAGGGTCATTTTAACTGTTTTTAGATGTGTGTTCATGCTAACGTCGACACCTAAAAAGATAGAAAAATCAGTATGTACCTCTGTTATTGTGCCCTTGCTTAATACTGTTATTATCCCGCCCCTATTCTTTGCTTGTAAGGCAAAAAATCTATTTACACTGTCAGTCTAACAACTACATTCTTTCCTAATTTGAATACTTCTATATATGCCAATCTTGAACGATAACAAACTTTTCCACTTGTATATGAGCCCATACAAGTGAAAGTGACGGTATCGGCAACGATATATAGGAACTTAGATAAAGGCCTTTTTCCAGAAACCGATTTTGCTGCCGATTTTAAAAATCGGCAGTGGGAATAAAGGTCAAATATAGGTATGTGATACATCAATAGAAACTCTTTTTTCATAATCTCAAAGAAAATTTTAAAAATAAAAAATTGGCAGCATCAAAATCAGTGTGTGGAATACAGGCTTAATATGTTACCTGAGATAACCTTAGGTATCTTGATTCTTCTACCCTTTTAATCTCATTTGAAATTTTTAACAACTTTCCCAGAATGATGCATTGTTTAACAAAAGTTAAAACGTAGTTAATTTTCTTAGGGATTAAGTGTAGGAGACGTGTCTTTCCTTGTAAAATGAATTTGATTTACTAAGGAAAGTATTCATTTATAGGTACGAAAACTTTTGTATCCTACATTTGGCGAATAAACATGTATATTATACACTGCGATATGAAGTACATGTACTTACCGACTATTGTCCCATGGACTTGAGTGCCGTTCTTCAACTCCATCGTCACAGTCTCGTGACTGAGTTTCATCAAAAACCTGAAGAAAGAAACAAAACTTAGACAAAAAGACAAATGCAGTAGTCTCACGGGAAGCAGGCTCCCTAAACCTAAGTGTACATGGATGTCTAGTCGGGTTGTTTTTGATTGTTACAGGGTCCCACTCAAATTTCATTTTCAAATTCCCTGTGTTTGCCCTGGGATTTTGCTCTGGGAGATTGTCCCGGAGCAAATTTTTCCTGTGTCATATCTAACAAGTTGTTCAAATTTAAAAGCTTTCGCTTGCAGAAAAAAAAAAGAACAACCCAACAACAATAAGTCAAATCCATAAAAATTTTACTTTTATCAAAATTGTGTCCCTTGATCTTTAATCCCTACCGTCCATTTAATGTGCATATTGCTTGTCCCTGACCTGTTGAGATTTCTCCCCTGGAGCATCCTCTGTGTGCATGGGAAGGTTCCTGACTGCATACATTTGACAGCTGTGCACATCTTAAATTTCGAATACTGCTAACCATTGTGACTATTTTAACATTGCAAACAATATTTCTAGGTTCTTTTCGTGCGGGGTTGCCAATCAGGACTAAGAAAAAACTGAGAAGTTCAAATATCTAATATCTAGGTCGATATCGAATTGAGATTTTGAAATTCTAACAGAAATACCCTGAAAAGCTGTAGTTCCCTGAAAACTGGCAATATTCATCCTGATTAATGGAAAGAGGATGGTGTGATGTTTCCTTGTCAATTTCTAAGAAGAAGTCCCAGACAGCCAAGACCCCTTATCCTGGAGTCGGGTAGCTTTGGTGGCACTGATCCCCCCAATACACACACATGCAAGTACACACACCACCAAATATTGATCATTAAGAAATGGATTTAATTATTTGATGATTTCTGAGGGAATGGTATGTATGGACAAAATAATTCAGTGTTAAATTGACTCACTGTAGGCTGTAATAATGAATTATTATGGACATAATGTCCTTTTAGATAAATAATACCCAGCTTTACATTTACTTCATGCATAGATCATGTCTTACACATAGCCTACAAACATGTGGTCATAAAGAACCTTATAGCAAAGGATCATGCAGCCTTGCCTTGGGTTGGAACCTACCACGGTATAGCTGACAAGGTTGTTGTACTAAAAAGGTGTACACCTGTAATACCTACAGAAAAGATGCCCAGCCAAATATAGCTAAGCCAAGGAGATAAAAGGTCTCTACAAAAGTCAGCCTTCCAATCACATCCATGTTTTCAGCACTCTTGAATGTACCTACTTAGCATGCTCAGTGGGGACGCCTAGGGACTAAGACCGGTAGATCTACCCGACCCCCCTTCCCCAAGAGGCTCATTGGTTGTGGTCTTAAAGGGTGGAAGGGTGGAAGGTTCAGTTTGCACCAATTTCACATAGGGGTAATGATTTTACACAAAATTAAAACATCCAACGGTAAGGTTTTGGTTGCCTTCCTATTCATCTCATTACATCAGCATAGGCCACCAAAGCAAAAATTGTATTAAACAAATTCCTGCAGTTTATTTTTGAAAAAAAAACAACTCATATTATATCATAAGAAATGGCTTCGCCAGGCTGAAAAACACTGGAAATGACGAACTCTTTTAGGATTCGAACCAACAACCTTTGGGTTTGGAGGTGGAGGTCCTAACTACTACAACACGAAGCCACACAGAGGATGAGAGTAAAACTAATTACGGGGGTCACAACCCAATTTCCTGGTTTTCACACTCCGTGTGGCCCACACTGGGCCACAGGTCCTTTGATAAGCAGTGTAACAAAACAGCAACCAGATTGACAGGTTGGTAGCAGCCTTTTTTTTTGGTTCTTTGTATGACTTTAGTAAGTTCGATGTGTAGACTGCCACACGCGAGAGGACATCATTCTAGAAGTGGTAGGGTAACCAATCCGCGCTGTAACTATAGGTCAGGTGGGCAAATAGGGGACTTAAAACTAGTTTTTCTGGACCATCCATACTAATTTTAGAATAATTTTTCACATAATGTGCCTACAGTATTGAATGATATATCATTTTAAAGCTAAGAATTTATCCATTTTAGGGGTGCAATAGATGATAAGCCTAAATGGAATGTTTTCCTTCTATGGAACTAAATGGAAGGTAGAATTTTATAAAAAGTTGCTGAAAATGTTGGACATTCAATGTTATGGGCTATAGAAAGATTTCTTAATCTTTCCAATTGTTTGTAAAACATTCATTTTCAGAAAGGATATGTTACTAGGATTATTTTGACACATTATTTACTTTTATAATCAGGTCCAATCAAAAGTTATTAAGTTTTGAACGCTAAAAATAAAAATTCCGAAAACCACCTTTTTTGCCCATTTGCCAGCCATATTAAAACCATAGATTAAGCTCCAAAATGCAATTGGGGTTCTATTGTTCCTTATACATACAGATAAAAGTTATATTTTTGTGTACTATCATGAATATCAAATAACTATGACAATCATTTACACTAGAATAACTTATTTAGCTTGTAATGTTGAAATAAAGAATAACGAGATAGGAGGTCTGTGAAACAATATCTCTTATATTAAATTTTGAAAGTGTCGGAGGCTTTCATCACCGTGCCAGGCTTAATTTAATGTGGATTTTTAGGATTTTAATATAGAATTGTTCGAAATTATCCATTTATAAAGGTTGGCAGATGAGATATTGCCTATAGAAATATAAGATACTTCTCTAGGTATAATTTAATGTGTTGTGTTACATTTAAAACCTAATAGAGTGAAGAATAAGTCCAAATAATGGGCAAAAATGGTTATTTCTGAGCAGAATGAGCCTAGAAATGCTCTTACAAAATGAATAAGTGGTCTTCTTTTGAGCATGGAATACCTTTTTGTATATCTTTTTCTGATTTTCTTTGAATATAATTGTTATTCTAACTCATCTTCTTACTGAATTTGATATGTTATGACATCTATTTATCAATTTGATGAGGAAAACAAGTTATAATGTCCTGGAGCGGAGCTTCCATGAGAGGCGAAATAGTCTTAGGGATTTGTCATTAAGTATGAATAGAGCAATGTGAAAACATCTGTCAAATGTTGTTGTGTCAAGACTATCTCCGAGCTTTAGTACACATGCACTGGGGCTTTTTATATCATATCGTTAAAGTTAAAGTTCAAAGTGTATGTCACCAACGAGCCCCAAAAATTGTTTAGCTATGATATTTTTGACGTCACTGTTACCAGGTACCAAGTCAGAGTTCTGAAACCTGAGAGAAAATTGAGAAAAATCGTAAAATGCTGTAAAATGTCATCTAAGGTTTTCAGTTTGAAAATTAGTTTTAATGTCAGTCCTGTAGCAGATTAGAGGCGTTTCATAAAGATTTCATAGTCGTTTTGTTGGGTTACGTGCCATTTGAGTATCAAGGCTTCATAAGGTGTAAGGGGTGGGGGGGGGGGGGTTGAGTCTTTCAGAAATCTTAAGAGGTTGTGAAACTGATAGAAATTAGAATGGATGCCT
Organism: Lepidonotus clava; assembly: GCA_936440205.1. Lineage (NCBI taxonomy): Eukaryota > Metazoa > Annelida > Polychaeta > Phyllodocida > Polynoidae > Lepidonotus > Lepidonotus clava. The sequence goes on along the minus strand of OW387140.1, from coordinate 22,196,814 downwards.
ATAATATTCATTGTGTGCACTGTGAATGAAGCTGCACCGTGATATTTTCCCTCAACACGTTGACGGTTGGTGTCAGTTTAGGGCCCCCCCTAGATTCGTGGAGGGGCAATCATACCTGATCTAGCCTGCCTATTTCAACTCCTCAAAAACAATATGTACCCACCGTGTACACCTGAGTCCTGAATGTGCCAAATGCATAAATCCTCCACAATTCCTGTGTTTGGTATAAATAATCATCCATAGTAGCCCCATTGGCTGTATTTTCGCATTGGGCTTGAAGCCAAACACGACAAGAGCTTTGAGGGGGGAGGTGTCATCAAAGTCGAATGTATGGTCCTCCTACAGCTTTGCAGTCAATATTCCTTGCATTTGGCGCCGAATAAAACGCATAGAACTTGATAAAATCCAGGTATTCAGGTGGGGAAAGGACTTGCCAACCACCATCATTCGGTCTGCATATAGATTTTCAATCAATCTGAAACTCCACACTCCCACCAGCCGGCCGCCGTAATGGGGGAGGGGGGAGGGGAGGTGGCGAAAAGCAATTTTCCCACGGTCGGCCCCATGAAGCTGGGGAAGTGGGAGGTGGAAGGGGGGGGTAGGGTGAATTCTCACGGACGAGATAGGCCACCTCTGTTAGGCGAATTGTAAGGCCTAAACCATGAAATATTCCGTGAGCAAGTTGCATTTCATATATTTAGTATTTTGTTACATAACTGAGTTTCTGTCCCAGCGTTTCGAAATGTGCCTCCCGAAGTAGCATTATCTGCTCGGAGGTATGCATTTTCCATGCACCGACTCCGGAAATAGCATTATCTGTCCACCAGCGTGAGCTGTAGCAAAGCAATCTGCGGTGAATAACCCCTCCGCGCCAGAATCGACATCCGTGGGAGGTGATTCGCAGGATAGCGAGCGTCAAGGTGGCAGAGTGGTAGCAAAGCTGACAGTGCGTGACCTACTTTTGTACCGGCGTTTTTTTGTCTTTCGTCGGGCAGGAGCCAGAAATGATCATTAATTAATGCAAAAATATGGAAGAAAATGTGAAAAAGCCGAATGGACTATTCTTCCCTGATATATTTGGCATAATATGACCCAAGTTTTATGTCCCTGTCTTTTGTGAAGTATGAGAAAAATGGGCGGACAGCTTCAAAAATCACAATTTTTTAAAGATTTTGCTGGGTCCTGGCGTCAAGTGCTTTGAGCCTATGTTTTTTTCTTCATGTAAGCTGCAAACCAGCGTAAAAAGTCTATACTCCAGAATTTCGGCGAAATGTCATTTCGCCTCAAAATGAAACCACAAAATGGGAAACTACCCAAGTCCCCTATTTGCCCACCTGACCTATAGCCAGTCACCAGATCCAGGGGTGACCGTCCAGAGTGGCATACCATCAATGTTTTGCGGCAAAACTAGCAACTAAAATTGCAAATAGTAACAAATTATCATTTTGTGCCCAGTCTGACAATTCGTTGTGAGACTAAATGAGGCTATAAACGAAATGTCAAACTTTGAGTCAAACGCAAACCGAATATAAAACCATTGTGCATGAGCGATAATAGGAGAAAACAGAGATTCATTTCTGGATTAGTCGACTTTTATGGAATAAACAGTTCTTAAATACAGTCATCATCGTTTGCAACACACTAGACTTTTGCAAAATACAGTTAAAATAATATTCTGACGTATTTTTGTGTGCGGAAAACTGTATAGTTCTTGCTTCCTTCACCTAACCGAAAACACAACAGAAAAGCATCTTGCCGGCTCGATCTTCAGCATGTAAACAACAGATTTTACCCGAAGATTAACCCTGGAAGTACGCCTTTCCAGGGGGAAATAACTATACAGGATTACCCATAAATAAGTATATGTATCGCTGTTGTCTGTTTCAAACTATACTTACCTCACAAGCTTCATGATTGGCAGCGATTCCTCCCTGCCTGTGGAAAAATTACAAACGGCTAGCAATGGCGCCGCAAACAAAACGTCGGGATAACGCTGGTACCCGTGTGAATCCGTAAAACCAGGGGGCGCCACTTCATGTTTCCCGCCACACTGGCAGAGCAGAGCAGCAATGGGAAAGGACTTAGTAATAAAGCGTAGCTACGTCTTATATTATAAATTGAATGGGGTAACCTGAGATTATTATTTGACGGAGAACGAGATGGGAATTGATAATTATAAAAGATAGCTCATTTACGACGGTGAAAAATATTATCAGGTTGCCTAAACTACGAGACGGATCAGGACAGGAGGATAGGCTAGACTAGAGTAGAGTATGGGATGGTGCGAGTGTATCTCTATTTTTCTTTTTCTTGAGCATTTTAGTACATTCTGCATCAAGACATCCTGCGCTCCAAGAAAAATAGGCATTCTCGCGCCGAGGTAATCCAAGCAGCAGATTGATTGGAATAATACTAATAAAGAAAAAAAGATGTAGGCTGCTCTTTTTTTATGATTTATTTATTTACCCCCCTCCTCCCCCCAAAAAAATAAATAAATAAATAAATAAAACATCCTTATACCCTTACATATATTTGCAAACTTTGAGTTGATATAAGAAAAGCTATCTGTCTTCATTCCCTTTCAACATGATATTTGAAATTGTTAATAACTAGATCAAGCCAGGTGCAGCATACTTGCCGTGAAAAGTAATTAAAACGTACAAGAATCCTAAATTGCGAGGATCTGAATTTCCCGATAAGCCTCACATGGGCTCATTAAATCTAATTGTAAATATTTGATTTTATAAATTGGAGGTCATTAATTATTGGTTATTTTGACATTAGAAATTTGTAATTTATAGAAAAGTCACGTTTCTTTACTTGAGTATAAGTATCACCAATACTAAGTAAAATATAATTTCAATCAGATAGTAATCCTTCACAATGTCATTTGCTGCTACAGAAACAATTGAAAAGAAAGAAACAGAATCAATTAAGCACAAAGTTTTTGTCTCAACGTTTTATTTACACAACATGATTACAATTATAAAGATAAAGTGCACGTTGAATATCAATTGGAGAAAATAAATGAAGTGCAACAAAATAATAGAGACGTCTAATCGTCATCAATATTTACATAATCAAGTGGAACACCAGTTCAGCGTCTATCACAGTCCGTGTAATCTTTACCTGCTAATATTACCAATTTCTAACTATATGCTATGACTATCTAATAATTCAATTTACAGATAAATAACCTGTAGTTTGCAGTCCCCCAAAAATAATTTTCAAATTTACTTCTTCTATATGTCGATTCACATCGATGAAAGCTGAATAAAATTATGTAACGTTTGTTATCAAATGCCATGTCCAAATAAGAAAGTGTGAACAACACTTTCTTTAATTCGAAAATCCGATTTAAACATTAGGATAAATGAAAAAAAATATATGCAAACTCTTAGGATAAAGATGTGTTCAGGTACGCATTATATCATGTTTCCGCTTCTCGCTATTTTGTAAACATCAGTTTGAAATCTCGTTTTCAGCAATAAGATAAAATCCCTTCTCTTATGATCGAAACAACAGCAGTAGCACATTGTTTTCTAATTCGTTTCCATTCGCCTTATCCAAATACTTGAGGTGAGGCAACTTTTCCGTCAATAGTCAATTTATAGAGTATCAGCAAAAAGAGATGACCAGCCATCCTTGATTAAACTGCTTCGATTCCCATCTGCCAATGTCCCTGCTGACTCGCCACTGCCAGCTGTCTCCAGGCCTTCCTGTGAGTCCTCAGCGCCATCTACACAAAGAAAGTGATCAGGGCACTAGAATTAATTAAGGTTTTTGATATCACAGTGCATTGTTTCAACTGCAAATTAATTAGTTATCATGTAAGATGAGTTCAAATCCCCTTCAGTGTTTTCATTTTATTGTCCTCAAACAGAAATAAGTTAAGAAAAAAAAAAAATAAAAAAAAAATAGGAAAGGAAACTTAGATAACATCTAAATTTAACACTTATCTAGCACCTTACAGCTCATGCATCACATTTATTAGCAAGAATATTTCAAGGAAAGATTAACACAATACAGTCGTCTGCATACCTCTGCAATTTCCACCTTACGTTCCCAGCTCTTCACCTTCTTCTGCAGCTCATAGAGGTCAGCCTTCTCCCCAACGTACTCCATTACGTCCGGCACTCGGTAGTCGCTCAGCTGTTGGCGCAGCTTGCGGTTAATTTTCTCAGCTGTTCCACGATCCTGAACATGAATTTTCATGTATATTTGTATTTGTGATATTTCATCTAAGACATAAACATTAATGGATATCAAATCGCATGTGGTATATTTCTAGACGCCAATCAAATAATGACTATATATTGTCAAATGTTGCCGTATTGTGCGCCTTTGTACTAGCATTGGGGCGAAATAGGCATAACCAAATTTATGCAGGTAGACTGTTTTCACGGTAGTCATTCGATATTATGAATTAATTAAAGACGGGTATTTAAAACACTTACTTCCTCCACTTGTTTGGTCTCTGCATCTATCTTGCACAGAAGATCCCGTCGAGACGTGATTTCGGATTTAAGTCGATCTGATTCCATAGTGAGGGTGTGAAGCCTTTTCTGAAATCATTTATTTGCGAACATCGTAAGGATGATACAAGAAAAGCGAATTGTTGGTAGATACACATGTAGATGTATTTCAATACGAAAGGATATATTTCCACACACTGACTAACAGGCTTTTCATGGTTACTTGATGATTAATCGTGCAAATAGATATACATTCTACACATGCCATTTCTATTCAATATTTATGATTTTACAGAGTAATTACTATAAATTATGGCAATGAAGAATTATGTTACCTTATAGGTGTTGAGAACCTGAAGCGTGTTTCCTGCCATCAGCTTCAGTCGCAGCAAGTCCTGGTTGCGTTCGTCGATCTTCTCAATGTACTGCTTGTTCTCAATTTTCAGCTGGTTAAAGTCCACCTCGTGGAGAACCTCGCCCATCTCCTCTTTCTGTTAAATAGAAGCCAGCACTTCTTTAAAGATGCTTTCCAGTTCTCAACTGTTTTGTATAATGATAATATTATTTTATCTAATGCCAGACCGATGAACTATGATGAAACGAGTGATTCTCATCAATGTTCTCAACGATGGAGCTTGAAACAATTCCCTCGTCTTAACTTGGCACGGATGTACTTACCCCCCCTCCCCCACCCCACCCCTACCCCCCGTCAAAGTTTTCTCATAACCAGTGAACCCAATGAAGTAAACATCCTTTTATTCAAAAATTATATAAGTCCCATATCTATGATAACAACATGTATTTCGTAATCTAATACCTTACCTGTTTTAACTGAAGAAGGAGTTTTTTCTTCTGGACTTTCAGTGTCGAATTCTTCAGGCGCAGCTTTTCAATGAGGGTGTCTCTGGAAGTTAACTTATCGTTGAAGTATCTGAGCGCCTTCTCTGCAATCACCTTTCCTGTGCGTGTGTTCACAGCCCCTTTCACAATGTCTCGTTCGAATTCATATGAGGTCTTCTTAATCTCAGCCAGACGTAGGTCCGCTTCTTCCATGATTGCCTGGAAAATGAAATCCAAAGAATTCTGATACAAATGTGTTTGTTTACAGTTTTCAGTATATTATTTAATTTTTCCTTTTAGCGATCATTAGACAAATTTAGAGAACATTATAGTAACAGCCTTGGAGGGTCAATGTATACTCCGGCCAAACCTATATCATACAATTTTACTTGTGGTAAAGAAAAAAAAAGGAAAAGGTCAAACTTGTGATACAAAAAGGGTTGGACACTATACACTCATCCTAAAAGAATTTTGTGTCGTTGCTGTCTACAATTCCTATAAACTTTTACAATTTTTTTTCCTTTTACTTTTGCCAGTGGTGCTAATTTTCTTGTCTCTCTCTATAAAAGGAAACAGTACCTTGAATGTGTCTAAGACTTTTTCTGATTCGTCACGTAGCTTTTCAATTTCTTCTTTAAATTCTTCGATTTCTCGCTGTGCGATGTCACACTTTTGTTCTGCAGTTAATTTGAGCATTTTATCCATTGTACCACTCCTTGATTTGGACCTTTTGCGCCCGACACGACCGCCACCTCCTCCCCCCATGTCGTGGGTGGAGTGGGATGGAGTGGTGGCTACTGCAGGCGCCTGGTGAGTTCCTCCTATATCTTTTGGTTCCACTCTCTTCAAAAACTTCTCGAACATTTGCGTCTCTGCTGACAGAACCTCATTGGCACGCCTATAACAGATGACAATTGAAATATCATATTGGAAGTCACACAGATTCACAAGTTAATTCAATAGTCTCTTAAACATGAAATAGAAAAATCACTCCAACAGAATTCATTATCATGCTATACAATCTTTTTCATTAAGGTGGCGCCGTCCTGGTGGATTAAAATTGAAACAACGTTTTAGGGGTTTTCTATAGTCAACTTTTATGATCATGTGAAGTAACCTAGTTACCAAAAGCCCCAAAAGTTGGCAGACTTGGGCACTGCGCTGGTTTGTGGAAAAGGTGTATAGATATTTTAAACTCTTTGTTTTTTTTTGTGCTTTTTTTGTTCCAAACCAAAATGTATGATTCCTAGATTGAAAGATATGCTTAACGATGAATACATTATGTAATCATTAATCTATATACAAAATAAGTGATCTCAATAGATAAAGAATACTAGAAATCTGTGGCATTCTGGAGTCACTTGTTCAAGATTGTGAAACTCGCTTGGTTAATCATCACATTTTGTTCTTAATCATAAATCTGCTAGATATCGATTTTTAATAGTCTTTTTCTCCCATAACCATAGAGCCAATGCTAAAGAACGGATCCCAGTTTCTCTGAAAGTGAAATGCGGGCTGTTTAGATTCCCATATACATTTTACAACTTTATGTAAAGTGGTAAGGTCTGTAATTGTACTTAGACATGTACTACTAAAGGATGCCCCCTCCCTCCTCCTTTGGTCCTATTAACCACAGGGGTCAAAATTACCCAGAGCCGGCAGGCCCTAAACATAGAAACATAGGGTAGGGCTACAATACTCAGAGCTACGGGACCTACTGGCCTCTAGAATTTTTGCTATTGGATTATAAATATATCAATTTCCCCCAACCACAGATAGCTGATTTACACAGTATTGTAAGGACCTGCAGGCTAATTTTGACTGTTTTTGCCAACAAAATCTCTGGAAAAACTATAGAAATTTAACAAATAATTGTTTTATATATATCCATGTACAATGAATCAATTCTCAAACAACTCAAGAAATAATAATGTATATAGATACTAATTTAAAAAATAATGATGACTAGCTTTTTTAAAATCATTAAAAACACCGTTAAACCTATCTTTAGAGGAAGAAATGGATGTATTATGTGATTAGGACAAGATTAACAATTGTTTCCACCAAAAGTAGAGGAGGAAATCCCACCTCGTGATTTAACATAATTCTCATTTTTGGCCAAAAAAATTGTCAGGGTGCCCAACCCCCCCCCCCCCCCCATATTTTCTCCTCGGATCTGGACGAATCTCAAAAATGACCCAAATTACTTCAAAAACACGGAATACCGCGGATCCGCGGAAGTCTGGCATGCCTGAATACATAAAAAGAGGTCTTGAAGTGGCCTCAAATGATGGTTTTGGAAGGATTAAATTAACTGTATCATATTTTTTTCAAAATGACTATACTAACTTTACAATGTGATGGGGGGGGGGGGGGGGGGGGTTGGGGGGGCTAATTTTGATTTGATCTGTCTGAAACTTGGTATACTAACATTTTAGGATATGATCTTACAGATTCTGGATGATTTCCTATGATATCCTTTTTAGGGGGGTCAAAAATTGTATTCCAAAATTTGAAGTTTCAGAAAAATATTTCAAATTTTCAGAATTTGACAGAATCACATGGAATCTAAAAGCCACAAGTCTCAGCTTTTCAAAACTCTTTGAATTTTCAAAATATGTTGATTATACCAGATGCCAGTCACAGAAGGGTATTTCCACGGAAAATCATTAAAATTTAAATTGATTAAAAACGCATTTAAAACTCTTTTTATGGAAGAATACTGATTAATAGGAGAACCCTAACAAATGTTTCCTAACTTAATTAAGCAAGAAATCATGAATGAAATTCTTTGTATTTTTCATTTTTTCCCACAAAATCTGATTGGGGGCCCCTACCCCCCTATATAAAAAATATTTTCTCCTCGGATTTGCACAGATCTCAAAAATGACCCAAAATTTTGAAAAAAATTGGAAATCCGTAGAGCCGCGGAAGTCTGGCATGCCTGTTATAAGCCCCAGTGCATTTCCAGTGTTTTGTTTTATTTTCCTAAAGTAATCAACAGACAAAAGGAAAAACATTTCTGCATAGTATTATTACTTGTCTTTAAGTTTAATGCCAGGGCAAAGTTTTTTGTGTTTTCATTGTAATTTATAGGTCACAGCCTGTTGAATATCAGTGAAAATCAAGAAAATCAACAGGTGACACAACTAAGACACATCTTTCCATTGAATAACTTCAATAAGGGCAAAACACAGTCAGGAAAAAGCACAAAATCTGACATTTAGAATCCTCGTAACTTTCTTAAAGGGACATTCTCGTCCGTGAGACAAACGTAATTTGCTACGTTGTAACTCCCGTGTGGCCGCGCCAATTTCGCGACGCGACCAATGACGTTGCGTTATTACGTTCTAAGACTGCAAAACATGCCCCCGGCCGTCACGTCGTTAGGTTAACGTCGGCGTACCTAAGCCTAACTACCGACGGACGAGACTGCCCCTTTAATATTTGGATTAGAAGAAAAATTCAAAAACCCTTGGATTGCACTAGTTGAGGTATATCAGTATCTGCTGAGAAAAATGACAGCACACTAAATTGATTTTCTAGCCTGTCCGTCCTACATTTGATGTTGACATCTACTCTAGTCTAGAGACTGGATCTAGATTCTAGTTATGACACTACTAAACCAGCGTTTGTAAACTAAAATACGCTGGATTGCAACAGTTTCTGAAAAAATATGTAACCTCATTACTTACAGAGTTTCCTCCAATAACTGGTAAATTTGCTCATCGCTTAAATCCTGCAGGGGATCTTCTTGATTTTCTATACTTGTGTCAACACTCAATGTCTCCGACTCCGCCATTTTGTTTTTATGGGTTGCTTGGCAACACAGGGCCCCTCCGCACAATGACTTACAACATTGAAAACAACTGTGCGTCAATAAATTTGTGAAATTTTGATTTAAGAAAGAAATCCTGTTAAGAAATGATTAAATACTTTGACAGAATATGTGTCTTGCTCTTAAAAGGAATGGTTTTATCACAGATTCTATTTAAAAAAGAAAATAATCTTTAGTGTCGCCACCTATCGTTTTACTCGTGAACTCACCAATACTCCGTAGAGGGGGGACCCCAATATTGGCGAACTCAGGGGAAAATGTCAGCAGCCTCGTTTTAGACCGGCGGGACAACCACGGTCGCCATCTTGAAGACAATTTAGGGACGATGTCATGTTATTAACCGGGGTATAATACTCTCTTGATGCTATTTGGTGGTCCGAAAGCATCAGGAGGATATACCTTGAATATTTTCCATTTCGTTCAATTAAGGCTAGGATCACTGAGCAGCGTACTTTGTCTGGAAAATTATTTAATTCTACCCGGCATGGTACTGACTTGTCAAACACACCACTTCTCAAACACGGACAGAAGGGTAGTACCGGTGTGACACCGTGCTACAAAACCCCTGAGAAAATAGGAAGCAAACGTTCATGTAGACAGCTTTCAAGATTTTCTCCTTGCTGAGGAATCAAGCTTACAGGGCTTTGAGCTTTTCCATAGGACGTAATACAGAAAAGGCCGTTTTGAAGGGTCTTCAGAACGTTGTGACGCTTGTCAAAATGCCTGCACCAAGCCGAGCACGGGTATATGCAGACGTGAACACACAGAGACCACGGGAGTATTGGGACTACGAATCACACTTAGTAGAATGGGGGTGAGTATTTAACTGTGCACACTAACGTATTTGAGCAAACCAATTTACCCTGGTATCTATATAGTCATTAAGAATAATGTAAAGTAGCAAGCTGCTCTGACAGATTCAGAAGGTTGACGTTGTATCGGACTTCATAAGACCTAGGCTAAGGTCTTAACCCCATCATGGGTGTGTTAGGAGGAAACTTTTAAGCATGTGGGCTAACTATCTCAGTTATCTCACTTGTTTTCAGATCTGATTCCTGTTGTCCATCTCAGCCAGGTTCTCACTGAGTGACTGACACTGGTCTGGACAACACCACTCATCACGTGTTTTCCCACTCAAAACATTATTAACAAAACTATAACCTGCTTAATATCAGCCTTTCAGACCAAAACGTATTGAAAGCAATACTCCAATAGCCTAGGGAATCAACACAACAGTCAATTTACCAAGCTCTTCAGATCAGTAGGATTTCCTGCTTCTCTGGGATGAGGCTCTAGACAAGCTTTAGATAAGCTTCTCGGAGAGTGGAAAAACAAAACACGTTGCAGGTTAACTGAAATTAATATAACGATGATAGCAATGTTAGCTATTATGATATGTGTAGGTCTCTGTGCGGTAATTTTCCGGCACCTATGAGGCTATGACGTAGATGATAGCCTACTGTTTTATCTAAGAAAATTGAAGCAGCAGTGCTGTAATGCTATCCCTCTGAGTCAACCATGATTCAGTCATTCATAATTATATCTGTTACTGTACGTGAGCCGAAAATGAAGTTCTAGAGTTATCAATTATTTCTTAACTGATTCAATATTACAACGGACAGAAACATGCAAGTTAAAATGTGTTAATGTTACCTACATGAATCACAAATCAATAATACTTGTTTCAGGCAACAAGATGACTACCAGATAGTCCGGAAGCTCGGCAGAGGAAAGTACAGCGAGGTGTTCGAGGCAATCAATATAACAAACAATGACAAATGTGTTATAAAAATTCTCAAGGTGAGTTCTTTTTTAAGACCATAAAAAGGCATAATAAAGGGAATCAAACGCAGTGCAGTGGACCAAGGGCAAAGCGATATTTCACATCATAAGATAACTGTAGAAATACACTTATAAGATATTTGTATGCACATAAGGCAAAAGCGATTGATAGGTGTGCTTATACTAGTGATAGTGTCAGTCGGGAATACTCTACACAACTATGTTGTTTTTTTCTTTTTCCTGCTTGAATACCCTAGAAATACGTACTCCAATAAACAAGGCTGAACGAAGAAGTATTTACAATAAGAATTGATCCTTAAAGGCAGTCTATTGAACAGGGAAAATGGGGGGGGGGGGGGGGAAGGGTTCTGTCCAAAATACAATTTCTGGGCCCCTACCCTCAGTGGGCCAGAAAATATGGAAAGAATCAAATTATTCCCATACTATTTCTAGGCTAGGAAAATTCGTTCATTTATCTGGTCTTCAGAGGACAACCACTAATGACAATCTGGTTGTCCACACGCGTTCAAGGTTGTCCACGATTTAAGGACAATCTTACCTCACAAAATAGCCATTGATATGGACAAACTGTCAATTTTTATTGGGGAAAATGTTAGTAATTGCTAGAAAACAGCTGGTCGTCAGGAGGACTACCAAATTAGAGGCAAAATCCTGACCCACTCCTAGGGCCATATGGATATACTTTCTCAAAAACCTGGGCCAAAATAACGCCTGCTGAGAGACCCGTCATCGCGCAGTGAAGTTTTGGGCTCTCTATGTTGGCTACTAAACACTGGCGCCTATGGGGAAAACACGAATTTTCGCGGTTATGCGAAAGCAGGGCTCACCAAATCCAGCGTCCTGGGTGTTCTGTCCACCCCCTAAAGGCACAGGACACCCTGACAGGACCCTCTGGGTGTCCTGTGGACACCCTAGAACAGAGATGCTATTTTTCCTACTTTTGTAGAATTTCCTACTTTTTGGTGATTTTGGATTGCACAACCAATTTTTCCTACATTGCTCTGATATCTGTTTTAGAGCATATTTATGTAAGTTTCAAGCTAATAAATTACAAATTCAATGTCAGGTCTCTATTCATTAAGGTTATTTCCCTCCTAGTTACTCTTGCAAAAAAGGTAGGAAAAAAACTGTTTCCTACTTTTCCTAATTTTTCATTAGTTGGGAGTGGCATCTCTGCTAGAAGTAGAACTCATACCCTGATATCAAGGCTCAGGCTATCGGACCCCTTAAGTTTATGTACAGGATACCCGCGAGCCATAGGCTGGGTGTGCTGTGGACACCCTGTCATTTTAAATTTCGTGAGCCCTGGAAATATTAGCAAGAATTTAAAGCGTTGTATCGCATTCCTGGGAACATTTCCAAGCTTTTTCTTGTTAACTACCGGGTATATAAAGATTGGACCAATATCTAAAAAAGTTAGAGTGAAATAACCTGTTTTCTCCCATAGGATCCTATGTTAAACGCCCCACCAACCTTCGTTCACAATTTCCGCGAAATTTCACAGCACAATGCTCTATATTTAGACCCGCATACGCAATATAGCTGATGGCGAATGCAGAATCAATCTGGCGACTTGCTTTCAGAATACATTAGCCAAATTAGAAAGATATGGCATAAAGTTTTGGGGAAAATAATTCAGTTACAAATGTTATTAAAATAGTTTCCTATGGTAGGTAAGTTTACTTATCAATATACACCCTTCTCACGAAGCTGCGCAGTGCAGGCCTGCCCTGCCACAGATCAAGGTGGCGGGAGTCCCCTCACTGGATCACTGCACCACAAATAGGCTAACAGTGGAACAATTTAGAACTTTTTTTCTAAATCTCATGAATACACTAAGAAGAAAGTAAAAGTATCATATTTAGCACTCATAATGTTATGTAAAAACATTTGTTCTTTGCTACAAGTAACATAATTTTATGATAAAACTTGGATCGCGCTAACCGCTCGCCAAATCGCCGATGGCGAATTTAGAATGAATCTGGCGACTTGATTTCAGCATAAATTAGCCAAATTTGAAAGATTTGGCAAATAGTTTTGGGCAATATGTGCTCGGAATCAAGCAAAATTGGAGTCCATTTTCGGGCAAATAATAAGATGTAATTAAAATATTTTTCTATAGCAGAAAAGTTAACCAATCAATATAACATTTGGCTAACAGAAATCGTCATGAATTCGCCAATTTGGCGACTTTGTAAAGGGGTTTAGCGCGAACCCAGTAAAAGATTTAGTTTAGATACATTAAGGAATTTTTCAGCCTAGCTTGACATTTATATTGAAAGTAGGTGAACTGAAAAAACAAGTTGATTACAGGTACTCAGCAAGAGGGATTGTTGTGGACCTCAGGTTGAGTGGGTATCCAGGGGTCCTAGGCGTGGAGCTGTACTGCTATGAACAACCACAACTATATCCTGTCTACCACCCCCCTCCCATACATACAAACTATGAACTACTAACAATCACAGACCCTAGCCATTTGAATGGTCACTAGTCCTCACTTCATTCTGCTCCAAGTACAGTGGTTAGTGCTGCAGACTGAATTGGACTGCACTCCCCTCACCAGGGTTCATATTTTTGCTAAGAGAGGGTGCCACCCTTCATAAGAAGGGTGTATAACATTTGACGAATTCAAATCATCAATTCGCCATTTGGCGACTTTTAAAGGGAGCTTAGCGCGAATCAAGGATAAGGGTGGGATGGGACTAGGGGAGGGGATTCCAGTGGATTCAACATCTCTGCCTTGGCCATATCAATTGTCCTTAAAGACAATCGCTCCACTATAGTACTTATATTGAAAATTCACCTAAACTTTAGCATAGAAACTTGAGTGTGTACACACAAATCAGAAACGCTGAAAAAATATGCAGGGATCGAATTATCACAGGCCCGGGGGCCCGAGGCCCCTAAATTATCTGTGGGGCCCTAGATTCCAATTCCAGGGGGCATGACTGGCCCCCCAGGAAATGTTCAATTTTAGACTTGAGGTAACAGGAAGGACCAAGTATATATTATAAGGCCAGGGGCCTGACTCAGTGACTGTCCCCTGAATTCTTGTACATTATTTCGACCCCTGATTTGTCTTAATAACGTTATTTAAAACCATCGAATATGGTCTCATTTCATTTGAATATTAAACCAACATATCAATTTTCGTATTACATGCATTATTTCAAAAAAATAAGAAAATTCTCTGGTTGAAAAGTTGAATTTTTCGTGAAAATAATAACAAAAAAATGAAAATTTCTTAACATTTCTACACTTAATGGGGATAAGTGTCAGCTATCATTTCCTTGATAGAAATTAGGGGGTCACCGATCTAACTCTTTCCGGAAACTTACTTTAAATATTCATTGCAAGGAGTAGACACAATTTCCTTAAAACATAAGCAAAATATAAGGTCACGTTTTAGAAATTTAAAGGGAGCCAAAAGCCCTTGATATGACCCTGGCAGTTGATTAGGGCGTAAAGCAACCAATAACCAACCAACCAACCTCTCTTTCCTGTCTGTAAACAGCAATGTTTGTAAAACAAACCAATTTTGGTGGGTCACCAAAATTGGCCAGTGACATGTTTTATTGTATTTTGATGAAGTTAAAGCCTCTTTTCATAGTCTATATTTCATTATGGGCCTCAGTTATGGTCGTAGAGTGTATTTCAATGGTTAATACATTTTGCCAAATTTTGACCCAATATTGGTTTTAGCTCCCTTTAAGAAGCAATTTGTCAACCAAATTTATTTGGTTAATTTTGTATTGACAATTTGTCTTCAGGAAAAAAGCAAGGAAAAATTTTGTGAATATTTCACGGTAAACTTGATTGTTGGTGTAAACTGGGGTGGGCTTATTTATTGCCCAAATAGGACAGTAAATGGAAATTTTTCCTTTTTTTTCCTTTTTCTTTTTTTTTCTTTTTTTTTTTTAGTACAAATAAATTCATAATCAATTCACAAATGAAGAACTATTATATCTGAGACATTACATAAATTTATGAGTTTCTGGACTACAACTTTGTTGCGAACAGTAAGGTAATTGGATGAATATTAATAGATTTTTTTTTTACTTGTTTATTCATGCAAAAATTAAGTCTAACAAAACTTGTCTGCCATTTCTACCTGAGTTACATCGAGATACAAGATAAATCGATGCCACTACCAATGTATATTAGATACAAATTACCAGGCATAATTATTCTAAATCATATATTAGATACGATCACCCGTGAGCAGATAAGCATTATTACCTTGTGCAGTCTAGAAAGAAGACCGGACGTTAAACTGCCCAAACAAACAAACAAACAAACAAACAAACTCTATGGGCCTAGATTAGGGCTCAGGGGTGGTCATAGGCCAAGATGACGGTTCCCTTTACAGAGACTCCCAACCCTCATTTCTTATTGGAGATAGTTATGTTAAAAATTAAATTTTTAGGTAGTCAGCTTGGTAAAAAAAAAAAAAAATGTGCACTTGGCGAATGGTCCATGCATTTCTTCTTTCTTACAAAAGCTGTCTAATATTCAGAAATCACTGAAAAATCTTCAGCAAACCGTATGTGTTAAATTATCTCCCCTCAAGTTATTTGGCATTCTCATAAGTGCCTATTTTCTGGCACCCATTTTTGTTATTCACCATGATTGATGAATGGATTAAGTCGGTAAGTAGGAAGTTACGTCAAAAGGCTGGTTCCCATATAGTCAATTCTATTAAAAAAAAAAAAAACGTTGGTAACTTTCCAGCGGGGGACACCGTTGGTAGGCCCACTGTTTTTTACTAAAGTCATTCTGCTTTGAGAGTGTGAGTTTTAACATAGGATTTCTATGGGAATCGAACAATTTGCATATGTACCAAATTGTGATTGGAGATCGATCAGATTATATCATAATGATATTCTAACTCTAAGAATAGATTTAAGATAGCTTACACTCTTGAGCCTTTGGGGGTAAAGGGGTGAAGTCAGGGGGGAAAAGTCGGGGGGGGGGTGAGGTCAGGGGGATATCATTCTGACAAGTTTGAATCTTTTCTCCTCATTGTTCGCCATTTGGTCGAACCATCTATTTATAATTCTTCATCATTTGACTTATTGAACAAGGTGGATGCAACAGAGCTTTTGGTTTTTCCAACCGCACTGAAGTTCGATAAATTCTATAATCGTGACCTTGTACTGGTTTATGTCATGAGTCCCACAGGTATTGTTCTTTTGCAACAGGAAGGTTGTATATAACGCCAAAGTGTTGAGAGTAATTGGATTTTGTTATCATCCGACAGATATTTTAATTCGGCTGTCAGAGAAATCATAGTCTAGCTCAGAACCAGTACACCCGTTACCCTTTAGTGAGTTACTCACGACTTGTTTATAGATAGAGGTGCTATTTCTGGGATTCCCGCCTCCTGTGATGTAGCTGGCCCCAGTGAGGCCAAAGTACAGCTATTTTTACACCCCAGTGGGCGTTTCAGGGTCGTGATCCCCATGTTCGACTTCGAAGTTGGGTTCGTAGCCAGTAGGCTCTATGTACTGTAACCTCATATGCAATCATTATAGCCAGTCTCATGCGCTATAGACTTACTGAGACTTATCTGCAAGACTTTGTGAAACCTGTAATGAAAAATATGAAACATATTAGCAAATAATTGCTCTTGGAAGATATATTACATGTATAAGAAGCTTCTTAAACTTGAGTACAAGTTAGATAACCTCGATATTATCAGATGGGTTGATGCGTGCAAGAAAAAAGAAAATTAGATCTACATTCTAATATCTTGGGAACCACAACACGTTTTTGGAAGTGTGTGCCTGTTGAGTGGAAAACTCAACAGGCATTGTATGTCAACTACGACGACAGTTTTTCCCACCTATGAATCATGTTATTATATATATTAATTTATTCAGGTCTATGATCAAATCTGTGTTACAAAGCTTTGGTCCTAAATGCATCTGATGAACACACAAAACTAATGCTTCATTTTGGAAACTTATACTATACTGACGACATCTCTGTGATCTAAAGGCAGAGTCAGACAATTCCAACTAACGTGACGATTTCTTGTCAATCGTTAGTTTACAAAGCTAAGCCTGTGTTCCACTAGAATGCATCCTCCCGACGCTCGGGCCACAAATGCCCAATCGTTGGCATTTCAGAAATGAAAGATCAGGGGTAGAGGTCTCTACATTTACCTACATGTTGGTAACTACCAATACCAGGTGAATGTATTTAAGGTAGTTCACACCCGATGTCTACCAAAAATGTCCTCAATTTCGGACACTGGATATCCAGTATTGTTTAATTAAATACCCGGTGCTTTAAAGTACTTATCATCAAATCTGTTGACACGTCGTATAACTGGAATAGGTACTTAAGGCTGTATTCCACGTACCGATTTTGATGCTGCCGATTTTGTATTTGTTTGGTTTTCTCTGAGAATATGACATGTTATATCCAATGTAGCATTTAAAAGAGAATTGTAAGACCTTTCTATAAATGTATAACACATCTATATTTAACCTTTATTCCAACTACCACTATTTCAAAATCGGTATGTGGAATACGGACTTTATTTTGATTATCTCTACGATTATGTGAAAGTATCAATCTTGCAAATACTTTTATTTTGTTTACAGCCTGTCAAAAAGAAGAAGATAAAGCGTGAAATCAAGATATTGGAAAATCTTCGAGGAGGAACGAACGTCATCACATTGTTAGCCATAGTCAAAGATCCAGTGGTGAGTAAACCTATCGTTGACAGACCAGCTGAGAGCAAAACAAAAAAAACAACGCCGATCAGCAGATACTCCAAGGGACAGACGAGAATGAACCATAAAAAACTTAAATAGATGCTTCGAACTTTTGTTAACAACAGCAGTATCGAAAAGCAACTTCCATTAGTTATGGTCGAAGTGAGAAGAAAACCAGTACCTTAGGGGAGTTGAGGTGATATCTGAATAATTAACCTGGATAACGTGTGAAAATAACATTTCATATGCCAAACCATGGCTGCAACATCAGAAAAAAAAGAAATAATAAATTTATTTCCATCTAAGTAACTCTAAGTACCAGTTGTTTTCCAGCCCCGTGCTATAATGACTTAGTACCATACACAGATTCTCTTCTCTACTCCCAACAAACAAACATACACCCTGGGTGTAGGAGTCTAATATAGTATCTGGACCATCTCAGCTAGCTTCCATGCTCTCATCTGCCTTTTGGAGTGTCTTCCAGATCGAGGTTTGTCTCCCTCCCTTGTTAGCTTGAGATTTCTAGTTTCCTTTGTACATAATGCATCTTGAACCAGTGGTCTTCCCTCTCTTGTAGACGTACAGAGTCGTAGCATCATGGGGACTTGGTAAAATGCCCACAGACAATGGGCTGACTTATCAGCCCTAGATAAAACAGGAGAACAGTTTTGTTACATCCCTAGTCATTCAATACTTCTGTTAGTGCAGTCTGATTCAAATCATTATTTTGTTTTCCTAAGGAGATATTACTTTTTCCCGCCAATTAAGTTCACTTATATGAATATTTAATGCGTCACATAACTGTTTTTAATTTTGAAATATTGACCCTAATTTGTGGATCATGAAAGACGACATTTTTCCCTTCATTCTTTTAGGAAATTTTTGGGTCTTATAAAAAGTAAATGTGTCTTTCAAAATACATTACATATGCAATTAAATGATAACTTAGTGTATATGAAAAAGACCGCCTAAATGGAAGTTGAATGCGCTGAATTATTCACGATTCAAAAAACTGAAGCTGTATTTGACAGTATGTTTGTAGCGGCAGTGAAACATTAATTTGACGGAACTATTGGCTAAAGTGAAACTTATGTGAGTCCCTAGGGGTCTGTGCTTTTGGCAGTGTCATCAGTCCTCACTGTTTTTTTTTCTTTCTAAGATTAAACACCTAGATCTTCGTTATGCATGTTCCCCAAAATACCTTTACCAGCACATTCGCTTACGTATAGACATAAATCTAGAAGGCAAGTCCTTCCTATGAAATTCGCACCAATAACCCTTGAAAGAGTGATAAAAAGTTAAACCACTGTCATAAGATCATTCCTTCAGTTAAAAGTTTTGTCTGTGAAGCAAAGAAATAGGTGACTCTATTCTAGTATTGTTTTTTGCTCGCACATCGATTTTACACACGGCTGTCGGAAGATTCTAAGCTTTGGGGTTGCAAGGACTACGTATACTCGTTAATATTTTGACAACCATCTTGAATAATTTTGTCTACAAATGTTTCGCTCAATACTCTATACAAGGATTTCTTTTGTAACTTTGTAGCTATTGGACCCAACTGATTCTAGTATTGTTCGATATACGTATGTATGCTGTCGTACACTCAGACCTGTTTTTTGGCATCCAAAAACAGGAAATGTTATTGTAGTGCGTTCCAGCAACCAGTGCATTAGAAGCGTACTGCGTGTTCCCTGATAATTGCGTTCATTAGCCAAAAGAACTTATTTCACACGGATGATTAGATGGTTATGGTTCGCCAAGATTTGGGGTTACTGACTTCGAATGTGAACACATCTTCGATATAAGCAATCATAACTGGTTTCACATCACAATGAAAATTAAAAACAATTTCCTTTTCTTTTAAGTCGCGGACACCGGCGTTGATATTTGAACATGTCAACAACACAGATTTCAAGGTAAATCATTTTCTTTTTAGAAAATCAAAACAATCGCCGTTCTCTAGAATATTAATACTTTATAATCTGATTCAGATGAATTTCATCATTACGATAAGAAATTCCTTTATGTATGGCAAAAGTATTGTGAATTTAGAAAATCTTGCCCATTGCACACGCAAAGTTTCCCTACATTACGTCGCCGATGAAAAGTTGAAACACTGTATTTTGTATCTTTATAGAATTATATAGGTTTATACTCAGATCACTTATGTTTCCAATGCCTGTTCATTCGCAGCTGATTTTATTTTCTCTTATTCAGCAACTATACCAGACTCTAGGAGACTACGACATACGGTACTACATGTTCGAATTACTAAAGGTATGTATCACAGACATCAGATTAGTATTGAACAGTTGGCACAATTGAAATCCGAAGTAACTTACTAGGAAGTAAATTGTAATAATGAGGTTAACATGTTTCCAATTCCAGTGATACTTTAGACTCGTGCAACTGAGGAAATATGGTTTTAAGCACAGATTTGTTTCACTCCAGGCTCTCGACTACTGCCATAGTATGGGGATCATGCACAGGGATGTCAAGCCGCACAACGTTATGATAGACCACGAAAACAGAAAAGTAAGTGAAAATGCACGCAATACGTTTTCCTCCTAAATTCATAACTCTTAACTCCCCATGTAATCTTTGCTGACCTGAATCCAAGGTTGCCCCTGACCCCATACTTTCTTGTATTTTGGGATGGGAACTTGACTCAATGTAATGAGTGAACTGACACGTATGGCAAAATTGTCAAACTAATTGACCAGAGGAAATTTCTTGTACTTGTTAATTACGTCGCATGAAGGTTGTTTATGTTGCAATACGTCACATAGTCAGTAGGAGGTAATAAGCGGCCCCTCCGCTGGCTTGTATGCCTAGTGGGTGACGTTTGGGCGATAACCAGTAATCATGGTCTAGAGTGCTGTCAGTCGCGCTGCCACATTTATACAGAATTTCTTCCCATAAGCACTACGCTGGTCCCCGCGCCTCGAACTCACGCTATCGCTGTACGTCACGAATAGACGCGGGTTCACCCTAATCCCAAATGCGTCAGATTTTGACGAACTCGGGGTCACGTGACCACTTTTTGACCAATCCGATCCATCGACACAATGGGGTGGACCTGCAGTCTCTCAGGCCGTGTCCTCCTCGCCGAGAGAGAAGGGAGCCCAGCATACATAAGCACCTGTGTTAAAACCCCTACTTTGGTCATCCCCTGTGCTCACATTTACTGAAATATTTCCATTATCACAAAGGTTCCCAATTCAAATAAGCTTACATTTTCACAAATTTGCCCTGTTTTGTTTTTAAAAAAATTAATGTTCAAGATTAGTGGCTAGAATTTAAAAGGAAGGACCTGAAATTCTGTAAAGCCCCCATACCCCCAAGTTATTGGCCCATACAGACTATTGATTTCCTCCTCATTTGTCTTAGTATAACATTTGGACACCCATGAATCGCAAAGGACATACCAAATTAATCAAACCTTTCTTTTATGATTGTTCAGAATAAGTGATTAAGGTACTGAATCCTCTGTCTGAATCCCAATTTTTGCTGTGGTGCCCTATACAGGTATCGACCCATATTTTCACAGCATAAGCCTTAATGATAAAGCCCCAGTGGCAGACTTGGAATCAAACTTAGTTTCCTATATATCTAACTGCAGAAATCCTGTCCAAGAAGTGCGTTCGCCTAGACAACCTAGTTACATGCCGGCTCAAAATGTTAGGTCCAGAAATAGTGGCAACAGCATGACGTCATTTGCAAATTCGAATGCATCTTATTTGCTCATTTTAACCCTAGTGGTATTTTATAATTGTAATTCATAACCTGTTTCATTTCTTGCAGTTGCGGTTGATCGACTGGGGGTTAGCAGAGTTCTACCACCCAGGACAAGAATACAACGTACGCGTAGCTTCCAGGTACTTCAAGGGCCCAGAACTTCTGCTGGACTACCAGGTAAACATTCACCAAGGGTGCTTGTCAACTTGACAACCATAATAACACTGCCTGATCCCCTAGCCCCTGTTGTCCGTGTTGTTTGGTTGTTTATAAGGAAGATCCACAAAAAGTAAAACGTGATTATGGTTGCCCATTGTGGTTGTGGGTCGCCGGGGGGATGACGGAATGAAGCAGTTTTATTTCTCAGATACGACCTTTTCCTCTCTGAATCATGGCTGCAACGTTGGTTGCACAAAAGGGTTTACTGATTATTCGGAGTGAATTGTTTTTGTACCATACATCTGTAGCCTCGAAATAACGTAGTTTAGAATTTATTGTGTTGGTTTACATCTGGTGAGGAAAATACTGTTTGTATATAAGTCTGGGGCGGCTCGAGGTTATCGCTGACTGATAAATCTTTGCTTAGAAAACATATCCCAAAAGGAAGTATATCCAAATTGCGAAAAAAGATTTTTTTTCGACGGTGTTTGTTGAAGTTGATATGCAATTCTTATATATGGTAATTTTTCTTGATTTACAGATGTACGACTACTCACTCGATATGTGGAGCTTAGGTTGCATGTTCGCTAGTATGATCTTCAGAAAAGAACCCTTCTTCCACGGTCACGACAATTACGATCAGGTAATGTAAAAGAATTTTCCTGTCATTTCATTCAAATTGAAGTAAAATTTAAGAGAAACTTAATTTAAAAACAAAGAATTTTCAAAATGCTATTAGAATTTTGGTTACCCTTGACTATTTATGCCTGAGAATGGGTCGTGAGAGTTCAAAGCTTAAAGATGATTACGTTTGATATCTTTTGCAGTTGGTGAGGATCGCCAAAGTATTAGGAACAGAAGAACTCTATGCCTACATAGAAAAATACCAAATAGATTTGGACCCCAAGTTCAATGATATCCTAGGCCGGTAAGTACATTTGTTGTAAAACACGGAATTTATGATACCAAATGATAATTCTTTATTCATTATTTCGAAATTCTTTTTGTGGACATATAAGGGAAAAGCAATGTGTAATGTCTGGAAATAAGCAGTGGATAAATTAAGCAAAATGTAAATGATCATGAATATTCCAGAGACGTGGCGAAGCGCAAGAAAATACAGTAACAATGCTAATAAAATGTGCTTTTGTGTTAGATAGTGGAAGTGAGCATTCAAATTGATTTTTCACCTCAACTTATTTTGAACGTGTATGATACATTTTTCAGGCATTCCCGTAAACGGTGGGAGAGATTTGTACATAGCGAAAACCAACACCTTGTGAGCGCAGAGGCACTTGACTTCCTCGACAAGTTGTTGAGATACGACCACGCAGAACGGCTAACAGCAAAAGAAGCGATGGAGCACCCATACTTCTGTGAGTGAACACAGATTTATCCTATTTGTTATGATAAGTTGAATCGAAAAAGTGTCTAGATATGTTATTCCTGTGTTTTATTTACAGTGAGAATGTTTGTACCAAAAGCATGTGTTATCTGTTCAATTAACGTATTCATTTGAGAAATGTATTACATTGTACATATATCAATGTTTATATTTAAATGCTTACTGATGATGATTTCTGATCAATGAGTGACTATGTATCTTGACTTCATTACAGATCACGTAGTCAAGGAACAAAGTAGAATGTCCTCAATGTCGGGGCACAACTCGCCAACACCAGTTGGGAATTCAGCTCAGATGGCGGGTATGTATCAAAACTAATTGTTTAGTATGCCATAAAATTGCAAACGAAATGGTGAAACGAAGCTTCAGCAAAGGCCCGTTTTCCCAAGAAAAAATCCCCAAATTACTTAGCCTGGAAACTCTTAATAAAGTCATTACAAAACTAAGGATTCACCTGGAAAAGTAGCAGAGGTCATGGGGATGTTGTGGAAAATCATGAATGAAAATTCATTGCCTTTTTGGAGACCTTGTAAGAAAATCTTGTACTTGATGTTCATCAAAAAAAAGTTGATAGAAGTTAACAAATAAATGAAAGTCTTTCCTAACATCTCGACATGAAAATTCAGTAGTTTTGAAAATTTATCAGTCATTCTTAAAACATTAAAATCACTGACGTTTTAAGGAATGCCCCTCCCCCCCCCCCCCCCCTCAATTTACAGTCTATTTTAGAAGGTAAATAATTGAAACAAATGTAAAACGTTAAATTTCATGTTCTCCTGTTGCAGGCTCTGGTCTGGCGCCGAATTCTGTATCAGGCATGCCTAGTTCTCCTGTGATGGCTCCCAACGTGTCACCGCTCCCAACAAATGCCACGCCCGGACAGACATAGGCCGCAACGTAGCCCCACCTTCCTCGTCATCACCTACCGTCTCGGCCGAGGCACCAACCTGGGTATTACTAACAGACTGTAGTGTGCCGATGAAGAACTCTCCCACGGACAAGATTTACTACCACAGAGACGCACCATGGAAATAGACAAGCAGACCTGGACACTTCTTGAAAATTCCACAAGGTCCCCTTAAAACCTGGAGTGTACATAGAAAAAGTGGTCAATGTGGAGTTATAAATGCGTCTCATCATGGAGTGCCCATGGACCATTGAACTCGTACCAAATATTGGATAATATAATTCATTGGAACCTCCTTTGTACAGTATGGTAACTCAACAATGCGAAAGAAAATTAGGGAAAATAGTTCCCTTTGAAATATTTATGAAGACTATCTTCTGCTCTTTCCGTCATCGATAATTTGCACAACTTTAGCCGGAACTTTTCTTGTGGAAATACCCAATTAGTTTTCTCAAGTGACACAAGGTGACGCTGTGGGCGTAGTTGCGTGGTTGAGATTGTGGCCAACAGATGCCAGCTCTGTTACAGCTCGTTACACATCCCTATCTTGGTGCCAACTGAACTCAACAATAGGGACTTCACCAATACCCACGGCCGGTAATGATTGACTCTCAAAATGAAAAATGTGATGCAAATGTAATAAAAGCTTCAAAAAACAAGACCAAAAAGTTGCAGCCGAACGTACAATACTAATAATATCCAAGGATAAGGCAAAAGAAATTGGGTGAGCACATGAGGCCCTCTGGGGACAAAGGGAATGTGTCTTTCTGTGTCCGCGTGTGATGAGTTATGATAAATTAGATCAAAATGTTATGTACATGTAACACAGTCTGAGAACTCAGACAGTAAAAACGTTGACGAATATATCCTGTCGTGTCCTGCTTCTCTTTGTGAGGTGACCCTCGCAAGGTCTCTCAAATGACTGTCTTGTGTACGTGCACACAAGGACTCAAATAATGTGATGACAGTCTCGGATAAGTACCAGATTTCCCATCAAAAATTTATTTCATATATCGTCTTTATAGTTTGAAGATGGCTATTATGAAAAATATTGATCGGTTTCCCAGACAGCCCAGAGCCATTTCTAACAAATCTATCTTGGCCATAGAAATTTTGTGCAGCTTTAAAATTAGTCACCTCTTTTGAATGACTGTTTAACTTGCCGAAGTCATTTATTTGTGTGGGTTGACCACGTTTCATGCCGAGAGCTGATTTTGGATGATTGTCTGGATGGTGACCATTGGGCGTTTTATAAATATTTCTATTATGATGTTCTAAATAGAGCGGGTGACTAATACAGATCTCTCCTCTGGTCTAGGACTGTTTACTAGGCCATTACAAATTATAGTCCTAGCCCAGCAGGGACTTTATAACATCGTTCTGCTTAGGACATCATCCTCCGAGATAATCTTTTAAAGAGTATGAATGTCACATTTAGGCGACTGTAGAGTTGCATTGGGCACTGCATGGCAGTTCCTGTAATTTTGTATAGTTAACACTTTTACACGGGAAACTGTTGGGGTTTTGCAAAAATGTCTTTGGGATACGCATAACTGTCATAAGCCTTCATGAAAACTTTGTTGTGCTTCTCAAGATAATATTGCTCCGTTGTCCTGTTGAAAGTAGAGCAAACTCACTCTTTTAAGGGATCAAATTTTGGCAGACGAGAAGCCAGATGTGGATTACCTCAGGAGAACAGTTATACATTTTCCCTCCGAATTGACGGATTTTTATTTTTTAAAATAGACTAAGTGGACGTGTTACTACATTTTACAGGCTATTTGAATTTGCTAGGAAAAGATGAATTAAAATGGGGGAGAAAAGGAGGCACTTGCATATTTGTCTATCCTAAATTTCAACACTGACGTATCTTTCTTTCCAAATGTGTGCGTTAATTTTCTCGAATAAAATTTGTAATCATGATGCCGAAGACGGTCTCATTTCCTCACATAGGGTCTCTACACATACTTTCATTAACCTATGAATCACCGAAAAACATGCAGTGCCCACTTCTCTGCAGTCGTATAAAGACTATGGTCTGATGATGGTAACTTGTGAAATAGTAATGAACGGAAAAATAATAAAGATCAAGCTTTCATCAAGATGGTGAAGCAAAACTATTTCTAGTTCTGGTTGTCTATGAATAACAGATTATCAATTAATGTAAAATGTGTTAGACCGAAAAATAAAATAGTTGTATTCAGGTATCCCGACCAACCATTTAACTTTGGAGAATGTTTCTCAAATGTTCATAAAATTCAATAAAAATTACTTCATGGGTAGAAAATGAAATAATTATGTTAGAAAACTTACTCTAGATGATTCCCGACCGTCCCCATTTTTCAGCCCAGACCCTAAAGTTTTTTTCAAAGAAAATATTAGGGAAACCATTAAAATCAAATTAAATTGAGCAAATGAACATCAAATGGCCTATACAATTTCAAAATGTGTATTACAAATTTTAGAAATCATTATAGAAGGCACATCTAGGAAGTCATATTTAATACAACCAAGTTAAAAAAATATATTAAAAAAAATTAGTCCTGACCTACCGATCCTTTTTTTTTTTGGAGGCAGGAAACCTGAACGCAACAATATTTTTTCTTTTAGCCTAACAAGTATTTAAAAAATGTAAATGTAGGAAATTATTAAATGTTCAAATCCATAATTATGGGAATAATTTGAGTATGTAAATGATGTTTTAAAAGATATCAAAAAAGAAAAACAATCGACCGACCCAGCCTCATTTCTTTGGGCAAATGAAACCTGATCATAACAGTTTTTATTGATGACCTTACATTCACATATTAACATTGGATTTATCTATGTCTAATGTACATAGTGTTATATCTCATCAACTCTCCTCATCAGTAATGCAGTCGCTGGGACTTTTTTATTTCCTGATTTCCTAAACTTGGGCTCTTTTCCCTCAGAAATGATGCTTAACATTCTCAAATATTGTTCTTTCTAAAGGATTTCTTCCAGATCCAGAGCACAATAGTAACTTCGTCAATTTCAATTTGTGTTTTAGTCTTTTTCAGAAACAATCTGAAATGAACATTCATAACAACAACTGATAACTACTGTTTACTCCATTTATGTTTTCGGTGAGATTGATTATATTAGATCTGATATAATTTATAAGAAATCTCGTTTTCACACTCCCATAAATTCCATCGAATATCTTGGGCTAGATAGGAAAGTAGAGCACTGTTTAGAGATTAGGACAACCTAATTAAGCGTTCGACTCAAGGGTGTGAATGCTAGCCTCATCTGCTTTCAGGGAGGGAAATCTCAGAAAAAAACGCAGTGATTTGGGTTGGTACCCTGCCTTTTGAAGTCTGGGTCCGTCCCTGGCTTTCTATCATGTCGTAAATAAATCTAACCATCAGAGTTGTAGAAACTGCAGACAAAAGGGATGTTTAAGAAGATCTTTTGAAATTGTGAAAATGGTTGAAATGTGCTCCATTTATTTGTAGATCTAGAACTCCTTTAAAAAAAGAAGGGGAGGGGGTAGACTACTTCATATACCAGATAAATGTTATACAATCCGTAGCCCGGCAGGCATGCATAAGGTTAAGTTATACTATATAGGTCTGGCTCAATGTGAATTTGTTTTGAAAGACAACAGATGTAAATCTGTATTCTAAAATAAAAAGTTTTTTTTTTTGTTAAGGATGTTAGATGTAGATAAATATCTAATTGTAGATCTAAATTGATTATAATACCCAGCGTGTTGAAAAGAACCTTTCTGTATTTGATTCTAGATATATTAGATGATAGATCTAGGCCTATAGATATTATGCTACAAATCTATTAGCCTACTGGTACCGCTAAATCTTATGCGCATTCCTGACAAAGATCAATACTCTTTGTAGATATGATTTTATGGAACAAGTCTTGGTGTGCTTGTAATGTATGGGGAGAGGGATAGGGTGGGGTGGGATAGGCCCCCACCGTTTTTTTTCTTGCTAATGGAAAATGTTTCTGACCAAAGGTCACCCCCCCCCCCCACCCGCCATACACACGTCCATAAAATATGATGTCATGCGGGGGGGGGGGGGGGGGGGGGGGGGAGGTGCGTTATTTATGGATTCCCCCCCCCCCCCCCAAAAAAAAAAAAAAAAAAAAGTTTATCTATATATATGTTGGTCTCTGACTATGACTATGTGTTTGTGTGACTGTGTGTGTTCAAGTCTAGCCTAGGGAAGAAGGATACCTTGGGGTTGTCTATGATAATGAAGGATGTAATTTCATTGGGGGTGACAAAGGCCTGAAAGGGGGAGGGGACCGGGTCAAGAATCTTGAAAAATGAAGGGGGGGGGGGGGAGTGTCTAAGCATGATGTCATTTATGGACTGTCGTCCCCTTTGGCCCCCTTTCTTTCCTTTGTGGCCCCTTTGTCTATTGTAAATATTGCAATCTTAAAGGGACGTTCTCGTCCCTGAGCCGGACGTAATTTGCTCCGTTGTAACCCCCCTAACTCCGCGCCATTTTCGTGACGTGACCAATAACGTCGCGTTATTACGTTCTGAAAGGGCAAAACAGGGCACCGGCCGTCGCGTTGTTAGGCTTACGTCGGCGTATGTATCTCTTTGAAGTCACGGACGAGAACGTCCCTTTAAAGGATAACGGGTCCACATTGCTCTCCTCAAGTGGACACACTGCAGTCAGCAGCCTGGCACACGCCCAGGGGCACATATATGTGATATGGAACAGAATGCTATCATATTCCATTATGACATTGTCATTAACCAAGACCAAGTGCATGGAATCACTTCAGTCTTCAGTTCAGGGCCAGGCTGAGGCTAAGCTGTAAGTGTAAGACTAGAGTCAGGCTTGATGTGTCACCAGCTGCAGTCGTGCCAAATTCTATTAATGAACAATAGATAAATTAGCATATCCCACTAGGGTTGTAGTAGCCAGTGCTTGGTCTCAAATACACACGCTATCCTGATTACCCGGCAACATAGTACAGAGTGAAAGGCAAACACTGTAGAGGCGCAACGACCCGGAAGGACTACTTACTCCCTTGACATTAACACTACGTGCATATAGTTCTTAACATAATTTATAGCATTTACTATGAATAACGTTACCTTTTACTCTTGACTATAATTTTAAAAATAAGTATTTACTTTTGAAATAATCTAGGGTTAATTTACTAGAATTGCATCTATATAATTGATTTTTAGGCATCCGAAGCGCGCTTGACAACGTAGATTACTGCGCGGCGTGAAAGGTTCCCTAACGACTACTCAAGTCCTTTGGTACACAGAAAACTCCACACTTGACAACTTGGCCTCTAAGGAACTAACATCGTGTAGGGAGCTCTACCATAAGAACTAACAGTGTTTGGTTCACCTACAAAGCACAAGATGTTCAAAAATACTTTCCAAAGTGGATTCTTATCCATACTCTACAGCATTGGGAGTAAACCGTTGCAGATCTGGGATAAAAAGGTAAGCACATTTTTGACAGTTTCAACGTGGGACATCACAGCGAATGCATTTTGGATTTTATGTAATGGCTAGCGGGAGCAGCGGTGCTTATTGGGCTTTTCGAAGGAAAATACGCACCGGAGCGCCCGAGGTAAAAATCTACCGAGTATACTAACCTCTAGAAATGTGCTTGGAGAATATCTACGCAATCTTGTATACTGATTGGCTGATTACGCGACGTGATGCATACACTCTCCTAGCAGAGGCCTGGCTCTGACCCACGTGACTGCTATTGTCCAATAGGCGTCGAGAATTAAGTAAACAAACAAGATGTCGCACTCCCGACAGCGAGGACGCATTCCCGACTTTAGTTACGTTAGTTTCATTAGATTGGGAACATTAATGTTATTTTCGTGTGTGTAGCCATCACATAAAATAAAGAAGACACTTTTATGTCGTATTCGGTCAGATATATTTACCTGGGGACCGACGGGACCTTGGCCTGACGGCCGCGGTCCCGTCGGTCCCCAGGTAAATATATCCGACCTCATACTCCATAATCATGTCTTCTTATTATATTACGCGGTCGTTACCATCCAATGAAGAGTCTGTTCGGTTTCTGTTGATTACTTATTTACCAATACAATAACATTGTTAATGAACTGGATTGCAAGGACATATCTAAGGCAGAAAGTGTGCTGCAAAGATCGTATTGACAGATACTTCTTCTAAAGCTTTCATACGAAAAATGATGTGTATTCACGAAGAAAAACACCCACGGGTAACACTCCCAACAACACTTAGGGAATGTCTCTTGCTATAAAATATTCACTGTTTCAGGATGAGTCAGTAATTGGCTGGGTTCATTAATGTAATATAATACTATAAAGTTAGAAGAATAATTGTTGTTTAATGCAGTGATGCTGGGACTGTTTTGCTATCGGTTGACACTGCCAAATGCATCGGCTGTCAGAGGTGTCACATCCGCATCAGTGATGGTGCGTCCTTGATATAGCAACGTCAATAGTCGTTTATACATTCATTTTGGCTCTGAATTTGATTTTCGGAACGTTTTATTTAATTTTTGTTTATTCTCCCATATATATGTTTTTGGTGTGGGCAAAAGTGCATGCATTCATGGCTAGAATACTGATCGAAATAGCCTGCCTCTTCCCTAGCAACCCGTGCATGCCAGCGACCGGCCTTTTATTTAGGTCAACAATTGACACTAAACTTACCTTCTGTTTTCAGGTCAGGAACGGCCACATCAAACGTATTACAGACAACGACATTCAATCACTGGTATTAGAAATTGTCGGCACCAATGTTAGGTAAGTTTTTATGTGTTGTAAATGTTTACTTTTGTTCAAACAATATGACTTTGTTTGTGTATCAAGCGCGAATCCACGCTGATCCAACATGGCGGCGCCCATGTACCTGGTGCAGTGTAAACAAAAGTTTAGCTTCGTGGATACGGGGTCTTTACTCGATGTTATTCGATTCTAACGTCTTATTTTATATAAACAGTTATCCCCAATGTATTTGATATATTCTTGTAATTTGAACTTACACATGGACCGTTCAAAACACTGCACTTAGGATTAGAATAGGCCTAGATCTAACTTAGTAGTCAAACTGTTCAGTCATGTTTCCAGTTTCACTTCACACTGAATGTCTGAAATTAATGATTCACACAATATTGGGTGTACATTACTGCGGGTTGTTTAATTCTATATGATGTTTGACAAAAATCTGAATCTTTAACTTTAAATTGAAAATGTAGAAAGACACAATTTAGGATAGTGGTCCCACATACATGTATATTTAACACAGAACATTCTTTTATTTTCTACAGCACAACATTCATCACGTGCCCTGCTGATCCCAAGAAGACACTTGGCATCAAACTGCCTTTCCTTGTAATGATTATAAAGAACTTGAAGAAATACTTCACATTTGAGGTTCAGGTAAGTTTAATGCCGTTTTTATACTTTTTACCCATTTTGGCTTTTCTATCTGGTCACAACAATGGCAAAGTAATGGAAATCTAAACTGGTTTAGCAGATAATGAAAATTAATGGTCTATTGTTCTTCTGCTTACAATGTATACCATGAAACCTTAATGAATAATCAGTCATATAAGCAAACACCAACAAAATATTTTTGTGTTGGAGTGAATCCGTATGTGATCTGTGCCTAATGTATAGTATGTAGAGTAAAACGGATACTTACATTTTTATGATAATTACTCTGAAATATTGGAACTGGAAATATATTTTGCTTACAATTCCTTTAAGGTTTTGGATGACAAGAATGTCCGGCGGAGATTTAGGGCTAGCAACTACCAGAGTACGACACGTGTAAAGCCCTTCATCTGCACGATGCCCATGCGCCTTGATGATGGCTGGAACCAGATCCAGTTCAACTTGTCAGACTTCACACGTCGTGCCTACGGTACCAACTACATCGAGACCCTTCGTGTACAGGTGGGTACTCTTCTGTATTCAGAACTACAGGGGAACTGTTGAGTATAAAAAAAAGAGAAGGTAGCAGGATAGAGATATAGCTATTTCCTCAAACATGTGGATAAGGTGCTAATAGTCTGTAAGTCATGTCGTAATGACAAAAGATCCAAAACCTTTGGGGCCGTTGACAAAATTAGAGCAGGTTGGTTTACTGGAATCTAACTATTTCTCCTCTTTAGCACCACATGAATGCGGTAAATGCTGTTTTATGAGTCATTTTGCAATCTTCTCAAAGAGTCCATGGAGTTAAAGCTACAGATAAAAATTTGATTTTCGAGAACATCTGCACATAGCTCTAATTTAGTAACATTTTTTGTTGTTCTAAACAAACATGAAATCAGAATCAGAAGAGTCCACTATCTAGAATGAACAAATTATGTTCATATGAAGATAATCCAATAACATAATCATTTTCCTTTTACATTCATTTGTTACAGATTCACGCAAACTGCCGAATCCGAAGGGTATACTTCTCCGACCGCCTCTACTCTGAAGACGAGTTACCTGCCGAGTTCAAACTGTACCTGCCAGTTCAAAACAAGAAGCAGTAAACAAGGGTATACTGCACCATAGCAAGACTTTATTGGAGAAACAAGATCGTCTCTTGAGCATATGTGGAGTATGATTCATTATTCAGTGGAACTTTTTACCAGCAACATACACCATGCATATTATAGAAATTTTATGTGACCAGGAAAGTGTTTCCAGATTTCAAGAACTGGATTTGTTGATTCATCCCTTCATTCATTGGATCTAAAAACTTGTTGAAGATTATTTCTGTAAAACGTCTTGAAAAGTCGGTTGTGTTTATTCAAACAACCTGAATTTGTTGTAATACTGGACAAAGTGCTCTCAGATTAAGAACACTAAGTGTTCCTTAACCATCGGTGTCTCTGTGATATACTTACCTTATTCTAGATCTCCCTAAAACAAAAAGTGAACAAATCAATGTGTTTTGCAAAAGAAGTAGAAAAATCCATGTAACATAACGACAGAGTTTTCCTCATAATCATGTCCAGCATTGGCAACTTAATTACATTACACCATCTATGTGCAGAGAAAAGAATTAAGTTTGGAATCTTCTGGAATATTACATGTTTGAAGAAGCATATTCAGAAAAGTTTGCAATATAACATAAACGTTTTTAAAATTCTGCATATTTAGAATGTGAAGCCAAAATGACATCTGAAGTAATAAAATTGAAGAGGCCAAGATTCTTGTGTAGTGGAATTTTTATCGTTATGTAGTATAATATTAAATGCGTCAGGAAAATACAATATAGTCCACTTGGGATATGTTGCAATACGGTGCAGTTTTCAAGTGACATGGACTTCTCTCAAAATAGGGTTATATTTTTTCTTTGGTGTCCAGACAATATGTTGTAAAAATGTTACATATACTTCGGTAACTTCGACCCCCTCATATTATAATTATTAATGTATATATTGATATATATCTAAATAAATTTATGTTTGTTTATTAGTGAACAGAGTCCTTTCTATGTGCAAACGTACCGCTTTATTTACCAACCAAAATAAGACCCATTGGCAACAAAATGCAATCTCGAAATACAGATCTTTGTTAAATAACGGAAAAAAATCTTAATATTATGGAAATAAATTCTGAATCAAGGAACTTATTGATTGATGAAATAAGGAAACTGGTAACCAGGGTTATGTTTTGGGAAATGATAGCTGCAATCACGAGCTACAAAACGGCACTTTGACCAGAAATGAAAAGATGGTGTGATTGAAATTCCTGGTTGAATTCAGAGATTACAAAGCAGTTTCTCAAACTGAAAGCACAAAACAGACGCGTTTAATTTATAAAAAAAAAAAGTTTGATGAATTGTGAAACCGTCTTATGTTCTGCATTTCAAAAGAAAAAGTCTGTAGTGCACGGAAAGGATTATTATAGGAAATTAATGAAGGTTAGACAAATGAACACATTTAGATATGGAATTCATTATGGTCTAAAGTTGGACTTGATAAGCCATACAGTGGTCCCCCCCCCCCCAGTTCAAGTGCTCTGTTCGTTGTGCAGATGACGTCATATACCCGAAAACGGACAAGCTGCCATAGTATTGATCAATTACAAATTTGATTTTTAAAAGGAAATTGGTTGTTTTCATGATGGAATGCTAGATTGCTGGTATCTTTAAGTCATTATAATTCAAGTATCTTACACATTCCTAAGTAATTTGTTTCGTGCGTAACCACATGGTTCAGATATTGAATGGCGATCACCAAAATTTGGTCACGTGACTGAGAAGAGAACTAGTTTTTTAACAGAACTACAACGGGAAGCTGTCTTCGAAAATCAAATGCCCATACAAGACATATCTGTATATGTGCAAATGTAAATATATCGATTAAGAGACAAATCGTGACTATATTAAAAACCTATTTTTAATAAAGATGTCCTGAGGTTTCCCTAATCCTAGATTTCAAGGTGTTTAGTTAGAAAAATGTGAGATAGCTCTAAGGTAAAGTATGAAACAAACGAGATGGTGAGCTAGCTATAACAAGTGTTCATTAGATTTAAAAGAAAAAATTAAAGATTTGCACATTTTCTGAAGTAAGGGACTAATTAGTCGACCTAACTATATAGCAAACATAACGGACGAGACTGCTCTTAAAATGAAAAAAATAAAATTATATAAAGATTGCCATGAGTCATAAGCCCGGATAAAACCATTCAGTGGTAGTTTGTGTATTAGTTACCTTGCAACAGTTCAGGGCTTCTCGGGCAACATCACTTCTTCAATATAGATCTACTTATGTAGACCTTGAAAAATACACTGTTTTTTTTGGTTGCAAGTTACCTGCAACTTAGAGAAAATATTTACCTTTCTTTAGATTTTTGAAATTATATCTTATATTGACGAGTCTAAAAACATGGGTGGTCCTGATATAGCTGAAAAATTGCTGAATGGACGTTTAACTCCAACAATCATCATCATCTTAAAACATTGGTACCGGTATACTGGTAATAATGCTCTTCCATCATAGATCTATGCATCTATGGCTAGACTATGCAAAATCTGATACTGGATCTACTGGTCTGTAGATATAAGTGTAATATTCTAGGCGTATTAGAACTGAAGCGACAGAGTGCACCATAACGCACTGCCTTCTGTTGGACTGGGAAAAGAGAAAATTATTTTACTCATTTTACACTTAAAACATGGTTAAATGTGCGAAAACTGACAAAATGCGCGAAAATAGGCACCAGGTGCGCGAAAACTGAAGAACTGGCATAGGAAAATGATTTGATGAAATATTTTTTTTTTCTTTTGAATTCATTTCTTTATTCAGACAGGTAATAAGTTACATACAACTTGTTTTCATTAAATGTCTGAGTTACACAAGTAAACCTGTGCCAATTCAATTTATATACAATCCATTTTTGTTATTATGAATTAATGTTAGATAATATTACTATAAAAAGAAACAATTCAAGTATAGCTATAAAAGATTTTTAAAAGCATTCATATATATTCTATTGCACATTTCTCTTTCCCATTATAGGAGAACTGACTAGAGCCGTAAATTTAACATTATAAGCACCATGCTAAATGATTTAATATTGCATCATCTATTTATAAGGAGAAAGCAAGGTTTCACTCTACTACTCACACTCCACTACTTATATGCATTTAAAATTTTTACTAGTTTATTCTTTTGAAAAGTCTTAAAATTGTTAAAAGTGTCAATGTTTCTTTCACTTGATGGTAAACTATTCCATTGAACAGCACCCCTATAGAATAAATTATTTTTGACTTTTTCACTGTTCGGTTTATATACTTTTTTTTATATATATATGTCTATATAAAAGAATTTAAAGAATGAATAGTCTAGGTGTAGACAAAAAAAAAAAAAAAATCAATTGAAATCATGCAATGTATTGCAAATAATAGCATATTGTAAATCTAACCAAACATAGGCCTACACAGAAAAAAAGAAGTTTTGTAGGTAATTCACTTCAAATAAATGAATGCTGTGGGGTGAGGGGGGGGGGGGGGGGGGGGGCAGTTCAAGAAAAAGAAAAAATTTCAATCATTTGTTTCTCTTTATAATTGCATTGTAGTCTATTAGATCTCCTATCATTTGTTTCTTTTTATCACTGCATTAAAATAATGTGAACAGGCCGTAGATAGCCTTGAGAAAACAATAGAAGGGATGTCTATTAGTTTACTGTATTATTACTACTTCATGTGTGTTGGGTAATCTTTTGGGGGGCCCTGGTAACATGATGGACACGACCTGATTGGCTGACTGATCGGTGAAGAAATCAAGACGTGATTTTGATTGGTTGATTGTGACGTCAATCATCTCTACGTCATTTCCGGTGAGGTCGCCTTCCAAAGCATAACAAACAAGATGGCGGAGGTAGCAGGTCCCTCGATGCAAATCGCTCCCGAAAATTCGCCTGAACCCATAGAAGCTTTAGACCTGGGTGAACCAGAAGCCAAGAAGCCGAGAACCGATTCCGATTCTTCGCAAAAAGAATATCGTTTAGAGGAGAGACTCAACGGGATTCTGTGCTGCGCCGTATGTCTTGATCTTCCCACCGTCGCAGTTTATCAGGTTGGTAGTGGATTCACACTCCCAGATTACGTCAGCTGAGTCAAACTCTTTTCCCCACAGTAGGGAACATGATGTTTATTTTGCAATGTATTACACGGTTTTTTGCAAGTCAAGTTCCTTTCTTTCTCAGCCCCGTGGTATGATATTTTGCAAGGGGTTCAAATTCAATGTGCCCTGTTTTTCCCTTTGACGTGGCTGCCCAACCCTCCCACATCAGATGTAAACAAACTCTCGTGTACAAGCTGTGACTGGCCCAAAGTCGACACCAAGAATGTCATTGGTAAACTCGCTTGACACACCCAAGACTTCAGTTATCCCACAATGATCATCGAATATATCTGTATGTTATCATGTGTTCAGGGATTCATGCAAACAAAATGGGACAAGTCGTCTGCATTGTCTGCTCTACACTAGACAGGGTAAAAATACCTGCAGTCAACTGTCACGTGACATGCAAAGATTATGATAATGAGAGTAGACGTGGGTCACTGCTGAATGCGTGGAATGTTGTTTTGGTATGCCTGGAATGACAGCAGAATCGGTTACACTTGATTATATCCACACAGCTTTTAGAAAGATTTTTCAAAACTGTAATCAACACATAACCATCAGCAATTTGATGGCTAGTAACGTTAACTGCTAACTTCAGAACTGGGAAAGGCAAGAAAGGGGCTTCATAAGCTGCAGCTGTTCAGCTAACGCCTGTTGCTGCACCCACTTGCACTCAGTAGGGGGTGTATCTAGTGCAGACAGGGTTAATATGGCAGTGTTGCCGACCTCCATTGGTTATTTATAGCTCAGTTCGTCATACAGCACCTACTGGGGAGACCACTGTGGGTTGTGTATTGGAAAGTAGGTTGAGAAGGGGGCGTGTCAGTAGGGCATGGAGCCACCAGGTCATTTCTACATCTATATAATAACCGCCCGTAGGCCTATGATTCTGGTGAATGTCCCACATAAAGTGCACCATTGCCATTGGCATTGCATGGGGTTAGGCAAAATACATAAAATAGTTTATAAAGGGAACTTCTTTCTGTTTTATGGATTACCACTAAAATGACACACATTCAGATCTATGATTTTCCCCCAGCTAATAAAGAACAATACCCATACCATTCTCTTTATTATCCTCAACCAACCATTACTAATCCTGGACAGAAATAGATTAAATGGTGCGAATGCATTACAGTTAACAGGCGCGGATTTGGGGGGGGGGGGGGGGTGGATCCGCCCCTGGTTAACAGAGAAGTTTCTTCTTTATTTACCGATATATCCCCTGTTATGCTTCTATATGAGAACATTATTTTTACAGACCGCTAGCGAATATTGTTCTATAAGGCATTCAAGAAATTCTGAGGATATAGAACACTTCTGTATACTGACATAATGATAATAGCTTATTATTTCAATAAAGAAATAATAGCTTTTATTGACAACTGTGCAGGTCAGTCTTGGCCGATGTGTCATGAAGAAGCTGGAACTCCAGGGAATTCCAGGGATAGGAGATGTTGCTAAAAACTAGATCGAATGCTACTTACTGCATATATGTAAAATATATATATATATATATATATATATATATACATATTATAATAAGAAGACACTATTATGGAGTATGAGGTCGGATATATTTACCCCGGTGCCAACGGGACCGCGGCCGTCAGGCCAAGGTCCCGTCGGCACCAGGGTAAATATATCAGACCGAAATACGACATAAGTGTGTCTTCTTTATTACCCGGGCTCGCTGTATTATACAGTCATCTTCGAAATATGATCGATCAAATCGAATCTCGCCCGGGTATACTGACTTGGTCAAAAAGGCGGGAAACGCCATTGAACGATACCAGCACCAGCGGCGACAAGATCGCAAATTTCGACCTGCTTCCGGTTGCAATGCTGAGCCTATGTAAAGTCTATACCAGAAATTGACCATTGAGATATCATTAGGCCCCCTGGGGCAGGAGAGTGACAGCGGTCAAACTGTATAACATCGACGTCTCAGCATTCAAAGGCCTATAGCGTGCTGGATTGCCGTGTAGTATGATTATGTTAATGAGGGTGATGACGCCGAGCAAGGAGGAAGATGGCGGCCCCCGGTCTCTGATCGGAAAGTCAGCCGGGAATGCTCGCCTATTTCGCATATTTCCCGCGCGTTTCAGTCGAATTAACGCGCCATATAGGTTAATGTCGATCTTTTATTGATGATGCCGATGTAATAGAAGGCTACATATCGATATAAACCCAGAAAATCGCATTTCTTACCGGACTATATTTCATGCGTACTCCCTTCCAGGACGAAGCGCATCTCGCGCAGTCAGACTTGTCAAACCACAGCGCATTGCATCAGACGCCAAAGATGGCGCGTCCCGGTCGGGACGCGTGTAGCTGTCCTCCGCCATTGAATGCATTTTCCGCTTCAAATCGGCATTGTCAAGCCTTATGGAGTATATACCATGGATTATTACTATTCTGAGCTGGTCTGGGTCGATATATCATGAAGAATTATGTCGATATATTCGATCGGCATCGAAGAGAAGGTTAGTTAACTTGGCGTGTAGGTGAACGATAATAGAGGAAAATGGCGGACGGCTCAACTCGCGCTGGCATGTGCATCTCTTTGTTTAATTCGATCGGTAATTCGATCGATAATTCGTATCCCTTTCCCCATATCTGATCAATAATTATTTTCATATATAGAAAAAGAAGACGAATAACCCGGGTTTTTTCGGTTTTGTAACCGATACTTTTCTTCCATAATCCCACCTGTGACCTTGTTTTATGTGATGGCTACACACGGGGAAATACCATTTAAGTTTTAAATCTAATGAAAATAGTTCAAATTAGACAATTCATCGCCGCCGTCATCGCCGCCATCTTCTTTGTTTACCTAATGCTCGATGCTGATTGGCCAAAACTATGGCAACAGTGTCACATGGTCATCTTCTTGCGCTGCGGTGCGTATAATCGGTAGATTTTTACCTCGGGCGCAGCGGGGCTTAATTACGTTCGAACAGCCCAATAAGCACCGCTGCTCCCGCTAGCCATTACATAAAAGCTAACAATAACTAAAACAAATACAGTGACTAGGGACACATCATGAGAGTGAACTATTCCCAAAGACAGGGTAAGAGGGGTTCCTTGCTAAGGTC
This sequence comes from Lepidonotus clava, assembly GCA_936440205.1. Lineage (NCBI taxonomy): Eukaryota > Metazoa > Annelida > Polychaeta > Phyllodocida > Polynoidae > Lepidonotus > Lepidonotus clava. The sequence continues at coordinate 22,157,218 of OW387140.1, read as the reverse complement.
TCTTACTCTAGTAAGTCTCTAAGCAAAGTAACTCTATGCGGGACACTATTAAAGAGATGGACATAAATGTACTTGGAGATCATCGTTACTATGAAATTATATAAATCTATCTAAAATTGTCAAAAATTAACATCAGTCATTCATTAATAAATAAAACCAGTCGCTTTAATGATATGACAATAATAATATGACAATATATGACAATATTAAATATGACAATGACAATATGACAATAAATTTTATTCGCAACCTCTTCAGTGGAGGCATAGGAACATATATACAAAAAGTGTGAGTTACACTGGCAATGATAAATAAGTAAATATGTTTAGGAGTTACAAGAGTGAGATTCCAAGTCATTAATGTTAGGTGTAGCACCAGTTTAAAAAATAAAACGTTTATCTATTAATATTAGGTGTAGCACCAGTTTTAAACGTTATAAGGAGAACTTTTATCTAGACTAATTATATGTACATACTAACTAAGCTACCGCATCAAATTAGCCATGGCCACTGCATTTGCTTCTGTAGTGTGGCCAAGTTTTGTTGTTTTATGGGATTAGATATAACGATTTCAGTAGCCCTCTGGGCTATTTTGCTAAAGATATGCACACATAATTGTGTTGAAAGGGTACCAGTAATTATATACAAAGGTCAAGTCCCGTATAATCAGAGAGAATTATTGTGTAGCGTAATTCACTCTGGTATAATGTGGGTCAGACACGAACATTATGGAGTACCCCAACCATGATATGATGAGTCATGATAATGTTGATTGGTTGTTTGAATCGTAGAAATTGCATGCATGTTAAAAGGCACACAATATCGTGACATTGTAAGTATTTGTATGATTTATTCCTTTTTTTTAAACATGATGTAATACGATGATATGAGAAATTGATTAAAACGGTTAACCCTTTTTTTTTTTTTTTTTACATTACATATACAAACAAATATAAGCTAACAGTTTCCGTCTTGCTTAGGAATATCCATAAAGCCCATGTTCCACTATATATATGTGGTTTGACCTGCGTTGGGTATTTTATTTGCATAGAATCGATTGACACTGAGGCAAGCAGTTTCAACCAACGCATGGTGGAATATAGAAAAGTACTGAATAGTACTTGCGTTGATACTTCCGCTGGTGCAACGCAAGTACATTTCTTTTCATTTTCTATGGGTTGTTTACGTCACAGATTCCAACATGTTGGTATCTTAAACGCAAAAATATTTGCGTTTGGCATCTTAAGCCAACGCAAGTGTTACCCAACACATATTGGAATATGAGGTTTAGTCAGACGCAGGCCTTTTGTGATCGCACATCATTCAAGTCATACCAAAATAGTACAACCAGTCGATCTTTCTTTTTCCCTTAACCAATAGAAAGTTTTCTTGACAAAAGGTATAATCCATCTTTGCTTTTCTGCTTGACTATCTTTACAGTGTACAAATGGACATCTTATGTGTGCCAGCTGTTTCTCGCACTTGCTCGCGGACGCACGTCTCAAGGATGAGAACTCAACATGTCCAAACTGCAGGTGCGAGATCAGCAAGACGTCCTGCTCCCGGAACCTGGCCGTAGAGAAGGCCATCTCCGAGCTGCCCACCGAGTGCCAGTATTGCTCTCAGCAACTCCCCCGCTGCGCCATCAGCCGCCACGAGCGAGACCTATGCCAGGAGAGGTGTGTGGCACTTTCCTGCCTTGTACTCCGATGTAAAAACTGTCGCCCGTGTTTGCGAACAATGTCTTTAACATGTGATGATGCGGGCTGAATAGGCTCATGATGATGATGCACACTATACACTTGCGATTTGTTCTCATTGGTTCCACATGACCTCTTGTCGAACCTTTGATTCTGATTGGTACTTTGCAGCTCATTCAAGACTCCCCCTGCAGTGGTACTTACTGGTGGCTTGATCATATACCATTGTGATCCCCCCCTGGGAGAGGGAGAGAAAATAACAGATCGTGTATTTGTCAACATTAGATGGTGTTATGTACTAGGCTGGCCTGTGCCAAAGCCGAGGAGACTTCTGCAATTATTCAACTGCTGTCAAACTTTAGCATGTGTATCTGAAACTTGTTTTATTGTAAAACCATATAAAAATACACAAGGTAAAACTACAGGGAATTGTGTTATCGTTCGAGTCCTTGGGGGGACTTCGCAATGATGAGGTGTACGTTACCAAGGTAACCGGTTGTCAGAGTTGTATGCCACCCGTTGCCGGGCCGGGTCTAAGTGCCATAGAAACTCGTGTGTGCAGCACTGTGTATGTAGCACAAGCCACCTGTAGCCACATCGTACCCTTCCAGACCCCGTTACTCCATTGAAGAATACGTTTCACAGGTACTGTATTCAATGCTAGTTTGATTCGGTCTAACTGAGCAGTCTAGATAGAGCCATGCTGGAGTTTGGAAAGAAAATTCTAATCTGGATGAAAACAAAATTGAGAAAGTACGCGAATTTCCTAAAATTTTGATAGGTTATCTTACAAAGGAAGATGGTTTTAAATACATTATTCATTAATTGTTTCTGGGTTTGGTATTCTTATTTCCTCAGCTTTAATCTTTACTAATTTTTTTTTCAATAGAAGTGCTTGAGATCAACCTCAAAATCTAATAAATATAAACAGTCAATCCGGGTAGTGGTCCAAAATCGATCAACAGTGTGTCCGGGATATTAACCTGAAAGCAGTGCTGCAGATGGCATTTCTGTGACACACCTACCTGTCTCAGCGCTGCCATAAACTTAATTACTGCCCGTATCATCCAAGGGTATAATTATAATTCTCCTCAGTCAGTATAAAGTGGCCTTGTGACATGAATATCAGAGTGCGGGTATGTCTTAAAGTGTACTCTCAAATACAGGCGTTCAACTTCAAGCGATTATTTTGGCGAACAGTGTTGTATTTTGACGTAGTAGGACAGCTATATGGAAAATTTCGGTTTACACCAGCATGGCTCTTGACTGTAAGAATGGGCACAGCAGGGCATGGCAATTGTGTTATGATTTCGAAATTAATTACATTTGAGCTAATTAGGTTTAACTTAAGGGAGACATTATTAGATCATTTAAATTCAATTTTTGGCAAATAGCATGCCCTGCTTGACCTTAAACGCAAAATTAGTGCAAATAATTTAGTTGACCTCCCTTCGATTGGTTAAGACGATAACTTGATCACTTTCCAATAAATATTATTTAATTCAGTCCGATTTCTAAACCTTATTTGTTATCCATAGCGTTTTGCTAGTTCAATTTTCTTATCGATTTAATTTAATTTAAATTTGTGATGCATGCTTCATTGTCCTTGAATGAGAAACATAAATGACACGATTTTTCTATTTTTCTTTTTCAGGTATTTTATTTCAAGAGCAGATACTACACAGACCCAAGAAGACATGCTGCATACAAAAAAGTGATACTGTCTCTTATTGGTTTTCTGTATGCATCATCCGTCCTGGGCCTTCTTTAAAATCAAAACAAGCAAATTCTTTTTTTTTTCTGATCGTGAATTTTTTTTTCAAGTTCTCCAAAACTAAATTTTTAGTCTCGCTCAAAGAAACACTATATCTCTCGTGTTAATGTCAAGTCATTTGCTAAAATTAATGATCTTTTGGAATCAGTAGTCGTTTTCCCTAATAGTTATTGGGGAAAATGGCGTTCAAAATACAGAGGTAAGTGAGCTGCCTATATCCAGGGCAGTAAACCTCCCTCTATAATGGACCACTGCAGGTACCATTTTCTGAATGACACCATCAGAGGATGCTACCTGCATTGTGACCACAACGCGACCATCTAACTGTGTTTGACTTTCTGATTTCAGCGGGGTTGGTTACGGGAAAAGAGGGCTTAAATACGGGGAGGGGCAGGCCGGATTTTGTATAAAAATCCTAAAACACAGCGACAAGACTCCCACGGTAAGTGCTTTTGCAGACTTAATACACGCAACACACTTAGCTTAGGCCCCCAACTGGTTAGGCAGTCAGGGACCCAACTCATACAGAACATGCCCACACACAAACAAAATCACTTATGACCTGATGTGAACACTGGCCGAAACATATTCTCATGTATAACACGTGTTTTGTTTGTTGTTGTCATTGCAGACTCGTGACCTGTCTGTATGAGCGCATTGGGTGCCCGTGGCACGGGCCGTTCCATGAGCTTCAGGGTCACGAGGCCACCTGCGCTCATCCCAAGAAGACAGGTGAAGAGGTGATGGAGGCACTCAAGGTAGTTGACGAGCGGACCTCCAGCGAAATGAAGCTGTACAAGACTATGTTTAACTTACTTTCCTTTGAAAAAATCGCCTTCAACGGTATGTATCTTAACAGGGTCAGAGGGTCATAGAGAGAGAAAATTTCATTCTAAAAGTGCAGGAAATAATCATTCCAAAAATTTAGCGACGTGATTTTAACGTTGCTTTCTTTTTTAAATCTTTATTCAACTTGAAGTTGACAGAAGATCGCAATTACTTTTTCTCGCTTCATTAATTTCACTTTTCTTTTTTCACTCCAGTCTGACCCTGGTATTTTCTTACTCTCATACATTTATTCAGCATAAAATTGTTCACTATCTAATTTTCCAAAAGAATCAAAGATTTATAAGTGCGTTCGACTTTTATTGATCTGGCCATAATATTGATAATTTATAACATATAGATACAGACTTGAGGTTCTTCAAACCTTTATGAAATTTTAGGCATGCCAGAGTGCTATGGGACCAACGAATTTCACTTTAAAAAGAATATGTACGTTATGTATTTAGGTTCGTTCGAGGGCTGTTAGATTCATTTCAAAAAAGAAAAACGAGCTATATTAATTTTAGAGGGGAAATTCTTGTTTATTATCTCTAAATAGCTCTGTTTCACCCTCAAAGAGGTAGGGGGGGGGGTAAAATTCGAAGCGTTTTTAATTAATTTCTTGATTTTCCGTGGAAACGACTAAGCATCTGGCATGTCTTTTAATAGGTAAATCATATTTCAAACTTTCAGTCATTTAATTATAAATTGAATGCAAGGGAAGTCCTGTATCAGGGAGCTCTTCCCGACTTTGCAATAACCATCCCAAGTGTTTTTGTAACTTCCAGACTTGCAGTTGCGCCCCTATAGGACTGACGACTACATCACCAAGTTATTTTATGAAACAGCCCGTTTCTCGGCCTTCAACTGCCAGTGGGTGGTGAAAGCGCAGGTAAACGATAACCAGAAAAACCCTTCGCTAGCCTCTAACCGGTCGATCAGCTACCAGCTGACACTAAAGAGTAAGTCCACGTCTCCGATCAACCTCCACTTTGTGGTGCTACGACCACCGTATACCGACATGTCGCTAAGACCCGCCATTCACCAGTTTGAGTTCACCACTGAGAACAATGAATGCGGCTACAATGAGCTTCCCATCGACTCCAATGAATGCAACAAGATGCTGTCAACCAAGAGCATAACACTGCGATTGATCATGTTCCTGGAGCCTAAGTAGTTGGCGGTTTTGGGGTTAGGAGGTTGTAGAAATAAAGGGCCCTATAGGTATGAGAGTGAGATTCTGAGATTTTAAAAGCAGATAAGGGAGAGAGTCAAAAGGGTACCTGAGTATGTGTTGGAGAAGTCTAATGTCAACCATGACCAAAGGACTATTGTTTTGTATTTTATTGAAATGTATGATTGTTTTAAACCTTGTATTCCCGAGTCCTAAAGAGACATTTTCTGCCATCTGCAGACGGCCCGGGGAACAAAGGGTCTGTTTCATAATTAATCTTCATTTCTAGTTAGTTTTTCTTTAGTATGAATTTGCATCTGTTCTTGCATCTGTACATTTCTTTTTCTATTTTATTTCTCCTTTGTCTGCGTTATTTAGTTAGCAAATTAAGTGTGTTGCATGAGTGATCGGCTACCAACAAGGAAAAAAACAACACTTTGAATTGGAGCTACTTTTAAACAAGGAAACATTAGTCATTATATACACTTGAAGACGAATGATATTTAGAAAATTCATGTACGTTATGCTTTAGATATTGTTTTTAGTTTACATTTATGGAGACCGATACTCAGAGAAACGTACTCATATTTCTCTTAAAGATGCCGATAAACGGTTATGTCTAGTATTGCTAGGGTTTTTAAATCACTACAGCCAGTATGTTAGAAAGTTGCTGTGATTGGTATTCTGCTAAAAACTTAAAAAATCTTAAAATAATTTTCTTTTTGGTATTTATGACAAATAAAAATGCGGGGATTGGTGTGTCATACGTTTCGCTGACTTTTTTTTAAATGGTAAAACTACTCTTTAGTTTAGATGGCACAGTATTGGATTTTTCAAAACAAATATCTTTCAGTTTAAATAGGCCCTTTCCATATCTCGATGTAATTATTTCTACCTCAGAGTGGCGGTGATGTTATCAATATGCCAATTAGTCAAAGGTTAAATATACTCATGAAATGTACGCACTGTTATTACCAACAAGATGATGGGCTTGAGTCTGGAGCATACGGTAGTCAGTAGTAAGTAAGCTGATAATGGCATAATTCTATTCAGACCGCCATTGTAAATATAGGCTTATATAAAAAACAAAACAGACTCCTTCTGTAAATGGCGGTATGCACATTCCTTTGGTTGCTAAAGATTGGTAAAAGATACATCTTGACGTGTATAAACATTGTATCCAAGGAAAACTTGTTCGATGATAATAAAGGATGGTCGTACATAAAGTAAATTACAGACAATTTGATAGTAACGCAATATTAGCTGTTAATGCTTCACACAATATTTTGCTGTAGTGCAACAACGGTGTTTACATGAAGGCCTTTAATTCTGGTCTGGATGCAACGGTATTATACTGGTGTTGGCTCATTTACCATTGTCATGGTAACATTAAATGTATTAATACATCTGTAACATACATTGTTTTTCTTATAAATAATTTTAAGCTGTGGATCGGTAATATTATGTATAACATGACTTTCTGTATAAAAGATTGTCTTTTAATGGAGGACTTTTGGCTCCGAATCCGAATATGTGATTAGTTTTCTGACTTATTTTCAGTTAATAATTGTGAGAACATGTAACATTTTAGTGACTATAAAATGCAATCTAATTTAAAACAACGGATTTAGGAATGTGAAAAATGTATGTGATGGGTTTTAAATAGCTTCCAGATTTTAACTTGCCATGGTCTCTGTAGGTTTTCACTTCTTTTGCCTTTATGCTCTAAACGTGAGGCTGAAATTGTTAATCCAAATGTAGATGTTTTTTTCTTTTGTATGGATTTGCATAAATCCATTTTTAATTGATGTTTTTTCTTACATATGCTGTTAACATCAAAACCAATTATTTTTAGTCATTAAAGGTGAAGTGAAAACCATCATATTCCAATCTGTAGCAGATTTCTCTTACTTGCTTAATTATATGCCAAAGTGATTTGATACATTTTGACGTATATAGTTTTAATATCTTGCACCAATGTACGATAGTATTTATGAGACTTGGAGCGGCATGCTTTCATAGTATGTTTGTATATTGCATGTCGTTCAAAGAAGATCTTTGCTTCCTGATTTTACTTTCTCCCGTCTATTTGTATGTAGGTTATATTGTTCATAATTGGACTTAAAAGCCAATGAAGCATAGATTTGTGTAAAAGGGACGGAGCTTAACCATTGTGACTGCTGACGATGCCGAATTACCCGTGGCCTTTGATAGTAACAGGTCCATGCACTTCAAACGCAAATGTTAGTGAAAGTGTTTGGAGCTGTTGGTTGTTTTTGGTTATTAGCATTAGGCAGAGCACATGGATAGCTGGTGTATTGTTTATGTACATTCCTGTCTTTCAAAACCGTCTTTTTATGTGATTTTTTCTTTTTCTTTTAAGAAAAAAAAAAAGCCCACCAAAAATTTTAAAATCATTTATTGGAAGACTGTTTTGAAAAGAAAAACTGAACATGTATAATATTGGAATTCATTTTCAACTGAACTGATCGAATTTAGGTAGCATATGGTAAAAACTCGCCACAGAATTAGATACCAGAATGCACGGTTTTTTGGTGGAACCACCATACTCAATATTTCATCTTGAAGTTGAGCCAGTCAGCATACCTATGTCCTGGCTTAAACTTATGTATTTAAATGTCTGATATTTATTGTAACGTTAACAAATAGCACATGAGAAATGGAACAAAGTATACATCTTGTTGCAATGAGAATGGAAAAACTATGTCGCATACAATCGAGATCTATTGTTTGCTCCTTTAGACTGTTGACATGAATTACTGGACAATCCGAAAACATCCTATTCATATAAATGTTATGTCTATATATTGAATAGAAATAAAGAAAAACATACTAATTTTACAGCATACTTTTCCGTTTGTCTTTATTGTCACTGCTCTATGAAATTTATATGGTAATTCACGCATCCATTGACATTCTATTAAGTATAGAATATCCTATTTGAATGGTGTAAAATGGTAATGATAAGGCTATCAATATTAGCGTAATCTTAAAAGAACAGCCACACCCGACAACCATAGAAAGCACGGGAATAGAGCCGCCTACCTTTACGTTCCTGCCGGGATGCATCTAGATAAGACGCGCCTTATCGTTATCAGGCTGCGAGATAGTGTATAAAATAACCTACATATTGCATATGGATGTAAACCTCGCGTCATTAACAGAACTATTGGTCAAAGAAGAAATGAAGCATCTGGCAACACTGAAATATATAGATGTAAAACTTAACAGACGAATACCACGGAGAGATAACTGAAAATGAGACGCAACTTGATAACGATGTCATAGTTCACATTGGACTTCAAACCCTAGACATAGAACTTGTGTTGGTCTCATTGTACGTAGTAGACAGTGAACTATTGTTGGAAACGAAGGTTGGTGTCGGTATTAAAGGGGACCTTGGACATAAACGTTAACGAAGTGAGTGATATTGGATACCTCTGGGAGTGAGTTTTAACTGCAGACATAAAGGTACTATTTAGATTGAACTTATTTTGCCAAAAAACAACAACTTCTTTTGATATTACCCTAGAGACATAAAATATTGAAATTATAAAGTTAAAATTCTCTAGATCTTGAACTATTGAGGTTTAATATCCATTAATTAATAGGGTGTTGTTCATAATTAGTTAATGATTTAGTTACTATGGACATTAGCTAGCTCTGGCAGTCTGGCAGTCTGACTCCGCTCAGACTGCAGGTCCATTCTATAACGTAGTTCCCCATTACGGATGACATGACACTCGTGTGATAGGAATAAGTTTATTATGTCCAATGTGTAATACTGGTTGCAAGAACTCCTGTTGACAATGAACAGTCCAAGGGGTGTGTCCCCTTAACCACCCAGCCAACTCTCCTAGCCTGACGACCAGCCTATCCGCATCATTCTGTAACAGAACCCTGCTTCTAGTACGAATCTTTTTAGAGTGTGTAATCAACAACAGCAAGTAGTGCTCTCCTTGGTGCCGCAGCTTATGGCACTTAAATTCATACAGTGACGCTGCCCCTTAAGGCCATATTCCACTATGCAGCGTTTTGCTCGCGGTATGCATTTTACTAGCAGTGTTTGGCCCCACTGCAAGTAAATCAGGGCACCGCAAGGTGGAACATATAAATTACTTTCAGTGTTACTTGCGTTGGGTCAATGCAAGTACCACCGCAAATACTTTTATATAGTTTTCTATTGAGGGCTTGCAGTGGCAGAAACGAACATGTTCGTTTCTAAAATGCAAATTGCTTGCGGTGGCTAAAAAGACTACCGCTAGTGGCCACCCACTGCATAGTGGAATATGGCCTTTACACTCTTCACTTGTGGTAAGAAGAGTTTACACTTTTAGCCCAGATGTTAGATTCTACGTAAGAATGACTAAAGGCCATATTCCACTATGTGGTGGAGAGCTGTTTGTGGTGGGCTCAGCTGCCACCACAAGCAATTTGTGTTTCAGAAACGAACATGTTGGTTTCTGCCACCGCAAGTATTCAAAACAAAACTATATGAAATCATTGTAGACTATAAGTATAAAAAAAGTCATAGAAATCATAATGAAATCATAAAAAAGTAAAAAAAAAAAAAATTTTAAACCATGTTAAAGAATATAAAATCATTTGCGGTGGTACTGGTGGTTGTACTTGTGGTGGGTCACCGCAAGTACCATCGCAAGTACCACCGCAATTAATTCCTATATTCCATAGTGCGGTGGCCAGTTTGACTAGCAGTGGGGTCAAACGCTGCTTGTTAATTGCCCACCGCGAGCAGATCACCGCATAGTGGAATATGGCCTTAAGCTAGCTATGCACTGACCATCTACATCAGAACAATCTGTTTGGAAATTTGATCAACCAATGTGGGAAATAATTATATTGTAGACAATAAATCACGCTTCATTATAGGGGAATGCATTAATAACAAATGAAAAATAATTGATACAACAGTGGGCCACCACCAGGACCACCGCAAGGGCCACCACAAATGATTTTACATAGGTTTTCTATTGAATGCTTGCGGTGGGAAAAACCAACATGTTGTTTTCTGCACCACAAACTACTAGCGGCCATGGGTGGCAAAAACAACCACCGCAAGTGGTATCCCACCACAGAGTGGAACATGTTAGACAATGCGGTGGGGTGTCACTTGTGGTGGGCTCAGTTGCCACCGCAAGTAATTTACGCTGCAGATACCAACATATTGGTATCCCCCACTACAAGCATTCCATATAAAACCTATATTATATGTAAATTCATTTGCGGTGGCACTTTGGTTGGCCCAATGCAAGTACCACAGCCAGTACCACCACAAGTACCACCACAAGTAAGAACATTGCGGTGCGATGGCAATTAAAACCACCCATGGCAAGCAAATCACCAGATAGTGGAATATGGGCTTTATAGGGCTGTCGGGAGATTATGTTTGCGCATGCGTGGTCCTTTGGCGCCACTACCTGTCGGGGGTCAAGCGCGACTTTTCAGCCAGTCAGGACCCTCCCTTTTTCAATATGGCCGCGCCCAGGGACTAACTCCCGTCAGGCCTATACTAGAATGATGTCTTCAGCATACCATAGCAACTACTAAAGGTCAAAAGAAGGTGTTTTGCAATTACTTGAATTTCGGCGCAAGCCATTAGGCAAATCTGCAAGCCAAATAGAGCAAGAGGGGTTGATTTATACCATAGATGCCTTATAGATTCAATATGATTGTAATGCGAGTTTATTATTTTCAGATGGATCTAACTCTTCTCAAGGCAACGTGTCTCCTGCTTTCCATCGTTATTATGACAGTTTCAGGGCTTGAAGAAGATAGAATCTTACAACTTCCTGGGCTTAAAGCAGATATTAATTTCAAACAATATTCTGGATTCCTTAAAACGCACTCAGGGAAATATCTACATTACTGGTAATTGCTGCTACACCTTAATATTTGCTCATATTATTTTTGTTCAAGATTTCACAAACTCTACGCATTGCTTGAATCAATTTTCTTTGATAAATGATGTTAGAAATACTCTTCCGAAATATTGTTGCCTAATAAGATAACACAAGGAGACATTTAATATAGACCGTGTTCAAAATCTAAACAATGTCCATAAAGAAAAGGACATAAGTAACTCATTAAAGAGAGTTGTAAAATTACATGGCCCTAATCATGCAATTGAGGTTTTATGATCTAAATGTACCGCTCTTCATAGTAATCATTAATGACATTTCCCATTTTTGATATAATGTTAGACACCATGCTGTTAAGCGGAAAATGTAAGTTTAATCACTAATCAGAAATTACATGTACATTCAAACTCCACTATCCTAAGAAATCAGTCACAATGTGCTGTTTTTTTTAAATACAAGTGAAAGGGAACAGTGGAGATGAAATGATATCCATATCTGCTATCAAATTTATTCAAAGGTTGGTGGAATCCCAAAACTCTCCCGCATCTGACCCATTGGTTGTTTGGCTAAACGGAGGCCCAGGATGCAGCTCTCTGACTGGACTCCTAGAAGAAAACGGACCTTTCCGGGTATTTTAAGATTGCATTCAATCTATATAGGGTAAGGTCGGGTAATATGGGCATAGCAGGTAATATGGGCACCCCCAATATTTCATATTTCTGTCAGGTTTAAGTCCTGTAACCTCTTATCACAATGTGGGGAACCAAAAAACATTTCCATAGACCATTTCTTTTCAGCAAATTACTATATATTTATCAAGATATGCAACAAAACCTCTAAGAGGGTATCTGAACTTGCTTGCATGCTGTCACATAATGATACATAAAATATGAATGAGTAGGAATATCTTAACCATTCAAATACCACATTGAAGTGCAACCTCTTAGTAACAAACAGAAATCACAGTCAAAGATATTGGAAAAACAGCCTTTATTCTATAGGGGATCTAGGAAAGACTGTTTTTTAGGGTAATATGGGCACCCCCCGAAATCCCATAGTAACCTATGGGAAGTCTAATATGGGCAGGGTTCTTGTGCTGCCCATATTAGCCTCCTTCATTTGTCACTGTAATTCTACAGGGCTAATATGGGCAGGTGTGCCCATATTACCCTAAAATTGGGGGTGCCCATATTTCCCTGTGGTGGGTAATATGGGTTTTGAAAATGCAAAAACTTATTTTCTCAATATAATATTTATTTCTTGACCTATATGGTCAAAAATGCAGTTATTTCATCAATTACTGAAAACAATTCCATAAAAGAAAACAGAAGTAAGTTATGATCATTTCTCTTGATTTTACAGACATGGGTCCTTAAGGTGCCCATATTACCCGACTTTACCCTAACTAAATAGTTGTATATCAATATTCTTAACTTTCCCCCTAAAGCGAGCCTGCGAGCTTAATGTTTGATCCACATGCCTTACAGCATATTTTAAACATGTTATAGGGTAAAATGGGGGTATATCGCGCATTTTATTTAATCTCATCAAACTTTTCTCTTGCATTCATGATTTATTGCAATGAAACTAACCTGTTTAGTTGTGTGTTATAGAACCATATGAAGCGTAATTATTGATATTATTTTTTTTGGTCATAGTCTTAACCCTTACTGTTAAAGGGTGCACAATGAAAGATACTAACTTTAGGTGTTATATCGCGCATGTCAGGCTAATATCGTGCATTTATCATGGCTTATACCGCTCATTACACATAAAATAAGAATAAAATAAAAATGACAAACAATATTTTTTTAAAAAAGAAGTTTTACGTGAGCTAAAGGTCTATTTACATTATTATTTCAAATTAAAACCCTTCTCACTTTGTTATATTAAGGTAGACAACAGTTGCCGATATGATACCTCATAAATTTTACAACATTTTATTTTAGTTTCGTAGCAATATTGATAAAATTTACGTTTCACAGTCAAAAAATTGTCTTTTATTTATTACCTTCTTGAGGGTTTCCCTCCAATTATATTCTTTCATATATTAGATGTATCTGCCAGGGGTATTTAACAGTTTCTACTTTTAACCCTTTAATGGTAGGGAGTGAAAATATTCTAATCTATTTATTTTACTGCTATCAAGCATATCAGGCTAATATCGCGCATATATCGTACCTAATAACGGGCCTAAGGTATCAAATGACTATTCAATAATGATTAAAGTGAAAATCCCACCAAAAATCAGTTTTATGTAGAATCTATGTTTATATATCCATAAATAAATAGAATTTAGACCATTCACGTCTCTGCTAATCACGGTTATCTAACGTGAATGATAGGATACCTCTAAAAATATTTACCAAACATCAATGAATTTTATAGAAATGTTGATTGAGGCTTGTATCGCGCACCCTGTATTTGTGAAAATACAATTTTGGTTATAACTAAGTATCCATAGATGTTATAAAGTGATATCATGGTTTAGTCCGACCATAATGGCAAATTCTACCCATCATTTATGAATTCTTTTTATTTCATTATATTTTCTATATCTAAGGGCAATAAACAAAAAATGCGCGATATAGCACTATGCGCGATACAACCCGGTTTTACCCTAGGCCTATATTTGTAACAATTTTCTGTTAGCGACACGATATAATGATATTTATTTTCAAAGAATAGATGGGGTTTCTTTTCCATTGGATAATCCTTGCACTTTACAATCTACTGCACCGAGCCTATATAGCTATTGCGTAGTTAAATATGCGTTAAAGTGATCAGTGTTAACTGTTGCAATTTATTATGGCTAAACTAATGGCAATCAGAACAAGGCGTGAAGACGTGGACAATTGAACAATTATCATAAGAATAATGGGTTTCGGACATAGAATGACAATTTACAATGAACTAAGCGTCCTCTTGTCATCCAACTGTCAACTAGAATAACTGAACTTCGACAGGGTAAAATAAATGGGCGATATAATGTAGAAAACCAATTAGTAATAGAGTTTAAGTAGTTTATAATGTCCTTTTGATATAGTTTGGTTCCAAATCCAATCTTGAATACATTAATTTTATTGTCTTGGTCGCCGTGGTTGAAAAGGGTAAACACTAATCGCCCAGCAAATAAAATCTTAGTTGCCCAAATGGGGACGTTTCTCTAGACTTAGGGGTGATATGATTGATGACAAGTACAGTCATGATAACGTTAGTTAGTGCATAATTATTATGAGGAACTGCAAGTAATAGGCTGAGTTACTCCGATAAGATATAGCAGGTTGAAGATAGGATAATACCGACTGACCTGTGTCGTATCCCGCCGATACCAGCGCGACCAGCGCGGACGGAACTGTAATGATGCATGATGGGTAATAAATACTCCCGGTAATGACGCAACGTGACGGACGCGTGATGCTTATTTGTCCAATCTTTTTAGCAATATAATTCAGGTATTTTGATAACATCAACCTGTCATTTGGCGACGAGGAGAAACTTTGGAGACTAGAGAATAAGGAGGAGTGAAGATTTGGACTGAAATGAAGAAATTAGGAGTGAGTTTGCTGTTTGAAAGGGGGAGTCAAGACTGTGACAGTGTGGGGGCCATGAGGTCCTGTCAACTTTAGCCATCCATGCACTGTCAACTGCCCAGCCCAGTCCAGGGGGTTGGTTTTGGTGTGTTTCAAGTCAACTTTACATGCAGGAGAGGGACTCTCTGTGTGATGTGAGTGTTTGTCACTGTGAATGACATGTGATTTTGAACTGTAACCTGCTGTCAACTTTGAAGATCTAAGAACTATGCCAGTGTATGCCTAGGAGTTGGGACTGACACCAGCTTGTGATCATCCAAGTCAAGTTTATTCTGCAACTACATAGTATTCTGCAACATAGACTGTTGGCAGGGTAGTGTTTCCTGATGACATTTGGGTTAACTACTGTTTTGTGAGTTTTGCAGTGATTTTTATACGCGTGCAATTTTGTGCATAATTGTGTCATAGCCATTTCTTGTGATTTGTGCCATAACTGTGACTTGATTTTACAACATGGCGGTAGAGTTATCGGACGTTCGGGGCATGAAGGCCTTTGATGTGTCAGGTGACGCGTCAACCATTTCTCTACGCTGGCAGGCATACCTGGAGGAGTTCGAGGCATACGCGGACAGCAAGGGCTTGTTCGTTGAACCGGCTCGCGAGGACAACAAGGCGCAGAGACGAGCTCTGTTGCTGTACGTCGCTGGAGCCGAGGTGCGTGAGGGGTTTAAGACTCTGCCAAATAAAGGAGGACCCAAAGAATGGGAACGCGCTGTAGACGCGCTCAACACCTATTTCATTGTGCCGGTAAACCAAAAGTATGAAAGACATTTGTTTCGTAAAACTGTTCAAAATGAAGGTGAAACTATCGCGCAGTATGTAAGCAGGCTGAGGAAAGCTGCAACAGGTTGTGGGTACGGACAATCCTGTGATGACCAAATTTGTGATCAAATTGTTGATAAATGTCGTGAAGATCGCTTACGTAGAAAGTTGTTAGAAAAAGGTGACAATTTGACCTTAGCGGTAGCTTTGAAAATAGCAGCTATGTTTGAAGCTGTAGAGTCTCAGGTCGAGGTTATGACCTCGAAGGAGTCCGGCTCTGTAAATAAAGTAGCCGAAAAGCCCAAGGTTGGTGGTAAACCCAAGGTTAAGGGCAGTAGCGTAAAATGTTGGGACTGTGGGTACACAGGTCATTACGCAGGGGAAAGTAGGTGTCCCGCGAAGGGTAAGAAATGTAATTTCTGTAAAAGTGTTGGTCATTTTGAGAGCAGATGTAAAGCTAAATCAGGGCGTCGTGACGAGAAGACTCCCGCGCGAGGGAGAGGTCACGAACGGGTGCGACAGATGGCCGAAGAAGACCGTGAAGACGACAACGAATCGTATGCATTTCATGTGAATTCTGTGTGTCCAAATGAGAAAACTGATACTATGCCTGTAACTGTTGGTGGTGTTCAGATTGATTTCATTATTGATTCTGGTTCAGACACAAACATCATTGATCGTGCTATGTGGGAGAAATGTAAGACTGAGAAAATTGTCTGTAAATCTAATTTGTCTGACAAGAAACTGTTTACCTATACTTCTGATGTTCCATTAGATGTAGCGGGTAGCTTCGAAGCCGAGGTAGTAGTGGGTGGTAGGGCAACCACAGCAGATTTCGTAGTGATCAAAGATAAGGGGAAACCTTTATTAGGTAGGAAAACCTCAGAGAAGCTAGGAGTTCTGAAGATAGGACTAAACATAAATAGTGTTCAGGGCGAGCCAGATAGGGAGAATCTGAGACAGACAGTTAGGCAGGAGAACAAAGATGTTCTGACGGGGTTAGGTAAGTTAAAAGGGAATCAGGTAGGATTCAAGACCGACCCTAACGTTAGGCCAGTAGCGCAGCCGTTTAGACGTACACCTTTTGGGTTGAGAAAAGCGCTAGAGAAGAAGATAGATTCGCTGATAGAGCAGGACATTATTGAGCCAGTTGAGGAACCGACTGAGTGGGTTAGTCCGGTAGTTATAGTGCCCAAGGCGGACGGGGATATCCGACTATGCGTAGATTTGAGACGGGTTAATGAGGCGATTATTAGAGAAAGACAGCCCATTCCTACGATAGATGAGATAATCCAGGACATGTCCCAGAGCAGGGTATTTTCCAAGATAGATTTGAAATGGGGATATCACCAGGTAGAACTAGAACCCGAGTCCAGAAATTTGACGACGTTCATAACGCACACCGGCTTATACCGGTATAAGAGACTGCCTTTTGGAATTAGCACAGCTAGCGAGGTGTACCAGCGGATAGTCAGGAACGTGTTGCAGGGTATCCCAGGGGTAGTCAATTTATCAGACGATGTGGTGGTGCACACGCCCGATGTGGCCACACATTACGAGGTGTTGACCAAAGTATTTCAACGACTGAGAGACAGTGGGATGACTGCTAACCCAGACAAGGTAGAGTTCTTTGTTTCTGAAATGACGTTCGCAGGACACAAACTGACGGACAAGGGGATAAATGTGACAGCCGAAAAGGTAAAAGCAGTAGTCGACAGTAGGGAACCGGAGACGGTGACTGAAGTCAGGAGCTTTTTAGGGCTAGTGAACTATTGTGGTAGGTATATCCCAGACTTAGCGACGGTGGCAGAACCACTGAGAAGGCTCACTCGGAAGGACAAACCATTTGTGTTCGGTGAGGAGCAAAAGAAATCGTTCAAAAAGCTGAAAGAGCTTTTAGCCAGTTCAGAAATGTTGGGGTATTACAACCCAGAGGCTAAGACGAAAGTTATCGCGGACGCGAGTCCCGTTGGTCTTGGAGCCGTGTTAGTTCAGGTACAGGGCCAGGATCACAAAGTTATCGCATATGCCAGTAGGAGCCTTAGCGACGTAGAACGTAGATACTCTCAGACTGAGAAGGAAGCGCTAGGTTTAGTTTGGGCATGCGAGAAATTTCATCCGTACATTTACGGGATAGAGTTTGATCTTCTGACAGATCACAAGCCGCTGGAGGTTATTTACTCAGCGCGCTCACGACCTTGTGCTAGGATAGAGCGATGGGTTTTGCGCATGCAGCCCTATAAGTTTAAAGTGATCCATATTCCGGGAAAGACAAATATTGCCGACCCTCTATCCAGACTTTTAAAGACAGCTAGCAAAGGTAGTAGTGAGGGAGAACAGAACGAGGTGTACGTTAGATTTGTAGCTGTTAACGCTACTCCGTGCGCAATGACTACACGCGAGGTCGAAGAAGCCTCTGCGGATGACGAGGAGCTGACTGACATACGAGAGCGTATTAAGTCATGTAAGTGGGACGACTGCGAAAATAAGCTTTATGCTGCAGTTAGCACGGAATTGTGCGTGATCGGAAAGTTAGTTCTCAGGGGAACGAGAATAGTCGTACCAAAGAAATTACGACCGAGATTATTAGCGTTAGCTCACGAGGGTCATCTAGGGGTCGTGGGTACAAAACAGAATCTCAGAACTAAAGTTTGGTGGCCTGGCATGGAGAAAGATGCCGAGAAATATGCGAAAGCATGTCACGGGTGCCAAATTACGAGCAGACCCGATCCACCAGAACCGATCAGAACCACTACTATGCCAGCCGGTCCTTGGCAAGATCTAGCTATAGATTTTCTAGGTCCTCTCCCGTCAGGAGAGTCGATCTTAGTCATTATTGACTACTACAGTCGCTATTATGAGTGCGAAATCATGAAAAAGACCACAGCTGAAAAGACTGTAGAAGCTTTAGAAAGGGTGTTTGCGAGACACGGTTTGCCCGAAAGCATATCTTCGGATAACGGGCCACAATTTATATCTGACGTGTTCGCAAACTATGTTAAGGAAAATGGTATTAGACACCATAAGGTCACGCCAAGATGGCCTCAGGCAAACGGGGAAGTAGAGAGACAAAACCAGTCGCTCGAGAAGCGCATGAGAATTGCTCACGCCTCGGGACAGGACTGGAAGAAGGAAATTTTGAAGTACATGGCGATTTATCGCGCCATTCCCCATGCCACAACTGGGAAAAGTCCAGCCGAGCTGCTGTTTAACAGGAAAATCAAGACTAAAATTCCTGAGCTTAGACCTGAGATAGCTGACTGGGAGACACGAGACCGAGACTCAGAACAAAAAGGTATGTCAAAGGCTAGGGCTGACGAGAGACGTAACGCGACTTTTTCTGAAGTTCAGCCAGGCGACAGCGTTCTTTTGAAAAGAGATAGGGTAGAGAACAAATTACAAACGCCCTTTATTCCTGAACCCTACCAGGTAGTCGCGAGAGCAGGTAGTAAGGTTACCGTAGAAAGCGAGGGAGGGGTTCGGTACGATAGGAATACTTCGCAGGTTAAGAAATATCAGCAGCCTAGCCCAGTGGTAGAAACAGAAGTTTCGGGACAAATAAATGTTAGTAGCCCGGCCAAACCAATTCCTGTAATAGCCGCGCCAAGTCCTGTAAAAGTAAGACCGTCTCGTGTAAGAGTAATGCCGAAAAGGTTTGAAGACTATGATACATCATAAGCCAGTTGTAATAAGAATTTATTACTGTATGTGATCGGCAAAGACATTTGTTGTATTAAAACCTGTATGATGGTTATATGTCAAGATGCACACTGTTGTGCTAAAGTGCTACAAAAGGAGTTTTTATTGTGTGACATAGTATCCAAAGAAAAAAGAAAGAGATGTCGTATCCCGCCGATACCAGCGCGACCAGCGCGGACGGAACTGTAATGATGCATGATGGGTAATAAATACTCCCGGTAATGACGCAACGTGACGGACGCGTGATGCTTATTTGTCCAATCTTTTTAGCAATATAATTCAGGTATTTTGATAACATCAACCTGTCAACCTGAACTCATTTAAACCTAACCTTATAGAGGGACTGACATATAACTTGCTGACCATAATCATGACAATGACAGTTAAATAACCGTATGAGTTCAATAGACTGAACAAATTTCAGATGAAATGTCATCGTGGTATCCAGAGGAAGTTATTTTGATTTTATGATGGGTAAATAAGATAACTGTTATCATGTGTTCCAAACTTTCAGATTGACGTTGATGGAATTACTCTATCTCAAAACCCCCAAAGTTGGAACAGGGTAAGTTGAACATTCCATCATATTAAATGAAATTTTTGGACAATAGTTATTTCAAACATCTATTCCAATTCAATAGTTAATGATGGAATATTAATAGAATATGCCCATCCCAGTTTACACCAACATCAAGATTTATATGAAATATTTTCAAAATTGCATCCATGCTTATTGTCTGAAGACAGTAACTGTTGTATAATACAAAATTAACCAAAGCATTTAGAGTGACAGATTGCATCTAAAATTTGTAAAATGCAGCTTTATATTTTGGCCATTAATGTTTCCTATAGCAACCAATGTTAAAGCCTTTCAGCCCAGCCTGTAATGTCCAGCCCTGGTTTGCCTTGAAATACATCATTTTGATTGGCTTGCAAACCTGTAAATCTGTCAATTGATAAAATGTAAGAAATTATAATGTTAAAGCACAACTTGAAGATGTAGAAAAACATAATCTTGTTTACTTTGGTGGCCCCAACTCTTGAAAACAAGGATGGTTTACACAGTTATTTTGTATAGGATATACCCAATGTGGGATGGGTATTACAAGCCTAATCTTACTTTTGGAAGAAAGCTCGTCGAAATTCTTTGCAATTAATGCAACATGTTCAAATTTAAAGTACTTTACCTGTACATGTTTTGAAATCAAATCAAATCAAATTCCTCCAGATGCGATTCGCTATTTCCTCGATTTTTGGGGGACATGCAAGCACATTATTCAAAGTGCATTTTGGAAAAAAATGTTTCCACAAGTAAATTTCCAATCACAGACCGTTTGATAGTTGCCAATTGTTGTTAGGCCTAGTTGTCTATTGTAATTAATTGCACTATAATTATTTTGCTACACTTAATGGGATATTAGCTTTGGGAGGTTAATCCCTTCCACCCATAAGGCCATATTTGGCCACCACATGGGTGTCACACATAAAATGGGACTTCTATTAGGGTTTTACTCTGATTAAAAATTGGGAATTTCACCTACACTCATTGTTCCCAAAGTTCCAAGGAACCATACACTTTTTGTATTATTACCCTATGATGTGGAGATGTTTTAGAACATGTGTTCCGGTAAAGGCAATTATGGTCAATATAGGGCAAATCTGCCTTCTGGAAAATCAGCCTCTTGAAAGCATTAATCAGATCTAAGGGATTATTGGTGAAAACCCATTTTTTCATGTAATTTTGTGGAAAAGTTTGACTTAAATAGAAATTTCCTGTGAATTCCATGATTTTCATAGAAATATAAAATCTTATGGGAACTTTGCAATGGAATGTTTTTTCATGGAAATCCTCCATTTGATAAGGTTGTTACATTGCCATGGTTACAGAAAAAAAAATATTCAGAGTCAATGGAACAATTTTCATGGGTAATGTAGGAAATATATTTTTCTGCCTTATGTTTCAAATAGTTAGATAAATGACCAAGTCAATAAAAAGTTATTGTATTTAAAATATTTTTCTCAATAAGAAATCCTTTTTATTCTAAATTGGTTTGTGACATTTTTTACTCTTTGATATCTTGCCTGACTAAAAGAAACAATCATGGACATGTTAATAATTGGTTTCTAAGAGAGCAATTTAGGTAAAGTTAAAGTTACTATAACATGAAAACAATGACTATCAGAAGTAGGGAAGCTCAAACAAACGTATCTAAGCTTCTAAAAGGAATATTTTCTAATGGTTTGCAGCTTTAGAAAGCGTTTCTTCTGTAGTCCACACATATTTTTATCTTTTATTCAGATATGCATGATTTCGTTTTATTCTTTGGACATATTTTTACAAAATATGCCATAATTAGTTTGCAAAAAAGAGGGAACCTCACGCGAGAAAATTATTAGTTCATTTAATCAGGTGGGTATTGCGTCTTTATGTGTGAAATGCAACACTCAACTCAATGTCGACTTGTGTGGGCTAGACTGTGTTGTGTCTATCTATAAGTCATCAATCGGTGGATCTACAATGTCATGTTTCCTTCGTCATTAACAGATTAATGCCTCTTTATTCATACTTTGATTATTCCAGTTGGCAAATGTGCTATACATCGAAGCTCCTGCTGGTGTCGGATTTTCCTACTCTGAATCCAAGAATTACACAATCGACGATGACCAGGTAGAAAAAATAATAGCATAGTTATAAAGAACATTGTTTCTTCTATTTGCATCCCCCCTCTCACACTACAACAAATCCCACAATAAAAATTGAAATATAGATCCATTGTACTGAACTATTGTTAGTGTTTGGTTTAATACTGCTTGATGTGTATAGTTATTTGATCCATGAGTTGTTCATCCAGGTTATCGAGTCGATCAGCCTGTGTTTAACGTTAATACATCCATTCCCCAATAGTTCAAAAGAAATGGACGATGAGGGAGCTGGTAAAGTGAAAGGTCTTTTATTCAATTAACATCTCATCCCGAGTCAAAGCCACAGTGAATAAGTCTCCATCAGTCCACCTTCCCATCTCCTATTCAGCGATCAACCACATTTAGAATACAAGTTGTTCCAGTGCCCACAACACCGCCCTAGTGCTTAGCTCTATCACAATCCTTTGTCCGAAGCTGTTGGTATTGGTAAACTCCAGTATACTGCGCAGGAGCCGTAGGTATTACTCCAAGCAGTTCTTCTAACTCTATGGTTAAACTCTAACTCCTAACTAACTCACTCCCTACCTTAACAACACCTTTTATACTGGTTAACAGGTGGCGCTGGGAGCGCAAAATGTCTCTGCCTAGAAGTAGACTTACTAGGTCTGATCATAACTAAATTATAGAAGATGATAATATATTAAAAGTACTAAGCTATTAGTACATTCGACGGCGGTCAGATGTTTGAGTTTGAGGAGGTGGACGACATAGCTCAAACTTAATAAAATTATTCAGTCAAATGTGATGCGTTCCCAATTTGGATTATTGGACATATTTTATTATTATTAGAACAAACTAATGTTGGGTGGCTTTGACTCTCGTGGTACATTCAGCACAGTGTCGATATAATTATAGATTCCTTTTCTGGTCATTCAGAAATGTGACTCAAGGTACAATTTCATGAACGGAATTATTTACCAGGTAAATACATTATGGTATAAGCCCCGTACCGAGCTCAAGGATTGCGGAACACGTTCATAAAGTAACAAGGTAAGTTCATAGTATTATCAGTCCCGTGTTAAGGCTTAAGGATTGCGGGACCCGTGCATAAGATGACAAAGTAAGTTCAAAGGATCGTGAAATAACCCTTAAAGTGAAGGTAATTGTCATGCATCCATTGACAAGATAAGTCCAGAGGATTGTGAAATGATCCTCGAGGTGATGGGAGTTGTCATGCAAACTCTTGACAAGGAAAGTTCAGAGGATTGTGAAATGATCCTCAAGGTAAAGGAGATAATTCTGCCTACTGTGGCAACCTGAGTGTCAGGTCCGTTACTTGACGGTTCAGGAAAACACAGAAAAAAACAGGTAAGTTTTAACTTAGTACATACATGTACAGATTTTTGATCTATGCGGTTTTGGAACAAAAGTCAACAAAGTTCAACATATATACAGTGTGAAGTTGTCTTAACCTTCTAAGAGTAACAAATACACAGCAAATTCAATTCTAGAACGAGTTAACACAATAATAAGTGACTTCGGAGAAGCCGGTCATTTTAAATGATCGGGTGGCATTATACAATGTATGTCGACTTTCAACCAATTTTCAACTAAAACGACATTATTTACAATAAATTCAAGGTCCGGGCAACGGGCCGGTCAACATTAAACAGTTTTGACACCTATAAACTATCATACCCAGCGCGCGCCCATCAGTCACCCTTAGTACACGTGTACTTAGCGGGACGCTTGACTGGAGTTCCCATCCAGGGCCCAACCTCGGTCTGGCTTCCTCCAGGCGTTAAGTGCCCGGATGGCTTTTTCTGTTTCGAGTGAATTCGGCGAGTTTGCACGCTCGATATGAATTATTATGCCTTGCTAACTAAGATTTATCGCCTGATTATGTTGGTTTGGGACCTAAGCTTTAGTTTAGCGCCAATTTTGTAAGAAATCATACGATGGTTTGATCATGCTAGCCAATTTCAAAATTTGGATCCCTTGGATCAAAAAGGGGTTTTCCCAAATTAGCCTCGATATGACGTCATTTTAATCAGTGCCGGCGGTTATTTCAGAGTATTTAGACGCGTTTCTCCTAGTTATCTTCTTGTCAACCATCTTTTCCACCATCCACCATGGTACGCGTGGCTATTTTTTGCTCGGAGCGGGAGGCAGGAGTTCAAGATTATCCCGACTTACTTCTGAACAACACTGATCACATCTTCGTAATCTTCCCGTGCGAGGAAGCTACAACGGCGGAGTTGGCGGGCCACGCATTCGCCCACCATATGCTTTATCCAGAGGACGTTCTGATAGTGATTACCAACCTCCTAGACATCCTGACCTGGGATCCAGAACTGCGCCTTTACCTCCCGCTTTTCATCAACCCGGATGCTGTGATTAATTTTTACGCGGAGTTGTTCAACCGGGCATTTCTAAATATACAGGCCCATCCCGTTCCAGCAACCTTGATCCTGGCGACCCCTTCGGGTTTTGATGCCCGGAGGTGGTCGCTAACAGATAGTGACGGTTCGCTACAGAAGTGGATCAACCGCATCGTCCCACGGATTAGTAGAGAGGTGAAGAGGGCCAACGACTGGTATGCAGTCCCAACGGTCAACACCGGCCATGCCCTCCACCTCTCAAAGGTAGTGGCGGACGGTGTGATGACCGTGAATGACTTCCGCGAGTTAGAGGATGGTTACATGCCGTCCGCCCGGGTTCTGCGCCGCTGGGCCCGGGCCTTGGGCCGAGTCTTCGTCCAACTGCCACTTCCACGATAGGCCGCCGGCACTCCCTGTGTATATATTTAATTCTCGGAGTGATTCCCACCAATTGATTTTTTAGTTTAATTCCCGGCCTATGCCTAGGACATTAAGTTTTTAGTACTTTTGTTGTATCCAAGAGGCGTAGCCAGTGTGTTCTCACGGGAACTTCAGATAACAGGACTGTTTACACGGGAGCACCTAGACGTTCCTTCTTCCTTGCCCGTTGCCGGGCACCGCCCTTCTTCTGCTCAGCCGCCCCTTCACCGCTACCGCTCCTGGTAAGTTTAACCTTTTCCAGCGTTCTTGGCATGTTAGGCAGGTTACTAACCCTTTGTTTTAAGGAGATTGTTGGTCAGAATTCTTCTTAGTGGTTTTCGGCTCGCCTTCATGTGGTTGTATTCCGGAAGTTGACGTCACTCCCGGAACTAGAAATTGTATTTCGCTGGTGATTTTTGTAACGGGTAGCACGGGCGGCCACCTGGTGTTTACTTTGGTTTCAAGATGGTGGATGCGGGCCGGAAACTAGAGCTTTGTGTACTAACTTATTGTTTCTTTCAGGTCCTGTGGTTGGTTTATAATAACATGAATGGTGTAAGATGGTAGTATTGGGCACTGAGGGACGTCAGGCTGTATATTTTAGTGGGAGGTTTGCTAGGCGAACATGATCAAGCGTTATTTATCTCGCGCGTGGTTGGGCGATAATAGAGGGTTTTCTTAGTTTGTTGACATTACCGGTTCAAGCAGGCTCTAAGTGGGTGGGTAAGGTATGCCGTATTGGCCTTCTAGTATTATTTTCTGATTATTGCCTACTAGTTGACTGACACTGCACCAATGGAAGGGTATGTGTGACCAAACATTCTGGTCCGGACTGCACAGCGCCAGATTTGCTGTGACAGAATTCTTTGTTTCGACGTTCCCCGTACAAGACAATGGAAACAATCCACTTGGCGGCGCCATAAGGTGTAAGCGCTTCATGGGGTTAACCCTGGTAAGTTTGAGGAAATGCAGGTGACCAAGTACTCTGGTCCAGACTGCGCAGCATTAGATTGGCTGTTGCAGAATTCTTTGATTAGTTGTCCCCCTTACAGGGTAATGGAAATATTCACGTGGTGACCACATGAGGAGACACCACAGGTGGAGCCGTCCGACTGGCCGTCGGCGACTCCAAGGTAAGTTTGGAAGGGCGTAGCAAAAGGCTACAAACACCAGTTCGGTCTTTGGTGTAGTACCAAGACCGTCTATGCCATGGTGTTAGAATAAGATTTATAGACAATGTTTTAGTCCAACATCAAGACTGCATCAGTGTCATTGTGTTAGAATAAGGTTTATAGACAATGTAAGTGTGCAGTGTCGCCCAGAGGAGAGGGGGAGAAATGATGGTTAGAGCTGGTCTATTGTTATGTTTTCTTTTAGAGAGACTACTTTTGGTTTTCTAAGAGCCAATGTTTGAACGGTATGTCCTATTATTGCTATTTTATATATATATATTTTTTTATAAATATGGTCGGTATATATTTTTCGAATTACAGAGTGGTAGCTTGGCGTTCATCCTCATATTTTTGTGCTGGGACTGAGCGCCAGCTCCACTGTCTACATTAGTCAGTTAACATCCTACTTCTAAGTAGATGGGTGTATTCTTGATATTTTCATACAAATATTTTGTCTACATGCACAGTAATAACTTAACATTTTGATTTGTACAACACACAGTATGGGGGTGGGGTGAGTCTTCATTCCGCAAGTCTACGTGCCCTTTACGCTGGCATCGAGTATTAACTGTACATGGAAGTAGGTTGGTTACAAGTTGCTTAATTATCACCTGAGAGGATCGGGGCTCAGACCCGGGTCTATTACCGGTCTGAACACCAACCTAATCAGCTACACGTGGTCGTCGGCACCCTCCCCTGTTTTGTAAAACTAAAGGGGTCGAGTGCCGAGTCCCACATTTGTTACAATCAGGAGCAGCATGTATATTACCTTTAATATACATACTACCCCTTTTTACAACTAAGAGATGTGTAAATGCACTTCTCCAGAAAGACAGCACCTAATTAGTCGGGCCTCTTTTCCCAATGTGTAGATCCAGGTTAAACCCGTATTCTGTTCAGGTCTTTGCCCGTTTTTCTTATGGAGAGCCAAGACCACTCCTGAAAGGACTCCGCCCCCAGCCTATTTTTAACTATGCGCACGAGGGGCAGGAATTTTTTTTTGTGCTAAAGACAGTTTTAGAATTTTGACTTTACTAATAGGACGGGTAGACTATCTGCTAAGGGTTTAACCAAGTTTTTTGCAGCCATTCGTCAGGGAATTAGTAGTCCGTGTCCCCCCTCCTCAGCTCAACTGTTGAGCGAAGACCCGGTTACTTTATGCGCCACGACGGCGGTCGAGACTAATGTTTCCCTTTCTTTTCTTTTTTTCTCGACGGCGGTCAACTCTGAAGCCGCACGTCTCTTTTATTAATTTTGTTATTACTAATTTTACCCGGGTCGAAACTTGACTTGTTGTCTTGCCTCAGTTCCGGTTAAATCTGGTCTAAACATGGCCTAAATAGCTTAGTCTCGTACCTTTGGGCAGTTGTTTTCCATCTTACATTTTTCGCTGGATCCTGATTTACAGTAAAATCAAAGGATCCCACGACTGGGAGATGTTGTGACCCGGCGACCATTACACATAACCAAGATGATGGGACTACACATTTTGTATAGCGCCTCGTCCCATCATCCTGTGGGTTTTAGCCACAGCTCCCCCCCACAGGGAGAAGTCGCCTTTATGAAGAAGGGAGTTAGCACCCTGTGAATGTCGCCAGTTCACCGCATCCGTCCCGTAACCTCCTTTTCCTTGTGACCTCCGTTATACTTTCTGAATGTAACATGCCTCGGGCAGGAGTGGTTCACGTCACTGCTCTTCATAGCATGTCTGTATCAGAAGCAAACGAGCCACGTATAGTGTACTCTCGTGCGCTGTCACGGAGCGTCCCACCTTTGAATGTTACTACATATGCTGCGTTCTTATGTTCTTACTACAACTTGCCCAGGATTCCCTGATGGAGGGCTCTTAGTTAAATAAATATTGGCCTGCTTTATATATTAGTTTTTGTGTAAGTTTCTTTCTAAACTTTTGATATTATTTTTTTTTTTTTTTGTGATGAGAGAACCGCTGTCAGGAGTCGTTCCACCCGGGGCATAGTGACTGCCATGTTTGAGCGTCGACCCCAGTGCCTCCCAGAGCGTCGGTGGCGCGTAGCCCCACACGACCTGCCTCTTGCCAGGCACCACCGACACCAGGCATGTGGGCGGGCTCCTGCCATTTGCGTGGCTCTCCCATCTTTGAGGAGAGTACATATATATTTTAAAAGAATAGGTTGTGGTATTCCCCAAGTGACTCCTGCACCGCAGCCCGATCCTAGCGGTGACAACAGCACAGGGGCCAAGTATAGATGGTACTTACCTGGGGAAATCCACATCGCTCGTTGGAAGCGTTGGTCCCGTTGAGCGCACATAGGTTTTTTATAGAATTTTGTGGTTTTTTCTTTTATGCTAAAATTTTGAGTTACTAGGATCGTTTCCGAATGGATCCCTACTTTAATAGAGTTGCCAAAGTTGTAATAAGAGTATTGAGCTAGGCTACCGGGCATGGGACACTCAATCTGAGAGAAATTTAGATAACCCATGGGTCCATAGAAGATGGTCGGACCAGCCTACCCGGCCCAGGTTTTCCTGATTGGTGACTTAGTATTGAATGAGTTAATCGAAAGGGTCTTGTCTATTCATGCTGACATGACTCCGTCGAGTTTTCCAATACAACCCAGTTCAGTTGTTCATAACGATGATTCTTAGATCTACTTGTTACCTTTTTCCTTACAGACCCTAGATCAACACTAACACTTGTTATTTTTGTTCATATTATAACTTCATAGACTGTCCCTGGGTCCTTTTCGGGTGCTCCTGGTCTCACAGTTTTTTGAGTAGTGCCCGGTCCAGTTGCAGTGGAGGTAGATGGAGTTGTTCTAGGAGGGGCGTTTGGGACCGCGCTATGTCTCAGCACTTGTTGAGGCCAGTCCGCTCCGACATCGGACCAACCAGCGTCGACGAGGCGTGGCACTCCCATGGGCACCGGAGTGGCTAATCCTGATGAATACCTTAAGAGTCTGGCCCTAGTGTTATACTTCAAGTTACTCATCATTAAGCGGGCGAATTTCTTGGACACTCTCAAGGTATCTGGCAGTGGCACATTAGATGGTCGTTGTCCCGGTCTGGTCGCCGCTCCCATCAACTGCGCTCCCCAAGTAACGGTAAGAGTGAACTTTAGGCACAGTTGGTTAACCAGCACGTCCTTGATTAGCACATAGCCCTCGGTGTATGTATGATCGGCAGGCATGGCT
Source organism: Lepidonotus clava (assembly GCA_936440205.1). Classification (NCBI taxonomy): domain Eukaryota; kingdom Metazoa; phylum Annelida; class Polychaeta; order Phyllodocida; family Polynoidae; genus Lepidonotus; species Lepidonotus clava. Next base: position 22,128,003 of record OW387140.1, on the reverse strand, counting down.
AATTCCCCCAGAAAGATTGTCTCCATTAAATGTGGATTCACGAACTGTACATACAACCCATCCACGGTCTTCCGCCTAATGCGCTTCCACTTGCGCCAGACGAGGACCACAATGGCGATGACCAGTATAGCCAGCAGTATAGCTAGTACGGCCACCGCGGTAGGACTGGCTGTAGTGTCCGGACATCCAGTGAGTGTTCTCTCCTGGGTTAACAACTCCTTTGGGTCGGCTGCCTCCAGGGCCATGGCCCGAGGCAAAGTCATGGCCAGTCCAGCGAGAGCAGCTTTACCTTGGTGTCTCCTCCAGCACTTCCAGAGGATACACCCAATCATTGTTACTGCCACTACTATGCAAAAGATCGTGAGGAGACCGAAACCGCCCCCAAAGTTCCCTATGGAGAACCATGGGGCTTCCTTGTTCACTTCATACCGGTCAGTAGCCTTCTTAATACCCTTAGCCAAGTCCTTCCGGTGCTTCTGGATTCGCTTCGCCAGAGAGGGCACAGGTATCCTGACCTTCAGATTCTCCTCGATCTCTAACAGTTCCTTTCTAATCTTTTCAGGGATAGGGTCTGACTCTAGCATAGTAGGTTCATGTTCGGACTTGGTGAAGTTCGTGTCCCATCCCTTCACATGACGCGCCGCTTCCAGTAGGTCGTTATGGGGATACACGACCGTCGTGATCCTAGTGTGTCGGTCACAGTTTCTCAGACTATACGGGATCCACGACCCCTGAGTCTGAAAGGCACAGTCACATTCCACCTGGACACGCGCATAGTTCTCTATATTCACCTCCACAGCGGGCTGATTCCTGCAGATCATCTGTCCCCGTGTGTCGGCGCTGACCACTAGCATGTCCCCATCATCCAGATACACAGCCATTTCCCCAAAATCCGCTTCCAGTAGGTAGTCCAGTTTACACTTTTCCTGTATAGCGACGTCATCCCGCCTCAACAGTGCGGCAGTGCAGGTATTATCCGTGATCTTTTTCATGTAGGGCAGGTCCTTGCAAAGTGTGATGGTCTGCCCATAACAGCCTGACCAACTGCCGCTAGCCAGCGGTACATAGTACTGGCGGGACATAGACATAGCCACACTTTTAGGCAGATTAACAATTTGGAGAGCGTCCTTCTTTTGTCGTCCTGTAACTGGTACCGGCACAGGGAAGGTCAGTACCTCGTAGACCCTAAACAAGTGTTCGTCGGCCACAACCGGCACCCGTACATACACTATTAGTTCTTGGGTAGTTTCATCAAATTTAAATGAGGGCTGACTGTTTTCATAATAGAAAGAAGGGTCCGTGAACGCCACATGGAACCTGGGGTGGATTCCCTTCAGATACCTGTTGACTTCCAGGACCGCTCCCACCATATATTGGCGAGGTACCAAATCCATGGTCAGTTGACCCCGTGTCAGGTGTTGCACACCTTTCCTGAACACGCGCGTTTGCTCGATTACCAATTGGAGATAAACCATTTCTCCTAGTTTGTCTTCCAGAGCTACAGGTATCATGCTCAGGTATAATTCCATCCAGTCCACCTTATGTTGGACGAGTCTCATTCTTCGGCGAGTGGTATTATGTGCCTTATTTAGCGACCTCAGATTATCCAATAGACCTATCACAACGTGGTTAACCTTTTGTATTGCCTCGTCATGCTTATCGTTCATTAGCGCCAGGTCTTCGATCATCTGGTCAGAGGACTCCTGTAACACCCTAATCAGTTCCCTATTGTATTTTACGTCAGCGGAGAGCCCCCTGTTCCACGAGGCTGGAATTGGGAAGGATGGCCATCCCGGATCGTCTATCATGAGGGGTAGCTTCTTCATCCTTTTAACCCTTCCGCCCGAACCTGGTTCTGGCCCTCGGGCCTGAGGCTTCTGCCGGGTGTTCTTAATTAGGGAGCTTAAGGTTTCATTGAGAATTTCCCTATACCGACCTTTGAGTGCCTGCGATGTCTGATCCATCCAATTCACCAGCGACCTGACATGGTAACAGGCTCGGTCAAGAGCGTCTCCTCCCTCTAGGTACCGATGACAGACCTGGCCAAAGGTAGCCTTGATGAAGGAGCGCTTCTGGGGAATGGTGATCAGAAAACCTTGTCGGACGTGGGTAATATCTGCAGTGGACATTAACTTTCCTGGTTTTAGCACCACCCCATATCGTTCTAAGGCTATAACTTCAGCGTTAGGGGCTAGCCCGTCACTTGGGCTGGAGTCATTTCGTAGCCCCCCAATGACTCCCACGATGACCAGGGCGAAGGGTATTAACAACCTCATTGTCACTGTTTATAGTATATCTCCGAGGAAGCCAAAGTTTGTAACTCACCCAGGAACACTACCACAATTAAGTTGCCACTGTTCTTCTTCGCACAATTATCAGCCACGCGCCAAAGTACGCCTCCCTGGTAGGCCTTTTAATCCGCTTAGTTCGGGACATGTTCATAAAGGCTCCGCCCGCTGGCATTCACAACGCGCTTGATGGTTCCAGTCTCGTCCTTCGTAACTGTGATCATTAGATTCCTCATACGTTCGCAGGACGAAGCGCGCATTGCTCTGAGGGGTTTTGGGCCAGCAGGCTCCAATCCTGGGCGGCCCCCGTTGGTTCGTACGACGGCTGACTTAGTGGGAACAGTTGCGGTACCTGTGGTGGATTTGTTGTCTGAGGCTGATTCGGCCACAGGGGTCCCCCCGGTGGGTTGGTTGGCGCCCACTGCTGTTGATTCCATAGCAGTGGCGACGGACTGACGTTGCAGCTCGGCGTCAAGCTGCTCAAGTCTAAACAGGCGGGGTCGGCGGCTTGCAAGTGGTGGAGGAGGGGAGTCTTTGTCGGCTCGACTCCCACCGGTGGGGTTGGTGCGTGTTGCCCGTGCGCTGACTCCACCCTTGCTCCCGGCACGACGGCGGCCAAGTGTTCTTGCCCCACTTGCTTTTCCTGTGTGGGCAGAGGTTGGCCGCTTCTTGTTGCCCGCCGTCCGGTGTCTTCCCCGACGCATTTAGAAGTTTGACTGGGAGTTTGTATAAATGGAGCGACCTGGGCCTTAACCTCAGCTAACTGTCTGTCCAACTTAGGCACTTCCAGCCCCACTGTCCGTCTAATCTCGTCAACAGTCTCAAATAATTTGAACAGTGGTTGAGTCAGATCCCAAAACCACCCGGTCTGGATTTGTACCGGCCTGGCGGCGATGTCTCCCTTTTGGGCTGGCCTTGCCACCACAGTCAGCTTTGGCTCGGGCTCCGAGTCACTCACCTCAGATAGGCAGTAAGAGTCTTTGTTCGCCGCCTTCTTTTTGGCTGCTGTTGATCCGGTAGCTTTCTTGGATCCTCCGGTGGCTGCCCTGCTGGGCCGTCGAGCCGGCGTCCTCGGTTTCTTTCGGGCAACTCCGGTATCGGTAGAGTCCGGGCGGACACCGCCCCGGCCTGGCCAGCCCCACCGCCTAAGATTCTGGGGTGGACGCTTCTTGGTACCTTCCTTCTCGGTTGCCTTTTCTTTCATCGGGTGTGCTTTAGAAGAAAGGACCTACAAACATCCCTCGAGCGGGCACCGCCCTCCGGTATGGACGGTTAACTCGTTTCCTTCTCAGAGGGACTATGATCCTTCCCTCCGGATCCTCAGGGAAAGTTGTGGTTCCCTTTGGAGTACTGTGGGGCCGGAGGGCCAGGCAGTTCCCCATGAGTCGGAGGGATTTGTATTCCGGCTTGAAGTTCCGTCTATCTGCCCTAGGAGAAGTTGGGAATTGAAAATTGTCAATCTCCAACTTTTGTCCGGGGATAGAATCAATGTCTATCTCCGTTTCCTCCAGTGTTTGGGCTAGGCAAGGCAATCACCTGAAGTGACTGCACAGGATCAGAGTTACGGGCCGACTGCTGGGTCGGCGCGGATTCCACGAGATTATAACAGATCCGCCTGTTCGTGTTGCCCCCAAATTTGGAGCCGAATTTTGTTTCAGGTGGGGAGCGCTTGCGTCCGGTTACAGGAGATGACGCCAACCACTGGTATCTCCCCCGGTGCGCGCACCCCCCCCCCCCCCCCTTCCTGCCACGCCCCTGGGCGCGGCGGGGTGACCGTGAGGTGGGCCACCTGTTCCATTAGCGCTGCTGCTAACGGTGCCGCTCCGCCGACGGTTTCCTGTGTTAATCTTCCATGTCGTCACTTTCCCCTTCGTTGAACAGAGCGGCGTAGTTAGGCCGACGGTTCCGACGCAGGTTATAGCCACCTTTCGTCGGGACATGGCCCTCATCTGTTTTTCCCGGGCTCAACACCGATGTATCCATGATCGGTGCATCACCACATGGCAATTTTATGGGCTTGTTGTTGTCTGGAGGGGATCTCCCCACCAGCGGCTGGCTTTTGCCCCTTCGTTTAGCTCGTTTGCGTTTCCTCTGTCCATTAGCGCCGGCTGCTCCCCGTCCACAGGCGGCTTTGTTATGAACAAAGGATGAGTTTGGTAACAGTGCGGGGTCCGCACTGGCGCCCTGACCATCAGTGAATTGCCCATCTGACTCTGCTAAATCAGTGGGACTTGGACCAGGTTTTTGTGTAGGTACCTCCCTGGCCATTGGAATTGCATCATGCTCACGGGGACCGGTCGTTCCCATTGAGTTTTCAGTCTCAGCACCCCTAGTTTTGCCTTCCTTTTTGGCAATTTCACCTGACGGGGTGTGATGCAACTCAGGGTTTCGGTCAGGATCTGCCCCTTTTGAGTTAGTTGTTATTGCTTCTCTCACCAGTTTGGGTATAACATGAGGGACAGCTGGGGACCAAGGCCCATGTGCAGGCTTAAGTTTCGAAATATTCACCAAATGTGGTATTTGTTTACCAGTTTTCAACGACACTAGTCTAACGAGATGATCCCCCTTAGTTTCAATCACCCGGTAGGGCCCAGTGTACCTGTTTGAGAACTTAGACGCTTTGTTTTCGCTAGCTAAAGGGTCGTACATGTATACCATGTCACCTTCGTACATCTGAGTAGGCCGCGCCCGCTCATCAATTCTTACTCTCAGATCTTTTTCATAGTTTTGAACGACCCTTTCCGCCGTATTCCTAAACATAGCAATGTTGTCCTTTGTTTGCATGAAGAATTCACAGTCATTTAGCGTTTCAGGGATTGTTCCCTGCTCAGGCATTCCCATACTGATTGGATCCCTGCCAAACAGTAGGGTGTGAGGACTGTATCCCGACCGCACACTGATCGTGGACCGAACCGTCCATAGCGCTATGGGAAGCAGGTCAGTCCAATTACAGTGATCATCAGGAATATAATATGCGATCAGGTTCTCGATTGTTTTGTGTAATCTTTCCACTCGGGCGTTGCCTGTCGGCATTCGCCCGGTGGTAAACGTCTGTTTGCACGCTAGTCGTGTGGTAATTTCCCGGAATAGCCCTGAGAGGAAGGCTGCTCCTCGGTCTGTGTGCAGGCGGTTTACCCGTCCATACCGACACACTATTCCGGTTAGGAAACAGTTGGCCGCGGTTTGCGCGGTGGAGTCTTTAGTGGTGAAAGCCTCTGGCCAACCTGTTAATAAATCTATGAAGGTCATGATATATTTTGACCCATCCCTAGCCCTCTTTAGCAGCCCAATAAAATCACACTGAACCACCTCAAAGGGCCGGGTCGGTCTTTCCCAAGACTTGGCTAAGGCCTTGAAATGTGGAGCCCGTCTCCTTAGAGAGCAGGTCTCACAGGCTTTCACATAGTCTACTATATCGGCGTTCATGTTTCGCCAGTAGAATCTCTCAGAGATTTTGGTAGTAAGATTGCTGATCCCTACATGTCCCCCAGCTAGAATATCATTATGTAACAGCCTCAGGACTTTGGGAATTAGTCTTCCTGGAACTATCATTCGTGGTTTTAACCTTACCAGTTGGTCTTGGTGTTTGCTATACCTTTTGACGTTGAACCTACAAAGCACTCCTGGTGCTATCATTCCCACAAAATCAGCTTGGTCCATTATTCGCCTAGCTTCAAGGGGATCTGGCGGTAGGTCTCCGTCCTGAAGGTAGTCTATCAACTGCGCGCACTCAGCATCTTGGAGTTGTGCGTTTATTACCGTAGCCACAGAAAGCTCTTCATCCTGAATTTCGGCCTCAAATAATTCACATCCCACGGCGGGCTCATATTCTTCACCTGGGACATGTTCATGATAGACCCTAGACAAATAGTCCGGTAGAAAATGAGTCGCTCCTGGCTCATAAATGATTTCAAAATCAAAATCTGATAGCGCTAAAGCCCACCGTCTCAGCCGAGATGACGGGGCTTTGTAGGCACTTTGTAGCAGGGGGATCAACGGTTTGTGATCGGTCACTATTGTGATTTTAGCTCCCTGCAACATGTCCTCATAGTTCTTAATACTTTTAATTACTGCCAGAGCCTCTTTCTCTGTTACCGAATAATTTAATTCGGCGTCACGGAGGGTACACCCCCAGAAAGCAACCGGACGGTAGATTTCATCTAGTTTGTGACAAACCGCTGCACCGCACGCGGCGTCTGATGCATCGGTTAATAAATAGAAATGCCCTCCTATATCTGGGTGAATTAGTAAGGGCGGCGAGGTCAGCAGTTTCTTTAACTGTTGAAATGCCTCCTCGCAGGCCTCTGTCCATTCAAAAGAGACTTCTTTCTTTAGCAGCCGGTTTAAAGGCTTTGCTAGATCGGCGAAATTAGGGACAAACGGTCGGTAGTAGTTACATAGCCCCAGAAAGGACTTGATAGTCTTCACATTATGCGGGCGGTTAAAGGCTGTGATCTTTTCTGTGGTAACCTTTTGGGTAGCCACCCCTTCGGCATTTACTACATGACCGAGGAAATTAATCTCACTGCGGCACCACTCACACTTAGACGGTTTCAGTTTGAGGTTGGCTCTCGCTAAAGCTTGGAGAACCACCTCAACACTCGCCAGGTGTTCGTCAAAGGTGGTGTCGTAGACGATTACGTCGTCTAGATATGCTAAGCATGTTCTAGGAATCAAGCCTTTTAGCGCAATGGCCATCACCTTGGTAAACTGCCAAGGCGCACCAACTAAGCCAAAAGATACACGCTTATACTGATACACACCCATTGGGGTTTCGAAGGCAGTATAATTTCTACTGTCTTCTTCGATTACACATTGATGATAGCCGCTCAACAGATCTAAAGCTGTCCACATAGTGGGTTTCTTGCAAGCCATATATAAGAAAAGTGATCGAGCTGTGGGCATTGGAAATTTATCTTTGAAAGTGACTTGATTAAGCATGCGGAAGTCTGTACATAGCCTAGGTTTGCCATCTTTCTTTTGCACTACCACCAGCGGGCTTCGCCAAGCCGACTCGCTGGGTTCTATGACACCTATATCTACGAGCTGCCTAACTTGTTCATCGATGATATCCATTTTCTGTGGAGAGTATCGGTACGGTCTAGAACTTATTACTCCCTGCGACTCATCCACAATGATTCTCATCGGCGCTATTTCACAGTGACCTAACTCTTCCATTGAGAACGCTAGCGCATTTCTGTTGTTATTAAGCATCTGTCTAAACCTTACCTTTTGTTCTTCATCTAAACACGACTCGGTTAGGTCTATTTTACTTACATTTTCATCCATTTCACCTCGGGATTTCTCCTCAGAGGATTTACCTTCCATTTGCACTGCGTCTTTCATTACTTCTACAGAAATCCTACAGATGGACATTGGGGTCTCTGTTTTAGTTAGATAACACAAGTCTAGGAACTCTTCTATCTGATCTTGATTTACCTCAGGCACTGCGCATTCTTCTGCGAAAGCTAACACTTCATGTGGAGTGATTTCTTGCATTTTGTCTAGCGGATTCATGACTTTAATCCACCACTGACTTCCCACCGTATTCACGCACCCCTCCACTAGGACAGGTGCGGTTACTGCCGGTGCGCAGTAAGCCACGGGTGAGTCTAACCCCAGCGGCTCTCGGGTGGTAACCGGTATGATGCATTCATTTCCCGGCGGAATTTTCACTGTTTCTTTGCTAACTATGGGGTTTCCACAAAACACTTCTATCTTTGCGCCTGGTAGAGATAAATCTGAACGAAGCACTGTTAATAAGTTTCTACCGATTACTATAGAGTGACATAGATCGTCCACTATGTTGAAATCATAGCAAACCACTGATCCCTGGATCGAAAACTTACACCTAATTTGTTCTAGTATCGCCTGAGATGAATTGTCTGCCAAACTGATGTTTCCTTTTGATATTTTCCATTCGTCTAGAATACATTGTTTAGGGATCTGCTGCTTACAAAAGGTAGACATGAAGCAATCACTCGTCCCAGTGTCTACCAAAGACTTAACCTCTTTCTGATCATTAAATCTTAGCGTTAAGAAAAATGCTTCGTCTCCTATCTCTCTTCTAGCCGGTCCGTCCACTGCGCCTAATTCTATCGTGGAATGAACGGACCCATCCTCTAGTTTCCCTGGCTCTTTTGCTCGGTACCACTAGGCTTTCCATCTTTATACATACGCGGTGGTTTTTCTCTCAATCTATTCTTCAACCATAAGCACGCCTCAGTAGAGTGACCATGCTGTTGGTGAATAATGCAAAACTTACTTTCATCGAACGGTAATCTAGGCCTCTCCCCTTTCTGCTGAGTTTGCACATTCTTTGCTTTGTCTACCTCTCTGCTCGGGGTTTTATTGGTTTTGGCCTTCAGGTCTAAGTTTCTTTCATCTTTCTGACTTTCATACTTATCTTTCCTTTCATAATCTTGCTGTTTATAACCACCACTGTTCTGGGGAGATCCGCTTTGCCCCGGCTTTGGTTTCTGAAACCATGGGGCGGCCTCCAGTCGGGCCAGCACCACTCCAAACCGTTCAGAGATGGAGTTTAGGGCTGCGGTCTCCTCTGACGCTTGGCTTCCAGCCAGCTCGCTCACTGCATTGGATATTTTAGTTCCCCCTTTGCCTTTGTCCAACGATTCTAGTCTCGTTGCACAATGCACCGCTTCGGTGAACGACTTAGGGTCCAGTATAGCTACTTGTCTGGCTACGCCCTGCTTTAATCCCTCTAAAAACACGGCTAACATCATGCTTTCACTCGCTTCTGCCTTAACCTGCTTTTGTTTCAAGACACCTGCAAATTCAATCACACTCTGGTCCTTTCCTTGTTTAAGGGCACAGAACTCTGCGTGTTTCTGCCACTTAGCTCTTCGATCACCGAAGATCTTTGTCATCTGAGCTTCTAGTTTCTCAAATGTGTCTTTCTCACTCTCAGCTAACGCTCCTGCCCAGTCGTCCGCCCTTCCCTTTAGGCCTAAAAGCGCCATATTCAGGAGATGGGCGTTCGACCAGTCATAGATAGCTTTCAGTCGCCTCAATTCCCTGAAATACTTTTCTATCTGCTCATCTTCCTTTCCACTAAACCACGGTAACCTAATGTTTGGTCCCCTTTGGTGACCGTTGTGGGTCGTTTCACGCACTGGCGATGGTACTTGACCCAGTGCCAAACCTAGCTGTGGTAGAATATCCCAAATATTTGGTTGGTATGGCGGATTCGGAGGGTTTGGAGGGTTTGGGGGGTTGTTCTGTCCTGGCGGACCTGGCGGACCTGGTTGGTTGGGTTGTGGAGGATTCGGAGGGTTTGGCGGATTGTTCTGCCCTGGTGGGTTCGGTGGATTGGGTTGATTCAAAAGAGGGTTGTTGGGTTGGTTTGGGGGAAGGTTATTGAGAAGGTTTTGAGGAGGGTTGTTGGGTTGATTTGGAGGAAGGTTATTGGGTCCTTGTGGGTTTGCCTGATTATTCTGGCCTCCTTGTGCCTGCTGACCCTGTTGGTTTATAGGAGGGTTAGGCCCTGGTGGATTCGCCTGATTAATTTGGCCTCCCAGAGCCAGTTGGCCTTGTTGATTACCCGCTCTTCCCTGGCCTGCTAGTGGATTGATTCCCATTGCTTGTGCTAGGAAAGGATACAGCATATTTTGCCGTACGGCCCCAAGGTCTATCCCGCCTCCTGCTAGCGCAGCTTGGCCGGGTTGTTGGCCCGGTTGGTCACCCCCATCATTTTGCTGAAGTCCCCCAGGGTTTATCCCACGATTAAGTTGCAATGCCCCCGGATCTACACCCCTAGCTCCCCCTTCACCGGGTTGCTGAAGTTGGTTTTGGTCACCCCTTTCTCCTATTAGATCCACCAAAGGTTCACCTCCCTCCGCCATATTATCTTCGTGGAGGTTTTGTATATCGTGATTGTCCCACTGTTCCCTTACAGGGATTTCCTCTACACTAATCTCGTCCTCGCTCACTGGTTTGTCTTTCTTACCTATGCCCAAAACATCCTCGGTAATAAGTTCAAATGATGACGAGCGTGATTTCTCTCCTCTAGGTAGTTTTCTATTAGGATTACCTTCTCTGACATTTGCGACAGCTTGTTCTGTTTCACTATCTCCTTCCTCGTTTTCGCTTTCGTATTTATCATACGGCTCAAGGGCTGCAATGTCCCCTTCTCCTACGTGATAGGCTTTCTTTACCGTACTACCTTCCTCATCTCTATCTTCCCCTTCTGCTTTATCCTGATCGCTTAACCTCTCTAACTCTTCATGCTCTTCGGGGCCTGATTCTGCTAACTTCCTTATTATTTCTGCCGGGTTAGAATCATACCCATCCAACCCCAGATCTGGAACTCGAGCTTTTGCTCCTTTATTAGCGTCGTCCAAGTTCTCCCCAATATCATAGGTTAACCGATAGGGTTGTAAGTTGCCTACTTTGTCGCTGTCTCCCTTGGTTTCCCTTTCCGCTCCCCTGTCCCTACCTACTGTTTTCCTTTTAACTACAGTGGAATAAGGAATGGACGCCCCCGGGTTGGGGTGAGTCGGTGTTACCAGCGGGTGACTGATAGACTCAAGTCGTTGGGGATGTGGATAGGTGAGAGAATTCCCATCAGGTTGAATTACCGGATTTGCGGGGCGTCTCCCCCCTGATGGGCTGGAGTTATCTGCGGTGTTTTGTCGATTTTTCCTGTCCCCTATGGGAAGTAAGTAATCCTCATCGAAAGTTTCCTGTTCACCTTGTCCTCCTGCTGCAGGTAGTAAACGATAGGGAACTCCTTGACTACACCACGGATTGTTCGCATCGGGTCCATAAGTAGAGTGAGAGCTAGCACCAGGTTCGTGGCCCGTGGGTGGCACATACCCCGGATTCCAATATTGCTGGTAGTCTTTGAGACGGTTCCACCCTTCAACTCGTCCCGAGTGTGTTAGGGTTTCAAGTCCTTCGTCAAGAACCGGCCTATCTTTGGACCCTAGGTGCCAGGAAAATGGTTTACCTCTGCCACGGGTTTGGTAATTATGAATACCTTCGGGGCAGAGCTGCTTGGGTCTGGTTGAAGCCCCCTGTCTCTGTGCCTCCCCGTCTAAGGAATCACCTACCTGGTGGCGGTTTTCCACATTTCCTGTATATGATGTTGACACATCGTGTCCTGCGGGCCGCAAAGATTGAGGCTGGGCGTTAGAAGAAGCCTCAAATTCACCGGTGGCTGACATCAAGGATGAGCAAAACAACAAAAGTCATGTTTCGGGTAATCTCCACCAAATGAACTATTGTTAGTGTTTGGTTTAATACTGCTTGATGTGTATAGTTATTTGATCCATGAGTTGTTCATCCAGGTTATCGAGTCGATCAGCCTGTGTTTAACGTTAATACATCCATTCCCCAATAGTTCAAAAGAAATGGACGATGAGGGAGCTGGTAAAGTGAAAGGTCTTTTATTCAATTAACATCTCATCCCGAGTCAAAGCCACAGTGAATAAGTCTCCATCAGTCCACCTTCCCATCTCCTATTCAGCGATCAACCACATTTAGAATACAAGTTGTTCCAGTGCCCACAACACCGCCCTAGTGCTTAGCTCTATCACAATCCTTTGTCCGAAGCTGTTGGTATTGGTAAACTCCAGTATACTGCGCAGGAGCCGTAGGTATTACTCCAAGCAGTTCTTCTAACTCTATGGTTAAACTCTAACTCCTAACTAACTCGCTCCCTACCTTAACAACACCTTTTATACTGGTTAACAGGTGGCGCTGGGAGCGCAAAATGTCTCTGCCTAGAAGTAGACTTACTAGGTCTGATCATAACTAAATTATAGAAGATGATAATATATTAAAAGTACTAAGCTATTAGTACAGTACCCCGACAGAGGCTTTAAGCAAAAAAATCATTCTTTTCAAAAGGTTTTATCAAGTAATAAGACTCATTTCATCAAGGTTGCCCTTGGTTTTTAGATGTATTACATTGATGAATATGGTTGTGTATATGAGTGAATAAGTGACAGTGGAGGTATACAGTAGTAAGATTTCATCTCATCTTATGATTGAAACATTTACTGATTTAGGCCCTAGACCAATTTATGAAAAATAAGATAAGGTCAACATAAATGTCTGTCTATGGTTACGCAGACAGCCGACGACAATTTTGCGGCGATTGGTTCCTTTTACACCAAGTTCCCGGAGTACCACGGAAGGGCGTTGTACATAACGGGGGAGAGTTATGGCGGCATATATGTTCCAACACTGTCTTCAAGAATTATAAAAGACGAACGCTTCAATTTTAAGGTTTGAATAAAACTTATAATATTCTATTTCTTTTTTCATGTAAGATCAGAATTATGACAACCACAAACTAAAAATCAATATAATATACAATGTATAATTTATGGTTATGGCATCGGTTATGTTTCTCACCACACTGACGTGACTGCAACACAGCGTGGCTTTTCGGTACACATGTATAGATATTAGAAAAGAAGAATAGTAGAATGTGTGGGATAGTTCTCAATGTTACATTAACTTAGAAACTTGTATAACAAGACCGTACTTGCCCATCGAAAGCCATAAGCTATAGTGACGTATGCTGCAGTAATATTACATACTATACAATAGGAGGGGTAGATTATAATACAGTTTAATTGTAAAGTTTTGTGAAGTCAAACAATATTTATGATAATGTAAATCCTTTTCCATATAAACTATTTTCAATCATTTATTTGACAGAGCTCAGATGCATTATGTAAAACACTCCCACATCTTCCTTTTAAAATGTCCAGGGTTTTGCCGTGGGAAATGGTCTGAGCGACAATTCACTAAATGATAACTCAATGGTTTATTTTGCATACTACCATGGCTTGATCGGCGCAAGGTAGGTTCTACTTACTTATACTTATTTTACCCCCATTTTACATATTGGGATCATGTGATATATGTAGCCTGACCTCATGCAAATAAGACGTAAAAGCTTAAAGGGAGCCAAAAACAATGTAGGGTCAAAATTTTGCAAATTCTGTTGACTATCAAAATATATTCTATGGCCATAGCCTAGGCCTGTGGTAAGATATAAACTTTGAATACAGACTTAACCTATATTAAAACTCATCCCAGGTCAATTTTGGTGACCCACCAAAATTATCTTGCTTACAAACATTGCTGTTTTCTGGCATACATGGCATGAGTATTATGGAATTTGAGTGAAGTTATAGCTAGTTATCACGATTTATACTGTACCAATGGCTAAAGTTATACTCTGAGAATGTATTTTCATAGTTATTTCAGTTTGCACAATTTTGTCATATTTTGAAACAATAATCATTGCTTTTAGCTCCCTTTGATTATTATACCTCACTTAGTCATGGATACGAAACATTCAAACCCTCATACGATCCTTGTGACATTTAACTATATCTAATATCTCTCACAGAAAATGGAGGGAACTTCTCTCTTCATGTTGCCCAGGGTCTGATGCAATGAAATGTCCATTCTCAGAGATGGCAAAGAAGAACAATTCCTGCAAATGGCTGGTATGTCTACTGATACATTAATAGCAATATTGGTTTGTTAATTACATTAACAGCTGATTAAAAGCATTGGCTATTATGTGCACAAGTCATTGAAAATATCCTGTAGGTCCGCGATGCTTATAACACATTTCATCGGTAGAAAAATGAAGACGAGTATTACGGGGAGCAATGCGAGAGATGAAATAATCGTTGACCAGAGGTATTAGTTGGTTACAGGTTGCTTTACGCCCTAATGAACTGCCAGGGTCATATCAAGGGCAGTCAGAGGTATACATTTGGCATGGTCCTTTGCATAGTATATGCTTAAGCTAAAATTGTGCTGTCTCAGTGTCTGAATACCTTTGGAAGCAGTGGCTCCATTCCAAGACATTCGATAACATTTACTTAAAATGCTAAAGGGCATAACCTCGGGGGGGGGGGGGCAGTGTTAACCTTGTAGGATCAGGTTAGACTTAGGCCTAGACATTGTATTGAAAAAAAAACGAAAATTGTGCGGTTGATCTAAGTGCTTTTTCTTCCCCTCAGTTTGCCGAGGTGTACCTCACATGTTGGGTGATTGGCCTCAACCCTTACAACCTGTACTCGGAGTGCGCAGGAGGGGCCCCAACGTTCGGCGCCATGTCTACGCCTAACGTCATGAACAACATGACAAGGCCCATCAGCATAACGGCCCAGGTAGTATACCTTCTGATAGATTCACAAAACAAAGATGTTGGCACCTGCACGGCTGGTATAGGCATATCACCATCTTGTCCAAAGCAATAGAACCTGAACAATATGGGCTTATCTACTTATAGGACAATAACCATCAGGACTGATTTAAATTTCATCAATTAGCACAGACATGTGCTCTTAAGTGTTAACTTCCAGGAAATACTCAAATCTTATATTATAATATATAATAAGAAATAGGCCTAGCTACTCTTTAAACAAACCCGATATTCCTCAGTATCATATAGAGACAAGTGCTCTCTCCCTACCCCAAATTATCTGGGGCCTACCACTCTGAACAATACCTCTTTGCATGGTCCTGGTACAGGTACCTGACCCTCACGAGGACACGAGTGATGCATCAGGCATGTTCTGTACTAACTCCACACCTACCATACTGTACCTGAACCGGCCCGAGGTGAGGGACGCCCTGCACGTGCCGGGCCACGTCAGGTTCTGGGCCCCCTGCAGGTAGGTCCACCCACGGGGACCACCTCACATAACTAAAGCCCCATACCCGATAGACAACTTTGACCCAAGTCGGCCGACTCATCGGCGCTAAAATCGGCTGACTAGAGCTACTAGGAGAGTCGGCCAATTTTAGGGCAGACTCTTATCAAACATGTGTCTTTCAATATACCATACTGGCTGGTAATCTGAATCAGTAATAGAATCACCTGATTCTAAGAGAATAATCGGCCGATTCTAGCATCGATTAGGCCAAGTCAGTCAAAATCGCCTTGTGGGTATGGGGCTTTAGGCTGAAGGGGGTGTAATACACAACACGACGTGAGCTGCGATATGACAATGTCACAGAGACATCCCACCTATTATAAACAACATACTTTGTATACATGTGTAAAAAAAAACACCTCCAAAATGCCAATTTCAAACAATCATATCAATCCTGTGTGCGAAGCTCAAGTTGTATAGTGATTTAGGACCTTCAGGCTCGAAATAATTCTAGGATGTATGCAAAAAGATTATATATATAAATATGGTCAGTGGCTTGTTGCATATAAAACCAACGTACCAAAGAAGCATTGGATAACAAAGAAATATTTCGTTGGGCAAACTGACACAACTTTTAAGTAGGTAGGGGAAGTGGTTTACATTATTGGCATTATTTGAACATGAAAATCGTTATGCCTTGTATGATGTCACAAGTATATGACAAGCTCCTTACAAATCTTATCTTCAGTGCTGTTGTGTCGGAAACATACCAGAAAACATATGAAAACGTTTCCAAGGAGTATATGGAAGTTCTAAACAAGGTAACAGTTCAAATACCAGTCCCAGTTCATATGCTACATACTCTTTATAGGTAAATGTAACTCTTTACTAATGAGTAAGTGTACAATCGTGAGCACAATTTTTGGGCTGTTTCCCCTAAGTAGATGAGGACTTACATAGGTCTATCTATTTTCAAGTACAAGTATTCATGACATAATAAATCTGTTGCTTTGTTAACCAACAATTAAGAATCAGATTTATGTAAGATGGCATTATGTTATGTACTGTAGATAGGTTTGATTAAACACTATAGATTATGCAACCATCTGATATTATGAAAAATGTCGATTTTTTTATGCAATCACTTTGTGCAATTGAAGATCAAGTTAAAGTAGCTTCATATTTTATCAAGTGCATGTCACTCGGGATGTCACTGTGTATATTTGGTTTGAAATGTTATACGTATAATTTCCGATATATATAATTTTCCTAGGGTGGGCGGATTCTTGTCTATAACGGTGATGTTGACATGGCTTGCAACTTCCTTGGCGATGAATGGTTTGTGGATACACTACCACTGAAGGTAGGTCATAGATACTTTTAGATATTTTAGATATTCTCATTTTTGCTCTTTGATTGTGGCCAAATGACGAGAAAGTACTTGTGCTTTTTATAAACACAATATAAACTGCGTACTGTATTATCAGTATCGCGCACGTATAATAAAGGTTGTCATAATCTGTGAAATATAAGCATTATTTGCTTGCATTACCATTATCTGAAGAGTGAGTAAAAATCACTAATGGCAACAACTCAAATATTGGCTAATGACATTGAATATTGGATGCAATCGTGTATTCCTTGTCTCAGAATGCGTATAGGCCTATAGGTATTTGTTTTGAATTGTGTCTGTAGACGGCTACAACTAACACACTTGAATTCCCTGTAGTGAAGTATCGTCCAGTTCAAAACATTTCGCGCCTTGCCCAGATTCGATGTTAAACGAGCCATGTCTGGCCTTTTTGTCATAGTAATTACACAATCTAATATTGTTTGTGACAGATCATAGTCCATTTACGAGTATCGATACACCAATGATCGAGGTATTCTTGGTTAATGAAAAATCAAAAGAAATTGGTAAGGAAAATGACCAAAACCATGATAATTAGGGGCCTAAGGAATTAGATCTATACGCACTTAATAGATACTGTACAAAGCAAACTATTTAGGAACCTATAGGGCGACAAATGTGCATGGTTTATAATTGAAAATAGACTATTACACTTTCTCCAAGCGTGTACGACTCAACCTTTGAAAAAGCAATGTAACTGCTTGGAGATTGCGCTTTGCCAGTTAAACGCAAATAGACGCCGTTTACTTGACCACTGCCTTCCGACCGCACCGACGTCGCTCGTGCCCTTACTCTGTGAACTCCTCCTTTCCCCAAAATGACAAACTATTTTCGATCAATGTCGGAGAACTTACATCTCTCTTCGTGTAAAAGGGAGCCAGGAGAAGACAATCATGACGACAAGTACCATTCCAAAATTGAAGAGGCAAAGGCTCATGTCAAGAAGGAGAAATTTGATTACGTTTCTTGTAAGAAGGAGAAATTTGAGGACAATTTGGAGGAATTACACGCGCTCGTGTCTGAATGGTCCAGAGAGGAGCACATAATCCACAGGTCGCCGCCCGCCTCACCCCCTCAAGAGGAGCCGGCGGTGACCTTTCGGGGGGAGGCTGCCAGATCCAGGGCGACTTCATTTTCAAAGGGACAATTAGATTCGATTGCGAATCATTTCAATAGCCAACAAAGGAGGACCAGCAAAACACAGGAGGAAAAGGAATGTGAGTGGGCCTGGTCCGAGGTGCAGCCTGCTGAGGTGACGGCCACCGGGCCTCCAGTGTCCGAGGACGTCTCCTCCATGGTGAGCTACTTCTGGGAGAAGCCCGCCACCTCTTGGGACGTTAAGGACATTCTCACCGACAACCCCCGCCCTGCTAACCTGAAATGTTTGGCTGAGGGCATAAAACGGGTTGACGAGAATGTATGGAGATGGCTGCCACCCGCCGTCAAATGGCGTGACCGGCTGTTCAGGGAGACCCAGGCGGGGGTTCAGTGCGCCGCCGTGCCCCTGGTCCGACTGCTGGACACCCTCCAACACGGGGACACCCCCGACAGGTACCAAATGTCTCTGGCCGCCGTCACAGCCCTCAGACTTCTTGGCGCCTGCAGCTTAGACATAGACGAGCTGCGGAGAATCTCACTTCGGGTCCCACGGAGGTCTCAACACAAGGATAGGGAGTCAGAGGAGCGACAAGGTCCAGACAAGGGCCCTGAAAGGGGTCCTGACCCCTCCAGGGAGAAAAGGGAGAGGAGACGCGCCAAGTCGGGGGGAGTCCGCTACCAGCCGTACGACAAGCGGTGGTCGGGGCACCGACAGCAGCGGTTTTAACTGGGGTAAGTGAATCGGATGACCCTGAAATCAATATTGACTCTGTGGCTGGTTACTTTTCTGTGATAATGACCAAATTTAATTACGAACAAATTTCGAATTAGAAACAAGAAATTCTGATGTTCAGAAAGTCACACAGCACAATCGAAAAAGTAAAGAGAATGGGGGAAAATTATATAAGAAGGGTAAACTACCTTAACCATATCTATAAGGCCTATAGGCTATCATCTTCCTCAAACGGGCTATTGTTGTAACTTACACACAAAAACTGAATAAACTTAATTGTAACGGTGATCATTCTTTTTGTACATATATATAGGCCCACGTCCCACGTTTATACCATATCAAGCTCGAAGATAGATATCTATATTTAATTTTGTTAATGGAATAATGATAATAAACTATCTACATTATTTCGTTATCCCAGGTGGAAGGTTGGTCGTAAACACGCCATGCAGTAACCTGCGAATAGACACTCTCCAACTAACGTGTCGGGAGTACTGAATATAGCTTATTACATCGCTGACAAACTAGATGGAAGGCAGCGCTGGAACGGCTTCATATCCATGCCACTGAACAGGCTCCATGGATGATATAACTGATAAGATTAATATTATTTGAAGATGGCAACAAACACACTGGACTATTTTACATAACACTTTTATATTTGTGGTTTTAACCAACTGATCTTATATTCAGACATTACTGAATCTGTATACATTTAAGGTATTGCGAACATTGCATGCGTTTCCTAGACTTCTATGTCTTTTTTATCGCTGCCGAATACATATAACTAAGGAAGCTCAAGGAATTCGCCCATCTTAACAACATTGTATATATACTTTTTTAGTTATTATATTTATGACATGGCGAATGATCTAGAATACAATATTATTTCTTCTCAGCATCACTATAAAACCTTAGGTATGGTAAGGATATAATGTCTATACCATTGACCCTGGTGAATTTCCTTTATCATGATCTCTTTACCAGTAATTAATTTCAGAGGCAAAACAAAGAGCACAATAGTTTGTCGCGAAGAAACATTCGTGGTAAAATAGTATTACACTCGAAAGCATGGATTTCAAAACTTTCATATATCAATTGGGTAGAGCCTACATAATCAGATTTATGACCAAAGGTGCTTACCTTATAGAATTTACATCATGCATGTACTTCCCCAAATTGAGGGCTAATGTTTTAAATGACACTTGATAACACTTTTACTTGAACGCAATGGTCTTAATCGGCATTCAAAAATTAGTAATTACTTTAGGACAAATAATAAAGATAAAAAACACCAAATGGTTTCATGTATTCTTTACCATAATTACAACTATAACGACTGTTAAATTAAAAGATAATAAAACACACAATAGTCATCTTCTTGGCCTTCCATTGTATATCGGGTAAGCATAATATAGGGACTCTTAACCTCTCGCTGCCAGAAAAGAAACCTCTTTAAAAGTTGCACACGGAATCCCCCTTGAATCCCTTTGATACATGTATACAAGGATTCTCTAAATTGTCTCATGGAATTCCGAGGCACCTGTGATTTTGCATGTATTACTGATAAAATTCAGATGTGGTTAATGTTAATTTACATAATATAATAATTACTTCTCTTAATGATCCATTATTCATATTCAGCTCAAATAAGTTATCTATACGTTTGTGCCTTTGAATCTATGCAATTGATCCCCTGGATTAAAAAGTTCGTTCAATACACGAAAAATCGAAGGTTTACCCTGCAGAATTAATCGTTATACATATTTGCATAATATTATATAGTAGGCTGCTATAAAATTAAACTACTACGCCTATCTCTGCTGCAGATTTGGAACAAAATCCCAGAGGATATAATAATGATTATGCACAGACTTGATCATATTGCCTTTTTGTGGCTACCTTATCGTTTATAGAATAGATGATCATTACAAAGAGAGTAATTGAAATCATTACTTGGGTAGGTCAAACGAAGTTGACTGTTACCGGCTACCAATTACAAGGTGGAACAGTAAATTGAGTAATGGAGCATAACCCAAAATTCCCTGAATGCCCAGTATGTAGGGCAATTACATGAACCAAAAGTCTATGACAGAATTCAACACAAGACTGCAATGGAATGCCACAATAAAGATGTATGCGCCCGGTACAGATCCACATTTCCCTATACTACTACCCCTCTTTTTCTTATTGTAGGTGACGTCCGACCAGAAGGAGTGGTACTACGTTGACGAGGCCGGCTCGCGGCAGGTGGCGGGGCAGGTGCAGCAGTACGAGGGACTCACCCTTGTTACCGTCAGGGTGAGTCATAGTATACACAGATTTACAACATGCAACCAAGTCATGCAAAATTCAAGTTAATAAAATAAGACGTCTTTGTGATAGAGGACCATCTATGTTCTTATTAGGCTACAGTGCATAGGGGGGACCTTATCAACAAAGGCTCGTATATGACATGACAAACGCTTCTTTAATTAACCAATTGTCGTGTAATTGTAGAAATTATGAAATTGATCCGCATATTCTTTACACAAAGTAATTGAAAACGTTGTTACAGACCTCGCCATTATTACATGTGGATAACGGTTACACCCAATTTACATGGTATTGCCCTTTGTCGGTGTATTTTGTGTAATTTTTTTTTGCAGGGAGCAGGTCATTTTGTGCCTACAGACAAACCCATTGCTGCATTCGACATGTTCAAGAAATTTCTTAACGACGAGCCTTATTGATGACTGCCTGTAATGGTGTTCCAAACTCTATAGGCCTACATATGTAGTAGGCTTATGAGTGTACTATTTTAGCCATAATTATACATGTAGGGGCCTACTCAGGTAAAAGAACAAACAAATCAAATCAATCCTTTACTCTAATATTTTGCAATCATTGTCTACCTACATTGAATAAAAAAACACATTGATATATCCTAATGGGACGCACGCCAGAATTTCCTTATGGTAATATATAATAATTATACTCTATTACAATACTCGAACTTATAACCTGCGCATATGGTATTATAATATAATACATTTTATGATTAACTAAACCTCACATACATGTAACAGGAAGTGATGTACAGAACCCCCACAGCGGAGCACTGCATCCATGGCCATGGTCAGTTATGATCGCCAATATGAACAAATTAGAAAAGTTGCTTGCATGCATGGCTCATATATGATCACACGGCGTAAAAGAACTAAGCGTGAATACTCATAAATCATATTGTGTAAAACCTTATGTTTGGATGTTTTGAATAAATTAAACTGCAACGAAAAACGAATAATTTGCCACCTGTGATTAATTCTTTAGATTGTTGTCTTATCACCGACACCCAATTGGTGTCTAACATTTCCCCATTCTGATAAGGCATGACCAGTGGTTACACTGTAAAATTGCACTTCTCATTAAAAAATACATTTATTCATTCACTGTACTCTAGGATTAACCCTTCCCCTTCCGCGACATACGCACATGCGATGGAACTGCCGCCTGAAATTGGCCGTGGTCGGGTAGTATATGAGGAAATTGACAGACGAGTTGAGAACTGTTAAAGTATCGGAGGCAATAGCCAAGTAATAACAAGGGCACGGACAGTCCAACTTGATGTCCCGAGTACAGCTGCCCTTAATGAGATAACACAGCGGGTAAAAGACGCTGAGAATGTGACAACCCAGGAAGATGAGAGCTATGATGACCAGCGGGCTGGTCAGGCTGTCTCCGTGGGTGGACGGCGGCTGCTGCTGTTGCTGGGACTGACGATGTTGTTCCCTGGTCTCATGGTGTTCTGGTTGGGTGTGATGATGTTGTTCCAGTGTCGGATGATGTTGTTCGGTGTGACCATGGAGTTGTGTTGAAGGGCGTCGGCCCTGGCGCGGGGGGACTTCCAGTGTGTTGTGTCCTAAGTCCTGTGACGTGGTACTGCCGCTCATAGAGGGTGTGACGTAGGTCGTCTTAACTCGTTTGGATATGATGATTCCATGGATTATCAGAGCAGTCATGATAGAAACGCTCACTAGTGGGATCAGGCTTAGAAATAACACCCCAAATATCTTTTTGTAGCCCAGTTGGTATGCTTGATCTTTCCACAGGTCAGTCTCCCATAGCACTGGAAAAGTCTCATTCCTATACTTGAAGTAACGGACTTCGACCTCAAAGAATTTGGGAATCATAAGGGCAAACGACAATAGTGAAATTGTGGCCACGATAGGCCTGGCGACCCTCATGCGCGTCAGGAGATGCAGCTTGAAGGGTCTGCACACGGCCACATAACGATGGGTGGTCACCAGCACGATGTAGTACTTGGAGGCGGCCAGGGCGGCCGAACTCAGCGGGAAGAGGTACATACTAAAATAGGGCATCACCTTGTGCATGTTGACCACTTGGGAGGGGAGAACATGAATGAAGAAGTTAATCCAGACAACGGAGAGAAAGTAGGTAGTCAGGTAGCAGAGGTCAGCAGCGGCCAGACTGTTGAGGAAGAGGCAGGTAGCCCTGGCCATGGACCTCTTGGACCTGGTGAAGACCACCATGCTGGCGATGTTGCCTATGCTGCCCAGAATGCAGGCTAAACCACTAATGCAACCCATGAATGCGAACCGGTAATTGGCGCAGGTTGTTCTGATTAAAGATATACTACCATCGGAACTGTTGAGCGTAATTTCCCCAATTGTTATGGCACTATCCATTTTAAGTGCGTAGGAGCTGTACTGATGACGCCCAAAAACTTGCTGTGGAATTCAATAGGCCAATAAAAATTAAGATTGGTATTGGTATTTTCAACATTCCGTCTTTCATTTAAAAGATAAGCTGTTTTTACTGTTGTTTTTTTACACAAATATCAATTTATTTCTTAGGAAATAGTGTACCTTGTCATTTATTTTGCAGCCGTGAGACAGAAATAATTAAATTCCTTACCTATTTTGATAATTTTCTAAGATTCGTGATAAACTGTGCCCCAAAACTTATTGTCTTAATCGCTGATCTTTTGAGAATTATTATACCTTATAATTGGTAACTATTTCTGAATTATAGCCCTGCATAGAAGAATATACTTACATTTATACTCTGTTCCACTTCCAGGCAATCTCTCTCATTAAGTTCTGACAGAAAGTCCCAGTTCCCGGTGAAGGGGTGAGGGATTCGTGCTAGAACTGTCACAAGTTCAGCTGCTACATTTATAAGCCACTTTAATGTCCACTTAGTGTGTAGTCTGTAAGTTTATGGAGTGGCCAACAGACGTATGGCTATTAATGAATACGGTGCGCTGCTGACACGAGCAAGAATTGTCAGGGAGTGACGTTGTCCACGTTGCCGAGTGGCAATGAATTAAACGTTATCTTTGGTTCACCATAGTAACGGCCAATATCGTCAGTTCAGGGTACATACACTGAGGATATTGGCACGGGAGGTTACGTCAGGGTAAACCACGATGGATACGGAAATCAACCTATAGCTAAGGAGGTTAAGCCTAGGCTCTAAGCATTACCTCCATTTGCAAGGCGTTTCACGAGCATATATACTTTTTCCATAAACCATAATAATGATAATAAACGCACAATTATAGTTATATTTCAAAATAAATCATTATTGACGATAGCAGATGGAATTTTCACCACCACCAGCTTCTTTAGCCAAGTTGCTAAACTGTTAGCCTTCCATGGAACTCGGCGGAGCTACAAGCGTCGAATCATGTATGTTACCATGGCATTTGCCCTTTTGGACATACTTTAAGGCATAGGCCTACATTAAAAAGGCCCCTGTCTTTTGAATGGACCTATATCACGACTTTTGATGGCTGCAAAACACAGTGCATTTAGGTTTACTGTTTATACCTCATTATCTATTGTCTACCCTTTAAGGATAAGATTCAACGTCTCGCTGCTTGTCCACACAATGAAAGTGAACGTATCATTTTACGCATTCCATCTTCATGAGAAAAAAAATACTCATCTACAACTCTAAATTCAAAAGGAGAACTCAAAATGCTCAAAACGACGGATTATCTCGGAAATATTGAATTCTCATTGAATAGACAACGGTATACTTATTTAACAGATTACGTGCTTAAAAGAAAAGCGTACAATAATCTTCCAGCTAGATGTCGTATCTATATTGCATAGACAGATAGACGACTTTTAATTGATGAATTTCATACCGAAAGAAATGCAATAGTCTTGGAAGAATTGTATATTTTTTTAATAGAAGACATGCCACAGATCTTTAACAAGAATTGCGCTTCCTTTCCATAGTAGTATATAGAAATTTGGGTTTGCCCCAGGCCTTAGTGTTTTCCATTTAAACTCACCCTCTCATCTTTCACGCTATTTTAGCAAGATGCTTTGACTTACAACTGTATCTAATTGTACGAGTTTCTATCAAATCTATTAAAACAATAACGGAATGGAATGTTGCCGAAGGCTACATTCCGCAGCCACTAGGTGGTGCCCCTTATGGGAATCGAGTTTTACACTACGTAGACATGTAACTGCCACCAGGTGGATGAACTTCTCTAAATGGAGAGAGGCGAGAGATATTTGGCATCTTGATCATAGTTTTCAAGTAGACCAAAAGTAAGACCTTTACAAATCCTCAGGACCTAAAAAAACTGTGTTAAAGATGATGTGTTAATTGTTCCAGTAAGAGAAACTAGATCGGCTAATAAGAAACAGTTTATTGTCCCTGCAAAAATGAACACAAAGTTCCAGAATAGTGCATTTTATAAAGGGACAATCATTTGGGATGAACTATGCCATGATGTACAATTTGCAACCTGTGCCAATGACATTTACCGCAAAAGTACAATCACACATAATAAAAAACCTGATTACTACATTTTCTGAACTATACTTATTCGGATAAATAAGGCAACTATTTGTGTTAGAAAACATTACAAGTTTTTATTCAAAACCTGGTATTGTTACACAATGCAGAGCAGTCGTGCTATATTAATAGAACCTAATATCCAGGGCTCCGGACCGCATAGATCCGTCCTAATACACTGTAATACTGTAGCGTCTTCTGCTCATTAAGACAATATCTATACTGGTCCACCAGATCAATTGTTTTACATCGCTTGGGATGAATACTAATGGACGAATTAAATAAAATATTTATTCAATCGACAAACATAACTATGATATTGGACGTAATATTCGTTTCAGGAGGGCAGCAAATGTATAATTCAGTCACAACGCTATGGTAAGTGGGATGTTGATTCTATTATATACATTGAGAGGAAAATAAATAGTCTTAGTCCTATACTTAATTACAAGGCTCGTGGCGGAATACGTTAGAGCACTCAGTGATCGCGGCCATTCTTGGAATCGTTAATACAAAACGGAAGAGCCGATCTCTATTTGTATCAAGAAAACGTGAGTGATCGTAGATTCAGCTCAACGAAATAGTCTAAATCATCAACCGTGATCAGCAAGCTTTGTTGATAATGATCCATGATATACTGGTAATGCATTGTATTACATGAATTGGCATCATCAGGAGGCGCCATTAGCCTTGACTTGATGTTTGCGAACCTGGGTACGACATGTCGCCTGTAAGAATACGTTATCGAACAGTCTATACATAGTTCGATTAGATGTAATATCGAGGGAAATTAATATAGGGTCTGATATTTTATTACATTAATATCAGTGCTTTCTGTGGTACTATACTTAGTATACGACACATGACGGTTCCTGGAAAAAATAGTACTGCCTTCGTCATATACGCAATATAGGCCTATCATGTGACAAGCGGAACAAAGAAGCAAAATCTTTGGAATGTTTATGAGAAATGTTGGAGATTTTGACAAAAGCATGTAAATGGCAACTTCAGCATTTCTTTAAACGTCCACCAGCTAACAAATATATACTTTATAGTTAAAAGGCGTAAATCAAAATGAAAAAATATTGCCAACACCTACCTACACCTCCCCGGTCCGTGAATCAGCCGCTCAAAATAATAATGCCTAAGAACGGCTGGTCAAGCTGAGAAATTGGATCGTATTCATTACTCTCATCAAACAGCTTAAATTTAGCATTTAGCATTTTTTCATGAATTCAGAACTGTGAAATAACCACAGAGCACGAGCAGAACTTTTAGAAACTCATGAGCTTTTGGAAACTCATACAGAAGTAAAGATATAAGAGACATAATGCTGCCCTCACGGCCGGGTAACAGCATACCGGTACAGAGTGTTCTTTTATTGATGAGGTAACCTGTTTCAGAACTCATTGTACAAAATGACGTGATTTACATACTATGAGTAGCCTACATATTACATTTCTCGTCTTCGTTGTTTACGTGGAGGCGCATGATATTGTGTTCTGTAGTGGTAAATGGGATTCCTCTGCTTATCTCAAACTGTGCCTACCAGTACTGGTCACTTTAGCAATAATTCATGATGTTACACAGTGCCATATTTAGATCTTTTATTTTCAACTCAGACTTATTCATTTTCTAATGTAGGGGGGCAACTGCTCCGTTTGGACTGGCAAGATCTCACCCTACATGGATAAATCCTACATGACTTGCAACACCCATGGCCGATGCTCACTACACCTTTCTACAAATTCATTGTTTTCCTGACCTGCTAAAACATTGTTGTATTTAAACTAACAAACAGGTGTGCTACATAAAGCTTCAAGACGCTCCTTCTATAGGCTACGCCTATGGGTATATTTTTAGAGAAATCATTAAAATAGTCACTGGCTCGGATAGTGAAAAATACTAATGTAATACAACATTCGGTCATGTCCGAAACATGTTTTCACTCATTCAAGTTTGAATTTCTCTGGACGAACTGTGAAATAGGACCGAAGGCCAAACATCTGTTATAACATATAATTAATACATAAGCTATTTCAACTACATGTTATATTCATTTATCTGTGCTTTTTGTGAAGACTGAATAGTTATCTTATAAAGTCGAGAATTCAAGCCGAAACATTGTGAATCTCCAATCAGTTATTATATTATTTCTGGCCAAACACCTAGCCATAATTTGCCGAGTCGATTGATTTTGGTACCTGTTTCACGTTGTATATAAATAATTCCCAATGTAACTGTAATTGGGATATTTTTTATTTTTACATATCAGGAGAACATTATACTACATGATTTAACAATCAAACAACTTTAACATCGTTCGTGTACAAAGCTCCATTTTAAAGACTGTTCAATTCGAATGATCCAATAAATGTAACCTATATAACCAATGATGCTAATGTTGAAAAGAAACCTTGATCTTACAATGGAAAGAATCATGAATTGGTGACCAATATGGCGCCCAGCCAAAATAGTAGTCAGGAAGCGACTGACCAACACAACTATAATTATGTGATCAATTGCCATTCAAATTTGAGACGGAAATAGGTGATATTTTTGTAATTAATAACGGACATCTGTGAGTCATTATATTTAAAGATTTCTTATTCCTACATTCCTTATTTTTTTCCTAAGGAATCATATGGTGGTCACCAAAATCTGGTCATGTGACCCTGTCTGCACAAGGTACCACCACTACCATTACCAGCACTGACCAAAGAGAAGATAGGTGACGAAGTGTGTGGCAAAAGGGATGATTGACAGGTGTCAGGACCAATCTGCCTTGGAATCCAGGTCATTTTGTCAATCGCCAAACAACATTCCAAAGGACAACTATCTTGAAAGGATTCAACGTTAACTTCACTTTTAGTTTGAAATAAACGACATCCTGTCCAAGGCTGTAGGCAAGGGTGGATACGGTTTCCTAACCACTCTTCATTGGTTTGAGCAGCTGCTTGTGTAAGTAGGTCCTAGTAATAACCCTTTTTATATCCAAACCAGATCAGCAACAAGTTAGCATTTCAAACGTGTATTCCCTAGAAACTCCACTTATGTTGTTCAAGAATACTATCCATGATGATTAGGTCATAATATTTTGGAAGGCAAAAATGGCACACTCATTAAATGATTCATATTACCCTTGAAATGCATAATTTTTAACAGATTCATAATGATTTCCTGTGTTCAGGTCAGATTCTACAAGAATTTTTGTCCTTATTACAAGTTTTTACACTTAGGCCCTATTGGTCACTTCAAATGGAAAAAAGGGCATTAAAGGTTGTTGAGAGAAAAATAAAGGTCCCGCTTTGAGGCCTGCATAATTATATAATAAGCCTACATATGTACGTCTATGGCCCACACCTTCATGGCAATTGCCATCAATGACTGATGAAGAGTTAGTCTACCAAAAAGAACCAGTTTTCTAAAGCTTCAAGACATGATTGAACTATTCAATTGTATACCTGTACTAAACTATGTGATTTTTGAGCACCCTGTGCGCTCGTCAATCTGTCATCGTAGCATACCTATTTTCTGCACGTCATGTTGTAACATCATGCCTAAAAGCACCATGCTGAGAACGGGGTCGACCTTCCCGGTTGGAATCCCTGTCATCACATTCCTTTTTGTGGAACTGAAAACCAGGAACAACGGAATTCAATTTTCAAAAAGGAAGACCTGTACCTTTTTACAACTTCTTGGCAAACACAAAAACACACCTTTTTCCCCTCCACCGAACCAAACACCGCGGCGTTTCCTGTTGTGACGTCACTCAGCGTCCTCTTCATGCAGAGATTGGCTCTCTGTCCCGCTCTCTGCATTTTGACCACCGTGTGCCGACAATCCACCCACTTCCGCTCCCGGCATGCCACAGCCAACATGGCGGCCATTATCAGTGGTGGGGGACGTGACTCAGCACAATCTCCTCATACCTGTCCTCGCCGGGGTCCTGGTGGCTGAGATTATCCGGCACGGATATGAGATGCTTGCTCTGGGGCGCCAGAGCGCGGGCCTTCCATCAGGCAACGCTGGACCGCGTCCCCCGAGACGAGGAGGAGTTCTTGAGGCGGTAGCGCCGGAACTGACCGCTGCCCCGCCACCGCCGGTACCCCATCACCGCCGTCGCGCCGTACAGGAAAAGGCACATGTACCCGAGAACCTGCAAAGGGAAGATGGGCAAATGGATTCATATGGAATAAAATCAGGTGTTGAAAGTGAAACCAAATACATGATTATCTTTCCGACAAAGGCTTGCTAATTTATTTGATAGGCATATCAGGATTTCAACTATACCATCAGTAGGCCCATATATTGTCCTGCCCACTCGAAGGCAGTTGAATAAGAGGTGTTATTGCCATGAAGAGCAATAGTGTATGTCTGTAAATGCTAGGCTAATGCCAAATATCTTCAACATTTTTCTGTAGTATTGATAAAGAACAATTCATGGTCAAGTACCTACAGACAATAAGCGCACTCGGCAATTGTCGAGCATGTGTGAAAACCAGGGCAATAGCAATTGGTTTGTGCTTCCTTGGTCTGTACAATGTACGAACCTGCATGATGGCCATAGGCCTATAGGCAGCTATAGGCCCCTATCGGCTTTTGTATCATAATGATATTAAGAAAATCGCTTAGAAGTAATACAGCTAGGCTATATTTCTGTTTACCACTGGTTTATAAGGACAGGAACGAATGCATTCTCTAGATATAAATGTTACATAGGGCCTATTCAAGATATAGGGTACCTTGATAAATACCCCATCCCGGTGCCCCGCACGAGTCAGACGGTCGATTGACGGAGGTAGCAATCAGTGTAAGCTGTCCCGTGAGAAGTAGGCCCAGCTTGGGGCCGGGATAAAGGGGCCTAGTCGGGGACAGACAGTGTGTGGTCGACAAAGACTTTACAGCCCCACTGAGCCCACTGTCTGAGCTGGGCATAAGCCTAGTGTGGGAGCCCAGAGAATCGGAGCAGCTCAGGGTATACTGGTGCAGCTCCCGCGCCCACCACCGATGAGAGTATGGTCCTCATCCCGTATACGTCCCAACTTGCTCTATAAACCAACACCATTTCATTGCAATATTATATCTATGGGCCTATATATACGCAAGTCAGGAAACAACCGATTTAATTCATTTTTGGTATAGGTTTGGGCTGTCCCTTTGGTATAGGCCTCTAGCCGGTGGTTTGGTCTAAAAGATATACTAACTATTTAAACATAATTATAACAAAAGAGTTACAGGATGTTTGTTGTAATAAAGTAGATCCTGAGCAGGTGGCAATCTCTTCTTAGAAGCAGACACTCACTTCCTGCTGGGAGAACTTTACTTATAAAGCAATAACAGCACGGGAGATGTAATTGCTGAAGGAAAGTAGGCCTACGTGTCTCTAAGCTTGGCCGTCCATCTTAGAAAGAAGAAATCAATGCACACAGGGATGGAACTGCAATTTCACGACATGTAGGGTAATTACGGAATAGGCACATGACATTTACTTTACATGAAGGCACGCACAATTATACAAATTCAAAGTGGGGCCCGTTTATAGAGATTTGGGCGGAGGTTTTAAAAGCCGGGCATTTGTCGTATTGTATACGAATATCCGCTTCCTCAATCCACCTCCAGCAAAAATGACCCGATTCGCCTGGCGATGACCAATCTGTAATGTCCAATTATGTACTATGATGTAATGGTTCAACTACCGGTATTTCACGAAATAGACCTGAAAGCAAAAAATGTGCTCGCGGTTGGAATCCACTCAAAAAATAAAAGATAAAGAAAATAACAAGAATGACACAAGATGGTTTAACAGGTCATTTGAGGCGAAATCAGTCTTTAAATTGGAGGTTTTGGAGAACATAAAAACATTTGTTTCTTTAGACTGTCCATCATTTTGAAATGAGAATGTGAATAGGAAACTGGTCATTCGGGATGGCAGCAGTTTGGAAGTTCATTGTATTTCCTAAATACATGTATATTGGCTTATGGACAGATGGCCTTTTCTTGACATCCTATTTATAAAATTCAATGAGAAATGAGTTGGTGTACGCCCATGGCCACATTGTCTATATTGATTAATCGATTCTTCGAATAACTTTCTTTTTAACCAAAAATGGCAGCCACATGTACGTGTCCTGCTTTGAATATTTATCTCATTTCTTCCGAAATGTAGGAGGTCCTTTTATCTTTATAATGAGTAAATGATCCTTTGAAGATGCTCCGCCTCTGACAGAAATGTAGAATGGCATATGTCACCTGATACTCGTCTATATACTCACAATCCAAATAAAAAGACCAACTTAAGAAGTTTCTATATAACCTACTATGCAGAGAAAGACAATTCTCTCCACAACACCAGCCGCACAGGGGAGGAAATTTAATAAAGATGGCGGGGACGGTTGGCTATGGGCTTTTCTGGCGGGACCTACACCGAGCTGACAGAGAGACGACATTTGGTGAAAGAAGCGAGGAGTTCCGGTGCAGGAATGGATGAGACAAGTGTGGAGCCTTCTCTCTCTCCACAATGCCTGTTCAAACAGCCAGAGATTTTGTCCGCAAGGCAGGCGTCATTCTACATTATATATCCCCCTCCCTACCCGGCATAGGGTATGTGCAGCTGCACGTTGGACAAAGACTGCCTTCCGCATTGATGTCAAATCTGAGTTATATGTATAGCCTTTGTCGGTGAGCCATCGAGGAGGCAAGCATAACACGAAACCATAACTCTCTTATAGGGAATAATACGTAGAAGAAACGGTGCCTGTATTTAAAGGATGCAATTTTGCCTCCCCCTCTCCCCCAAAAAGTCAGCAAAAAAAGCAAAAACGTTATAAGAAAAGAATATGAAGTGGAAAAGAACATAAAATCGTGACCGTAAAAACGCCTACACGGCAGAATAATTTCGCGCCATAGTTTACCCATTGAGACATATTCAATACAATAAAGGGACACTGTTAGGAATTGAAAAGGGGAGGGCAGAGCGGTGGTTCAATGCACATGCAGGATAAATTCATAGGCACCTCTGGTGACCAAAAACATTGGTGACAAACTCTCATTCAAATCAGAATAAGTACATTTTAAGAGAATTCTTACTCTTATTATGTACTCAAAAGATCAAATTTGGAACGCCCTATTAAATCAATGTATCACAGGTTTGCATAGATATAATGAATATCCTATCATTTTTCGTGCAATATTGGTCACTGACTGATGTGGCGGTCGGAGACGGAGTATATGACACATCGCATATTTTATGTTTCGACAGGATATTCAGGACACTTACAGGTATCAGATAATTCCAGATGGCTGTCTCGGACATTAGCTTTGAGCGGCTCACGTCAGACAAGTACCACTCATCGGACAAACTGTGTACGTAATAGGAGCTACTCAGGAACATTACTTACCACAGACACTATGAGTTGCTCTATCGTCCACTGCGTCACATTACCATCCAGTTTTTGATAGTAGTCTATCGCACTTGCGACGAGCGACGTTCCGAACAGGTACAAGAAGGACAGCACGCTATATGTAATCACATCCTGTAATAGAAAGAAACGTATGAGTAATTGTGTTCACATACAGGTGTACTCTTTTCATGTGAGCGATCGCTACACGCTTTCAAACTACAAAGGAAGCACAATAATTATTGTTTCCTTCTTCGACAAGAGCAGTTTAATTCTAAAATATCCTATGTCAAAACTTATGTTTGCAAAAAAAGCATTAGTTCTTACTTTGAAGTAAGCTTACCGTCTATTTTTACCCATGCTGATTGTTATATAAAACCTCGTCAAATTTTGCTCAATGATTTTAAAACATTGTTTCATGGTATAAATAAAAATGTTTTTAAACAACATCTTTTCTACATAACACTTCATTACCCTGCTGGCGATTAACGTTTTATCGATATATTATAATACTTTGGTGGAACGTTATGAACGCTTCATTTTCCGGACCAACATTGCCACTCTGGTGCACGGGACAAAAAAGCCTAATGTTGCACGTCCACTTATGCCGTTTATTTCTCAATCCGCAATTCACGGCAAATGACTACAAAACACAACGGCCCAATTACATAAAAATAAAGGAACCTTGTCACGAGATTGGGGTACCTGGAATTTCTTATTTCGGTGTTTTTCAATGGATTAACGTGCATTAGAATTTCGAACTGAAAGGCGAATTGCTAGCTTAGTGCCTTTATAATGGTCTACATGTATAAGAAAATGGTTAAAAAGGAAGAGCATCAGAGTGGATTATTGGGTTCAATCAAAAGCAACCAATACTGCAATTGATACTAATCACAATCTCTGTATAGTGTACGAAGTCAGGCTCAGGTTTAGCAGTATTTCATTTAAAGATCTCCAACATTATAAAACAACATTCAACTCAATTGTTGAATGAGACTGGTGGACAGGCAGATGCGAGAAGGGATCCCCGAATGAGAAGGTTCTCATAACCAGGTAATGCAAGCAAATGTGTAAGAAATGTCCGATAGACGTTCATGGACTGCTCTCAATAAGAAATTACATTTTTTGAATTCCAATTCTACTGGGGTTCAGTCAATTATATCACTGTGTCAACAGAATCCTGTAGGTTCAGTCAATTGTATCACTGTGCCAACAGAATCCTGCAGTACACCCTCCTTCTGGCCTCAGAACGTATAGTGGCTATTATTCACAGCCTCACATTATGCATGTATTAATTTGGACAGAATACCAGCACACATTCCCGGATGGGGACAACTAGCCTATACGGCGCCATGGTACACGTGTAGGGGGTCTCACACAATACAAAGGCCATATCTATCGTCTGTAGGAGCTGTGATTAGGCACCTCTTATCTCTAGGCCTATATATAAAGCCAACTTCTAAATGATGCACACAAACGATTAGGTGAAGAGGTGTGGTTTGTTCACATGGAACAGTTGCGGGCTACATCCGGAAAACAAAGTGATTTGACGGTCTGTGCTGTCACTGGCAACTACCTAGGACCTACCTATCAACAACTAAGAAATACAGTCTTTTTTTCTAGATTCTTATATCATAATGTAATAATAGTATTTGGCCTGTTTTGAGGTTAAATTGAATATTGTCATGGAGGACTTACATCACTGAAAATAATACCTGAATTGTTTTCAAATGTTTTTCTTCGCTGATGGACATTGGTTGTGATCCGGGACACTAAGCCCGTATACAATGACTGTGTATTTATGTAATTTATATTGATTATACATTGTATGTGCTATGATGTCTTATGGTGTCTACGCTCCCACTCTTAATTTGGTGATGTTATATCATTGATTACTGTCTTGTCAATTCCACTTTTCCACAATTCCACTTTTCCACGTTTTTCATAATGCAGTCATACTTATCAATGTAATAATCTGAAAACCAGGGGAAACCCTGATGGCGATCGCAATAAAACCTTTAAAAACATTAGGCCAATAGCGCGCAATGTACACCTATGGCAAGCAAGTGGTTGCCTTAGCTACTCCTTGCTGCTCTCCCTCTCAAAGAAGGACAAAAAGAAAAGAAAGAAGTGACGTATAAATCTAAGCCGAATAGCCCCGAATAGCAATGCACATTCCAGGGTGGAGGCAACTGTTCGGTACCATGGCAACAACCTAAAGCAAGTGTCCTGATGAAGCATCCGGGTCTTGGAGGGGGATTGGTCGGCCATCAGTCATCCGGGTAACGACGGCGCCCTGACAGCTGAACGCACCACCAGCGTCAATCTTTCCCCCATTATCACCCATTCGTCGAGAGGTGCGACGCAATTAATTGGGCTAATAATGATGTCGACTTGAATCATCTCCATCGTTTATTTCCCACAAAGAGATGCGGTATTTCTTAGTGTTATGCACTGATACTATCAGACTCCCGTGCATTGCAGTAAGAAGTGTTTCCGAAGAGGGAAGGTGGTCTAAATAAAGATAATTTCAATTTTAGATATGTATATACATCAAGGAAATCACTTACATACTTTTTCTTGTACTACTTAAGATATTAAGTTCTTCTCCCGAGTCCAAAAATTACGTCCTTTCGCTCCCCTGTCCCATTGAGTTCTTATAGAACCATCCTTTAACAGAAAGGCCCTTCCTAAAAAGAAAGGGAAATCACATTTAATAGTTTTTTTTAGAAACAATTACACATTTAGCGACCCAAACAGGGCATGGAGGATCATTTAAGTCCAACAATTGGCTCAAAATCCTCTCTAAGGGTTTAAGATAGGCCATTATGGAAACTCCAGCCCCTGCCTAATGCGATGTATTACTGCGCACGGCGGAAAATAGTTCCCTGGACTAATACCTCACGGTAAACGGGGTGCGAACGGAGTCATGGGATACCTCTTATAGGTCACATGGGCCTTGTTGGTGGCCATTTTGACCAAGGGGATTTATATTCACAAACAACTACTGTTGTGTGGTTCTTGGACCTCGTGGGACTTTTAGGTGGAAACATATTCCTGTTCATCCGTTTTCATTATGAGGCACACACAAGGCAATGCATAGTCTAGATATGCAACCCAAGTAGGTGTATAGGTTGCCCCTGTACTATGTTGTTTGAGAGAAGAAATGGAGCTGCATACGAAGCACCGTTACCCTACAGGACATAGGCCATTTGCTGAATAGAATAGTCCAGGAATCATTCCACTCACTATTCAGCAAAGGAATGGTATGTCGACGGAGGAGTTGAATTCCCTGTCTTTAAGAATGCGTGGGGCGTTTTGGACCCGTGAGTATATTTTAGTAAGATAGGGTTTGAACACAAATAGCAGGGTACCAACCGAAAGTCCATTTTCAAATTCCCTGTGTTTTCCCTGAGATTTCCCTGTCCCACGGCAATTTTTCCCTGTGTCATATCCAGCAAATTTTTCCAATTTAAAAGCCTCTGCGTGCAGAAAAAATTTGGACAACCCAACAACAAAATGTTAAATCCCTAATATGTTGAGAATCAGGAATTTTAGGACCTGGCCTAATGAAATTCCCTGTGTTTTCCCTGTGTTTTGGCAAAATTTCCAAATTCCCTGTGTTTTCCCTGTCAGGGAATTTTTTTTGCCATTTTCCCTGTTTTCCCTGTTTTCCCTGTGTGGTTGGTACCCTGAAATAGTCAGGGACTTTTCAAACCAAGAGGTCGTAGGATATCAAAAGAACTGCCATTTACCATTAAGAAAGGGGAAATTATAATTAATTAAGTATCTTTTAACACTTGTATATTTAACCATGCTCTATTATATCTCTACGATAGGGCGCTTTCTGAAGCAGCTCGAGAGATGTAGGCTATACATCTATCTCTAGGCAAGAACTGTCTCTTGTTTCAGGACTTCCGGTCAGGTGTGGCAAGCATCCGATGTTCCCTTGTCGAAGTGTCCACCATCAGGTTTACCCCCCAGCGTCTTCTCCTGGCACACACCATACCCTGGAGTGAAAACCAATCACACACTAACATGTTTGGGGAAGGACCAATTACAGGGCAATCGGAGCTCCCCCTGGAGGCGGCCAGCCAGGCCAGACCCAGCCACTCTATACAAACAAGGTTACAGCCAAGAGATGTGACTGGAAGTGTCAAGAAGCGACCTAATCTCAGGAGCCTGGATCAACCAATCTGATCCTTTATTGTGGTTATGTGTGTGTGCCTTGTATATAAACCCCAGGGGTGGATGAATAAATTCGCCTACAGTGCTTGCTGTGCAGTAAACAATGTTAACAAATGTTATATTCTGGCAAAGAGACCCAAACCATTGATTTATAAATACAGAGTTCTTTCGCTGCAGTGTTTCCCATATCAGAGAACGCTATTAATCCCTATAGAAGGCCTATGTGTACAGTTGAATAATATATTATTGACCACATAACCACGTTAATGTGGCCCAGTATTTAGGCCTATAGAACAGTCCCATGCCCCCCTCCTTCAGCCACCTCCCACCCAGTCCAAACGGCACGGCCTCCTGTGGACGCCCCCATCAGACCCCTGGACAGCCCAGCTCAGCAGGGGTCAGTAGGGGCATTAATCAATAGTGTAAATCATCGTCCTAAACCAGATTACCAGACACTACTAGGGGATCTTGGTCTACTATGTGGTGATTATGGTGAGTAATTCGTGTAATTCCGGGTTTTAGGAAATGAGGAATATGTGAGTAAACAGAGACAAAGATAACACGTGAAAACATGTTGGGAGAAGAAAAAAGGACGAGACCTAAGGAGATCTACAATATATATACATTAGAGCATGTATGGTAGGAATAACGTTTACATTGTTGTGTAGTACATGGTAAAGCCGGAGCACATGGAAAATTCCAAGGGAAATTGGCAGGTGATTTGTTACACGCTCTTTCTGGTAAGATGATGTGGGCTAAGGGTAAACTGTGAATGGCTTGGGCAAGTAGGCCAAGAGAGAGTCTAGTGAAAGCTTAGACATAATTACGAGTTTGTTTGTTTGTGGGATTAGTTTAACGTCCGGCCAACCCTTCAGGGTTCTTTTACCAGACTGCACAAGGTAAAGCTTTTCAACTCGTTTTACGCCACAGGGGCGGTGACTGAATGTATGAAATGAGGTGCCTATTTGTAGCAGTGGGACCCAATGCCCTCTTTATAGTGCTGCCACACTGAGATATCATGTCATAGGCCCACACAATACCCCACCCAGTCACATTATACTGACACCAGGCTGACCAGTTATGTTTCGTGGTTCTTACTTTATACCGAGTGCCAGGCAAGCAGTGACCACTACCATTGTTAAAGTCTTTGGTGTGACTCGGCCAGGGATAAATCCCAATACCTCCCAGACTCAGGGCGGGCACTCTACCAAAGAGCTACTGAGTCTGGTCCCCCCATTTGTCGCCTTCTACGAACAGCAAGGGGCTGCTGGGGACCTATTCTTCCCAGGAGGCTCCCGAAGGAACCCCCAACCCGGATCCCCACGGGGAATAATTACGAGTGCCGATCAGTCAAGCTGATGCTGACAAGCATGCATTGCTTGTGACCAAAGTCCTTGTAGACTTTATCAGGAGTAATGATGAGGGGCTAAAATACATATAGGGAAATATAAAAGTGCATT
The DNA here is from genome assembly GCA_936440205.1 of Lepidonotus clava. Lineage (NCBI taxonomy): Eukaryota > Metazoa > Annelida > Polychaeta > Phyllodocida > Polynoidae > Lepidonotus > Lepidonotus clava. Next base: position 22,089,950 of record OW387140.1, on the reverse strand, counting down.
ACGAATAGTACAGCCTCCATAGTAAAACCTCTTCTCGTACTTTACTACACTACTTAACCTACAAAAAGTTCAGATCTACCATCAGTAGCAGGAAGTGGGACTGGATCTATATGGGAGGTTTGTATCCCGTGACAAATTAGTGTTGTGGCCCCAGAGTTCGGTCAGCCTGTGGTCCTTCCGTCCGGGGAGTGAGGGTAGTTGGCAGGACGACACGTGTGTTGGGGGGGGGGGGGGGGGGTGGGGGGGTGCCTACAGCCAGTTACAGACACCTTTTCAATGACCATGGAACCTCTTTTTGGGTGGTGACCTTTTAGTCCGTACTAAACTTACTAAAATGGTGACGTAGGACCACTGGTAGGGGTAACCTTCGTGGAGCAAAATTTATAGGCCCCCTACCTTGGTAAGAGCAAGTTCAGTATCAGGGCAATTCCTATTCATTCAATCGAGGAACCTTTAGTTAGAAGATATGAAATAATTATCATACTATTTTATATAGACTTTATCAGGTCGCCACTTTTTTTTTGTTTTAAACATTTTATTTATCCTGGGAAAATTACAATTTGGCGAGACGCCATTTTTCATTGCAACCCAGCCAAACAATGTGGGTAAATAAACATATGGAGTTATACGGTAAATGGAGCAAAATAATCTACATAGATTTCAGTATTTTTGTACTCAAACATAGACGTAGTCATTTCATACAGGAAAAATAATTTTAACCCTTACACTGCCAGAGGCCTCATATGGGGCCCTATAGTAAAATCCCATAGGAACACCATTGAAAGAATGCAAATTATGCTTTCAGAATCTAAAAGAATTGTTCAGATATTCCAATTAGAACCGGAGATACAAGTATTTGAACATCGGACTATCAAGTCACCCAAAAGTGTTAGAATTGTGATTCGAGAAACCCTAAACAATGTATTTACATTTGAATTAGCCATACTAATTTCAAAATCATGAAAAATGGGTAAATTTATGTAAATGACATGATTTTCAATTTCCTCTAACTTTTCTTTCATTTACAATAATCACAAACTGTCTTTTGCACAAAAAAGATAATGTTTTCATGTTATTTTTATCAAGAGTGTCATAGTTGTTTTATGAATTATCGGTTACCATGGTAACCTGCAAGTTACAATAGTACGAACAATTGCTCTGCACAAGAAATTTGCCTTATTGGCACATTGCCAACATTTGGAACGTTTATATCAAAATTATTGAAAAAAGCTTTTCATCTGAAGAATCTAAACTAAATTTGAGTTTTAGGGAATTTATGCACTAATTTTTGTATTTTGGGTGATATTTCAGTAAATATCAGTTACATTGTGATATATCTGGCAGTGAAAGGGTTAACAAGCAAGTAGAAAAAACAAAAAGAAACCAATAGTTATTTACATGATTAATAATTAAAGAAAATTTTACATATAATATTAATGAATATACATACAAAATACTACAATTTATTATTAATGATTACTAGACACAAAATTTAATCAAAGAAAATTAGCAAAAAGGTCAACGGGTTTGTCACATAAACTCAACAAGATACATTTTACATGTTTATGCTGTAATAGTTAAATAGTTAACCCAGCAGAATAGGACATAATATACAAGAAAATGATGATGATAATAAATGAGTGGTGACAAGCATAACTTAACATACACAAAGTAAGCACAACATAAAGTAAGCACAACATAAGAAAATCAGGGGGGAATAATCGTCTGGTCCAATTTGCGCCGTTGCCTGTTTTTAAATGTAATGTAATTGGGTATGTTTCTTTCATCTACAGGTAACAAGTTCCATAGATTTGCACATTGATATAATATGCTACGCCTAAAAACAGCTTTTGGGGAGATTGTTGTTATCGTATATTGCATGTCCGAACTACTAGCAAAAAGGAAGACTCACTGTAAAGAAATACTCTTCTCATACTCTTTCCTCATGTGTATCGTGGGGCACATTTTGCAAAGGTCGACGTGGTTTGTGAAACCGACTTTACCAAAGGGTTGGATGCCTCAAGAGAACAGTAATACTGTCCCAACGGACAGGACGGCCTGTCGCACCATTCAGCTGAATGGGACGCCACCCGGGGAAGCCACATCTTTCATAATGGCTTCATGAATGTGTGCGCATGAATGATTGAGGAACACCTCTATATATATGCATACAAAATGAATATGCTTGTTTCCAACATGTGGTAAAACCTTGCTTTGGGATGTTGAGGCGATGAGGGGGTGTGCAGGGTCAGAAACATCCTCCCACACGACTCAACTGTTCACAACGCCATCCCAAGAAACCATGTTAGCATACAGTCAGCCGAATTGTCGCATATTGGACTGGCTGCCTGTTAACGCATGTTTCAATGATAATTATATCAAATTTATCATAATCCCTTTCGAGTAGAATAATTGTATCAAAATTGTGTGGTTATTTGTGTTTTAGGCTGAAGATAAAACTGCTTCATTGCCATCTCCCCCCGAGCTCATGTAGTTATGGGAAGACACTGGTGGTAAGGACACCAATGGGCCTGTATAGGAGAGGAGGGAGCAGGGAGAAGGGGGTCGGGGGTGTGGTGGCACAGGCTGTGGTCGCAGATAGACCCTTCAGGAGGGCGGGGGATTGTGGCGAGGGGAGGCGGGATGGTGGTAAATCCCGTCGGATTACCTGTTGTCAGCGGCGGCCTCCAGCCCACACCGGCCCCCCCTGATAGGTGTGGCCCCGCCCGCCGCACCTGGCCCCGCTAATCAAGGCGAGCTGCTCGCCGAGTAGGGAAGGCGCCGCCCAACGACTCACAGGGATTTGTTGGTCCGACGGAGCTAGGGGTGGGGGATAGGGGGTACACTCTATCAAAAAGGTAGAGGCCGGATAACAGTCCAATACGGCTTTTCGTTTTGTTTCAGTGCTCTTATTTTTGGTAATGGTGACCAATTCATGAATTGCAACACGCGTCTGTATTCATTGTAAGTTATCACAGCTTGATTTATCATCAATGGGCTCCTGGGAAAATGTATGCATGTATGTAAAATGTGAATGGAATATTTTGCAACTTAACTTGAAAAAGTAATGTTCAAACAGAAATTTAGGACCACTTAAAGTCCTACAATTTGTATAATGATCAAAATTCGGTCATACATTTAGAAAGACGTCTTATTTAAAAACCTTTAATACTTGTCAATACCCTTAAAATCACATGTGCAGTAGCTTGATAGTTTAACAGCCCGCCCTAGCATTTCGATAATCTGCCGCCCCCTCCCTTTTCAAACACAATTATTTTGTTTTAATATTGTTGAGACGTCGTCGTTGGTGTCAGCCTCTTTCTTTTGGAGTGAGTACCACTCCACGCCCTCCCCCCGTTCGTGTCGCGGACTGTCGGGCCACCGGCGGGGATCTGATCTACATTGCCGAGACGCTCACTCCCAATTATGGCGACGCCCTGAGGAGGGCCCTACCCCACCTCCGGGAGGCGAGCCGCATATCAATCGAGCCTAAGAGAAAAGGCAGGACTACAAGGGCGATATCTCGGGTATCTACAGTGGATTCTGCCCACGTAGGACCTCGGCCATATAAAGAGAGCATGTCTGAGGAGACTGACGGCTGTGTGCCTGGACCAACGGGGTGGAACGGGGACAGGATTAGAACATAACTCTAGCAGGTCTTGCGAACTATAATTATTAACTTGCCTACTCTCCGTATACGGAGTTACTAATTAGGGTCAATTTGATGTCTATGTGAGTTATAGCACAAGGGGCGACTTGAAAATCGAACTGAACAATAGAGAGACTGCCGATGGTATATAAAAACGCCTCCCTTTTCATTTGTCTATCCCCCCTGGACAGTAATATCGGTAGACAACTAAGTCCTTTGAGTATTGAACATGCTCTCCGGCGTCGTCACGCCCAGAAGGCGAAGGTCAGGAGGTAAGGTACCGGGTATGGGCATCACACAAATACACTATGCCACTTTTTAGGGTCATTTCACCGTATAGATTGATTAATTAAGTGCTTGGGGTGTAAATCACTGTTGCAGGACAGCGTGCACACGTAGACAAATGGTCCGGTAGTTGGGAAAAAGGCTCCAGCATCTTTTATCCCTTCTCTCTTCTCCAACAAATACAACAAAAACCAAATACATTTTGACTAAAAACGTGCATTCAACTTCGACGTCTTTCTTAACACCTTCAAGATTATGTTCTTTGTTACCCTCAAGACACAGCACTTGTGAACAGAAGATAACAAAGGGTAAAAATCAATGTTGACATAGTTTTTCCATAACTTGGTGAGTTTTTTTCTTATAAATGTCCCGATCAACCGATCACTTGTTACTTCTGACCGTTCACCGCAAAGCAAAGCAGAACCACCAATTTATTTAATGTCTATTAGTCTGATTAAACACAATAAGCTTAGAGGAAATTGAGAATTCATAACCTGGTTATGTTTCGCACAGAAATTATGTGATGTCGAATAAATAACGATTATCACACATCAGTCCGAACCAGTATGCATATGAAGCCCAGTGGTGGATTTTTTATTGGGTGGGTGGGTGTGGGGGGGGGGGGAGGCCCCTCCCCCCAAAAAAGGGAAGAAGAAAGGGAGTAAAGGGTGTGAAAAAGAAAGAGAAATATGGCCCTTTCGTTCTCCTCCAAGCCCTTCCTTTCCATTCCCGGCCTTTTCTTTCTCCTCCCAGCCCCATGGATCCCCTCCTGGCCCTGTGTGTCCTCTACCGGCCCTGTGGATCCCCTCCCGGCCCTGTGCCTTCCCTCCCAGCCCTTTGTTTACTGTACCGGTCCTGTGCATCCCCCTCCCGGCCCTGTGCCTTCCCTCCTGGCCTTTCGTTTACTGTACCAGCCCTGTGCCTTCTCTCCCAGCCCTGTGCCTTCCCTCCTGGCCTTTTTTCTTTTTTAACTGTACCGGCCCTGTGCTTCCCCTTCCGGCCCTGTGCCTTCCCTCCTGGCCTTTTGTTTACTGTACCGGTCCTGTGCTTCCCCTCCTGGCTCTTTCTTTCCCTATGGATGCCCTCACCGCCGTGTGTTGCCTCCTGGCCCTGTGTGTCTCTTCCCAGCCCCGTGAGTCCTGGCCCTTCGCTTCTCCTCCCGACTCTGTGCCTTCTCTCCCAGCCTCGTGCCTCCCTTTCAAAAACGTTCTTGGGGTGGTCCCCCATACCCCCTAATGGGAGGGAAATACATAATTTCAAAAACACGGACTATTATGACAAATCAGACTTAGGGATGTTCTATGTCAATTTAACCTGGCCGTAACGCACAAGGGTTTATACGATGGGATCAATCCAGTGCATGAAGGCTTGGGCGCCAACTTTGAGAACCTATTTTCCTCAATGGATACAGGTAGACTCTTGAAAAATGGTAAGCTCCTTGATCGATAGCTATTACACAGAAAACTTCGAAGTATTTTCTCCTATTAATCTATATTGGTTTTACATAGACATTATGGACAGTGTGGCTTTAAGTACCAAGACTCATACTATAAGGATACTACACACAAATAAGGCTCAGTTAATGGGCAGCACGGCTATGAGGCCTGTGACTTGTATGGTGATACTGTAAATCTAATACTCACGAATAAGGCCCAGTTAATGGGCAGCATGGCTATGAAGCCTGTGACTTGTATTGTGATACTATAAAGATAATACTCACGAATAAGGCCCAGTTAATGGGCAGCATGGCTATGAAGCCTGTGACTTGTATGGTGATACTGTAAAGATAATACTCACGAATAAAGCCCAGTTAATGGGCAGCATGGCTATGAAGCCTGTGACTTGTATGGTGATACTGTAAAGATAATACTCACGAATAAGGCCCAGTTAATGGGCAGCATGGCTATGAGGCCCGTGACTTGTATGGTGATACTGTAAATATAATACTCACAAATAAGGCCCAGTTAATGGGCAGCATGGCTATGAGGCCCGTGACTTGTATGGTGATACTTTAAATATAATACTCACGAATAAGGCCCAGTTAATGGGCAGCATGGCTATGAGGCCTGTGACTTGTATGGTGATGAGGACAGAGGACATCATGAGGCCGGAAACGGACACAAAGACGAAGGTGCGCAGGTGCCAGGCCAGCGGAAGTAGGAGATAGCTGGTCTCGTTGACGCCTGACGACGTTAGACAAATAAGGCCAATTACGGAGAACACCTGCAATGAAAGGAAGAGCTGTCAGCTGAGCTGCTCGTAACGACTACCATTTACTACCTAAATATAGGCTTTGGCCATTTGGCCTACCAACAGGAATCTCGTGTACCAAGCAGGACGTAGCCGCTTGCCTATAGGAGACAGACTTTTTTTTAAAAATAATTTGCACCGAAAACAAACTTCTTACGAGTAAGACCTTCCAGCAGTCTAGCTATTTGTTAGTTAATGGTACAAAAATATTTGTAACGTGACCAAATAGAAAAGATTCAGACAGTACTTAAACACCGCATTGGAGCTTGTTTGTTTGTGGGATTAGTTTGGAGCAATTGACATAGATGTGCACACTTTGGTTGCGACCAAAAACGTCATTCAGCGTTTAATCTCACTTGCAGACCTAACATTAAGACATGCTCTTTTATGAATAAAGCTATATCAAAAACTACGAAACTCAGATGGTTTTGGAAACATGTCGCTCATTCTATCAGCCTAATCTGAACCTTATGCTCCAATCCATCGTGTTTTTCATGCAAGCCGTTAAACTTAATGTATGTGTATTATAGGCAATGAGTCGTTGGTAAGGCTGTTTATGTTTTATTTATACCAAAGGGTGTCATACTAGGTCGACGAGGGCAAACTACAAACGTATTGAGAACTCGTGATTGTCTGTATGAGTCAGCCCTCAGCGGAGCTCGGCTGCTGATTGGGTGATGGATGCTTGCCGGTAATGACTTGACACACTCAAGGTATGGCCACCATAATGGGGTAACACTCTACATGTCGTCAGGCCTAATGGTCAGGGTGTGGGAATGTACGTGTGGAAGCCCCTCTCTTGTGTTATACATTACACGTTAGGAAACAATTCAAATAATAGAGTTTTCATGGTTCACGGTTTCTAATACATAAAAATGTGTATACGAGATACATATATTTAAGAAGTGTCTGAGAATACACAATTTCTACCAAAGGACACAATAACATGTTCAACACTTGGTTGTACATAAGGGCGAAAGAGAACTGGGCCCTGATAAAAACCTCATCAACCCTGCGCGGGCATGGCTCGCCAAGTTGATCCATCACGGCGCTCTTCCCGCCAAAACACCCGTATCTGTCGTCTGGTTTCTACGCAGGCAAATTGTGAGGAGGATTCGCGCCGATGACGAATGTCGTCTGCGCGACTTGAAAGGTCGGCAGACTACTTCCAGACCCATTGAGACTGTATATTGCCGGCCTCTGCCTGCATGCTATAAATAGCACCAATAATGTGCCCATTGGAGACCTGCTATTCCTCTTTTATATGATTATTTACGCTAAACCTATCTTCGAAAGGACAGCATTCCCTCTTAAGTGGTATAGTGCATGCATGGACTTATGAGCAATATCAAGAGCCAAATGACATGGTTAGCTGAAATACACCCGTTTAAAGTTTATAATGACAATAAAGTGTTCTTTTATTAGCATTTGAGGGAAATACATGAAAAACATAATTCCGTAATTTTGGTGACAAATTACTATAATTAGACAATCTAGGGATAAAAATGCCATCAGTTTTTTTCCAGTCTCCATCGGGGGCCTGGAATTGCATTGGGAACACACCTTCACTATGTGAGAGCCTCCTACCCGTCCACGACCTCCCCCTCCGGCTTCCATGTTGCTCATTAGGTGTTGGTTGTAAATTACACGTGAGGGGAAACAAGAGCCGCTCCCGTCCCCCTCCATCTCTGGACTCCCCTTTATAAGGCCATCCATTAGGGTGAGCTTCTCAGGTCCTCCCGGTACTCCAACTCATGATCAGTAATGGGAAGTGTGATAGCCCTTCTAGACATCTTCAGACTAGACCTATTACATAAAAATGTTCACATCACTAGTGAAGCGATCTTACATTGAAAATAAATACAAATAGATATGGGCATGTGACTGAGTGAACGCTTCTGCAAACTGCATGGAAAAACACAAATGTTTCTTTTGTGATCTCTGTATCGGTAAACTTCCATAACTCTTGTCTATGCACTGCGTCCTGTTTTACTAATCATGTGAGTACTGACCTGAAGTTTACTGTGAAAGTTTGCAGCATATATGTAGTTTACTATTTCACCCAGACGTCCATCTTTTGTCATTTAACTTTGCCTGAAAAGTAATGGCTTTCACCAACCGTTTTTTTGGACGAGGCTCTCTGGCCCTGGGATCAGCTGATCAATACTTTCCACTGGTCGACCGTTAATGTCTCCAGGCCTAGGGCACCAGGGCAGTGGTTAACTTGGCAAACTGGTGCTCCCCTTGCCCAACCCCAACCACTCACCTCCTGTGTCCCCGGACACAACCCCTCTCCCTTCCCCCTCCCCAGCCCCGGACATTAGGCCCGTGGGAATAGGCGGATTTGTCACTCGCCTCACATTAACTTCCATTAGGGTCTGACCATTCCTCCATAGCTTTTTATGTTACCAATTTTCATTAAGCTGAGGTTCGTGTTACCTTAACTATATTTCTAAGCGTTTGGGTATCCAATAGCGAAGCCAAATGAAACAATCCAAAGACAAGTCTGCACCCATTATGGTAAATGTTACCGCTCTGCACGACAATTGCAATTGACACTAGGTGCGCCTTAAATACTAAACACAACAGAAGCGACAGCGGGTGCATAGTTAGAGTAGAAAAGAAAACATGCAAATCAAGTGAAAAATGTAAACGCCCCTACTTGTTACAAGGGACGTAGCAAGTACACATGTATGTAGAAGCCAGCTGGGCGGGCCTCCAGGGTGTGCAGGTCCCGGGCCAATCAATAGGCCCGTCTACGGTGATCTGACCACCCCGAGCTGCCCGCCCTGAAAGCACCTAACACGTCCCGGACACCAGCTATAGGTTTGTTTTTACCGGACATCACCACATATTGTTTTTACCGATTCTACATTCCGGTATTTGTATTTGGACAAGTGTATTATACACCTAAGACTGTGCGGGATGAACACTAGCGTTGAGGCTTTTAAGAAGTATACGCTATTTTGCAGGCTTGTTAACCCTGGAGATCATTGATTTAATTTCTAATTGTTCTAACTAGTATTTCCCTGTTGTCTATGCAAATTTAAACCCCAATTAAACGATTACGAGTATTGAATTGCCAACTAATAACACTGAAAGGCACTTATTCGGCTTTATTATTTTGTTGGCAAGTTGCATCGAGGTTGGCGGGAGAAAAGACTCTGTAAAGGAGGTCTGGAGAGGCTGAAGGGAAATGGGTAGAGCGGGGATAGAGGCTATCTATTGAGGCCTGGAAGTCACCGCCGGAGGAGGGCTTCCAGCGAGTAGTGCTTGACATTGAGTCGGAAGGAGGGGCTGGCGGGCTAAGTCTAAAAGGGGCCCTGAGCTGAACAGTTGATGCCGTCCTCATTCACATGTTACAGTAGTACTATAGACAGCCTTTCCACATCACGCAACCTTGTGAGGTGTACGTGCGTACCTAAAAGTACATGGGTCCGAAGCAGGCAATTCGACCTTTTTCTGTATAATTATTGATTATATAAAACGTAATATAATCAACAATTACACAGAAAAGGGTCGTTATAATATATCATTATATAACATAATATTACATTGTTCAAAGGTATTCATTATAGCAACTTGTAATACAGGCAGTGATGTAGCCTCTAATCTTTGTGCAATCAATACTTTGAAGGAATGTCTCATATCAACGAACAGAAGTAAATCGATGGGTGGATCCCCCGTCGAAGTTCTCTTGGGAACTCCCTGTCTGAACAGGTACTCAGTATAGATCTACCGCCCATAGTAAACTCTGGGGGTTCTGGACTGACCTCAGAGGTTTTAAGCTTTAACATTATCCTCTACTTGTCAAAGACACCCAGGTCCGACCGTTGATAACGTTCTTCTCTTATCACGGAAAAAAAGACTTGGGATTTGTTGCAGAAGAACCTCTTCACTTGGAGTGGTCATGGAGTAGGACCATTTCTCTACTGGGTTCGACTCCCTGCTGCAGGGACCTCATTCATCTTTTTATAGTTATATATAGTTGTTAGTGTTACGAAGGTGTAAAATGACTAAAGTCATTCACGAGCTGAACACTGGCCTAGCACTTTTATGAAATTCTAAGATGTTTCTTTTTTGTGCATAAACTTTTATTCACAATCAGTAATAGAGTTGTCTCTGTTTTTCAGTTCATTACAGAAATGAAAAATGAAAAAGGTGATTTACATAGAGAACAGTAAATAATACCAGTGGTCAATAAATTTCACACAAAATATCAACACAATTTAATACAGTCGAATATCTAACCAATCGACATAATTCTTTTTATCATTTTTAAACATTTCGTTATCACATTCAGACTTTCTGGGCTTTGAAGATAAGCACTCAAATCATTTAACAATTACAGTCACATGTCCAACAGATCAACATAGTCCTTATGCATCAATTTTATACATTTCATAAAGACATTCAAACTTATAAAGTGTCGAACCAATTGTACTGTGTGCCGAATCAGGGGTAACCCCAACGTTTATGTTGATGCAAATAAAACCAATAAAAAATAGATACCTACATTTGGATTGGCTCTTTTATTAACGTATATTAATCGTATACCTTCAAACAAGCTGCTACACATTCATTACACCTACGTGATAGAGTAATAAGCAGTCCCTGGCACAAAACAAACAAGTCATGAATTCCGAATGAACTAGTGCCATACGCGACAATTTACACGAGCTCTTTATCACCTGTTTGTGCCAGAAAGAGTGTACCCATATCCTTGCTCAGACGTATGACTCATTACGAAATTATGCATGTGAACATAACCAACTGTAATTAAACTGCAACCTATTATTCTGTAATGCAAGGAAATGGCCATTTCTCCTGCGCTGACTTTTTTAAAGGTAATTTGATTGTAACCGATGGCCCCCAACTGAAGCTATTAATAAGAATTGTAAATTAAACATGGACATTTGTTGTATCATAATTATCATTGAACAAACTAGGCTATGGTTTGTAGTGTGAACCAGCTCTCTATACCTGTCATTATACTCAGGCTGCAGCCTTACAAACCATTACTACCAGGGGCCATATTCGCAGCTAATTAGGCTAATCATGTGAATTTTGATTTTGTGTATTACCTGTAGCCTATTCTATGAACAAAATATAACAAAGTAGGCATTTCTTATTCTTATTAGTAAGGTAAATCAACTTGACAAATATATAAACATAAAACTCTTCGAGCAATGTAGGTTGATGAAGTAAATTCAGAACCAATCCTCTTTCATTGTTATGAGGGCTCCTCTGGCGTACAACGAACCTACCCCTCCTAAGTGCACGTCGGCTTAAAGCTGCTAAAGCGCTCCGACAATACACGCTATCTGTATGAATCCTGCCGCATACCAGATGACAGTTCCCAGGCAGCGTCATCGGTAACACACGGCATATGAACCACGATGACAAGCCCTCTTTTTCTGTGCAAAATGAACGCCAAATATTCAAAGATAACTGCATTTCCCATCCAGCCATGCAAAATCAATTGCCCGGAGAATTGCCATTGGATTTCACCTTTTTCAGGACTGATAAAAACGACATTAAATACAGCGACTGACAGGCCCTGTTCAATAGGCTCGCTCTTTTAAAGATCTGCAAATATTGGGCCAGCAAACAAGAAACCAGAGATGAACGATCCCTTTTACCGCTAACACAGTATACGTATAGAGATACCTACTAAATCACGGCCTGACAATACAATTTGGATGCAGAATTAAGCATGCAGCGTCCTCATATAATTCTCTGGGGTCTCTGGGGTATACCATTTCTGCCGATTTCCACCCTTGACAAAAAAACATTGATAGCACCTTCTTAGCTTATAGAAGCGCAATGCCTCAAAAAGAACCATTCACCAGCCCGTTAAAAAATAAATGAGTAAATCCTTGTATAATTTTTACCACGTACCTTGGATATACATGTTACTAGAACTCATGAAAACTGAATGATAAAAGAGTCCCATTCGGCCTAAGATATTATTCTGTTTACCCGGGTGGGCGGCGCGGGTGTGTCCGTCTAGCAGTACGTTAATCCCCTAGGACCCATCCAGTATGCATGTCTCAGCACACAATACGCCGGCGACAAGCCCAGGTGCAGGTGGCGACAGTTCTCCTCCATCTCCCGAAGCTGGTCCGGGCAGAGTATTATTGTCACACTCATCATGTATGTGCATCTACTGTGAATGTACTAAATCACCAGTACCATCGGCATGAAAAACTAAATGGCCTATGTATACAAGCAAACGCTTCAATGAACGATAATAGATTAATTATTTTCCAACCAGAGACTGTTCATGGTATGTTTCAGGGTTCCCTATATATAACAAAAAGCTATGCCATTTGCAAACAGACAGACCAAAATCAAATAAAGAGTGCTCTTACGTGGTCTTGTCGAAAGATGACTGTAGCAGGCCTAAAAGCGGGGATCACGAAAAAAGGTCCATTTAAAAGGTCGCAAAATGGAAATAATGAATCCACTTACCAAAAAGAGAGCTTTTGAAAATAACAGTTTTATCTAATTTCAAGCTGAAAATAGACAAAATTGGCATTTTTTAGTAGCTGCTTTATGATTTGGCGTTACTACTTTGGGATTATTGTTAATTTTAATTTTCTGAGTAAAATCAACAACATTCTGGTCTGCCATGGAGGCAGGGTCGGGTCGCTATGGTTGTCTCTAAACACTGATTTTGTGTGTGTTTAAACAGCACTTTGTGAACTGAACTAGATGTAGTACCCCAGAATTAACCTCTCATTTTTTAGAACCACACAATCAGCAACTCCTTATTCATTATTAAAGCTCTATCACAGAAAGTGTTCTTATTTTTCAAGAAACATCACTACAGTGATATAAGAAATATCTGGAATGCACTCAGCACGTATAGACTGAAAAGAGCAGTATCAAAAATGAACGGGCAATTGTTTTTATATTTCAGATGCCTGAAATTCTGACAATATCGCATTTTTTAAACCATAATAATTAAGGCACCATTATGTTTTAATGCGCCAAGGGCGCATTGCGTGGTTTTCACTGTACCTATAGCCACACTGTCAACCATGCTAAGGAATTTTTGATAACACAGTCATAGGAATAATTTGGGACATTATTATATAGGCCTATTCCATACAATTTCCTTTGTTTGGTCTTGATTCTTGATGAGTTCCCTGTACATCTGGTTTACCCTTATAATTCGATTTACCGATCACTTAATATGGAAAAGGGTTTAAATAACACTGCTTAAAAGGTTCGCTTTGAGGCCTGCTGTACTGATCATTTCTTGCGAATGTCATCCCTAATCAACTACGACATCTCTTTGTCCCTTGCATGCTATTAGGACGGGGCTAGCGTCCTCCAGTACCGTGTTAGGAGGGTCTCCGAGGTCGTCGACAGCTGGACGACGACTCCCGCGTGGTCGGGATGCGCCGACGTCCGAGTGTACTCACCCATGCATGATGATCTCGTACCAGGGCGGTAAACTCCCTATTGGTTGGTCGTATAATGTTGTTTGCACGACGGTAAATCGTGTTTCATGCAATTTACCCTTGTTGTAACAGAAAGGAAAGGGTCATAAAGTTTATGTCAATAGCAATGTCTTGGTACGATGACACGGACAGGGTCACACCAAGTAGGTCTACATAATAACTATTCCAACCAAGATGTGAGAAGGGTCCCATTGTAACAACGTGTTTGGCCGATACAAGTCTGAGGTCTCAGAAGAGGTAGGCTCATTTTCTAGTACTTATGATCAGATTTAGGCCTATTCACCAAACACATTACATCTCAAACTGGGTGGAACGTTTCAGACATTTTGAAATTCCGCATCAGTTGAACAGAGAAGGTTATTTGCACATTTCGCATAAGAAATCGCAGCTTTGCCAAACATTTTCGAAGATTTGTTATCAAAACAAGATCAACAATATATAAGAAATGTTTAAATGTAGAGTCAATTACAAAATTCGCCGAAGTTCGAGAGTTCTCCTGCCTAAACAACATCGCCGGCCGACCCTGGTTTCACTGACCCTCACCCGACCATCACGGGCCCTGGGTTACCTCAAATCAAACCACGTGACCCAGGTATCGATCTGAGAACGAGGCTGGTTGTCACGCGGGACTTGACGATAAGGCCCTCTAGTGGCGAGATTTCATGAATAATAACAGAAGGCCAGAGGACCCAGGACCAAAATCCCGACCTCTCAGGAAGGCTGGGATCAGAAATCATTTGGAGAGATGAGCCAGCTTAAAGAAATTTGTAGACAATTGGTATTGGTGACAATGGGGGCCACATTAATGTCCGCATAGATTGGTGAATAAACAATTATAACAAAAACGTGAACGTTTGCTAGCAATGTGTTTCAAGTAAGCAAAATACCTTACTATATTGCTAATGAAGCTGGCGCATATATCATGCAGATTCCTGATAGAATAAAGATATAGTTTCAAAGACATGTCTTCGAGGTTAATAAAAACTTAACAAAACATTAACACCGACCTTCAGAAGCCATAGCGACATTACTTTTGATTTCTTATCAAATCCGCAGAAACAATCTCACAAAGGAGAATAATTCTACAACCCACGCGAAAAGCCCATGCATTCCTACTTAACATTTCATTTCATGATTGTCGAACCGTTAAGACATCTCACGCGGATTGACCGACAGAGGGATGGGATTTACCTTCATTTAGGGGTCAGGAGAAGGGTTTGGGGGCATTATGATTCTCGGAGAGGGCTGGTAAATCTACACACTTTGCGTTTTACAGCTATCAGAGGTATTAACATACCCAATCAGGATGTCTTCCCCCATTAGCAGGCGTTTACATTGGTTTATCGCTTTATTTTCTGACGTTGGCAGTCCCTATGAAAAGCCATGAATTGACAATTTCTTCTCGTGATACTATATGAATATTTTACCAGAAGGATGTCGAAATGAATCTGGATAATAGCTGAATATCACAGCTACCTGACCAAGACAGTCTATTCATATCATACAGGAAACTAACGACATCGCTCAGTAACACCGATCCACAGCCACAATACTCTTGATTTCTTTTTACATCCACAGAAGCAATCCCCCTAAGGAGCATAACGGCAGAATACGTCGGCCGCCCAACCCAAAGCCCTACCCCTCTTATGGGAGCGGGAAGCAGGCAGCCGATAAGTAGGCCGGCCTTGCTCCTAGCAGGGGACAAATTTGCCCCAGCATGTTCTCTCTGATCCGAACAAATGTATGTCATTTTGGGGGAGGGGATCGGGAGGAGTCGGCTGCAGTTACTGGCTGGGTCTGCGAGCTGGGGTCGCCTGATAGCCGCCTGGTTTCCATCCGGAGCAGCATTTAGGTATAACGACCTTGAACCGATTTACATGTAATAATGCCGTCTATCTTGTCTTCTATCCCCCTACCCTCGTCTGAAATTGTATTGTTCATTAATAGGAGTCCATATATAAATGCCATTTTAGTCACCCCTTTTCTATCTACATGCAAACATTTTTTTCCTGTTGGGAAAATTTCATAAATAAAAGGTTAACTTGCAGAGGAAGATTGTTTCAGACTTCGTCTATTGCGGTCTGACATTTCGTCGATGACGGTGAAGTATGTGAAATCAATCTTCTGATCAGCGTTTCAGACGCCATCTGACGTCAGAAAGGACGGATTTAGCGCATACTTAATTCCCACAGCGATCGTAATCGCAGTCATCTAACTGTTTTGTTGCAGCGGCAGCAGGGCAGATAGCATAATTCAGAAGTAATAAATGATCAACAGCCACAGCGCGTCTGGTAATGGACATGGACACGTATATGAATAAAGTGTCATGGAGTACGTTTAGCCTATGTTAATATGAATCCTTTCCTTCTGCTCTTTCGCTCTGCTGTGTATAACACTGAACTACCAGTCTGCTGTCTTTTATATGAAACGTTTCATGAAATGTTCTTTAACGATACTTAAACTTTCGATTATTCAAATCGAACTCACTCATGTCTTGAAAGAAGCTAGAAAACTGCAAGCCTAAAGATTGTAAGAATAATATCAATATCAAATTCGTTTCATCAAGTTTCTTTACCTTGATGTATTGAATATGTCTATCTATCAAAGCTTGTGACCAGCAAAGAGTGTAACTATATCTTACGAAGCATGCTGATATCCCATTAACCAACGTGGACTGCTTCTAATTCCCTAAATCTTCACAAAAGCTCTCCGTAGTATTCCTTAGCATAAGAAAATCTGTAAAATGATTTGCGAAAAACTGAATATAATTGAATTACTCCTTTATCATTTATATGCATATGTAGTTTATAATGTAATAGTATGGACTGACTGTGGATAATTCTTCACACAAATTAAATCCCAACCACATTACCATGGGTTGACAATATGTCCCACAAAAACTCCACGCAATCCACCATTCCTATAATTAAAAAACATCTTGGTACTCTCAACTCAGATTATTAGGTATCACGGCGTTGAACGCCAGTCCAGGCTCGAGTACCTGTAGCTCAGGTGGTTTGTGATAAAAAAAAACTAGACATTGTGTTGTCCTACATGAGTGGGCACATGAGACCAAACATGTGCACTACCATAACGTCGATAAGCTTACATTTGAATGTTCTTCTTAAATCATGTCTTCAAAGTTTATGCTTCAGAGGTAGATCTTTTTCTTTTCATATTTACATTCGGTGGGATGCACTTTTTAAATCAAAGAGACAGACACAACGTTATAAAACGCTTCCCGCATGGCTGAGTCAAAATATACTTCTTACAAACTTTATGAAAACCGAGTAGTCTATCAAGGTGTATACGATTCCTTTTAGCGTTTTAATATTAAGCCTAAATGACGACTACTCCTTTTGGAAATCCTGTATCAACTCATGTCAACTTAAAAAGGGAGAGTATCAAAGCTCCGAGGACTGCGTTGTAGACATAAGCAGTCAGTTTAAACGCCGTATCTGGTCTTTGGTGTATTCAGAAGCTGGCCGTCTGAGAGGAGGCTGCAAGTCTGTGGGTGGGCAGGGGAAAGCTACATCACGGGTCACTTCAAGTACAAGACTGCCGTTTTTGAAGCAGAATAAACGGTTGGTGCCGACTCAAGAGAAGACTATTATTTGCAGACACTCCCCACTTTTCCCTCGGGTGACGGAGGCTGCAGGGGCGAGGGGAGGCAAGTCTAGGGACTTAGAATACAGTCTTAATCCGTTAGGTACTCTTGGTTTGGTTGCTTACAGATACAGATAGCTGGTTCAAGTTTTGGGAATGGGTGAACTCGCTCACTTCACTGCTGTAACGTTTATAGAGAGGCCTATTTTTAATCCAGTCGATCCTTCAATACTATTTAAAGTAACAATATAAAAAGGGTAAAATTATATTATTAAATCCACAGATTACTATGTATCAACTTGTGTTAGTGCAGTTCCAACCATGTATTAAGTGCTCCCATATTAAATTTCCCAGTTTACACGTTTTGGCAGTAATTTTTATCGAGATTGACCTAGGTTCAAATCTGAATAGAGGTCAAATATCAAAACAAGTTGATTGGTGGGTGGGTGATTTTCTTTTTTTCAAATCTCTTTCCGGTTCAAGTTGGTGATTAGGATTGTGTGCTAGGCAGGCAGGACCTCACAGACAGGCAGGACCATTAGTATGTACTTGACATTTTGAATATCTACCTACTTGAAAATGTCAACTCATGGTAAAATGTTTAGATTTGCAATTGAATTGTTGGGAATCTATGGCCCTCCTGTTGGGACTTGTTCCCAAAGTAGTATTTCGAGTCTATAACACCAGGGCAGCGCCATCCTATAACGAAAAAGATGTACAGGTCGTATACAGAGGAACTTGATACTAGAAGCATGGATATAGATATCAACAAACATAAGTTTGTTAACCATTTTAGTAAAAGGCGAGTAGATGATAATTATAATTTGCCACAGTAGGCAGCTTACAATCAGATAAATAGTTCAAAACATGGCGAAGATAGACTTATTCGGGCCCTTGAGGATCGTTTGTATGGATCCTTCTTCACAAACACAAAGGTATGTCAGTGAACCTATGTCATCACATTATCCAAGTCCCTGGTCTATATAGGTCACAGTGTTTTATAGCAAAGCACAGGGTATTTCGTTCAGTCCTCAAACGCCATATCCCCTCCTTACACTTCTCTTCGTGAATTACATTTAACGCCCCAAGAACCATTGATTTGGTGTATTGATATTCGGGGCTAGTTCAAGAGAATAAAAAAAGGACTATTTGGACAAGGGCAATGCAGCCAGCCCGGTTCACACTCCTCCGCTCCTCTCCTCATTCCACTCCACTTCTCTGTTTAATAGAAAATCGGCAGCTTGTGCAATAGACCCCTTTGTAATCGGCTCACAGTGAATAAAAGGCCTGTCTCAAAGCCGATGGGGTTGTTTAAGCTGGGAGAGTCTAGGAATTAATCTCCCCGGGGTAACCTACATTAATCTGATAAAACAGGAAGCTTGATATACCATAGGCTGAGGTGCTAATACTGCTTCAAAGATTACTACTTTTTCCTTTGGCCATTTTCAAGGCCTCTTTGATGTAGATTGCACAACACCTTACTTCAGTATTTTGTTTCTTGGTTTAAGTAAATTGAAGTTTTGCTGACGTTGTACTAATAGCTTAGCACTTTTAATATATTCTCGTGTTATATAATCCATCAAGGATCAGGCTTAGCAAGTCTACTTCTAGGAGAAATATCTTACGCTCCTAGCGCCACCTGTTAACCAGTATAAAAGGCGCTGCAAGGTAGGGAGCGAGCAGTTAGTGGTTAGTAGTCACTAGAGTTTTAGTGAGAATGTCAGCTAAGTAAGTTTAACCAAGGAGTTATACCTGGAGTAAGTACATCGGCTCCGTGTAACAGACTGGAGTTTACCAATACCCACTACCTCGGACATAGGATTGTGTTAGAGCTGAATACTAGAATGGTCTAGAAGGTGTTGGAGCAACTCGTGTTCTAAATGTGGTTGATTGCTGATAGGAGATGGGAGGTGGACTGATGAAGACTTATACATGGTGGCTTTGACTCGGGATGAGATGTTTACTGAATAAAAACCCTTTCATATTAAGAAGCTCCCTCATCGTTCATTTCTTTTGAACTATTGGGAAGTGGACGGACAAACTTTAAAAGCAGTCTGAATTACTCAGGCATTCTGAATAAACGACTCATGAAGACTTGGATATACACGAACATTACGCAGTCTTAAATCAAACATTAACAATAGTTCATTTGGTGGAGAACCCGGGTAAAAATTAGAAATAATTAAAATTAATAAAGGAAATGAGCGGCTTCAGAGCTGACCGCCGTCGAGAAAAAAAAAAAAAAAATAAATGAATGAAAATTAGTCTTGACCGCCGTCGTGGCGCTAAAAGTATCCAGGTCTCCGCTCAACAGTTGAGCTGAAGAGGGGGGACATGGACTACTGATTCCCTGATGAACAAGCTACAATAAACTTGGTTGACACCCAGAGCTAATAAGTTTACCCGATCTATTAGAAAGGAGCTAAAAGTTCTAACTCTGTCTTTAGCACTACCTATCCCTGCCCTGCATGCGCATAGTTAGGATAAGCTGGGGGCGGAGTCTTTTCAGGAGTAGTCTTGACTCTCCACAAGAAAAACGGGCATAGACCTGAACAAAGGACGGGTGTAACCTTGTACTGTACTTCGGTAAAGGCCCGACTTACTAGGTGCTGTCTGGAAGTGAGTGATCTGAAGAGATGCATTTACACATCTCTATAATTTAAAGGGGGTGTAGGCTGCATATTAAAAAAAAAAAAATATATGCAGTCTGCTCCCAATTATAACAATGGGAAACTCGGTGCTACCCATTCTGGTCCTATGAATGGGAGGGTACCGACAAACCACATGTAACTAATGAGGACCGGGAATCAGATCAGAAGTGAACCTGAATCTGAGACCCGATCCTCTAGTGATAACTAATGAGGAACGAATAATCTCAACCTCCTTTGTACAGTTAGTACTTAATGCCCTTTAATGACATTTATACCTTACGGAATGAAACGCTACCCCACCGCTTGTCATGTTGGTTTTCCCCATGTGATGTAGAGTATAGGGTAGACAGTGAGATGTTGCTGTTAACGTAGGTATAATATCTACTCAAGTGAACCGTTTGGAGTTAGCGGCGCACCCGTTTGCATTGTTAGAAGGGCGCCACTACCCAATATAAAGTGGAACTCGGTCTTCAAACCCCAGATTGAACATAGGGGGTGAACGCCGAGCTACCACCTGTAACTAACAAGGAAGGGAAGGGATTTTGTCTTAACATAAGCACTCAATGAGAACAGAAACTCTGATCGAAATTGTACTTCATAAAATGAAGTTAGAAAAGTTGGAACAGGTATTATCCTTGAGGGGATGTTAACATATTATATACAAACCCTCGAAATGAATTGAGAAAGTATTCTCAGAAATAACAAAGGAACATACCGTTCATGTATCGGCTCTTAAGTAATATCCAAAATAGTCTTAAGTAGACCCCAATAGATCCAGTACCTATCATTATTCTTATCGCCTCATGGGGTCGGTCAGGGAACCTGAGCGGGGCAGTTTTGCATCACATTTCGGGCACTCGTGGAACTTTTGTAGGTGGATGTTCTCGTGAATGGCTCAACTCCAACCTGTGGGTATAGGCTTTCACGCATTCATCGCAAAGATATCACTGTCTGAGGTGTTTGGAAATCTCAGGTGCTGATAGGCGTGGTTCTGTGTTCGATGGAGCGGTGCCCGCTTAGGCCCGATCTATGAACGTACGAGCTTCCGCAGTGTTCACGTGTGTATCTCTGCTTGAGACGCTTGGAAATCTTTGTGGTTTTGGTGCCTTTCTAGCCCTTAACAAGGACACCATTCTTTTCTCACAACGACACATACAGAATCTTCGTCTGGGGGTTCATTCAGTGTCTTAGAGATTTCATTACGGTCTCCTCACAGTAGTATTTTTTCCTCTTCGAGACGACTCTGTACAATAATACTCACTCTAAAACTTATTCTAACACAATGGCACTGACGCAGTCTTGCTGTTAGACTAAGACATGGAATGGGTATCTGTGGCCTTCGCCACTACATCTCAAACTTACCATGGGAGTCGCCAACAACTCGTTGAACGGCTCCACCTATGGTGTCGCCTCACGTGGCCGACACGTCAATATTTCCTGTAACCTGTAAGGGGGAACTACTCATCAAAGAATTCTGTCACAGCCAATCTAATGCTAGGAAGTCTGGACCGAAATACTTGGTCACCTACTGTCACCTAAACTTACCAGGGTGAACACCCTAGGAAGCGCTGGTTACCTGGGGCACCCCATGTGAATTGTTTCCAATGTAGACATTTACATTAATGTCCTGCACGGGAACGATAAGACTAAGAATTCTGTTATGACAAAGATAGCACTGTACGAATATAGACCAGAATGTCCGGTCATCTCTATAAATCTATTGGGGCAGTGCCCAAATTAACAAGTAATCGTAATACAATAACATTTAAAGCCAACACGGCGCAAACTACCCACACACACTGAGAGCCTGCTTGAATCGGTAATGTCAACAAACCACTAGTTAGGAAAACCTCCTATTATCGCCCAACTACGCGCGAAGTAAAATGTTTGATCATGTTCGCCTAAGCAATCCCTCCCACTAAAATAGTAAGCCGAACGCTGTTCAGTGTCCAGCCGTGTCACCTCGTTTCATTTACATCGTCCTAACTGACCTAGTGCTGTACAGGACCTGGAAGAGATAATAAGTTTAGTACGCAAGGCCCTGACTCTCGGCCCGCGTCCACCATCTTGGAACCAAAAGTAAACACTAGGTGGCCACCCACGCTACCCGTTACTAAAATCACCAGCGAAACACAGTTTCTGGTTCCGGGAGTGACATCAGCTTCCGGAATACAACCACGTGAAGGCGAGCCGAGAACCACCAAGAAGAATTTGGCCAACAATCTCCTTAAACCCTACGGGTTAGTAGCCTGCCTAACATGCTAAGAACAATAGAAAGAAGGCTGTACTCACCAAGTCTCGGAGCGGTCTGGACGAGGGGCCGTCTCTACGAGGAGGGCGGTGTCCGACGACAAGCCAGCAGGGCGGTGAAAATGTCTGTGTTTTCCCATAAGAACAGTCTGGAGCTCCGTCAAAAGTGTGATCTGCTTCTCTTGGATATATGAACTTAAGTGTACCAATCACTGGCCGGGAATTGGATCGGCAGAATCACTTGGCGAAACCAACCCGGAAAATTAAGTGTTCTAGGCATAGGCCGGGAATTAAATCGTAAAATCACTTGGGAAAATCAATGAAAATTAATATATACAAAAGAGTGCCGGCGGCCTACTGCTGAAGAGGCAGTCTGACAAAAACTCGGCCTAAAGCCCGGGCCCAACGACGAAGCAACCGGGTGGACGGCATGTAGCCATCTGTCAGCTCGCGGAAATCGTTGACCGTCATTACCCCGTCCGCGACTACCTTGGGCCGGTGGAGTGCGTGACCAGTGTCAACCGTCGGAACCGCATACCACTCGTTAGCTCTTCTGACCTCTCTGCTGACTCGCGGGATGATCCGGTTAATCCACTTTTGTAACGAGCCATCACTGTCAGTCAACTCCCAACTCCGGGCATCAAAACCGGAGGGAGTGGCCAAGATCAGGGTGGCTGGGATGGGATGGGCTCGCAGGTTCAGGAACGCCTGGTTAAATAGTTCCGCATAAAAGTTCACTACGCCATCCGGGTTAATGAATAGTGGCAGGTAAAGCTCCAATTCTCTGTCCCAAGTCAAAATGTCGAGGAGGTTAGTCATAACTATTAGCACGTCTTCCGGGTAGAGCATGTGATGGGCGAAGGCGTGCCCCGCCAACTCCGCTGTCGTTGCGTCCTCGCTCGGAAAAGTTACAAAGTAATGGTCGGTGCTGCTCCGGATTAGATCAGGATAATCCTGGAGTCCGGCCTCCCGGTTTGAAGAGAAAATAGCCACTCGGACCATGGTGAACTTGTGGAGGATAGAGTAAAATGAACGAAGATATAAAAAACACGTCTTGACTCTGTAAAAATACCGCCGGCACTGATTAAAATGACGTCAAAACGAGGCTAATTTGGGAAACCCCTTTTTGATCCAAAAGATCCAAATTCTGAAATCGGCTAGCATGATCAATCCATCGTATAATTTCTTATAAAATCTGTGCTAAACTAAAGTTTAGGTCCCCAACCAACATAATCAAGCGACAGAATTAATTCATATCGGCCCAAAATATCAGGTCGAACCATCAAACTTGCAAATTTGTTCGAAACAGAAATTTGCCATCCGGGCGCTTCGCGCCTGGAGGATCCAAATCGAGGTCAAACCTTGGAAGGGAACTCTAGTCAAGCGACCCACTAAGTACACATGTACTAAGCATGACTGGTGGGCGCGCGACGCGGATGGTAATATTTACTAGACCTAACTGCATAATGTTGCTAGATCAGATGCAGGGACCTTGTATTTGTTGTAAATAATGTTGTTATGGTTGAAGTTTGATTGAAATTTGACACGCATTGTATAATGAAATTCGTTCGTTCAAAATGTCCGAATCATCTGTATTGACTTATGTTGTGTTAACTTGTTCTGAAATTAGATTTGATGTGTACTTGTTACTCTTAAAAGGTTAAGACAACTTTACACTGTATATATGTTGAGTTCTGTTGACTTGTGTTACAAATCATAAATATCAGAAACTGTACATGCATGTACTAAGTCAAAGCTGAATTGGTCACCTTATGCATGGGTGTCGTTATCCCTAGGCCTTAATATGGGCTGACAATTCTTTGAACTCACTTTGTCACCTTATGCACGGGTGTCGCAATCTTTGAATCTTAAAATAAGCTAACGATGCTGAGAACTTACTTTAATGTACAAGGCACGTACTAAGTGAATACCTAAGATGACGAATACTTCATCCTCTAAAGTTGACTTTGTCATTTTGTAACCATGATTATGTCATCATTTACGTTGTTATCCAAATAATCATGTTATCAATTTTTAACACTTACCTTGTCATTTTATGAACGGGTTCTGCTAACCTTGAGCTTCAAGATGTGGAAATCAACTCAATGAATAATTTCACTGTGAATTTGTGTTGAAACCGGATCTACAAATCTATTGATACTGTGTTGAATGTACCACGAGAGTCAAGGCCACCCACCATGGTTTAACAAATATATCCAATCATCAAAATTGGGAGTTCATTATATTCATTTGGTTTGAGCTATGTCGTCCACCTCCTTAAACTCAAACACCTGACCGCCGTCGAATGTACTAATAGCTTAGCACTTTTAATATATTCTCGTGTTATATAATCCATCAAGGATCAGGCTTAGCAAGTCTACTTCTAGTCTACTTCTAGGAGAAATATCTTACGCTCCTAGCGCCACCTGTTAACCAGTATAAAAGGCGCTGCAAGGTAGGGAGCGAGCAGTTAGTGGTTAGTAGTCACTAGAGTTTTAGTGAGAATGTCAGCTAAGTAAGTTTAACCAAGGAGTTATACCTGGAGTAAGTACATCGGCTCCGTGTAACAGACTGGAGTTTACCAATACCCACTACCTCGGACATAGGATTGTGTTAGAGCTGAATACTAGAATGGTCTAGAAGGTGTTGGAGCAACTCGTGTTCTAAATGTGGTTGATTGCTGATAGGAGATGGGAGGTGGACTGATGAAGACTTATACATGGTGGCTTTGACTCGGGATGAGATGTTTACTGAATAAAAACCCTTTCATATTAAGAAGCTCCCTCATCGTTCATTTCTTTTGAACTATTGGGAAGTGGACGGACAAACTTTAAAAGCAGTCTGAATTACTCAGGCATTCTGAATAAACGACTCATGAAGACTTGGATATACACGAACATTACGCAGTCTTAAATCAAACATTAACAATAGTTCAACGTTCGTATGGGTATCTATTCCAGGCATGGGTATTATGTTATCATGCCACATGCAGTCATGTGATTAAAGCAGGTTACACAACTGAAGAGCTCACTAGCACCAATCGCTAGCAAATCTAAGGGCATCCTCCCTTCCTAAGAAGTTCCTGATCATGAATTATAAAGGCATAAAGTTTCAGAAGACAGATGACATTTCATTCTATCGACATCTTCTCAAAGATTTAATGGTACTTAATTTGTAGTGCATCAAAGGAAAGGGTAGTAGAACAACGAAGCTTACCACTTATATACTGGCTAAAAATGCAATAACAGATTTGAGATAACTGGCTATGAAGTTGATTAACTATGTATGAAGCCATGAATATGAAATCAAGAAGCTGGCTTTGGTCGTTCAACTAGACTGCCTGATTCTAGATAACAGCATCGTTGTTAACATAGCCGGGTAAAATACTAATAATTATATCTTCGAGCTATCACATTATGGAAGAAGTAAAATATTGCACGAGTTTACGTATAAGAAGTTCTAGTAGAGTCCATGCACCATGTTTGGACATCTTTATGCATTGCAACTTTTAATTCACAGGGTGTTTGTAAAAGGCCAAAAACTGTCTATTGCTCACAATTTGGACCAGTAGATGACTGACCATGGATACAATCTCTTTTTTCTTTTCTTTTTTGACTTAATCCTTCTCGTCCTATCGAAGGTTTCAGACCCCTTCAACCATTGCGACTGAGAATCTGATCATGGATTCAGACCCTTCTAACTTTCCATCTAGGTGCAGAAAACTACACAGGTGGAAAATACTCGGCTGGTTTATATCCCTGCAGGCAAGCAGTGAGCTTCTCTGAAGGCAAGCAAGAGTCAACATATATGGTATTTCTGTCATACCTCCAGGATAAGTCCTAGCTGTCTAGGGATGTGTGATCTATACTGTATTTGGGAGAGGCCCAGTGGGCACCGCCATATTGGACAATAGAGACTCCTGATTGGGTGAAAAGTCGCGCTTGTCCACCCACAGGTAGCGGGGTCAAAGGTGTGCGCATGAGCAGACCAGGACTCCCAAATACGATATAGGCGCAAATCCGCATGACGTATGTAGCGGAAGTTTTCTAGGGGGATTATACAGCATGTACTTATTCATCCTTTGGGATTGGCTTTCTAGTATTCATACATAACATAAGTCTTGTGAAGTTTACAATTCCTCTAGACATTATGTTATTTCTCTTTTTTTGCAGCTAAAGCTTGTGCCAAAATCAAGAATTTGAACTCTGTTAAAGAGTTTTCTTATATACAGTACAGAAAAAATACTGAATTATTCATACTCACATCGATACAATTAGTTTGTACTATAAAAAATATGCCGCTGTGTAAATCAAATCAAATATCACAGCTGCAGACCAGTCCTTGTCATATCTCTGTCAAAGATTACATGTCAAATCGTCCCACTGAATCTCAGATTGTTAATTATATCAAATGGCGGTATCTCAAACAATGGACGAAAACAGAAGTTCCTCTAAGTTTAACCGTACGCCGAAATAGCGGCAAGTAAGGTTCGTGGTGGTGCTTAGTATTCTAACCGTGGAGGTCAGCCCAATCTCTATGGGGTGCGAACTGTACCTGAAAGGGGCAGTGCTGTGTGGAAACAATACCACTCCTGAACGACCGCCGTTCTATCTGTCTATAAGGTAAATTACTGAGGGCTCTTGGGCATTGAACAATGTCCTTACATGGACGACTTTTCGGTCTTTACGATTAAAAATAACCAAGGTAAGCTGATATTCAAGAAATTATCTTTGACTTCCCACTCTGTTGGAATCTGTGAAGAAGGCCAGTGCACATCAGGACCAACTGGGCTGTGACGATCAAAGGGTGCATTGAAAATACTTAGTAGAATTCTGTGAACCACCGTGGCCACTTACAGACTCAGAGACTTTAATGTGATAGTAATGGCCACTTCAGGAGCGGGTCCCGGTCGGTTAGAATTATATTATTGGTTCATAATTGAAAACGTCTTCTTTAAAATATCGGGTAAACTAGCACAGACATACTTGATAATACGAAAAACAGTTAAAAAATCTATACCATCTATTCATATTAGCAGGACTTTGCAAATTTGTATAAATTTATAGATAAAATAATAACATATTGTTACGGAGAAAACAACTCAAACGTTTGGCGGGGTGATCTAAAAAAAATCAAATAGTTAAAGACTGCAGTCTGAAATAAACAATGACTGGTGGTTGACATTGTCTTACACAACGCGCCACCTGCCCACTACCTACAACCCAGCCCATCCATCAATGTGGGGGTGGGCAGGGAGAACACTGATCCGTGACTTCCCACTACTCCCAGGGCTCCACACGAGGCGTCCTGACATCTACAAGACAAATCACAGTCCCCTCAAGGGTGCTTTTTTATTCCTCACGGAACCTATTCTTCAATCTCAACTGACTGCTAAGCATGCTGGATAGAATGTCTGCGTAGAGTCGAAGTACAGTGTACTGAAAAGGTTTGAATTCCTCGCCAGTGTGCTTTATTCTGTGTTGTTATGTATTAACATACCATTTCTGGCTGTCCAGAATACATCCACTTCAATGTAAAAGAAAGCCGTTAAATTATGGAATACTCCGACCTGCATGCATAGTAATTTTAATCATTGTTTTAATGTGAAAATAATTTTTGGTCTCTATTTGAAACAGCATTTGCATGCTGCATATGGGTCCTTCAATTGATCAATAACGCTTGAAATTGTATCCATATTAGTTTCCTTTCAGTCTGAGTTTCCTTCTATTGCATTTGCACACCATCAACTGTAAACACTCCGTTATGCAGAGACAGGCTCGGTAAACACATCTTATAGCCCCCACACGAGGGGAAGGGGATCTTTAACCTTATCTGTATTAGAAGACTGATTGGTCAATCTCCGGGGCGGTGTGCGCGTGCGTGTATCTATTTGTGAATGGGTCTTCACATCCCTTGCATTCCCCTCCCCCTGCTCTCCTGCTCTCCTCTCATCAGACCGCAGTTGAGGGATGATAGATCTTTCTTCCCCCAGCCCCATAGCCATAGGTGCCGTATGCAAACTCTAGCACGGTGTGTTGAGACCATAATATAGACGTATTTTCTGAGCAAAAGATGCACGCATCAGCTTTCATTTACTGTCAATGGATGTATCTTGCCTAATCATGGCGACAATACGTATGTACTCATCGTGACCATAGATCAACGGCGGGTCCTTATTTTGTAACTGTTTAACATTAGTTGAGATGCAAGAAAAGCATTCTTCAATGAGAGAAGGACACATACACACAATGGGTTGATGAAACGCTTAAAAAAATTTAATGATATCATTGCAAGAACATAAACTTATTGCCATATGAGTTAACTTCATATCTGAGTTTAGAGAGCACACCTCACAAAAGTTATAACCTTGCCCAGAATACTAACTGGCCAATACTCAAGCCATCCTCATTCCCTCCAACTATTCCCGTGCTAATGAGCGCTATGCCCCTACCACAGATTATTCATGGATTATTCTGCAGTACCCCGCACGCTGGGTCCAGGCGCAGACCGTCCGGCCGCCCGGGGGGTAATCAGTGGTGGTCAGCCGGTCAGCCATCCCTCAACACAGGGCCGAACACCGGACAATGCCCCGCTCATAGTCCGTCATGACGGACGGAGAACGGACAATGCTCCGCCCCTAGTCAGTCATGACGGACGGCGGTTAGCAGGCTAATGGCCGATAGCATTCCGCACAGAACACAGGATATTGGACGCATTCGCCCATAACGACCAATTCTTCAGCCGCCTTTGGTGAATTTCCTCCCTCGTGAAAGCCGGCCAATGATGAACGATGGGGAACACTTCTTACACCATGAACTGATTGGATACAAAGTGATTATGACAGATTCGTGATTTCTTCTGTAAAGCAAACTGAATGGTAGTTTTGAGTTACGCTCGGTAAGTCAGAATTGAGAACGCAAATGCAAGTGACGTAATTTGGAAAAATATTTCTGGTGTTTTGAAAATTGTTTTTCTTGAAAGCGCTTGTTTTCTCCCCGAGTTTTTCAGTGTGCATAGGCTATATGGATTGAGTTAACGCGTCACTGTTCGCCGTCCATCCAATGAATAGTGAGTACAAAGAGCCAGGATGTCTAAAGTTTGTTACTAAAATACAATACATGCATCCACTAGGACACGTCTTAGAAGAACGGGGTAAAGTTGGATTTTGGCTCATGCATGCTAAAAAAGGAAATGTTCCTTAGATCATTGTCAATCCCTTTTGATGGAGTGGAACTTTAAGAACGCACCTCCTAATAACCCAATTATCTTCGATTTACCAAGGAGTACGACGTTGATTGGTATCATGAATATACAGTATCATGAAGAATGTGTGAAAATGTCCATTATTCCAACTTCTCGAATACCTCTTTCTAAATTCAGACATAGTGACCAGGTGACAAGTACAATTTGGCCATTGTCTCCTAGTACTGTTGTAGGGTCTACCAGTGCTAAGCCAATCGGGGGACGGAGCGGAAGGTCAATTGACCTTGCCGGAACTGGGCCAATGGGGCCTTGGTGAAAGGGCGGTCTAATTGGATAAGGTAATTAGCGGCAGGTGGGGAGGAGCGGTAACCCGAGGTGTGAGGTCAGGGGAGCAGCAGGAGGACGACCACAGGCGTGTGGGCCCCTTCTTATTACATGATCCAATTTGTCCTGATTGGTTCAGTGTAAATACTGCAGCGGGTCTTGCAATCTCTGGTATTTCACAGCAAAACTCATCAACGTGTTTTGGTAAACCATGATCTATTGAAACAGAATATATACAAAAAGGACGGTGGACATAAGATGGTTTGGTGGCGAATAATGAAATTCCAGGAACCTGGCCAGCCAGTATGTCGACAGCCAACAGCGAGTTAGTAGACGGGATATTGCTAGTCTGGGAGTGTTGGGCGTCCAACAATTGGGAGGATGTGGGGCGGGAGGCGTGGTCGGGGGACGAGTATATTGGATAGGCACTGAGGAGAGCGGACACAGAGGCTGGAAATAGAGGAGGCTGATCTACTTTTACTGGGTCGTGGAATACACGAGCTGGGGTTGGAAGTTAACGGGCATTGTACTTACACAGGAATTGTAATGATACAAATATGATTAGTTAAGTAACATTGATTGACCTCATAATTTCTGACAGCTAAACATCAATTCCACTCTTAAATTTCTTTGGGAAAAATGTATCACCAAATTTTTCATTTTTGTTTTATTGATTTAATCACATCTTGAGGTTTCCCTGATCTTACAGAGGTAATGCAAAAGGTCTATCATATGAATTGATATTTACATCACACACGTACATCAACATGTCATTCCAAGTCACAAAATTAATTCATTTATACAATTTCAGTTTTAGTAGTTTTAGTACCTTGGGTTACTCTTTCGTAATACCTCCTTAAATAATTATACTTACAATGGTGCATTTCTGAGTGTCTACCGACAAATCATTTCACAACATTGTTCCTACATAGAATGGACTTGTTTTATATAATTCCCCTACATACCTTCTCTGTTTTAAAACAATTTTCTCATGAGACCTAGTTATTCTATCCATTTTATTCCATGAACTTTGTCATTCTTACTATGAATAAACATCAATCCTAATAGTTGGATATATATATCTTCTTTGTTCAAGCCCAATCAACTTGTAATTCAAATGAAGATTTTCAATTGAAACATGGTCCCTTAGATGCAAATTCAAACAAATCCCAAAGGAATTGTTTTGTATGGTGTGTAAATCCTGTCTATCTGTCTTGTTACAAGCAACCAAAGGCCAGCATATTCAATTAGTGGAAGAATCGCCTGCTAAAAAACAGCTATTGCTGATTCTGTCGTTAAATGTATTGAAATATACGGAAGACAACTGAGTATGATAAACCCTGCATGCAAATCTGTTGACGTTACATGACATCTGAGAGTCGGTAGGCTGTACACCGTCAAGCCGTACACATGTGACTTTGATCTGGTAACGTGCCGCACCTGACGCAAATCCTGTTTTCACTACACTACCATGGGTTTGCGAACTCGGGCGGCTCGGCACATGGTGATTGTTTTTCATCGCATAATCAATTAACGCACGAGTTTTTTAGTGTTCATGCCATTGACCGACTGGGTGCTTATTCTCCATGACGGGTAGTTTGGACATCTCAGAAACTTCAAAGGGTGAGTATTGTTAAGCTTAGGAAAATGTTACGTACAAAACTTAATTGTAAAACTATTTAGAAGGAACTAATTTCCTAACAACTTAAGGGATTGACCTAGGTCGTTTTGACATTTTGATTCAAAACATTACTGTAAAACATCTGAACTTGACTCTAGAATAGTACAGAGATGCTCCCTGGAGAGAATGGTTGCATGCTCTTATACCATGGCCCCGATAAAGCCAGTCCCCTTACTGCATGGCTGTACATGGGCCCCATGTATGACCGGCCCTGATTCTTGGCAAGCAATAATGTAAATTGCCTAAATTGCTGGCCCCATACACCCCACCCCCAGCTGTGTCTTCCAGCTGACCCCATTGTCATACCTACTCCCTCTCTTTTCCTTCACTGTCGGGGGGGGGGGGGGGGGGGGGGGGGGAGGCGGCGTGCGATATAGTGTATATTGAATATTCGTATTTTACAATAATCCCGTAATGCAAGTGTCGAAGGCAAAACCGTAAGCATAATATAATTGCGACATAATTTTGCTGTATTTCACATGTCTAATACAATTCCCCTCTCCTTATTTCCAAATGCTGTGTTGGCGTTTTGTAACACAATTTATCATTTGGGGCAGTGTGTCTAGACATGGTGCTCCCTGGCCCCACTCTCCCCCTCCCCCGTACCATTTCAGGCCTGGATCGATGCCAACCCCCGACCAGGGTTACCCCACACTGTGATGTACACCGGCCGTAATTTGTATCAGGGACAATATCATAATTGTCTGATGTTTTTACGACCGCAAAGCAGCCCCAACACAACCCTCAATATGGGGTGCTTGCCTGGCACATCGCCACGTATTAAGGATACCATTAACCCTTGCTCTCAGCAAAAGGAACTCCGCTATGATAAAGGCTAGTAAAAGGCAACGGTACAAACGATCAATACTACTTATACATAAAACAAATATGAAATGATATTTTCTTCAAAGCTCCCAAATGTGAGAATATATCAAGTGTAACACAGCCAATGGTTGAATACCATCAAAACCCTATCATCTTTTCCAACCAAATTGCCCATTATATCACTGACTCGCTTCTTCTGTCAGCTATAGATCTTCCTTTTATTGTTGTTACATCCTTTCTGTTGCTACAGCAAATGTCCTGCCCACTCGCGTAGAGAAGTCCATGACGTTCAGCTACCATTATTCTGCTTTGAAGTGTTTCGGAGAGCCCTTCTTAAGAGGCACAAAAGAATAAAGTGCTTATTCTACCAGAAGCACGAAATAAGGGGCCAATTACACTTCTATCTCTAACCACTAGGGGGCGATGATACACGGGTCACTTGGTGACACTGTCACGTGATCTTTTATCCATCTGACATTATTTCTCTAAAGGCCTAGGGCTTATTTCAGTCCTTACTGTGTTGGTCGATATTTCTCATTTAGTAGTCTTAGACAAAGGAACGGGCTTTGTCATGGTAATTAACGAGCAAAGTTGCTGGACTGAACCTATTATTCTAACAAAATGTAAAGTGGGTCCAATGACATCAGATCCAAAAGGTAGGAATATCTAAATAAAAACAGATATACTGGCGAAAAATCTAATCTAATAGTTTGGTTCCAAATTCCTGTATTATATAACATAGGCCTATGTGCATGAATATCTAAGATGCTGCTGATTCATACGGTCAACATTAATTTTAAACTCACCTAATCATAATGAAGAATTTGATAATTACGTTTCAGAAATGATGATATAGCGTTTTAGTTCACGGTGTCTAAGAACCATAACCATCATTAGACTATTATTGCCAAAATCGGCAACAAGAGTAAATGTAGGCGGAGGATAATATAGCTAGGTGTATAATGACGGATATAGATTAATAGGCCTATATCACGGTGCCTATATTCAGAACAATCCTTGAGCCATATTCTTAATTTCCTAACAGTATGTAACGGACCGACACGTCATTAGATGTTATATTGTGTCTACCCTTTCCGTGTTTGCTTATACGGAAACTAAGTGTATAATGACGGGATTGGTAACTGGAGCTGACAAGAATGTAGGGTTGTCACATCACATCTATAGCACCAATATTAGGTGGAGTCCATAAGGCCATGTAATTTCCAATTTCAAAGGTTAGGCTGAATAATAGAAGATTGGAATAGGCGGCAGGTTTATTTACTGCAGAACTCTAAGACAGCGATCCTATCCTGAGATATTAATGAATCTACTATCAGTAGGCCTACTGGCTGGTGCCGCTTGAAAATGTAATTTATGTTAAACAAGATTTGTCACATTATATACATTGAGTTTTTAGAAAAGGTTCGTCTACCCCTAAGTAGAACACATTACCATCCCCAACAGCTGCTGTCGAAGGTGTTATCAATTTACCGGCAAGCCATAAGCCTCAAGAGGCCGTGATTTCAGCCTGCACGCAAAGAGATAATTAGATAAAGAAAAACGCCTGCTGTAGGGATTGGTAACTGGACCTGACAAGAATGTGGGGTTGTCACATCACATCTATAGCATAATTAGTCAATAAACATTTCATAATGTGCAATACATTTAGATGTGAAGCTCTGACTGAACACCCAAACTAATAGGTTGGCATAGAAAATTAAGGATATCACGCGCACAAAAAATGCTATTAATCGGATCTCATGGGAAAAAAGTAATCTTAACATAGGCCTACATCTAGTATTGTAGTTTTACCTTTGGGGGCATCACAAAATTCTAAAAACAATTTGGTTTTCAGGCAGTATGCCTGAAGCTTTGCAGCGTGTCCCTGATCTTAGGATACAAGTTAATTATTACAAAAAAACAATGAGCATGGTTATAATTGTATCATAGTTTACCTGTATTTCAATTATCTGAGATGATGCCCCTCTCCATATTTCCAAAAACTGTGTTCGAATTTTTCCACACAATTTATCATTTGGTGTGGTGTCCAGACATGGTGCTCCCCCCCCCCCCCCCCCATTCTCCCTGTCCGCTCCTCCATCTCAAAGCCCCGATTTATGGCCCTGTCTCCCCCGACCAGGGTTACCCCACACAGTGAGGTACACCGACTAATTTGTATCAGGTACAATATCATAATTGTAGGCCTATAGTGTTTTTTACAATGGCAAAGTGGTCCCCAATACAAGCCCAATGATGAGCTGCTTTTCTGGCATATCGCCACAATTTGCAAAAGTGAGACTTTGATCAAGATTTGTTTTAAAAGAGACATCAGCTAGGCTCATTTCGTATGAGAAGGGTCTGTTGTTAAGATGCCAGGTTGCAGAGCGTGAGGTATTTCCCCAATCAACTTCTATGAGTACCTCCCAAATCTGTCACTGCCCAGCCTGCTGGTTCCCAGGCATGAATTACCACCATCAGTCTGACCCACCAGTCACCAGTCTGCGCTGCTTCCCACCCTCCAAGCACCCACAAATCAGTCCGCCAACACGCCTTATTAAAGTACCAGGCGAAGAGCCATGCAAACCTCGGCTTGGAGAAGGCCAATCTGGAAGCAGTGCTTCGCTGGTGACCAGCATGTTGGTCATTGAGGCAGCATTGTCGGCCGGTTCACAGCCTGTCATGTCGGCGGTCATTAAACACGGGGACTCCACAGATTGATTCTGTGGCCGGGCCGAGGGTCCCCGGGTGCCACCTCCCCACTCCCACACGGGCTGGTCTTCACACCCATTACTTAGCCCAGCCGCCGATAACAACCGTCCATCACGAGCTGGCCGCTTAAAACTTCACATGAGTCTCCCTTGAGTCAAATATAAAACACAGAATGTACACATGTGGCCATGTCCGCATGTGTACCCAGGCGCCATGCCCCCCGGGAGGGGGATTTAATTTCTCTCTTTTGCTGTGGTAATGATCTTTTTAACGCCAGGATTTCTCTGTTCCTTTCCCAACAAGCAGATGTTGGGCGACGTAAATTCAGTTCTAGGATTAATCCTCACGTGGAATAAGAAACGGGAAGCCTAAAGAAAAATGTTTGTTAGAACACATGTGCCTTACTTGGTTTAAATCTATAATTCACTCAGACAGAGGTGGCTTACTTGCTGTTTTGTTAATTTGAATGGTTGTTTAGTAATCCAGTTCAATGGATTCCAACATCAAATCATCTAATTCATCAAAGATTCACTGAAACACCCACATCCCTAGCTTCAAGATACATCACAATAATTTCAGCACACTGACTATTTCAAACGATGTCTACAGTTGCAGTTCCATCACTCTATTACGCTGCTATCATGCTGGTATACGTATAGGTTTTTCTCCTCAATCCAATGGGAACAGGTATATACATTTGCTACTGCTCCACCGTATTGCAGACCATCACGGACGCTGTTCACGCTCCCGTTTTATATTTATGGCTGGATATACATTGTATAATGGTCATGTCAGCAGAGCTATGCCACCTATTTACCAAGTCAAAATGTATGTATACCCGTAACTCACACTTTACATAATTATAGTTCTCTCTGCTGGACACTACACCCCTTTGTGCCCCCCTGTGCCAACAACATGATTATCAAAGGTCTATAGAAGACTACCAGAGTCTGTGTGGCCTTGTCTATGGGACCATGCACATTGAAGAACACCTGCCTCGGTTAATGTGTAGGGGTATGGTCTCTATCTTCTCATAGATTTGTACATTCCATAGATTTGATCATCAAACAACATAATTGTCAAACCTTGTTCTTGCCATGATATGACCTTAGATGTTGCTATGGCATTAAACCCCAATAACCAATCAACCAACTAGAATACGTGTACAAAGTCTGACTTTGTGGGTAGAAATACAATGTAACCCAAATAGGTCAAGGCATTTTCATGACAATTTGGTAAAATTTAATTTTAAAAACTCACAAAAACAAGCAATGAGCGACCACATAGGCTTACAACTCTACTTTGATTAACTTTTTAACAAAAGCGAATCAGAAAGTCCCCTAACGTTAAATTCGCCACCAAGGGTGTCCGCAGAATTAGCACATTTCATTAGGACCTTAGAAACGAGCAGGAGAGAATCTACACCATTCATCACCCTAGTCCGGCCGGACACTTCTCACCTCCAGGGCCCGCCAAGGTCAATGACAACCACCTAGCACTTGTCAAGGTCACGTAGGGGTCAGGCTTTGATTGCAGAGGGAGGTCAGACTACGATTGGAGAGTGATGCGTGTTCATGGGGGATGGCAGTAACGGAGTGGGGCGGTGGAGAATCAATTTGTCTCCCCATCAGTTCCAATAAGGGGGTATGCTGTAGGCAATGTTGGAGCAATAGTAGGGCCTGGGACAGGTAATTTCTGAGCGGGGATGGAATCAGATAATAACGTTTCACAGTGACTTCTGTCGGTTTTATATCCGTCTCTCTACATTTGTCTAGAGTTGCTTGACACTGTATTCCCATAGATATTGCCAATGGCACATCTTCTCTCCTTGATCCCCACCTACTTGTAAGTTGTAGGTGTGATGAACGGCTATTCATCCAAAATACATAGAGGTCAAAATAATAGAAATAAGGTAATAGTAGAAATATATGTAAGAGAACGAAATATATGTAAGAGAACGAAATAGATGTAAAGGAACGAATATGTAATAATGAACGAAAGTATAGAAAGCCTGAAAAAGAGGCACGAATATGTAAAAGAACGAATATGTAAAGAACGAATATGTAAGGAACGAATATGTAAGGAACGAAAATGTAAAGGAACGAAACCCGGAAATATGTAAACCGGAAGTGAAATGTAAACCGGAAACGGAAAATATAAACCGGAAGTGACGTCAGTTGTAGGTCACGTGACCGAAAGCAGCCAATCAGGGCTGACCTCTAGAGTATATAAAGGGGCGGTGAGGCCCGAATAAACAGAGTTCTTTAACAGTTCTCCTGGTGTCCAGACGTGTCCTCTTTCCTGAAACAACCGCTAAAGATGAGCCGATTAGAGTAATTAACCAGAAGTTAGGACAAAACAGTCGAAGCTCGAGATAGGTAGTAGGAACACAGGGTAAGGGGCCCGACGGCCCGAAGAACGAGGAACGAGGGAACGGAGTAAGGCACGAAGGCCCGAAGTAGTCCCGGAAACCGAGGTGTAGTATGGCACGAAGACATGGGGAACGGAACGAAGGAACGAAGTCCGCGGGGACGAGGGCGCGGCATGCTCGGCCCCACGCTACCAAACAATAGGCGACCGTCGGCCCGTCGCCCCCGCGGACCGGAACTGAGGGGTGGACCGCCCGGTCGGGGTGAATGCTGGTCTGGGAGATAGAGCGAGACGAACCCCGGCTGACCCGTACCCCTACCATAATTTCCCTTCCCCGCAGTCCTCCGTTGACATCGAGTGCCGATTCCCGACCGATTCACTCAGCCCCCCCTCGTGCGCGAGGCACGACTCTAGAAACACATCTCGGTTCTTGGCCCGGATTCCCCGTCCGCCCCGAGACCCGAACAACCCCCACGTTCCTCTGTTGTAAGAATCGGCAACCCCGACTTAC
This sequence comes from Lepidonotus clava, assembly GCA_936440205.1. Taxonomy (NCBI): domain Eukaryota; kingdom Metazoa; phylum Annelida; class Polychaeta; order Phyllodocida; family Polynoidae; genus Lepidonotus; species Lepidonotus clava. The sequence goes on along the minus strand of OW387140.1, from coordinate 22,052,164 downwards.
CAGAGAACGTCACACTGGTGGCAGCGGTGGTGCTGAAATAGGCACATACGGACTTGTGGATCTTGGGTGTTTCATCGGTGTTGGATACTCATGGCGACCGCGGCAGTCTTCGAGCAGATGGATTCTGACATCGCCTTCAAGGAAGGTGGGGAGGAGAAAGGAGGTGTGAAACCCGAGACCAAAGGGGAGGACACGACCATCATGGGTAGGCAGTTTAATTTTATGGGAACGTCCACCCCGACGGATGAGCAGAATGCGCGGGCTCAACAACAACAGACCGGCCAGGTAGGAGCGAGTTTGAAGAAGTTTAGCCTACGACCGGAGAAGTATGACGGTAAACCGGATTTCGAGGGATGGATCAACCAGTTTGAGGAGTACGCAACATTGGGACGTTGGACGGCCGAGGAAAAAGCGGCGATGCTCTTTCTCTCGCTGACGGGAACGGCACGAATGTACTTTGTCGGACTCCCGGACAGGGAACGACTCCGTTACTCGGCGAGGGTAGATGCGTTGCGACGGAGGTTCGGTCAGGAGAAGGACACATGCAATGCTCTGCAAGAATTGGCGGGATTAAAACGCGTAAAGAACCAGACAGCGAAGGAGTTGGCTGATAATGCCCGGCGACTGGCATCGAGGGCCTACTTCTCCAACGACTACGCTAGCCAGGAAAAAGCAGCATTACATGCGTTCCAGGCTGCAGTTGGGGAAGACCTTCAGCTGAAGTGTGCAGAGAAAGGATGCAAGACACTAGAGGAGGCGGTAGAGGTGGTAGAAATACAGGAACGATACTCACGCCGCCTCCTGCGGGCAGTGAAGCCCGAGGAGGACGCCAATACACAGATCATGGCCTTAAACGGTAAGTTGGAGGAGATGATGAAAGAATTGGCAGAAGAACGGGAAGCTAGAAGACAAGCAACGGCCCGGAGGGAGGCGTTTAAGAAGCGAAAAGAAGATTTAGAGTGTCATCAATGTCACCAGAAGGGCCATTTCGCGAGAGAGTGTTCGCAGCGTCAGGGAAACGGACAGTCGCCGTCGCAGTAAGCGCGGGGCCCCCTTCGGGCGCGGCGAGAGAAGTAGTAGGCATTGGAGAATGTGGACTTTATGTGGCCGGAACGGTGGGAAAGAGTGTCGTCCGTTTTTTGGTTGATACCGGATCTATGATCAGTCTGCTGTCGGAACGTCTTTGGAGAGAGTGGGGACGAAAATGGGAAGACCTGGATGGATATGAAGGACGTCTCTGCTCGGTGGATGGTAGCCCGTTGCGGTGCTATGGATGCACGAACTTACCAGTAAGGTTGGGAACGCGCGTGTTGCAGTGGACATTCATGGTGGCAGACATCGGTAGAGATGAAGGGATCCTGGGAAACGACTTCGCGGTGAAATACCGGCTAACAGTTAAGCCCCACGCGAGTGCTGTCTTCCTGCCCGCCGAAGGGGAGGGAGAGGGGGAACGAATCCCGGGAGTAGAACAAAGAACGGATGGGATTCGGGCAGTTACCGTCGGAGGACAGGTCGTGCGAATCGAGGGAACGACGGAAATACCCCCACTCCAAGTGACCCGAGTAACAGTAGTAACGAGAGTAGACATAGGACAGAGTGGACAGCTGGCTGTCATCACTGGCGCTGGATTACCCATGGGACTGGAAGTGATCCCAGGAACGGTGACGTTGGGAGAAGAAAAGTTTGGGTGGCCAACCGAGGGACCGAGAGCGCGAAATTGGAAACCGGCGGGGTACTCGGAGAAGCCACCTTCGTACAGGAAGTACGAGGTATAGGAAGTGAAGTAAAAGAACCCCCTGGAGCGCTCGTTGAAATGATAGAGGAGGCTAAGAAAGACCTGACCACGGAGGAAGGCGGAGAGCTGGAGAAAGCCATCATGGCCCGGGAACAAATGTTTGCAACCTCGAAACATGAGTTAGGACGGACAGATCTAGTACAACATCGAATTAAAACGGGGGATCAGATGCCGATCAAGCAGAGGGTCAGACGGTATCCAGCCACCAGGAGAGAAGAGGAACGAGCACTGGTGGAGGATATGTTAAATCTAGGAATCATCCAAGAGAGTGGAAGTGCGTGGAGCAGCCCGACCGTCCTAGTGAAAAAGAAGGACGGAGGAACGAGGTTCTGTATCGACTACCGAAAGCTGAACCAGGCTACAAAAGTGGACGCCTATCCGCTCCCACGGATAGAGGACAGCCTCAACACCTTGGGAGGAAGCCTATTCTTCTGCAGTCTGGATCTCGCAAGCGGATATTGGCAGGTGGAGATGGCACCGGAGGACCAAGAAAAGACAGCCTTCGTGACTCAAGGAGGATTGTATGAGTTCAAAGTGATGCCATTCGGGCTAGTGAACGCCCCGGCCACCTTCGAGAGGCTGATGGAAAGAATCCTCAGAGGAATCGTGTGGGAGGAATGTCTGGTATACCTGGATGATATATTGGTCTTCGGGCCAACGTTTGAAGTGACTCTGGAAAGATTGGTACGGGTTCTGGACCGATTGAACGCCGCAGGACTGAAGTTGAAGGCGCGAAAATGCAGGCTGTTCCAGAGGAAGATTCCGTTCTTGGGACACGTTGTCTCATTCAATGGGATCGAACCCGACCCCGAAAAGTGTCGGCAAGTAACCGAGTGGCCGGTCCCTCGGGATCTCCATGAGGTACGAGCCTTCATGGGATTATGTTCGTATTATAGAAGGCATATAAACGGCTTCACGGAATTGGCTGCCCCCTTGTATGAATTGGCAACGAAGGAGGAACCGTTCGTGTGGAGCGCGAGACGACAAGAGGCGTTTGATGCAATGAAGAGGGCGTTAACAGAGGCCCCGGTGTTGGGATTCCCGGAGGAAGATGGACAATGGTGGCTTGACACGGACGCCAGTGACGTGGGGACAAGAGCCGTGCTATCACAGGAGCAGAGAGGGGAGGAACGGGTGATAGCTTACACGAGCAAAACCCTGGAGTCAAACGAACGAAAGTATTGCACCACGCGGAAAGAACTGTTGGCGGTGGTGCGAGCTTTGAAGCATTTTCGGTGCTACATCTATGGTCAACGCGTGATAGTCCGGACGGATAATAGCGCGGTCAGTTGGCTGCAGAGAAGTAAGGAACCGATGGGGCAGGCTGCTCGGTGGATTGAGATTATCGACTCGCATGATGTGTCGTTCCAACACCGACCGGGCAGGAAGCATGGGAACGCTGACGCGTTGTCCCGGTATCCGTGCAAACAATGTGGAGAGGAGCACGAGAATACCGAAAAAGTGAGAGCAGTGACGCGGGCCCGGGGGTACGAGCCCGGATGGTCCCCGCAGGAGATGAGAGCAGCGCAGAGGAGGGATCGAGATATAGGGCCGATTGTCGCACGGATGGAAGAGAATGCGGACCGGCCAGGTTGGGAGGCCATATCTCCGGAATCCCGGGAAACAAAGATCCTATGGAGGCAATGGGAACGATTAAGCCTCAGGGATGGCGTGCTGCATCGGAAGTACTGGGAACTAGAAGGACATGGTTGGAGGAACCAGTTGGTCGTTCCCCGAGGGGAACGGGCCAAGTTGGTAAGGGAATACCATGGAGGCGCGGCAGGAGCGCATTTGGGAGTCGCCAGAACGACGGCCCTGTTGGAGCAAGGGTTTTACTGGCCGGGACTCCGGGAAGACGTGCGGAAGGAATGTCGAGAATGTGATTGCGCGTTGCTGAAAAAAGGACGAGGGAGACGGGAGCCGCTACATCAGTACATAGTGGGGGAGCCGATGGAACGGCTGGCCATGGATGTTTCGGGCCCGTACCCAGTCACCAAACGAGGAAATAAGTATTGCCTGATGGTAGGATGCTATTTCACCAAATGGTTGGAGTGTTTCCCAATCCCGGATCAAAAGGCAACGACAGTGGCGGACAAATTGGTTGAAGAAGTAGTAGCACGGTACGGCGCGTTTCGGGAACTACACTCGGATCAAGGCACGAATTTCGAATCCGAGGTGGTGGCTCAGGTCTGTGCACTATTTGGAATACACAAAACAAGAACGACGCCGTACCACCCCAGGAGTGACGGGTACATAGAACGAAGTTTCCGTACTTTGGGGTGTTGTTTGAAAGCCAGCTGCCGAGCAACAGGCCGGGAATGGGATGAGATGGTCCCGCTCGTGATGATGAGTTATAGAGCAACGCCGCAAGCCAGCACGGGAGTGACACCGAATATGATGATGCTGGGCCGACAGACCATGATGCCGCGACAAGCGATTTATGGGAGACCTCTAGGACCAGAGGAGGAACCCCGACGGGTAGGCGACTATGTGGAAAGCCTGGAGGAAGGGCTAGTCGCGGCCTATCGGGAGGCCCGGACGGGGCTGAAACGAGCCGCCATCCATCAGAAACACGAGTACGATGGGAAGGTGACTCGGCGGGAATACCACGCCGGAGAACTGGTCTGGGTGCACGATACGGTAGTGGATAGGGACAAAGGAACGAAGTTGCGATTTCCATGGATGGGCCCTGCACTGATCGTCAAGGTGCTTGACCGAGGACGGGTGGTAGTACGGAAGAAACGAGGGAAACCGGGGGGGGGGGTAGTCCATGTGGACCGCCTGGAACCCTACCGAGGACACGCTGCGCCAGCCTGGATGGTAGCTGACCAGCAAGGATACGAGGCTGCACAGTAAATGCTTGGGGTGGGGCGCGCTAGGGCACGTAAGGAAACGGGGCACCCCCTTTTGTGATGAAGTCGTTCTCGCGTCTCGATTCCGCAGGTGGAAGAGGACCAAGGGAACGACCAAATCGGCGCTACACAAAAAGGCTTTGGCCAAAAAGGACTGATCAACCTGGGGCCATTGAGTCGGGGCGGTGCGTTGACCACTACAGTAGGAGTGCAGGTCGTTAGGCTGTAGAGATTTGCTACCTAGCTGAAGATTGGTTCTCTTGCGGATGTAATATAGGTGGGAAATGCGGGGTTGGAACGAAAAACGGCGTTCGGGAGCCACGACGGCCCGGATGTCTAAAGTAGTCCCACGGAGCCGCTTTCCGGTCAGTTCGGAGGAACCACAGCGTGGAAAAGATGGTTGGATTACAACGGAAGACAGACCCGGTGGCAAACTGGTGAAGACTTTTGAAGTGATGCCGACTTGGTAATACCGCTTTACAGCGTCCAGGAGACCGGAGGAGAGTAGATGCGGCACTCTCGGGAACACCGGAGGAACGAACGGACGGTTGTAAAAGGTGAGGCCTGAGACGAGGACAGGCTTTAAAGTAGGTCGTAAAAGGAGTAAAAGAGGACAAAGAGAACGGGGCGGCGGCGAGGAGATGATAACGTCGAGCCCCTGTGTTCTCCGGGAAGTGTGCGGAAGCACTGTGAGGGCCAAGATGAAAAAGGCAAGAGAAGGCGACGGAGGATGAAAAGACCGAGGACGTCCGGTGGGGCAAAAGGAAAAAAAGGAAAAAAATGCGTGGATGGGCGAAGGGCCGCGAGGTAAAAAGCAGGCGAGGCGGTGACCAGCGGCGGGCCCCGGGGACCGGAAAATAGTAGGGGGCGCCACCGTAGAAGTGGATGGTGAGTCTGACGCTAGGGGTCGCTAGCGCAGGCCACGCCCACTTCCGCCTGCGGCGGCTATAAAAGGCAGAGCGCTCGCCGGAGCAGGTCATTCTGGTCAGCCGATCAGGATTCATCAAATCGCAGACGAGCAGACTGAGCTAAGGAGAAGAAAACAAGAGAAAAAGCAGAGAAGCGAGACGAGCAGCATCACCACGAGACAAAAACGGAAAAGGCTGACGGGACGAGCTTCAGGATTGGAACGAGCCCCGAAAGCCCGGAAAACGGACACGATGAGCGGACAGTGCTGGGAAGGAAATTGCCGCGGAAAGGAGTTTAAGCGCCTGGTCAAGCATATTAAAGGCCAGCACGATGGATTACGGAAGCAGTACTACATGTGCCCGGTGTGTTCGAATCGAGCCTATTCGACACACCAGGACTGGAGGAAGCACATGTCGGACTCGCACGAAGGGAACCTGCAGAGGGGGATGCCGAAGCAAGACCCCCTTCTGAGGCTGGAGTATGCTGCGGCGTTCGCCTTGGACCCGAAAGGACGACCGCCGTACACCAGTTTCGCTCCTGGGGATGAAACGGCGGCCCGGGTAGCCAATTTGGAACGGGACTACGCGGTGCGCCATCCGGAGGGGTTTCAACCCCCTGAGAGGGCGGTGGATAAGGAGGCACCGGAGAGGCCGCGACGGCATATCCGCGTCCCTTACTACCCGAGGGCATCGAGAGGGTCCGATGACAGCGACGCCGAGCAGCCGGAGCAGGTAGCAACCGAAGAAGGATCAGAGGCCGACGAGGCCGGCGAGGGAGCCCATGCAGCCAAGGCAGCCGGGAAGGGACCCCTGGCCGGGGCAGCGGAACGATCGACGCCTACGCGCCGTTCCCCTCGGAGGGCCGCGAAAGGAGTGCGGAAGGAAGCCACCGAGTCGCCGTGGAGCGCGAGCCGAGCCGTGGTCAACCCGAAACCACTCCTGACAGCAGACCAAGTAACAGGGCTAGTACAGAGCCAAGTTAAGAAGTTAAACGCCCAGGGAGAACCACGGGAACCGAGAGGACGAGGACTCCCGGGCAGAGGAAGAGGAGGGAGATCCACACCCGCTCCGAAGCCAGGATGCTCAGGGATACCGCCGGGGGCTGAGGTGGTGGAATTGGTGAGCTCGTCCGACGATCAACGACCGAAAGTAAAAGAGGAGGACGAGCCGCCCGCCTTTAAGAGGCCCCCGACGCAGGGATTCCCGGCAGAGGAGCCGTCACGTAAGAAGAAGTGGAAGAAGGTCAAGAAAGTCCCGAGAGAATTGGAGGAGGGAACGAGTTCGGACCAGTCGGAGTCGGGCAGGAGTATGTCGGTCCGAAGCGATCGGTCCTTGATTATTGCCGAGTCTAGTAGCGCGGGAGAGCTGGGACCATCCCAGCCTGAGACCTCGAAAGGAACCAAACGAACCACGGGACTAGAACCACCTTGCAGCGACGCACAAGTTACTATGATGACGGTTCACAAGAAATCAGTGATATACGAATCGCGACACCCGAGGTACCCCGGATATTTAAAAGGAACAATGAACCGGGAGGGATCGTTCAGGGGTTACCACGAGGCAAGATCCGACCGGGAGCTGGAGGACAGCATTCGGGAAGCACCGGGAGGCCGACTGGTGGAAAGAGAAGCATTGTACCTGGGGAGGTTTCTACGCGAGATGGCAGAAAGGCAGGGACTCAAACCGTCGGGGCGAGTGGAGAAAGTAAAGTATGTTCGGCATGCGGCCAGGCCCGAGGACACGGCGTCGATGGCCTCGACGCAGCCGCTGTTCTCTACCCCTACCCCGACGAGAGCGGATTCACCCCTAGAGAAGATGGTATGTAAACAGCCGGTGGTACCGCCCCCGGGACTGAAACGGATAAGAGACATTTTGGTAGCACCGGATACGCCGGAGACACGGGCGGCGGTTGACAACCTGACTCGAGCCAGTTTGGGGAGCTCGTTCTTCGGGTCGCAAGGATCGGAGGAGATCCCGGGACCACCGTCGCCCGAACGAATGGGATCGCCGCCAGGACCAGATACCCCACTCAAGGACGAGGATAAACACGGGCGAGCGCTACAACCACGGGTTGTGATACACAGACTACAAATACCGGCTGCTCAATCCATGGACGCAGAAGTGGAAGACTCAGAGGACATGGAGTTGGGGCAGGCCGAGACCAGAGGATACGAGCCGGAGAAGCAAGAATTGGACGAGTCGGGAGCGGATTCAGTGTTCGGGTCCATAGGAACGGAGACACCGACAGCAGGACCATCTAGAGAAACGCCGCGACTCAGGTTATTACGGACACAGGCCATTCACCAGGTATTACAGGGACACTTTCCGGTGACGGCGCGGGCAGTACGAGACTGGGACACGGAGAAGGCCATTCAGGTGCAACTGGCGTGGCCCCCGAAGGAGGTGCGAGGGATGACGGCTAAGACACGAGCAATGGCTTCAGCGTCTATGGCGTTCCTGATGGCACTGGAAACGGGCCGCAAGCCAGAGACATTTGAGGAAGCGATGGCGCAGTTCCCAACGGCAGCGCTGGGGCCGTTGACCAGAGAATTCCCGGGAGTTGACCGGCTAGTTAACGAACACAACCGGACCGTCCAATTGGCTCAGACCCTGGTAATGTTTAAAAACGAAGATCAGTTGGACGACTTGTTGAAGGCGACAAGAGAGGCGGAAAAACAGAGCGGACTGGTGGATCAGCTTCTCGAGCTCCCCGCCAGGGAAGAGAAACTGTTGCTACCGATCCGACGCCAGGAAGAAGGATGAAAAGCCTCGAAGAAGGAGAGAACGGTGGATGCTGCTTAGGGTCCTGCACGGAAGGAAAAAGCGCGACGGAACCAGAGGCGGAGAATGGCGCGTCGCGAGTCGGGTGGGGAGGGATTACGGGGCGTTGGCTCCTCACCCATAGTGTCAAACCCCCAGGGAGAGAACCGGGCCGAGGCGGAGGTACCTGAGCCGCACAGGAGGCCGAAGCCTGGATAAAAACTCTCCTGGAGACCGCTGGACGAGCCCGAAACTTTACTTAAATCATCGGGAACGGGCTGGCGGGCTCGAACATTCTTATCTTAAGTATTCCTACTAGTTTCTTTATGGGAATCTTCTTGCGGAAGTGAACGAAACCACATGTGTCAGGAGGTGTTGAGTGTAATCAGCGAGCTGGAGGGTCCATGACTGGAACGAACTTACCAAGCCTGCGGGGCGAATACGGAACGGGAGGAGGCGCTAGGAGGAAAAAAACAAGTTTGTAGCTGTTCCTCTTCTTCCCTGGAGCCCGCTGCGTTGGTTGGGACCGAGCAGGTTGAACGGGATCGTCCGGTCGCGGAAGTTGAATAGATAGCGGACCGGGCGGCCCAGGAGCGAGAGTAAAAAGTAAGGAGGCAGAATCAGGGAAAGGAAATCGGAATGGACAGATAGTGTTGTAATCTTTGAGTCAACGGTCGTGCCGGGGTAAAATAAGGTACCGGTGGGCCGGCGACTCGCCGCTGGAGGAAAGGCTGGCGCGGGCCAAGACTGAGACCCTTCTCCCGTGCCGCCTTGAGGGATCTGGAGGCAAGTGAGAAACGACCTCTGTCCTCTAGCGGCACCTGAACTTTCCGTGGCTTGATCTGGGATGAACCGCTCAGAATGTGGGACAGGATGGGCCCGGATTTATTGTACCATCATCTTCTGAGTTTCCTTGTCTTCAGCCTCTTACCGCGTACGGAGAGCGGTAAAGTGGAATTTTTCGACCTGAATGCTGGTTTTATCGTGCCAGAGTTGATGCAGCGAGTCGTGAAAGGACCGCGGTGAATTATAGATGTCTCTCGGAGGACAGGGGGGCGAGCAGGAACAATAGTTAAAAGACCCCTCATACAATAGGACAAAAATAATAGACTTACTAAATCATACGTTAATATCTTACCTGCAGTAACGACAGTGACTGCTTCCATATCGTACTTCCTGATATCTTCTTCCCGAGGAACGGAACAAAATAGTCTTTGAAACATATAGGGAGGTGGTGCTTGGAACGTCGGCCGCGGATGCCTCGATAGACGCCTCAAAAGGTCTGCAAAGAGCGACGAGGAGCGATCCTTCTTGGAGTTCGACATCGGATGAGTTCTTCTTTATATATGCTATTTGTGAGATGGGCTCGTTCCGGATCTCAAGGGTTGACGTTGGGTGCAGATCCCAGTTGATGTCGTCCATCTTCACTTTCTACAACTTCTTCCTCTCCTTCTCACCAATATCTTCAACTTACCAACTTCGAACCGTCGTACCTAGGAGCAGCCCGGAACGGCTCGGAGCTGTTGTCTCGGCGTTCGTCATAGGCATAGTGGCTTCATGCAAAGTGACATGGCACCGATGAAGACTGTGGCCTTACTCCAGAATCAAACCAGACCAGATCTTAAACTTACCTCTATTAACGAACTATTTGTTGGAATTACAGTCTCACGAAAATCGTCTAAAAGCATGGTCCTCCGGGAGGACGAAGAGAAAAACTTAGTAAGCAGAGCGAGGCCCGAGAGCCTAGGAGACGAACGAGGGCCCGAGTGCCCGGAGCAGGAATCCTCTTCTTAGGAAAATCATCTCATCAGTGGAACGAAGGAGCCTCCCTCTCGCCCCAAAGAGGATTGTCTTCCTGCCGTTGCTTACGGAGGGGGGGAGGGATGAGAGGCACCGGCTCCTGTCATCAAAAGAAACTTCATCAAAATTATCTTCTTAGTCAGGTCTCCGTTCCGGTTGTTGTCATGCCACTTGGGCCCGGAACGGTGACAGAAATACTTTATTATGGTGGACTCTCTCTCCGACATCTCTTTCTGAAATCTTTGAGTGTGTCGACGTGGTCGAAGACTGAACGTCTTGGTGCTGGGTTAACCACGAGGACATGTGCCATAAAAGTCAAACTTCAGTTCCTGTACGGAAAACGGACACCTCATCGACAATTAATGATTCTAGTCTTCTCAGACTTACCTTCACTCCAACTCCATCTCAAAGTTTCACTGTGATAAATAGCACGAACCCCGCGACGCCGTCTGCTGAAGCTTCCACTCTAAGCTTTAATGCATGAAGTTAAGTTCCTTTCCACATACAACGCCATTTTCTTCTTTGGGTACCTTGGCCTCTGGCTCGAACATGTTGTCCTTGCCAAACGTGAAAAAGTCACTGGAGGGCTCTGAATGCCGAGGCGACCGAGGGCGCGAAGCCTAAAAAGAACATTCTGTCTACAAAACTTCAGTCTTTCTTTAAAAACTCATCATCATCATCTAAGAGAACGCAGAGAAGAGTAATAATAACGGGAGAACGAGGGGTCACGACCGACCGGGTGGGAGAATCACGACCGATTCTCTACCCAAAAACAACGGAGAACGTCTGGACGACGGAAGAACGGACCGAGGGTCGAGAGGACTAAGGGTCACGACCGGCCCTGGCCTCTGGGTGGGAGAGTCGCGACCGATTCTCCACCCAAACTAGGGGAGAACGTCTGGACGACGAAAAACGAAGGGAACGGGGGCACTGCGGGTCACGACCGACCCATGGCCCCGGGCAGGAGGACCACGACCGGTCCCTCTGTCCTAATGAGGGTAAAAGGCGAAGAAAAACGAGCCGAGGGGCTAAGTAAATAGAGCCCAGAGGAGAGGAGCGGGGGCGACGGGGTCACGACCGATCCCCAGTCCCAGGTGGGAGAGCCACGACCGGCTCGCTCATCCTAAAGACGAGGGAGAAGAAGAAGTGCAGAACGGGTCCTAATAGATCCAGGATAAGAACTAGGACGAAGATAAAAAGAGACTGGGATATATGAAACAAATTATATGAACTTTCACTAAGAAGAGAGAAAAACGAAGAACGAAAAACGAAGAAAGAAGAGAAATAATAATTAGCCGGATAGGCCCCGGGGGCCCTCCGAAGTAGACCGGAGAGGACAGAGGGTGACACCTCCTCCTCTACCGATAAGGAGCGTAGGATTGAAATGTTTCTGGTTCTAGAGTATGTTCTGTTGTCGTTGCTGTATGAACTGTTTTGAACTTTTGAAAAGACGTGTTTTCCCACCTTTCAAGAAGGTGCGGGAGGGTGTGATGAACGGCTATTCATCCAAAATACATAGAGGTCAAAATAATAGAAATAAGGTAATAGTAGAAATATATGTAAGAGAACGAAATATATGTAAGAGAACGAAATAGATGTAAAGGAACGAATATGTAATAATGAACGAAAGTATAGAAAGCCTGAAAAAGAGGCACGAATATGTAAAAGAACGAATATGTAAAGAACGAATATGTAAGGAACGAATATGTAAGGAACGAAAATGTAAAGGAACGAAACCCGGAAGTGAAATGTAAACCGGAAACGGAAAATATAAACTGGAAGTGACGTCAGTTGTAGGTCACGTGACCGAAAGCAGCCAATCAGGGCTGACCTCTAGAGTATATAAAGGGGCGGTGAGGCCCGAATAAACAGAGTTCTTTAACAGTTCTCCTGGTGTCCAGACGTGTCCTCTTTCCTGAAACAACCGCTAAAGATGAGCCGATTAGAGTAATTAACCAGAAGTTAGGACAAAACAGTCGAAGCTCGAGATAGGTAGTAGGAACACAGGGTAAGGGGCCCGACGGCCCGAAGAACGAGGAACGAGGGAACGGAGTAAGGCACGAAGGCCCGAAGTAGTCCCGGAAACCGAGGTGTAGTATGGCACGAAGACATGGGGAACGGAACGAAGGAACGAAGTCCGCGGGGACGAGGGCGCGGCATGCTCGGCCCCACGCTACCAAACAATAGGCGACCGTCGGCCCGTCGCCCCCGCGGACCGGAACTGAGGGGTGGACCGCCCGGTCGGGGTGAATGCTGGTCTGGGAGATAGAGCGAGACGAACCCCGGCTGACCCGTACCCCTACCATAATTTCCCTTCCCCGCAGTCCTCCGTTGACATCGAGTGCCGATTCCCGACCGATTCACTCAGCCCCCCCTCGTGCGCGAGGCACGACTCTAGAAACACATCTCGGTTCTTGGCCCGGATTCCCCGTCCGCCCCGAGACCCGAACAACCCCCACGTTCCTCTGTTGTAAGAATCGGCAACCCCGACTTACCAGAGAACGTCACATAGGCAATACATTGGGACTGTGTGGGGTTATTTGATTTTTGATTTGTAAATGAACACTTGTAGTTGCGACAAATATGTGAATTCTACAGTAGTACAAAACGTTGGCCTATACGTGTTACTATAAATCTTTCATAAGACAAATTTAAGATGGAAAGCGGAGGCCAATATTACTCTGTTCTCTTCAAAATCTGAAAATCGATTTGCCTTCACATTAATTTCAATCATGAAGTGTCACTATAAAATAAGGCAATAGTGGTTGTCTGATTTAGTTCTTGGCAGGGTAAGATCAGATGATAACGTCTGTGAAGCCGTGAAGTAATTACCGAATGATGCACATGTCACATCAACCGACCTTGATTTCTCTGCTCTGGATTTACATTGGCAATCCCATATTCCCCTGAGAGTCATTTCTTGACTGAAATGCAATTATCCTCACTTTTGTTTTACTTGAATTCATTGTCTTTTCCAACAGCGTCAATAATCCCAATAATTTAATCTGCCCCCCCCCCATGTCCTTATCATATACATAGGATAACTGATTTACTGGCAGAAATAGAAAAGGGAAAACGAAACGAGAAATAGTGGCAAGTCCTTTTGTGTTTCTGTATCTGTGTGTGTGGTTGAGGGGGGGGGGGCGAATTTTCCATTGACCCCCCTACCTATTATTTTGGAAGTAGATATTGGGATAGTTTCAGCATTGATTCGCAAAGACACCGGCAGATGTGGCGCACTGACTATTGACGGACACATCGACTCATTATGAGATCTCAGCACTGAGAGGGCGTATTACTAGTTGGGAGGTGTGAGGTGAACCCAAGTTGGGAACATTTGGACCTCACATCATTTCTACTGCTTTTCTACTGCTTAAGAGAGTCGTGTGCCCCTAACCAATAGTAGTAAGTGTTAAAATCGACGCCATGGACTGAAATTATTTTTGAGAGTTAGTGTCTTTGTGTGACTTAGTGTCTTAACACGTGTCCATTCTAAGTTTGTTCCCATGTCGTACCTACCTGAAGGGAGGCTGAGTTTTTGCAATTCATTACTCCGGAATTATCAGAGTATCAACAGAATTGCGTCAGCAATTTACGGGAATAAAAATAGAAATGGGCCGAGAGTAAACCACATCGTTAATGGTTGGTCATTTTACATGCCCCAGGAAAGAAAGGGTACCGCGGACGACGGGGGACGACGACGTTCGGCTAATGATGATGGTGACACTCAGCTGGCCTCTTCAGATAAGACATCTGAAACTAACTGAAAGTCAGAAAAGGGCCTCCTGGAATGTCAAAGTAATCCCCCATTAATTTTGCAAAATTCTGGCGTAAGTATACAGAGAACGATTTAATGGCCACACAGAAATCGGATGTTCCATCTCTAATAAAAAACAAACATGTCCTTAAACGAGGGGGGCTTTGGCCATTATTATATTTCAACTTCAAGAGCTTTGACCCAGGGGTATTTAATTTGTTGTGAAACATCTGTCTTAATTGGATCAATTAGTCGGAAGGCACAGAAAATTGCATTCTCAGAGCACTTAATACAGAACTGCCACTCCCAACTGATGTAAAAAGTTGGAAAAATAGGTAAAAACTTGCCTGTCTTTTTCCCTAGCAGCAACTTTAAATTTGAGAAAAAAAGTAAAGGAGTCATAATGTTTAATTTGTATTCAGGCTAATTAAATATCTAAAATCAAAAAAACATAGGAAATCTCAGAAGTGATTTAATTTCTGGGATTGAACCGAGACCCCATTATTTCTTAAGTTTTTGCATAATTGTATTACAAAATATAGGCATCGACACCCTTGATATCCATGATTAAGATGAGGGGAAGACTTGGCACGCCTTACTGCTATTCAATTGGAGCAAAAAAATGATAAGAGAAGAGCTTACCCTAAAAATCTATGCAAAATAGACCCCTATTCTCTACTTTTCTCTACAACTGCTGTACAGAGCGATTGGCTGCCAAGAACCACGACCGTTTTTTGTCCGGCAATCTGCTAAACAACACAACACGTTACCCATTGCGTGCCGCAGACCATTTCCTCAAATAGTAGACCCTAACCACAGCTTCCGTCACTATTATCGTGTTCACGTACGTGCTAAATGAGGTGCTCGGCTAGGAGGGGTAATGGGGGTACTTGGTGTGAAAAAGATGGTAGGTAGTGTAATATCTTAAGTGATTCTGATAAAGCCTACCACTCAGTGCTGCCACCTATTGTCATGTCTATGACCTACTGAATAAAACTTGGTTACACTACTGCATCACCACTAGCCATGCCTCCATCTTGTCTATGTTACATTGGCGACGAGAAAGCTGTGTTTAAATACTGACAGGACCCACAGAAGTTGCATTCTTCGCGATAAGAAGGGAGGAGAAGCATCAGAGCATGTGCTGTTCATAGGAGAAGTCTGGATGGTTGGTAAATATTAAGAACTTTGGTGCAGAAGACTGGCCCACATGACTCAGAGTCTGGGAGAGTGATGGTATGCTCTCTGTGGTGCCCCCAGCCAATTCGAGGGAGAAGAGTCAACAAGAACTGTTTCGAGTAGCCGATGAAATTTGAAGCTCCGAAGACCCAAGTTGATGACTCAACACCCCAAGATGCCCCTGCAGTGCCCATAGGAGAACTTTGATGATGCTCCACCGTGGCAACTTAGACTTCTCACCCGCTGTCAACCGAGTTTGATGGGGCGCGCAACGTTGGAAATTAATGCATAAGACTGTGTAGGTACTCCGCCCGGTCGTTCATAAGGCCTACCCTGTTTCTACATATCAGCCCCACATGTGAACTAAAGATTATCTCAACCTGAAGGAAGAGGATCCATGCGAGTTATTCAAGTCTAACCGCTCTGCTAGCGTCCGTCATCGTAGACTGCTCGCGACTGCTCGATGTAAATAAATCAAGGAAAGAAAGCCTGGAAGTGGACTCATTCACCTTGTATGAACATTGACAGTCTTAAAATATTGACAAACTTGTGCTGCATTTTACATGAAGTATTTACATTAATGACAGTGTGTCATTTTGCTGTATAAGTTTTGTGATTCCTGTTGGTTGCTATAAAGTGAAATATGGTATAAGTGCATAAATACCAGAGAAATCTCACATGTGTTAACTCAAAGTGGTCAAATATAAAGAGTGGGCATAACAGATATGTAAAGTATAAGGTGGTAAAAGTATATGTGAACCTATACATTGTATTTTGTGCGAAGTTGTATTGAATACCAAATATCTCAACTTGAAAGTTATTGTGCTAACGTGTGTCAAGCATTGATATGTGATCTTTCTTTTGCAAAGTTATCGAGTAGAAAAGTTGCTATCGTAAAATTAATTTACGTAACTTCGTGTAAATCTAAAAGATAATTACACAAAACTGCAAAAGTAAACTTCATCGTTACTTAACCTATCAAAAAAGGGTTCTCAGGTTTTAACGTGGTGGTAAACAAATTTCAAAATGCCCGATCCACCCCCGCCCCCACCTCAAATTAACCTACCTACCTACCCAGAGTTTATCGTGACCGACGACCCTGAAATTTCTACAAAATGGGAGGAATGGCTAGAAGGCTTCGAGTCGATGATAGCGGCCATGAGGGTCACAACGCAGAGGGATAAGAGGAATATGCTCTTCTACTATATAGGTAGTGGTACACGCAAAGTGATTAAAAGGTTAGATAATGTAGGTGCTGAAGACGCAGCTGACTGCTACACGTCACTGAGAACTGCCTTAAATGGTTACTTCAAGCCGAAACTGAACAGAGTGTACGGCATGAACATGTTGCATCAGGTCACGCAACAGGCAGGTGAGTCGATTGACAACTATTTGCTGCGCGTCAAAGAGAAAGTGGCTGTCATCGAAATTGACAAACTAGAGAAACAAGGAATAATTGATCTCATCACTTTGGCCCACTTAGTAAATAACTGTAAGAACAAACATGTAAAGCATAAGGCTATCCGAGATGATCTAAGTCTAAATGACTTTATGCAAACCGCCAGAGCTGCAGAGCGAGCGGAATATCAGCTGAAAGATATGGAAGCCGCAGGAAATACAGTTAACGCAGTAAATAAAGGACAGAAGTCATCGAACCAAAAGAACCAGAACCAGAAGCCCCAGCAAGGTAAGCCACGTGGAAGGTCACAGAACCATGGTGATCACAGACGATCCAAGTCGGCCTCAGGCAAGAAAGGTAAAGAATGCTGGAAGTGTGGAGGTCCATACCCACATAAAGGTGACTGCCCTGCCGCGGATGTGGAATGTCACAAGTGTGGTTTCACAGGCCATTTCAAGAAGAAATGTCATACGCAAGACAGTAAACTTAAACGTAAAGTTAACACAGTGTCAGAAGAAGAGAATGACTACATCACGGTCCCAGTTGTTGCTGCAATAAATGAGCACAACCCCAAGACAAAATGGGCGATGGTACGCCTACAAGATAGTGATATCAAAGCGATGATTGACTCAGGATCAGAGATCAATATTGTCGGAGAAGAAACCTTCAACAAGTTACCGTGTAAAACAGATGAGTTGTCCCCTGTAAAACAGAAGTTTTGTGGGTACGGTCCCGAAGGTGAGCGAGTTGAAATACCAATTCTAGGATCTTTTGAGTGCATGGTCAAAGCACCACTGACGAAGAGACAGACGGTCTCCAGAGTCTACGTCCTGAAAGGTAAAGCGACCAACTTGCTGAGCTGTAACACTGCAGAGAAACTTGGACTCGTGCAGTTTGCGTGCAAGGTTGAGCAGATGGACGACATCTTCGACACATATAAAGATCGATTTGAAGGGATCGGAAAGATGAAAGAAACAAAAGTTCAATTGGCCATTGATAAAGATGTCAAGCCAGTCGCACAGAAACCCCGGAGAATTCCATTTCATGTCAGGAAGAAAGTTGATGAGGAACTCGAACGTCTCAAGGAATTGGATATAATAGAAGACGCTTCAGGTCCCACTCCGTGGATCAGCCCGTTAGTGATCGTGCATAAAGAAAATGGAGCAGTGAGAGTTTGTCTTGACAGTCGGATGATCAACACAGCTATCGAGCGAGAGAGATATCCGATGAACACAATAGAAGAGTTAATAGTGGAACTTAATGGATCAAAGTTCTTTTCCAAGATAGACCTCAACAAAGGTTATCATCAACTTGAGTTGTCAGAAGAGAGTCGATACATCACGACATTCGCGACACACAGTGGCCTATACAGGTATAAAAGGCTATGTTTTGGCATCAACTCAGCAGCTGAAGTATTTCAGAAAGCTGTAGCAGATATGCTGCAAGGAATCCCTGGAGTCAAGAATATGTCTGACGACATCATTGTGTTCTCCAAGACTGCTGAAGAGCATGAGGCGACAATCAAACGTGTCATGGAACGTTTGAGGGAATTCAACGTGACTGCCAACAAAGACAAGTGCGAATTCTTCAAGAAAGAGATCACGTTCTTTGGTCACGTGTTTTCAGATCAAGGGATTTCCCCGAGTGAGGAGAAGATATCCGCCGTTATAAACGCGACTCCACCCCAGAGCAAAGAAGAAGTGAAAAGTCTTCTAGGTATGGCTCAGTACGTGAGTAGATTCATACCAAACTACAGTGCTACAGTGGAACCACTCAGAGTTCTCACGAAGCAAGATCAGCCCTGGAGATGGGAAAAGGAAGAAAAAGAGGCCTTTCAAAGCTTGAAGAGAAGTATGGCCGACTTGAAAATGATTGAATATTTCGACATGAGTCGTCCGACCGAGTTGGTTGTTGACGCAAGCCCCCTTGGCTTAGGCGCCGTGCTCACCCAAAAGAAAGCAGATGAAAGTCTGAGTGTGGTCGAGTACGCGAGTAGAAAATTATCAGACACTGAGAGTCGCTACAGTCAGACTGAAAGAGAAGCGTTGGGAGTTGTCTGGGCATCTGAGCATTTTGATCATTACTTGCTAGGAGCAGAGTTCACCGTGATTACAGATCACAAACCGTTAGAAGGTATTATGAACAAGCCGATGTCCAAGCCCACAGCCCGTCTGGAAAGACTGTGTTTGCGCCTGCAGCCATACAAAGTACGAGTGGAGTACAGACCTGGAAAGTCGAATCCCGCTGACTATCTTTCACGTCATCCTCAGAAGTCTGAGCGTGTCCCAACAAAGACTTGGCTAGACATGCAGACAGAACGAATGTGCATCAACGCAATTCAGTTCTATAGTCTCCACCACGAAGAAAGTATCTCATTAGAAGAGATGGTGTCTGAGACAGCAAAAGACGAAGTTCTAAAAGAAGTCATGGAGTGTATTACTACCCAACAGTGGTACAAACTGACCAACGATTTTACTAGTTACAAACGGGTCAAGAATGAGTTGTCTATTTCTAACGGACTACTACTTAGAGGAGATAGAATTGTTCTACCGCAAAGTCTTCAGAGCAGAGCAGTGAAACTGGCTCATGCTAGTCACCAGGGAATTGTGAAAACCAAGAGTTTGCTCAGAGAAACGGTCTGGTTCCCAGGTATAGATAACATGGTCGAGAAAGCAGTTGCAGACTGTCTCCCATGTCAGTCGAGTGTTCCTAAGAGTAGCCGAGAACCTTTGCAAATGACCCCACTACCTGATGGCCCATGGAAAGAAGTCGCTGTTGATTTCACAGGACCTTTCGCAGGAGGCGAATATTTATTGGTAGTTATAGACGAGTATAGTCGTTTTCCTGAAGTTGAGATTGTTTATTCAACGTCTGCGAATGCAGTAATTCCTAAACTAGACGCTATCTTTGCCCGCCAAGGTATACCAGAAGTGGTAAAAAGTGATAATGGACCGCCATTTAACGGAGAGCAGTTTAGCTCCTGGGCCAAGTATATTGGATTTGCCCACAGGCGTGTCACACCTTTATGGCCAGAAGCAAATGGCGAAGCAGAACGCTTTATGCGTACACTTGGTAAGGCGATACGCACAGCCAAAGTGGAAAATGGAAACTGGAAACAAGAGATCTTTATGTTTTTGAGACATTACCGCGCGACTCCCCACAGTTCAACTGGACTGTCCCCAGCAGAAATGCTAAACGGAAGGAAAATAAGGACAGAAGTTCCTGTGTTGTCAAAGAAGAAGACAGTAACCTTCCAGGATCGCGTAGACCTTGCCAGTCGCAAGGATGAAAGGGTTAAAGTTTACATGAAGGATCTAGCCGATCAGAGAAGACAGGCGAAAGAGAGTGATATCTCAATAGGAGACAACGTGCTGATCAAACAGCCAAAAGAAAATAAACTCTCCACACCGTTTAAGCCTGTTCCTTATAAAGTTATCAGCAAGAAAGGATCGATGATCACGGCTCAACATGGAAGTCACGTGATGACACGAAACTCATCACTCATGAAGAAGGTCTCATCTGAGTGTGGGAAAGGAAAGGTCTTTGAGGAGGATCTTAGTCCAAACCTGGATGATTTTGACATCCAATTTTCAGATAACGATAGTGGTAATGTGTCCCCTCAGTCCCCAACCAAGAGTTTCATTCCTAACACCCCACAGAAACCTGAGAGTCCTGTACTTGCCCGTGAATCTAAGCGTGCTAGAAAGCCACCAACATATCTTAAAGATTATGTGAAGTAAAGACGTTCATCTATATTCTATTTAGACAGTTGAATGTTTGAACTGTTTATTATCTGAACGCAAGATTTAATAAGACGTCGATCTGTAAAAGTAAACATTAAGATCACTGTTAATTATCATTAACAAAAGTTGTTTAACAAGTTCTTTAATATTGTTAGTTAACAGTATGACTGATATATATATAAAGGTATACTGAGTTAGATACGTAAAGTACAACTGTATGTTATACTACAGAAACAAGAGAGACTTTGTCAAAGTATACGAG
This sequence comes from Lepidonotus clava, assembly GCA_936440205.1. NCBI lineage: Eukaryota > Metazoa > Annelida > Polychaeta > Phyllodocida > Polynoidae > Lepidonotus > Lepidonotus clava. Next base: position 22,031,709 of record OW387140.1, on the reverse strand, counting down.
CCTTTTCAAAAGGAGGGAGAGATGTAATATCTTAAGTGATTCTGATAAAGCCTACCACTCAGTGCTGCCACCTATTGTCATGTCTATGACCTACTGAATAAAACTTGGTTACACTACTGCATCACCACTAGCCATGCCTCCATCTTGTCTATGTTACAGGTAGACTATGGTACAAACTTAACTGGGCAGGAAATTGCTAGGTTCCGGGTTTTCCGATTGCCAAAAAATCCAGATGCCTCAATTTAGGTGTCTCTCTCTGACACAATTATTAAACTGACACGTGCAAGGATTCAAGGCATCGCCATATAAGCAGACATAGAGTCTAATGCAGACCTATTTATGAAGACAAGGTTGCAAAAATGGACAGCTCTAACCGGGAAATCAAGTTATTCCCATGACACTTAATTATCAGAAGTAACCCCCACCCCCTTTAGTCTCTCTATAGCCTTCATTGGCAGCCACCGGAAGTGATATCATCTGGTACTGATTACCCACAATTCCCTTGGTGTCGCCTGCCGGAAGCACGTGATGCTGACACCATCATAGACCGCGTTTAGATAACTTATCTCCACCATGAGCAACCACCGCCTAGTAAGGTATAAGCACAGAACTTAATCCTGGTCGTAGAGATTAGCAGCAAAAAACAGGACAGCCATTTCTTCATACTAATAGTGTCCCCTATTTTCAATCCGTCTCATTACAATTTACAGCAATCGCGTGCCTATGCTTATGGGGCAATAACTTAAATAGTGCCGCTTGTTTTTATTCTGACTACATGGTCCATTAACATCAATCAAAAAAGTCTCACTTGCGAAATGAGAATGGGTCTTTTTATGGAGACACGGTAATATTGACATCAGGGATAAGATAACACGCGTACAAATACTGACAGGGATTATTCTTTGAACTGTATTACTCTCACTTCTTCAGGCCCCATTACATTTTTTGTTGACTTTGCGGTTCATCCTTTTTTGCACTGGAATAAATTGAGTATGAAAGCTTTGTACAGCGTTTGATAAAACCAGGCGACTGTGTCTTTAGTTTCATCTTTCAATCCTATATTTTACTTACGGTATTCTAGGCCGTTATTACAGGGATGATGCGGATACCGGAGATGCCCGGGTAAAAGAAAACTCGAGGCGTTTCAATCTTACAGTATTTTTTCTTATTTCTGAAGATGTATGTTTGTATGAGAGAGAGTAACTATACAATATCTGAAGTATAAATTGGAAACATGGAATTGTATGAACATTGGCGCCTCGGTCATTGGACTGCTCAAATCCATAGGGGCTTTCCATTAAGTACATACGCACCTAGGGGTTGGGTAGAAATTTTTTGAAAAGTTTGCCTACTTACATAATGGAACACCCCATATTTATCAATTTAGGGTAATTCTGGTGAGGCTCTCCACCAACAAATCATTGGTCAACCAAAATATGGAAGCTAGGCTTTTTTTTATTTCGGATTTCTTTTAGCATCATTGTTAGACTCAGATTATTGAATATTATAGTGTTGAACATTAATCATTTTCTCCCATTCTACATGTTACAGTCCAGTCTGATACGTGGCGTAAACTATTTCCTCTTCTCAAAACTCATCAAAATCTATGAGGGACGGGTCTATAACATCAATTATCTTTTTTAAAAAAAAATAAATTCACTCTATTCATAATAGCTGTACAACTCAAATAACTAGTATCTGATCTCCCTTCTTCTGTAATTTTGAAAGCGATTTATTCCAAGTTAACCCTTTGCTCCCCTGCATCGTTTTTCTAGGTGCTCCCCAGGGGCTATCCCACCCCCTACTCCCTTAGGGGGCCTCCAGTCGGGGTGGGCCAATGTTTATGTCCAAGTACATGTAGTTTCTATTAACCATCCCCTAATTGGGATTAATTATTTATGTATATTACAAGGAGACAAAAATGTGTAGATAGGTGCAGAACATACATGGCTGGCCCACAGCTATCGTCCACTCACACCTCCCACAACAGCTCCCACTACAGCTCACCTCACACTTCTATTGTGTAGGCCCAGGGTGCCCCTGACCACTGAGTTGTCACTGCCCTGTGGGTGCAGCACCACTGCTCTCCCCTTACCTTCTGAGGGGCTCTTTAAGGGAATTTTGTGAAGTTGCAGTACATTTAGATACAGAATACTTGGTGAAATATCACTTTTCTAAAGATACAGCTACTACAGATGATATTATATGAAAACCGACTTTAAAATCAATATGTTTTTGGATAAAATCTAATTAATTCTTGCTTATGTTCTTGAGCACCTATATACTTTTAGGCCCGCATATAGACGGCCTTGGGGACAACAGGCCCGTATATAGACGGGCTGGGGGAGCAAAGGGGTATACTGAACATAATAATATTCCTTGATGCCTCATTTGTGAAGCATTTTTTAGTACAGCATAGCAGGCAACAAACAAACACTGAATTGATAACTGTTGCATCGAAAATTATGAAAGTCAAAGAACAACACAGGTAATACTTTTCAGATTTGGTACTTAGCAACTCTCAAAGCCATCTTACTCACTTGGGCTAGCTAGATGCACATACGTATGTGTGAATGTAAGTGTGTGTTTTATGGCTTGTAACTGAAAATCTTGCATTGACAACTCGCTGAACACTTTTGTTTTATTTGACTTTGTTAATTGAATCTAAGGCTACACTATCGGCGTATAGATGTACTAAATGTAAAAACCTCAAAAGGCAGGACCAATTTGCATTTTATATAGTTTCCTCAACATAGTCTCAGCAGCCGTCTACATAGGCTACCTATCATATGTGTGTTGTAAAGTACTGTAAAGACTAGTTGCACCTCCTCAAGAAGCCACATCAAATAGCACGAAAACTGGGGAAGCCACACGCACCTCCTCAAGGTTAGAAGCCACATCAAAAAGTTAAGATGCCATCCGACAGAAGTAATCCCCGTGCATTGTGTATGTCCTCAAAGCGGATAATTTAAAATGTCAGCGTGACGGGTAGTTAAAAGGACGACGTCCATGCGTTGTTCCCCTGCCTGGGCTGAACCGATCCAGACCCGACTTATCGCCGGCACGCAGCACACGGGGCCTCCCCCATCAGGTCTCCCGGCCTGACCCCTTCAGACTCGCCAGGTCAGGCTGCAGTGGCAAGTGGTCAAAGGTTGGGGTCAGGAGGTCAGGCCTCTAGGGCATGATAAAAGGACCCCCCGGGACCAGGCTGGTCTCCCTGGGTCAGGGTGGTCGGGGGGTGGACGGCGGGGACAGCCCCTCAACGGCCACTGTTACTTATGTATTATGGCCTACCTAGATCTGGCTTCATTTCACATGGGTATTGCAAATCAAAGCCATGGTATACAGTAGGATCGTCGGAATAGGATGGAGAATTTATTATTTTTGGGCAGAGCATTGGTCATCATATTTTGCATTCGGAAATATTCACTGAATTGTTTATAGCTCGGTTTATGGAGTGGAGTGAACTGTTGCAAATATGTTTGAGAGTAAGGTAATTTCATACAGGAAAAGTCAAACTGCCTTCAAGTCTTGGTGGAATATGATCTTTTGGTTTGTTATATTGTAGAGAGGAATGGTTGGGACCACTCAATGACGAGAAGAATGCCTACCCGATTCTCTCCTTTCATATCGCCATAATCGCTCTGAAAACTTATTTTCTCTCATCAATGAAGCACACTACTTAAATCGAAATTTAATCTTAACCATGCCACGTTTTAACCTTGCACTGTGAACATGATGGCGAATTAATAGTAATATCATATCACACACTTAGCTGAATCGTGTTGCTGGGAAAATCTGAGAGATCATAACCATTGTGGGCCACGGAATAAAGTGTTTCGTCTGTTTTTTTCTTACACAAAGATGACAATGTAAGCTTAGTCAAGATTCCATTTAGAAGAAACCCGTGTCAAAAAAAAAAAAGTGGCTGATAGCTTTCCAACGAAATAGGTAGAGGACAACAGAAGATGTGTGAGGTCCCTGTGGACCTCACAAAACCCGGGTACCCCCTTGTCTCGTTCTGTATTCATGTGACTGTTCCCGACTGATCTGATTTAAAACCCAATTTGAGGGCTGACGACCCTCTCTGTTTCAGGCCGACGGACAATTAAGCCGTGAGGGGTCAGTGGCCCCAACACGAATGGATTTTTCCTGAAACGGGAAAGGGAAGAAGTTCACAAGGAACGTGCACGGGAACAATAGCGTAGTCGTGAGGTTTTCTAGGTGATTGGAACTTAAGATTGCCCAAGTATTTTGTTTTACCAGATCGTTTTTGTGTGTCAAAAATAAAATTAGGGTTTTAAGTGATTTTGTACTGAGGCAGAGGCCTCAGGCATGTGGATCATAGAGAGCGCATTTTGTATATTGAATAAATGTTCAGCTTATTATTTTAAACAGGAAGTTGCTCATGACCAAGTGATGGGATGTATTTATTTCATAGAACAGGTGAAGAGAATGGTCACTGAATTTTGTCAGCACTGACATGAGGAAATTTTAAAACAAATAATGAAATGAATTGTAACACTATAATGAAGTAAGTTACAGTATTGGAGGGGAGCTAAGACTGCCATGAGAATCAATATGTAATAGTATGACAGTGTCACCTGCCTGCAAGGGCACCGTAATGATGAGAAGGGGATTATCAATAAAGAGTAATATATAAGGACTGTCACTACAGCACAGGGCCAGAGAGCAAGAACTGAAATCAAAGGGATAAGATTATACAAGAGATTGGTGGAATAAATCAGTGCTGATGGTTTTCTAGATGTGATCAAGTGTTAGGTTAGAGTAGAACAACCCGTGCAGTATACTGTGAGACTATAGGATACTTAGGAGCTAAGATCTACAGCTGGATAAGACATTGAATACCTGTGTGACCACTGTTACGATTGGGATCTATTGGCATGGGAGTAATGTAAGGACCTTGACTATTGTTTTAATAAACTTTAAGCCTCTGCAAAGTGAGTCTCTTCATTCAGAATTGAACACCCTGTGTGAAGATATAACTCTACCCTTGGCTAGCATAGGATACACTTGTATTAGGAACAATAACAACTAACCAATGGAACGAAGTAAATTAACATCTTTATTTCACTCCCTGATATATAAACAATATTACACAACATTCTTGTTCAATTTATCGAATGTGAGAACAAGGAATCTGAATGTAAAATCATGTAAAGTTATACCACAATAATAACAAGCACATTTATATCTAACATAGATATTTGTAAATCAATAACTGCATGTTTACTCAGCTGATAACTGTTATGCAAAGGGGTTGTGCTTGAGATCATGTTACGATTCTGATGACCTAATACCGTCTCTCAGAGTTTGGCTTACTGACCAAAACCCCAGGTAATAAGGTGTCAGGTCACAGTGACAAATGTTGCGGGTCACAGTGACAAATGGTGTCACAGCCTGCTGCCGGAGCCAAGTGTCAGAGCCCCATCACCTTGGTACATTTGTCTCCATCAGGCCCTGCCTTATTGCCATGGTAACGAGAAAACAAGTGATTACCTCGCCGAACAGAGGCGGTAACCGTTGTCATGGCTTTACCAGAGGGTGGCCCAGTGAGCCAGGTTTTGTCCGATGCAATAACACGGCTAGGCCTATAGTAAATAGCAAAGTTAGATTTAAGTTTATTTACCACCATTACACATATAGGCCTAGATCGCATATAAGGTGATTATGCCTTATAACAAGTAGATAAATCATGCATACAAAACAGTTTGAAAGAAGTAAATTATGTTATACTAACGACTGCCCATTATCAGTACGGTGTAGGCCTAATTCTTAATGAGGTGAATGTCTTCAAAATGTATGACGTTGGATATGAAATGGATTTGCATGTTCATTCGAATTCAAATACAGAATTGAGAGCAATTCGTGATAATTATCTGGATATTTTCGCTGGCCTTAAGTGGACTATAATGGCCAAACAGCATGAGTATTAGGCCTACATGTCATGGATTGCATGATGTATCACTGCACTGGAGCACTAAATTGCATCCTCCAGACTGGTATTTGTCTGACGGAGGCAATTCTTGGCCCGACAGCATTGACTGCCATGAGGCCACCGTCGCTGACGGGCGTCTGTCCAGAGGAGGTTACTTCTGGTCTGAGAGATTGCCTCCGTCGACAGATGCCATAATGGACTAAGGCAGTATAGCGAGGGCCATAGGGGAGCACAGCCCCTGACAGACTGCAATAGACTATTTTACGTGGAAGTCCCTGCTAGCGGACGGTATCTAAATATGGTAGTCTTTTTTTTAGGGAAAAGAGAGCTGTCCGCAATTATCAACATGTGTAATAGAAACTTACAAGCTTACAACCTAGATATATGATATAGAAATATGCAATGTGGAGCATGCGAGCAGTGATTTTGTCAGGAAAGATTGGTGTACGACAAGGGTGCACTCTTCAATGAATTAGGTCTAAATGGGACAAATTTAAACATTTTTGTAAATCCCTATTGAACATTTTTGTAAATCCCTATATTTTCTAAAAGCCTAAATGTTCCACGGACGCATTGTATATTTAAAATGCGTCATTTGATGTTTTAATGCACCTGGGCGCATGATGCGGCCCTAATATTTTCACTGTGCAAGTGTGGGGATTTAGGGGGAATCCCCGGCCTTTCGCGCATCGCCCTGTGAAGATAGCGACGGGAAATACTGGGGTACTTTAGCCTTGATGCCTACGGGGAAAAAGGGAATTCCCGGGAACTATGGGAAATCCAAAATTTTCACCAAAATATGAGGGCCCTCATGATCTTTATGGGATCAATGCCAAACTTTACTGTGTGAAGATTGGGCCAACATTTAAAAGGTTTCCTCCATATATTGCTATATAGTGAAAGACCTCAGCATTTCCGATCGCGATTCGCCCGAAATGTGAGTGCAAGAATCTGATGTGCACTTCTGACAACCTCATATCCAGTCCAGAGTGCAAATTGATGTAACTGAGGAACTACTTCTCTATCTGATACAATTATAATAACTAAAACCTTCTGGCACAGTAGGCCTAAATGTGGGACAAGTGTTTCCAAGAAGATTGATCCTTATTTTAAAAATCTGACATTATCATAAGATATTTACTGGCGATGAGCCGTTTCGAAAAGGCTCTATGACTTCTTGCTTATGAGAGTCTATTGGGCGAGGCTAGCATCTCCTGGTGCCATGGCAACGTGATTTATGGGAGATCAAGGGCTGTTCGAGGGCCGGGGCGAAGACCGCCCTGCCCCACAGCCGCTCTCCTAACACGTCAAGATGGAGAAAAGTGAACAGTTTTAAGCAGATCAATCATCAAGTCAGTTCCCAACAAACATTCTTTTTTTCTTTTTCACTCAATTTGTCACTCTTCATCATTGATATTCGAAGTAAGTAAGGAAGGTGGCGGCCGCAATCTTTTCAGTACATGAATAACGTACAAAGTTTCTATTCTGCAGTCAACTTCTGACGAGAAAAGTTAGAAGATTTAAGTTAACACACAGCCATACACAGTATTTTACCTTCTAAATAATTATAAAATCGGCTATAAGGAATGAGGAGGGTTTACTGTTGAATGGTACTGAGATTTGAAGATAGACCAACATCTAACTCACTTTGAAACTTCGGCAACAATTCGTACTCTCCGTAGATCATTAATTGTTTAGTGGAGGTGCTACGTGAATGGTTGTAAATCTCTAAAGTCTTTTGTAAACAGCTAAATGTTTTGAACAAAAAAGACCGCCTTTTTATAGCATCGATTGAGAGTGGGAATTCGCCACTTTGGACTTTACTGAAGACATGCAAATGAATTTATCTACAATAAAAACGCCTCTTTTCATCTCAGATCAATAGCTGTCAATAGGCTGCACGCCACCTCGGGTGAGGTGTTTTAAGTAGGCCTTAACTGAGACTAGAGTACCTTCCCCGCCTTCACCCACCGCCGGGCCATTGATCCCAATGCCTCATCCCCGTTTTTACCCCAGGGTCATAAGTGGTCTGAGAATCCTCCACCCCTTGCCTCCAACCACCACCTTCTCCCCTCTCCCCTTATACCCCAGGACCTCCCTAACTAAAACCATGTTCACATCTCAAGATACCAAATTGCTCCAATAACTAGCTATAGGACACAATCCCCGGACAGAAGCTTATTTCAGTGCCCTAACAACAGTTGCGATGGTTGTGATGGCTCGAACGGAGTTCAGGAATTGCTATATTTATAGCAGCGATCAATATGGCGTTACAACGCTGATAGACAAACTGCTGGAAGGAATGAGTAGAGTGATATTGTTTAAAGTTGGTCAAATTTCTTTATAATACGACAACTCTGACAGCACTTCAGTTGTGTTGCTACTTGGGATATCAAAAACTTTAAATTGGTAAAAACTGAAACCGTTGACGACAAAAACAGCATTTTAAATGAATGAATACGTAAGCTTACATCATCGTCTTAGAATTCTGAAACTACGTGAACATTGGTGATCCATGCTACCTTAAACACTGAACGGTGAGTTTAGCTGACCATTCTTGACCAATATAACTAATAGAGCCTGGAATTACTAGAAAAAGGGACCGAGATTGTAAATCTAAATAAATCGGTCAAGTGTGAACCACATTTAGGCTCTCTTCCCCTCCAGCAAAGTCATACTTCCCCCCCTGGAATCACATAAAAAGGCGCGGGGTGGCGACTCGGCGGCCTTCTACTGACATGGCTTTTGATGGCCGTAATGGTGTTTTGGCGCCCCGACGCTGAGCTACCGATGGCATCACACGGGGGTCGGTAGCTGGAGGCGGAGATCCCGGAGTCAATCGTTATGATGAAAAGCAACCGATCATGGGCCTCGTCCGTACCTGGGGGGTGGCGGGGTTTGCCGGGAGGCCGACGACAAGTCATGATAAGGCCCCCTATACTCCCTCCTACCACTGACCCGCCTCCGGCTGGTCTCCTTTGCTGCCTCCCTCCTCTCCCACTCTCCCCCGTTCTCCAACCAGGCTTGGGGCTCTGGTCGGGAGGGGGGAGGGAGGGTCCGATGTCGTATGTCGGATTTAATGTCTCTGCCACTTATTTTTTCAAATTTCACATGTCGAATTTAGGAAATAGCCCTGTCACGTGTCATTAGCGCTCAAATACGTCGCATGTCCTTAGGGTTCTGTGCCGCATGTCGAATTTAAGAAATAGCCCCGTCGTCTTGTCGATTTTAAGAAACGGCCGTGTTACTGTCTCGAATTTAATGGTCCAGACCTATAGGCTTTCTGGTCTCCTTTTCCACGCAACGTAATCCTCTTAGAACTGTGGGTGGCAGTCGAACTTTATCTACTATAATTATACTCATTTCTTAAACCTCATTCGACTCCTAAGGTGCACAAGTCTCACCCCATTCCCTGGCGGGTCCAGGGTTTTGAAGGGGGGGGGGGGGCACGCTATTCGGAAAAAAAATCCCTAATGGCTTTTTTTTTTTTTTTTGCCAAATTTTACATTAAAAAAACTTTAAAAAAGGGAGGGGCGCGCGACCCCCTTCTGGATCCGCCAGTGCCTTTTTCTCACCTCTTAATAACCTCTGTGCAACCCCATCCCCTCCACTGTTTCACCCTTCCTCCCTATGTAATACGCCTTCCATTCATCTCCCCTTCCCACTTCTCCAATCCCACTCAGCTCGTTTACCCCTCTCACTCATCCCCTCGTCCCCTTTTCAGATCCGTCTCCATTCAGCCGGACCTTTACACCAGGATACCTCGTCCCTCCTGGGTGGTGTCCGCTGTGGCCCGGCGTGTCGAGTTATCTGTCCCTTCGGAGATCCGCTTTCTGCGCCCCCTGCCGGAGTTGTAGCCAGGCCCCCCGCAACAATACCGATCTGCCGGAAATCCCAGGCGGCGTTCGCGTGACCCTGTTTGCGGTCGAACCTCAGGGATCAATATACAGAATCGCGGCTTATCTATAGTAGGAAGAGGTGGGAAGCGGAGGAGGGTGATGGTAGTCGGCAAAGACCGGGAAAGGGGGAGGTAATCACTATATGAAAATACTAGCAAATGCTATAGGCCCTGGCGTTCGTTCAATGTCTTTTGAACAGCGCCTGGGCCTCCATTGTGATAAAGCGCTTGCTCTCGGTACTATCATTTCCTTAAATACTTTAATGGAACAGCGGAATGACTCGGGCAAACTCGCATAACAAAGGTTCATTTTGATCAGAAAGGTAGCTACAAGAAACTTGGGTACATGGACGGTGATGTTGTTGCTTAATATTCTACAGACCAACATCGTTGCGTGCAGTCTATTTCTTACAGCTGTGCACCCTTCTCTTTACGAGTAACCCCCACCCCCACCCTCCCACCGCACTTTGGCTTGCTGGAGGTTTAGGAAGGCAGCTTGTCGCGGTATACTTAAGGGTATGAACGTGGGCCCCCCTGCCGTCAGCCGGGGTCAATATGGCCGTCCCCCGACCACCTATATTATAGGTTAGTCACGGTGCCCACAGCCGGACGTCAGGGACTTATGATCTAGGTCAAGACACCACCAGAAGTTAGACGCGCTAACCTAGGGTAGGCTATTCTCAGAAGACATGTCTATCGGTTGTCTTCAAATATAATCTCTATCCTTTTATACTGGCTTTTCCAGTTGTCTGGTAGGGCCTATATAGGCCTGTATAGTCAGGCTAGGGTGGACCAGAATGAAGCGTCTTTGTTGCATGTGGTTGAACTAAGGCAAATGGTTTCTAATTGAAAACACGACGAAATTGCCGATACGGACAAACTTGATAGTCATTGAGTAGTATATGAAAATGTGTCTTTCGTCGTGGAAGAATTTGTTATTGAGTAGATATGAGAAGATAGGCACTGTTATACCTTGCAGAAAACCCGTGAATCGAATTGCATGGACCAAGAACTAGACCTAACCATTTCGGGAAAGATGTAAATACAAGACAGGTTTGCAGTTTACGATGGTTATGGGGAGTCAAAGCTAAAGTCAAGTAGTATATGAAAATGGAGGTATCACTCTGGGCTAAATATAAAACACTCAGTCTCTTGAGTAAACTGCATGGGCAATGCGGACTATCTTTGGACGATTTCTGTTGCTACCCGACATGGTAGCACCTTAACCAAAGACCCTGAGATTAACTAGTAGCATAGCCGTATACATTGTTTTTGCCTCAACGTACTGCCTTAGAGTAGGTCGGGGGCATATAGGTAATGAAACCCAGGCTAGGTAGAGTAAGTATAGGCATTTAGGTCTACACGGAAATAGGCTGTCGGCCAGTCCCCTCCTGCCCACTAACCACCCCCCAACACTCCAACAATACGGGCCGTGGCCATTACCCCTCCGTGTCCCAATAGGCCAGCTCCTGCCCATAGTAGGACGGAGAGTATATTTACACTTCGAGTCGGTCCTTCTCTCACCGTCTCTAAATAGGGCCTACACGTATCACCGACTGCAACTGATGGATAGTGGAAGACCGGCTCGTCTGGCTCGTCTGGTTAAAAGCAGATGTTTTTTTTTGTATTTCATTTTATAAAATTAGTTAAAAGGGAAAAATACAATTGTATGTTGATTTCTATAATAACAATTCTTTTGGGGTTAATTTCCACTTTTATCTAACGATTGATTTATAACACTTTTAGCCGTAATTAACTATGGAACCAACACCAGTAAGGCCTTAGATTTATTGTTTAGTAAGTGTGGTTTAGTTACTAGATTGCAAAAAAATATTCTTGAACAACGATGGCAACTAGATACAAAGAAAACTGCTGACAACAGAGAGCGATACCAAACCTTTCTTATTTGGCTTGAAACTACCTCTACTAAACAAAGGCAGCCAGACGTGCAAACAAGAATTGGGTGAATCTTCTCGTTTGGGCTTAGTTCCAAAATGGCTAGGAGACCTAATTAATTCCTCCTTTCAGAGATACTGTCAAGTTTCACGGGCGTTGGGTATGAAGGGAACGTCTCGAACGGGTCAATAAAAATGCCCCACGCGTTAAGAGCTACGTTTCTTTAATCATTCTAGAGTTTCTCTGGCCTAATTGACCTGTAACCCGAGATAGTCCTTGCGTGACATCAGCTTATTCTCCTCATCTACCTTGGGAACAGCCCACATATTTCACATTTTCTTGGGGAACACCCGACAAATTTAATATTTCTATGCAACATGGGAATCAAAAAGGCCTATCGGCAGGAACGTTCTCTCAAAAGCGAAATCAATGTCAAAAAGCGGGTGCACAACAATTGCTAAATCTAGGCCTACTGATATTGGAGTAAAAGATCGGTTACGAAATAGATCTATGCCACAGCTACATAATTATTTCCCATCCATTATCCACTTAAGAGACACATATCTAATGCCATTTCAATTTTTAAATACAAATTTGTGAATAAAGATAGTATATAGGCCTATCCTAAAGGGAAAAACACCCTTTTAAACCGAGTTCTAGGAGGGATCAATACATACTTGTAAAATTCAAAGCTATCTATAAACCATGGTAGCAATCTCAAACGCAATTTACCAGTTGAAATTGTTTTAAATGTGCAACGTTGCTCATCACTATCGACAAGGGTACTACAAGCCCCCACACCAACAGATTGGGGGGTCATGTGCTCCTCCCTTTGAACTCCAGCACGTGACTATGGTGAACAGATCACGTGATGTTGATCTAGCGGCGGGCAGTGTCACGTGACTAGAATTGCCCAAATAAGGTAGTCGGACGTCACGTGAACAAAGCCTCCTCTGGCAGGCCCAGCCACTCTGAGAGAAAAACGGTTAATACTCTCTAAAAGGATGACCACGCCGAAAACGACTAACTCGTACCCCCAAATACCACTGACCACTTAACGAGCAAGCAGGAAAATCTATGTGTTGCATGTTTACATCTATTTTCTTTTTTATTCCCAAGTTTCATCCATGGATGCCACTTGCCACTTGTACATGATTGTATTGGGGATGACACAGTACGTGGATAACTGAAACTGCACCTTAGGGTGAGGTAACATTGAGCGCATTCTACGTTAAATAACCATCATTTATAGCTTAGAGTAATAAAGGTAGACAGTCTATTCTTAATGCTATAATTAGTGGAGACCGTAAAGAATGATTTCTGAGTATGGCACATGAACTATATCTTCATAAAAATGTCAAACAAAATGGTCGGTCGGGCTATCCAAACAATGGTGTTGAATAGATATAATGACTTAACACCTCACTAAATTCTGCTGAGTCGTTTTTCACTGAGATAGCGTTTGATTTTTTTTCTATTTCATATAATTTAAAAGCAAAGTAGATGAGGATAACCACTGAGATTCAAACCTGAACGGACATAACCCGGACTCACACTGTCATGGCTCCACAGATCGGATTTCAACTCACCTGAAAAGACAGAAAACATAATACATGTAAATAACATTGCCATTAACGAAATGCTGTCACCTTGGAATTCCAAATTTATTAGCATCATCTATAATACAGAATTAATATGTTTTTAAAAGACACTATCTAAATTTTCTACTCCGGTAGCTATTTCCTAAAGTCAGACGATGGGTTAATAAAGAATATATAAATCTCAAAATTACTTTGCTAAGATGCTGCTACACTGGGTGATATCAATTCAGGGGAAATCGCTGGCAAAGCGTTTTATAAGCTCTAGATCTCCCAGCTTCCGGCGCCGGCAGACGACTTTTACGGTCATTTTGGCGGGAAGAGGGGACGCGGCCTGGAGCCGCCATTGTGTCGTGTCCAAAAGGAGAGAAAATGAAGGGTTTGAGGCCAGTGATTTGTTTAGTCATCAAATGGCTTCGGATGTGTTTGACATTCAATTCCCTATCGATTTACGGAGGGCCTGGGCGGTTAGCCAGAGGGTGTGTTGTTGACTGGCACCATCTCTACTATCGGACTGACTGAAATAGGGATGGGGCAACACACGCACACTACTAAACTGTGTCTATATAAAAGAGTACGTTACTAATGCTGAAACACAACAAATTTCATGTACGAGTTTGCAACAATTTGGTAAATTAAGCTGCCTGACGTATAGGACCACAATAGACTAAGGACTGTGTCACTGCTTACTTTGCTTCTCTCAGTGAGAGACTGTCCTGTAGACATTACACAGTATGTTGATAGCTAGATCTATCTTAAATTGATTTACAATTCTATGTATTTATCTAAGCATTTATCTGTGCATTTAATGAGAACGTTTGGCTTGGTGTTTCACGGCTGGTGACAATTACATGTAGGCCTACAAACTATACATTCAATGCATTGCATTCATTTTCCTCTAATAAAAATGTACTTTGGATAAATCAAAAGAAAATCATGTGGACATTCAATGTACTATAATAGCAAGTCTCAGACATTAAAAGAAACTTTTTTACAGAGAGCAAATTTGTAATGAAAAGAGAAGCCGGGTTATAATTTAGATATTCTGTTTGATATATATGTAAAGTGGCACATAAACGAATCAGAATTGCTCCCTAGGGAAAGCATGGACCAAAGAAAGTGACTGAAACAACTCCATCAAGAAACAACATAACTTTTTTTCAACCCTGCGTGGTCATATTATTCTGTGCAGATGAGATTTCATCTTGGGTCTCAAAAGGACGGATATGAATTATGCCATCTATTCCGCTCAGAGAAAAATGTGATGATTGAGTTGTGTGATCGCTGCGGCTGCACTTGAGTTGCTCCACTCAGACGGGGGAACAGCTCGACCCATAACGAAGATTGAGCAGTGCCTTGGTCGGCTGGTGCCGCCTCCAAAACCAGCAGACCGTGAAATCAGCGCTCCTCCAACGATTCTCACCCAAATAGAACGTCATTTTATTTCTTAGGAAAGCCAGAAATGTAAACCGCAGCTAATGAACTTCACAGATAATCGGATCGAGTTCCTTTGTCTTTTATCAGCAAGCACTGATTTCAAGATGACCTAATAGGGGTGTAATCAATAATAGATCGTGTCAATTGAGCCTGAGAAAAAGGCCTTGTATTCCCTGATGTCTCTCATCGTTAGTACTATCTCCAAGGACTCTAAGGATGCCCTCGCAATTGCAGCTGACAAATTTGAATAGTAAAATAGAGAATTGGGAGACGTTTAGAGTTTAAAGGACCGAGGGAATGGAAGTATACGTACTAAGTACAAATCGATTTATGTGAATTCTAAGTCACAATTAGCAGATTAGAAGGCATAACATATAGCACATAGCATATAACACATATATAACATACATAACATAATTTGAATATTACCCTTTTCTATCCATAGGCGGTTAAGCATCCATACACAAAACAAAGAGGTATACCTCGCTTTTTTTTTAAGTAACCGTCATTTTCATTTGATAGCTCACCGGAGAACTGAAGGCGTAATGAGATGTACTGTTCGGGAGCAAATAAAATTAATCATGATATTGAACTTAAACAGGCCTTATGCAAATTAAGTTTCTGGAAAACCAAACGCCATCTGTAAACAGAGCCAGGCAGCTTTTCGCCGTTTTCACTAATGCCAATTTCAACGTTTAATTAATTACGTTACCTGTATAACGTTGATTTGATAAGCATGTAATCACAGAAGTTAATGACAGAATAATCAACATGCAGTTTCACGTCAATTAATACCTGTACGGGTTGCACCCAGGGTACCTTATTCTGCTTACCATGCAGAGCATTACTTTATATTCTCTCGACAAGTTAAATACACTGATCAAGTTTATACATAAGTAGCACGCTCTCCATGAATCCCTTCTTTTCAAGCATAAATAATTCGGATATAACTGATATTAATTCCCATACTTATTCATGTATAGAAAAGCATCCCCAGCTTTTATGCATATGTTGTTACTTCTATTGGATGCTCGGTCTTTTATTTCAATCTAAAACTGAACGCATGATTTAGATCACTCTTCACTTATCGTACGATCCATAACTAGGTCGGGTGCCTCCATGTAAATTGGATCCTTCATGAGCTCCCCTCCCCTGCTATAACAATTCTGTTAGATCAGGGCCACGGTTGTATCACATCAGTCGCCCCCGGCGCAGTAATCTCCGCTCTGCCCGGGTATGGACTACTTTTGTCGACACGAGAAGACCACCTCCGCCACATCAAATAGTGCCTGATTAGGACCTCTTATTGCGGGGCCTACAGCGTATATCGGTTATCACACATAGTGGGCAATAGAAGCCTAATGTACTACCTCCCAAGTCCCGCTGAACAAACCACTGACACATGATAGTTATACACGTTTCTGCAGTCTCATTTGTAACCAAACCGACACCTACAAAATATATACCACGGTACCTTTTTCCTGAACCAAGAAAATGACGCTCAACTCAGGCTGTTGGTCATTAACGTTTCTTTTATGGTTGGTTATCATCGTCAGCATTTTCATGGATATGAATCCATGGAAATTAATCCTGACGTGATGTATTTCCTTATGTTACATACGTCAGAAGCCGGAGTAACATGAACCTATAACCATACACATTCATTGTGAAAGACTGCAAGTATCCAGGCTGTTTAGTTCTTTTTGTATTTCAACAGTACGCACAGTACTCGAATATTTAAGCGAAAAATGTGTATGTCTAAATGTTAACCTAATAACAGAATCGGTATGGCAATAATTATAACTTAGAACCACTGAGAAACGATATTTTCCATTCAGTTTGTTTGGTACCACCATAGATGTCAATTTTAATTAATTATAGGCCTATAAAAAAATAGGGTATTACAAGTATAGAGAGGCACCTACTCTCGATGACCCATACATGGACACACAAACTGGAACGACTCACGAGGGAAGTGATTAATTTTGATACTTTATAAGTTCTCACTGAGAATCTGACAAAGTAGCTATAGAAGCAGGGCGTTTCCCCGGGCGTTTCCTTCTCGTCGTGCTGTTTTATAGCGTGTCAATGTGAGAGAACATGTACGAAGACATTTCCTACCTATGCAATTACCCTGAATGGTAATTTGTCCCAAAGCCTGGGCATGCCACATCACAACACATTAGGCCTTTCAGCATGCCAAGCACAAGAGGAAATGTAATCGGGGAAGGCGGCCATATCACACAAGGTGTTGGATATAGGAGCAGGGAAATGAGCAGCCCTGCTGACAGTCCCATTGGAGCAGTAACCAAAAGGCGGGCGTGTGTAACTGTCACCACGGATCACATTGCTCACCACTCCCGCCACCCAGTGGTCTCCGCCCTTCTCATATGGGCGCGACTTATTGGTTTAGATTATTGGTGGCTGCTCGAAGAGGCTACAAAGATCCGATCGGTTTCCGTCTCCGCCTGCTTGGGTGGCCTGCTGTCTAGTCAACACCAAGCGTCCATGCGTTTCTTAGTAATTTTCTTGCGAAAATAAGTTTTTCCTTGAATTAGAAATCAAATTCTACATTAATATTGTCAAGGATTCCCTGTGAAGACATTATTTGAATTGAACAGTTATCGGTGGACAATTGACATGAAACTTGCAATGTAAATCCACACTAGAAAGCTTCAGTGACCATATGAATTTTTCTAAGTTCTTGAAAAAAAAATTACACTTGACCGAACCACCAAGTGTGGTTCCTCGAAAGATCAAAGACGTATCACGGTAACGACTTCGAATGTCCATGATTTTCTACTTCGTCAGTTTACATCCGGCACTACATAGGTCAAGGGGTGTGGAGAACCGGCCTGGTAACCCCACGTCACCGGCAGCTGACACCCCATCACTCGGCCCTCTATAGGCCCTCTATACCGCCGTCTGTACGCCGACTACAGCCATTATGTTAGCCCTATGTCTGCACCAAATAATTACAGAAGCAATTTCCATCACACGAATTATATAGGCAAATACTGGTAGAGCAGTGGCTGTGAATCTATCATTCATGTTTCTGTAATTCTGATATATGCAAGTAGGGCCTATGCGCAATGTGACACTGTTGAGACTATTTTCGGTTTATTTCAGTTATGATCCATTGCTGCATGACCACTTGAGAATTTTGAGATCTTTGTTCACACTACTGAAATTTCTTGATTTTAATCAAAACGTAGTCTTTACCTATTGAGCGATGCATTTTTCTCTACAGGTGTTGCTAGTTTGAGATAGTCAATATCCTTCCAATTCCTTCCAGCACTAGGTTTCCATAATTTAATCCTAATTCGATCATTAAATCATATCTATTCTTTTCTTACCCCAAATTATAAATGACTGTGAGGCCTTGAAAATATCAATGCTCTTGCAGGTGGCACAAGTATGGGCCTTTGATTAAGAGTATATTATTTTGATTTTGTTGAATAACAAGCCATAAGAATGAAAGCAAACATCCGGGATATGAGCACACATCATTGGCTTTATCAAAACTACAACTTAAACAGCTCCTGGCCGCCGCCTAAATTATCCACAGACAGGTTTTGTTAGCCGACTCCTCGTTACACGTGTTTGGTGCACTAAGTGGCTGGATAAGGCCGAGCTGGTGGTCAGAGGGGAGGCTGGGCGGGCGGCCACTGTCTGGGGGGAGACGGCAGGTCTGACAGGTGGGACAGACACGCCTCTGCTCCCTCTGACAGCACTGTGCAGAGCCTGACATTAGACTATGGAAGAAAAAAGCCTTTCTGGTCAAGCGGGTATGAAAAAGTAATGGTGTGCTGTACCGGTGGACACTGTAGACAAATGATCAAAATACACAAAATATGGCGAGCTGTATTCACTTATATGATGGGACATGGTAAAACTTCAGGTCCATGTTAAGACGGTTGCCACCTCGGTGTATCCTAATCCTGCATAGGGTGCCCTCAAACGTATGCAAGTTTCCCAACTGCCTTTATAAGACTTTAATGTCCTCAAAGCGTATATGTTACCAAATAAATCACCCAGTCAATTACTCCGTCATTTGCGCAGTATCATACCAAATTCATGAATATAATGCTTTAATAACGACTCGAGAATTATTTGACACTTTCTAACAGCCTCAATTCAAAATTTCTAGTGCTCATCTCATCAATTAGCTCGTCACCAAGTTTTCGCATTCTGTCAACGGCTCATGTGCTGGATTAACAGGATCTCAGGTTGGAAATAACATCAGGTACTAACAATAGTCTCATTAGTTAAATCCTTGAGAATCTGAAAAAATTACGGTCTTATGCAGAAAATACCTACGTGGGTCGTTCCTCTTCACGAGAGACTCTCCCTCCACCCCTTGATGGCCTGTAGCTTAGGGCACGCGGCTGAAAGGTTTATCTTGTCACTGGTGACTGGTGTGCCGTAACGAAGGACAGTCAGGAAGCTGGGGATGAGCGGATGTCACTGGGGAGGGGGGGACCTCTGCCCTCCCTATTCCGAGACTACTCAGTGTCTATCAAGGAAGCAGCCCCTATCAGGGGCCATTACCACCCAGTAACATTCTTGAATCTGGCTTGGATAAATAAAAATAAAGGAGGACAGGCGTATTGTAGTTTGAAGTTCCACTTCGAGGCCTTTGTAACCTCCAGCAGTAAACTATATTGTCCGGAGGCCCTGGTAACCTCCAATGGTAAACCATATCAACAAGAGGCATGGAAAAACTCCATTCATAAATAATATTGCTATAAGGCCTGAGTAACCACAAATGGTAAACCATATTGATATGAGGTCCAGGTAACCTCCAATGGTAAACCATATTGATATGAGCACTGGGTAACCTCCAATAGTAGACCATAATATTGATAAAAGTCCTGCATGGGTAACCATGAATGGTAAACTATATTGATAAAAGGCCTGGGTAACCTTCAATGGTACACCATTTTGATATAAGGCCTCAGTAACCTCCAATGGCAAACTATATTGATTCGAGGCCTCGATAACCTTCAATGGTAAACCATATTGATAAGAGGCCAGGTAACCTCCCATGGTAAGCCATATTGATACGATGCCTCAGTAACCACAAATGTTAAACAATATTAGTAGTTTACTGCATGGCCAAAGCGTCTTTCTATCTCACAATAACTCTGGTGGATCAGAAAGAATTCACTGAATATAAGTGTTACTCTTCAATGTTTGACATTTGTTCATAGCACTAACTCTTTACAACACAAATTTATGATTGTATGCGAGTCCAGGTTAGAACGAAGGCATTTGTAGACCATTTAGATAAACTCAAGACATTATCAAAACACTATATATTAGGAAAAACTAAATAACATTTATGGCCATGTTGTCTTAAAATATTAACTGATAAATCAATTGAAGGGCATATTTATGGTGTCGTTAATACTGTTAAAGCACCAGAAACAATCAACTGGGTGACTAACCAGTTTTCCCGTCTTGTGGATTTCCGCTTTTTTCACACCTTAACACGCCTGGCCAGAGAGCTCGGTCTTAAGGACCGGCGTCTCGGAACCAATAAAGGCTCCCCACTCACCTCCCACTTGTCTGATGGCCTCACTTCCCTCCTACTGACCAGTAGTCCACCAGCGTGGACTCCATCGATTTCTCCAGCCACTCAGAACGGAACATATAGCATCGATGCATTTGGCCTGTAGTCCAGGAGCCAAATCTGAAAATCCTGATTTACCCTCCGCGGTGAGCCCCCTGGATTTTCTTGATTTTTTTCATCTTATAGCATCCTAGGGACCATGAATCAAGATGGTTCCGAAGAATTTAGGTATGCGAACACTGTATAATTACGCGATTTGTGCTTAATTAGCAAAAAATGAAAAACGCGTTATTTCTAAATTTCTCTGGCACTATGTAAGATATGATAACATGCTATATGTCATCTGAAAGGTAATTTTTTTTCCTGATTTTTTGATATATTGTTTGCTATTGTCATTAATCATGGCAATGAGTTATTAAAGAAAAACTGTTGTTTCAGTCAAAATCATTAGAACTGAAGGATCCAAGGTTAAACTCTGGAATTGATCAATCAAGTCCTAGGTATACTTAAAGGGGATCTTTAGGCAGTTTTTAAAGAAGTTTGCATCTGATTTCATTGGAAATATAATGTAGAAGTCATTTTTTGCTGATTTAATTCTAACCGACTATAGGCTCATTTTGCACTTATATTTCAAAAGGAGAGATAATATCATGAAAATAACATAATATATCCTAAAGAGATGGGGAAATGGTAATCACTATCTCCCTAGGTTGGTATTTCAGTACTTTCACAGCCATTTGGGCATATGTGTATAATATGGTAGCTGTTTGGAGAGCATTTTGGATTACAGTGAAAGATGTGTCACAATAAAACTATGGTTTGCGTAAGATTTCTTTCCTCAGCATAATACCATGGTAATGTTTCAGTTTGATTACAAACCATCTTATTAGGGCCCTTGCATTAAGTTTGTATGCATCAAGGTGGGGGGGAGGTATGAAATCCTTGAAAATATGTGTACTTTCTAGTACAAATCCAATGCATATTTATGACCAAAGGGGGTGGGGATCTGAGATTTTTGAAAATGTGTGTACTTATTATATGGAAGGCCCCTTATAGTTCCCTCTTCTTCTTGTTTACATAAAGAAAAGAATAGCTTGTAGCAGACTCACCCATTACCTGACCCCAATCCAGATTTCTGAGGGTATACCACTTTAAAGAAGAGATGAATCCCAAAAAGTATGCTGTCATATATCAAAGGTTCTGAATTTAGAAAAGAGTCCTTGTATCAATATGCCAACTGCAAAAAACCAAGTATGCTATTTCTTAAACTTGTAAACTTGATAGGTGTGCTACCTCTGCCAAATTGTTGGTTTTAATGAATTACTAGATTGCACTCTTGGATTCTAGACCCATGTGCTAATATAAATGAGTAACTTAGCTTGACCATACACAACATGGATATCTTATATTTTATTCGATATATGGGTTACTGGTATTAGTAATTTGATATTGAATTATGATCATGGTCACAGTTCATTTCTAAGAGCCAAACTTCCAATCCTCCCAAATTACCAATACAAGTTATGACCAGCCTTTGGTCATGCTTCACTGAGATTCATCCTATCAACTAACAGGATTTTGCCATATATCCAATTTTATTAGGAAGTGTACCAGAGGAACTAAGACCTCTGTGTGTGTACATACATATCAATATCATTGGCAAGACCTCAAACAAATATCAAAACCTGAAACAATACAGAAGTTCCTGATATATCTTTCTATTTCAAAATTACAAATTTTTGGTATAGCCATTACTGGTTTCCCAATACTATCTAGTAGCATTACCACATTGAGCAGCATGTGCACAGCACCCTTGCTGTGGAACCATAACCAAGGCAGTACGGTATTAGGAGAATGTACAAGAGCAACAAATTGCTGTGATTCTGGTTGTAACCTCAAACTTTCGTTTATATAACCCTCAGAAACAACATTATTCCCTTATCAAATTATAACTGACCATTTTCATTTCTTAACTGCTATGAACAAGGATCCAATTTCCCTAACCAACAGCAAGAGACAGCTTATAGTTAGATACTAAGGGAATGGTCAATATGGTAAACACTCAGAGACCCAAAACTAAGGGAGTCATTGTTCAAATATATGAATAATCCTCTAGTCTATGATCAGTTCTTATAATACAACACTGAATACTTAGTCTATAATACAAAAGGGTATAAAGCTAAGTGAGCAATAAACCCATACAGCCTGGAACTGTAAACCCTCTAGTAGCAAAAGGGTAACAAAGTTTAATTTGACAGATTGGTGGTAGGATGTTAACAAAAGTACAGCAGGTGGTCAGCAATCCCACAGTTTATGGCACACTATATATAGGCCTGCAGTGTGTTGCACCATGGGATGCTGCCCTTATCCCCCTGTTCAGGTCACTCAGGGGAAAGGCTAGACCTCTCCACCACTGATAAGGTTCTGAAGATCCACTACCTTCATTTTACTGCTGGAAGGCAACATTGTCTAAACAGTTAACTTTATCATTTTATCTAACCAGCTGCAGTGATGAACCCCATGCTCCTTGTGGAATTATGTGATAAAATTGAATAATAAGACAGTCATAAGTAGCCAAAATTTAAGCCTGCCCCTCTCTCTGAGGGAACCTTTATTAGGTTGTAAGGACAGTGTCTTACCAATGGGTTAACTCACACAACAGGGAGATAAGAACCCTGGTCTGGCATCTTTATCATTCCTCTGTCTCTCCAGGCCAGAGGCCTGTTGCCAGGGTGAGGTAAAAATTAGATATTGGGGCCAGCAATGGGGGGATTTAAAAGAGTATTACAGCCTACAACTCCCACTCTCCCTATAGGAACATGCTTTTTAAAGATCAGTGGGTACAGGGGTATATAAATAGAAGTTTGCTGCATATGGCTTCCTGCATATTGTCAATGTGTGAATCTTTGGCAATATAAGGAGCCATCCATACCATTTTGAGTAAATAAATCAATGACTATACTAGTTTGATCAGGCAACAAAGATGCGCTTGTCTGCAAATTACATGGACACATATTTCTTGCTAATGTTTACTTATTTTACAACTCCAATGTTGTATACAATGGACTAAATGGCTCAGAAAGCATTGAAATACTAGCTTAGGGAGACAGTGATAATCATTGTCCATCTCTCTAGGATATGTTGTGTTATTTTCATGATATCATCTCTCCTTTTGAAATATAAGTGCAAAATGAGCCCGTAGTCGGTTAGAATTTAATCAGCAAAAAATGACTTCTACATTATATTTCCAATGAAATCAGATACAACCTTCTTTAAAAACTGCCTAAAGATCCCCTTTAAGTATACCTAGGACTTGGTTTATCAATTCCAGAGTTTGACTTTGGATCCTTCAGTTCTAATGATTTTGACTGAAGCAACAGTTTTTTTTTAATAACTCATTGCCATGATTAATGACAATAGCAAACAATATATCAAAAAATCAGGAAAAAAATTACCTTTCAGATGACATATAGCATGTTATCATATCTTACATAGTTCCAGAGAAATTTAGAAATAACGCTTTTTTCATTTTTTGCTAATTAAGCACAAATCGCGTAATTATACAGTGTTCGCATACCTAAATTCTTCGGAACCGTCTTGATTCATGGTCCCTAGGATGCTATAAGATGAAAAAAATCAAGAAAATCCAGGGGGCTCACCGCGGAGGGTAAATCCTTATTTTGACTGATTTCAGGATTTGGCTCCTGGACTATGTTTCACACAACTCAAAATATGGAACTGCTGCTTAAATCCGCTGTTGTGTTTTGTAATTGTCAAAACAAGACATAACTGCAACTTTTAAATTAACTAAGCTGTGACCCATTTACACCAAGAGAAATGAAATAGCAACAACCCCTTCTTTCAGTTCATACTTAACAACAATATAACCTAAAAGAATTTCAGTTGACACAGTAGTTATTCTACAAAGACTCGCATGAGTCCGATATCATCATCATAAAGTACGGTTTGGGCACAATATAATATCCTCATGTAGTGATAAATAGGCACAAGTCCGATTTTTTTCATCACACTGGGTGAACTGGGCACAGGTCCAGGAGAAGGTCCTGCATTAGATGGAGCTGGCCGCAGTATCTGTTTTTCATCAGGCCAAGACTGTCAGAATGCACCAGACGTCAAGTTAGCTCAGCCAGCAAAGCATTGGTCCTCTGACCACCCTGTTCATCTTTAGCACTCATATTGACTAGACGTCTTCCTATATTTGATTTGATGTGGTTAAAAGCTTTTTGTGGGTCCGTCCTATTACGCTTAGAAAGCATGAAAAACATGAGAGAATAGGTTAATTAATTGATTCAAATTGAAAAAATGTACATTTACATTTGGGCCTACCTTGTTTAGAATATACAGCTTATAGTATTACCAACCATACACGAACATACCCTACAAGGCTAAATTCTGACGTGTAGATTGCCAAGAGGAGGAGACAATCTGAGGGTTCTGAGCCTGCCTAGCTTCCTTATACAGAATGGGGCCGGACGTAGGATCTGTTTTTCATCAGACTGAGGTCGCCGGTAATCAGCTGAGAACAAAACCCGAGATAGGCGTACTAACCTGAAGGAGCGGAAGAGCACAGCACAGGGTGGCAGTAAGACGGTCGGGTAAAATGACCTTCAGGGTCCCTACTCAAATTTGCGTTCAAATTCCCTATGTTTTCCCTAGGATTTCTCTGTCCTGCAGCGATTTTCCCCTATGTCTTTTCCAGCAAATTTAAAAGCCTTTGCATGCAGAATAAATTTGGACAATCTAGCAACAAGAAGTCAAATCCCTAATATTTTGAGAATCATGAATTGCAGAACTTGGGCAGGTGAAATTCCATGTTTTCCCCCTGTTTTGGTAAAATTTGCAAATTCAGTGTTGTCCCTGTCAGGGACTTTATCTTTGCCATTTTCCCTGTCTTTCCTGTGCTGTGGACATTTTAGTCACCAATGTAATTTCGAGCATTTTCCTCTTTCTATCCTTTTTACAATGCTTCCCCTTTGCGTTCATACGTCAGTACAGGTAATGATTCAAAAACGATAGGTTCAGGTATTATACACTACAATAGAATGTGTACGTTTATATTACCCTCACAGAGAGTGAGTGCTCCCCGGTCGTAGGTCGTACGTACACCTCTCTATTCTCTCCTCCCCCCGACACGACCACCCACTCGGTCCCGGTGAGCTGCTCCGCTGACCTACACCCACCCTTTGTGAGCTGCTGATCAATCTGAGGGAGGTCGTATACCTACCGAGCGACCCGCACCTGTCACATACAACGACTGATATCTGGGGCTCAGCACCTCGGATGATGGATTACAGACTGACGGCTGGGAGGGGGGAGGGCTGCCCCAGACATGGACCAATCTGCCGAGAGTTCTGTCTGTGACCACACTAAGACGTGGTGTAATATATGGGGACATCTTCTTTGTTAAAGTAATGTGCTCAATCGGAAAATGGGTGATACTGAGAAATCCGTAATTCCTTGAAAATGTCTATTAAAATTCAAAAAATGAAAATAAAAAATCCAACTTTGATTTAAACATTTTTTAAATGATAATAATTTTGTCGATGAATAATTCAGACATCTTTGAGTACGAAAATCAAATAAAATATAAATCATTTGAAATCTCTAGACTGCAACGCTATTCCAGGATGTTGAGAAAATATAACAGAAATGTGAACAGAAAGTAAAAGCGGAGAAAGAAGTTAAGAAGCCTATATCAACAAAGTTCCCGTGTAAGAATTTATCAAGAAATGCATCTAGAAATGCAGAGACAGAGTTAATCAAAAGTCTACAAGAAGCAACGACTAGAGGTTTATAGAAGGGGGGTTAGAATATGCCAACATCAATAGTGATGGATGTGCTGTTACAATCTCCACAAAGAGACAGTTCGTCTTAATGCATCTCCATCAAACAAAGTAAAGTTTCTCCCCAGAGGCACATACTGGTCAACTACAAGATTGAAAATAGCTTGAACACCAAGTAACACCACACAGCAACTTTACTCTTCCGACCTATGAATCATGTCATGGATCATATATATGATGATAACTTTCATTGTAAAACACAAACCGAACATTATATGCGACTCTTTAACAGGAGCGCATAAGACACGGTTTCCTGTGGTAGTGACCAATCAGAATCAAGCATACATGTACGCATCTATCACTATTCCCGACTACAATAATTTAGTGCAGAATAACCATTGACGAGATGACTGCTCTTCTTATAACGGCTTACCTTTTACATAAACGTAGGGATCCCATATATATCAAACGAATTAAATCCGTGTACTTAGGTCATCCACTTGGTGTAAATGATCTTGGAATGGCACATCAATCAGATAACCCCGTCCAAAACTAGGTATTTTCTACTCTTTGTTTAAATCTTCCTATCTGGTTTATAATTTACTGGAGCTATTTACTCCAAAAGGCGAGGGCTTCTAAAATTATGAATACATTAGCCTTCCTTTAACGACAACCGGGACTGTATAAACATGGACCTTCTCCTACTGGGCGCGGGGGACCAGATGTGGGACCACAACCCTATTCCTTTGGTTGGATGCCAAACTGAGAGTGATTGGGAGTCATTCACTATGCGAGTTACGTGACTAAGTACCTCCACCAGCGGGCGTCCATTTGGGGCATCTTTATGGGGCAACCATTTCAGAGGACAGAAATTTAATGAATGTCCTTTATCCCCCCAAACATCAACATCAAATTTTAATTTCAACAAAAAAACGGTTTTCATTTTCTTGATACTGGAAAGATGCCTGGAAAAGTTATACTTTTACATGAATAGGCGTAGAAATAAAAGTGATATCAAGTGTTATATTATTATGTGCGAATAACCTAGAAGTGTCTTCACTGCAGATACAGCTAGGCGCAGATACTACGAGGAGACGCTATTTGACTTAACAAGACTTCCACCAGAAGCAGACTGCATTCAGTCAAAGACGTTAACTTTTTTCGAGTGCAATTCTTATCGGGACAAAACATCTGTCTCCCCTCTCCTGCAATCACCAAGGGCCCAGCTATCAACAGTAAGTCGGTTAGGCCTCCCCGACATAAGGGGCAGACCTCTGTTGTTTCCTTTCAAATCATTTCATTTGGTCGGATCTCGTGGGTGTCGAAACTCGATTCCCGCCGCCGGTGGCGAAGATTGGACGGGCCGGTGACAAGGCGTGGTCACCGGAATGTCTGATTATGGCTGTTATTGAAGAGTCCTCCAACTTAATGCCCACCCCGGTTTAACGAGGCTGAGTCACATATTAAAAAGAGGCAAATCTCCAACAACCACTTTAGATGTGTACTGCAATATTGTACAGCCTCTAAGATCTGATAGAGAGACTTTCAAAAGTAATACAAAAATACATATTTTTTTCTGTTTAATTCTTTACATTTATGTAAAAAACAAAAATAAAACAACAACAACAAACAGATACAAGACAAAGAAGAAGAAAAAAAAGAAGAAGAGATGAAACATCATCAGCCAAAGTCGTCTGAGAAGAAGTGATGTTTACCAAAAGGATCTTTCAAAAACCATAACCATAAATTGCGGAAGTGTAGTACTCTTCTACGCTCATTCAAACATCATAAAAAGCCCTATTCTTCGTCAACTTAATTCAAAACAGAAGTTCTAAATCTCCTTCATCACGTCCCCCATGGCTCCGTGATTACAGTGAACTGGGCCGACAATACGTCTAGGATGTCGGACAGCAGGTCCCCCCTGGACTGGCGAGTAGGTGTAACCAGTAGAAGTGTAAACAGAGATAAAGAGAACAAGTCCCCTGACCAGGAGCCCGGCCAGACCCACTGGTCCCTGAAGTGGGATTGCCTTCCGCTCGGTGGGCGGGCGTGGACAGAATGGCACCATTTGTCTCTGCTTGACCTTGGTCAGGGCTGGGCAGTGGGTGACTGTTCACTGCACTGGTTCCCAGTTACCTCTGACTGGTTCTGCCCTGATCGGTATAGTACTGGACCTTGGGGTAGTCATATGCAGCTTGGTATTGATTTGTTCCGGATGGCTTACCATTTATGAAGGCTTATAATGTTTTGTATTTGTCAGTGTTACATATATGTAGGCCTATATGCTTGTGAGAATCGAGGCTTGAGTCTCTGCCATGTTCGTCGTTGCTTCTTTCTTAAGTTATATTATAGAGAAAGGTCACGGATTCTTAAAGTCGACTGGTTTCTACATGAATAACTAATAAAGGTGCAAATTTCCTCCCCTTTAGATATGCAACTGTATGATTAGTAGAAACTTCAAAGGTACAGACACAAATAATCATTTCTAATGCAGGCCTATAATTTGTCGCCAACTAAATATATGAAGCACAATAAATCATGAACTTAATGTGCCGCATTTTGCCGTGGGTCTACAGAAAACGGGTCAATAATGGAAAGGGCCGTCATCTATATGCGATCCTGACGTTCTCATTTACACATGCGCATCAGGCGCTGCGGACAGGGTCACGTGACATCACCACAAGTCGGATGCTCAACACAGAGAAATGATCAGTTTCTTTTTTTACATGTTATGTCACAAATTTAGGAAAATTGTGTAGCATGCATCTATCTATCGGGCATTTCGGGCTAATACGTTTAGACAATGAATGCACAAAGGAATGGGTGTAGACCCTTAAAATCAATAGGGTGATATAGGGATGCCCCACCTACAGCAACCAAAGAGTTAAATGGTCCAAAATGATCGGATGAAGACCTATATTTTCACCAGAGACGCCACTCCTGACTGATGAAAAAAGTAGGAAAAGTAGGAAACACTTCTCCTACTTTTTGTTTTCTAGAAGCAACTAGGAGGGAAATAACCTTTAGGAATAGAAATATAACATTGACTTTGTAGCCTGAAACTTACATGAAAATACTCTATAACAGATGTTGAGGTAATGTAGGAAGAATCGGTCACACAATCCAAATCACCAGAAAGCAGGAAATCCTACAAAAGTAGGAAAATAGCATCTCTGTTTCACTGGCTCATCAACCGTTTCAAATGCATACCTTTTCTACGAGCATGCCAGGTACCAGCAAAAATTGTCTATAGATCTAACTCAAGCATAGCGGCTTTACCTCCAAATAACGAGGCCGAGGTACCTGACAAGCCCTTAATAATTATTTAATCTTCAAGTTAGGTCAATGTATCTGATACTCCCTCAACAGCTCAAGGTACCGTTGTGTTAACTTGAAGTCTTTGTCATGGCAACACGCTGCCGCCATGTTAAGACAAATGGCCGACGAAATGCTTCTTGACATAGTGACCGTGTAGTTCCTGTTTAATTAGTTAACATGCATGACCTACACGTATTTGGAGAAAAAATACGTGTACTTTACGTTTGCATTGCTGTGAAAATTTATGATACTCGAGTAGGACGGAAACTGCCATGATATCCGTGCCGCAGCCTGATCCACCAAGTCAAATAGGGTCTCTTGAAAACATACTCTGAAATCGGCCAATGATGAATAAAAACTACCATTGTCGGATACCTTATTTGAATTTTAACCATCTCAAGCATTTGGACTGAGACATATAATTATCCCAATTATAGACTAGATAGGACGACATAGACCTTTTACACGCATGTCTAGACTTATTTTTGCTATTCCAAATTGGAATAGTTGAAAGAAATCGTATTAGACTTTTTGCTGCAAACTAACCTTTTCTTGAGGGTGTAACTGGGATAGAAACCGTCTGCCAAAAGGCACAGTGTGTGTCCTATCTGACTATCAGATAACATAAACAAACAGAAAAGTGAAAATGAAAATGAAACGGCATCTCCCTTTCATAGGACTTATGCTCCATTTATATATGCTGCTTGCTGGTCTGTAGGCTGGCCGTTGATAACAGTAGGAGCACGTGGCGCATGACTTTAGAGATGGAATCACGACATTCTATATTCAGCCTACATGGTCTGACTTTAAAGCCAAGGCAGATAAAGCAGCGATCCTCTTACCGCACGTATACATCATGACATCCTGTACTGTGTACAGTCAGACGACAGCGGGCACACGCTGCAGCACATACACACCTCAATGCTGCCATGTCAATCTTATGTTTGAATTCAAGTTTCTTGACATTTTATTTATAGTTATTACACGCCATAATATTATTATGGAAGTCCCTATCATAAACAGAGATTCATGTACAATGATCTACTCTCTTGAAAATCAAGATTACAGCAGTATGCAGATAGGGAAGGCTGTACAAATAAAACGTGTGCACTCGTCAATGATAGAAGCTCTCTACGCTTGATTCTGTGTGAATAGGATCCTAGTAAATATAACAAAATCCAACGTCATACGTAATTCTAAGAACAAAATTCGTTTGCATATCCACTTTTTACAAAGGTACCAGAAAACGTTACGCGAAGTCATTTCCTGGCCTGGTATTACAAGAAAAAACATGCTGCAAAACATGGTTTGAGACCGTACAGGGGACGAGGTCCATACACCCACACACAGCGCTGTATTTAGAACTCCCTCAAATAAGAACAGGGACGAAACGTAAAGCATATAAATGCGTATCCCTACTCTATTCAGGCGCGGATTCAATGAGGGCGGGTGGGGGGGTGGCCAGGCCCTCCTATTTTGGCCAAAATATTACATTTTTGAAAATGAAATTCGTGGGCCTGTAGGGCCCTGGAAAATATTAGCTATAGCACGACAACCCCCCCCCCCCCCCTTTAAAAATTCCTGGATCCGGCTCTTCCATTGTATAAGCTGTTAAATAGTCTTGCGTATAATATATGGTACGACTTTCTTCCTCCATGCGGTGCCCTACTTCTCCCCGTCAGTTCCAATCGGCGGTCAGGCAGCCCCCTGGAGTGTCTCCTCCAGTGGTCTCCGGGTGGGACGACTTCTCCGTGGGAGACTAATTAAGACTCACGTGTACGTCTCTGTATCGTGTGACAACTCCCTCCAGGCTGACCTAATTGGGCTGGGACCGCTGGGGATGGGGACTATCTGCATGAGGAATGACACCGTGTAGGCCCATAATGGGTGGAGCAGAAATAGTCCTTGCAGGTAGGCCATAAAACATATTGAAAAGACAGGCTGGTAAATGACACTTCACTGAGACTTTCAAGCTTAGCATTACGATGGAATTCTATAAAGTATTTTTTTCCAGGTAATACTGGAGTATAAACGTGTAAGACGTGTCTAACCATCTTCCGCGTATACAATCTTTATTATAAAGAGCTGGCGCACCAACCTGCAAATAATCAACATGATGCCCGAAATGGTAATGATGTACTGCTATTGGATCAATAAGCACACTTCTTCCCCTGCGACACCAATAGTCCGACACATCCATGGTGTTAATGGGGTTACTATCGTATTTTTGTACTAACGATGTTATTCTTGAAAGTAATACTACTGAGGACGATGGCTAATTGCAATAGTAATATTAAACATAAAAACCAGAGAGACCTACTCTAGGGAATTTCACAATGTATGATGCGTTGATATCTTTCTTTCTCTTGGAACTGAAATTCCGTTAGGCTTGTGAAATATTTCTTTCCATTTATATTTGATACATCTCAGACATTGCTTACAGATAACCAAGCGAAGCAATATGTTACGGTGTACAACCAGTAGCACATCAAAAGGGTTTTACAGTGGGAACGCGTGAATATCCTAAGATTGCCGAAACAATGTTAGATTTCGATGTTTTGAGTAGCTGTAAACTCATGAGCTTTAAAGATTCCGATCATTTCTGGGTGTACCTCATCGTATTGTGGAAAAGAATAAGAAGTCAAATGAAAATTTCAGAATCCCTTTCTAATACCATGACCTGTCCTACACAATAATACTCTCATCAATAACACTTTCACTGTGACTATGATTCTTCCATTAAATTCTAATCGGCGGAATCGGCGGATCTCATATGAGATTTTAAATGAATTTAATGTCGCAATTTGGCAGGTTGAATTCCTTTGAAAAGAAAAAAATAGGATTGGCTCTGACAAAAGATAAATATTGCAGCCAACATTAGATTGAAGGATTATCTCATGACATTTCGATTTGATTCCAGAGAATTTTTGCCCATAGCTCTGGCCCATCTGAAACGCATAAGACTGTGACAACCGCAGATGATAGTGAGAAACGCTTTGAACCCTCCCAATAGAGAATATTTGACTGACCATTACGATTCGGGACAAAACAATTTGCGAGCGGGTTTCTGTATTTAACCATACAAAAAGGAAATATTTTATCCACTTTATCTTAACACTGCATCCCGATGGGACCTAAGCACTTTTCATTACACTCTCCTCTTTGTCCCCAGAGGCAAATAGACACTATTTAGAGGAGTGAATATGAACAAAATGAAGTAATGCAGACCTCGACAGGGTCCTAAGGGATTGGGCCGGGACGTAGACAAAGCTTTCCTCAAGAAGATGACATAAAACCATTGATCTTTTTCTAGAACAAATGGGGCGTTTTAAAGGCTCATCAAGATCAATATGTGGCAATCCGCTCCAATGGCAACGTAAAGAATCGGTAATTACTTGCAGTGATTTACAGTATCTATTAGCTTGAGCTGGCTTTACCGAGAGGACGTCGCTGAAAGGTGCGTAAAGGATTTTATGAAGTCAATAAATTTTTACTTCATCCAAATGCTGGTTCTCGAAGACTTATGGCTTGATGAGAATAACAAGGATTTAGTCAAAATTCGCATGGGTATTATCTGGGAAAATTGGTTACCGAAAACCATTAACCCCTCTATTTGGATTTGAAGATTAAGACTTTTTCCAAATCATACATAATCAATGCCACATTATGCTTATTGAGGATCAATATTCGATAGGTAACTCATTTAAAATATTTCAGTCGCTATGAGCTCATTTCATAGTAAAAAGTTAGGTGAAATTCTTTTAACTTAAAGTTAGGTGGAATTATTTTAACTGCTACCTTTACAAACCTTAGCCTATTAGTTAGCCATTTTTCGTGGTAGGTTTCATCAAACCGTCGGGCTATAAAATAATCATGACAACGACATCAATAGCCTTGGTAACTACCTAAACCTTGATTAATCGGCTAACCTGATGTCTATCCCTACATATTCAGCCAAAGTGCTCTTTTAGCAAGTACCCTATTGCCTCACACGCAAAGGGTAAATTCTGACTCATCTATGGATCGGTTTCAGACAGAGTCAGGTAGAACCTTGAGCAGCCCGCAGACCCCGGTCGGCTCAGTGGGCGGCCCTTCAAAGCCCGCCCTGGAGGACCAGACCCTCCTCCCTCCCTCCCTCCATCGTCTCATCTCTACGAGAACATCGCGTGCTTCCTCAGCCCACATGCATATATAACAGCGTCACCGCGTCGTCTCCGCTATGTCATGCAAAGTCTCAAGGGATCAAATTCGCCTCTTGACAATCAAACTTGTTTGTGAGCATGGCTGTACATTGAGGAAGGAAACGCGTTTTTGTGCATCTACATACCGACTACAGTTTATCAGTATACCGGCAACCAGGCATCGGTACAGCAATTATGAGTGTACAGATGAGGCGGCTATGATCTGTACCTTTATCTAACGAAAACGTGTTTCGTCAATATGAAATCCTCTTCAAATGGAATTTATTCACAGAAGTTATGCGTAGCCTACCCTACAAGTAATGCTATTGCCTAATTGGTATTTTCGACTCTGAGCAGATGTATGTAGGTATTATGTACTATCGACAATTAGTCCTTCTCCTACTCAAGATATGAGTATGTAGGTTTTGCAATATCAGCTCGTTGGTACTCTAATCTATCGCTTGTGCTGACGAGGGTCTGTCTCATTATGCCTCTGTGATGTTTAAAAACAACAACAAACAAACCAACAAATATGGGATGAAAATTGCATGATATCGCTAATGCATGGAGACTTTCATGGATATTTTCATTGTGGATATTTTCATTTCGCATCCACATCGCACCTCATGTTGCAGCAGCATATAGGCCTATATGTGTAACCCCCAGCGTCTCCTTCCCTTTTGTTACCCTATACAATCTACATCTAGACTGCTAGAGACCTACGCTATAGTCTCGGCAAGAACGCTGTTTGAGACCCCATGGGGGTAATTGTAAGGGAAATTGGTCTGCCCGATGACAAGAGGTAGGGGTGGACGACAACAACGGGAAGTTAAGGACTGTCACAGTGATCCCAGACTCCATGACTTTCACTGGGTCCTCAAGTGATCTAAACTACAAATCAATTTTAAAGTGAATTAATTTATCTTCGGTTATTCAGATATAGGCCTATGAATAATCTTGTAGAGATTAAGAGCGATATTTCAAAGGTGACGTTGAAACTCAACGAAATGCTGCTCTATAGGCCTAGTGATGTTACGTCTTAAAGTTAAATAAGACAAAATAAGAAATAAATCCTAAATACAGACGGATGATACTCGGGATAACGTCCCCTGGTGCTGACCAGCTGGTCTCAACCACACCATTAATCTCCAGTCCACTCAGGTAAAAGCTTTACACCCTGCATGTCCCAGTTATGAGGGTTTCCAATCAGCACATTATACCTGTGGGCACGCCTGGCGGAGCGGATGCCAGCTGCCGAGGTAACAGGAGGAGGGGCCCTGGAGCCCTTTGTTCAAGGTTATGATACCGCAGTGGTCTCCCCAACAGGCTGTGGGGAGGGGGTTTATGTGGCTTTTATGTGGTGAGGTGATGAGATTCCCCTGTAATGTAGTACCCACCGCTGGGGTCTAGGAGGAGGAGAGTGGGTGGTTAGAGCGTCTCTTGGAAGTGGGCCTGGATGGGGTGGTGGCTGGGCCAAGGAGGTTATCCCTATACCCTTGTCGGTTATTGGAAATTGACAGTGCAGTAGTATAGCTATATTTGTTTAGACGGTCGAGGCTGCAGGGGTAGAGTGGCCTTGATAGATCCGAACTAGATTTATATTGGTCCAACGTTGCAAGGGTAGGGAGTGTGCTGACTACTAGTTTAGTGTTGTTTTCAGTTTCTTCTAAATAATTCTGTAGTTGATTATTTTAGGCTCTTTTATGATCTTATTTGTCAGAATTTGTGATAAGCAAATTTATATAATCAATTGTCGTGTGGGGGGGGGGGGGGGGGGGGCTCGTGTGGAACAAAGTGAAAAAAAACTATAGTATCGGAAGTATCTTTCCTCCGTGAAACCTCGGATAAATGATGCGGCTGTTCGACAAGGTCTGTTAATACGAAAATTGAAATTATAAAGGGTGTGATTTTAAAATGAAGCAAATTAGAAGAAAATAGACAAGCATTCGTGGAAGCGAGATGGAGATTCACAAAACCTATTTGCGCTCTTGTTACGGCATCTAAGGACTAAACGATGCTAAATTTAATGGAGAGCACATACATCTTGATCCAAATCCTACAATATAAGGGGAAAGTTATTTAGAGTAGTACCTTTTCAAAATCATTTGACTACTTTGTGCCTTCTCTTTCTTGTTTTATTGGACTAGAAAGGCTGTCACAATAAGTTATGTGACTGAAAACAATAGAGTATGAAATGTAGGCTTACTCTTATCTACATGTGTATTACCAGAATAAAATAGGCTTACCTGCTAGGTTTAGGACTTTCTCATTTTCCTTCAAAACACATCCTAGAGCAGGAAACACTATTCAGGGGATGTCGAATGAAATTAGATTTGAAATTAACTTTATTTTTCAAGCAACACACATAAATCTCATTAGCTGAATTAAGTTTAATTTGGAGAAGATTAATTCATTTGGCGTCAACGTAGTTTCTTATGAATTATGCAAATGAAATCAGACACGGGTGTTTTCGAGTTTGAATTCGTAATTAGTCAAACCTTATTAGGCAGGAGATAACTTACTGCGACTACTCTCACGTTTACAGTAGCAGAAGCAGCCCCGTCAGTACTACTCTTAAATCTGTATCAATGCATTACAACTTCTAAAAGACTAAATGTCCTTGCTATTCTAATAACCATTCATAAAAATTAGATTCGAAATTAACCAGAATAGCTCCCCACAAAGAATCTCTAATAGTGTTAGAAGGATAAACTATCAGACAAAAACAGTTTAGATGATGATGATCGTTATAGAGTTTAACGTCCATTCAGCAATATTTCAGCTATATCAGGACCAATTCACGACTTTTAGCTTGTAAAAAGTAGATCTACTCTGATAGGATCTATGGGAGTGGAACTGATGGCAAGGTAAAGTGGGACAGCAGGCACAGCCAATTAAGGCTCGAACCCGGCCCAGCCACGCACGAGGCGATCACCACACCCACTATACCATCCAGCCCCCCTAGGTGTTAAGATGTTGAAACACTACTAATGCCACATGATTACAAATATTATGTAATGTTCATTTGCGTACAATAGATCTATACAGATATTGAAATCGATCTTGGCAAGTCTACTCTCATAGTTGCACAGAACTGAATCAAATGAAATTCCCGTGGTGAAATATTTACTAACTCTGCTAGAATATTTTCCCTGGTAACTTGCTAGTCTAATAACAAGTGCCGATAACATCATTTCCATCAGAGCTCCACTCCAAAGCCCATTCTTATTCCACTCTCCACGGCTCTTCTTCTTTCTCCAACTCAGCCAATTGGTATCAGTGGGTGCTCTCGACTGGTTACCAATCAGAGCAATTAAGTTGCTGACCGGGCCTGATAGTGGCGTCTGAGAGTGTTTTGTTGTGTCGCCCTCAGGCGGTCAAAGTGGTCATTATTTCTGGTCAGGACGCCGGCGGCCTCCCCGTTTTTAAGGTTCTTACTAAATGGAGTGAGCGTGAGACCGTGGTATTTCAAAAGGAACTGTTATTTATCCAGAAAGTAAACTGTGTATCTATACATTTTGTGATGGAAACTACTATAACTTATTGTGTCATAACACTAACAGGGGATAAATGTCGTTCAGAAATTTTTCAGTCGATCTTAAGGCATTTGAAAATGAGAATGATTCATCACACAAATAAGTTTGCATTCAATGAACAAGGCCTTTATAATTACATCATTAGGATACTTTGAGGCGCTGTCTTTAAATCCCCTCAAAATAAGACGGTTATGCATTGGTTATCATATCCATGTTAAATTGAAACACATTTTCTACATAGAAAGTAGGAAACTGTTGCGGTCCCCAAGCTAACTATGCTTTCTTTTTACTTTTAATTGTGTGCCTTTTTAAAAAGTTTTTTTATGTTGTTTCTCGCCATTTCCAAAGAGGTGTGGAGAATGCGACACGGATTCTGTGGGGGATTACGTCAGACGTTCACCACGTGCTATCAATCTGCCAGTCCTGATCCGACAGGGATCATTTTAATGCATTTTAATGCCGTCGTCGCTGCATTGAGCTCTTGTCATTTTGTACCTTTTTGAGCGCTACAATTTTGTATCCGAGCGTAAAAATGTTGAGATAATCAATCACAATTTTACGGCTCACCAAACGCCATCATTCAGTCGACAATCGCCTGGTCCTGACAGATATCACGATGAATAAATAAATAAAAGCATTTCGAGCAATTCAAAGGGCGGCAATCGGTGAAAACTGTGTCCTACCGATAGCGAGGCTTATGATAGCACAACATTGGGTCAATTTACGCCGGTGGGGCATTGTATTCATGCACTTTGCTGATCTGCGTTTCGACAGTTTCGTCCATTCCAACCGTACTGTATATATATCTAAGGACAATGTAGAGAGTGATAAGATGTACATGTGGTGCAAATTAAGTGAGAAGAGTCACAATCAAAAGACTGTCCCTTCTTAATGATACATGTATACACTACAGGCATACCGGTAAGCTTTCTTCGCTGTCTTGCCGTTTATACAAGTACCCTTTTAGTGAATCCCAGAGAAAGCTACTGGAACCCCATGAAATTATGAAGTAATTGTTCAAGATCACTTCTGTGTACATGTTTGCAAACCATCCTCTTCCGTTATGCTGGCAAGGAATTTCATAATTATTTCGTAGTTGTGAGCCATGTTCGTTATGTGTCGGTAAAGTTCTTATACCTCAGGTCCGGATTAATTGTCAATCGCAGATCATGCCATGGACCGTCGAGTATAATTACCATCTTTTAACTTTTCACATAACTTGTAATCAACAGCAGCTAGTGTCTTCAATGAGAGGTTTCTCAATGCCAAGGTTTTATGTCATCGAGAAATCTACATAACATGCTTGCGTTCATCTAAACATTTGGACAAAGCTCCAATGAAAGAAGTTTAAACACAACTACCTGTCTCATTTGGCGAAAATAACAAGAGAAGGTAATTCAATAAATTCATTTTACAATTATAAATGAATCATATCATCAGACATCTGCGGATATAAGCATACGGAAACTGCCCCTATAACTTAGTATAAGTATGTACGTATCCTTATGATAATTTTTTTTATATTCGATGACAAGTGGTAGCATCGATAATCCCACTAACACTTAGCCTCGTTCCATCAGTTTGTATCCTTATTATATGTGTGATGAAAATAACTCGTTGGTTTCTGCTCAACAGTTATTTTGTAATTGACCCCCAAAAAGCTAACTGCGGGGATGGGTGGGGTTAGAGCCCATTTCTCACAGATTTATGTTGGCCAAAGCCCGCCCTCCAGGTCCAGTCGTCGGGGCGGATTGACACATCATACCCTCCAGGAGATAAATGTCGCTTCAGGGAGCAATTTGCGTAATTGGGAGTACAGAAATGGCTCTACCAGAGGCTCCTAGTACTCTCTACACCCCGTCCTATAAACTGTTTAAAGGTACGACCTGAAGTGACACACACGAGACGTACAACGTCCATTAAAACACTGTTTACGAGCATGTGTGAGAGAGGACCTTTGTCTCTGCCATAGCAGAAATGGCGGGGTGCTAGCCTGGGGTTCTAAATCCCAGAAGGCTCGTTTGGGCCAATAGCATGTCAACGGATACGCCGTGTCAAGAGGGCCATTACATTTATCACAAACGTGGTGCTTTTTTTCCCGTCGATAGCTACTATGAGTGGAATGTGTACCCTACCCAGGCCCGGTATATAGGTTTTACTATGCGACCTGGAAAAAACAGGTACCTTCCTTGTCTGTAAATGTTGGTGCTGCTAATCGAGGGCTAGCCACCCCAACCTGCTACTAGGCAGCTCATGAATACTTATTAGTTTCTGTGTTAACACAATATGGAAATGATGGCACTCATTATCATACATCACAACCTTCAAACCCAGAGTTTAGACGTCTAGCATATGGCATAGGCAGTAGCTCTCTAGACACACTATTTTGATAACAGTCCTTTTTCCAATGTTCTCAGTCAAGTGTAAATAGCCAGCAGTATGGTGTTTCTATGTAGCCTACAAGTGGACCATGAACGGATTTTTAATTTTTTAATTAATTAATTTATTTTTTTTTTTTTGGGGGGGGGGGGGGAGGGGGGGAGGTGCATGAGGCCTTTCTTTTTAATCAAATGTACATTTTTTAATGTAAAATTCAAGACTTTTGAGGAGGTGCTGAGAAAGTTACATTGCCCCCCCCCCCACCCCCGCCCTCTTTGAAAATGTCTGGATATATTCGATTAATAACTACAAGATCAAGTATGTTAGGTTCTAAAGAACCTAAAAGCTCCGTCTTATCCACTTTGTTAAATAGCTGAAAGGGAGAGAGAAGGGGGAGGGAGGGGAGGGAGGGAGACAGAGAGAGACAGAGAAAGACAGAGAGACAGGTACAGAGAGACAGAGACAGAGACAGAGAGAGAGAGAGATTTATCCGTGTGTCAAGGTTATTGACTGGACAGTTACAGAGAACTGGATCGAGGTGATTGATGGATAGCATTGACGATCGGTTTGAGAAGCCGAAGAGCTTCGGTTATTCGATTTTGTTGAAAGAACTATATTTTGGATATAGAAAACATCGGCATGACGTCGGCATGACGTCCGATGACATCCCGATGACATCCCGATGACATTCCCATGACATCCCAATGACATCCCCGTGACATCCCCGTGACATCCCCATGACATTCCGATGACATCCCGATGACATTCCGATGACATCCCCATGACATCCCCATGACATCCCCATGACATTCTGATGACATCCCCATGACCCCTTTACCCCTTTACCTTCTTCACCCCCTTATCCAAACATCGGCATGACGTCGGCATGACGTCCGATGACATCCCGATGACATACCGATGACATCCCGATGACATTCCGATGACATCCCCATGACATCCCCATGACCCCTTTACCTTCTTCACCCCCTTACCCAAACATCGGCATGATGTCGGCATGATGTCGGCATGACGTCGGCATGACGTCCGATGACATCCCCATGACATTCCGATGACATCCCCATGACATCCCCATGACCCCTTTACCCTTTTACCCCTTCACCTTCTTCACCCCCTTACCCCCATACACCATGGATGAAAAGTCTGAGCTCATTTGTGTGAGGAGATTGTATTGGTAATATGCAAATTTATTCAATATGGCCGCCCCCAGTGGTGATGGGGGCATTCCCGACCTACTTTCGTTCTATTTTAAGAATATCATTATGACATCATCTCGTCAATCTCCGAACAGACTTATTTATGCTAATTAGTACACTCTCAAGGCATTTCCTATGAGACGCCTCTCAATCTCCAAGCAGATTCTTTACTCCAGAAATAGCACGATGTGTCCCCCCCGATTTTTAATATTGATCTCTATGAGACTTGGGCCAAGTTATTACTCCGATGTATCGGACTATCGACGTTATCCACTCATCGAAAACAGAGAATAAAGCACCATGTGAACTCATTTTAAACAAATTAACAAACCCAAAGGTCTTCTAAACAATTAGGCCTATGCCTTTGGGTCTATAATATAGATTTAATTCTCCTTATTTGACTTTTTTTCATTCTTTGCGACATTACATTCTCAAAGTCACCTTTAATGACACACGATAGAGAACCATACTAAACGACTTCTATGAAACCAGAGACATTTAATATCCACTTGACCTTTCCTCCAATCACCCCACCGGAAATGAGGTAAAGACAGTTCGGTTCATTGGCACAAGGGGTTGGTCTCAACGGAAAGACGCATGTGCATCACGGCCGGAAATGACCTGTGTACATATGCGTCAGTGTAATGAGACGGAGGTACTGTCTCACGGGTTGGGGGAGGGAGGGGGACACGGTACTGAATCAGTAGATGTCCACCTACCGCCTTCTTTTTACATCCGCAGATATTCTATGCGTGGAGATTTCCGAGAAGATCCTGCAAGTGACTATAGGGTTGATTTTTATAACAACTGTACTAATAGCTTAGTACTTTTAATATATTATCATATTGTATAATCTAGTTAGGATCAGGCCTAGCAAGTCTACTTCTAAGAAGAGGTATTTTGCGCTCCTAGCGCCACCTGTTAACCAGTATAAAAGGTGTTGCAAAGTAGGGAGCGGAGTTAGTTTTAGTCTGGAGTTAGTAACTATTAGGAAGTAAGCAGCGTTAGCGGAGCTGCTCGGAGCTATACCTACCAGCTCCTGCGGAGTATACTGGAGTTTACCGATACCAACTACCTCGGACAAAGGATTGTGATAGAGCTAAGCGCTAGGGTGGTCTAGGATGTGCTGGAACAACTTGTATTCTAAATGTGGTTGATCGCTGAGTAGAAGATGGGAAGGTGGACTGATGGAGACTTATTCACTGTGGCTTTGACTCGGGATGAGATGTTTACTTCAATAAAAAACCTTTCATATTAAGAGCTTCCTCATCGTCCATTTCTTTTGAACTATTGGGGAATGGATGAATTAACTTTGAGCGCAGTCTGTTTGGCTCAATAACTTGAATGAACGACTCATGGATAAACTAATTATACACATCACGCAGTCTTAAATCAACAACAACAATAGTTCACAACCTGGAAAATAAATTTGGTGATTCTGAATATCCCATGGACTTAATGTTCCAGTGTTGTCTCAGTTGTCAACAGTACCCTGTTAATATTACAGGAGGGAGTGCCCCCTTCCCGACACCCATTTCAGTGTTCGGACATTATCCGGTGCAGGTAGGGAGAGGTCAGAGGTGGTCGGGGTATGAAGAAAACCACCCCCAGTTAAGTGGAGTTTCATGCAAAAG
This sequence comes from Lepidonotus clava, assembly GCA_936440205.1. Classification (NCBI taxonomy): domain Eukaryota; kingdom Metazoa; phylum Annelida; class Polychaeta; order Phyllodocida; family Polynoidae; genus Lepidonotus; species Lepidonotus clava. The sequence continues at coordinate 21,989,280 of OW387140.1, read as the reverse complement.
TACGCCTCGCTCTCAGATGCAGACCTACATGTTGCTATTTTCTTCCTACTTTAGCTCTTTGAATGCCACATCCCCGGTTTATTGCTGCGGTGATTGATGATCGTTGCGACCAGACTTGCTTCTAATACATGAATAAGAACTTTAAAATAATGTCCCTCTACACAATTGTATCGACTGAAGGGAGGTATTGGTACACATGAATAAACAGGTTCTGCTATATGCCATATATGTGGGGCCCCTGATGAGTGGGTGCCGATGTCACATGTCGGAGATAATAAATGGTACTGTTGCCGCGTCGAATTTAAGAATGAGCACTGTCAATTGTCACTATTAGCTATGTCGCAAGTCGATGATAAGAATAGGCCATGTCGCCGTGTCGAATCTAAGAATAGCCCCTGTCGCATGTCGGCAAGCAGAAAAGTGGCCGTAGACGCGTCGAATTTAGTGGTCCAGACCCATATAGGTTTGGTGCTGGTGAACCCATCAAAGAGAGTGAACCTTACTCTTTGAAAATGAGAACTAGGCCCTATTTATAAAATACATCAATTATGCAATCAATGTCAACGTCATGATGGTCTGAGTGGTCAATGGGGAGTAGCCTGCGCTAAATTACCATCAAAGAGAGAGCGTTCCACGACAAAGACATTGTTTGGTCTTTCATGCTTTGCTATCATCTTTTGGTCAATGTCACTGGAATATAAATAGATTCTAATTGTAAATGTCACGTTAACCTTTTCTACTCGGCTCAAAAGAACGGAACGCCAATTTTCACAAGTAGACTCTACTACTAACTAGCGTTGATAGCATTCCCGAATTATTCAAATAAAAGAAACACTCTTCAAAGGCACAGTCTTGTTACAAAAACCACAATGTCTTGAGAGGAGTAGCTTTTTGGAGCTGTAAATATCACTTGCTCATCATCTCAATGTTGAAGTACTATACAGGGGTCTACTCGTTAACTACAATTCGAAGAAAATGCCCTTGTGTACGTCATATCCCGGCGAATCCTAGATTCCTATTGGTGGAATTCAAATATCTTGATCTATAGTCTTGTAATATTTCTCTCCTTTCCATATAGTCGGTTGGTTATTGCAGTCCCAATGTGTATTAAACATCTACTCGTATCTAAGGTCTAGGGACAATCGGTAAAAAAAGGAAATTCATCTCTATAAACTACATCACCGCCATGACACGGCCTGTAGAGTGTAAACGCCACCTAGTTAAGATTAATGGTCCCACGACGTGTCGGGGCTTTGTGGGCTTAAGCCATAGGCGGGTTTTATAAGTGGTCTGAAACACCACCCACTCTACCGGCGTCTACTAAGGTCACAACACACTTGAGAGGTCTAAACGGCCCAGGCCTGTTGGTATAGAATGCCTCTCAGTGCTAAAATAGACCCCTCCGCTCGCCTTCGCGCTCCGGTGAGCTGCAGACCAGTAGATGCTTTACAGATTCTCCTCCTCAGTTCAAGTTTAGCGTAACAAAAGATGGAATATATTGACACTCTCGTAGTGATCCGTCATCAAGTGAAAGCCGTTCCGTGTACCATGACGATACATTACCCCAGGCATCATCCAGGTTATTGTGTCCGGAAAGGCCTTATTCAGTGTAAGTAGTATATCATAAAGTGTCTTTGGACCGGGTATGGTACTGATTCAATATCAGTAGTATGTGAAATGTGGCAATTGGAGCTGGCGGTTGTAACTATGAAAAGTATGGTTTTTTTTTCGGATTTTGAGTTTAAGATTCTCTGGCATTGGAAAAAGTTTACATGTTTAAAACTAACTTTATTCTTATATATAACATGTCTAAGTTAATCCATTACAGAAAAAAGATTAGCTCGTCATTGAAAGATTACAGATATTTGAGAAGTGATGTCTAAAGGGCCATACCCACTAGGCGACTGAAGCGTGGACCGGCGACCAGTGACCATCAGGATCGTCGGTAAAGTCGCCAGGCGACTCGGTTATTGATCAAATCGCTGGGCGACTCCCCTGGGTATAGTGCAAGTTCTGGGCGACGAGCGACGGGCAACAGGATCGCCGGGAAAATTGCCGGTGAAATATCAAACTTGCTTGATATTCCAGTCGCCCGGCGATTTTACCGGCAACTTTTGGGATCGGCGGTCAGCGGTCGCCGGGAAGATCGCTTAGTGGGTATGGGGCTTAACTGAAGATATCTTCACTATGAGAATCAGCCTCAAAGTACGATACATCCTGTAGGGGTCCATAGCTAAACGTGATAACCATTACTTGTTATTAATTGCCATTGCTCGATTGGCGAAACATAACTTCATGTTTAAGCTTTAAACTCTACTACGACTGACATTGATCCAAATGTTCCTCAATGAACGAACAGTTCATTTGTCCCACTCACTAAAGCTAGTTTTTACCCTCATAACGTATTGGTACTCAGCGTCCGAAATTAAGGGTGCACCCTGCACCCGGTGTGCATGATTCTGCAGCAGGGTGCACGATTTTTCAAGCTGTGCACCCGGATGGTGCACAGTTTTTCACCCTTTTAGATAGCTTATTATAGTAATGTACACACTGAAATATCCCCGGGTGCACGATTTTGGGGTCTGTGCACCCGGCGAGTGCATGAAATAAAACCTTAATTTCGGACACTGGTACTTCATCAAGCAATGAACCACCGATGCAAGTTTTATGAGCCACTAAAGATTGAACATGTAAGCACTGCATTGTCCTCATCTATCGTTGATTGCCTTCAACAATAATCAAAAAGGGGGTGTGGGGGGGGGGGGGGAGATTCAGGTCGTACTTTGAAAGCATTGATTCGCATCCATCCCGCTTTTTGAATGGCCTTGGGCTATTTCACTGAACATTAGGTCTTATCACAGTACTAAGAGACTGAACACAAATTGACTAGTAGTACTCCTCTCCCAACTGGCCCTATCGGTGAAACTAGCATATGGAAAAAGGAGGGGGAAAAGAGGACATTTCTAATTTGTCCAAACGAAGAGAAGACTTTAGGAAATTCGATATACCCGAACACAACAATTTGTGTAAGGCCATAATAAAAGGAACCATTTTGTCAGCCTGCCTTCCAACCAAGGTAACTTAGTATCAATGATTAAAATGTGAAATGTTTTTGTTCACTAGTCCAGTGCAGCATTGCTCTTTAGATAAGTTGGCATTTCGAGACAGAGAGACCCTCGTTATTACCTGACAGAGCAAACGTTGTCATGCTCAGATTGGAGGATGTCGTGTGACCCTCTCCTTCTGCCCCTACCAAGAGTGTACGCCCAGGGCAGTAGTGGTCGCCGTATATAAATCACTGTTTTCTGGGGAAGAGTGCCCGGTCTGCAAATGGCGCCTGGGTCGGTGCCCAATTCAGCTATACTACTAACGTAGTTTCAACGTCAATTCTGTGTCAATGGACTCTTATAATGTCTGGTCCTAAGTTCTCACGCTGACAAGGGAATATTCGATCTTTCAAACGTATAGACTAGTGGATATAAAATTGTAATAGTTTGTAAGCCACTTTGAGTATGTCAGGTTGAAATAAGTAATACACTTTATCAGATTGCTTTTCTCTTTTTGGTATGAGATTAGTGATCCTGTTAGACTAGTGTAGATCAAAACAACGCGGGCATTTTTTTTCTTATGTCCTATTTCAGAAACATTAAATTGAGAATACCTATAAATTAATCGTTGAACTTTATATGATTCACAGAAAATAACATCTTTTTCATATTTTTTTTCCAGAAAATGTAAAATAGTTCAAAGGACTTCAAGCTTATCGATTCTTAATAAATATTCAAAAGGGAATTTCCAAACCCTTTCAGGTAGTTGGAAATATCTAAATAAGGCAACCAATAAATTAAACTATTTTCAGACTTCAGTCCCTCGCATGGGTACCTTTAGACATATAGCACCTCAATATAGACTAATGTTAGATCTATCTAGGCATATATCTAGAGACAAGTTATATGTAAGAGAATATAGAATTCTGTGCGTTTTTTGTTGTTGAGAGTATCCAATATTATCTTGCTTAGAATTAATTAAGACAATTTTCAATATTAATATCCCTAAAACATAAACAATGTTATTCAATGTTGGACTTAAATAGTCTACTTCTAAAGCCAAAGGAAATCATAGTCATAGGTATAAAATACTAGGGTATTGTAGCTGCTATTTATATCGGTGGACTACTCACCACTTGCAAGAACCTAATCAAGCCTGCCATCGTTTTCAAGTAGCTGTCATCTAACCGCACGACGACCACGTAATCCACGTGCAGATTGTCACCTAGGTGAGGGTGCGACTCATCCGCCTCCCCGAGTAGCACGCCCCCCGCGCCGCCGCCTGCCTCCCCGGCCGCCCGGCCGTGGTCCACCACCCGCCGGGCCCCCCGGTGGTGGCCGGTCATGGACTGCAGGTTGGTCACCGAGACCATCGGCACCTGGGCGCCCAGGTCCCCGTCGTCGCCCTCCCCGTCCCCCAGGCTCAGGGTGGTCGTCTCGGTCGGCTCGTCCCCGTCTGCCATTTTATCCATCATGGTGATTGTTCAAACGTGTGTGGCGTTCTCTGTGGAAGGAAGAGATACTGGGGTTTAATCCAGGGTCTGGTGACGATGATGACAGACCGAGCCTGGCTCGCGGAGAGTTCCCTCGGTTCCACGGGAGGGATTGAGAGTGCTGCCGTCAGAGGCCGGCCACCGTGGAGCACTCCTCGGTCAGCCTCCCGCGCCGAGCAGCTGCAGCAACCGGGAGCTAAACAGCTGACAGTGTAATAACTACATTAACAAACTGTGTCTAAGTCCACAGCATGCTACTCAAAATTGTCTAGCACGTGTCTGAAGTTGACTTAAAGCTATATGTGTAGTATTATCTGAATTAACAGGGAGGAATATCGGTGCACCTACACCGATTCCACGAGTTGTTTTCCTGCCGCTCCTGCCAAGGCGATCTCCAAGCACAGGTTTTGTACTTTTTACGTACGAACATAACTAAACATCCGCTTGAAGAGCAATCGACCTAACTTGTTCCCGGCGTTTTCCCACAAATATGTTTATTTAGCTGAGGCGCGAAACCAGCGAAAGCAAGGGGACGTTTCGGTTTCAGCGTGAACATGTTTTTCTGAGCTCTGCTATCAAGTAGGTGTGTATATTTACGATAACAACTCCAGATCTGAATAGAGAATGTTCACGATCAATTGTATATCATAAAGTTATTTATCCTCCTCAAATTGTTTACAGAATCGACATCGAAGTTAGTTATCCGAGCGATAATTGGGGTAGCTGGAGGATATTATCCGGCAAGACAGCTTGACGCCGTTGTGTTGGTTGGCATTTCCGATTTTGAATGTTTTTATTGACAATCTCGGGGAGTTTTATATGGTAATACATCAAACAAAAACCTTAGTTAAAACTCTAAGTCAGGCATATTCGAACAATGTGACGATGCTTTCGCACGTTCCACTGTTGAGATAGAATGATGAAAATGCAAAGGAATAAGATTCTGATTGGGCGTGTTGTAGTTAGAAGGGCCGTTGGTCATCTGCCTTTCTACTTCAAGACATCAAGTAGGGCAGTGGCGGATTTTGGGGGGGGGCCAGAGGGGCCTTGGCCCCCCCCCCCCCCCCCCCCAAAAAAAAAAAAAAAAAAAAAAAAGAGGAAGAAGAAGGAGGAGGAAAGAGAAAGGAAAAGAAAAGGAAAGGAGGGGAGTTGGGGACCTTTGAGGGCTTGTGGGCCTTGGCTAGATGTGTCTCAGGCCCCCCTGGCCTCTCTGGTTGACCCTTACCCTCCCCTTTTAATGTGAGGCCCCCACTGGCCTTTCTGGTTGACCGTTACCCTACCCCTTTAATGTGGGACCCAACTGGCCTCTCTGGTCGACCCTTACCCCCCCCCCCCCCCCTTTAATGTGAGGCCCCCCTGGCCTCTGGTCGACCCTCACCCTCCCCCTTTAACCTGAGGCCCCCCTGGCCTTCCTGGTCGACCCTTATCCTCCCCCTTTAATGTGAGGCCCCCCTGGCCTCTCTGGTCGACCCTTACCCCCCCTTTAATGTGAGGCCCCCCTGGCCTCTGGTCGACCCTCACCCTCCCCCTTTAACCTGAGGCCCCCCTGGCCTTCCCGGTTGACCCTTACCCTCCCCCTTTAATGTGAGGCCCCCCTGGCCTCTCTGGTCAACCCTTACCCCCCCTTTAATGTGAGGCCCCCCTGGCCTCTCTGGTCAACCCTTACCCTCCCCCTTAGATGTGAGGCCCCCCTGGCCTTTCTGGTCGACCCTTACCCTCTCCCTTTAATGTGAGGCCCCCCTGGCCTCTCTGGTCGACCCTTACCCTTCCCCTTAGATGTGAGCCCCCCCCCCCCTGGCCTTTCTGGTTGACCCTTACCCTCTCCCTTTAATGTTAGGCCCCCCCTGGCCTGTCTGGTCGACCCTTACCCTCCCCCTTAGATGTGAGCCCCCCCTGGCCTAATATAAGACACTAAGGAAAAAGCATTATCCACAATGGTCTCCAACAAATTTCAGAATGCCTCAGATTGCTTGAATGATAGCTTATCTTTCCAAAATGTCCTCAAAAAGTTATCCCCATGCACATTGAAGGAAACCTTGCACATAATCAAAGGCTTGATATTTTTCAATAGAATTCATTGGGCGTGGAGTTTGTACTAAGAACAACTAATGTTAGAAATATTGTAAAATTATTCCAAGTGTATCCACAGTTATGAGCTTTTAAAATTTGGTCTATCTATGCTTTTTTAAGGAAATCCCCTTAATTAGTGACGTCACACAGTGGCTAATTGAGAAACCCCATCCCTCTATAAAAGGGAATCCCCCAGTCTCAAGGACATATATCAAGGAAAATAAGTTTATTATACAATTTTTGATACAAGGACCCATACAGGCTATAATAAATTTTGCTTTTTACTAATTAAAATTTATTCAATAATCTTGAATCTCCAAATCATTTTGGAAGGGAATCCTCTTTAATAAGATGTAGCAAGGGGAGTACTGAAAAGCCCAGAATCAAGGGAATTCCCAAATTTCATTTTCTTTCCTTAATATTTCTCTAAATCGTGATATTCTGCCATTTTTATCTTTTTAAACATTATAAGCAGGTCTAAATGACGTAAAATACACACAAAATGGGCACTTGTAAATGTATGTGTAAGGGACCCTTTAAAATTCCCAGGAAAAATTGATATTCATATAAAAATCAGGAAAACAAATTCCCCCAAGGTCTCCAAAGTATCTCAGAATGCCTCAGAATGCATTAATTAGAGTTTATTTTTCAAAATTTTCCTGGGGGTGGCCCCCATATCCCCCAATAGAAGCGGCCAGTCCCTGGATGAATACATATAAATATTGGGGGAAAATATAATCTTTTATGGTGACTATAGGTGCCTCAGAATGCATTAATGAGAGTTTATTTTTTAAAATTTTCCTGGGGGTAGCCCCCCACACCCCCCAATGGGAGGGGCCATTCCCTGGAAGAATACATATACAAATATTGGGGGAAGAAATATAATCTTTTATGGTGACTAAGGTACCTCAGAATGCCTCAGATTGCATGAATGAGAGGTTATCTTTTCAAAATTTTCCTGGGGGTGGCCCCCCATACCCCCCAATGGGAGGGGCCATTCCCTGGACGAATACATATACATGTATAAATATTGGGGGAAGAAATATTATCTTTTATGGTGACTAAGGTACCTCAGAATGCCTCAGATTGCATGAATGAGAGTTTATCTTTTCAAAATTTTCCTGGGGGTGGCCCCCCATACCCCCCAATGGGAGGGGCCATTCCCTGGAAGAATACATATACATGTATTAATATTGGGGGAAGAAATATAATTTTTTATGGTGACTAAGGTACCTCAGAATGCCTCAGACTGCATGAATGAGAGGTTATCTTTTCAAAATTTTCCTGGGGGTGGCCCCCCATACCCCCCCAATGGGAGGGGACACCCCTCCCATACCCTCCCCATGGACGGCTTCGCCGTCCATAACATACCACATTATATACTACTTACAATTTTTCCAAATCTTGGCCCCCCCCCTCTAGAAATCCTGGATCCGCCCCTGTAGGGTGAGCGAAGCCTACTGCAAGTAGCGTTTGTATGTCAGCCAATCGGGTTGCAAAATATGGCCCTATAAGGCTATATATTTTTTTTATAGTAACTCTATGCTAAGCCTTAGGTCAATCCCTGCATTTATCTATAACGTTAGAGAGAAGTCTGGATTAGTCTTCTGGTGCTAGCAAGAGCATGCATCCTCAGAATGCACACCGTCCGCGAAGGTGTGAACTCATTAATATTCATGTGGCGCGCGGCACTTAGCCCCGCCCCCTTCCCACCTGGGGGTAGCGCAAGGTAAGGGAGGGGGGTGGGGGAGAGTGGGGGTAGGGGTGGGTGGGTGGATTGGGGGGGGGGGGGCGCGTGGGTAGAGGCGAGGAGGGCGTCATTGGCGCTCACAGTGGCGCCGTTCAGGGTATGTGGGTGGGTTAATAGACTAGGTATTAGGGCTTCATGATTGTTAAAGAAATAAACTTTGAAACAAGTATTTCTTGGTCTATGTCTTACAGAATTTTAATGCTAATTTGATATTTCGTGATAACTAAGCCCTGAACTCTGGTTTTCTGTCAACTTAGGTTAATTTTACAGTACCACGTCTATACTATACTACTGCTGCTACTGGTAATTTGATTAACTTGATAGGATAAGCAGCTAACATTATGAACGTGTTAGGATTGCCAACATAAGGAATATACTGACACACCTCACCTGGTATTTTAACCTTTATTTATACTTTTGAATCAACCTCAGGAGGCTTATAGCTCAATATGACTATTTCATATGTATTGGCTTCCAAATTTCCCGTTGATAAGCTTTACTTAATGATAGAGTACACCCTGACCAGACACTTATACTAGGAGACCAATATATCGGCATTGTTGTAAAGTATTGTCTGCCTTATTAGTTATTGAAACTAGAAACGAGGGTGCACTTAGATTTAAGACTCGTGTTGTCCAAACGGTAATAGTGTTCTCTTCCGTACCCATAGGTTCTATCCAATATATAGCAGTCTGGTATTGATTTTCCCCGAGCATTGACGCTCGCTGGGAGATGCACCCTGTCTGGTCTAGAAACGAGAACTAAAGAATATTGAAGTCATAAAGGTGCACCTCATATGTAGAACATAACAAAACGTGTTCATAAACAACGTACATAGCCACAGTAGGCATAGATGTAACCTTACTCTTCAGAGTGAAACCTCATTGAATTTAGTCAAAGTACAGCATTTGTATAGATATTGATATCGATATAGCTTATAATCAGGGGCGTACCTAGCCTCATTTCTCTGTATACACACACCGAGTCCCCAACACTTGAAATCATGAAAAAGTCAAATTTAAGCTGCAAGTACGCAACTGTGAGCAAATTAAGTAATATTCTGACTTCTTATGTTAATTACCCACAATGTCTATAATACTGAACGCTAGTTGTTATTATGTGGTTGATTAATAATTGGGGAACTGTTCTTATGATGTTTGATGTTATTGCCTTTATTGCTTCTTCCGTAAGTGCTAGTCAAGTGGTAGATAAGTTTACGAGACAACGCAAACAACACTTGGCTGAAAGTGAGGTTTATTTCATGGATCACATACTGGTGACATTCTCTTCATTAAATCTCTTTACAATTAGTTATAATTATGCGCAAAGTGAATTACTCTCTACCTTTGTGCAATACTTTGCAAGTGGATATCTTATTGTCTCTATACTAATAATAGATAAGAACCCATCAATGTTAACACATTCATGTTGTTTACATTCAGCTTTATTGGACAGCATAATAGTTTGACAAATCACAAACAAGCAAATATGAGTTCATAAATTGATATGTTGTTTATTTAGGTTTGATTCATATATACAAAGGTGTTGATAACTCCTGAAAGGGTAACCATGCATTCTAGATGTGTAAAAATGAGCCTAAAATGAAACAATATAAGAACATACCAAATAGCAGTCTGCATCACAAAAGCAAAGCATGTAATCAAAATGTGTCAAATTAGCAACGTTATAAAGTATCAGATTCTACTTACCTGGAATCCATCAGTTATCTGATATTTGTATATCTTAGGACTGTGTTCTAAAATCGCACTTAGAAGTAAGACCATTGTCCACCGGAAGAAGTCTCAAGAGCCATTATCAACTCTGGGAAATCTCTCTGGACATAGCATACATGAACATATATGTCAAGCAACAAGCCTAATTTATATAAAGATTTAAATTGCATGCTTCTAAAACCATTGTCCATCAGAAGAAGTCTCAAGAGCCATTATCAACTCTGGGAAATCTCTGTGAACTTAATATACATGAATATAGATATCAAAGAAATGCCTAATTGATGTTTAGATTTAAATTGCATGCCATTAGAACCTCTGTCCACCAGAAGAAGTCTCAAGAGCCATTATCAACTCTGGGAAATCTCTTTGGACATAGCATACATGAACGTAGGTGTCAAGCAACATGCCTAATTTATATTAAGATTTAAATTGCATATTAGTAAAACCATTGTCCATCAGAAGAAGTCTCAAGAGCCATTATCAACTCTGGGAAATCTCTGTGGAGTAAGTAATACTTGAATAAGCCTAGGCTAGCACGTCTAATTCCACAAATCACTTATATCACCTGATTTAAGTTTAATACATCTGCAAATATAATTGACAAGTAACTATTGCATGTAAGCTGGTTGTAGAATACCATTTATATTTAGCCACACTTGCCTAAGGACTGGTTGTGGCAAGTTCCCACCCAGACCCCCAATAATTAATGGTGACTGTTGTACTAAGATTGTTGGTTGTTGTATAACAAAACTAGGCTGGAATGATAATGGCTGGTTCATTTTATTTTGGAAAAGAAACTGTTCACTATCTTTGTTATTTTCTGGAGATAGCTGTTGCAAAGCATGTTGGTCTTTGCTGCTAGTATTGGAAGGGCTTTCTATTGGGGCTTTTTCTTTATTTATATTGGGAAATGTTTTGGCTGCATTGGAAATAAGTTGTAGTTTAGAATTTGCTATGCTTTGTAATTGTTCAGTGTACACATTTTCATTATCCTGCTTTCTTCTCTTTATTTGTTTTCTTTTTGAGGGTCCCTGACAACTAGCTTTTCTTTTCCTTGCATCAGCAGGCATAATAACATTAGGATGAAAATTGTCTGTTTGTTTTCTTCTGAATGCACCTCTGTGAGGTGTTCTACTCTTGGGCCTCCCCAAGGAACTTTCACTTTTCTCTAAACTATCGTCATCAGCAGCCTTTTTTTCTGAAAATAATACCCCCATCTCTAATGAACTAGTTTCTTTATTTGAAGGGCTATGGGAACCCTCAATAACATTTTCAACGAGGGACCAGTCCATGTAGCCATCATTATACCTAACATCACCATTAGTGCGACCAGAGAGAGATTGGGGCAATTTTGGAATATGTTTAACATAGGCTTGGAAAATCTTTCCTTCCTCCCTTTCTCCAGTTTTCAACACCAAGCAAGCAAATAAATGCTTACAAAATTTTGGTTGACCTTTCATAATAAAAGAAACGCATGAACATACACCCATCCCAAGATTACAAATGTTCCCTGTTCCTGAAGCCTCTTTTACAGCAACTGGAGCATCTTCAAGCAAAACAGCTTTGTATTTTTGAGATAATGCTCTCTTCATGGTCGAAACTATGCGCACTGCTGAAGTTAAACTACTGTATGAGTGTTCTGCTCCAGTTTGGCTAAGCATATCAAACTCCTCTCTGTAACTAGAGATCATAGATTCCTCATCATCTGAAAAGTCATCAAAAGTATTTTGGGTGTTGCTTTCACCATAATTGTGAACATCCCTACTTTTAATAACTGCCCAACCATCACTTTCTGAAACAAAACTAATATCACCGCTGTCTACCAAGTTTAGTGCTTTGGCAACCTGTGACTTGTCCTTCCATGTGAATGGTTGTTTGATACAATTCTGGTTTTTCTTGTACTCAGATTCTGATTCCTTTGTAAGTTTTTCCTCTGAAATTAACCATTTATTAATGAATTTGTTTACCTGATTAGATATGAGTTTATTCATCTTGCAATTGAATAGTGATTCATCAATATCTCTGAATTTTCTTTCTGTTGCATTATTAGTCAATACTAGTGGGTTTTTACGTGATTCCTCATTAATTTTGTATAATACTTCTGCTGTGTATGTATCATTCCACCTAGAATTAAACCAGAAAGTTTCAAGATATTTCAGAAATGACTTTTTTTCTTCTCTAGGAACAATGTCTGGGATTATATTGTTTATGAAATCAACATATCCATCCTCCATGAGCCTACGAGACTGCAGATTATAAGTTCTCATAATACATTTAAATCCAAATATCAGAGGATCCATAAACTTCTGTAACTCAAGATGCACTGGTTTCAACAGGGTATCACGTATACATTGCAGCCCATGAAAGTTACATAAACTTGATTTTGTATTTAATTTCATTGATGCATTTAAAAGACTAGAATCTTTATCATGCTGCATGAAAGGCACAAATTCTGGTCCATTGCTTAATACACATGGCCTAAATCTTATGAAACCACTTCCATCATTAAATACTTGCAACTTTCTGTCATGACCACAATCAGTTTTATTACATTTTAGATTTGCAAGAATAATCTGCCAACTAAGTAAATGAGTGTCTGAAGTTTCACTATTTGATATGGTGAATGCCCCTACCCTTCCTTTATTTAATGGGTCACAGTATGTAAAAGCCCCGGTTTTTAGTCGCATTTCATTGAAGTCATGCTTAATATCATATCCACATATATTCCTCCCATGTTTGCTGAGGCATTCCATATTTTCATCTGAAGCAAGAATAATATGATAATTTCTGTCCTTATGTGCATCACCTCGCTGGAAAAACAAAACTTTTGAATTTTGTTGTGCCAAAATTTTTTCAGTGTTTTCCCACTGGGATTTTGATGGATGTACCCCAGCGCCCATAGCCTGGCTTAGAACATGTTTATCTACTATCTGAAACCTATTTTTAAGTTGTTGCTTTGTGAATGTTGGTGGATTAAGTCTATCCCCAACTGTTATAGGGCTTGATAACAAGGATAGTTCTAACTGCCTTGGAGTAGCCCCGGAAGTTACCCTGTTTTTATCAACCCGATCACGGTCAGTCAATGACATTTTCTTATCTTCTTGTATTGCCTCCCCTTCATGACTGATTGGATTATTCGCTGATTGATACACAATCCATTCATTCAGATTGGCTGATTTCAACACAAGTTTCAGTTTCCACTTGCATTGCAAGTGGGGATGACGTTTTATAATATTATGTGACACAGCACCTTCTATATTTCTGTGCATTGAATGTTTTTCATAGTAAATAAAGCACTTATTGCATGCATGTAAACCGTCAATACTTCTCCATTTACTTGAATACGAAGTGTTACAATTAATGCACTGTTTGTTACAAGATACACCTTTTCCACAATTTGGGCAAATTGGCTTGTTTATAGATATAGCGGGCATACTCTGTAAAAGTGTTCCACATACACTTTTGCATTTATTTGTCTGTGCACTGCATTTTATGGTTATTGACACTAGTTCCTTTTCTATATTTTGATTTGTTTTAGCTAAAAATGTACTATCAACTCGAAGGGTTTTCCCCCATCTAGGATGCTGATTTAGGGAAACTAATGCTACATGTGGAGGTTCCTGAACATCTACACTATCATTGATATACCATTCTGTGCTAGTATTGAAAGGAATATTATCAAAGTATTCACGGGTTTTGCTACCCACTGCTACTCTCCCTATTTCCTCCCACTTTTCACTAACAAATGCACAAAATTCATTGTCAATAAAATCCTGGATTTCATCCCTACATCTTTCATCACCTTTACCCATTTCATTGCATTTGAACAACTTTTCTTTAGTTGTGCCATTCAATAGATGTACAGTCATCCGTACATTTGAGGTCCTTTTGATATGATCAAATTCACAACGATAGAATAAGTTCTTATCTTTTTCAGTAAACTCAAACTTTTCACTTGAAATATGGCCAATGACTTCTTTTCTTGAATTAATTTGAGCTGAAAGCCATTCAGAACCTGATTCATGGATGAATTTTTGCACTGACTTAAATATTTCCTTAATGCTATCTACTACCTTGAAGGTTTTTGTCCTTTTCATACCATTGATAAGCAAACATTCTAGGTCAACTGTTTGTTTCATATTGCGGTAAAATACACTTGGTTTTCGTTTTATGAATTTCTGGATCGGTGTAAAGTCAAAGGTATGTTCATATCTATTTCCACAATATGAAATTGTCTTAACAACAATCCACGCTGGATCTTTTCCATGTTTATCACACTCTTTGTGAAGAGTGGATGTTTTGGTGAGACTTATTTCTGAAACTTTACTACATTTTGATTGATCATTTCTCACAGCAGTACATTGCGTTTTTAACACTGTTTGGTCGTCGTTTATATTACTGTTCTCATCTATCATCCAATCATTTGTTTGTGGATCACAAGTTACTTTTTCTGAGATGTTTTGTGGAACCAAATTTTTACGAGAATCTAAGCTTTGATTATTGGAAGAGTTTGCCACAATAAAGTTACTTGTATTTATTTCCCCTTTCATTAGCCATGATTGTATGCAACACCTTAAGTATGATGAAACGTTAGTGATGTCACTGAGATGAATATATGGTTTCATCTTTTCTAATTCATGCTCATTTAGCTGTGGGGTACACAACAAATCATACTCATTCTTATGAAGGAAAGACATGGCCATCCCAATTATAACTGCTACGCCACAGGTATTTGCACATTGTTGTCTAGGATAGAAGGAAGCACAGTCATTGGTGCATGCATTACTCTTCCTACACTGCAAAGTATGACATGCTGTAAAGTTAGGTGATATGTTACATGTCTGACTCGCTAAACAGTTAACAAGGTAAAACAGTTGTTGTGGTATTTGCCAAGCTAAGCTATCTGCATATACTACTCTATTTTTTTCAATATCATATGTAGCCATCGAGAAATGATTACCAGGCTTTCCCAGTGTGCTTATATATGTGCTCCCATTTGAATGCCCAACATGCATGACAAAAATGATTCTCATGTTTTTTAGTCTCTGGCCATACGTTTTCTGCAAATCAGACACTGTTTTCATGAGTCTTGCTTTATCTAGATTTTCATTTGCATTTATGATAACTGAATTGGTTTTGTTACCTTTAGGCAATATATTAGCGATATACATTATGCAATCCATAGATAGCCACCTCATACTGCAAAGTGTTTTTAAATTCTCTATTTCATAAATTGTATCTCTCAACTTAACTGATGATGAGTTATTTTGAATTAGATCAATAAATGAAGTGACATCATTGATATCTACTGGTGCTTCGAAATTATATTCACTGAAGCTCGTTTGTTTTTCCAGCCATCTATTTTCTTCAATGACTTCCCTTTTTGTTTCCTTTAATGCAAATACATCTTTGAATTTTAGAAATTCTGGCCAGGCAAATACACCAAAATCTAACTCAATAACAGTTACTGGGGTTTTGCTATTAGCTACTGCTTTTGCTATATCTTCAATATAGTTAAGGGGTGGACAAATCTTTGAAAGAAGAGGATCTGTAGTTTTAACGTTTTTGTCTAAACAGTTCAACAAATGTACATATTTTGGGGCAACAACTTCAGGAAATGATGATTTCAAAGAGTCTGTTCTACGTTTAAGAGTTCCCTTTGAATTTTGGAATTGACTAGGAATAACTGGACCACCGCCAATCTTTGCATTATAAGAATCTGAGTGTGCTTTGATAATATGGTTTAATAATCTGTTTTCTGTCCTACAAACTTCTTTACAATATGGACAATTAGCTTTGCCATGTTGGACTTGCTTTGTAGATTTAGCTCGTTTTGGGCCGTGTACTTTATCATTAGTAAGGGCTACCCTGGATGAAGTGTAAATGTCCTGAATATGTTCATAGGGAACAATGATCCCACTTTCATCACATATCTCAAATACAAAGCCAGATCTTGTTAGGGTATGCAATAACTGAGACATCTGTTTGACAGGTTTATCGGCAATAATTTCTTTACATTGGGAAGCAGACAAGGAGACAGGGGTGGCAGGGATGTCACTGGTGGAGGCAGGGGCGGCAGGGACGTCACTAGTGGAGGCAGGGGCAGCAGGGACGTCACTGCTGGAGGCTGGGGCAGCAGGGACGTCACTGGTAGAGGCAGGGGTGGCAGGGACGTCACTGGTGGAGGCAGGGGCGGCAGGGACGTCACTGGTGGAGGCAGGGGCAGCAGGGACGTCACTGCTGGAGGCTGGGGCAGCAGGGACGTCACTGCTGGAGGCTGGGGCAGCAGGGACGTCACTGGTGGAGGCAGGGGTGGCAGGGACGTCACTGGTGGAGGCAGGGGTAGCAGGGACGTCACTGGTGGAGGCAGGGGCAGCAGGGACGTCACTGGTGGAGGCAGGGGTGGGACGAATGTCAGATGCCTCTGCTGAGACAACCTACAAAACAGAAAACACAGATTATAATTTTATGTGATATCATCTATGGGATGTAATAATTTGATAACAATAGGTCAAGCCGAAAACAAATACTATATCTCATGTATGTCATGTATAATGTCATTGTTGATATTTTACATAATGTAATAAAGCAAAGAAAACAGAAACTACCATTACTTAAGTTGCAATTATAATACATAATTATAACATTAAATCAATGTTTTATACTCTTAAAAGCTTATGCTCTCCTTCTAAAATATAACGTTGGTTAGATGAAGTGGTTTTAAAATTACCTGAGCAAAGGTTACGTTTCCAGACACCCAGGGAGAAGTGAATTGTTTGGGCACGGGAGACTCTGGACAGGAAGCTTTACCAATAGCTTTGATGATGGTTTCAGCAAATACAACTTCACCATCTTGACTTAGGAAGATACCCCTCATATACTTCCTGCGATTCTCGGTGATGTGTGGGTGTTCACAGATGATGACACTCTCAGACGCCTGTCTCTCAAGCCATTGATGAAGTTGGCCTATCTTCTTGACATGTGGGACATAGGCTGAAGAGATTGGCTCTGAGATTACTATCTAAAAAATACGGAAGAAATGAATAGGTTATTATTATGCACATGTTTAAATTCTTTTATTGAAACAGATATTCTGTTATCATAATATCATCCCACACAGGTTCTTAAAAGAAAAGCATTTATATTTATGTAAATTAGGTCTAATTTGTCTGACAGTGTTTCATTCTGTACGTTTTTATACCACCAAATAGCTCCAGGCATTATGATGTATATATTAGACACATTTGAATACTACATTATCTAATATGCGTTAATCTGAGAAAATTGATATCACTATATTAGTGATCTTTTCTGAAGTGTGAACAGTTAAATCTTTCCTCAGCATAAGATACAAATAAGCAACTAAATATTAGTGTGACCCTAGACTCTACGCTCAGTCCAATACACACAAACAAATGCGTGTATGATGAAGTATGTACATATAAAATGGGAGAGGGAGTTAGGGGAAAGAAGTTTAGTGATTATATGTACGTTTCTCTATTAATGAGAGATTACTTCTGATTGCAACTACGTGGAGTCAATAGGGGTCTATATTATGGGGAAAATAGCATTGCTATATATCTATATAGTGGACAATCGGATATAGTGGACAGTTGGCCAGGGATAGAACCTTTTCCATTTATTCTAATTTAAATATGCCACTTATAGTGGACACATACTTCAGATATAGTGGACACTTTGCAATGCATGTGTATAAAGAGGAATAAACTATCTTGAGAGTAAACGCATCTAGGTTTAAGATGCGAACATTTGAATGAAGGCAAAGAATCTTATGTAACTACCCTTCCATAATTCATAACGTCAATTTAGATATTCAGTCAATGATGAGAGTAAGTAATGCAGCGAGACCTCTTAGGTGTAATTACTTTACTTGGATGAGGTACTGTCTTTTTATAAATTAAGGAACACAGTATGTTTTGGATAAATATGGGTAAGTCATTTTCTAGATATCCATTCCCTGTGATTCATTTTACTTCTGCATGATATAACGTTTAGAAACAACAACTTGCAATTGTAAAATTAATAAAGTGAAAAATTAACCTTTTGGATATAACACAAAAGAACTTCAATGGAAAAATGACAAGTATACTAGAAAATGGACGACTATGTGTCAATGAAAACTTATCTTCATATAATCACGTTTGCATATATATTAGTGCACTGTTTTAAACTATCTGTTGTTAGAATTAATTACCTTCTGGCCGTTGCCTAGTGCACGATCAATGACCTCTCCATATAGTCTGGTTAGGTTTTGGAAACCTCTGTGCAGGTCATTTACACCAACATGGATGACAAGTATCTGGAAAAGTAATAAGATCCATAAAATAACACAAAATCGAAGCAATATTATGCATGAGCCAATTGTGGATTAAACATAATAATATCAATGTAGAATCTTAAAACATATTGTCACTCACACATTTAGTACGCCATCCTACTACCATACATTAATATGACGTTTTTTTAAAGAAATATATATCATATTGTTATTCATAATTATTTTGTGGGTTTAATTCTTCATGATTACAAAATAACATACCTTTTCCATGCAGTTATTGGGAAGCTTCTGGAGGGTAAGTCCAGGGCTGATGTACGTAATAAACCTCTTGGATAGATATTTCTTCATGAAGACCACTTGCTGATCGCCATAGAAGCAGGCACTGGTTGTCTTAATCATTTTCATGGTTAATTCGCAGGGTTAGGAACTATGTGTCTTGCCTTTTCCCGTTTTGAGAATATGTGAGCTATCCTACTGAAGCGAGCCTTTTTACCTCTTCAGCCACTGAACGGCTCCTGTGCTGACATGCCTTGTGAACTGCTCAACAAAAACACTCACCAAGTGTTACCCACTCACATAGGTGACACCTAACACCTTGGTGCGAACTGTAGCGCCTACATCAAAGACAGCTTTGATCTACGCTAGTAAACGTCGGCACCGTAGTCACGCGAACATTGCAAAATAACACAATCGGCCGGCCAAGTTCATGGCAAATATTCAGATGCTGTTTGAGATTTCCCGTCCATGTTTATGAGCAATTTAGGAAAAGAAACATTATTTTAGGTGTAAGTGAATTAAACTATACCCAATCATAGAATAAAAAAACGTTGGTTATATTTAAGGTCGGGATGAATCTTACTGTGCTATAAAATAAAATATAAGAAATACGTTATAATGCTGTAGCTGTGCATGTTACATACATATTTTTTTATATTGCACTACACAATTAACAACGTGATAGTGATGTATTATATTGTGTATGCGAGACAATATCAAACAGATGTTTATCATAATATTATAGTGGCAGTACGCTAAGTATGCTGCACGTTGATTTTAGAAAACAAGTTATGCTGAATGTTTCCCTCATTAATGCGATATTCTGTATGGCCAGGGGGGCAGCAGGGGAAGGGGTTAGGGCCAGGTCATCACGGGACTGTGTGCAGGAGGGCCCCGTCGGCTATAACGGCCAGGGGGACGACACAGATTGGGGTGCAGAATTGAAATTGACAAAAATGTGGTGGTCCATGTCTCGGTCATAGAAGCCGTTAGGGTCAAGTGGACAAGACAGGATGGGATTGGGGGCATTTAATTACATGGTTGAGAGCGGCAGGGTTTTGATTTGTTCACCGGGATTTATGTTTTCTTCGAGCAACAATGGCACGTTATAGGAGGAATGTGTGTTGCATTATGCACTGGGTGCGCTATTCAATAACTATAGGTAATACTGTAACATGTATTACTATTGCATATAATATCATGGACACGTTGGCAAAATATTTATTTCTCTGGCTCCCTCAAAAATATGATATGAGGATAGAAAATGCTTTTGATGGAGTGCATAATTATATCATTATTCCTGTCAGAAAAACGAGTGAAATATCATGGTTTACATTAGGTTTACAAATAAATATCCATAAATGTCATTATACCCACCATTTGGAAATAGAAACATTGTATTTTCGATTGAAAATAGTATTTTCTTGGATATGATTTCATACGAATTTAATACAAATATTATTTGGCCTGTAAATGAAAATGTTCCTAATCATCAGAATAGCAGTTTGGTCTTCGTTTGTCAAAGGGAAATCATACTACAGAAACGAACTTTGAAATATCAATTTATCGAGTTAAAAAAATGTTCAAATTGAAGTATTAACGTAATATTGAATAGCCCCATTGAGGTATGCATGATACAACAACAAGCTGTGCTCAATACAACGCTTTTTATCACTAAACTTTAACTTGGAAATGTGAATGGAAACATAATATATGTAATATGTCACACAAGATTTCCATAAACCTGTTGGTTTTATGAAGTGTTTACAATCTTCATTTTGATAAAAGATGTCATTTAAAAATACAGTTAGCTAACATATTACGTGTAAATGGTAAAAAATACATAAAAAGGATGACCTCAATATTTGAACAATAGTATTACCATAACAATGAAATAAGGTGATAGAAATGTTCCCAGGAATATGCTGCATATATCAAAATACTTGATATCGACAATATATCATCTTGCATGTTTTAATAGTATGATGTGTACAGGAGGGAAATATAATGCACATGCATTATATGAGGCACGTTCCATCTACACCTGTAAATAGTCGTCCATGAAATAATAAAATGTGTGTAAGTTTCAAATTAAGAATATGCACTCTTGATATGTCACAATTGTTGCTGTCATGGATGTATATGATAGAAATATGCAATTTTGCCGCTATTATTATACCAAGAAAGGATCAAGTATGCCTTCCAAGCTTGTTAGCAATACTCTCATGTGGCTTCTATTATCGGAACTCTTTCTTTCATGACTAGCGTGAAATTATCTTCATTTGGACCAAGGGATACGTTTATTATTAACTGGGATGGCTTATAAGTGGGATATCTTATAAGCAGGGAAACTTCCACATGAAATAAACAAAAAGAACTTAGAATCAGATGATATGGGCCGTATTTATGGGAAAATATAAATTTTGGGAACTTATGAGGTAGTTGCATAGAAATTCAGCATAACTCTATGTGTCAGGGAGGAGAGGGGCAAAGGGGCAGTGGTCGGGAACTGACAGGGCACTATGCAGGTTAGTGGTAAAGAGGTTTAACAATGAAAGTCCCCATCGGGGGGACCCATAAATTCGACATGGTGACATGGCCATTTCTAGAATCGACATGCGACATGGACCTTAGTGACATGAAGAAAAAAATAAATGACATGACATGGCCAGTTCCTAAAATTCAATATGGTCGATGAGGGTCTCTTAGAGGCGTTATGGGACATGAGTTAAGTGATAGGTGACATGACCCTTTCTTATATTTGACATGCAACACTAGTACTGGGGGTCCTCCATCAAGGGCCTCAAGGAGAGAAGATAGAGGCCGTGAAATGAGACACGGTACATGTAGGTAAAGTATGTCAGATCTATATGTGCAAATATCACTAGTTAGCCTACAGTGGGGGGGGGGGGGGGGGGAGTTTAGAGGCTATAACACGGCAACATGGTGCCAAGTGTAATGAGGTACACCAGAGCATAACAACTTCTGACACCTGAGATGTGGCTTCTTTGTTTTGACAACACATCAAATAGACATATTACCTGTTTTTCACACCTAATTCGCGCAGCTCTGTTTGAAGTGTATGGATAAAAGATGGGTTGACTGTTTACCCTATTGTAAACAAGTCGCACATCCCCTTTGAAGCTACACATCAAAAGAACATGGTACTTGTTATTCACACATTGTTCACACAGTCCTCTTTGAAGTCTATATAATAAAAGGAAGTGTGACTGGTCCACAAAGTTTACCCTATCATGTAAAGTCACACATTCTCTTTGAAGTATGGATGAAAGGGCCGTGGTTTGCTGTACGTTGGGGTATAAAACGGGGTTTGGGAGAGACTACAGACAGAATCAGTTCAGAGCTCAGCAGCTACACACTGATTCTACACGCGACTAGCAGACCACCCCAGACTTCCTACAACTGTACCATATTGAACCCGACCAGAAGAGCATCCAAGATATCCTACTATTTAGACAGCATGCTGCTCATTGGTGACAGCCAGACACGGGGGATGGAAGAGGACAACCTGACTGTCTTTTGTTATCCAGGGGCAACTGCCAGGCGCATTTTACAGAAGCTACATACCATAGACCTTACTCAGTACGATCTGGTTGCAGTTTGGGTTGGTGGAAATGATGCCACACCTCGCAGTGGGACCTTCTGTGAAAAAGACTATCAGCAGACCATGACAGAAATAGTCAACTATATCCAGTCATCGTCAGAAGCAGAAGTCATGCTTATCAGTGCAACAAAGCGTACAAGAGATGTAGATCCCCATAACAACATCAAGAGAGTCAACCTTATCATCAATGACATTGTGCATGCCAAGCAGACCCTCCTCGCCAATGCCTACAAGAAACTAGAGAAGATGAATATCAACTACCTAGAAAATGATGGCGTACATATTAATGCAGTGACAAAAGAGATTCTAGTTAAGTATTTCTTTGACATCCACAGGGCCAAATCGAGACAACACCTGTCTGAACAAGGACTCAAGTGGGAGAGAAGGCAGGAGAAGAACCTTGGGACCCAGAAGGTATTGGTCAGTGGGCCTGGATGCAGGCTGTCAAACTTCTGGAAAGAAGACCTGAGGATAGATGGAACAGAGTACACCTCTGGAGAGCAGGCGTACCAACACCTGAAGGCACTGTGGGCTGGTCAGTTCTTCCTAGCCCTTCAAATACTGCTAGCACCAACCCCTCACAAGGCCAAAAAGCTTGGCAGACAAGTCAATGAGGCTATATCGACCAACATTAACAACATCAAGGTCCAGATCGCAGAGAAAGTCTTACGCTCAAGACTAGACCAGAACCCACGTTTTGCAGAGGAGCTGAAACAGACTGGGGAACTGCATATAGTTCATGATGTGGCAGATGGCTTCTGGGGACGGAAAGAAAATGAAGGTCAGAATATCTATGGACAACTACTCATGGCCATGAGGGAGTTACTGTGAGGTAATATAGATGTTGACTGAAAAGGTGAAAATTGTCTTCACAGTGCAAGGTCACAGAGGTGCAAGGTCACAGCAGTGCAAGGTCACAGCAGTAGGTCGCAGCAACAAAATTGGGAGTCATCAAAAGAACATAACAAGAACAAACACAGAACGTTGCTGCAATGTTTATTATAAAGTCATACCTCCAGCTGGGATGCCAAGTATCTATGCCAATAATTTAATCCTTCAATTGATAATACAAATCTGTGTGTGACGTCACACAAAAGACGTTATTTCCAAATTTTGAAATCAAATATTCTTTAAAAGACCTTGAGGTTGCAATTTTTTGCCGTAACTTATTTCAGTTTATGATTAAAAACCTTGTAGGATTGAAAGTAAATCTGATTTGAGTGTGATGTCGCACACAGACAAAACTGGGTTGGGCAATCTTTTGTATTGTTGAACAGAAGTTCGACAACAAAATTATTACATTAAAATATCCCAAAATATCATTTGTCAAAGGGTAAAACTAGGGTAAAACAGGGTTGTATTGCGTCCAGTCGTATGTCACACATTTTTGATTAATTGTCCTAAAATATAGAAAGATATGTCATATGACAAAAAATGCTTAAGAATTGATTAAAATCGTCATGATAGTTGAACTAACCCATAACCTCAATGAATTTTAAACGAACACAAAAATAGATTTTTCTCATATATTAGGTCCATGATACAAGCCTGTTTTACTATTATCATAATATTCAATCATCACGTATGATTGGTGAGCAATTCCAAATTTCATGAGATATCATAATCCCCTGTGTTGTCACTTATATTAACCTAAGCATAGGAAGTATCAATGATAAGTATGAACGTATATTGAACATTCAAATAATAGTTTCCATTAAAATATCATTATTCCTGACCGTTTCTAATGAGATGCGTGACATAGAACCTAGGTTACCTCGATGCATATAAGCCTGATATGCATAATAATTAATCCCAAAATTAGATTATTCGTTTTAACTCCCTATCCATGTAGGGTTATATGTTGAAAATGTTAGATATCCCAGTGAGATACATCTGATATGGTTCTATATTTTAAAAAAAAGAATCAGAGATGATCTGTAAAGGAACTTATAGATAAGAGACTAAATAGCATGGTTAAAATAAAGATACAACAATATTATTAATTTAGATATTTTGAAGAGTTTTATGAGAAATCATCACATTAGTTGTTGTCTAACATATGAAAAAAAGCGTGAAGGGTCTTACTTGAAAATTATAACATGTACACAGACCTTATGCTGATGTCAAATACATTTTTTTGAGATTTTCGTTTTTTTCTTTGTCATATTTGAGATTAGGTATGATACACGATATTAGGTAAGCTAAATATGTGATATTAGCCTGACTTGCACAATATAAGACCAGTAATTACTATATTAAATCATGTGTCCCTAATCAAAATAAGTTAAGGCTAGCTTGGAAGGGCAGGAGGGGACATAGGAGGGCGCATGTCATTGAATGTAGCAAATATCAAAAGAAATGTTGTCAGAATATCGTATTTTCCAAATTTGAGATATCGCAGTAACTATTTTCCCAGCTTTGAAGGGCAGAAGGGCTCTCTCAGGGATGGGAGGCAACTCTGAAGGGTGGTATAGGGGACTCTGAAGGACAGGAGGGTTCTCTGAAGAATAGGCGGACTCTGAAGGGCGGACGGGCTCTCCGAGGGATGGTTGGGAGTCCTAAGGACGCAAGGTTCTCTTAAGCATAACAACGAGTTCATTGTCAAATATTTATTGGGAAAGTCACTAGAATTATTCCTAATTTTTTCCTTAAATGAATTCAAGCACGATGCACTCACTAGGCCTATTTAAAATCTGTTGTCTGTCATTTCTCATTCAATTATTTTATATGCTCATATCAATAATAGATAGCCATAATGCATGATGCAGTACTCAAGTGTGTGAGAGTAAAACACCTGTGGCACCCCATGGTATATCACACATTTTTCTAAAATGGCCCTGAGATATAATTTGTAGAGATATAAAATATTCAAAAATGGAAATAAATGGCTAATAATGGGTTAAATTTGCCAGGATGCTTGAATTGAATCATAATAGATCTATTACGTTATAATTATCATCCATACCTAGTATTAGTGATGATAAAAATTGTATTTCCACTTATGCAAGGTGTGTGATACAACGCTGTTTTAATAGTTCTATGATATTTAATCTTTATTTTGTAGACTTTTATGACATCGATCTATTTTTACTCAGTACACATAATAAGGATTCAAAGTTGAAAAAGTTAAACCACTTTGGTAGATAAGCCTTATATATATGTTCTTTTTAAATATATAAAATCGGAGGTCATCCCTAAAGAAACTTATTACTAGGCCTATAAGACAAAATTTGGATTATATAATGCAGATTCATAACATAAATGTTTCTATGAAATTGAAATGATATCAATTTTGTAGAATTTTATCAGATATCATATCATCAATGACTGCCTGTACCATATCAAGCAAATCATGAAAGGTTTTAATTGAAAATCATAACGTCTAATCCGTCTAGGGTTTCCATGTCCAAAGTTATGTTCATGTCCGGTTAATAAAAACTGTTAAATTCTTTTTTCCCACATAACTGAAACATAATTCATTTAGCTATGTATTAAGGATACTAGAGCTTAATAAAAGTGTAAACAGGCCCCGTGCAAGACCCCTAGTCAACCTTCCAACCCACCGTCGATTGCTCACACTCCCGGCGCCCACTTCCTAAACTGCCCACCTCTTCGCAACCCCCTCCCCCCTCCCCCCCTCCCCCCCTGCCCCCTCCCCCCCCCTCCCCCCTCACATAATAGGCGGGGCTTAATGCTGCGCGCCTCATGCATATTAATGAGGTGACACCTCCTGGACGGTGTGCATTCGGAGGACGCATACTTTAGCCTGGTGCTACCCACCACACTAACCATACAAATTGTTTAACCCTTCTCCAAATATACTAGGAGGCAATAGCACCAACACACAACCACACCTTAGTCTCAGGCTTCAAGTCTGACAGCCTTAGCCCATAGGCTATTTACTATCATTTGAGTCCCATAGCCTCCTACAAGTAGGCTTCCAGTCCTACATTAGTAATTACACATGATTATGATGCTTTGAGGGAGAAATAGCTTGCAAGGCCCACACCCTATACGCCATATGCGGGTCTAAAAATAGCGCATCGCGCGGCGAAATTTCGCGGAAATCGCGAACGGACGTTGGGGGTGCTTTTAACATAGGATCCTATGGAAGAAAACATGTTATTTCGCTCTAACTTTTTTAATTTTGCTCCAATCTTCAAGCTGTAAATGAGAAAAAGGTTTGAATTAACCCCAGGAATGCGATACAACCCTTCAATTTTTTACATTTTTCGCATTATCGCGAAAATTCGCGTTTTCTCCATAGGAGCCAATGCTAAACGTGGTCACTTCTAGAGCCCAGTAATTCACTGCGCGATGTCGGAAATGACGGCGATACCGCTGACCCGTTTACTCCGTATAGACCCCCTGCCAGACGGGCCGCCACCCAGATAAATAGCGCGGAACAGATAGCGAATTGACTTCCAGCCCATAGGAGCAGTGCTTAAGAATTAGTTTATGACTCCCTGTATCTCATATCATGACTTTCGAGACAAAATGTTGGTAGATTTGGTTAGCTCTACCAATTATCTATGATATATATGCAAACAGAACTCAGTTTTGAGAAATAGCTGTGAAAACCAATGTTTTCTATCGCCTCTAGTGCTAAAGCATACGGCGGAAATCAACAACTTCGCGGCCATGCGCGACAAATGGCAATCGCTCTATTACAAGTAGGCTCTCTGCATGCTGATTGGCAGGTATATAGATGGCTACTTGTAGTAGGCATAGGGAACAATATTTGAAGCAGAGAGACAGATGACCAACGGCCCTCCTGTGGTCTGTAGCTAGTCTAGCAGGGTGCCCACGCAGATATTATTAGGTCTTAAAAGGTCTTACTTTGGTTTTGCCATTTATAAGGCTATTAGAAAGGTCTTATTTTTGGTCCAGAGGTCTTAGAAAGGTCTTATTTTTGGTCAATCCCAATTTATTACAAGATATAATTTTTCCTCCTGTCATTTCAATGTTTACTTATTTTTGGTAGAATGTATAAAAATGTAAGTAGTTAAAAAAATCTTCCTAAAATATCTTGAAAAGGTCTCATTTTCGTACCCTACAAGGTATCATAAAGGTCTTATTTAGGTCTTATTTTGAATTCTGAAAAGGCGTGGGCAACCTGTCTAGCTCAGTTGGCCTTCCCTCTTCGTTTTGTTGCATTGCCAGTTCATATGGCATTACAATGTAATTTTCAATTCCGCGAGTTTTTTGGGGTGAACTTTGACTTGTTGATCATGGATACAACGTTTGCTTTTTGGTTGTTTATTTGATCTTCTTTATCTCTTGATTCTTCTGGTATCAAATCTGCCGGGTGCCAATCTGTATCTCGTTGACAAGTTTAATGGTAAACGTTTGAAAAATGAAATTCTATTTATCAAAAATCCATTTTTGGTGTTATAGACTTTATAATTCCAATAATGTAACTTGTAAGTCAGTGGAGTTGCCGCAAACTGAAAGTAGCACTAACATTGCAATTGAATAGAGCGTGGACCCTCACGGGCTTGCATATTGGGGTTTGTAAATCTCGATGTGAGCATCTTTTTAAAAAGCCTTAACAATTGCTTTCAGTGATGATGATTTCCGCGAAAAAGGGAGACAGATTAACGCTCCGCATACTCAAGGTACGTCTTAAGATAGATGGTAACTCATCTGTTGCCCTGTTCTGAAGAGCATGCTTTAAATTCATAACAAAAAATAATTTGTGCCTATCAGACCAAATATGTTTGGCCACTTGTTCCATACTCTTCCTAGAATCCTGCCCTCCAAAGGAAAGGGAAAAGGGTGCAACCTATGTCATATATATAATTACGTATACATTATAAGGACGTGCACAATCTTGGGGTTTCCACTACATTGTAGATGATTTTGTGTAATTCAACTGGATATTACTTTACAGATAAAATTCAAAGGCATTATTTAGAATGTCCTATAGTTCAGAAAATTGTCTTCCCACTCTGGCTCTCGACCAAATTTTTATGATTACGGCAGTGGTGGGTGTTTGTGGGTTGGTGTGCAGGGGGGCCGTTGCAGGGAGCCAGCACAGCTACAGGGCCCCAGGCAAGGGGTCCAGACAGTCGGGGACTTATAATCTTTCGAAAAGAAAAAGTAATTAAATCATTTTTGGAGAGCACGCTTTTCTGTTGATATTCATATCCATCAGCCATTACATAACGGCTTCTTGGGGGTAGGACCTTACCCTGGTACCCTGGGCTAGTCCTTGGTCGTAGTAATAATGAGTATCAGAATACCACAGGAAAACAGTGCGTGTAAGACCTCAGCTCACAGTCCTACTGATCATGAATCGTGACGGGTGTTAGAAATGAGTACTGTTTGCGACTGCAGTGGTCTCGATGGTGTTAAAGGTCACTCCCAGTGTCCGCAACCTGAGGTTTAGTATTAAGTGAGGTTCAATTTGAAAACAATGAATTAAACTGGCTCACGGTGACTGGCTTAACATCTTTAATTTACTAATAGGGATTTGCATCACCTTCACTTTCAATAATTCGTTATGTTCCGTTTTCGGCAGGTTGAACACCCCAGCTGTATTTGGGCCTGCGGAACTCCTGAGAGTAAGAAGGTCGAGAGTCAGACAGAATACAGACAGCTACAGCGAGAGATCACTCAGTACTTCAATGACTTTGAAACCCAGAAAATACCACTCAACAACCCGGTACATCACCAGGTAAAAAGGCGGAGTTACCTATACCTCTGAAAATATTACAACCATTCACATATAAATGGTGTAAGAAAAGCTGATACAAATTACTTATACATATATTGATATTATCTACCAGGTGTATCCAAGAAAAGATCGTTTAGACCGGGCCTAACCAGAGATACCACTCAGAGCTGATGAAATACGAGGAAACATTGCTCGTACTTTTTTGATATAAAAAAACAAATAGGACTGAAATATCCTTAACGAATAGGCCCGACCTTGACATTTGAATGGCTCAAACTACATATTATAAGAAAACGAGTATATGGATATAAGAGTAATGTAGGAAAATTTCCAATCCAAATTACTAAGAAGTGGGAAACCCTGTGTGACTTGTTTTCAGGTTGGCATTGCCCGTCGGAGTCGTGACAGAAGCTGGCACAGAGTGAGGGTTGAGGACGGGGGTGGACATTCACAGTTACTGACGTAAGTCAAAATTCTATGTAACGAATCATGTGAAATGAAATCAGTATAGTGTGTTGGTGTTTAACGTTTTAAATACATAAACATAAAAACGAACTATTGTGAGACGTGGCTAATTAATCTATGTTCGGGAAAAAAACACACACACCCCGTAAACATGACCTCACAGGAAGTATTGAACACGTAAAGAAATAATTGAAGACTTTAAAAACTTTTCCCCAACTGCAACATAATACCCAAAGCATGTATATCTTTTCAGTAACGGCTATATACCTCCTCATATTTGTTCCAGGTGTTTCCTGCTGGACGAGGGCGTGGTGGAGGCCTTCAGCCCGGAGTGGTTGTTTGATGCTCCGCCTCTGTTCCTCCGCCTCCCCTACCAGGCCCAGCACTATCGGCTGGCCGGTGTTAAACCACTAACATACCAGACCTCTGATGATCTATCGGTGTCTAGAAGGTAAACCCGTTTTAATCAGTTCCTCTCTTTAATATTTTGTTATAGCGAGGCTTACTTTGGTAGGCCACTCTGCCAGGTCTGCCTTACAGCAGCGGGGTGGAAGTGGCTGGTAAGTGTTGAAGTCATGCAGCCCAATGGTACCATGAGGGATGAGTATAGGGGGAGACGGCTTAATGGTGGTAAATCAACAACGAAATATCAATAGTTTGCTTCTAGCCTAGTGTGTTTTAAAATCATTCTGGAGATTTACTAAATAGGTATCATGATGAAAATGATAGGATGTCAAAATTAGATAAGTGAAAGTGAAATAACGTAAACACAACTCGCAGTACCTGTAATATGCCCATTTACCTCGGAATTAGATGATAAAGATACGTTTACTCTTCAGACCATCAAGAACCTGGAACCCATGTGCAACAAAATTCGTCAATCGGCATCTCAGAGGTGAGGAATTGTGAGAATGTATAATCTGATACCAGCCAACACATAATTTTCTTGGTTCCGTAACTGTGCCTATTGGTCTAAATTTCTGTAACAAAGCTCAATCTTTGATCTATTATGAGGGCTTAGAGAGATTCTTGATATAGACTTATATAAGAGTCAGGATTTAATGGCTTAGTTTCCAAGGCACAACTCGATCTACTTCCTTAGTTCTTGATCAGTTAATTGCCCTAAAATCATCGAAGTAAGCGGTATATCTCTCATTGTAGGCCAACCTAACCCGGTGGCAGAAGTGGTCCACGTTCAGCGTTCGGGTGTCCTGCACATCAGACTCTATGTCCCGCCGGATGGGGAGTGTCTCAACGATCTCCTGGTGAAAGAGGAGTACGGCTACTCTACCCAGCAGTTTGACAACTCAGGTAGAGATTAAGCAGCAACTCTTGACAGCCAGTTGTCATCGGATCCCCGATTTTTCTCTTCTCTGTACTTGTAGGGATCATACAGTACTTTTACCGAAAACCTGTTTAATCACACTGATTGAATTGAGTTTATTTGATTCAATGATATATTTGCATAAGCTGCTATGAAATATTTCTTTTTACTAGATTCTGTATTACTTTATCAGTCCCACTTTTAAAATACATAAGTTTCTAATATTGCCGAGTTATTTAAAGTTATGTAATATAATTTCAGGTAGTTCGGCTGACGAGATGAGTTCAAACGCCGGGGACAAGCCTCCGCCCCTTGAAGAGTTCATTGACCCATCAATAATACAGATGTCGGACATTATCGTGCAGAAAGAGCCGCCCACACACCAGCAGACAACACCACGGTCCACGGGGCGCGGTCTTCTCAGTCTTGGTCAGTTGAACTTGGCCAGCCCCGTGAGACCAGGCGGGGTGCAAGATGTGGGTGCCTCATCTAGCCCGGCCTGGGGTCCTGGACGAGGGGGAAGAGGATCGGGGCGAGGTCTTCTAGGGTTACTTTCAGGATCAAGTACTTCTGAAAAAATCCCTGGTCGAGGGAGTTTAAAGACATCCTCCCCCGCTGCACCCCCGCTAACCAGACCCCTGATGGCGCCTGAGTCCGGCATATCTACAGGCTGTGGTCGCGGTTTGAACACAGGGAGTCTCGCAGGGATAACGCCTTTAGCTAAAGCTCAGTTGGGAGTCAAAGTTCAAGGACATGGCAATGCACAAGAAGAGACTACTACCAGTCAAGGGACTGTGAGCAGGGGGAGGGGACAAATGTCACTTCTTGCGGCGTTAGGTAGAGTGCAAACAAGTGAGGCGCAGCTCCCAGACAGTAGTTCGATGGGTCACAATAATCGTGTAGTAGAGACCTCGCTGGTCACCCATCATGGACAAGGTGACATCGAAAAAATTCCACCACCCCTCAGCCTCTCAAAAGCCACAGATCCCGTCTACATGGATATGCCTGAACTAATCGGTGGTGCTGCCATGGATATGCCTAAGCTAAATGGTAGTGATGCCATTGATATGCCGAATCGAGGTAATGGTGATGCCCTGTATATGCCTAAACCACGTGGTAGTGATGCAGTGGATATTCCTGAGATAACCTCTGACGTTATCCCACCCCCACATGCCTATCCCAAGAAATCACCAACCCAAGATGAACCATCAAAGGCCTCCCGTGCTGAAGATAAACCACAAACTGTAGTCAGCGAAAAGAAAATTAATCGCAGCCCTCCGATTTCAAAACCAGTTGAGCGCACCAAGCCGCGAACTCTAGTCACTCCTATGGCCAGCATTACCGGTCGCCCCACTGAGGCCATCCCCATTCCCAAACTCCCAGACGTCACTGTGTCTGGTAAACTGGCCTCTCGAATTCCTGGTACTGGCGGTCGGCAAGAATCAGGTTCACGGCTCCAGTCCCGGTTGCCAAAATTTGCCCAAAAGAACACAGAAAAACCGAAAGAAGTGACGTTTAGAGACCGCGAAGAGGTTCTAGGTCCCAGGTAGGTGTGTGTTTGTATGACTTCAAAAAAGATTTAGTAATGCTCAGTCCTTGGGATTTAATTTTTGTAATAAATAAGAGATATAAATATTTTCCACTGATTCCTTGAAATGAATTAAAAAATTCTATTTTGAAACTGCTTTTGGGCTTAATGTCCTAAACTATGTTGTATGGTTATGGTTTATATCTTATATTTATTGTGAATTTTTTTCAAGAACTATAGAAACTACTATACAAAGTACCATGTTTAACTCGTATTTCTTTCCCCACCGTTAGACCGGTTTCCGACTACTCAGACCAGGAGCGTCTACCAACCAAATCCATCTTAAAGATGAGTGGCAGCGACTCTGAGCCACAGGCCAGTCAGTCAACCATGGTAAAGAAAACAAACTCGCAACACTCAAGGTAAGTTCACAAGAGAGTAATCCTATATTGATCTTAAATACCTTTTGGAATGGCGTAAAATTAGTGTAGTGGGACCCTATATGAATAGGAAACGGAAACTTGTTACCGTTCTGTTTTTCATTTTCACTGATTTGTATTGTGAATTTTACAGGAACCATAGCAAATTTTTAAACCTAAGCTACTGAATACATGCAATTCTACAAATACCATCATAGTAAATAATTATTTCATATTTTTTTTCCTATCATTTAGATCAGTTTCAAACAAGTCAGACCAGGAGCGTCTACCAACCAAATCCATCTTAAAGATGAGTGGCAGTGACTCAGAGCCACAGCCCACCCAGTCAACCATGGTAAAGAAAACAAACTCGCAACACTCAAGGTAAGTTCACAACTTAGTAATCCTTTATTGATCTTGAAATACCTTTTGGAATGACGTAAAATTAGTGTGGTAGAACCGTATATGAATAGGAAAAGGAAACTTGCTACCGTTTCTGTTTTTCATTTTCACTGAGTTTTCTTCTGAGTTTTCCAAGAACCATAGCAAATTTGTTTAACTTAACTTACCGAATGCATGTAATTCTACAAATACCATCTTATAATTCTTTTAAATTTCTTTTCCCACCATATAGATTGGTTTCAAACCACTCAGACCAGGAGCGTCAACAAACCAAATCTATCTTAAAGATGAGTGGCAGTGACTCAGAGCCACAGCCCAGCCGATTAACCATGGTAAAGGAATCAAACTCGAGAGACTCAAGGTAAGTTTAGTAGTCCTATATTCAAATAGGGAAGATAACGGTTTTAGAAAAAGTAAGTATTTTAGATGTAAGAAGGGAAACTCTATTTTTTAAGGGAAAACTAAAGAAACGTTAAAAAAAAAATGTTTTCCCTCCAGAGGATAACTTCTCATGGTCTGTGTGTGGTCCCTTTGATGTGAGTTTCATAGTAGTAGCAACAATTTTGTGCCATCCTGTGTATGGTCCAGATCCTAATCTCGAAATGGTACAAACCCTTGACAAATTGTCCCTCTTTGTAAAGATCGATAGACCTCTGTTTTGTAGCCTTTGATATGAGGCGGTTAGTGTGGTTAGGGTACTTGGAAGTCTGAGAAGTAAAAAAAAGTCGCCCAAGAAGAAATGATGAGACTGAAAGGGGTGTTGCAACATGAATAGTGTGTGAGTCAGCATTGTGTTGACAGGCCTACACAACGCCTACCTCACAAGTGTTGTAATACCAATTTGATACTCTTGTCACAATGTTTCAGTATCAGGTGGTATATATCATTCAGGGTCACCCTGGGTCACCAGGTAAAGAAAACAATAAATTAACAAGCAGCACCTCCCCCAATCCCCGCCTCCTTCCCTTGGCTGGAGGTTTTCCACCAGGTTCTGTCTGGTGGTGACTCAATTAATAGTCTTGAATATTCCCTACATTTAATTGTTTATTTTGTGTTCATTGGAAATATATAGCAGGTTTTTTTAAAAAAGGCTTTCCCTCATAGCAGTGTTACACTATCCTACACTGTCAATATCGTTCTTGTTCATTTTTAAAATTGCTGCAGCCATTAAGCTGATATTCCTCTTCATCCAATTTCTAGCCCTGAGCGAGAAGAAGTCGATGTGCCTATCACAGGACACAGAAAAAACCTGTAAGTACATGCAACAGAAACACAGTTTTGTTGGTATTCAGAGAAAAAGGTAAATAATAAAGTCTTTTGTAAATCTATTGTATTACAGCAAAACCTAATAAAATCTATGGTAAATATTGGGCCGATGGAATGCAAAAGTGTATGTGAAACAAATGAAAATAATTAGTATGCATGGATAATAAGGGAACGTTTGCTAAACGCAAGTCTGCCAATAAACTTTTTCAGAAATTCAGTAGTTAGTAGGTGTGAAGGATTTCCTATTTTTTACTTTTCTTTTTTCAAATAAAATTTTTTAGTTTTGCCCAATGTGATTTTAAATTGCAGATAAATGTTAATATCCATGTTACAGAATTCGTATAAGTTAAAAGCCATAGAAAAACAAATTCGAGTCCAGATAGTTGTTATGACTGGCCATCTTAAGTTATGTCATCAACTCTGATATTTCCATACAGAGACCAGCTCATGTGCCATGATGGTGCAGACTCTGACTCAGAGGCGTTCACCTTCTACACGGCAACAGAGGCCCCGACTAGTGACACCCTGGGAGTGTTGTTGGACGGAGAGGTCCTGCCGCAGTTTGTGCAGAACACCAAACTCCTCTTTGACTCCACCATTAACCAGGTGGGTTGAGCATGCGACATTACTCATTTTGGTATGTTCCACATGTTCTCCCGAATGCTTGAAAATATGGTGAGAGTAAAACGCATAGAAAATAATTGGAAATAGAAAATAATTTACCAGAGGTGCTCAAAATTATGACTGTGCGAAAATGTCTCTCTTCGCTTGATACTTGAAATTTGGTTGTGCGAAATACCTACCTCTACATTATTTAAGCTTTTCTTGTCTCTGGGAATGATTTAACCTTCTGGTTTAGATGTTAAACGTATTTCCGCATTTATGAATTTTACTGAGGATGAAAGAATCATTAGATGATTATTTTGTACCATTCAAAATAGTCCTCTAGGACAGTTTGATCATACTTTTAGGTCATACTGTTTCAGGATAAGAAAAAAAGGTTTAGATAGGCCGAATTTTATTATTTTAGATAATTTCTAATTACTTTTTATGAGACTTTTGAGCACCTCGTCCTACAATAGGAAAATATCCATATGCATTTACCCGCATATTAAAACCAACAGTTTTGCAACCTTATTTAAAACACCATACCTATTCAAGTTGCGCTATTGAAGGTTTAATGTAATTTTTATAAAACATGGTATTTTTCTCTTTCAGGTGATAGACCGTCTGGACATTATGCCGACCAATATTCAGAGTTACTGCTGGCCCGCCCTGCTCCGTATGCGTAACCTGGTGGGGGTGGCCAGCGCCTACCGCCCCGCCCCCTCCGCAGGAGGCTCCACCTTCAGACAGGGGGGTAGGTTTTTATAAAAATATATATGTACGTCTATCTTAGTAAACAAGGTAACCACAAGACGGAGAAAACAGGGAAAATTACACCCAGAAAAACCTCATTTGGCATGGAAAAAACCAGGGTATTTGGAAATTCTAGGTTCTAAATAAGAAAATCTGAAACACGATTCCCTCCAAACAAATATTTAAACCAGCTTCAAAGGTGGGAATGGAATGGTGATTCAAATTAAGAAGGAACCCGTCAGCTTAATATAAAATGGATTATCCATATGGACGGTACAGTAAAACAAGTAAGACAAATTATAAATAGGCATACATGTATTTATTTTCGGCCCTCAGGTACTACCATCGCATACCTCATCCCCCTCGTCGCCCAGCTGCTGCAGAAAAGTGTCTACGAGGGAGTCCCCCAAGGTGTCGGGGTAAGTCATAGTCTCTGATTCTCGACCTGTTTTCAAAAGTTAAAATTTACAAGTCATACGACGATAACGGCATTTACCGTGGGACACAAGTTTAAAGACCCAGGGGCCAGTTGGGCCCATACCTTTCCAAATATAGGGGCCTTCACCTTAATCCAGGGGCCCTCATATAGTCTTTAGAAAAAACAATGTTTATTTCAATATTTTTACCTTGACGTCAATTCGACTGACAGATCTTTTATTCTAGAATTTGAAAAAAGCAAAATGTGTCATTCACAACTAACAACCTTATATTTCAGGCCTTGGGCCCCCGGGCCCCTGGTTATGTTCACCACTGCTTTTATATATGCAACTTTTTTAATTCGAATAATTGCATATTGCCACCTATTTTTTCACGAGCACTCTGTTCTATACAAAAAAATTTATAGTAACTGCCCAAAACCAAAGACCAACCCCTGATTATGAATGTGTTAAATTCTTCCAGCCGTTGGCGTTGGTGGTGTGTTCCTCGTGGCGGCGCGTGCACACCGTGTACACCCAGACACAGGCCGTACTCGGTGGGAACATCTCACTGCGCGTGGTCGAACTCTACGGAGGGGGCTCAGAACAGTCGCAGGAGGTCCGACTCATTAATGGGTGCGACCTGCTGCTCGCCACCCCTCAGTGCCTGCTGCGTATGATTGAACGCAACATTGTGGAGCTGAAACGACTCTGCCACCTGGTGGGTACATTCTGAATGGTACTTCAATGAAGAAAACAGGCCACACTGACATAGCCTGGTGACTGTGCTACCCTCTTACGGAGAGTGTTGGAGATTTTTTTTTGTAATTTTAACCCTAGATGATTCAGTGTAGCTTCTTGTCCCAAAGTTATCACATATATCATACCTGAGAATGCTAAATTGCGTACTATTTCTCTTACCCAAAGGTCAGTTCTGTCGGTCCCGTGAACTTAAAACAGACTTAGCTAACCTCGTGTAATACTCGAAGTTAGATGTCTACTGGAGATCAGATATCTTTTATCTCGAGGCTTAAATTTGAGTGTAATTAAACTTGCCTCAACCAAAAGGGAATAGCGCTCTTACGATAACAATTTCTTCTATTTTCAGGTCTTTGATGACGGGGATAAACTCATCAAGTACCATAGTGATCAGGCAAGTAAAAAATTTCCAAGATTATAAAAGAAGACGTTTTCCTTATTATAGAAACTAAGATAAGGAATGGTGATAGTCTAATATTCCTGCACTTGGTCTAAAGTATACCTAGGTTTATGCCATAGCTGCCTTGAATTGCCATTCTTTAAAAAAATGGCAAATTCTTTAAAAACGTTGTATAGTTCTATTTTGCTAAGGAGTACCAAAAAAAAAGAGTAAAATTAATATCACCTCAAAATTAAGAACTTAACAGCTCAGGCCGAATAACTACATGAGCCGCCGAATGTGTTATTCAGGTGGAGGAGCTACTTGGTCGTTACGAGGACTGCCTGGAGGCGTTCACCGAGCGGTCGGCTCCCACTCAGGTCGTACTCATGGCCAAACACTGGACCCCGGGCATAGCATCCTTCATGGAGCAACACATGCCCGAACCCACCATCGTCATTGCCTCCACTGCCGAGGGCGCCATCTACTGCCAAGTACAGAAAGTATGTGTATGGTTCATGTCCCTAATCATATACATAGACGCTGCAATTCACAAATCTCCCTAATCACATACATAGACACTGCAGTTTCTTATTCTCCCGTATTTCATACATATAAATACACTGTAATTTCTGAGGCTTTCTTATCATATACATACGCGATTCAGTTTCCAAATCTATGTTTCCTATACCTTTCCTACATTTTGATTAATATCACATTTGGAATTGTCATGGCAGTTGAACAGAAAAGGTACATGACGTTTCAGTAATGGCTCCTTTCGCTCCCTTCTTGTAGATCGTGCATGTGGTGCAGGCCGACCAGCGTCTGTCCAAGCTGTCTCACCTCCTGGAGTGCTCCAACCTAAAGAAGACCATCATCTTTACCAAGTGTCCCATGACGGCAGTGGCCGTTCACGAGGTATTGGCGTTTGTTAAGTTGAATTCCCGGACATTTTTACAGTCATCATATTGTGAAAACCTGCTGAAAGTCTTGCATTGAGTTTACATTTTATGATGTTCTGAACGAATATGTATCGATAATTCTAATATCATTTCTAATTATTTATTTAGTCGATCAATTTACCGTAATCATAGGAGTTACACAGTAGAAAATGTCGGGAGATATGTGTGTACATATATGTTCTGTATTAATTGGGGAGCTGTAATCCAGGTAGCACCACCTACCACTACCAGGTGGTGCCTTATACTGACCTCAGTCCACCTTCAGCGCTCCCCCAGCACACACCACTATCCAAGGCTATCACATAGCAATTTAATCTAGAAAATACGGTATTTAATCAATATTTACAGACCAGGTATTAGGAACCGCCCGGAAAGTTCCCAATCTTTCATACGTAAAAATTAGTAGGATATTGTAAACATGTATACTATGTAATCTGATGGCAATGTCTGGAATGTTCATTCTCGTATTATTATCGGGTTTCCAATTTTATGACTACAACACCTCTAGTAATGGCATGAAATTTATTTTAGAACACATATTTACAGAATTTTACGATAAATTTCACAATTTCTATATCAATTATGTTCTTGATGGTGACTTACGTCCCCTTTGCTTGCTCCCTGTCCCTTAGGCGCTGACCCGGTATAGTGTGTACGCCCTGCTGTGTCATGAGGACCTGCCGCTGACCGCCCAGGACCTGGTCCGCCGGGAGTGGGATGGCCCTTACAGCAGTGGGTCGCCGCCCGTCCTAGGTGAGCAGGGCTTCGTCTGAATGACGACTGGGGTGGCGTGTGGGGTTTGAAAATACGAATTTGTTGAATTTCGCCGATCTATATCAGGAGAAGTTTGGTTTAGGTTATGAGATTTTCCTCAACTTGTAATACATGCGTTTTCTAACATCATTGAACCACTTTCTGCCATGCATAATAACCTGCTTATTTTTAAGAAAATGTGAAATGGTTTGCACTGTTCGTGGCATGATGGTATAGTCAGCAATTATCCATGAGCCTGTAACATTTAATTATAGTTTTCGGGCACCAGTGTGTACCCCGATCTACGAACCCATTGTATCTCTAAGTAAACCATTCACTTACTAAACGTATTACTGTTCCCGTTCTCAGTGCTGACGGACACCATGCTGGGCGAGCGGTGGCACCATGACGCCGAGATGGTGATACACTACGACCCCCCGCTGAGGAAGGAGCTGTTCGGGCCCCGCCTCTGGTGTATGTACAGCAACTTCAGACGGCCGCTCCAGAACTCGGAGGTTAGTGAGATATGGTGGTAAAGCTGTTACGTCAAATCCTACACAAATTTTGATGGAGTGCACCATACAGCGTAACCTGGAATTAATCCATTAAATTCAGACCCTTAGAGACTAGAGATGGTATTCTTTGCAATTTGGTCAAGACCAGTCACAAAATCCGTAATTGTAAAATCCTACACAATGTAACGTCCCATTCCGTGATATATTCTTTTGACAAAAGGGCTAATCACTTTTAGAGTCGGTTAATTCTTTTACTTATATACAATGTTATGATTTAGATAGTGAACATAAAGGCTGCTATCCATGGTACAACTTCACCATTAAGCATACCAAATTCCGATCTTGTAGACATAACCAGATAACACGAAGTAAATCTACCTCACCCTCCACAGACCCCGAAGGAGGCGACGTCCATCCTGTTGGTGACGGAGGATTGGCAGGACTTCATCCACCTGGTCATCAAAGACCTGCGCCACTCGGGCCTGCCCGTCCCCGAGGCCCTCACCGCCCTCGGCCAAGGGGTGAGCTCTGAGAAGGAGAAGGAGAAGTACACCGAGCTGTGCCGGGCCTCCAAGGCGTACGGCAAGTGCGGGTAAGTGAACGGTTTGTGGTTAGGTCGATACAGGAATATGGCCAGGCAGAATTTAAAGATTTTGTTCATGTGTGCTGTATACAAGAATTTATCAATATGTATCATCTAAACTTTTCACAGATTTACACAAGAACCTTCGGAATGTTAGACAAATAGTCCTAGACAATATTTAAGTGATTTTATTGCATGTTAATTGCTGTAAGTTGTTTCAGTTGAGTCTTGGGACGTATCGTTCAGTTGTCTGAAAATCTGTTGAAGTAAGTCCGAAGAAATTAAGAAATATGGTGTAGCGATATATTATTTCGCATGTATATGTATTTCAAGACTTTTTTGAATGTAAAGGTCTCCGCAATATCTAAAAAATGATATATAGATGAACAAAAAATAGGATTTCTGATAAAATCACATTTAACTTGACACACTTTTTTTTTCTCAGAATGGAGCATGTATGTCGCGCGCGGCACAGCATACAGTGCCACCTGGATACGCCAGGCCAACACACCCTGCACCAGAAACTACCCACCAGCGGCAACATCAAGGTACGCGTGCAGCTTGTTACAGTTATGGGGCTTCATTTCGAAGAACTTATGTCTGATTGTAATCCGATATTAGAAAGTAAAATCATGTCTTTTTAGCTCATTTTTGATGTAGTAACGTAGGGAGAAATAGCTTTGACTATCCGTAATATCCATTGGAATCCATTTAAAGATTAATGGAATTTCACAACCTTTTTGTATTCTCCGCATGAATAATTTTTTCTCTTTACACATGGACCACTTAGAATAAAATGCATTTGTTTTACCTCCCCTAGGTTTATGTGACAGGTGCCGAGGATGCAAGTCGGCTCTGGGTGCGTCTTCTGGAGCACACGGGGGGTGGTCAGGTCACAGACCTCCGCACGCCCTTCACCGAAATCTCCTTCAGTCTACCCATGCACTACTTTGTGGAGTCTAACAGGATACCCTGCAGTAAATAACTTTGGTCTTCCGCTATTTTCAAAATATTTTCCAATCAGAATGCTGAGGCACTTTTAGATATTACGTCTGCTTCCAAAAATTAATAAGATCTTTCCAATCGAACAGAAATAAGTGACGGAGATAGTTTCTCCAGTCTTTATATTTTTACCTAATGAAGTATAAGATATATTTGCTCAAGATAATATACAGTAAGATTGGTAGACGTAGGCTAGGCATTATAATCGTTGTGTTTCCCAATGGATAAATGTTTGTAAAGATATATTCGATGAAAGTGTCTATAAAAACTTCTGGGGCAGTTCTTTTGTCTGTACCATTAGTTTTATCCACATTGCTGTATGTTTGCATTTAGACGATAGTTTTCTTTAAAGCGATTACAGTATTTTACTGAAACTACTTGTCTCCGCATGCACTATGACTGAGTTATCTGTTTTCCTCTCCTACCATGTAGCGTATCCTGCCGTGGGAGACCTATATGTGATTAAAGACATTCAACACACATACAACAGGTGAACATTTTATTTTGTTTGCCTCAATGCACTATACTGTTCAAGTAAATTCAAAATATTGATAGATATTAGAGACATCCATTTACGTTCGGAGAAATAGCTCTCTAGGAGGTTTATCTTGATAGCTGAGTGGTTTGTTTGTTGAACTATATACGGTAAGACAGTTACGTGTAACTCCAAATTAAAATCAGCTTAATAATTGATTTAATACGGCCATTAATGAATTGGAACGATATTAATGTTTGTTTCTATTCAGTTACCTCTTTTACTGTAATTGTGCAGAGTCCAAGTACAGAAGATCAAGCACAAATACAATACGATGATCATTGAACGAGTGCAGGTGAGTGGGATGAAATATGTATGGGGCATTAGGCGTTAGCTGCATGACCTGATAACGTTATCATATGGGAATTTTTAATCGATAATGACTTTAAAATAAGCATTTCAGGATTAATTTTCCGGTGTTGTATCACCTTCATTTGACAGTTGGTTGGAATTATGTTAAAAGTCAATAATTGTAACACAATTTTAGTATGGATCTTTGGTTTACAGGTGCGCAAAGTGGACATCGGTGAAGTCCTGTGGGTGGACCCCTCAGACCTTCTTGTCCTCCACGAGAGTTTTCTGAAATACCCATTCCAGGTGAGGACAAACAAGCAAAGCACTGATAGTTCAGGTCTGGTTGCTAGATAATACATGTATATTGGTGTACAGAGGTTTGTGGTCAATATATATTGCTCAGACGGTGGATTTTCCATTTCATCATAAAATTTGCTTCAGCAAACATAAGATTTAGCAAACTGCTTATACTTTTACGTTGGTTTCTTGCAATGTTTCGTTTCTTTAGGCGGTGGAGGTGTTTGTGTGTGGCGTTAGACCGACCGATGATGACGTCGACTGGACCAACTACGCCAGCGACCACGTGTATGACGCTGTGTACGGCCAGCAACTGGATGGGCGAATAGTCCTCGCGTGAGTGTTGTGATATGCTGAGTAATCAATGGAATGCATACTGCACACTGCCATAAACTAGACCACATCTGACCAACGGTTTAACATGGAATTTTCTTTCAATTGATATGAATTTGAAACAGTCTTGCGTTTAGAGTCATGATGCGTTGTAAAATTACTTTTATTCCTGAAATTAATATCTTGAACGTAGCTTTGGCAGTAACTACTCAAGAGCACGCCAAGTATTTTCAAATACATGTACATATATATATTAAATATCAAATATTTCTATTCAGTGCATATATGCGAGGTTTTCTTTTTTCCGCAAATTATCATTTTGTGTTTATTGTCAATGCATGACTAGACTGGGCAACACCCTGTGGTTGGACCCGCTCGTCAAACGGGAGTTTCTGAAGAGTATTGGGACGGTCACCCACAGTGTGGTCGTCCACCGCACCCTGCTCCACAACGACTACGCCGTGCCCAACCCCGAGGTCAGTGACGAGAGAGCCTTCTTGGAAAACGTACTTTACGTGATTACATAACAAGATATCCCACATGCCTTTAGAATCCCTTGCCATAGTAGAAAAAATCAAACCAATACATTGGTTGAATCGATGGAATCCTTACTTGCAAAAGCATTAGAGAAAACAAGGTTTGATAAAGATCAGTTCAAATACATATATACGTGATATCTTGATATCTTTACTTTCACAGAACGATACAAAACCAAACATTTAGATTGAATAACCAAGTCTGTTTCCGTCTTTGTGTTCAGCACATGAGGCTACTGTATGCAGCCTGTGCCAACAACGTGGACCTTCCTGACGTCCTCTGCCTGGAGAGTGTACCCCACATGGCCTATGAGTAAGTAATACACACACCTCCGTATGCCCGAAGAAAGTTGTACTCATAAGTTAGGTATACATGTAAAGTGGTTCTTACTTTCTCTGCATTGAAAAGCAGTGTATCCCAAAAACTTTTCTTCACATCGGACGTTAAATACCTCTGTGTTTCAATTTTCAACCCAACATGTCCAATCGACGTAGCTGACAATACGTTGATATGTCCAAAAAATTTGGAGTTTAAGAGAAACGCTGGAAAGAGATACTTATCTTTTGATTTAAACGGAGAGTAAATGATCTATAATTTAACACGTTTCGATTTGTGATTCCATGCTTATTGACCAG
The DNA here is from genome assembly GCA_936440205.1 of Lepidonotus clava. Taxonomy (NCBI): domain Eukaryota; kingdom Metazoa; phylum Annelida; class Polychaeta; order Phyllodocida; family Polynoidae; genus Lepidonotus; species Lepidonotus clava. The sequence goes on along the minus strand of OW387140.1, from coordinate 21,945,545 downwards.
ATGATAAGCAAAATAAAAAAAGAATACAGATAACTTATGCATGTGCATTGAGAATCTACTTCAGAAAGCTCTCCAATAAATTGTCAGTCTATGTATAAAGGACTTAAAACGTGTAAGTCATCGTAAAGGGGTAGCACATCATTTTTCCAAAATGCAAACGTTAATCATGGTCCTATTTGCTGTGTGAAAACTTTAGTTAATATGTGACTTTCCACTTTCTCCCCCAGCCAACATGGTCTGCCCTCCACACTGCGGATGGCCGTCCTCCCTGAGTCGGGCGTGGAGTTACCGCCCGTAGAAGTCACCGCCGTACTACACCCAGGACTCTTCTACGCCAGGCTAAGCAACAATCTAAAAAAGTGAGTTTACATGTGTGCAAATGCTTTGATAGGAGTAGTATAGAAAAAAATGTCCTATAAAGTATAAGCTCATATTTATATAATTTGTTTGTGAATCTGTATTGGTTGTTCGTCATTCATAAGTTTTAGAGAAAATTTTCTTGCTCACAAGGAGTGTCTATATTTCTGAGATGTTAGATTTAAGGATCTGGTGTTGGATATGGGTGATGGTCTGGTAGTGATCATTTGCAAAGGAAACTTATACTTACTTCACCTTCTTATTTATTGTTTTTGAGACTTTAGATTTTTGTTAGATTTATACTTTCTTCTCTATTATTATATTGTTTAGAAAGCAAAACTAGAGAAGTAATAGAAATTTGTACTGGAACTTCATGAGAACCGTCAAATATATTTAAGAAGACATGACCGTGTAAGTTAGGCGGGAATAGGTGCTACAATTTAAGTTTAACGATTCACTAACATAATGTGAACGTTGTTGTTTTGTGTGTTCGTCTTTAGAAAATAAAACTCTTTTCAACAGATTTATCTTTGTTTTAATTTTAGTCTTGGTTAACTTGTTTTCTTTTTGTTTGGTTGACAATCGGTCTGATCCCAAATGCTGGTACCACTTTTTTTCGACATGTTATCCATTTTATACTGAAAATACTTTCTTTGCTTTACCTTTTGTATGCCATCTGACTAGATAATTCTGGTCTCAGTCTTCGGCAATGTAAATAGGGAAATGTATTCGGATCCTTATCTCCCCTCATTCTTTATATCTACACCAAGTGTTACGTGTTATGTATGAATTACGTGTGAATAGACTCATATGATAAAAAGAGAAACTACATTTCGGTCATACATTTTGACCTTAATTCATATCTGCTATGCAATGTAAATAATTGTGTATTATAGATCGCAATGACCAGTCGTGTTGACATAGGATTACATTAGATTTCAAAAGCCTTTCTGATTTTTTTTTTGTCCAAGGAAACATAAGTCTTTCAATGTCCCTATGGCACAGGGAAAATAGGAAAAGTGGTCAAGAAAAATCCCTGACAGGGAAAACACAGGGAATTTGCAAAGTTTACCAAAACACAGGGAAATCACACAGGGAATTTCATTGGGCCAGGTTCTGAAATTTCTGATTTTCAAAAGTAGTTGTTGTTTTAAATTTGATGGATATGACATGAAAATTGCCATGGGTCATCTCAGGGAAAACAGAGAATTTGAAAATGAAATTTAAGTAGGGACCCTTGTCCTTACGTATACCAGTCACATGGTTCTATTCACCGAGTATCAGATACAGGATTGAGATGACAGACTACGCCAGTATAACGAAATAGGGCGTCCCCAAGTACCTGCCTCTCGCATTTTATGACATTAGATTACAGGCTGAGAGAGTAATGCCTTTGTAATAGAAAATGCAAGAAGGCTATGATTACAGATGGTTCAGATGACATTTTCTTGAAGGGTGTGACAATTATTGGATGTCAATTTCAGAAAACAGGTTCTGTTTCAGAAAACAGGCCTTTCTTGTTGCCCTAGTCGCTTCGAATTGTGTTGCTTTGGTTGAAACATTTGAACAAATCTGAAGTGAGAAAAAAATATTTTATCTGTAAACGATTAGATATCACGGATGTAAGTTTCCCGATTTCTGTCATGTTTCCGATTTTTTCACTCCAGCACCCAAAAATTCTTATTCAAATTTTCATGTTTAGATCATGTTTCACAACATTTTAGGATGTATTCAGATTTTCTTAATGCTATTTCCGATTTTTCCACTGTCCTCAACTTACATCCCTGAAATATATAAATGGAAAATATATGTATTGTGAATACTCAATTCAGTTGCCAATCTTTAGCAAGCTCATGATCTAAAAAATTAAGAATTGAGGTTTTTTTAAAAAATTATTTTCTCGAAGTTTCAAAGCAATCTGGACCTTCCATTTATTATTTATGAAGGTTAGAGGAGGTTCATGAGGAGATTAAGGACCATGTGAAAGTGACTCGACCCAACCCGGACACCATTGCCCTGCTGCAGCCCGGGTCGCTCATACTCGCCACCTTCCCCCACGATAAGGACGAAGAGGGACGTGTGTAAGTACAATAAGATAAGCAATAGTTATTATGTAATGGACCTATATAACATATCATAAAGTGAAAAGTAGCTTAGTTTTCAATTGGATTATTTTAAAAGCATTCAATGATGTATTAATAAGGGAAAAAGATGCCTGACTTTTTCTTTTAATAATTAAGTCGGCAAAATCGAGACAGGCCTTCAAATAAAGATATAATGGAAAAAAACTACACAATTAATAGTTGCGTGTGCTTAGGGGAAAAAGTAGTTTTTAAAGATGTGCATACATGTCACAAATATGAACTAACTGAAGTTGGAAGAGAAACGCCTTAGGCTGGAACTAAGAACTCTAACCAAAATGTGTTATGATTTGGTATAAAAGAGCAAACTGATCAAACCCCAAATATTTCACAGAAGTTAAATTCAAAGATTAGTATTTCAAATGTAAACGTTGTCAAACCCCATTATAAAAGATCACACATCCCATGTACGTTCTCCTACCAGATGGTACCGCAGTAAGATCCAGGCGGTGACAGAGGATGGTGAGTTTGACGTGCTATACCTGGACACTGGGGAGTCGGAGTACGTGGCCCCGGACCAGGCCCGCCCCATGCCCGCCATGTTCACACACTGGCCGTTCCAGGGCATCGAGTGCCGCCTCGCGCACATTAAGCCAACTAAGGGTGAGTTTGAATGGACTTTAGACTGTCCATATTCAAGAAATTAAAAGTTTCCGTATTATGTATATTCAATTAAAACAGCAATTATTTAGGAACATTTTAAAAATTTGTACCACATGTAACTTTGGAAATTACATTATTAGATTCTTTCCGTTAATCGTGACTCGTAAGCATTGTGACTCATTAGAATTCACGACAAAAAGGGCCATTGTTTAATGTAACGTTATTTTTGCTTAGATTCTCTCTAAGCTAGTTCGTTTAGTACTGTTGGCTCTCCATCCAGATGATAGGTACGTGATCAAATGAAAGCCAAGGAATTCTATACAATAGCAATATCAATGATTTTATCAATTATGATAGGAGAGGACTGGGACGAGGAGACGGGCGAGCTCTTGTGGCAGCTGGTCAGCTACTCCCAGGGGGGGTCCAAGCCTCTGCTCGCCGAGGTGAGTCGGGCAAACGAGATGGATCCATAGAGTATATGGTCCAAACAGTACTGCTTGAATATAGAAAAGGTGGAAGGACGTTATGTACATATGTAGAGTTTTGTAATAATTACAATATATGTGAAGAGAACTCATTTCGTACAGGAAAATAGTGGAAATCTATTACACGTTGAACCAATCCATTTTCTATGACAATCCGGACGAAGGGTTAACCAGACGTATTAATCATTAAACATCAGCCGAACATAAGTAACTTAGTGTTTTGTTTAATTTATAATACCCTTTCCCACAACAGTCCTCAGACCTGTAACTTGTAAGTAAGGGAACATTAAAAAAAACCCACTAAATTAGGCAAACAAAATTGTGTTCAGGTAACATAGGTTGAAAAAATTAGAGTAGGTAGGTCTCTCTCTCTCTTTTTTTTTTTTTTTAACTTTTTTTTTTATTTGACAAGAATAGGCTCAGGCATTCTTGAAAATTTAGAAAACATGCAAGACATCCCTGAGAATGATTTACAAGTACATCTGTTGATCAAATATATACCATTTCCTTTAATTTAAGTCATTTTTATTTAATCAAAAAAGTTTTTAAACAGAAATTCTTTGGAAAAAAGTTAGGGTAGTCCCACAATATTAGGGTAGGTTGGGTTACCGAACACAACAAGTTTTTAGGCCTTATGATACAGAATGATACACATTGCTTATTTGCCAGTTTGCTCGTGTTATTTTGTTCTGCAGGTTGTATCAACAGAAAAGGCAGCCAACGTGGGCCTCGTCAAGTACGCAGTGCGACTGTTCGACACCTCCGCTGAGTTTGACATCGATGTGGCCCAGGAACTGGTCACCCAGGGAGCTGCCTGCGTCACAGAGGGACTCGTCAAGGTAGGACACTGGTGTTCAAAGTGATATTTCATCGAACTCGCCAAAAGAATGTGATGTGTCTTAGAAGAAATAAGGATGCACTGTTCTTACAAACTAATCTAGAATAAGTCCAGATAGACATGCATACGTATAAGAGTTTAAAAAAATTGTGGCTAAAAGATTCCAAATGGTCATATATAAATGTGTGCTTATAAAGATGGATATAAGACATAACGTTCTGAAAGTGTCAATAGAATGTATCCAGTGTATTTGTCAGACCAGATTCTGCCAACCTGGAAGGGTTCCGGGAAGTGCAGAATTTGTGCAGTTGTCTAGACCTATATCATTGAGACTGAAATGGGATGGAGTATTTTTGTTTTATCTTTCTATGTCAGTTGTCCAGTTGTATGTTCTCTACATTTCTCAAAAACACGTTGTCTGGGTCTTACAGGGTGAGATGCCCCCAGTCGATGAAACGGTGAAGGCACCATACGCGAAGCTGCCCACGCTCTGCACTGACCTCGTCACCACTACTGTGAGTTACCTCAAAATAACGAAAAATCATACTGACAAATCTGAGTTCTTTCTTTTTTTTTCTGAAAGCGGATTTTTTAAATGTCGACAGAGTATGATAGATTACTTATAATACATATTAAAATTTGGGTAAAGTATGCCAAATTTGTTATTCCAAGATTTGTTACTCAAACATTATTCCTGGTATTCTGCAGGATCCTGAACAGCAAGTCATGATCTTGGACCAAATTCAGAAAATCGTCAGAACTAGTACCAGCGAGTAAGTATTCTGTCATCTCTATTTACTTTACCATTCATAAAACAAAGAACACATACCTTAAATTAAACTACGCTTAAGACTCATGTAAATACATTTGACTATGAAAGGCGCTTGTTTACCTAAGTAATGCCTGATAGTGGTGTCCTTTTAATTTAGAAAGTATGTGTAATTGTTGGGCAGTGGGCGCACTGTGACGCCTGATACTGGAGTGCTTTCAGTGTGTTGGGTATGTGTATATGTCGGGCTGTGGGTGAGCTGTCAGAGGCTCGAATACCTCAGCGACGTCTTCTGGATTCTGTCAAAATAAAATAAGCATTTCTCTGTACCAAAGTCACCAATTTTTCGGTTCAAACTATTTCTATATCGTTTCTTAACCAATTGAACCATAAATTTATGCTTTCTAAAGAATAATTCAACCCTTTTAGTGTCTAAACTGTAAATCTGGAAATGTTCTTCCTACTTTCCTGAGTTTTCATCTCTCCCGCGTGGTATCTCTGTTTCAGTGTGGAGGGCATGTGTAAGTGTCGGGCGGTGGGCGCACTGTGTCAGGCGCTGGGTTACCTCAGTAATATGGACATTGTGGAACTGCTCTGCAAGTGTCTGCTGCTGCTCACCAAAATAAATACGACGTGAGTAGAGCACATCTTTTAATTTCAGTCACTGTATTACCGTTTTTCCCAAAACTACTCCTTTTGATGTCGCAAACAACGAGGGATATATAGTTTAATGGTGAAGACAATTCACTTCATCATTTGCTCCTTTCGCAATTCTTTCAGAGGTTCACTGAAAAAATACTAAAAAATGAAAAAAAATAAAAATGATGCTATCGGTCATACAGACACTAGTCTTTATGGTTGCTTGTAAAGAATCGTTCAGATGTCTTGTATAGCATAACAGCTTTGCGTTTTCTCTATCATTAAAATCATTAGACTGTGACTGTAACATATAAGTTGAGCTGTTACAGATGAAGGATGAGTAAAGGAAACAACTTTTATTTTTTTCTGAACAGTGTATTTGATGCCATCCTCCAAGACGATGGGGTCACTACGCTGTGCCGTATGTTATCTCGGGTAAGTCAATGTATTTGATAATCAGAGCGTATGGAAACCTAAAGGTTCACATAGAAACAATCATATTAATTACAATTTTATGATATTCAGTTTTTGGGAGTCCCTAGTTATAGTTATATCTGTATAGTATTGTAGCTATTGGTGGGGACTGCCTCAATCAGTCATGTCTTTAGTCATTTAATTCTCTTTGTTTTCAATGACCGGTTACACAATCTAATGCTCAGCAATTGAAGGACATTGCCCTCCAGTTGTTCTTAGAATCAGGCAGTGTGAGAAGCTAGAAGTAGGTTACATAACCACTGCCACAGCCAAACAGCCCTCACCCCTTAAATTGGAACCACCATTTTCACCTGCAGGTGGGCAGTCCTAGGTGGGTAAGTGATAGGTTACTCAGTGCTAGGCGTCTGGCAGATCATGCATGGACCTAGTAGTGGCCCTTTCCTAAACCCCTCCCTGAGCTGTGTGTGACAGCAGGAGTGGTGGTAGTCAGTACTATAGCCCATATTACACATAGCCTTCTGGTATTAGGAAGGCCTTCAGTTTACTGAGGGACGACCATCGTTCATGCATGAGCGAAACTTTGTAGCTAATTTGCTTCTTGTTGATAACTTGGTATATCAAGATACTGTTGGCGCCTTGAACTAATTCGTTCAATAGCCGACCGCAATATTCCCAATTTGAACCGGAAAATGCATGATGATGGGATATGATAAAACAAAACCAGTCCCTGACGTTCCCATTCTTGGTGATTTACACAGAGTAACGTGACTGGACATAAGGTGGTGACGTGTACTATTGCCGAACTAGTACTTCAACATAGGTAAGTGACACTTCAATCTCCTTTTAGTTATTTCATTATATGAGTTAAGATTAATAATTATGCAATTGTTGTTGAGTGATTCTAGCAGATGAAGCTCAGAGATTTCAAGTAATGTAGCTATTGGTTTCACTTTGTGGAGACAAAACAAATGTTCACATTTGATACAGCAATATTATATACCCAAATTCTATGGCGCCCCCGGGTGCAGCTACAACCATACGGCTACAGAAATACAGGCATTTTAGGGGTTGCATAACATCAAAGAATGTTTAAATGTATTAGGTTGAAACGGTATCTCCCTTTTAAATCAATGGAAGTCATATTTTTAATGTCTGTCCACTGAGTCCCCGGCCAGATTTCGAAATCATTCTTTCTTTAGTTCTTTGGCAGTGGTTTTGATCGATTGCCAAAGCAAAGGTATTTTTGGTACTCATTTGCTCAGCTAAAGACATTCAATTATTGTGCTTTTTGCCAACAAAAAAAGACCAGTGTTTGTTAACTAATAAACTGCATTATTTGGACTAGGCTGAGGGAGGAGTTCGTGAACCGAGGAGCGCTTAGATTGCTGTCGCCATTGCTTGAAAACATGGAAACGGAGGATTCTGAGGTATGGAACCAAATCAGGAAATCCCTTTAATGCAGAAGTCGCTTATGAAAAAAAACCACCACGTTTATTTGTGACTAGTTAAAAAAAAGGACAAGTTATTAAGTAAGTCACATAACACTAATGTTGTATAAAAGGACTGAAAGGCATCTATTGGAAATGCTACAACTTTGACTAAGAAATAAATCTGTTGTCTGTTTTTCAGACCATCAGACAAGCGTTGGTGACAGGACACTTACCCCCCGGACACTTACCCCCTAGGACACTTACCCCCTGGACACTTACCCCCCGGACACTTACCCCCCGGACACTTACCCCCCGGACTCTTACCCCCTAGGACACTTACCCCCCGGACTCTTACCCCCTAGGACACTTACCCCCCAACCTAAAAACTGGAAAATAGTGACTAGGAATAGGGACGAGTTAGTCTTTTAGATATGAATCCTAAAGACCTATCAGAAGAGAGGGATATATATCTAGTTTGCTTTCCATTAGAAAGACTAAGTTCTTACCACATAATTACCTCTACATTATAAGCCAAGGTTGGGGGGTAAGTGTCCTAGGAGGTAAGTGTCCTAGGGGGTAAGTGTCCAGGGGGTATGTGTCCAGGGGGTATGTGTCCTAGGGGGTAAGTGTCCTAGGGGGTAAGTGTCCTAGGGGGTAAGTGTCCTAGGGGGTAAGTGTCCGGGGGTAAGTGTCCGGGGGGTAAGTGTCCAGGGGGTATGTGTCCGGGGGGTATATGTCCTAGAACCAAAGGACTGAAAGGCATCTATTGGAAATGCTACAACTTTGACTAAGAAATAAATCTGTTGTCTGTTTTTCAGACCATCAGACAAGCGTTGGTTGCACTCAGGGAATTAACGGCGGCCTTAACGGAGAGGTAAGACTTCTCTCAAAATTAACACTGTCTTGAGAAAGATAGATTATTTAGTCGGTTATGGTGATTGTTAATGTGACATAATTTGTACATGCGTTTTTGATACGGTGTTAAACACCAGTAACTAACTATATGCATTTTGTAGACATGAACTTTTTTAAACTCCAGAAATCAATGTGAAAGATAAGTCGTACGTTTCTAAACAAATACATTTTAGATTATACAGTAAGAAAAAGTTAAACTGATGTATTCCTCGTGACAGACACCGTTCTGTGGTACTACGGAGTGGCTGTGTGGCGGCCATCTGTCACCAGTTGGAACACTCAACTGACCACACGAACCTCGTCAACGGTCTACAGGCCCTGCGGTCCCTGCTCCTCAACGTCAGGTAGGAAGTTGTTTATGTCTGTCTATTGAAAAAATAGATTAAATTGTCTGTTTTGGGTCATTCGTCCCAAGCACGAGGACAGAAATAAATAAGAAATTTTAATGTGATTGATATGATGGTATTGTAAAGAATGAAAATAGAGTAAACGAGAAATATCTCGTTTTGAATCCTCTATGAGACTGTATTAGTGTGTACTCATTCTATCAATCTATATTTCCCGGCAAAGTTTACTACAGATCTCAGTAATACTCTGGAAAGTTGAATTTAAAATCCGAATCACGTTGTTTTACTCTGTCGTTAATCTAACACCACGGAGAGGAGATTTGATTAAAATGGGCATATCCATATCTCCAGGATCCAGGAGGAGAGTCGTCGGTGGGCGGGCCCCGTGCTCTGCTCCCACCTCCGCACGTCCTACGACCAGCCCGACCTCATCAGCCACGTCGTCCTGGCCGTGGCCGCGCTCGCCCGAGGGAGCCGTATCAACAAGGAGTCACTGCTCGCCTACAACATTGTTGACGCACTCGCTAAGTAGGTTGAACTGAAAAGAAAGTTAATTATAAAAAAAAACTCTCTAGTGATTCATTCATACTAGCCCGTTGTCGACTTAACCTGGTACTTCATCAATCATGTGTCCGATCTGTGGTGCTCGTCTTGACATGCTTCCACCTCAAGCTTATCCGAAACATCAGTATTAGTTCATTATTTTTATGTTTCAGGGATTTATATTTTTAGATTTTAGTCTGATTTCTCGACAATATTTGTTAATGAGGGTAGCATGGTTGCCGCACTTCCAACCGTCAAATTGCTTTCTTTTTTCTTATGTTGCAACTAGCTGTGAGCCTACTTTTCGTAGACATATATCGTACTTAAGAATTGAGTTTAACCATTAGGGCTCTCTTCTTTTCCACACGAATATAAAATAAAGGACGAGTGAAGATGCCGTACTGACGACAGAAGCCCGCTCTGAGTGCCGGGACCTCCACAGCTCGCTCTCCTCCCTGAGACGGACCGAAGACTACGGCGAAATCCCCCAGCACAGCAGTCCAGATAGACCCGAGAGAGGAAGCGGTCAAGAGGAGAGACGGTAAACATTAGTAACTCTTTTGCGAGTTTGTAAATATGTCTTGTATTTTGATGGGGGGCAGGTAAAATGATATAATTTTCTGCATTGACAAACTGCCAGCCAATGAGTCATTTTTTCATATTTGTGTCATATGCCCCAAATAGGTTTAGGTTCAGTCCTAATTTTCTTTAAGGCCTGTTTCACTTTTAGTTTATTTCTGAATTTTCGCGTATTTTGATAAAACCATAGGATTAAGATTTGTTGATGAGAAAAAGGATTACCGCATTTCAGATATACTATTCAGGGTGATACTGAATCTCTACATGTTCTGAATAAGTCTGTTCTGTTCTTTCCCAATGGTGTACCCAAATAAAGTTAACTGTGTACTTGTTTAACTGTAGGCCAGAACTGGAAGTTCCCAACAACGTGCCGCTACCTGCTGACATTCTCCACACGGTCGAAAGGACGTGAGTAATTCCAATCTTTGTATTGAAATAAGAATTAAAATCATATAAGTTGATTGTGTTAATGTACGTTGTTTATATAAATTTATAAAGTCAAGTAAACAGGACGTGATAAACGTTTGCTATTAACATTTACAAAGGAAACACAATGTGTAAGAGTAGTAGTTGTTTAATGAGCAGTACCTGGAAGTTAAAATTTAGAGATTGCTTTAGGTAGACACCTTCAGTTTATGAACCTCTTTACGGTCAAAACGTAGGGCTTATATGACTGCCTCATTCATCTGCACAGCGCCCACCCGCAGATCGACTGGTTCCAGGACCGACGTAACCTGGTTTTACTGGTGCAGGTGAAGAACGTGCACGACAACCTGATGGCCGACATCAGCGAGCAGCTCGTGCGCTTCAGGTGAGGCTAATGGGAAATACTGTCAATGATATTGTTAAAGGTAATGGGGTGCGTTCAGGGCACCACCTGGGAGGTGTTTTAAGAACTAGAAAAAAAATCTGATTTTAAGCCAACTTCAATGCTATATTAAGTATGTTGACACTTAAAAAAATACAATGCACAATTTTTTTCTTTGAATCAAGTAATGTTTCCTTGTATTATCCAAGCAAATAGTGCTCAAATACCCCCATTTTTAGGTTTATTCACTATAACTAATCTCACAAACGGTAAATGTTCTTTATTTTTTTCTAAAATTTGTATAATTGCCTATTCTTATTGTACACTGAGTTTGGTGGGAATTGCACTGGTAGTTTTTGTGTGATTTTACAAAAACCCGTTTTTCCCATAGAAACCAATGGTAAAGGCAATTTTCTTAATTAGGCTGTACCTTCTTTCACAAACGGTAAAAGGTCAAAATTTCAGTTTCAATTTACTCCTATAGATATATGCTTTGATTAAAAAAATTATCTAAGAAATTTGACTGGTCAATAAAAATCAGGTTGAACACGCCCAAGTACCTTTAAGGAGGGATCAAGCTGTAGCTCTGGATAATGTCCCATGGTTTATAGCGATAAAAATAATAGGTTTATACCAAGAGAAGCCCAGGATGAAGGCCATTGGAATTGGATTATAAACGCCTGCTGGTGGGCTACAAAAAAAGTACATGTTATGAAAAAAAAAACTACCCATAATAATTATGTTCACCGTTTAGAAATGTATTATTGTCAGGGTGCTTGTGTGATACTTCAGACACAGTAGCAAATGCTTCACAGTGGGCTAAATACTACACTAATTACGTATATGATTCTTTCTAAAACCAAAATTTGAAATAACCTTTGTACGTTAATGACTGACCTGATAAAATTTGGTTTATATAAAGTATCGCCCGTTTGCCAATTAATTTCTAATAAACGACTGTATGATATACTTAAATGGATGTCTCTTCTTGCAGTACGGTGGTGGAGCGGGTGCAGTGGTTCTTTGAGCTTCCACTCTTTGAACTGATTGACCCGAACCGCTGCGACACCCAGGTGAGGCCTGGAGAGGTCCGGATCGGCCTGCGGAAGGTCACCAAGGGCAACTGGCCCAGGGTCACCAAGGGCAAGGGAAAGGTCAGTAGTAGTATCAATATGCTGTTATACCTTGGTTTATTTTTCTCATAAGTATACACGTAATTTATTTAAAGCGCTTCTCTTTTTATCATATTAAACCTCCGTTGTTTCAGCTATGTTTATTCTTATCCAACCAGTTCCATGTAAATATTTTTTGTATGCTCCGTAGCTACCCTACCTGTGCCCGGACTTCAGTCGTTACATCGAGGAGAGTGATTCAGATAGTGAGGACGACAACGCCAATGACCGGGAGAAGGAGTCCCCATTGGAAATCATAGAACGTGAGTCTCTGCCAGTGTCAAGTTATTGACAAAAAAACATGCCACACTAAATGGGATGTTCTAGTGCTTATGTTAAGGCGGCTAGCACGTAAAGACATGCTGGTAATATGTACCGCCGATAATTATGTGCATAGAAATATGTTATTGATTAACGGTACATTCTCACATTCATTGAACAATTTCGTTCCTTTCTCTGGATTGTTAGACCAAAAGCGCATTACTCTGCATTTTATCAATAAAAAAAATCCTGTTAATTTATTTATTTAAAATGCATGGGAATCCATTAGGGGCTAAAATAATCTGACTTGCCCGGTATTCATGGTGGTCAACGAATCCCAGTGACGATCGATAACATAAATTCTGATAGTCTAAATGGACACTGCGCTTGTACCGAATTATCCCATAAACGCATTCAATATACGGAAATCTTGTTATCTGGACTAAATGAACATGTTTATTGACAACGAGATTTTGAATGTTGATTGTGTTCTCACAACAATTTCTTTATATCTTTGCACTAAAAATGTCTTCCATTGATCATGGGTCACCGATCCAGCTGAGTTCTTCTGCAGGTTGGTGTTTGAGTTAATGTTTACATCGCATCTTTTCCTCACTTTTCAGGCTGTAAGCCCCGACCACAGGGTCTGCCTGCGCCCACCACGGAGTACGTGCGGAATGTGATCCCGGACCATGTGATGCCATACGACCCCACCGACGACCCCGACTACAGGCCCCCGAGCACGGAGGACTCGGACGTAGACGAGAGGTTACGGATGGACGAACAGGACGAAGATTTAAAGGGACACTTTTTCAACTTGTAGAACATATTGTTAACATTTGAATGCTGTTTATGAGCCTTTAAAGAGTGTCATTTCAGGAGCTATTTAGTGGAATTGAGTGATTCAATTTATTATACCTTAGGGTGATACAAGTTTAGTAGTTAAGAGTTTAACACAGGGTGATACAAACCTGGGTGATAACCAGCCTTGTATCACACTGCAAACTTCTAAAATTCATGAAAAAATGAAATCATTAAGGAATAAAGAATCTAACATATGCATTATCTGCACAACGTTCCTAGCTACATTTTACAATTACTGTTTGTGGATTTGATGGATATCAAACGAGTTATATGAAAAAACATAAAAAAATGTGCAACATCACAGTCCCACCATCACTGATTGCTGTGCATCCTTCCTTGGGAGCTCAAATCTAACAGAAAAGGTATAATAAATCCATAACCAACCTCGAAGGGAGTACTCGGGCAGTTATCACCCCTCGCAGAGACCCCGATATCAGCCCTCGGCCGGCCCTTCGGGCCCTGGCCTCGGGCTGATATCGGGGTCCCGGCTCGGGGTGATAACCACCCTCGTACTCCCTTCTCAGTTGGTTATATGTATTTACCATGCATACAACTCTAGATCTAACGAGCGGGCTTAAAATAACGTGTATATAATGAACACATCATGAGTCATTTACGGTATTATAACCAAGAATATTTCACCAGCTTATCGTTTTTTTGGGTTAGAATGACCTATATTTGGTACCACCTCATCAAATTCAGAAATGGCGACGAAGCGATATCATTGTGATATCATATAAAACTTTTTTCTTTTCATAGAGAGAACCCTCATGATACAGTAAAGACTGGGAAAGTTCCAGAGACACCATTTGTAGAACCTATAGGACCATATTACTTTCACTTGAAGCAGTTATTCGCTGCTCGGTTAGGATTGTAATCAGTAGGTGTCCACTGAGGGCATTGATGTACGACTTCTTTCCTTTTTGATATTGATTAGTTCATATACACGTGGGTCTCTATATTCATAACTAATTTGGCCAATCAGGCGCTTATTAGTGTATTGTGGAATTGCCTTCGTGATTAGCAATTCTATGAAATGAACTTAAATAGGAATTGTTGGGGCTAATTTTCTTTTTGGTTACAGATGAAATTGCCAACTTTTTAGACACTTTTTTAAAATTATAAAACACTCATTAGTAGGCCCAAGTCATTTGATTTCAGCGAGAGAAATGCTCAGAAGCGGCTGGTTTTATATGTTATCCTTAAAGACATTTTGAAATATTTGGTGTATAATTAATTGGATATGATTCAAAGCATTGTCTCCTCGGAAACTATTGCAAAACTCGATGATTTATACTGAAAAAGATTTTTCCTTTTCTTTTGTCCTTAATTAATTGGTCATCTTCAAAATATGATCGCGGGAGATTGATGCAATCATGGACTGAGTGATCTTTGAAATAGATAAACAATAATAACATACTCATTAGAAGACTTCAACCTTGGAAGCTGATAGAGCCCGTACCTGGTGATTATGTCCATATAGTCTGAGTGTATATGAACTCATCTGTTGCCGCATTTTAAAGCGGACAAACGAGAAGATGTACTATGTATACATGTATGCAGAGTTGAACCACGTTCTCCATTGTGACCCAAGGATACATAAACAGCTTCTCTAAATATGCATCTGTTACTGAAAGATTTGAGGTTTGTGATGTAGGAGTAAATATGTTGCATTAATAATGGTGCTATTTTATATGGATAGATATTATTGTTGTATGCACTCAGCCTGCAATAAATTATCTATCAGACTTATTAGTTTGTAACTTTCAGTTGTCTATTTAAATATCATTACTTATCTTGATGGTCTGTGGATATCTCATTTCTTAAATTCTACATCATTTCTATTCTGAGAACAGAAGATACAAGAGGCGAGGGCAGGGGGGAACTCTTTTAGACCAACAGGTGAAAAGGGCGACCCCTCCCCCTCATGTCCTCGCACTACTATTCAAGTTCGGGTATTCAAGGATCTTTTTGCCACATATCGCCTTACTGCATACTTGCATTATATATAGAATTTGAAATTTCGGTTTGGTTAGAGTGCATGAGGGGTAACCAAAGTGTCATAAGTTGTAAATGTACGTATGGTATGTCCGAGATGTTAGCTTAATAAATCATTGAGAAAGACATGCATTTTTTTGTGATTACATTTCTGTTGCTCATATATACGAAAGATGCACCTCAGTCACCACCAAGAAAGGATAAAAATCTATACAAAGCAGATTAAATATTTACTTATCGATCTGACCTTGGTCTGATGAGTAATGAGTAAACAAATGTCCAAGGCTTGGACATTTGCAAAGTAGCAATAATCATTTCATGAGAGACAAGACAGATCAGATCTGTTGGTTCGACCCTATTCATTCAGTGGAAAATGTTAAATCTGTCCTGAGGCAGGGATGTTCAGGCCTTGTGTTCTAGCACTATTATTTTGTGTCTTGTCTCTGTCCCAGGTCCTGGGGCAGAGGTTTTCAGGCCTCGTGTTTTAGCACCAGTTGTGTCTTTTTCTGTCCTGGGGTAGTGGTTTTCAGGCCTTGTGTTTTATTAGTTGTGTCTTGCCTCTCCCAAGTCCTGGGGCAGACGTGTTCAAGCCTCGTGTTCTAGCACCAGTTGTGTCTGGTCTCTCCCGGGTCCTGGGGTAGGGGTGTTCAGGCCTTGCATTCTATCAGTTGCACCTCGTCTCTGTCCCAAGTCCTGGGATAGGGGTGTTCAGGCCTGGTATTCTATCAGTTGTGCCTTGTCTCTGTCCCAGGTCCCGGGACAGGGGTGTTCAGGCCTCGTGTTCTAGCACCAGTTTTGTCTGGTCTCTCCGGGTCCTGGGGTAGTGGTGTTCAGGCCTTGTGTTCTAGCGCTAGTTGTGTCTGGTCTCTCCTGGGTCCTGGGTAGTGGTGTTCAGGTCTCATGTTCTAGCATCATAATTATGTGTCTGGTCTCTCCCGGGCCCTGGGGCAGGGGTGTTTGGGCCTCGTGTTCTAGAACCAGTTGTGTCTTGTCTCTGTCCCAAGTCCTGGGACTGTGGTGTACAGGCCTTGTGTTCTAGGGCCAGGTGTGTCTGGTCTCTCCCGGGTCCTGAGGTAGTGGTGTTCAGGCCTTGTGTTCTAGGGCCAGGTGTGTCTGGTCTCTCCCGGGTCCTGGGGTAGTGGTGTTCAGGCCTTGTGTTCTAGGGCCATGTGTGTCTGGTCTCTCCCGGGTCCTGGGGTAGTGGTGTTCAGGCCTTGTGTTCTAGGGCCATGTGTGTCTGGTCTCTCCTGGGTCCTGGGTAGTGGTGTTCAGGCCTCATGTTCTAGCACCAGTTGTGTCTGGTCTCTCCTGGGTCCTCAGGTAGTGGTGTTCAGGCCTTGTATTCTGTTGTGCCTTGTCTCTGCCCCAAGTCCTGGGATAGAAGTGTTCAGGCCTCGTGTTCAAGTTGTGTCTTTTCTCTATCCCAAGTCCTGGGGCAGTGGTGTTTAGGCTTCATGTTCTAGCACCAGTTGTGTCTTGTCCCCACTCCCAGTCCCAGTCAGGGCGGTTGGGGGAGGTGGGAGGGCTGGCGGGGGAGGAATGCCGGCTGTACTTCTACAGCTCTCCACCAGATGGAGTCGGGGCACCTGCAAAAACCTTACTGAGTTACTAACATTGTCATTTCTTTCCATTCATTTCATAATGCTTCATTTTATTTGATATGATAGATATGCGTTTCTGGTGTGACACTGCAACCTCTAATGAGTAGATGAAAACAAATAATGTATCTCAAGAATGGACGTGAAAATACTGATTTCTTTGTCAGTATAAACTTCAGTTTCATACTTGATAATCACTAATATCACTATTATGATACCGATATGGCATGCAGTTGTCTGAATGGCAAGACTATTATGCAGTAGGCATGATATACTGCATGGATTTGTATGCATGGTGAACTATACAATTATTTTCGTCGTTGATGCGTTAGATATTGAGGTGTTTAGCATTTTTTGTTCGATCCTTCTATAAACAAGGTCCTGCGTTATTTTAATTTGTGATCTTTAAAAAGACTAAATCGGAATATTTGAAATTGGAAAGTATCCACCATTTATGGAGAAAGCGTTATACTGAGCCACCACGCGAAAATAAATTATGGCAAATATAATTTTGACATTTCAGGCAGGCGCTTTCCTAAAAAATCAGGTAATTAAAGTGGGAAAATCATGGTATAAAGCAAAAAAAACAAACAAACGAATTCACTAGACAATTAGACCTTTGGTTTGAGTTGGGCGTCCTCCTTGGCCTTGTTCTTGCGGTGGCAGCAGCAGCAGGAGACGAGGACCAGGAGGAGGAGACAGCCGCCTGCCGCACCGATACCGAAGCCGATCATACCGGCCAGCCCCATGGTCATAAAGCCACCCACCAGCTGCATCCACGCTGACAAAAGAATAGATAGAAAGACATGTAAAACCCAGCAAATACCTCAAGTAATATTGTAGACAAAGATTAAAAAAAAAGGGTAATGAAACTGTAAGAAAATAACAAGGATCTTGTTATATTGCTTCCAATTAATGCTATTTTTTTTAGGTTTTCCCCCGCCGAAGGCGGCTGGAGGCGCGCAGCGCCGATAGCCAAACCCTACTTAGTTTCTATTTTGCCCCTGGGCGCTGACATCTTGAAATGTGACGTCATTTCACTCTCCGGGCGCATTTTAGGTGGCCGTCCACTCTCCTGGCGGAGGTAGCCCTGTCGTTGGCGACGGCCGTCGGGTTAGACTAGCCAACTCATTACAACCTGACTGTCGCAGATGTTCTGCGATGACCTTATCAGTATGAGCATAATCCTTGACGATCCTTGACGATCGCATCGGGCCTGGTGTGTGCCCACTTTACTTGGGCCAGCAAGATTAGAGTTGAGAGATGCCAAATCTAACCGTTTAACCGTTCGAGGCAGCCGGAGTTTTGCAATTCGTGACATTACGTTGTGAAAGTCGCGATGGCAACGTCGTCTTGGCAATGAACATAGTGACAGCCACGTCATTTTAACGACCTGTCGGACCACACTTCATAATGCCTGGAACGCATCCCCTTGATCTCTCATCCACGCTTGTGACCTCTCAGTAGTTTCAGAAACCAAATGCATCGCAACTTAAGTGTAACTTATTGGTCATGTACAATAGGATGGTCATAGTGAAATGTTTTTGAAATACAATCATCCTAAAAGTTATAAAAGTTAAAAGAAACGTTAGGCTATGTTTACATTATGTTTAACATTATGGGGTATCCGAAATTAAGGGTGCAACCTGCACCCGGAGTGCATGATTTTACAGCAGGGTGCAAGAATTTTAAATGTGAGCACCCAGCTGGTGCATGATTTTTCACTCTTTAAACAGGATTGTAAACAGGGAAATCTCCCCGGGTGTACAATTTTATGACCTGTGCAACCTGGGAATGCAAGGAATAAAACCTTAATTTCGGACACTGCGTTATGCCATGGTCTTTGGAGTAGTCTATCTGAAATTCCCTGCTACTCACGTATGTTGCACCATCTGGCATCAGTCTATCTGGCATACAAAAGGCTGGCTATGTTGGACTAGATCTATCCCTCTTCCACCCAAGGGAAAACCGTTTTTTCAGTGGTCACAACCGCATTTCTTGTTTATTTCAAATATTTATACAGGATACAATTCAAACAAACAGTCTGGTCTCCCATTGTGGTCCTGTTCATCTATTCAAAGATATACACAACTATGGTCAACCAAGAGAAAATTAAGTACAGTCATTTATATTATGATATTTATGCATGTATAGTACATTTCCTACTTTTCTCTATAAAGAGAAAAGTAGGAAATGTACTATACATGCATAAATATCATAATATAAATGAGAGAATGAGAATGTACATGATGATAGAAAAATGTTACCGTGACCGATTAAACTACAGAAACATTTGAGAGGAATTGATTTCTCCCCAGCAATTCAAATTTTGATGTAAGGAGGTACATGTTTATTTAGTATTTTATGGCAGGAAAGGGAATTTTCTGTCACATTTCAAAAGGAAAAAATCCTTATTTATCTACATCTTGGGAATTTTGGTATTCAACACGGAACCAATGTGCTCCTGAAGTATAGAATCCCTTAATTATCGATTTTAATCTACCTCACTTAGATAGCACAAAATGTATGGGGTGCTTCCGTCAGGAGTTTGCCTTAATTCATTGATAATGTGCCTTTTCAAACAACATGAAATGGAAGGAATACCTTCTCTACAAAAGGTTAGTCCGTGCCCTTACCGTTACAGTGCTGCTCGTCCTGGGCGTCAGGGCACTGGGACGTACCGTCACACTTGAGGCTGATGTGGATACACCGCCCCGTGGCCTTACACAGGAACTGGTCAGCCGAACAGGGGGCTGCATGGGGCAGAAAATAGCAGCAACTTAGGCTATAACAGTAAGCCCGATTTCAGTCAGAACAGACACTGTGGCCCTCCTAAATACATACATTAAAGAACTTGAAGAATTTAGTTTCAATATCTGAATATGATAATTCTTACTTCAGCAATTCATCGCATAGAACATGGGCCTCATCGGTTTATTGTTTAATTTTCAGTTTCTTGTTTCGGATAATGGTCAAACATATGACATATTTGCTTCTGTTACATTTGAAATAGCATTATGAGACAAAACCTGCATTTAATTTTACCAATTCAATTCACCAGATTTTACTAGAGGCTTCATTAAGTGCACCTAATCTCCAACCAAGCTATTTTATTTTTTTGTGAAACACTCTTTTCTCTTATAGATAATATAAAACCTTTATGTGTCTTGATGGCAATCATCTTGAAGCCCCTGTAGCCGTCGGCCGCATCAGTGACAAACTTGAGTGTGACGTATCGACGTGTGGTGACGGCGGTCAGGTTGGGGCGTTGCCAGCCGCAGTACCGACCGATCAGGGTCCGGTTCTGGTCGAGGCCGTTATA
Organism: Lepidonotus clava; assembly: GCA_936440205.1. Taxonomy (NCBI): domain Eukaryota; kingdom Metazoa; phylum Annelida; class Polychaeta; order Phyllodocida; family Polynoidae; genus Lepidonotus; species Lepidonotus clava. The sequence goes on along the minus strand of OW387140.1, from coordinate 21,925,441 downwards.
CAGCTCCAGGTAGTCACTGTGACAGACGCCCTTCAACGCGGGCTGCAGGTCCCAATGGAGGAACTCTATGTCATACCTAGATGTAGGGGTAGTAGTAGTTAAGTAAAATGGGCTGCCGCAGATGAGAATTAGACGGAAATAGGGTCATAGATGCATGGAAGTAGGGTGACATCGTGTACCATTTTCAATCAAATTGCAAAATGTAATATTTATATGTTATATAGGCCCTATTCATATTCATATACATCTGATTGGACATATTGGACCAAGATCGGCCAGCTTAGAATATCAATCAATTTTCCTTGAAAGATGAGCTTTGGAATAAATGGGGGAAGGTGTGTGTGTGGGGGGGGGGGGGGGTTCTCGCAATTTCTCTTATACACAACAGCGTGGCTTTGAGCATACCGTAATCTTTTAGAATGTTAATGGAGTAAACAAACTAACTGACCTCGCATCATCCCCTCTTCCAGCATCCAGCACCAGCCAGCAGTCCTGGTTGGCCCCATATCGGGCGAGGCTGAAGGTGTTAACGTGGGAGTTAATGTAGGCACAGTCATCACTGACCACTCGGCCACACGCCCCCATGAAGGCCTTACTCTGACCACGGTCCATGTAGTCTGAATATAGGGAACACAGTCATAACTAATTACATGGCCACATTAATGAATAAGATGTAACTTAATACATTGCCACATGGCCCCATGGCGACCTTACTCTGAGCACGGTCCATGTAGTCTGAAATATAGGGAACACATTCATAACTAATTTTATTTTTAAAAAGTGGCTGATTTCCAGGTGCAATAATTATTAATTTACCAAACATTTTACTCTGTGTGCAGATAAGGCTGCTCTTATACATTATGTTCCCTCCAACTATTAGAAGTAAAATCTTATATTGACAATAAAGATCCTTCATATTGATGTCAATTGTCAATTGATGTCAATTGATGCCTTATCCTGCAATTTCTCGAATCCATTATAAACGCTGCCCATAGATCTCTCTATCATGAATAGGGACGGGTTTAGAGGTTAAATCTTATAGGGGGAATATGGGTTATATCGCGCACCCAATGCATGATACAACAACAAAAGAATATGCTGTACTGACGCGGGTGGCCAGTCCATGTTTGGGCAGCATAACGTGAGCTTAGAAGCGCACGTGTAAGCCAATGTTTCACTTTGACAGTAGTGAAATGAGGGAGGAGTCACGGTGTGACGTACCACCATATAATAATGCGTTCCGCTCTTAGCTAGCCAGAGTAGCTGCAAGCACTGTGTGAGTAAACATCCTGTGAAGGTTGGACCTTTAACCTGTAGTCTAGGTTCTGGAGAGAGGCATATAGAAATTGTGTTAGAGCGCGGAGCGTTGATTGAATGTGTTTGAGGGGACTCTTACCTTGGGACTGATCATGGTCAATCGAGTTCTTGTCACGGAATGACTATACATTGGATAATAAACAACAAATCCTTTCACGACGAGTGTTCACGTCTTACATGATGAGGGAACTATAATTATGTATTGGACGACTGCAGTCGACGAGGAGGAGACTGCGAATGGAGCTAGCTATTATCTATCGAATTAAATACCACTTACACGCACAAACTTTAAATGGATAATTAACCTCCTTATAGTTCAATGCTAGATAAGTTGATAAGGTCCAGAATATAATCTTATTGTGATAAGAAAAAGCAATGGCATCCAATAAGGGGATTACTTTTTTTTAATTCTCTGTAACCCATATTGACACAATTTAATATTATTTTAGTTTTAAATTTAACACTTTAAAATTATCTATGTGTAAGTCTAGAATTTGTCGTTTTTAAAGCCCAAATCCTTTTCACCTGCTTAAGAACCTATAGCCTGTTGTTGTATCGCGCATGTAAGCATTGTATCATGTTTTTAACAGTGTCATTTTTGATAGGATGATATTTAATAATTTACCCAAAAAATTCAAACCAAATATTGGGAAAAATATGTTAGCTATAACCTAAAGTCATGATTATTTGCCATTTGAATATTTGACAAATTACGTTTTGATTGATTTGATAATTGCAAAAAGAACAAATTACAAGCAAAATTATAATTTTCAAAAATCTAAAACTTCACTTTATTGGGGTTGTTGACTTTTTTCCTTAGTAATTCTAAAATAATTATCAGACTTATTTCTAGTTTGAAATACATAAAGGATAAGTGTTCATAGTATCGAAAAACAGTTTAAAATGTGAATTTAAGTTAGAAAATACGGAAAATACAATAATTTGAATTATATATTCATAGTATACAATTACCTGCGCGATACAACAACAGCTAATGCACGATACAATACCATACACAATTACATTTTCACCTTTAAATTTCACTGAAATGATCTTTTATTTCAGTGTTTGGAAAAAAATGTTCATTTTCAGAATATACCCGACTTTCTGTTTATGTTAATCAACTGTGCATTGACACGTTAATTATGTTGGTAAAATAAGGTACAAAGAGGAAATAAACTAAAATGTAGAGGCAAAATGATAAAAATTTGGAAGAGATCACGTACTGGGTATATACAATTTACTATAATGAAAACCATGAGTTGAAAGCATCCAAGGGGTGCCCTATACAATAGCATCCAAGGGGTGCCCTATGCAAGGGGTGCCCTATACAATACTTCACGTCTTTTATATCATAAAAGGAGATTTGCTCAGGCAAGGCGGGGATACAAGAGTAATAGAGATAACAGGGATAGAAGACGGGAATTCATAATAGCAAGAAGGGAATATAAGCGTATCAAATATCAGATACAAAAGAATAAAAAAGAAGACAAAATACAGGAATTAGCAGAACTAGAATCGAAGAATGCAAGACTATTTTGGAACTCTGTAAAGAAAATTACAAAAACCAAATCCAAAGATCCAAATATTACACCTCAGCAATGGACTGAATACTTTCACAACCTCCTGAACATTAAACAAAAAAGAAAAAATTATGCGTCAACATTCTCCAGTTATGCAGAGACATCTCTTCGCACTTTAGAAACACTTTCCAAGGAAGGTAGCATGGACTATGCAATTAGCGTAGATGAAGTCACAAACACTCAGAAAACAAAGAATGGGAAGTCAACGGGGCCAGGTCTTATCAACAATGAAATGTTAAAGTATGGGGGACCAAAAGTACACAAGGCATTAGTCTACCTATACAATACTATCCTCCAATCAGGGGAATACCCAAAAAACTGGAAACTTGGCTGCATTACACCTATACACAAAAGCTCAGACATTGATAGTCCCGAAAACTACAGAGGAGTGGCAGTCGCTGACTGTATGAGCAAAATATTTTGTAAAATACTAAATAGAAGAATAGTGAACTTCCTCACAGACAATGATTTCTGGAAACCAAATCAAAATGGATTTATGGAAAAACGTAGAACAGAAGACAATGTAATAATATTACACTCTTTGGTTGAAAAATACATTAAAAATAAGAAAAAGAAATTATACACAGCTTTTGTTGATTTTAGAAAGTTCTTTGATTCCATCAACCGCCAGCTTCTTTTTTATAAAATGTTACAATGCGGTATAACAGGAAATCTCTATAGAGTCATAAAAAGTGCATATAGTGGAAACGAATACTGTGTTAAGTTGAAATACGGATACACAAACAATTTCCCATCAACTTCAGGCGTCAAACAGGGATGCACCCTCAGCCCGACCCTTTCTAACATTTTTCAGAATGATATTCACGAAATATTTACAACTGACTGCTGTCCAGTACAACTAGAAAACACAGAATTCAATTCACTATCGTGGGCAGATGATCTGGTTATCGTCTCTCAGAGCAAGGAGGGTCTGCAACTATGTCTAGACAAACTAGCAGAGTACTGCTCCAAGTGGGAACTAGAGGTTAACACTCAAAAGACAAAAGTTATGCTACTATCAACAGGTAAAGCAAAGGTAGAAGACTTCTCTTTTCAAAACAACAAACTAGAGTGTGTTAATTCCTACAAATATCCAGGTCTTCTAAAAACAAGTACTGGTAACCTACAGAAGATGGAAATGGACAGAGTAACAAAGGCGAGGAGAGCAATGTTTTCGATCAAGCAGGCAATAAGCACCTCACATAATGTTTCAGTAAAGCTTTCTATGACTCTGTTTGATAGACAAATCGAACCTATACTGTTGTATGGCTGCCCAATTTGGGGCATGCCGGATAGTAATCACACATTACCAATGGGGTAGGTTCCAAAAGAGGGAAAGAATATGCTTATGAGTGTCTTAGGGCTATTGACGTTACAGATGTAGAGATCATTAGTAATAGATATCTAAGGGCTAAACAAGAGATGTCAATAACTCTGTCAAACATTCAAGACAAAATAGAAATAATGCACAAATTCAGAAAATACCCGGTCACCTTTGAGATTGAAGAAGTGGAACGTACAAAAACTAAGGACATGGAAAAATTTTATATGAAATGTTGTAAGTTTACTTTGGGAGTCTCCAAATATTAAAGCAATATCTTAACCCTAAGTGAACTGGAGAGATACCCAATACAAACAAAATCTATTATCCTGGTCATTCTTTATTGGTGGCGCCTAGAACTTGGTACAGATAGTATTTTATTAAATAATGCTTTTAAAACTATGAAAAACGAGAACCACCAGTGGATAAAAAATATACAAGATACTTTATGGAAAATTGGGCTGGGGGATGTTTGGCTTTATCCCTTACGATGGGACAAAAATTCACTGAAAGCATTAATATCAAGTTGTTTGCAAGACATATACATCCAGAAATATACAGAATATACTAGGAACCCGGGAAACGAAGAAAGATGTAAAGTTATTAATAGCTGTCACGAAGACCATTATAAACAGAGAGGCTATCTAGAAAGGGTTGTATCACCAGAAATAAGAAGTATATTGACAAAGCTTAGAATAGATATGAATTGTACCGCTGATAGCCGTTTTAGAAGCTTTAGAAATAAAAAGACATTAGCCAATTATGTACTTGTGGTAATCCGAAACAAGATGTGTATCATATTTTCTTTGCCTGTGGAAATGCTAAGTTAACATCAATTAGAAGTAAATTTGAGAACAACTACCAAAACTACTGTCAAAAATATAAAGACAAAAGCTTACCACAGAAAATATCAGAGATCTTGAATGTCACCCCCCACTGTCATAAGAATGACTTAGAAAGGTCAACCTTACTTGTCTGTACATTTATCAAAAATATATACGCAGCCACTAAGGCCTTAGAGATGTAGTTATCTAAGTCTAGTCCTATACCTGGTGTTGACATAAATGTACCTGTACGTTAGTCAAATAAACCATTTCGTATTTCGTATTTCGTCTACCTTTTTGAATTATAACAATTAGATAAGTCATAAACTAATTATAGGTCCTTAAGTAGGGGTGCACGATACAACCCACATGCGTGATACAACCCACATTCCCCTTATTGACAATAAAGATCCTTCATATTGATGTCAATTGTCAATTGATGTCAATTGATGCCTTATCCTGCAATTTCTCGAATCCATTATAAACGCTGCCCATAGATCTCTATCATGAACAGGGACGGGTTTAGGGAGGATGTGGCGTGCGACCCCCCCCCCCCACCCCCTTTTGGGGGTCAAATATTAATTTTTTTCCTTGTAAAATTGTGATCCTGGAGGGGGCGCCTGGAGGTTTTTTGATATAGGCACCCCCTCTTTTTAGAATTCCTGGATCCGCCCCTGATGAAGTGAGCTTAAGTAAAAATAGTGCCGATGATTCTTAGCTTTTGCATATTGTTCGATTTTCCAATTCCCATTCAATCATTGTTTTCCAAGTGTAATGTCAGCCCCCCTCCAATTTGTGTTACCTTTGGTGAGCAACATGGCACACGTAGAGAGTGTGATTAAGTATGATAGTACTAAATTGTGCACTTGGTAATGTGAGTCCTCTGTGCTTAGTTATGGTACCAGCTGCACCCATGGGTGACGGTGATGGAGGGCTAGGAGACAGGTGCCCGTCATTACCACAGGCAGGTACTGGTCGTAATAGAACCTGATTACTATACACCAGCAGCGTCTGACGTTTTCCGAAATTAGGTTAATGGTGAGGAAATGAAATGATTGTGTTTTTTTTTTATCCATTAATGACAATTAAGACAATGAATGCTTGATAAGGTTACCAAAGAAAATATCATTGGATGAAATAATATTATAATACCAGGTTCATTTGGTTAGTTGGTTATTGGTGGCTTTACGTCCTAATTAACTGTCAGGGTCATATCATGGGTGGTGATGGTGATTAAATCTATGAGAAGGTAGATACCATACCCCTTCACTTTCACCAAGGCAGGTGTTCTTTAATGTGCAGGGTCCCATAGACAGGGTAGCTTCACTTGGTACCAAATAGAATTTCATAAAAACTATCAATTAAATTGCACCATCACAACAGACATTATTCATTATTATTTGAAACCATACATATTTGTAAAACAAAAAGAGAAAAGTCTGCTAGTGTTTCACATATTGAATGTTATAGGACTGAAAATAGACCAAGAATTTATGTGAAATGTATTATTAACTTACAACGATATGCAAAGACAAATTGAAAAACATAGTCATTCACCACAATATTGATAATGGCCAACACGGCCGCGTGGTTCTATAGCAAAATAGGAAATTGAATATCTTGCAACTTACAATCCTTTATGAGGTAAAGTGCCCTTCCTGTCATAAGAATTGAGATCGATACGCACAGTCTTAGGAGACTAACGTTCCGAATGAGGTCCATGTTTACAGGTGGATATGGTACTGGTAAGTCACTCGTGTAAATGTCTTTCCGCGTCTACCAAATTGTCATCGGGTACAGTATTCCCACAGGTGGAGTATTCCTCGCCGTTCTTTACGTGTCCATTGTAGGTGATTAATATAATGGTAGTTTCCTAGAGCAATGGTTCCCTGTTTGAGAGTTTCGTTTTATATGCGTTGGTATTTCCTCATTGTACATAGAGAGTAGCACTTGTCACGTTATTTGGAGAAGGCTTGGTAGTGCTGATGAACATAGTGGTCAGTTTTCACCATCTGAAATCTGCGCGCAACCAAAGCGATTGGGCATTTCAGGAAGGGCAGAGTTAATTCTTTGTTTCACGGTTCACGATCTATTGGGCTAATTCATCTTCGACTCTTAGGGTTACAGATTGTATCGAGTAAGTTATGCTTCCATAAATCTTGACAAATAGTAAATTTAAGATCGGTTACTTAAAGACCTTAGATTAATTCGCAACTTACACATTTTTAGACATCGTTTTCTCCATGCAGAGTTCATTCTAGAATTTGGTTCAACATGCCATACAATTTAATGCCATCATACGATTGGTAATTTACCCGATCTAAAGAAAAGCATTAAATCAAAACAATTATTGTATAATCTTTATTCATACAATGATGGTAAATATTGGTGGCAATTTATAAAATTTAAATTATTGAGTAAAGCTTTCACGAGAACATTTTGCAATATTGAGATAGATTGCCAAAAGGAATAGAAAGAGAAGTATCTGAAATAAATATGATAATGTAAGATATACGTGAGAACGACAACAATAGGTGGCAGCCTATATTTGACATTAATCTATTCCATTTTTGTGCTGGCCTAAGTAACATGAGGGAAATGGCCGGGGGGTGTAACAGCTTGTCCGCTTACCAACTCTGACCACCAGGGATGGAGGTGAGGTCTGCATGGGTGGGCGGAGTTACCTACTACCATAACCCGGCAAGATAGGCCTATTGAGGACTGTATTCATGATCAAGTAATGCATCATATTGAAATAAATCATATGTTATCACGATACCAAAATGGTTTTAGATACCTCAGAGACAGAAACTGCTGGGAATGTGATGTTGGAAGATAACGACGTTTTTCCTGAAAATTAATGTAATAAAAAATAATTTCTCAACATCTCAGTTATCAGAAATATAGAAAAATCATTGAAAGGTATTGTTGGAAGGAACATAATCAATTTAAAATAAAATGACCTAGAGATTTCAACGGAGATTTGTTATAGCAACCAAATAAAATTCCACGAATATTCTTGGAGCCGTAATAGAATGTATGGTTTGATACGCCAATAACTGGAGGGAAGAGGCACATCAGCCAATTAGATAGCTACTGCTGGTGGTGCCATGTAGCGGATTTGGGTGGAGTGACATGGTGTGGAGTCACATTGCTGCATTCTGTGGATGCCTAACATTCAGTATAACATAAACTAACTTGCATATAATTCATGCTGACCTCTTGAAATTAAGCAAAAAGATTTGGCCTCTATCTAAATAAGAAATTATAAATCTAAACAAAAATGAGAGGAACCTTAGTATTGTATTGCACATTTTATCAACACCTTGATGTGCTCTTCTCATGCATAGATAGATGGGCAAGTATCCACCAAAATAGTCTCATTCTAGCATGTGTTGAATTGAGGTTAATTTGGTGAGTTTTCTTTATTGATTTGCACACAGTCCACATATGGATTCCCCCAGTTTCTTCTATATAGTTTAAAAGAATCATACTAACGGTAACCATACTGCTTCTCCAATCTCCCAAAGTTTTCTGTGGCCTGTTCTGATGCTCCTTTAGATGACGATTTCGATGTTTTGGTCGGTTTGCTCTTGTATTTCTCAATCATTGCTTTCTGTTCAGCCTCAGCTTCAAGAAGTATGCATTCTTCCTCGGACGAGTGCATCTCTTCCTCCGGGCTATCTAGGGGTCCTTTTGTGTTCCTGTAATAATTGTACATACTCAGGTCAAATTAGGTTTTAATTTCCAAAATGTATTAATGCGCATATATAGTCCAGGGAAAGTTTGTGTAACGATGTTGAAACATAATAATCCATTTAGAAAACTAAAATTGGATCTTGATGTAAGAAATCCCCGATACACTGTTTATAGTTCATTTTCACCTCTAACACTGTCTAAAGAGAACGATTCTCCAGAATGTCTTTTTTACTCAGAAAGTACTTACACTTATAATTCATACGAATCTAATTTGCTGATAAATTGATATTTGTATAGGGAAGTAGTTATACTTACATCCAGAATATTCAAGACTGAAGAACTCAAGGCACAACTGCAGATAGGCCGTCACTCTCAGGTATTGGAGGTGATCCAGTTCTGCCACATTTAACGTTTCCGTTTAACCCCTTCCACCCCATAAGGCCATATTTGGCCACCACATGGCTGTTACCCATAAATTGGAACCTAATGTTATGGTTATTTTCTAATTGCAAAATGAGTATTTAACCTACAGTCAAAAGGTAAATATCAAAATATTCCTGATGCTTCAAGGAATCTTTAGCTTTTTATATTATCTTTCAAAGATAATTAGTTCTTTAAGAACACATATTTGAATACAGGACATCATGCCCAATTTAGGGTAAATATGGCAAAACCTCAAAATTACCCTCTCAATTCAAATAATTAAGTAATTATTTGGAAAAAAACATATCTCTCATGTAATTTTGAGTGAAAACTTGACTGATGTAAAAATTTACAGAGAATTCAATGGCATGTACAGAAATAACCAAATTTTCCTGAATGAGGCATTATGGGTAATTTGCAATGGAATGTTTTTTCCAGGAAATTCTATGTTAAAGAAAGGTTGTTATGTTACCATGATTACAGAAAAAAGAATATCAAGGGTCAATGGAACATTTGTCATGGATAATGTAGAAAATATCTTTGTTCACCTAATACTTCAAACAGGTAGAGAAATAACTTTCTGAATCAAAAGTTATTACATTTCTATCATTTTCTATAATTAGATATGCCTTCTTCTCCTTACTAAATATGGTAAAGTTCAAGTTGCCCTAACATGGAAAGTAATAGGATAATCAGGACTGGGGTATTTCTATTATACAAGAGGTAGGGCACTTCATACAACCATATCTCAGCTTCTAAAAGGAATATTTTAAAAAGGTTTGCAGCATTTGAAAGCTTACTTTCTCTTGTCTGCAGATATTTTCTACCTTATATTCTCAGGAATAGAGGGTTGAAGGGGTTTACCCTTTGAGCACTGGAAGCCACAAAAGGAAGAATTTGCCTTTCAGAAACTGAAAGAATTTTCCAGGAATTCTGATTAGAACCAGAGATATGATCTTTTGAATACCCTAACATCAGTTCACTAGAAAATAATAGAATTCCAATTAAACAAATGTGTAGTCATGATATAAACAAACATGAATTTGCCATTATCATTCCAAATCATACAAATATGCTACTAAGTAGAAAATTATATAATCTTAAAAAGCTCATAACTTTAGTTTCAATCATGATAACCGCAATCTGTTTTCAGTGGAACCAAGATAAATCCTTTACCTTCTTTTTAAAACAATGTATATATATCACTAAATGCTAGTTACAGTGGAAACCAGTAAATTCAATATAGTCCGCTATTAACCAAGGAAGTCCAGTTTGTATAGCTGGCACAGTGCCAACATTTGGAATGTTTTCATCCAAATTACATAAAAATGAATTCTACCAGTTGAATATAGAGAAAACTTTAGTTTTAGGCAATTTTAAGACTAATTTTCTTACTTTGGCCAATATCTCAGTAATTATTATCTGTAGAATGACATATTCAGTGATAAAAGGGTTAAAATATCATTTTCTTACAGGAGATGATTTAATATGATTTCTTATGGATTATACTATAATAAACACAGTAGGGATTTACTCTAAACAAACGACATATATGATTTGGGAAAAACAAATTGTACATGGATTGTGCATTATTCAAATTGTGGATGCTGGCTATTATTTACTCACCTTGACTTTTGTAATTTTGGTAGCACATCTTCCAAATATATTTCTTATGTCTATGTATTCCCGTATGTCAGGTGGCATTATGCTGCATTTTCTTGAAGATTTTCTTCGTACGAGGTTTTGTTTGGAGTGAGTGAGTGAGTGAGTGAGTAATGAATGTTTTACGTCGTACTGACAACCAGTGTCATTTTCACAGCAAAAACACGCTAGGATAAATTTAGACTTTTCAGACATGCATTTTGACTTTTAGGCAATTTTTAGACTATAGACAATATTGAATTCAAACCATGGTTTAAAAAGAAACAAAGATTCATTGTCTCCTAGGTTTCATTTCCTGTACACAGGTTTTCGTGCACCCCCTGATGTTCAACACACAAAGAGACCCATAAATAAAAGATTAGCTTTTGTATCCTTGTTCTATATGACTGGGAGACCAATGTGAAGTGGAGAATACTTTTTTCATTGGCTGGCAGAAAACAGAGAATTGTTGTGTAAATAGGCAGAGTGCTGTGTTGGAAAGTGGAATACCCCCCATTACACAGTTGCCATCTGAGCGAGAAGGACTTTTCATACTCAACAGAATTCTGGTGTAACATGACTTTGTATCCAACAAAATGGCGTCTGCAGTAAATAACTCATACAATGACATATCGGCTGAATCATTCAGTATCATTTCCAAAGATGATGATGGAATATCAGAAGATTTGTTAACTTCATGGATAGAGGCAATAAAACATGATGATGAGCAAAAAGTGAAGCAAATTTTAGAAGAAGGAGGACCTAGACTCAGGACACAGCTCCTGAAGGAGAGACTTCCTGACTGGAAAACAGGACCCTGTGGTCATAAGTTGTGTGACTGTTATCCTTTCTACCTTCGCTATATTCCAAGGTACACTCTCTATTTTGTTCTTGCTGGGCCATCCCAGAAGGTCCTCAAATTATTAATGAACTATTCCGAAATTGATATATTTCAACGGGATTACTCTATGAATATTTTTCACTCTCTAGTTTACCTTGCCTATTTCAGAAAGCAGTATGGTCACTTCTATATTCAATGTTACAGGTGGTTATCTGTGTATCTAGGTGTTGATTCGTTAACTACTCTACTGAAAGAAGAAAACCACCTTGGTCTAAATCCTCTTGAACTTGCTGCCCATTTAGATGCTTTCAATTTCTTTATGGCTATTATCAATACAAAAGATATTTACTTAATGAGAGAAGAAAGACGTCATATCTGGTCTTACAGATGGTATGATATTACAGACTATGCACATCCGAAATCTGAGAGATTCGGAAAATCTCCACTATTGATGTTCAGCATGGTAGATCATGACAAATTAGCAGAGAAAGAGACCCAGGAATTCCACACTTCATCTCTGGTGAAGACGTGGTTCCAAAGAAAATCTCATGCTTTAAAAACATCCGTTAAAGTGTGTAGTTTAATATATATGGTAAAGACTGTCATTTTCTTATCTCTCTTCTACATGGGTATAATGAGAGATGGACTTTTTCCTGAAGATATTCCATCCAATAATAATTACTCTATACATAATTCAGAACCACAAAAAAGGAATTGCTTCCTTACATTTCTGCCCGTTTCATTCGAAATCATAATTATTGCAGTAACCCTGATTTATACATTTGTATGGTTAGTTGGATCAATATTCTGGATTCATAGAGTTAGGAAACAATACAAAGCATTATGTAACCAGCCTTACCACACCAAGAGGCCTGCTGTAGACCCCCTCTTTTTTGTTTATATTGAAATTATACTTAATGTTAGTGTTCTGCTTAAAATTGTCTCTGGTCTCCTTGGTTATATAGATGCTTTGAAAATCCCTTCAACCATGACACATTGCACAGATATCATCATGACATTTGGTTTAGTATGGAGTCTAGTATTTGTCCTGCAGACCACTAAAATTGGGCCCATAGTCGTGATGATTCAAAATATGCTTGGTGATTTGACTAAATTTGCTACTGTTTTTATATTATTTCAGATAATGTTCAGTGTGGCTTTTTTCATGCATCTTACTTCTTATGGTAGGGACTGTGATCATGGTCATCCAGGTTTTGATGGTGTACTACAGTCTATCTATGGTATATTTGGTCTCATGCTTAATACACTTTCTGTTCAAAACTATATGGCTGTTGACATATTTACCTTTGCTATTTTGCATGTTTTATATCTGGTTATAGTACCTATCATGTTGATAAACTTGCTAATAGCTCTTTTCTCAGATAGTGTGTCCAAAGTAGCCCCTTATCAGTCACTCATACTAACCTTTCAACGTTTTACAGTGGAACATCAATTTGAACAACTGGTACACCTCTTTTGTAACTGCTATTATAAGAAGTTACTCAAGACTATGTATGCTTATGATAACAACAAATATCATTTGATTGTGACGGAAACTGAAGATATGCCCTGTCTTTAATGGCCTTGTAGTATTTTTTTAAACAATTATTTCGTTCCAAACTTCCACAACTTTTATTTTGGTCCCACCACTTCCAAGCTGCCTGCACATATAGCACACTATCAATTTATGCCATCTCTTAGTAGCAGGAAATTTTTTCGTTGGCTGAGTAATAAAAGGTCGTATCTCAAAAAAATCAATTTTTTTTTTATTTTTGAATATGTTTCCCTTCCCTCTAAGGTTTCTAGAAATTTTGAAATTTTTGGAATTTTTCAAATCTTTGGAATGTTATAACCCAGTAAACAAAGGTCGTATCTCCACAATTTGACTTTTGGTTGAGTAATAAAAGGTCGTATCTGAAAGAAGCCAATTTGATTTTCTTAGTAAAATATGCTAATTAATGCAAAATAAACATATCTAATGATTCAGTTATGAAGATAACTATTATATGAACCTTATTGTAAAATATTATGGTTAAATTTTTTAAATCAGTAGCAGATACAGGAATATAATTCCAAAATGTTGGATACAACCTTTGTTTACTGAAGTAGTGGTCCATATGTTGAGTAATAAAAGGTCGTATCTAGGGTTGCAAATAAATCTGATAGCTTTAATGTCACATAAAACTTTAATATTTTAGAGTAACCATATGAAGTCAATACTTACATATTGGTTTTAGTTCAGAAATGTCATTTTTGTGTAATTTGTATCAGTTACATTGATTTAATTTGTATTTATCTGAAATTTATATATGCCAGATACGACCTTTTATTACTCACTAATTTTCAAGTTTTTCTCCTTAAAAATGAGTAATAAAAGGTCGTATCTGGAAAAAAACTATGTATATGGTACCATAGTAACATCCTAATGATCTAAATGTATTCATAATTATGATAAAAGTATCTGTAGCATATCATTCTTCCTAGGAATAAGATTTCATGATGATTGAGCAGATATTTATAATCATACAGAGCTTTAAAATATATCATTAACCTTTAATCAGCAATTACTCAAAATGTCCATTTTTGAGATACGACCTTTTATTACTCAGCCAACGGTCAATATACTTGTCTCTTAATAGAGAATTAGGAAGGAAAGTTAATTGGAAATATTTCTTCAATTTTCTCTAAATCCATTGTCCAGAGATTATGATTATAATAGTATTTTTGATCTATTCATAACATTTGCATTATTGGTAATTTGGCATGGAATTTCCATTACTGGATACTAGAATAAACAATAATACCATGTTTCCATGGCACCAAAAAGTTACTATTTTTTTAAGTATTATGATAGGAGCTTTTTTTCTTCCCTAATGAAAAGGTATTTCAATGTATCTAGAACAGGGGAAATCAAACAAGCATAATTATCTTCATCCCAGTTTGAAATATTATTTCAAAATTTAAGAAGTTTTAAATCCAAATTCATAATATTTGCCCCTGAGTCAACATTCCCCATGATTGGTCACATTTGACTTGAAAATAGGCAAGAATCAAATTGGCATCCTCAAGCTACTAATTGAAACGACCAAAATCAATCTTACCTAGAGTTTACTCTAAAGTGAAATATAGAAATTTATAGTTCCAACTTTCTTATCATGTCCCACTTCTTTTGGAAGAAATTATCATAAAAACTCCGAACACATCTCAGTGTAAAACATAGTTGATCCATTATCATATAAAATTCAGTAGATCATTATCAAAATGCTTGGTGAATATCATTTGTGTTGATTGTGTCCTGATGGAGCTATTCATATAAGCTGAAAGGTCCATTTCCGTTAGCTGACAGGTAACAATGTGTCAATGTTTCTTCATACAAGAAATAGGACCTAAAATCTCCACCAGTCAAAAACATGATTGATTTGTGAGGAAGGTGCCAAGCTAGCACAAATGAACTAATGCATTTACTGATTGGTGGAATAATGATTATGATTAGAGCTGGAACTTCAGCTTATGATTCTACCCTATCCATCAAACATTATTTGTATATAGTTCCTCAAAGCCTGAAACAGGGATTGCAGATGAATATTTTATGACTGAT
This sequence comes from Lepidonotus clava, assembly GCA_936440205.1. Taxonomy (NCBI): domain Eukaryota; kingdom Metazoa; phylum Annelida; class Polychaeta; order Phyllodocida; family Polynoidae; genus Lepidonotus; species Lepidonotus clava. The sequence goes on along the minus strand of OW387140.1, from coordinate 21,910,194 downwards.
TGTACCATCCCAAAGCTGTGTGTACATATAAAAGGTGGTGTAACATGAACAGATCTTCATAATGATTGTTGATTGATATGCCAAATGGTGACTTTCTAATACCCAATGTTGGACAAATATCACACTACCTGTAAGTTTGAATAAGGACATTAAAATTGGATGGTCATCCTATTCATATGATTATATAAAGGTGCGTGCTTAACCCTTTTCACCCGCCAGATGCTTTGAGGCATCACCATAAAAAACACATCAGATGCCTGGAGGCATCACCAGACAAAACACGCCAAATGCTTTGAGGCATCTTTGCCATAAATGTTGTTTTAGTTAATTTAAAGCTAAATATCAAATTTAAAATACTGGTTATTGTTTCAAAACACTGAAATCATCCCTAATATGCTATATCTAATGATGAAAATGTTGAAAATAACATTTTAACTTTCATATTTAGCATAACTTAGGTCTAAAAAGTGTCATTGTGTCATATGTGGCTTATTTTGAGACTATTTACTGTAGTAGATTGGCAGTTTTATAAAAGTTGAGTGAAATGCGTGTGGCATAGGGAAATGGTTAACTTAAAGGTAAACTTGAATTCTTTTCAAAATGTCAGTAATGTCAGTTACACTTGCTGGTTTTAATTCTAAAACTACCATGGACCTACCCGAGGACCTGCTCGTCTCATGGATAGAAGCCATTAAGGTGGACAATGCTGGAAAAGGTTCAGCAAATACTTGGTACAGTCAATCACAATATGAAGAGGCATCTCCTCACCCCCAAACTCCCAGAGTGGGAACCTTGTCCCTGTGGGCATAAGTCCTTTGATTGTTACCCTTCATACAATTGTGCCGTTGGACAGTGCACACTTTTCATTGCGCTCTCTGAAACTTCCATACGTGTTCTCAAACTCCTGATGAAGTTGATATTTTTCAACGAGGCCACCTTGGTATTGTGACGTTCCTCGGTAGTTCGGGGTTTCCGATTCCTACAACAGAGGGACGTGGGGATTGTTTCGGGTCTCAGCCGGACGGGGAGTCCGAGCAAGGAGCCGAGATGTGAGATTTAGAGTCGTGCCTCGCGTAGAGGGGGTTTGAGCGGGTCGATCGGGAAATCGGTATTCGTCGACAGGGGAGGGGTGTCTCGGCCGTGCTGGACCGAGGGGCCTCAGCCACCGGGCGCGGGGTACGGGCACTTCTGCCAGCGGGCGGAGGACTGCGGAGGAGGAGAAATGGTAGGGATGGGTGCGGGCCATTTCCTTTGTGCCGGCACTCTCTTCGGGGCCCACTGTGGACGATCTACCCTCATTCTCGTCCAGCGGGGGTGTCGGGCCGACGGTCGCCTATTGTTTGGTAGTGTGGGGCCGAGCCAGTCGCGCCTTCGTACCCCCGGTCCCTGGGTTTTCGTTCCCTCTTTCGGGCCCTCGTGCCAGTTCGGTCCTCCATCTTCGGGACTCCATCCGGGCCACTTTCGGGCCTTCGTGCCCTGTTTCGGTCTCTCGGGCCTTCGGGACGCCGTCCTAAGTTTCGCTTAATTTCTTCTAACTTTTGCTATTTTACTTGTACTTTCTAGTCAATTAGCCTGTATTGGATCATCTTATCGGTTACCATAGGAAGAAGACACATGTTGAGACAAGGAGTACTGCGAAGGAACTCTTTTATTCTCGGGCCTCACCGCCCCTTTTATAGTCTAGTGGTCAGCCCTGATTGGCTGTTTCTGATCACGTGGTTACAAATGACGTCACTTCCGGTTTACATATCACTTCCGGTTTACATATTTCGGGTTTCGGGCTTTTACAATTTTCGGGCCTTTCAGGCCTTTCAGGTTTTTCGGGCTTTTCGGGCCCGTTACAAAATATACTTTACTCTGTCGCACCGTCTTACTTTTTATATTTCGACCTTGATAATTGATGAATAAGCATTCATCACAGTATGAATGTTCTACATTGCCTCCTGTTTCATAGTTATTTCAGGAAGAGAAGGGATCAAGATGCACACATCAAATGTTACTGTTGGTTGACTAGAACACTTGGTATAGACACACTCAAAAGGCTACTTGCAGAAGAAAATGAGGAGGGTCTATTACCTCTTGAACTTGCAGTGTATTTGGACCGTTTTTAATTTTTTACAGCAATCGTCAACATTTAAAGCATTTATCTAATACACGAGGAAACACATCTTTTTTGCACTTACAAATGGTATAATGTTACAGATAACGAGGGGCAAGGGGCTAAAAGATATGCACGGTCCTCTTTGATAATGTTAAGCTTGATGGACCGTGCCCGCTGACAGAGTTAAGGCCGTATTCCACATACCGAAAGTGCACTGCCAATTTGCAGCTGCTATACTTTTGGCAGTGCCGATATACAATCGGCGGCACTGCCGATGATATTTACCAACATGTTGGTAAAATTTCCATGCCGATTTTCCATCAGCTGCAGATTTTACAAGTGTAAATCGTTAGTGTGTGCTTTCGGCAAACTTTCGGCGGATTTTCGGCACAGGATATATCTATTAATGTTTCTTAATAATTAATGTACTATTTAATTAATATAACAGTTTAAGTATTGAACTGATGCAGGTTTCAGTCCACTACGCAGTATCATAGTTACATTTAGCTGTAAAGCCAGAATCAGGGCTAAGATTGACTCTCTGAATATCTGGGCGGAGAGTGAAAAGGTGATGTCATAGGTATGAGTAAATAGACACGCAGTGTACCAGCAGCCCTCCGAGTGAATATGTTAGCCGACCAGGCAAGTCTTTGTAGTGTAAGTCTCAGCGAACTCAGGTTACTGTCTGGGTGAGTGAGCAGAGCCAGGCGGGTGGTAGCACTTAGGAGTGTTGGTTGTTAGGAGTTGAGCAGACAAACTCTCTGTTCTGACATAGTCAACAGGAGCTCAGTGACACATATTTTATGCATTTGGATTAATAAATACTATCCTTTCATGTGAATATTCTTTGTCATCCATGAATTATGAACTATGTTCTAGGATGACCTTTGGTCAAGACGAGAAGGTAGACTGATACATGGCTAGCATGCTGGAATCATGAAGACAGAAAACTTATAATTGGTAGACCAACTGATAACAGTAAAATAAAACCCTATAGTTCAGTATCATGTATTTCTGGTCGTATTGAACATACCAGTCATGAAATGTAAAAATATTTGCACACTTTTGATAGATAAACAAGTGCCTTCAGCAATTGAATTATAGGGAAGTGTTGGCAATATATTTAATTATAAAGATTTTATCGGAATAGACTTACTCTCTAAACAGCCTTTATGACTGGAACTGACAATCTCCTCGCATTGCCTTCTACTTTAAATCTATCTCTGTAGTGTCAGTACTCCTCACCAGGTGGCATGCAGCACCGCTCTGACTCTTGGCTTAGAATCAGCATGGAGTTTGAAGAGCGACCATCTGCAATCACACTTTAGAAGCATTGACGCTTTCTGCACCATTTTTCTAAAACTTTGCTAAACAAAAGATATTCATGTATATAACCTAAATATGTGAAAAAATTAGGGGGTCACCATGAACACTTATGAGTATTTAAGCTTTTTTTTTTTTTTATATATATATATAGTATTTACTATTAAAATTCGTGACTTAAATAAAATCAAAATCTGAAATAAAATGTTTTATATTTTCACAGACAATTAATACTTTCACAATAAAACTTAATCTTTTATAGTAGCATAATCATACAAATGAAATAACATACTTTAGCTTATTGGAAAATGTTTTATGCTGTCAATATGACAGGAACTATACTTATATACTGGTGTCCAAAATTAATAAAAATGTCAATTTTTAGAAAAAAGGTATTTAATAAAATATCTGATACCCAGAATTCCTTAAAATTTCCATATGATGTGTAAAAACATGTGAAGTATTATTACAAACAATAGAAATGTGGGGGCACCGTGCTTATTAGGGAAGGAGAGCCCATCATTTACTTGAAATCAAGGGATTTTTGCTTATTTTTTTTATCTTATCTCACCCTTAACATAAATATGGTCCATAAAATTTGAAAATGTTATTCTTTTATCAAATTCACTATATCAAAAGGCACATTTTACATGTTACAGTGTGAAGATTGCTGCAATATTAAAAAACTTTTGGCCAAAAACTCATTTTCTCTGACCTGTGTGAGCAGGTCACACAGGGCCCAGACTGTACACCATGTAGGCGGGCTGCGCGGCCATGGTGCGCATAAACAAATGGCGCGATTGCCCTTAAGTTGTTTCTGTAGAGAACTATCCCTTTAATGATAATTAAACTTAAATAAGAAACAACTGTGAAACAGCTGAATGATTCTCCTCCAATGAGGAGAGCTGGCTTTCTCAGTAAATGGAATTGTCCAATGAGAGAAGAGACAGGTAACTACAGGCCCAACAATTATAGGATACATTCCCCATTGGCGCCAATCTTGAAATTTCTGGTTCATTGTGGTCTTGACAAGGAAAGCTTACATACCTCGTCTCCCCACATTTAAAAGGGATGATGTTTGAACAAATCCTGCTGAGCCTGCTGGATTTCCAACTGTTTCCCTTATTCAGTTACCATTAAAATAATTCGAAAAGATCAAAGCAGTGCACAATTTCTTCAAAATTTTTTTTTTTTTTGCACAGCTTTAAGTAAAGAATGGAATGCATTCAGTGCAGTCTGTTTTGGATAGTGTCCAAATGGTGGGCAAACTATATAGGAGGCCATTGAACCAGTGTAGGGCCTATAATTATGATGTCCTATATATGATTTCACATGACCCAGAGGACTGGCCACCATATTGGCCACCATATTGGTGATCATTTTAGTAGATTCTAATTATTCAAAAATAGCCAATATTGTAGACTTCATATTTATGTTAAATTTATGTTAATTTGTCTCATAAAGTCACAATTATCAGTAGTTTTTTTTAGAATGTGTATGTTTTGGGTTATATATTGATAACGTGGTTATGAGAAGCATGTGTTGACAAGTTACCATGTGTACCAGGTTGGGGATACTACTGAAAAATGGGACGTCCTGAAAAAACGGGACGTCCTGTAATAACAGGCAATTATGAAAAAGTGTGTTATCTTATTACTTTAGATGACATTATACATGAACAATACATAAAACAAACATGATATAATACTTCTACATATGCAAAGTGCAACAAATATGAAATTCTGCATTTAACATGAATTTGATAACACTTTCCATTTTGACAATTACATAAATAAGAATTTCACAATTAATATTTTTACATAAATAAAAATGCTCAGAAAATGAGGAGTTTGCTAAATTCAAAAATTATTTGTCATGAAAGTACACATCTTTTGCATTAAAATGATCGTTGCATTTTCACATTCTATTGTTGCATTTTTTTTCTATTGCTTTTTGTTTTTTAAAAGTTACAAAAATCATGCTAAGAAAACGGACCGTCCTGAAATAACAGGATGGTTTTGTGATCCGTTATTACAGGACGTCCCGTTTTTTCAGGCAGACTTTTAAAAACCATTAAAACAGTTGTTATAATGATGGGATTCTATTTTAATTTGACCAAATAATTGTTTGTCATACAGGTCATATCTTGAAATTGAAAAATTGATAATGGAATGTTTTAAAATGATTTAATGGGTTGCGTCCTGAAAAAACGGGACGTCCCGTTCTTCCCGTCGTAGCCACAACCTGTGTACAAAAGGTCAATTTGACCCATAAAATTCCTGGAAATAAGACAGACACCATGTGTGTGTCTTACAGAGTGTGGACATGATTAAGAAAAACACGAGAGGATAGATCAGGGCCCAGGCTTGATGTTATTTGGCTATATGTAATGCTGAAACAAAGCTTCAGCCAATAGGCGACTTCTGAGATAGGAACATAGCCTTCAAAACGCCCTACCTCAGGGGGTCTGAGGGCAGGAAGGGAGGGCACATTTAGGCCTGGTTTCTGGGGGCAGATCAGGGAGTCCCTGGGACCAATTAAGGGACGAGGAGGGGGACAGGGTTTAGTTGTCTTAAGTCATAAAAGTGTTATGTTATATGTCCCCCTACTGGTGCTAATCTAAATCAAATTAAATGGTGCTTCTGACCCCATAGATGGCCTGTGGTTGGACATTAATTAGTAAGGCATCCATGAAGTTAATTAATGTAAATAGGGCCACCCCTTTCAGCACAGCAGGGATGGTAAGATCAAAGAAACAGCTGTTCTGGAGGGCAGGTTCTTCTTATATTTTGCCATTTTACTTCAATATTTTTTGAGTTTTTAGAATTATAATTCTAGGTATGGAATGATAGGGTATAGTTTAGCATGCTGTCAAAGTTTGGATATGAATTGAGCATTTTAAATAGCCCTTTTTGCCTAAAACCCTCCTCCAGCTATACTAAACCTACCAAATCTGCCTCAACTTCCTGTCCCTAAACAGGCTGGGAACCAGCTCCAGCCCGCTAGGCCCCGCCCACTTTACCTAGGTCGGAAGAGCCATATATTCTGATTGAATGGATACTTTTATTATTGATGAGCGAACATTTAGAGGACCAAAGACTTTTGAATCTGTGAATTCTACTTTCCTTAGCTTTAGTCTGTAGTACATTTTATTTATTGAATAGTGACAGTAGAGTAGAGTTGCCAATTTTCACGCATTGCTGGTTTTCGTGCATTCAACACATCTTCATGGACGCATTTTTGGTACACAAATCATATGAATTCTATAGTCCTCCCACATAAAAGGGGCATAATGATAGTCAATATGTACAATTTTCATGAATATTTATCAAAGATTGTGGATTTGATAAGTAAAGTTAGACTTTTAAAAGTCAATTTACTATGAATATCAGCCTAATATTTTGGTACAAAGACAACCTTCAGACTCTCGTTCCCCAGGACATTAGTTAAAAGCATTTAAGGGACTCGGGTGTATATAAAGGATGGAACAGCCACAATCCCAGTGGGGGATCTATCATTCCAACAATTCAAAGGAGACCTTTGAAATAAGTCTAAATTTGCACCAGACTAATATCAATAATTAATATGCTGAGAAAGGTAATTCTTTAATATAGTCTTTTAGGATTGTGTGACAACACCCATTGAGATTTTGGCAAAAGATGGATCATGGATTTTTTTCCACATTTCAGGACCTAAATCATGAATTTTAATAGAATAAAAAGCCAGCCTCACTGCATTGCAGAATATACAAAATAGATAATTGCATTACAATAGACAACCATGGAAAACATAGATTTCAAACTATGATTCAAAAAGAAACAAGGGTCTATTGTTTTTCACAAAACCTGCACTCAGGTCGTCACACATCCTAAATCACTCAACATTAAAACAGACCGTCCTTTGATGCCAACTTTTTGAAGGGTAAAATCAGGAAGTTTCTGTGGTTTTTACGGATGGTTGGCAACACTAGTGAAACCCATGAATAAAATATTAGCTAATGTATTCTTGTTCTATACGATAGGGAGACCAAATGTGAAGTGGAGTATTTTAGTATAAATTGGCTCCCAGAAACCACAGAATTCTGGTGTAACTAGGCAGAGTGCTGTGTTGGAAAGTGGAATACCCGCCCTACACAGTTGCAATCTGAGGGAGACATTTTTTACTCAACAATTCTGGGATAACATGACTCTGTGTTTTTAAAAATGGAGTCCACAGTCAATGAACCTTACAGTGAAATATCAGCTGAATCAATCAATATTATTTCCCAGGATGATGATGAAATTTCAGAAGATTTGTTACAGTCATGGATAGAGGCAATAAAACATGATGATGAGCAAAAAGTGAAGCAAATTTTAGAAGAAGGAGGACCTAGACTCAGGACACAGCTCCTGAAGGAGAGACTTCCTGACTGGAAAACAGGACCCTGTGGTCATAAGTTGTGTGACTGTTATCCTTTCTACCTTCGCTATATTCCAAGGTACACTCTCTATTTTGTTCTTGCTGGGCCATCCCAGAAGGTCCTCAAATTATTAATGAACTATTCCGAAATTGATATATTTCAACGGGATTACTCTATGAATATTTTTCACTCTCTAGTTTACCTTGCCTATTTCAGAAAGCAGTATAGTCACTTCTATATTCAATGTTACAGGTGGTTATCTGTGTATCTAGGTGTTGATTCGTTAACTACTCTACTGAAAGAAGAAAACCACCTTGGTCTAAATCCTCTTGAACTTGCTGCCCATTTAGATGCTTTCAATTTCTTTATGGCTATTATCAATACAAAAGATATTTACTTAATGAGAGAAGAAAGACGTCATATCTGGTCTTACAGATGGTATGATATTACCGACTATGCACATCCCAAATCTGAGAGATTCAAGAAATCTCCATTATTGATGTTCAGCATGATAGATCATGACAAATTAGCAGAGAAAGAGACCCAGGAATTCCACACTTCATCTCTGGTGAAGACATGGTTTAAAAGAAAATCCCATGGCTTAAAATCTTTAGTTACAGCATGTAATTTAATCTATTTGGTAAAAACTGCCATCTTCTTAACTCTCTTCTACATTGGTATCATGAGGGAAGGACTTTTTCCTGAAGATATTCCATCCAAAAATAATTACTCTTTGCAGGATGCAGTACAACAGGAAAAGAATTGCTTCATCACATTTTTGCCTGTCTCAGTTGAAATTATAATCATTGTATTATCCCTGATATATGCACTTGTATGGTTAATTGGATCAATATTCTGGGTTAATAGAGCTAGGAAACAATACAAAGCATTATGTAACCAGCCTTATCACACCAAGAGGCCTGCTGTAGACCCCCTCTTTTATGTTTATATTGAAATTATACTTAACATCAGTGTTCTGCTTAAAATTGTCACTGGTGTCCTTGGTTATATAGAGGGTTTGAAAATCCCTTCAAGCTTGACACATTTTACAGATATCATCATGACATTTGGTTTAGTATGGAGTCTGGTATTTGTCCTTCAGACTACTAAACTTGGGCCCATAGTTGTAATGATTCAAAATATGCTTGGTGATTTGACTAAATTTGCCACTGTATTTATATTGTTTCAGATAATGTTCAGTGTGGCTTTTTTCATGAATATGACTTCCTATGGTAGGGACTGTGATCATGGTCATCCAGGTTTTGATGGTGTACTACAGTCTATATATGGTATATTTGGTATTATGCTTAATACACTCTCTGTCCATAACTACACAACTATCGATATATTTACTTTTTCTATTTTGCATGTTTTATATCTGGTTATGGTACCTATCATGTTGATAAACTTGCTAATAGCTCTTTTCTCTGACAGTGTTTCCAAAATAGCCCCTTATCAGTCACACATACTAACCTTCCAACGTTTTACAGTGGAAAATAACTTTGAGTATGCAGTACACCTCTTTTTAAACTGCTATTATAAGAAGTTACTCAAGACTATGTATGCTTATGATAACAACAAATTTTATTTGATTGTTACAGAAACTGAAGATATGCCATGTCTATAATAGCTGTTATTTTATTCCCCCTTTGTGCAATGTTTATTTTGGTCTCACCCCTTACTAGCTGTCTGCATATAAGGTACACTAACAATTTCCACATTGCAAGGATAAACAAGCCAAACTTGGTTCGTGATGGTTGTATTTTCAACTTTCTTGTTGAATTTCTCATTGTTACCATATTTGGAAAAGAGTAGAGCCTACAGCTACATTTGGCACATGATTTCCCTGGTTTCAGAATTGATAGTATCTAAGGTACTGTACAAAACCACCAGTTGACATAAAGTGTGACCAATTATGTGCTTATGGTAACTTACTGGGATATTAGGACATATTCTCTAAATCCGTTATCAGTTGATTTATTCATAAAATCAAGTTAACAATATATATTTTCCTAAAAATCTATGGATTGCACAATTGATTATGATTATAATGGAAAAAACATTCGATCTATTCATGGAGTTTACATTATGGGTAGTTTGTCATGGAAAGTCCATTACTGAGTGGCAGAAAAAACAATCTCGGTGTAACAAACATACATACAAAAGCAAGAGCCATTTGTGTCAATAATGTCCTGATGGAGCTCTTTGTGTGAGCTGTACAAGTCCACTTTTATAAGCTGATAGGTAAAAATGCATCAATAGTTCTTCATACAAGAAATATGACCTAAAAGCTCCATCTGTCAAAAACGTGGTTTATTTGTGAGGAAGGTGCCAAGCTAATGCAATTGAACTAATGTATTTACTGAGTGGTGGGATAAAATCTATAATACTTCTGAGTCTACCTTACCTGTCAATCATTATTTGTAGAATTCCTCTAAGCCTGAAACCGGGATTGCAGATGAATATATTATGACCTATTACCATGGGCATTATACTGTGCCCATGTTGTGTGTACAGATAAAGGTGGTGCAAAACAAACTGATCTTTATAATAATTGCGGATCAATATGCTGCATGTTGACTTTCCATTTTGAATAAACATTATCAAACAAATATCACACTACCTGTCAGTTTGAATAATGACATTCAAATTGGGTTGTCCATAGATTATGTCCAAAGTGTGTGCTTCACTTAACAGGAGACTTTAACTCTATTCAAAATGTCAGTAATGTCAGTTACATCAGCTGATTATAGTTCTAAAACTACCGTGGATCTTACTGAGGAACTGCTTGTCTCTTGGATAGAAGCCATCAAGGTAGATGATGCTGAAACGGTTCAGCAAATTCTTGGTACTGCCGATCAAGATATAAAGAGGCATCTCCTCACCCAAAGACTTCCAGAGTGGAAACCTCGTTCCTGTGGCCATGCAACCTGTACCTGCTACCCTTCATACATTTGTGCTATTGGACGTTATACACTTTTCATTGCCCTCTCTGAACCATCAATACATGTTCTTGAACTCCTTCTGCAGTATCATGAAGTTGATATTTTTCAACAAGGCCACAATGGTATGAATGTTCTACATTGCCTCCTGCTTCGAAGTAATTCTCGGAAGAGAAAGGATCAAGATGCATACATCAAATGCTACCATTGCTTGACCAGAAGACTTGGTATAGACACACTCAAAAGGCTACTTGCAGAAGAGAATGAAGAAGGTCTATTACCTCTTGAACTTGCAGTGCACTTGGACCATTTTTCATTTTTTACAGAAATCATCAACACTAAAGGTATCTATCTTATACATGAGGAAACACGTCTTTTCTGCACTTTCAAATGGTATGATGTTACAGACTATGAGGGGCTAGGTGCCAAAAGATTTGCACTGTCCCCTTTGAAGATATTTAGCTTGATGGACCATGCCACACTGGCCAAGCCAGCAACACAGGAGTTTCTGTCATCTCCCATGGTAAAAACCTGGTTCAGAAAGAAATTTCTTGCTTTTAAGTGGAATCTTATTATCTCTTTTATTTCTTATGCCATTAAAATATTACTATTGTTCCCACTTTATAGTTTAAGCATCATACGAGATAGTCTCTTTCCTAATAATATAGACAATCCATCAGTAGCACAAAACATTACTAATCATAATATCTCTAAATATGAAAGGCATGAATGCATTTTAAAAATTCTACCTCACTGGGTAGAAATACTTTTAATTTCATTATCTCTACTTTATTCACTTTTATGGTTATTTGGTTTATTGTTTTTCATCTGCAAAATAAGGCCATATCATCTACACATGAACTTGAGACCTAACACTATGCGTAAGCCTACAGTTGATCCAATGTTTTACTTTTACATGGAAATCGTAATTAACATTTGTGTCATAGTGAAGATCATATCTTCGCTTCTCAGTTATACTGCAAATTGGAGAACGCCTGCATATTTCACACATGGTACAGATGTATTCTTGACATTTGCTCTGGTATGGACATTAATCTTCCTTGTTCAACTGACCAAAATAGGACATTTTGTAGTAATGGTCAGAAATATGTGGGGAGATTTGACCAGATTTGCAATTGTATTTATTTTATTTCAAATTACATTTAGTATTTCATTTTTCATGAATCTCACCTCCTACGGTAAGGATTGTGATCGTGGTTTTCCAGGATTTGATAGTATATTAAAATCATTTTATGGCATATTTGGCCTTATGCTTAATACAATCTCTTTTCAGAATTACAGCATTGAAGAAAACCTTCCTTTGTTTTTTCTACACACCCTGTACCTCTTCATGGTACCAATTATGTTGATTAACTTACTAATAGCACTATTTTCAAATAGTGTGTCTAAATTAGCCCCATATGAATCTTATATACTTACTTTCCAACATTATCTTTCTTTAAACAACATAGAACTTTTCAGTCGACGTATTTTTCCACGTAATTATGACAATTCAGTTAAATCAGTATTTGTCTATGAAAAGCAGAGATTTTACCTTGTTATTACTGAGTGTGAAGATATGGTTGATATGTAGCTTAGAGTTAATTTATGATCAACTAGTGTTGTGATGTCAGAGGCTAGGTTATGAGTGCCACTTTTTTATTAGCAAGGTTTTGAACTATAGATATGTGTCCTTTAAAAAGATGCGAGAAGAGCTTTATGTTTCCTTAATATCACTACTTTATATATCCTTCTTTCACTAAAGAGTATTTAGGTCGGCTTAGAGTTACTTAGCCCTCCTTCTGCTGTGCCACTCCTGTGGGCCATTCCACAAAAAGTTACTAACATTTGTAATTCATATTTCATTGCAGAAAAAGGATATGCACACAATTATCTTTCTGCGTACTGTGCACAGGGTGGAAAATGTGTGCATACTTTCCAATTATCTGCCACATGTTATATAGTGTTTATAAATGATTTTTAATATTCATAAATATTTTTAATCTTAAAATATTAAAGTTATGATGATATATGCGGTACCAGACGAAAAATAATTTTATAGGGAACATAATGGGGGAAAATTACTTGAAAATCAGTTAAAAACTCAAGGAATTATTGATGAAAAACAAACAAATTAAGTAAAATGAAATCCATAGTCATCCATGCTCCTTTCGTGCGTAACTTGCAATTTATCATGATATTTTGACATTGCGCACACTTTTCCTGACTAACACTTTTTGTGCACATTTGAAAAAGAAAATGCATCACCTATGAACACTTTTTGTGGAACAGCACCCAGGACTACCCTCCATTGGCTCACTCACATTACCGGCAGATTGAACAAGTCAACTGATATAGAAAGTAATAGAAGAACAACTCCCATTTGCTTTACTTAGCAGGTTTTATCTGGCATCCATGATGGTAATCATAAGGTTTTCTCTCTGTTGAAGGATTACATTTCCTGTTTAACTACACATACTGAGGTTTGAGCACAACATGCTTTGTTCCACAGACATTTTAGAATAGATCCCACATACTAATAATCCCTACATACTTTATTGAATAGTCTTGGTGAATGGTATTACTCTCCAACTGACTTTACAAAGCATTTTGGATTTACATGCTGTGCATGGTTGTAATGACAAGCTTTAGCTGATGGGAACTCTGAACTCAATGTTGCTCACACGTCTTGGCCTTTTGTAATTTACTTTGGCCCACATCCTCATACTGGAGGGGCATATGCATGTAACAAATAGCCTTTCACTTTCTGATAGAAGGTTTTGTGTGCCCAGGCTTTCTCTAGAGGCAATTTCTCTAAATAGGTCATGTGATTCAATTGCTGAAACTTATCTCCCATCAGGCATAGGTAATTCCCAAGTGAAGCCAAACTCCCAATGATAAGGTTAGATTACAGCTGAAGGGTCCACTCAGCAATGTTCCAGCTAAAGCAGAACTGCACAAGCCATGTTGAACAATCAATCTGTCTCTTAGAATGCAGACCCTAATATGATTTTAGGACAAGGTATAAAAGGTGTGGGTAGTTTTGGAGCCCAGGCTGCCATGTTGGTGCAAAGTTCTCAAAGTGTGAAGGATGTAATGAAGACAGAACGAAATTTGTTGGGACATCCCTGGCTGGGAGGATTGAAAAGGAAGAGCTAACCACCGGTCAAAATTAATATGTTTACTCAAAACCATTTTCAGGGTAAGATCTACTGGGACCTGAACACACCACTACAGGCTTTAACTGGGATTAAACTCTGACCTGCACTGAGTGGGTAATTTCCACAGTCCCTATTCCTACTGCCTACTCAGACTAATCTCAGCTTCCCAGACTAATTTGGATCACTTATCTGGCATTTGGTGAGATCCATTTTATTTATTTTTGCTGTCAGTCTATAACAGTCTCTGCCTAGATATGACTCTATCAAGAATTGGTACAAGGGTAAACTGTACCACCAGCGTACCAATGACGCACATAAACTTAACCATTATGTGCTTGACAATATATCCATAGTAGCATAAATATTTCCTATCTATTTCCTGACGTCTCACAGGAGCCAGTCTTTGTTGATATGATATCGCGTATCCCTGTATTACGTTGGATTGATAACGTATTTGAATTAGCTTAGATAATCATAAACGGTTGTGGAAATTAGATAGTTTTGTGTAATTAAAATCATAAGATAATACACTAGGTGACAAAACGACAGTTGGTTCGTTCTGCCATGTATAGTGTCACCATCAGGATCTGCGTGGTTTGTGTGAAAAACTGTTTAAGTGAAGATTCCCTCTTCAAGAGTTTCATATTTATTGAACATGTTCACGGTTGCTGTACACAATAATAACACTACTATTATGTATATCTGAGCATCACCCAGTGTTAGTGCTTGTATTCTACAGAGATTCTATATATCTGTTGTCATATATTCTTTGTAGCATTATCTAGAATGTAAAAACCATTACTCAAGATCCAAAGTGAATAAAATCTATAATCTGTACTTCCGTGTGTGTGTTCTATTGTAAAAGACATTCAAATAGTGGGTTACAGAATTTGTTTTTCTGTTATTGCTATTCTGTGTCTATTGCCAGTTACCTGGGTTAATACCCTGTTACGATCATCTCACATTATTCAATATTGCTTTTTCTCTTGCAGTGCGTCTCAAAATGCACACAGGTAACCGATCAAACAGAACATACTGATTGGATGAGGTGCACAAATCTTCCTGACATTGAATGAGTGAAAGAGTCCAAATGTACAGCAATTACCATTTAAGTCTTCCCAGAATTTTAAAGCAATACACAATGGTGGAGAATGGAGTGCGTTTAGGTCAGTCTGTCCTGGATAATGTCCAAATAGTGGGCAGCCTATGTAGAAAGCCATTTAACCATATAGTAGGGCCTATTATAGCATTTCGAAGATGATATTACAAGACCCAGAGAAGGACTGGCCACCATACTGATGATCATTTACAAAAATACTTTAAGTAAATTCTAACAATTCAAAACATCCAAAGTGGGCTACACATTTACGTAATCTCTATCATAATCAATCTCATAAAGTCAAAATTAACAGTTGTTAGAATGTGTATGTTTTAAATTATTTAATTGAAATGAGATTATGAGGAGCACATAGCAATTGCCAGCAAGTGTCATCTGACCTGTGTATGTCTTACAGAGTATTGTAAAAGGGGGAGAGGGTGTTAAGTCCTTAAGTCACAAAGCAACCAATTTTGTGACTTAATGCCACTTTGTGACTTAAGAACTTAACAGAGGGACCTGAGACCTGAGGAAATAGATTAGGGCCAAGGCCTGACGTTGTTCCACTATACACATTACTGAAAGAAAGCTGACACCAATTCTGATTGAATTCATATTTTTATTAGTAATAAACGATCACATAAATTTTAAGGACTAAGAACTTTTGAATCTGTGAATTCTACTTTCCTTAGTTTTAGTCTGTAGTACATTTAAGTGGACGAATAGCAGTAATAGTTTGAAGATACAATTTTCAAGTTTCAAAGTTGGCATAAACTAACTATATTTGACCAATAGTCTGACGACCAGCATCAGAATCAGATATGCACTAAGGAAAATCCTAGCAAGAAACACTCATATCACATGAGAAATATCTTGTGTGTTTCGAAAAATGTCTTGATTTTATTATCAGATGATTATCATCAGCAGTTTCACTTGGCTTGTTCACAAAATGACACAATAAGAGCCTATTTTTCAGTTCACATGTGCCTGTCTTTCCACATTTCCTGTGATGTAGGGTTAAGTAAAGTTTTGCGTCATAAGTAACATCTACCTTCATGTTTGGTATGGATTATCAAATAGGATGAGGGATCTATGTCTGTAACGGACAAGAATAATCAAAGTAATATTGTGAAAATGTGATTGCTATATTCATAATCATTTGAACTCGTAATTCAATCTCAGCAAGTTCATAGTAATTAATGATTGCACAGTATAACCCTAGAAACATAAACACATTCACAAATTCAGGTTAATCATCATAATATTGTGCATTTTCCAACTCCACTAAAAATTTCTTGTGTGCTGCGTGTACGTCCGACCAGTAATCCTGGGCCCGCACCAACTTGAGCCAGAGCTCCACCTTGGGCCACATTTTGAACTTGAAGCCAAGCCACTCTGTCTGCAGCAGGATGGTGGCCACCACGCTGTCGGCCACGGTCAGTCGATCCCCGGTGAGGAAGCGGCCCTTGGACAGGTAGCCGTTCTCCAGGGTCTCCAGGTGGCGCGTCAGTTGTCTGATGGAGGACTCGACCAGGGCGTCGTTGGCCTCCTCAGATGGCAGGCGGTAGCGCTGGAGGAACTGCGGGTAGGTGTACCCGTAACCCACCACCCTGGAGGTGAGGTATGGCAGGATTAACTATTAGCAATGGTATGTGGATATTATATAGAAATGAATGACTGAGCAAAGATTTACTAGTTTGTGCAAAAAACATGTTTCATTTGATTTTGTTCTAATCTAAATACTATTTCTGTGATTTTCAAAAACACTAAACCCATCTATTTCATCAACTGAAACGTAGTAAGGATGGATATGGGGAATTATTGTCAATAAGACACATGTGAATGTTACCTGTGAAGTTCTGAGTTGGCCCACGAGATGAGAGACTCACAGAGCATGCGTGTTGGTACGGACAGGCCGAAACCCGCCATGTTGGTAAACTGTGTTGCTAGGTAACGGATGATGGCTTGGCTGAAAAGGTACATCAATAAAAGATGTGAGTATTACCTGTGATTTTATATGATGGGCATATCTTAATTTCCAGCACCGAAAAACAAAGTACACTATGTACATGATGGGTTTATAGCCCAAGAACTGTTAGTTGGACAAGCTTGGTGTAACTTTTTCTTTGAGCCTTTGTAAATTGCTTATATGAAACCACCTATAACTTGTGATATATACAAAGTTGCATGATTTGTCTATATGTATCAATAGCCTTAACCTTTGCCTTCTTCCTTATCATCATGGTGCATTCATGATATACATTTTAAAATAATTTTTTCAATAATAAATAATTTCAGCCAAGCAGAGGTCCAGAATCAGTGCTCATCAGCATTGCATTTAACAGGTGTGGACTCCCATAACCTGGTGGTTGTCATAGCGACACTAAGATAAACACACCAGCCTGGTGTGACGGCCAGGGTCTGGAAAATACCTAATTGTTATCTTTTTTTCTTTTCCAGATGATAAATTCCAATTCCATTATTTTCTGAATATCAACTTGCTATCGCAGTTTATGCCATCTGTAAACAGGTTGTGAGGCTACGCGAATTCGTCTGTCTTAATTTACTTTTCCCTAAATCATGCACTGACAAATAGCGAGATTGTTACAGGCTTAATACATGTCGTTGCAAGGAATCCCCTGACGACTACCAAATAACAACACAAATTTAGTTGGAAATAAAATGTCATGATTTCAAAGACTTAAAGGTACATGATCTTGTTCAGAGTGCCTGCTGGATGTTTAGATCAGAACTAAAACAAGATTCAACATATGATGTTCTTCTAAAAGGTTGATAGGTATTATGCTAGGTATCAATGGAATAATGGAAAAATATTTTCCCTTTGATAAGAGTAAATCTTGAATACAATGAGTCAAGCGGCTTAAAACACCTATCTTAACATAAGTTTGCATACCCTTTTTCAGAAAATTGTAAATTGATTGATTGTCCTGTGAAGATTATTTTTGTTACTAGTTAGGATTCTGAGTATAGGCCCCTATGCCAAGTTTGATGGAAAATTGTTGGTTGTTTTTCTCTATTTAGTAGATTCTAACTGTAAAAAGGCCGAGAATTGATTATCTTGGTCTATATATAAACCCTTAGACAAAAAGTCACCACACACGAAATAAAGATATTGTTCGACATTCAAAATCAAGCTGAGCAGCATTGATACCTTTAAAAAGAAAAAAAATTTGTTTTTCCCAAATGTGTTTGAATATGATAATCAAAGTAATCTTTTTATTAGACCGTGAATCGACGAATAGCTCTCCCAGCTATTAAGGGGGAACCCATTGAGCGATTAACCCCTTCTACCCCATATAATAAGGCCATATTTGGCCACCACATGAGTGTTACCCATAAAATGGCACCTCTTTTAGGCTTTGATTCTGATTATAAAATGGGTATTTCACCTATAATCATGAGGTAAATATCAAAATATTCCCAAAGTTCCAAGGAACCTTACACTTTTTGTATTATTATGCTATGATGTTTAGATATTTTAGAACATGTGGTCCAGTAAAGGTCGCTATGGTCAATATAGGGCAAATCTGCCTATTCTGGGAAATCAGCCTCTTGAAAGCATTAATTAAGGAATTATTGGTGAAAAAACATTTTTTCATGTAATGTTATGGAAAAGTTTATCTTAGATAGAATTTTCCTGAGAATTCAATGATTTTCATAGAAATATCAAATCTTTTGAAAATGATGCATTATGGGTAATTTGCAATGGAATGTTTTTTCTACAAAAATCCTTCATATGATACGGTTGTTAGGTTGCCATGGTTACAGAAAAAATAATGTTCAGAGTCAGTGGAACAATTTTCATCGGTAATGTAGGAAATATCTTTTTCTGCTTTATATTTCAAACAGTTAGATGGAAGACCTAGTCAATCAAAAGTTATTGTATTTTAAACATTTTTCTGAATAATAAATGCTTTTTATTCTAAACATACAAGGTCAATTCAAAGTTACCATAACATGGAAACAAAGATGACTATCAGAACTGGAGGGTTTCTATTGTACAAGAAGTAGGGAAGTTCAAATGACCATATCTAAGCTTCTAAAAGGAATATCTTCAAATGGTTTGCAGCTTTAGAAAGCATTTCTTCTGTAGTCCACACACATTTTTGTCTATTATCCTCAGGAATAGAGGGTTGAAGGGGTTAAACCACAATTCTGGTCCTTTCAACCAGTTCTGGTTTCATAACTTTAGTCAAAATTACTAAAACTGGTTGAACACGACCAGCATCTTTCCTCCCATTGAACAATCAGACCAAAGAGTTGTCAAATAATGGTTAATTACTTGGAAAATATCTAACATTATTAGATATGTACCAGGTTGGGGCTACGACGGGAAAAACGGGACGTCCCGTTTTTTCAGGACGTCCCCCTTTAAATCATTTTAGAACATTCCATTTTCCTTTTTCTAATTTTGAAATTGACTCTATATGACAAATGATCATTTGGTTAAATTAAAATCGAATTCCAGCTTTACAATAATGGTTTTAATGGTTTTTAAAAGTTTTCCTGAAAAAACGGGATGTCCTGTAAAAACGGCCCACAAAACCGTCCCGTTATTTCAGGACGGGCCGTTTTCTTGGTACGATTTTTGTAACTTTTAAAAAATAAAAATCAATATAAAAAAAAAGCAACGATAAAATGTGAAAATGCAATGATCATTTTGATGGAAAAGATGTGTACTTTCATTACATATAATTCTTGAATTTAGCAAACTCCTCATTTTCTGAGCATTTTTATGTAAGTAAAAATATTAATTATAAAATTATTATTTATGTATTTGTCAAAATGGAAAGTGTTATTAAATTCATGTTAAATGCAGAATTTTGTAATTTTTGCAGTTTGCATATGTAGAAGTATTATTTCATGTCTGTCTTGTGTATTATTCATGTATCATTTCATCTAAGATAATTAGATATTATACTTTTTCATAATTGCCTGTTATTTCAGGACGTCCCGTTTTTTCAGGACGTCCCGTTTTTCAGTAGTATCCCCAACCTGTGTACTGCTGCATTCGACTTGAATTCAGTTGCGTCACTCAGTTTTTTCATCGTTTAAAAAGGCATCCGGTAATATACAATCATAAATAAAGTTTTAATTCCCTACTCACCACTCAAAGACGATGACCTCCCCGTCGACCAGGATGGGCACCTCCTTGTGGGGGTTCTTGGTGATAAACTCGGGGGTCGTCTCCTCACCACCTGAGAAGTCCACGTCTATCAACACGTGGGGGATGTCGTGCTGGAAAAAAAGTGTGATTAGTTTACTGTAATCTAAATTTTATTCTGTAGGAGGGGACGCATTAGATAGCGTATGTTATTTAACACAAATCAAAAGGATGATATAACACTAACGTTAAATTGACGCTAGAAAGATAATTACTAGATCGAGGAGGTTCAGCCAGCTACGGCACTGCTTGGCATACTTTCTAGATTATGAACAGGAGAGCCCGATTTTAATAAGTACTTGGCAGACATTACTAATCTATATTAGACTGCACATTATGATGTTCTGTTGTATTCGTATGTCTTGGTGCTCACGTCCTAAACTGTTATAATTATGCTGATATACAAGCTATAGAATTCTATGTTTTCAATTGATAAAACATATCCTCAAGTTAATTTAGTCCAGCTTAGCACAGACATGAAGTACTTATATTCAAGCTCAGAGGTTTCGATAGTGCACATTTTATAATCTTTGACTTTAGAGCCCGATAATAAGACTATGGCATGGTTCGCCCGCTGTTCGGGGTGGAGCAACCTTGGCTTTAGAGAATCAACACAGCCGTTTTAGAACACACTGACTCAGTTTGTATAATAGGATTCTAATTTCCTGACTGGGTGGTCGGCACCATGACATACTCCGTAACTGCCGCGCCAATGACGTCAGTAGGGCTATCGAACTTTCATTGATTGCACCATTGATCGACCCATAGCCTATTCTAATTGTCCTTGTACATTGTTCTCTCTCCCAGTAACCTTTCATTGGCTTTTAATACCCATTTTATCTTGTAGTCACTTTACAGAGCGCGGTGAAAGAGCCATAGCCCATCATCAATTCCAAATGAAACTGAAACTTCCGGGAGATTCTTAATCTTACACACAAATATTGTCTTTATCCTTATCTTTTGATCATTAAACAGTTAAACTATACATGCGGTTTTCTGATTATAACCTTTCAGTTCGATGCGAAAAGGTTATTATTAGATTATAGTATTAGGGGAGAGGGGCGGGCGAGGTTAGTTTCTTCTGTTCTTATGTATATGTACTACCACATACTAACTATTGTATCGTGTACCTATAGATATCAATTATTGTATGTTTCACAATTCTCAAACGAAATTTGTTTTTTGCCTCAGGTAATTTTATCATTTATACTTCGTTCTATACACTGTAATCACGCCAGAATAAACTGATTATCTGCATGAAATAATAACATAAAAACCCAGCCGCAGGTATACCTCATTTGACCTCCTGGCTGTGCCAGTCGGACACGCAGTGTGTGAGGTGGCCGACTCTATTTGCGCACCCATTAGCCCTAACACCGCGCCGTATCCCGGCCGAGTGAAGTAGGTGAACCCACTGCTATGACTCCCGTCAACATTATTCATGGGGATGTAAACCCCTAGGTGTTCGTATTAAAGGATTATGAACCTGGGAGTACGCGATTTGATGTAAACATTTATCAATTTATGTCGAGACAAAAGACTCGAACTGATTTGTGCGTGGAACTGTGTAAGTGTACAAGTCAGCACCGATCTATCTGACATACATATCGTTGGTTTGCAGATATACAGTGATAGCAAGTGGAATAGGTAGTTCTATCAATTAGTATCTAAATTCTGTTACAACCCGATGCCTGTCATATCTATACAATACCAGCATATCGGATCTCGCGGCGATACAGTCAATTGATTAGTCTTGATTTCCGATAAAGCATTCTTATATAAGTCTTCCAATGCATTTGAAACATAAAATGCTAATCTAAATCGCTTGAGTAGCCTTTTGTGCCAAAAAAGTCAGCAGCAGTTGTGTTGTATGATTACCTACTGTCGGCCATAGAAACGTCCGATTGATAAATAATTCAATACAACGGACAGTCGATAATGAACACAGTATCGGGGTGATTAGAGGCACTTTCTATTCTATATATACCCCACTGCATGATTATTATGTGGTGAGAAAAATGTGAATTTCTATGTTATCTGCACCCACAGGGAAGAACATCATCACATGACCGTAATACAGGGAAAAAATGCTTTTAAATATCCGTGCAATGTATGCATATTAACTACATTTTACTTTATTCAGTGCTTCTTTCTCCTTTCTTATTTGTATTGCTATACTAAACTAGATGATTTCACCCACAAAATAACCCTTATGGCAGAGCATACCTTTACCATTGCAATACCCCCCCCCCTGCCACACACACATTTTATAAGTCTATCAATCCTACCTGGAGCAGGTACAGCCAGACGGCCCGGCAGGTGGGCGACAGACGCACCAGGTAGAGCTCCACAGGGGGGCGCTTTCCTCCAGCGTTGGACGAGTTATTAGTATTAGCTGCATCAGCCATAGTGAAGGGTCAAAGTGGCCGTCTTCTAAAGTTTATAATAGAACTAGTTTGGCAGATATGAGCACTCACTTAGTGCTCAACACTTCAATGAAGCTCTTTCTCGTTGATGTCAGCGTGGTGGTCCAATGTAGGCGTTTCTGCGGCGTTTGAAATGGTGATATAAAACTCAAGTTTTTCTGGGTCTGTGTGTACTGAACCTGTTTGCAAAACTTTTACCTGGGGTCCTGCCACCATACACTTGAGCACACACGCAGGTGAAAATATTGTTTTTGAAGTTGGTAATAATAAAGCCACACCTTGTTATGTCACTAAGAGTACATTCGCCGACTGTGTTTTCTTAACCAGATGACGTCTATAATGGATCGTATTCAGCATAACGTGAAGCCCCCTTCCTAAGAGAATTATCCTTGTTAATACACGTCCACTTATTTTTGTTCCCAAGATGATTTGGTCAAAGTTCTATCTCAGCAATTAAGTATCAATGAAAAGCAAGAGTCCCAGGTTAATCTTTTAGAATATAGCAACTCTTTTTGCACATTTGTATGATAGAATCGCAGGCAATAAGTTCCCATATACCTGCACCTCAAGTCAATGACTAATTATAACAATAATCACTCACTCTCATGAGAGCCCACAGGTGTTAAAGCAATTGTAATCCAGAGTGAGAGCATTCCTCCGTGATGCACGTATGACCGGAGCTGGCTCCTGTTCCCAGCACACAAAGCCTATAGTCAACACCTCAGCTCATTATAAAAGCTCACTGACCGAAGGCCGAGGGAGTTCGGTCAGTCGGTCTCCTGTAACACTCGGGTAGCACACGGCCTATGGAGTGAACACCGTTTGACCAAGCCAACCCAAGCAAATTTGCTTATATATGCAGATTAAACACAGAGTAGTTGGTCAGCATGGTAAGTGTTGCTGGCATTGCGGAAACCTCCTGTTTGGTAAGGAATACGATGTGAGGGTCGATCCAGTGCTGAGAGTCTGACCGGTAATCTCCGTGTGACGGATCCAGTCGGATCTTCTCTGTGCACACTGACCACCGGTCAGTCAGCATGGTACTACCATGCGTGCTCAACGCGGGCTTAATCGGCCGAGTGTTGACTTACTTTTTCAAATCAATCGATGTAACTTTCGCTTTTAAAGTCGCATGAGCACAACTCTGTTTCTTAGATTATGAGTTGTTTGTCTCTGTTAAACGATGATTAATTTAAGCGTTGTTGGCAATTATTAATACACCATGATAATTACAGAACAGCATTCCCAATGTACACAAAATGTTTCATTTTTTTAAAGCATGAATAGATAAACATGTAGCTCGTACATGGTAATAATTAATTAGATCTATAGTGTTCTTCCATTACGTATATACGCAATGAAGGGATATGGAAGGGGGGGGGGGGTCTGAAACGTTTGAAGATATTCATGCGCTTCTGTACGAATCCGTATTTTAGCCTGAGGGAGTTTTTTTTAAAGTGCGCGCGCGCGCGTGTGTGTGTGTGCGTGTGTGCACTTAATGGAAGGCTACGTAACGCAAGTGAAATCCGTGGGATCACAGATGGCGTCTTATAACTGGGGCCTGCACGAACAAATCCAGTGAATGTACTTGTACCTCTGACCCCCGTTTCGTCTACTACGGTCACCCTCTAACAAACAAATAAACCAGGTCCCAAACGGTCAGATGAAGTGGTGTAGGTTGAGAACTAAAGCCGCACTGAAGAGAGTAAAGGTACACATCCCACTTATACTGCTTTCGCGCCAGGGAAGGAAATTCAAAAGAATTAAAACTTAGAATCTTCTGTCACAGAACAAATATTCCGTCGAGTCTGCCATCTTCTAATACCTAATGTTCTTCCCTCATGAATGCTCCTTCGATTCATTAGAGAAGATTCGCACAGGTAAGGGAAATCTATATCGTTACGTTATAGAAAGATAAGCACACACAAAAGTTACTTGTAATTTTGGTAAAGTTCTACCTCTTGTAATTATAGCGACAAATGATGGGCCTATCAACCAAAAGGTGCTATTTAGATAATTTTCTATTTTAAATTGCTTATTCAACAACATTTTTCCTTTTGACTATTTTGGCAGTATAAGACCTGTCCACTTTGCCAGCTAGACCACCCTTTGTTTCTGTGATATCAACATTTGTAGAAAAATGATCATCATACTTGATTCACAGTAATTGTCCTAGTAGTACCTATTACCCAAAACTAAACGTTATTAGCTTTTACATTCAATATGATGTTAAATATGTAGCTGTAGGACTGGAAAACAAAAATGGCATTTTCCCATAGGGAACAGTGTTAAAGCCCTTCAGCTTTGTCCACATTGTCCAACCCTAAAATCATAAAAACATACCTTATTTTGGTTCACCTGAAATGGAGGTAATTACCTAATTGAGAGAAAATAAAGTTCTAACTCATTTATTCAGATTTGTATCAGTGGCTGATTTTGCAAAAACTGCAATTATGTCCGACCTCTGTATCATGCCAGCAATACATCCCAAAGTGGACAGGTCTATTCCGATACATATGGGTACTTCCAAGGTAACATTACTGGGATCCCAAGGTAGCATTAATGATAATCTTCACAAGCCTGTATACAAGAGGGAGGGGTATTTAAAAAAAAAATTCAACCATTCCTTATAAACCTCATTGTAAACACCCTAAACTATAAGACAATATTATGTAGTTCCACCTGGGAATCTCGCTACTCCCCTTTTAAGGTACTGAAATTATAATTGAAAGTTCCACTAAAGGAGCCTCGCCAGATACTGTATGTATATGGGCCTGCTTCACATACCAACCTGTTCAGTGAAAATTAGCACACAGTCAATTGACTCAGCAATTATGACATGAGGCACAAGCTGTTTACAAGAATAAGATCTAAACAAGGATGTCGCTTATCACCATTAATCGGGTTAATTGTTGTTTTGATATTAGTCGGGGTGGAGTGGGGGTGGGTGGTTTAGAGAGGGGGGGAGGGGACCTATGATACTTTCAAAATACATACGGGTTAAATACTGTTGCAATGGTATTAGCAGTGAGAGCCACTTTATTACTCGGGTTGTGTAAATGTGATGTACATGCAGAACAGTTGGCCAATTTTTGTTAGCTAAATCGAAGACATTGGCATTGTGATGAAATATCTGACTTAAGATATAAGAATAGCTCATCAAAAATTAGAATAGCACATAGGCTATTAAACTACTCTTTCGCGAAATTCAAACGTTGGTGGTTATGTAACTGGCAACATAGATCTCCCATTCCAGTCAGTAATATGGTACTTCAATATAGACTAATCGCATGTAGAGGATCGTTCCGAGTGGTGTTATCGATAAGAGACGTGAAGATTAGCCACATGGCTATACACAAACGGTGTCGTTAAGGCGAGCACAGTACGTGATGAAGTTAAACTGGATATAATTATACAGTTTGATTATTGCATTGGACCGTCACAGCTGAACAGGAATCTTTTCTTTTGAACCATGATTATTATCCATAATTGTTCGTAGGCACATCGTACCTAATTATATATATATATCATAAATATTTTACAATAGATTGTAGTCTTTACTTCATCTTCCATACTTATAATTACTGTTAGCTTAGGCAATCCTACTCTTTACCAAATAATCGCACTACTACTATCAACGATAGGGCAGTAGGTGTTACTGAAAACACTGACCCCAGCAACCAGTCAATACCTTGCCCTGCGGACTCTATACCTGGATACCTGTATACAATACCCACTCACAGGCCCAACTGGACGCCTCGTGTTAACCTGCTCATTATACGGTCTAACCTGTTATTTTCCTGCGGTATTGTCAGATTACGTACACTAGCTACTTGCAGCAACAATTGTAGTCAGATCCAAGTGATCACTTTTCAATGTTTGATTATGTGTTGTTACGGTTTCGATAATAATTATCACTTTTTGGCATGATTTCATTGTCAAATTATTTGAGATAGAAGGGTCGCAACGTGTGCGAACAGTAAACATTAAATTAAATCAACTTTAAGGTAAAAACTGCTTATAAACTGAAAGGTTCTGAGGGTATTCCGAAGTCCCTCAGATTTTGAAAAGTTTAGGTTACAGAACTTAATAAAGCAAATTTGGTAAAAATCTCATATAAAACCTCCTAAAGACCAGACATCTGGAAGACCTTCACATTTAGTTGGAACCCCCTCAAATTTACGTAGAACTCCCTTAGATTTTAGGGATCAGCCCTGCATCTTGGCATACATAACATGATCAAAGGTTGGGTTACATGTATGCAAAAATATTGGCTGGACAAATATTTGATGAATATCTGATTATAATAATTCTTAATACAAATGTGAGAGTATACAAAATCGGACATTGCATACTTTGGAGATTGTGTATGATTCCTGACTTCAAACTACATGTATTTAATTCTAGATAGAATTCTCAATTTACATTTTATCTAAATTCAGTCAAAGGCTTGTTTAGAGAATTAAACTTGGAATCTAATGATATGTCATTCATCTATATGCATGCAGTATTCAGCAAATGTGCACAGTCAGACGGCAAGGTGATTTTGTGAAATATCATCATTTTAGGTGCTGAGCAGCAATTTGAATTCCATTATTTTC
The DNA here is from genome assembly GCA_936440205.1 of Lepidonotus clava. Classification (NCBI taxonomy): domain Eukaryota; kingdom Metazoa; phylum Annelida; class Polychaeta; order Phyllodocida; family Polynoidae; genus Lepidonotus; species Lepidonotus clava. Next base: position 21,882,960 of record OW387140.1, on the reverse strand, counting down.
TAAATACAATTCTTTATAATTAAGAGGTTTTGTATTGGGAAAGTATAAAACATATTTGCATCATACCAGTTTGTGAGGGATACATGAACCTGATGATAATGTCCGACTGTATGCTTGATTCTTACCAAAGACAGCATAATTGTCATATTTGGGTTGCTCTCAGAGGTAAAATATATGTATTTCTTAACATTTGTTCATGTTTAGTAAACCAAATGGTTAATGTTTAGTTAAAAAAAAGGTCAGATGCTACAATTGTCTGCAATCTATAAAGGCTCAATAATTAGTCCTCAGTTCCATCAATCAGGGTTTGAGATGAAAATACCAGTTTTCAAATAATATCATTATGATGCTTCCATCATAATTATGAGGTGTGTGAATAGACAAGCTTTGTATATCTACCAAGGCTAATTTGTCAATCTTAAGGCTGGAAATATTTCAAAATATCTTAAACTCATCTGAAATCTGCTTAGTACATTTCCTTCTCATTGTTGTTTGCCAATAATTGGGAATACCCGTTTTTCTTACAGTTCAAAGCCTTGCAAAATCATATTAATTATGCTCATTTGCTGTCATGATCTATAGTGTTGCATTATCGTATACTCATCTGCAGAGGAATATTTGGATAACATACATGTACACTCATTCATAGTCGCATCTGAACAACTTAATCACGTAGGTGGATTTAGATAACGTGTCAGAACTATTCACTGAAGGCCAGCTTTATCTATATACTTAAGGCTGTATCTGTTCGTCGCGTTTACCACATGTACAGTCGTATACTGAAATGCATCAACTCAACACTGGGAAAACCTATCCTCTCCATCAATGTGAAAAAAACATTCACTTAAAAAAACAAACCCTATAGAGTTTCAAACGAAAAAAGAGAAATTTATTGTTTGGATATCTTTCTCAAATGTGACAGTATGTCATAGCTGTATGTAACGTTCTAACTGTTTTGAATGATCCTAAGCTAAGATTTCAAATTATAATCCAAAACTTGAATTTTTATCGTGCTTCGATTGAGAAAAATATAATCCAATAGCACCCTAGTTTGTAGTTTGCTCGTTCTAGAAAAGCATAGCTTCCACCTCCTAATCAATTGAATAAAAATGTATTATCACTATTTCAGTATATCTATACGCATGTGTCTTGGTAATGCTTTAACTAATAGTATGTTGCATTTTCGTTTAAGATTCTCTTACTCTTAAGCCCCATACCCACTAGGCAATTTTGCATAGATCGGCGCACAAATCGGCGTACGCGTCGGCGTGCCCGTTGGCGTACACGTCGGCCGACTCTGGTGGACAGGCCATACCCACACACAATCGGCGCTGCCGTCGGCGTCGGCGTCGGCCGTCGGCGCCGACGGCAGCACCGATCCATATTAAGCATGTTTGATAATTTCATGCCGTTGCGTACGCCGACGGGTACGCCGACGCTGATCGCCATCGGCTGACCCAAAATCGCTCAGTGGGTATGGCCCTTAAGACTGGTACTACTTCTATTTCCATTCATATAGAAGAGCATAAGCCTACTGATACTGTACATATGAACTGATATCGACAATAACCATTGTCAACTGTTCTATGACACTTTTCCAAAGCGACATGTTATCAGATTGACATGATACCTAAGATAGACCGATGCATGAAAAATTCAATGGTGTGAGACACCAATACATGGATCTACATTTTGTCCTTAACTATAACACACCGGTAACTCTGCTACCTTTTATCATGTACATGTAAAAAAAATCGTCACATAATGTTATGTTCCAGTACATGATGTATGCATACGTGACGATACTTCAATTGTGATAAGTGGAATTACTGTAGGACGTGCTGAGCAAAAAATGGAAAACGCCGCTAGCCTTTATGTGGAAATGGAGTCAGACTATATTCATGTATCAACTATGAGCACAGGTAGGTGATACACTGGTCAGTGCCCCATACCGCCGCCTGGAGGAGTAGGACTGACCAGCAGTGACCGGGCGGTGGCAGGGGCCCTCAGCCTAACAGTCACACTGGGCGCCACCCGAAACTTTGGGCTGACCAAGGTTTTAAATGGTCGAGTGATTAATAATTAACATAGTTCTTTCTGGCAGAAAAAGACCACATTTGACATTGGTGAAATAAAAGAGGAGAAGAGTATGGCTGTTTTGAGATATTATGTGCAATCATTAGATTAGATTTATTAAGTGAAATATTCGAAACTGTAAACACAAGACTGAAAAAAATGGTCGACATCAAATATCTTGAACTGTTAAGTTACCTTGAGCCACACAAACCAGAATGGTTTTGGGTTACTGCCACATGATCAGTCCTTATGCAATCATCAGTGGTGTACCTTTCCTTTCATAGGCATAGTGACATGTTATCCCAAGGTAAATCAATGTCCTCTTTGGTGCTCAACTGTTAACATCTACCTGTTATTAACTTATGCTTGGGGAATATGGACAATGATGATAATTGATACACGAGGACAGATCCTAGACCAGACCTGGGGTTTTAGGCAACTCGAACACCCGTCGACCGAGGATGGTCCTCACTGAACAGGGGCTTGGGAAGGTGCATAGGGGATGGCCTTTGACTAAACCTAACACTTGACCCTAGTCATGACTATGCAACAGTGAGTAAAATCAGTGAAGCCACAGGGCCATCCTGAACAGCCCTCTTACCTGTTTTTCTAATAGACTACCCAAACCTCAATACACGAAGACCCTGACTACCCTTGAAACCCCTCAACCCCAAACTGATTATCTTAGTCCCCCAGTCCCAGTCACTCCTACATAGGTGACTGAGATAGGTCATAGGTCAATTACATACAACGAAAAGGCTAGATGTCATGTTTTCAAACAACAATGTTTTATAGACTGACATGCTCCACATCACTGTATTTGTAATCTCTACATCAAAAATGCATTTTTCATCATTTCAATTTTATTTCCAACTTTTTCTCGCTCTATGCATGGGCTTTTCTGGTAAATGATATCATCATACAAGTATAAAATGCACTGTTTCTTTCCTCCCAAAACCCATTGCTAGTCATCGTGAGTTACCACAACATTCATAACGTTCGTTCAAAAACTACAAGGTAAATTCTCCCATTGGTGTGAGCATATACCGTTTTTAGTTGCTTTACAAAATAACCTTTAGAAAATAACCAAAGAATGCTTTTTGTTTGGTTCGATATAAGATGATACTGAAAGGTCATTATGTGGGATTGGTAGGGTATAACCATAGATGTGCTAGTTGAAAATAAAGCAATCAAAAGGTTTATGAAAACCATAGGCACCATGAAAACATAGATGACATGTAACAAATATATTGAGAGTTGATCATGAAGGCCATTCACGTTCAATGACACGGTATTAAGCATGACAGTCAAAATACCATAAAGAGATTGTGCAATACCGTTAAACCCTGGTGAACCATGACTGCAGTTTTTACCGTAGGATGTAAGATTCATGAAGAAAAACAGAGCAAAGATCGTTTGAACCAATAAAAACACAAATCCAAATCGTTTGACATCCTCCCACATATTTTGAAGCAAAACTACAAGATGAGAGAAACGGGTGACCTCAAACAGATACAGAGATGACCAAAGTAATTCAAAAGCAATTATTGCATCTATACAATGTGTAAACAATGGCGGTACAACTAAGCTGGCAGTATATCCTAATACAGCAGCAATAATCTTCACAATGATGCAAAAATAAAGTATAACCTCGACACGTACATAAAACATTCCTTTTATGACAGGTCTACTTGTAGAAAATGGCTTCTGACATATTGAGATACACATTTTTCTCATTTCATATCCATGTCGTAACGTTAATGCAAATGCAACTACAGATAAAATGAGTAAAATTATAATGATAAGTATTTCGACGGAAATGGGTAAAACTATTGAAAAACATTCATTCTTTCTCTTGGTTGAATAATAACTAGTGTCATTGGCAATCAGTCCGAATAGATTCTCATCTGGAAATAGACCATCTTTTATTATAGTCATGTTTCCCAAAAATATGAATATAACATTTCGAAGAAAAACAAAAATGTTGAATAAATAAGTTGCAATCTTTGAAACTTGAAAATTCCTTCTGTACCAACATTGCATGATAGAAGATGAGAGGAACTTTTGGGTGGCGGGCTTTGCAAGCGTAGCATGGTCCATCATACTGAAGACAGTAAGGGGAGACTTGCTATACCCTCGTGAATTTGGATGTTCATAATCTGTGATATCGTACCACTTATAACCACAGGGGAGACACTTGTCCTCTTTTATTAGGTAAACACCTTTTGTTTCAACTATAACTTTAAAGAATTCAAATACATTAAGATGAGCTGCCAGTTCCAGTGGATTGCGTCCCTCTGAATCTTCTTCTCTTAATAGCTTTCGCAAAGAAATTGCATCTATTTGGGTACAAAGCCACCTGTAACAATTAATTTGTGAGTCTTGACAGGCCTCATTCGCATATGCCATGTAAACTATGAAATGGAAAACATTGATAAATTCATCATGCTTTTGAAATAAATAACTAGTTTCATTGATCTGCATTAAGTATGCAAGGACGTTCATGGAAGGTGTTGTCAAAGCGATGTAGAGTGTATACCTTGCAATCAAGGATATATAGTTCGGATAACATCCACACGAAACATGTCCACATGGAAATGGTTTCCATTGGGGAAGCTTTGCTTTTAAAAGATATCTTCTTGTATCATCTCTGACGGTTTCAAGAATATTTTGAACTTTCCTGACACTGTCCATTTTGATTGCATCAATCCAGGCAACATGTAAATCTTCAGAAATGAAACCAGTACCAAAAGAAACAACACGGTCATTAGTTACACTTGACATTTTCCCTGGTTACGAACTTGAATGTGGAACTCTCCGTCTTGGTTGAAGTTTTATACCAAAACGTCTGTGTTCAGTATTTCAAAGAAAGCCAGGTTTCTATATCACTTTGGAGATTCATAAGCAAACAATCTCCTTTCCAGTTCGATTAAAACGTTTCTTCTGCATTTGGTTAGAGAAGACAGCTAACGGATGCAGTTGGGCCAGTCAGCTCTAAATGTTTGATCTGTATTTGCATCCTTATCGGGATTATGGACGGATTATGGATTAGAATTAATGTAGCAGGGAAAATCCCCAAGAAATTCATGCCAAGTTGCACTTAGCTATACGGCATGCGAATCGGCCTCACAAAGGTGCATAATTATCATTTTAATATAAAATTATTTTATAGATTAAGGACATTACACAATTTACAGCCAAACATGTCATGTTTGGATGTAAATGTGTCATTTTACGCTCTATTTATAAAATGTTTCTAGGAAACCTGTTTTTTAAACTATGAGTGGAGTTCCTTTTATAATGCTATATATAACGCCCAGTCCGCACAGTAGGTTTTATGGCGTAACCTGCTGTGTCTGACCACCTGAGGAACAGAATAAACCTCTTGGAGACGTTTATTTGGTAAACTTCTGTTGGAGACTTTGGTAAACCTCTGGCAAAGATTTATTCAATAAACCTCGGTTTAGGCAATATCAAACTTATGAAAAGTTTGATCTAATCCGTTATTCGAGTTTTTGAACCCTCGAGTACATAGAGCCTATGTCTTACACAGATACAGATTTCAACGAAAGTTACAATTATTATTGAAATGTTATATTGGCATATATATACATACATACATCAGATTCATGTATATGGCAGAGGATAACAGCCAGCTCCTAGGATGAGGGACTGTCCCCTGGAGTTATGTCGGACTACTACGTGGCCCCAGCCAATCTCCAGCAGAGATCTTGTAGGACTATATACATGTATGTATATAGATATGGTGACTGGAAAGGTCCTCTATATTTGGCCATTCCCCTGGTGTGTCTGGCTGGAATCAAATCAGTCAACCATGTCCATGGGTTGATCATTGGTAAGGTATATTTGGAACAGTTGGTGCACCACACAGGGAGTTTTTACCATAGTCATACTAGTCAATCCAAATCTACTCCAACCACAGCCCAGGTGGTAGGCCTGTAGTATATAACAGGTTTTGCCCTAGCTTTCCAGTCTCGATATACATTATAATGTCTCTGGCCTCAGCAAAGTGGTGCCTTCTGTGAATCTAATTGTGTGCATGCCCACTCTACATTAATGATTCTGTGCTCAATAACCTTCCATTTATAAATATATAACTACCCTCTAAATTATAGTGAGCTATTCCTATATATATATATATATATATATATATATATATATATAGGTAATGTAAAATGTCAGAGTGAGTGCACACGAGTAAACGTCGCTCCGTACATTATCTGGTTATATTTGCGTAATTCCACAAACCTAGCATTGAGAATTTGTAAAGATATATGTGAATACACCTACCATATATATTTGCCTATTTTAAATGCCGGTAAGGACGCGTAGCCATTTAAACTCCGAGACACCAGAAGACGTATTTCAAACAGAAGCTACCGCCATGGCCGAAGACAAAGAGCCAACACTGAAGGACCTTCTTAACGAAATTAGACTTGGAAGGAAAGAGACCAAAGTAGAATTGATGGAAATTCAAGCTAAAATGGAGAACAACCATGATCTATTTCTGAAATTTACCAAAACAAATAAGGAGGAGATTCTACGATTGCAGACTGAAAATGCACAAATGTCAACCAAAATGACAGCTTTGGAAACCAATGTCAGGGAACTAGAGGAAGCAATGAAGACATTGACAGACAGACTTGTCAACGCTGACGACCAATCGGAAAGGCTCTCAAAGGTTGAAGACTGGACAAAACAACAAGATGACGAGAGGAAGAAATTAAATCTGATTTTTGAAGGGATAAAAGAAGATGCAGCAAAACAACCGAAACAGATTATAAATGAATTCTTCGAAGACATCGGTGTCAACATTCCGGCCGGTGGGATAGTGACAGTGTCAAGACTAGGCCCAATCGGTGACTCTAGCAGACGACGCACACGACCAATACTTTTGAAGTTAAGCAACCTATCTCACAAACAGGACATATACAAAAATCTGAGCAAATTCAAAGGTGTCGAAAAATGTCCAGGCATATTGATGACACAGTTAATTTAAATTTTCTTTTCGTGCAGGTCACGCTTTCAGTTCAAAGAGTGTGTTTGATCCTCGAAAGAAACACTTTTTCCTCTAAGGAACCTGTAGTTTGAAATACGTATTTATGGTCCCTAGATTGCGATAATTATAGACATATAGCACATACTTGTAAACACGAAGTGGAAGCCGTTTTAGGATATGACCTATGCAAATATGCAAATAAGTGTCAATTATCTAATCCTGTAACTTCTGAGGCTAATAAGGTAAAATAATTTAAGTATTGAGATTTCTAAGTTTGTTCAAGGGCAATATAATTTAACTCTATTATTTCCAGAAATTTGTTTTTATTTTCATTATTGAAATATATGTTCCGACAGACAAGGAGAAAGGATAATCCAAGGTTTTAATATTTGATATTCTGAGCCTAGTAATAAAGGGGATGATTCCAAACAAAATAAATAAAATCGTCAGGTATTTTTGTCTTTCTTGAATTAACAACTAGATAGCGCCTGCATTAAGAACTGATAATGGTAGAGATTTCCCAAGAACATTCCAATTACAAGTGCAGATACAGTTATGGGACTTTATAAGCTGGGCATAATGTTTTAAAGTAAAATTCCCGAATTTATGACATGATATTGGTAAATAAAAATCACCGTCTTGAAATCAATAAAAGTGAATCCCGAAATCTCATAGATACATAAAAGGGGAATCATATTTTAGCGTGGAATGTTCATATCAGGCCCCATAGAGGCTCTTATTACTTGTACGTTTCCCTCATCTAAATTTTAAAGTTATTCAGTATCTTGCAATTATCGGGTTATCAACAAGGGGATTCCTCATGGTTATGACACAGCGAGGGGAATAATGAAAGCCCAGAAATGAGAGGATTCACATATCTAATTTCAATTCTTGATTAATCTCTTAATATCACAACATTGAATGAGTCAAATATTGATGGAAAAATACTTAGTGTTGAATACCTCAGAACTTGTAAGATTGGTAGCCCCTAGGGGTCTGGGAATGCCCAAAACCAAGTGTTTGCCCCCATCTCTGAGAGCTCGTCTTTTATTTCTATTAATAACCATTAATAACGTTGCTTCCCACTTATATCCATACATCTCTTTTAGTATACTTTTCATTTAATTTTACTATAACTAAATCCTATTGTGCCAACTCATCCTCAGTCACCTGACATATTAACCTGGAACCTTTGTCAGGTGAATGTTTTACTGATATTGATAAGGGTTCAGGGCCAGGCTGAATCAATGATATCTGTACCATAGATAAGCACAAGTTTGACTCATACATTTCCTTAGTGTCAAAATAACAATCGGTATTTCAGGTAATGCGTATGATATGGAAATCCCCATAGAGGTAGATAGGTAGGAAACTTAATACAGGTGAGAGTAAGATATATATAAAATGTATGCTAAAACATATTTTTAATTCTATTAATTTATTACCTCCTTCAGCTATCCTAGCTCTTGACCTACTGGGGTGGCCAAAATAGTCATTATTTTACATTGTAACATTATGTAAAAGTCAGAAATAGCACGTCTATTTGAAGAAAACTGCACATCAAGAATTATTCACCAAAAGAACTTTTTTGTTTGAAGATCGAAAGTAATTTACAATTATTTCTGGCTCCCAACATACAAAGAAACTATGTGCTATGAGTTACAATATCTCATACTTGTGACCTATGAAAGTGACACAAATATATCATGGGTCACCCACCAGATTAGGGATGAGACTCAATTCTTGCAACGATGCACCATTTTGCACCAGTGCAATATGATAACAATGCCCATAACTTCCCCTGATACATATCTAATATCCATCTATAATGCTCTAAAATGTGTGCTGAATTTGCAAAAATGTATGCCATTTTGATTTGGTCTGTTTACACAACATGGTATTAACTATAATGTTGTCACATCACAATACACCGGAACAATATATTAGATTTCAGGCTTGTCACAAACCTGTTTACATGTAATATGTAGGTTAGGCGACAAGTTCTTTAACATATTGTACAAACTGACATGATCCACAGCATTGTGATCGTAAAATCTGTACCATAAATTGGATGTTTACATTTCCTGAAATAAAAATGCATGAAGGTGTTTACAATGTTTTGCAAGCAATTTATGGATCTTCCTACTTTGGCCTAGTATCTTAGCAAAAAAAACCCAGGGCCAATCAGATACGTGACCTCTTTAAGAGTCAGTTGACCAATGACCTTCATTGTTTCATTGACCGGGAATGTAGTAACTGGGGAATTACTCAGTGAGGGCGCATATAAGGTTAGAGGGTCGGTTGTGTGATTATTCAGGGGATACATGATATAAAAACTTGTATAAACTGGATGCATGACAGCGCTGAACAGTGGTAATGGACATAATGCATGATACAGAGATGGGGATGACACCAGGAATTTTATCTTTCAATAAGACATGTATTCTGGATGGACATGAACATAACAAGCAGAAAGCAGGGGAAGCTCATATGTGTGAGCCGTGGCATGGTGTAGTGCCTCCTTGGCAGAAGGAAGGTGAAGAAGCTTTGGAAAGGAGGAGCCTGAGAGATTCATCAGAAGAGAAGAAAGGAGGTCAGGAAGCAGTATGTCAGGCACTTAAGGGAAGGCCATGGCAGGTGTATGCAGACACAATGCTGGTTATGGCAGTATACCTTGCAAACGTAAGTATGGGGTTTATATAGTGATACTATGATTATTAAAGCGGATTTAGGTCACTTGATCAGTTCCTATTCATAAAGATCCGGTGTTGGATCCAGGATTTTGAAATGGGGGTGCGTGCTATTGGAATTCCTGTGGCCGAATCTTACTTAAAAAAAGTCTAAATTTCCACCAATAAAAAAATAGAAGTTACATATCTACATTCCTTTATAGTTGCTCAGCCCAATACTAAACTCATAAAGGACCGTAGCGCTCAGTTTAGATGCAAAAACCCACCTCTGATGATGGGTTTTCTAATACAGCTATACTTTACTAGACGTTAATATTGTTCAGAACACGCTGATGATGTCAAAAATACATAGGCTAGAGCGTTATTTTCAGAAGGCAATACATAAATAATTTACCTTCATTTTGAATTTACAGGATGGTTGTAATATTTTGTCCCTGGGCTTGTCAGGGTCAGTCCAGAAGTAGGTATTGATTGATAGCCCACAGATTAATCATGGATTGTTCTTCAAAATCGTAGCCGCAATTTTGAGGGGGATGACCATCGCCACAGGAACCCGGGGACCACTGTAATAACAAGACCATACATAAAACATACAGAATCAATGATAATCTTAGTCCAGCTCATGATAATCACTTTTCTGTTGTATTTTTAACCCTTTCACTGCCAGAGGCCTCATATGGGGCTCTATAGTAAAATCTCTTAGGAACACCATTGACAGAATGCAGATTATGCTTTCAGAATCTGAAAGAATTTTTCAGATATTTCAATTAGAACCAGAGATACATGTATTTGAACATTGGACTATCAAGTCACCCAAAAATGTTAGAATTGCGATTCAAGAAACCATAAACAATGTATTTACATTTGAATTTGCCATACTAATTAAAAAACCATGAAAAATGGGTGAATTTATGTAAATGCCACGATTTTCAATTTGCTCCATCTTTTCTTTCATTCATGATAATCACAAACTGTCTTTTGCACAAAGAAGATAATGTTTTCATGTTATTTTTTATAAAGAGTGTGATAGTTATTTTATGAATTATTGGTTACCATGGTAACCTGCAAAGTAGATAGTACAAACAATTACTCCTTGCAGGAAATTTGCCTTATTGGCACAGTGCCAACATTTGGAACACTTTTGATCAAAATTACTGAAAAAAGCTTTTCATCTGGAGAATCTAAACTAAATTTGAGTTTTAGGGAATTTATGCACTAATTTTTGTATTTTGGGCAATATTTCAGTAAATATGAGTTCTATTGTGATATTTCTGGCAGTGAAAGGGCTAAACTATTGAACTGGTCTGTCAATTGATACATCTCCTAGACAAGCTGTAAGGCAGCAGTTCCTTGTATCTATAGTTGGCTCTTGACCTTCTGATGGGCATATCTTAAGATCAATAGTGTTATGCCAAATGTCAGCAACAAATTAACAGACAAACCAGCTGGTATCAAAGAAGCCCTATTGAAATTCAAATTTAATTGTATATCTGGAAAAGTTAATAGATGTTTAAATCACAATTATATGTGTGGATTACAAAAATCGTAATACTAATACTTATGACCATATAGACCAGATAGCCTCATCTGGGACACTTGTGATAGATGTAACTGCCTTGTCTTGTAGATGAATAACTTAAAAGGGAAGCATGAACTCACTTTGAAGCGGTAGATCTTTTAATAGTACTCACTAGCATTCAGGGTGCCATCTTGGAGCTGTATTAAGAATTAGAAAAAAATTCTGTTTTTAAACCAATTTAAATGCTATTTTAGGTATTTTGACAGTTAAGAAAAAATAATGCACATAATTTTTCTTTGCATCAAGTAATATATCCTTGTAAATATTATCCAAGCAAATAGTACTCAAATGCTCACATTTTGACGTTTTTTTTCACTATAACTAGCCTAACAAAGAGTAAATGTTCTTTATCTTTTTTTTCTAAAATTTCTAGAATTGCACTCGTAGTTTTTTTTTTGTAATTTTACAAAAAACTAATTTTGCCCAGAGGAAACCTACGGTAAAGGCAATTTTGTTATTTAGGCTGTAACTTCTGTCACGAACGGTAAAAGATCAAAATTCCAGTCTCTATTTACTTCTATAGATATAAGCTTTGATTCAAAAGAATGACCTAAGAATCTTTATGGTCAATAAAAATCAGGTTGAACACATCCAAGTACCTTTAAGAACGATGATAATGCCAATGTTCAAATGATATTTTACAAGATCGTGGGTGGAAAGAATACTAGAAAGACCAGGTTGATGTTGATAATTACTAATACTATTCCATGAATCAATCAAGTAATGTAAGTCCTTATTTTGCTAAATTTTGAAAGATTAAAAAGAAACCTATGTCAATCTTTGAGCTTTTTCAGTGGTTTGGGAGAGAGGAACATACACATGAACTACAGAAAATAACCAAAATTAGATTGGAAATGGAATATATTGGCATAAAACAAACGTTAGAATGTATTCCTTCGTTATGTTGGTAACATCATTCCCGGTTCTACTATAGGTAGATCAACATAAGCTCAGGTCTGAGGGGTATTCTTTCATGCTTGATCATATGAAACGCACTTATTTTGCAGGGAAGTGTTTCTCAATATTTTTTTATAAAATATTGGAGAACATCCAACTGAACGACGGATTGGTGTAGACTCTGAAATTTATTTAGACATTCAAAGGTGGTCGAATTTACATGTTTTGGATTGTTACATCCTTCATCAGAATTGATTAGAACCGTGTAATTGGGAGGGTATATCAATAATCAACAGTGTGAATTTTAACGGGGTGAAAATTTTAACAAGCTGAAAATTAACAGGCTGAAAGCGATTAACAGTGTTGAATTTTAAAAGTCCACATTTGCTAGATATAAAGTGTAAAACAGATAAGATTGATAAATATCAAGGTAATCACAGGTGTTAAAGAATATAATCAGTGAAAATATCACAAATTAATAATTATTAATTATTATGAAGTGGAACATCTGTAAAAGTCTGGAGAATCCTGCTAAAATCCAAAGTGAGAGTCCAACAACAAATACAATAGATAACATGTAAGTCCAGCGTTTAACAATTTTCCTGGTTATATAATAACAAATGTGTGTAATGTCAAATCACTGGCATTACTCTGAAGGGGGTGTGGTGGGGGGATTGACCTGTTTGTTGACCAGATACTGGAAAAGTACAAACTCAGTAGGTTGGAGACCAGGTTGATTTTTTGCTGTAATTCCTCTCCTTTGGTGTGTACAGTTGCGTGAAAGATGGTCTCCAGTGGAGGTGTAGCCTCTTCCAAGCTGTCACTGGGCATGGTAGACTACCCAGCCACAAAGTCAGATGGAAGGGGTGTTGCTTCCTCCACTGGGCCGGTCAGCCCAACGTCATCTTCGGTAAATCCAGAGTCAACAGCATCAAGTATGGGAGTGTTAACGGTCCCATTCATATTGTCCAGTAGAGGTTGTTGTGGCTCATCAAGTAGTGCAGTCCCCGGGGACTCAAAGGAAGGGAAAACGGCTTGGTTGTTATGGGCCGGAGTCAACACAGTGGCCAAAACATCGTGGGCATCAGTGTTGACAGTGGGCATGGCAGCCACCAGGGTGGCCGGGTCGGGGTCACTTGGTGTGGTCTTAGGTGCAGGCGTCAAGACGGGTGGTTGGAATGGTGGTAGGTCTGAGTCAGGAAAAGTCATGGAAAACCACGGTTGGAACAGGGTACCCTGAAGTGATGGTAAATCTGGGTTGGTGTGTGGTCGGAAAGAAAGTTGTCTGGGCATCTGTAAGAACTGCGAAAGGTTGAAAGTGGTGTCGTCTCCCTCTCCCTATAACTGGGTCGCTGGGCGTGGCTTGGGCGAAGTGGGCCACCGCGTGGGTTTGTTTACCAACAGGTGGAGGGGCATGATGGGTTCGTAGACCGGGCTGCAATGTTCATGTGATGGTCCAGGTAAAGAATCTGCATTTATTTTGGGACCTCTATGCTTCATGATATATTTATGTAAATGATTTATTCCTACCTACAGAAATCAATACATAAGCATGACCCTGGTCAAATCAAAGTTGCAGCATAGACCATATGCCAGTTCCTTTTGCTGCAGACCTATTCCTGACATCTGCCATATACTTTAGCATTTCTAGAAAGTGATGATATGAGATAGGGGCCTTCCATTAAGTATGTACGCACCAAGGGGGGTGGGGGGTCTGATATTTTAGGAATTTTGCGTACGTTTCTATACAAATTCAATGCATATTTTAGCCTGAGGGGGGGGGGGGGGGGTGGGGGGGTGGGGGGGTGTAGAATTTGTGAATTTTTTACGTACGTACTAAATGGAAGGCCCCATATGCATACAGGGAGCCATAAACTAATTCTTAAGCATTGCACCTGGTTGATTCTCACGAACAGGGGCCACAGACCTGATTTTCATAATTTCATTTGTAAGATTGCATTAATAAGTAATAGCCATTCTATCAGAGCCTCAATGGATGTGTCTTTATCAAACCTTTAATGGGAACCCTACTTTTAAGTGAATTATATGAATATTTTAGAATTTATAGCTTAAAATGTACCATTTTTGACACATTTTTCAAACAAAATCACTTTTTTCATTTAAATCAAGTCTTGTAACTTTGTTATATTTGGGCCCTGCAAATATTCTTTTTTCAGGTATCATAAGCAACAAGATGATTCTTATGAATTGAATAAAATTGGTGTAAATTTTTAACAATTTCCATGTTTTTTTTTACCAAATTATCCATTGTAAGGTGGGGCAAGACGCCCACCTTAAGGAAGTATTTCCATATTTCCATAATATTATAAGATTGTTGGATTCAAAACGAAAATAAAATAAAATCAAATGGTTGCTCACCCTTTATCAAATAGAACAAAAAATGTTTCCTTTCTATTATTATACTTTAGATAAAAGCAATTTTTCTAAAAGTGGTCCTTTTGCCCCACACCTAGAGTGTGTGGGGTAAGATGCCCAGGGGTGTGGGGTAAGATGCCCAGGGGGTGTGGGGCAAAAGGCCCACATAAAAATACTATATAATATTATGCTAAAAGGGGCAAAAGGCCCATATGGGGCAAAAAGCCCATGCGTTGGGTGGGCCTTTTGCCCCACAATTTTGAAATGTATAAGACTTGTAAGAAAATATGTGTTTATCATCTGTATATATATCCCCTTTCAACCAGAAATGGTGTTAATTTCTGAATACATACAATTTTTCAGAGTGGGATGACCCTGAATATTTAGGAAATACATTTATAAAGCTAAAAATTAACTGTGTAAGGGTCTGATTTTAAAAGAAAACTTTCATAATTCACGCGGAGTACCCTTTCCCCTCAGCGACACAATTATATTGGCTTTGTTTGTGGACCAAATTATATATATTTATGAAGAACTAATCATTGGGCAACAGAAAATGTAAATCCAGGTAGGGTTGGGGTAGCAAATGCGTCATAGTTCATATACAGATTAAACATCCCATAAAATTAAAACATGCAAACATTAATGGAAAATATTTGTATCCAAGATAGATTGACCTGATATTATCATATGCATGTTAACAATAAAATCGGGAAAAAAATCTATTTGATTTTCAAAAAGTATCAAATATAATATCAAAAATAACAGAACGCATCATAGTACATATAGGCATCATAGTACATATACAGACAATTAATTGTGTCATAATTCTTTAAAAAGTAGAAATGGTCAATAGCGAAAGTATGTGCACTGAACTAATGTACAATCCCGCCGTGTCCCACTTCTCAAGCCATACATCAAAACAGTATCTGATAACTCTGCACTCTGCAGCTACATACACTCCCAATGAAACGATACAATCAAAACATAACAGTAGATGAAGTATGTCATTAACTCACCGTTCAGAATGTCCCAAAATATATTCAAAATGCCCTACAATATACCCTGATGTTACAATATGATTTACCGGATAAAGGTCGTAATTAAATATAACAAGCAATAATAGGAATAACAAGTAACAAGTGATTAGTTTGGACATATATAAATATGATAAATATTTATTAATCCTCCTATTACAATAAGCTAAAATTTAAAATTAGACGAAGTGAGCAGGTCGGTGGTGTGGGAGCAGCTGAAATTCAACGGTTACGCTCCGAGTTTATATAGTCACATGTCAACGGATCCGCGTAACCACGGTGATGGAAGAGGTTACGTCACCGCCCTGCTCCTGGAAATAACAATTTTGAGGTCTCGGAACCCAAAATATTACATTTACCGGATAAAGGTCGTAATTAAATATAACAAGCAATAATAGGAATAACTGTAAATGTTCTTTATCTTTTTTTTCTAAAATTTCTAGAATTGCACTCGTAGTTTTTTTTTGGTAATTTTACAAAAAACTAATTTTGCCCAGAGGAAACCTACGGTAAAGGCAATTTTGTTATTTAGGCTGTAACTTCTGTCACGAACGGTAAAAGATCAAAATTCCAGTCTCTATTTACTTCTATAGATATAAGCTTTGATTCAAAAGAATGACCTAAGAATCTTTATGGTCAATAAAAATCAGGTTGAACACATCCAAGTACCTTTAAGAACGATGATAATGCCAATGTTCAAATGATATTTTACAAGATCGTGGGTGGAAAGAATACTAGAAAGACCAGGTTGATGTTGATAATTACTAATACTATTCCATGAATCAATCAAGTAATGTAAGTCCTTATTTTGCTAAATTTTGAAAGATTAAAAAGAAACCTATGTCAATCTTTGAGCTTTTTCAGTGGTTTGGGAGAGAGGAACATACACATGAACTACAGAAAATAACCAAAATTAGATTGGAAATGGAATATATTGGCATAAAACAAACGTTAGAATGTATTCCTTCGTTATGTTGGTAACATCATTCCCGGTTCTACTATAGGTAGATCAACATAAGCTCAGGTCTGAGGGGTATTCTTTCATGCTTGATCATATGAAACGCACTTATTTTGCAGGGAAGTGTTTCTCAATATTTTTTTATAAAATATTGGAGAACATCCAACTGAACGACGGATTGGTGTAGACTCTGAAATTTATTTAGACATTCAAAGGTGGTCGAATTTACATGTTTTGGATTGTTACATCCTTCATCAGAATTGATTAGAACCGTGTAATTGGGAGGGTATATCAATAATCAACAGTGTGAATTTTAACGGGGTGAAAATTTTAACAAGCTGAAAATTAACAGGCTGAAAGCGATTAACAGTGTTGAATTTTAAAAGTCCACATTTGCTAGATATAAAGTGTAAAACAGATAAGATTGATAAATATCAAGGTAATCACAGGTGTTAAAGAATATAATCAGTGAAAATATCACAAATTAATAATTATTAATTATTATGAAGTGGAACATCTGTAAAAGTCTGGAGAATCCTGCTAAAATCCAAAGTGAGAGTCCAACAACAAATACAATAGATAACATGTAAGTCCAGCGTTTAACAATTTTCCTGGTTATATAATAACAAATGTGTGTAATGTCAAATCACTGGCATTACTCTGAAGGGGGTGTGGTGGGGGGATTGACCTGTTTGTTGACCAGATACTGGAAAAGTACAAACTCAGTAGGTTGGAGACCAGGTTGATTTTTTGCTGTAATTCCTCTCCTTTGGTGTGTACAGTTGCGTGAAAGATGGTCTCCAGTGGAGGTGTAGCCTCTTCCAAGCTGTCACTGGGCATGGTAGACTACCCAGCCACAAAGTCAGCTGGAAGGGGTGTTGCTTCCTCCACTGGGCCGGTCAGCCCAACGTCATCTTCGGTAAATCCAGAGTCAACAGCATCAAGTATGGGAGTGTTAACGGTCCCATTCATATTGTCCAGTAGAGGTTGTTGTGGCTCATCAAGTAGTGCAGTCCCCGGGGACTCAAAGGAAGGGAAAACGGCTTGGTTGTTATGGGCCGGAGTCAACACAGTGGCCAAAACATCGTGGGCATCAGTGTTGACAGTGGGCATGGCAGCCACCAGGGTGGCCGGGTCGGGGTCACTTGGTGTGGTCTTAGGTGCAGGCGTCAAGACGGGTGGTTGGAATGGTGGTAGGTCTGAGTCAGGAAAAGTCATGGAAAACCACGGTTGGAACAGGGTACCCTGAAGTGATGGTAAATCTGGGTTGGTGTGTGGTCGGAAAGAAAGTTGTCTGGGCATCTGTAAGAACTGCGAAAGGTTGAAAGTGGTGTCGTCTCCCTCTCCCTATAACTGGGTCGCTGGGCGTGGCTTGGGCGAAGTGGGCCACCGCGTGGGTTTGTTTACCAACAGGTGGAGGGGCATGATGGGTTCGTAGACCGGGCTGCAATGTTCATGTGATGGTCCAGGTAAAGAATCTGCATTTATTTTGGGACCTCTATGCTTCATGATATATTTATGTAAATGATTTATTCCTACCTACAGAAATCAATACATAAGCATGACCCTGGTCAAATCAAAGTTGCAGCATAGACCATATGCCAGTTCCTTTTGCTGCAGACCTATTCCTGACATCTGCCATATACTTTAGCATTTCTAGAAAGTGATGATATGAGATAGGGGCCTTCCATTAAGTATGTACGCACCAAGGGGGGTGGGGGGTCTGATATTTTAGGAATTTTGCGTACGTTTCTATACAAATTCAATGCATATTTTAGCCTGAGGGGGGGGGGGGGGTGGGGGGGTGGGGGGGTGTAGAATTTGTGAATTTTTTACGTACGTACTAAATGGAAGGCCCCATATGCATACAGGGAGCCATAAACTAATTCTTAAGCATTGCACCTGGTTGATTCTCACGAACAGGGGCCACAGACCTGATTTTCATAATTTCATTTGTAAGATTGCATTAATAAGTAATAGCCATTCTATCAGAGCCTCAATGGATGTGTCTTTATCAAACCTTTAATGGGAACCCTACTTTTAAGTGAATTATATGAATATTTTAGAATTTATAGCTTAAAATGTACCATTTTTGACACATTTTTCAAACAAAATCACTTTTTTCATTTAAATCAAGTCTTGTAACTTTGTTATATTTGGGCCCTGCAAATATTCTTTTTTCAGGTATCATAAGCAACAAGATGATTCTTATGAATTGAATAAAATTGGTGTAAATTTTTAACAATTTCCATGTTTTTTTTTACCAAATTATCCATTGTAAGGTGGGGCAAGACGCCCACCTTAAGGAAGTATTTCCATATTTCCATAATATTATAAGATTGTTGGATTCAAAACGAAAATAAAATAAAATCAAATGGTTGCTCACCCTTTATCAAATAGAACAAAAAATGTTTCCTTTCTATTATTATACTTTAGATAAAAGCAATTTTTCTAAAAGTGGTCCTTTTGCCCCACACCTAGAGTGTGTGGGGTAAGATGCCCAGGGGTGTGGGGTAAGATGCCCAGGGGGTGTGGGGCAAAAGGCCCACATAAAAATACTATATAATATTATGCTAAAAGGGGCAAAAGGCCCATATGGGGCAAAAAGCCCATGCGTTGGGTGGGCCTTTTGCCCCACAATTTTGAAATGTATAAGACTTGTAAGAAAATATGTGTTTATCATCTGTATATATATCCCCTTTCAACCAGAAATGGTGTTAATTTCTGAATACATACAATTTTTCAGATTGGGATGACCCTGAATATTTAGGAAATACATTTATAAAGCTAAAAATTAACTGTGTAAGGGTCTGATTTTAAAAGAAAACGTTCATAATTCACGCGGAGTACCCTTTCCCCTCAGCGACACAATTATATTGGCTTTGTTTGTGGACCAAATTATATATATTTATGAAGAACTAATCATTGGGCAACAGAAAATGTAAATCCAGGTAGGGTTGGGGTAGCAAATGCGTCATAGTTCATATACAGATTAAACATCCCATAAAATTAAAACATGCAAACATTAATGGAAAATATTTGTATCCAAGATAGATTGACCTGATATTATCATATGCATGTTAACAATAAAATCGGGAAAAAAATCTATTTGATTTTCAAAAAGTATCAAATATAATATCAAAAATAACAGAACGCATCATAGTACATATAGGCATCATAGTACATATACAGACAATTAATTGTGTCATAATTCTTTAAAAAGTAGAAATGGTCAATAGCGAAAGTATGTGCACTGAACTAATGTACAATCCCGCCGTGTCCCACTTCTCAAGCCATACATCAAAACAGTATCTGATAACTCTGCACTCTGCAGCTACATACACTCCCAATGAAACGATACAATCAAAACATAACAGTAGATGAAGTATGTCATTAACTCACCGTTCAGAATGTCCCAAAATATATTCAAAATGCCCTACAATATACCCTGATGTTACAATATGATTTACCGGATAAAGGTCGTAATTAAATATAACAAGCAATAATAGGAATAACAAGTAACAAGTGATTAGTTTGGACATATATAAATATGATAAATATTTATTAATCCTCCTATTACAATAAGCTAAAATTTAAAATTAGACGAAGTGAGCAGGTCGGTGGTGTGGGAGCAGCTGAAATTCAACGGTTACGCTCCGAGTTTATATAGTCACATGTCAACGGATCCGCGTAACCACGGTGATGGAAGAGGTTACGTCACCGCCCTGCTCCTGGAAATAACAATTTTGAGGTCTCGGAACCCAAAATATTACATTTACCGGATAAAGGTCGTAATTAAATATAACAAGCAATAATAGGAATAACTGTAAATGTTCTTTATCTTTTTTTTCTAAAATTTCTAGAATTGCACTCGTAGTTTTTTTTTTGTAATTTTACAAAAAACTAATTTTGCCCAGAGGAAACCTACGGTAAAGGCAATTTTGTTATTTAGGCTGTAACTTCTGTCACGAACGGTAAAAGATCAAAATTCCAGTCTCTATTTACTTCTATAGATATAAGCTTTGATTCAAAAGAATGACCTAAGAATCTTTATGGTCAATAAAAATCAGGTTGAACACATCCAAGTACCTTTAAGAACGATGATAATGCCAATGTTCAAATGATATTTTACAAGATCGTGGGTGGAAAGAATACTAGAAAGACCAGGTTGATGTTGATAATTACTAATACTATTCCATGAATCAATCAAGTAATGTAAGTCCTTATTTTGCTAAATTTTGAAAGATTAAAAAGAAACCTATGTCAATCTTTGAGCTTTTTCAGTGGTTTGGGAGAGAGGAACATACACATGAACTACAGAAAATAACCAAAATTAGATTGGAAATGGAATATATTGGCATAAAACAAACGTTAGAATGTATTCCTTCGTTATGTTGGTAACATCATTCCCGGTTCTACTATAGGTAGATCAACATAAGCTCAGGTCTGAGGGGTATTCTTTCATGCTTGATCATATGAAACGCACTTATTTTGCAGGGAAGTGTTTCTCAATATTTTTTTATAAAATATTGGAGAACATCCAACTGAACGACGGATTGGTGTAGACTCTGAAATTTATTTAGACATTCAAAGGTGGTCGAATTTACATGTTTTGGATTGTTACATCCTTCATCAGAATTGATTAGAACCGTGTAATTGGGAGGGTATATCAATAATCAACAGTGTGAATTTTAACGGGGTGAAAATTTTAACAAGCTGAAAATTAACAGGCTGAAAGCGATTAACAGTGTTGAATTTTAAAAGTCCACATTTGCTAGATATAAAGTGTAAAACAGATAAGATTGATAAATATCAAGGTAATCACAGGTGTTAAAGAATATAATCAGTGAAAATATCACAAATTAATAATTATTAATTATTATGAAGTGGAACATCTGTAAAAGTCTGGAGAATCCTGCTAAAATCCAAAGTGAGAGTCCAACAACAAATACAATAGATAACATGTAAGTCCAGCGTTTAACAATTTTCCTGGTTATATAATAACAAATGTGTGTAATGTCAAATCACTGGCATTACTCTGAAGGGGGTGTGGTGGGGGGATTGACCTGTTTGTTGACCAGATACTGGAAAAGTACAAACTCAGTAGGTTGGAGACCAGGTTGATTTTTTGCTGTAATTCCTCTCCTTTGGTGTGTACAGTTGCGTGAAAGATGGTCTCCAGTGGAGGTGTAGCCTCTTCCAAGCTGTCACTGGGCATGGTAGACTACCCAGCCACAAAGTCAGCTGGAAGGGGTGTTGCTTCCTCCACTGGGCCGGTCAGCCCAACGTCATCTTCGGTAAATCCAGAGTCAACAGCATCAAGTATGGGAGTGTTAACGGTCCCATTCATATTGTCCAGTAGAGGTTGTTGTGGCTCATCAAGTAGTGCAGTCCCCGGGGACTCAAAGGAAGGGAAAACGGCTTGGTTGTTATGGGCCGGAGTCAACACAGTGGCCAAAACATCGTGGGCATCAGTGTTGACAGTGGGCATGGCAGCCACCAGGGTGGCCGGGTCGGGGTCACTTGGTGTGGTCTTAGGTGCAGGCGTCAAGACGGGTGGTTGGAATGGTGGTAGGTCTGAGTCAGGAAAAGTCATGGAAAACCACGGTTGGAACAGGGTACCCTGAAGTGATGGTAAATCTGGGTTGGTGTGTGGTCGGAAAGAAAGTTGTCTGGGCATCTGTAAGAACTGCGAAAGGTTGAAAGTGGTGTCGTCTCCCTCTCCCTATAACTGGGTCGCTGGGCGTGGCTTGGGCGAAGTGGGCCACCGCGTGGGTTTGTTTACCAACAGGTGGAGGGGCATGATGGGTTCGTAGACCGGGCTGCAATGTTCATGTGATGGTCCAGGTAAAGAATCTGCATTTATTTTGGGACCTCTATGCTTCATGATATATTTATGTAAATGATTTATTCCTACCTACAGAAATCAATACATAAGCATGACCCTGGTCAAATCAAAGTTGCAGCATAGACCATATGCCAGTTCCTTTTGCTGCAGACCTATTCCTGACATCTGCCATATACTTTAGCATTTCTAGAAAGTGATGATATGAGATAGGGGCCTTCCATTAAGTATGTACGCACCAAGGGGGGTGGGGGGTCTGATATTTTAGGAATTTTGCGTACGTTTCTATACAAATTCAATGCATATTTTAGCCTGAGGGGGGGGGGGGGGGGTGGGGGGGTGGGGGGGTGTAGAATTTGTGAATTTTTTACGTACGTACTAAATGGAAGGCCCCATATGCATACAGGGAGCCATAAACTAATTCTTAAGCATTGCACCTGGTTGATTCTCACGAACAGGGGCCACAGACCTGATTTTCATAATTTCATTTGTAAGATTGCATTAATAAGTAATAGCCATTCTATCAGAGCCTCAATGGATGTGTCTTTATCAAACCTTTAATGGGAACCCTACTTTTAAGTGAATTATATGAATATTTTAGAATTTATAGCTTAAAATGTACCATTTTTGACACATTTTTCAAACAAAATCACTTTTTTCATTTAAATCAAGTCTTGTAACTTTGTTATATTTGGGCCCTGCAAATATTCTTTTTTCAGGTATCATAAGCAACAAGATGATTCTTATGAATTGAATAAAATTGGTGTAAATTTTTAACAATTTCCATGTTTTTTTTTACCAAATTATCCATTGTAAGGTGGGGCAAGACGCCCACCTTAAGGAAGTATTTCCATATTTCCATAATATTATAAGATTGTTGGATTCAAAACGAAAATAAAATAAAATCAAATGGTTGCTCACCCTTTATCAAATAGAACAAAAAATGTTTCCTTTCTATTATTATACTTTAGATAAAAGCAATTTTTCTAAAAGTGGTCCTTTTGCCCCACACCTAGAGTGTGTGGGGTAAGATGCCCAGGGGTGTGGGGTAAGATGCCCAGGGGGTGTGGGGCAAAAGGCCCACATAAAAATACTATATAATATTATGCTAAAAGGGGCAAAAGGCCCATATGGGGCAAAAAGCCCATGCGTTGGGTGGGCCTTTTGCCCCACAATTTTGAAATGTATAAGACTTGTAAGAAAATATGTGTTTATCATCTGTATATATATCCCCTTTCAACCAGAAATGGTGTTAATTTCTGAATACATACAATTTTTCAGATTGGGATGACCCTGAATATTTAGGAAATACATTTATAAAGCTAAAAATTAACTGTGTAAGGGTCTGATTTTAAAAGAAAACGTTCATAATTCACGCGGAGTACCCTTTCCCCTCAGCGACACAATTATATTGGCTTTGTTTGTGGACCAAATTATATATATTTATGAAGAACTAATCATTGGGCAACAGAAAATGTAAATCCAGGTAGGGTTGGGGTAGCAAATGCGTCATAGTTCATATACAGATTAAACATCCCATAAAATTAAAACATGCAAACATTAATGGAAAATATTTGTATCCAAGATAGATTGACCTGATATTATCATATGCATGTTAACAATAAAATCGGGAAAAAAATCTATTTGATTTTCAAAAAGTATCAAATATAATATCAAAAATAACAGAACGCATCATAGTACATATAGGCATCATAGTACATATACAGACAATTAATTGTGTCATAATTCTTTAAAAAGTAGAAATGGTCAATAGCGAAAGTATGTGCACTGAACTAATGTACAATCCCGCCGTGTCCCACTTCTCAAGCCATACATCAAAACAGTATCTGATAACTCTGCACTCTGCAGCTACATACACTCCCAATGAAACGATACAATCAAAACATAACAGTAGATGAAGTATGTCATTAACTCACCGTTCAGAATGTCCCAAAATATATTCAAAATGCCCTACAATATACCCTGATGTTACAATATGATTTACCGGATAAAGGTCGTAATTAAATATAACAAGCAATAATAGGAATAACAAGTAACAAGTGATTAGTTTGGACATATATAAATATGATAAATATTTATTAATCCTCCTATTACAATAAGCTAAAATTTAAAATTAGACGAAGTGAGCAGGTCGGTGGTGTGGGAGCAGCTGAAATTCAACGGTTACGCTCCGAGTTTATATAGTCACATGTCAACGGATCCGCGTAACCACGGTGATGGAAGAGGTTACGTCACCGCCCTGCTCCTGGAAATAACAATTTTGAGGTCTCGGAACCCAAAATATTACATTTACCGGATAAAGGTCGTAATTAAATATAACAAGCAATAATAGGAATAACAAGTAACAAGTGATTAGTTTGGACATATATAAATATGATAAATATTTATTAATCCCAACCCTCCAAACTAAACACCTAACGTAGTGAGTATAATTTTTGTTGTTTAGCCTTCTCACTTACTGAAGGTTTAATGTATTTATAAATACAATCTGAGGCCCAGTTACCTCGCTCCTTAATAAAAGTTATAGGAGCACCTGAGTTATATAAGTGTGTGGTGCCACCCCTCCTTAGAGAATGGGTAGAAAAATTACCCTTAATTTTTGCTTTAATTAAGAGTCCTTTAAATAACATATTGAACTCTGAATAAGTTAGGTAACACACATTTTTTGTTGAGAAAAGAGGTGAACTCCCCTTCTCTGGATAGGTCTTATACAAGAACTCTAACCAATATACTGGGCACAAAGCCTTGTTACTACTCCTGTTTACTGGAATAGTATGAGGTACATCTTTAGTAGTCTTTGAGGATATCACCTTGACAACCATCCCCCATTCATTAAATTTTACATGTTCTCTCAATAACATGTGAGTGGATTTTACAGCATGGCCCACTCTCAAAAGTGTGTTAAACAAGAAGATAATTACTATCCAGACTAACACCCATTTTTCTGAATTAAATCTTACCTTCCTGTACATCGACTCTAAATGTGAACTTGTAATTGGGTCCTTCACGTCCAATTTTACATTTTCAGTATTTTTTATACCCTTTATTGTCATTTTTAAGTGCTTATTAGACCAATCCGGAACAGGAAGGCCTTTGACATTATGAAAGAAGATAACCGCCTGATAATAGTTAATAATTGAAGAGGATTTCATTTTAGATGAAAGAAAAGTTACATACTGGCAGGCTTGCCTTGAATTAATTTTATAAATAGGCCAATTGAATTTTTTACAGACCTTCTTGTAGCAAGCCCACTGTTTCCTCCTCAATTTTAAAGTGTTACTCGACACGGCGGCTCTCCTCAGCACTTTTGCCTTCATTTTTAAGGCCTCTTTCTCTGCAAAATTCAAAATTTTTATTAATACAACACAAATTTGAACCTTCTAGGCACTTTCTTGCCTCTCCCTCTGATTTAACATACAGGAGTCTGGATAGGGTATCAGCTACCAGGTTGTTTTTGGTATTAATGTAGTGTGGAACAAGATGAATTTTGAAAAATTTACAGATCCAAAAAATCTCTCTCAGCCAGGCCATACAGGTAAGGTTTGAGCTGACCCCCTTTCTGATCATATAGTAAACCTGTGTGTTGTCCGTAAAAACATTTACCCTGTGACCCTTTAGGTCATCCAACCAACATTTTAAACCTACTAAAATAGGCCATAGTTCAAGTTCATTTATATTAGTATTATCATAGAAATCACATGTAGGGGGGCCCATAATATGTTGGCATTCTCCACTATCTAGATCTAGAGGCTCATTCCAGTAACCTGCAATCCAGTCCTGGCCCTTGTATATGGCATAGCCTTTGAGAGAAGAATCAGACACTAGAGGAAGTGGATACTCATTGTAAACTATTTTTCTCCGACCATTGAAATTTTCGCAGAAATTTCTCCACCACCTTAGGTCGTCCCTGGCAGCCTGTCCTATTTTAATAGCCTTTAAATCATTATTTAAGAGGACTTTGTACAGGTTAAATATTCTCCTGCAATATACGTTTCCCCCAGAAACTACATGTGCGCAGTGTGACAAAAGACCTCCCAGACTCTCTAATTCCTTTCTTGCAATTGTTGCCTTTTCAGAGTATTTATCCAATAAACATTTTAGTTTTTCCAGCTTATCAGCTGGAAGTCTCAGCTCCATTTCCAGAGAGTCTATATCTAAACCCAGATACCTACATACTTGAGAAGGAGGAGTCACCTTACCCCATGATATATAGAAGCCTAAGTATCTTAGTGTCTGTATTACCATTCTTTGGGCACTTTCTGCTTTCTCATAGGAGGATGCAACCACTATAAAATCATCTAAATAATTTACTACCTGTAAATTATAAATATCTGTTAAAATGCCATAAACAAACTCTGATATTTGATTAAAATACATTGGGCCCAGCCTTAATCCAAATGCTAGCCTTTGATCTTCTATATATACCTCCTGGCCATCTACCTCCCATCTTAAGCCCATATATTTTCTATGGTCTGGGAAAATTGGTACTGCCCGATATGCTGACTTTATATCCACTACGCCCATATAGTCTCCCTGTTGTAAAATTGCAAGTACATTTTCAACACTTTTATATTGGAATTCTTCTATTATATCATCAAAAAAAAATTGTTAACTGATATATTTCTGGGCATACTACAATTGCAATCCGTTATTGGTCTAACACCCCCATCAGGTTTTGGGACTGCTCCCAGACTGTGTATGCAGTCTGGTTTTTTACCTACTATTTTTAAGTAGCCTTCGGATAATTCATTATGAATTATTTCGTCCATTTTGTCAAAATTTGAGCCTTCGTACACGGATTTATAATTATTGCAGTCATATAAAAGTTTTGAATTTATGGCACCATCGTCTACAATTTTGAAACCATCACATACAGAGTTAACCATTGATTGATATTTTTCTTTACATTCTTTGGATCCCAAAGACAATACATATTGGAAACGACATGGTTTTAATTGGGATAATGCATTATCAATAAAGAATTCGCACCGGCAGATGCCTCGCGCGCATTCTTCACGAACTCGTACTAATCTTCCGTTGGAAGAAGTGACAGTGAACAAGATTTTTTCTGAATAATCTTCATAAACATACTTTTCAAGCGAATTTCCAAATAAATCGCATACCGGCTTGTCCGGGGTGATCTCGCCTACGCGAATATCACTATTGTAAAGATGGATTTTAGCGAAATCCCTACCTTTTTCGCGAAAAAGACTACTGCACGAAGGTATTTTACTCTCATTCTCCGCATCCGCCTGTGTACTTTCCGCCTCAATATCCGTGACGTCATTGCTTTCCGTACCGGCATTCCCCGCGCAAACGGGGTCAGGCGAACTACAGCAGGCGTGTGCGGAGGCGTATTTTGATGCGTTTTCATTCGCATCTTCACAAATTATTCGATTAACATTCTTGGAATTACTATCAGGACCATCCTGGATTACCGTAGAATCATTACGGTGCTGTACTTTCACCGTAGGAGGAGATACATTACGGTCTGGACAGCTTCGACACGACTGACTTGCTGGCCCCCGGGGCGTGACGTCATTGATTTTAGATAAGTTCAAACCGTTACGAAGATTCAATCTCTCGATGACTTGCAAGCCAGATTTTGTTTCCCCCTCCTATTTCTGGTCCTTTTTCGGACCGTTACGGTAACATTCTTTCTTTGAGTGGCCACCCTTTTCACAGATAATGCAAACATGAGACATTCCACATTTTCCCTGGCAGCCTTGCTCAGAATTGAATCTGAAACATATTTTTTCGCCTCCGCCTGTACTGGTGTTACGGCGATTTTAGTTTTCTCTGTAAGATGTCTTACCAGAGCTGGCCTTGAATGTATTCTCAAAACTAAAATGAGAGAAAATCTCCTCTTGATCCACTGAGGCAAATTGGGATACCCCCAGCCTGTTAGCCCTTTCCCTTACAGCACGATCGTATTTATTGAAAGTTTCAAATGTATACATCTTTTTGGTAGCTTTCTCAGTTAGGACTTTTAAATGTTTGACCACTGGTGATGGGTCAGCCTTCTCGACGATTAATTTCTCTACCGTCTTAACTCCCAACAACAGAATATCTTCTACACATTTAGGCTCATCGCCCTTAGCGAAATACTTTTTCTGGGCAAATTTCTTTGTGTGTTTTTTACCTTCTTCAGGGGGAGCGCTATCTGACGAGGACGAGGAGGACCTGCTGTCCGCTGACCCGGAGGAGCTTGAACTGCGTAACGCTGCTTTCTTCTTCGCCTGCCGTCTCCTCTGCCGTCTTGGTTTAACATCTTCCCACTCTGAAGAGGATCCTTCATCCGTGGACGGTTGAGCCGTCTTACCAGCCGTCTTGACTTCAGCCCTTCCCGTCGCAGCCTTGACGAGGATCTCGATGTTCTCCGACATCCTCGTAACGGTCTTCTCCAACTTGCCGATCCGCGCTCCTTGTTCGGCAAACATCTTTTCTCCCTTTTGACGTATCGAGGACACATCATGGGCGGTACCCTGCTGCTCCTTGAATTGCACACCCGTAGCTAATGCAACCTTGCATTTTTTACCCGTCGGAGCGGCGTGACGCAATTTGCAAGTCCTGCAAAAATTGAACCCTGCCATCTCCTAAACTGATCGGAACTACGTACCAAATTCTCGTAACCGTCCTCTCACAGGTAAGCAGAAGCCTTTCTACTCGTAACCGCTTTCCCCAGCCGGTTCTGTACCTTAGACGAAGTGAGCAGGTCGGTGGTGTGGGAGCAACTGAAATTCAACGGTTACGCTCCGAGTTTATATAGTCACATGTCAACGGATCCGCGTAACCACGGTGATGGAAGAGGTTTCGTCACCGCCCTGCTCCCGGAAATAACAATTTTGAGGTCTCGGAACCCAAAATATTACTATAATGTAAAAGGAGAGAAGAGCAAATAGTGCCCACCGTGTATTGATTAATTAAGCGTGAGAGGCTATTTGACGTGACTAGACCAACTATGCATGAAGTAGAAATAAGATTTAAAACTTCCCAACTTTCTAAAGGAGATATAAGAGATATCGTATAGCCAAAAAAAAGTTACGAACATTCATAATTCATATTTCGTTGCAGAAACAAGATACGAACAAAAATGTAACATCTGCGTACTGTACGCAGGTATGCAAAAGTGTGCATACACCCCTAAAAGTTGCGACAGGCATTGTAGTGTTCGTAACCCATTTTTAATATTCAAATATTATTTTCAATATGAAATCTTAAGAACACAATTATATATAGGCTATCATTGTAAAGCTTATTTTATAAGAAATTTAATAATGAAAACCAAATTGAAATCGGATGATAACTCACGCAGTTATCAAAGAAAAAAGAGAAAATTAATTAAAATCTAATTTTTTGTTGTATGTGCACATTGACGTTACGAACACTTTATGTCGATTCTAGAAATATATAACATGTCAAATTTAATGAATGTCTCCACGCCACACCCCTAATCAAAGCATGATTATATGCGCGGGCATAGTCCCTTTTATCATAATTATATCGTCTGGTGAATAACATAAGGTCGTATCTGACAAATGCTCATTTTGTGTAATTGCTAATTGAAGAAATATGACATGCTTTAATGATCTATATTATTCTAAATATCTGCTCAATCATTATCATAATGTGATACATAGAATTATGAATATATTTAGATTATTAGATTGTTACTATGGTAACAGGTACAGATTTTATTTCGGATATGACCTTATGTTATTCAGTTTTAAGGAGAAAACGTGGAAATCAGTGAATAACATAAGGTCGTATCTGGAATATATGAATTTAGATAAATACAATTTAAATCAGTTTACCTAATACAAATTCCACAAAATAACATTTCTAAAAAAATCAACTTTCTAGGATTTGCTACATTTAATAATTCTAAAATAGGAGAGACTTATGTATTTTCTACACTACCATATTTAAATGCAGCACAGATACGACCTTATTGTGTACAACATGAGGACCATTTTTTTTCAGTAAGCAAGGGTCGCATTCAACATTTTGCAGTTATGTTCCGATATCTGTTTCTGAATTTATAAATTCTATCACAATAGTGCATAATAAAGTGATGATGAGATACGATCTTATCTTATTCAGCCGACGTTATGATCTGTAAACTGTATTTTAATACTACCTTTTTTGATACTATCTTTTTCTTCTCCCTTTTAAAAAAAAAATGTTTGATCTATTTTCCGTGCATAAGTAAGGTTTTTGGATACAACTGAGAGTCAACAAAAAAGTCTGCGCATATAAAAGATCTTGCATAGGCCTACGCAGACACGAAGTCCGCACATACAGATATCCTTGGCTATGCGCAGCTTGTGTCCGTGTATGTTAGAAATATTACGTACACGATTATTGTGGCTGTGACGTGCATCATCATATGCGACTGTTAAGTGCATATAACCACCCTCCACCCCCATCCCTAGCCACCAGGGGACACAAAGTCCGCACAAACATCTGCTAATATACGCGGACATAAGGTAAAGTGATGTACATTGTATTTCCAAAACCTTTTATGCGCAGAAATTAGATAAAACATTGCAAAATGGAAAAAAGGGGGTTCGGGGGCTTATCCTCCATTTTACAAATAATATAATGATGAAAAAAGAGCTACAGCTGTGGGTGATCGTACCTATGATATGATTTGATTTAGGAGAACCCACCACCGGGTCCGATACCCTACTCGAAGAGTGGCATGGGGTCTTTTATGTACAATGTCTCATAGAAAGGACACCACACCCGGTCTTTGATGACCCTGTTGGGAGTGTTGTTGTGCTGGATATCTCTGATTATGGGATTGTTAGGCTGATGTTGTCAGATAGTTTGTAAACAGGACTTTCAGTCTAAGAAGATGATGGGAACTTTCTGTGTCCTAATACCTTGAGCTAGTCTAGTGCATGTGCCAGGGACATGCTCCAGCAGTAAAAATGCTGGCTTGGCCATGAAGGGCACAAGTCAGGTCCCTGTATTCTGAATATACTGCATAATGTTGAACACAAGTTTGAATGAATGCAAGTGACGATGAACGCATTGTGGAACATTGCCTTTAATATATGACATTTTGTTGATAAACAATGAAGTCACAGGTTCTGGAACATAGGAATGTCCATGGTACTAAAATGGCAATCTAATTATTGAATTATTCAGTATTTAAGGAGGTATTTGGAGATATGATAGAACCTACTTTAGAACCAAAAAGGTTCAATGTTTAATTCTAAAATACTAATATGACCATAACTTTGGATCTTGAAACTATATTCTCTAGATCTGTCCCTATGAACCTGGAATGCTTATCAATATAATGTCATGATTTTTATAGGGACACCAAAACATATTTGTTTTGATGCCAAACAAAATAACTATTTTGTATATAGATTGGCCTCTTTAGTAGATAGGAGAAAGGAACATTTATTACTTTTAATGTATAAGACGAGTTTAGAAGAATCAAACTTGGATTTATGTAGACCACCTACAAATTTACGTAGTTCTTCAAAGGTAAAATTTAAGTATGCTCATACTACCTTGTCTAAGGTTCAGAATAATCCAAAATATTATGGTATATCTCTGTGGAATAATCTACCTGAACTGTTACAACGTACAACAACAAAAACTAAATTTAAAATTGGTGTTAGGAAATATTTACATTAGATATTGCAATATAAGTGATGAATTATTATGTATGTATACTGTACATGACCAATACTGCGTTGTATACTGCGTATTGGGAATTTGGATTCATCACAATTATGCAGATATTAAATTTTGTTGAAAAAAAGATGATAAAACGTTCTATTGACATACCAAATAGGGGCATTTTTGAATGAAGTAGAACATTTTGGGTTTGTTAATTAGATACGAAAAAAAAAGTTAGGCTAAGGCAGTTTAATCACTTTTTACCATAAATTTACCAATATCTCCCTAAAAATTACCCCAAGGGCACAGAATATGATTGTTTTGGAGCATCCTTTCCGTGTGTTGAGACGCATATGTACAGTTTGATATTACTCCTCACGTTAACCTACTTGTTATTTACATTCCCTAGGCAATTGACCATCCCACCTATACTTATAATAAAGTTCAATTAGAAGGCAATTTGAAAAAGTACTTTAAATTCGTTTTAGCTCGGCGGTGGGTAACATTACATCAAATAAATGATAGGCCTATTTGTGAACAAGCCAAATGTCCAATATCTGTCTTGCATTACTGTTAACCCCCCTGGAAGTTATAAGGAAGAAATAAGGCGAGAGTTGGTGTAAATAATTTTAATAAATAAAATTGATTTTAATAGAATAAAATAATTTGATGTAGTATGATGATGATAATATGTATAAAATAGATGATAGCCCTAGTGGCTATAATAATATAATAATATAGGTGCGGGTGGGTGGGTTACGTTGTATGTGGGCTGAGGCTGGGAGAGTGGACGAGTGTAAGGAGGGCTGTAGTATATATAGGGAAGGAGGGGTGTAGCTGATTGCTGTAGGTGGTGATTGAGAGTGTATAGGGGGTGTGTAACCAGCAGATTGTAGCTGGTTATGGGAGCAGGACTGCATGATGGTGGGTAAGTATTATGTAAAAGAACCACCAGGGGGCAGCAATGACAAGCAATACCTACAAGAGGGATGGCTACACGTTACCATATCCCGTGACTGGTCACATATCCTGCCTCTCAGAGGCATAGCATGAAAGGCCTATTACACATGACAATCAGAAAATGTGAAACAATATCAAAGATGATTACAGTAATAGAAATTACTTATTTCCGTCCCAGATGCGAAAAAACGTATCCCACGCTCCAAGGGAACAAACATTTATCCCTCATGAAAAATAGATCTCGTTGTTTTGCAATAAGTGTATTTAGCATGAAAGGTCTATTAAACTTGATAGGAAGATTCAAAACATGAGATGAGAATTAGCCGATCCAATGCTCCATGATATTCATTCATATATCCCCTGTGAAAAGATATATCTCTTTGTAATGTAATTATTGTGACCATATTGTGATTTATGGTTATTATATGGAATTTGTATAGTGATACCTATAAAATGAATTTTCTGGTGGCTGTGGTGATGTAAGTGGTTACGGGAACCATGGTTATGGAAGCTTGTTGTAAAGTCACTATAACGAATTGTCTGTGATTTATCGCAATTCTCCCTACCACGGATAGCATAAATATTATTTCTGTGAGTTTATCTGCAGGCTATCCCAAATCAGGGTGCATGCTTGGAAATAATTATGTTGACAAACCACAAGGATTTAGAGTAAAATTCACATTAATCATGGAATTATCTGTGGTTAAAGGTGATGGATATCAATACCAACTACTTTTTGTTATCTGTATAATTATGTTTATCATTTTATAAATTGGTTTGAAAATTTATTTTTTACACATTGATAGGTGACAAAGAACACTCATGGGAAAGGATAATATTTATTTAGTCCAAAGGCATGTATTATATATTGCTGTGCTCTCGTTGACAATACCAGTTTAGAGAGGCTATCCACTCAACCACATGCAACCAACACTCCTGAGCTCTTTCCACCAGCCTGGCCCTGCTCACCCCCAGTCAGTAACTTGAGTTTGCAGTGCAACACGTTACAAGAGTGTATCTACTTGGCTTACTGTTTACACTCTGGAGTTGGTGTTACACTACACATCTATTTACGGGACATGAAGTGGCCTCTACACTCTCTGCCCCTAGTATAGTACTCAGAGAGTCAATCTTAGCCCTTGTCCTTGCTTTCCTAAAAGCTAAGATTCTATGCAGTGGACTGACATGTATAGCAAATAATTATAATATTTGTTATAGTTATTCAAATGTTTTTGTAGACAGAAATTCGTCCAAATTTACCTGCAGGTACTTCAAATACCATAAGTCAGCTATCTGCGGTAGGTAGAATTCCTAGAGATTCCTAGCAGTGAATTTTAACTTTATCCGGCAATCTTCATTGATAAATGTTTTTCATGCATTTTTGAGAGAATTTTCGAGATGCCTGGTAAGAGAAATCATTGCAAGAAATGCGCACTGTCTCACAAGGCGCCTGTAGGCAAAAAAATGCCCTGGTCCAGATGGCTGGTGGGGTAATAGGAAACATATTACCTAGCGATGGTGATTGGTCAGGGCAGCAGGGCAATTACTTGAATGGTTCCATCTGTGGGTAGTCCCAGGTGCCCTAAAAAGCAGGCAGGGCAGAAAACAGAAGTACGAAGATAGAGGACAGGATGGCCAGGCTCAAGAGGACAGTGGATAAAATTGCCGACGTGGTTCTTCAGCAAGGGACAAACCAGTATCGAGCGATTCAAACAATTCTGAGGAATGGGCAGACGCACAAGCAGCAGGCCATGCCCCCTTCTTCAGGTTCTTCCACAGATTCTGACGATTCAAGAGACAATTCCGACAATGCTGCTGAAGCAAAGGAGTGTTAAACAAAGTTATTTGCTCAAAAGAAATATTTCCTTAGGGGTAAACAGGCTAAATCAGTTCAAGATGTACTTTCCAATGGTATGAAGATCATTGAAAGGGCTATCAATGACAAAAGGTCATCATAAGAGGGACTGCAGGAAAAATAGCAAATAGAATGAGGGTTCAAAATTTGGATTGCTGTTACAGTTCAAATTAGACTTATCTGATGCAGAATTTGTACAATGCATTTTACACGATGTTTACATGATACAGGAAGTAACTTATCTGGACGCTTTCATCGTAATTGGTAACTTGATAACAGAGGCAGAATGGTCTCAAAAGGTAGTAATCAGACTAAAGATATCGTGGTTTGTATGTCTCTTGGAGCAAGGTGACCCCCTCCCCCATCTCAAGTTGGCAGGTATTTGGGTAGAGAAATCGATTGTGTTGAAATTGAGCTAAGACTACCACAGGACAAGTTGTCGAGATTACAATTTTTGCTGAAAAAATATCATAGCAAAATATTATTGCTAAAA
Organism: Lepidonotus clava; assembly: GCA_936440205.1. Taxonomy (NCBI): domain Eukaryota; kingdom Metazoa; phylum Annelida; class Polychaeta; order Phyllodocida; family Polynoidae; genus Lepidonotus; species Lepidonotus clava. Next base: position 21,847,511 of record OW387140.1, on the reverse strand, counting down.
AGGAAAATGACTTGTCCTGGTGGTTAAACTTATGCAAGGATTTCAATGGCAAACGCAAAATTGAATATACTGAATATCATCAGGTTTTGGTATCACACTCCTCAATGAGAGGATTTGCTGTGTAGTCTTGTTGGCAGGTTTTTGAGATTCAGATAAGGTACTTGAGAATTCTTCATGTGGTCATATAGTTAAACTGTTGTAGATATATTTGATAGGTCTCATATCAATGAATTAGAGTTATGGTCTATTGTGATAGGCCTGAAGCACTGGCTGAATGAATTAAAAAACTATTCTGTACCTATCTTCACAGATAACACTCAGGTCACCAACCCTAGAGATATTCATTTATTGGACTTATACAAAAGTGTACACTTGGTCTCACTTGAATTTAGAAGAATTTTCTTTTACCAAATACTATGTATAGACTAATAGAAACGCAGGTCACTTGTATCTACAGCTAGACGACTCTGGAACAATCTGCCTGTGGCAATGAGGCAGATTTAATTGTATGATGAATTTAAATTGAAAAAAGAGCGAGGAATATGCACAATCAGAAATATAAAAGCTTGTAGCAGGCCATTTGGTATAGAATAGTTTATATTTATAATCTCTAAGCATTGTTTATGACCCATGTTTTGGTATCTTGGATATACAGTGCTGTGCTTAGGCTTATACTCAAACCATCTCATCTTATCATTTATACATATACAATCATTGATACTATACATAACATGCAAAGAGAAAAGCTATATTCTACAAAGGACCAACTTACTCTGTATTAGTTTAGTTATGGCTAGAGTTGAGGGAAGACTGAGGTTTTCCAACTCACCCCAGGGTAAAAAGAATTGTTAAAAAAAATCCATACCCTAGAAAGGGAGAATGTAATACCTAAAATATGGGGAATATTCTCTTCAAAATCTAAACAGTCTGGACCAGTACATGAGATTCAAGTAAGTTATTCCAAAAATAGAGAGTTGTGCCCGGTATCAATGTTAGAAAGATTCCTAATATTTATTACCCTATTATAGCTAGAACTATGCTGACCATGAAACTAATAACAGATTCATTGACACTTTATCTTTGCTTTCGCCATTGTCTTTTGAGTATTACCGTGGCTTTTTCTTACTTGTATTGCTCGTAAGGCCAGTGGTATTTTTTATTGTCCACTTACCGCGTTTGCTCAAACTGGATACTCTCACTTCTCTCACTTATGCTAGTATCATATTCAATCAACTGTTTTGGTCAATAATTTTGCGTTTGAATCTCCTTTATAGATTCACGATTCTGATTTTGCCTAATGATTCAATATTGAATTAAAAAATAAAAGCTTCTCACTCTATAGATATTCAATACTAAATAGATTCATACTTTTGTTTTCACTAAACGCACTTGTTTTACAAGATGGTGGCCTATATATGTATCAGACCCATGATATGTTTTCTGTACTGATTTTTGACAGTAAACTGTAACCACACTTGATCAATGCCAGGTACTGAAGCGTTAAATCAGCACCGCTCAAGCAGCACCTCTTTACTGGAACGTCCATACAGGTCCAATCGAACATCAATGCCTTCACTTATGCTACCTGGTTATACCTCTCACCTGAGTGTCTGATCCTTAGCCTACTGGAGGAGGTATCACACTGTGCAACACGGGTTCAATATCATTATGTCGCAGACGATTCACACACACAAGAAATAAAACCATGGTTTACACATTTGTAAAACACTCAAAATTACCAACTTCAAGCAATCATTTTGCTCCTGTATGCGAATTGTTTCTAATATCATCACATCGTGTCGATATGGCAGAGGACGTTGCATAGTGTAAAACACCCTTAACGCTATGAATTGCAGCCTTACACAGCCCACATTGCAAAAGCATGTGGCAGAAACAACCAGTTTGTTAGACAGAGAGGGCATGGAGACTGGGAAATTATCGGACACTGCAGGCTACAATGATACAACCACTGGATCCGAGGATGTTAATCAGGAAAGAGAAAGAAAGGGGAGGACAAAAAAGGCGGGGGAAGGTGACACTTATTTAGCTGGTGAGAGTGGAGAGGTAGCAGGCCAAGCCGGGCTGCACAGGCCATGGAGGGTGTATGCAGACACAGCACTAGCATTAGCCGTGTTCCTGGGATCAGTGAGTAGCTGCATACAGTCAATGTATTAACAACTCCTGATCCTCTGTTCCAACTGTTAATTCATACATAATGCACAGCCAAAACAGCTGTATTGTACAAGTTGCAAGTTGTTCAGACCTCTTGTATTGTCCCATTGATTCAGTATACTTAATATTATACTAAAATCTTTAAGGGACATGGTGTTGTTGTTGTTCAACACTCAAGACTCGGAGTTGTTCTATATATTATATGGATGGTAAGACGTACACTAGAACCATCTGCCGGGGGATATAACCACCTCTCAAAAGTGGGCTATTCTAGATAAGATTTTCAGTCTTTATAATTATTCGGACCTAATACATATGTAAGTAATAAATCTTGGGGGCATATATATATAAATATATACTAGACATCAGACACATTGATTACGTTTTTTTACTACTATCAGAGACCATTATAGATACATACCATATACATAAAATGCAAGAAAAATGTAATTAATGTGTCTGATGCCTGTGGCCCATTGCAAAATGATTTTTATAACCACGAAAATGATGAAATAGTGCAACAGTTTGTTGTTACTTTGATCACAACCACACACGTTTTGACACTGAACAAAGAAGCAGGGGTATTTGGATCTCGTAATAGCACAACCATGTGCTGTAACACAATCGTTCTGAAGGTTATCCTTAAGGTTGAGCATGTGCTGTTACAAAATGTGATTATGCAACGGGCCATTGGTAACTAATACCCTCTATAGACTTAGGTGGTGTTTCACACTGGTCGAAACTATAAGATCGTATTTCTAAGTAATACATTTTCACTTTTCTTATGGTAATATTTCATACTTATGACGTTATCTCTGTGCAATTAGATATATAATGAACAGATTTAAGATTATTGAATGCAGAAAACATCATATCTTAAAATAGTTATGGTATAAGCCTACAGTAAAATGAGAACATGATGAGACTTGTGGTAGTCAAAACACATCTGCGCTCATGCTAACATGTTATTTTGGTCATGAGCACAAGTACCATATCGACCCACATGACCTACATTATTAATTTTACACGCCGCTGTTACCAGTAATGAATTCAATGGTAATGCCATAAACTGGGGCGCTAATAAAGGGGTTATATCCACTATACAAACACTCCTTTTAATGGCTTTGGCCCTGACTTTGAAGGCCTGAATATTTGATTTATTCTTTAAAATCGCCAAATATTGTGTCATGGAATTTGATAAGTTAGGGCCTTACTAATTGGTAGTATAATGTAAATGCTTTAAAATTGCTGGATGTATCTCACACTTAATTCAGATTAAGGCGAAAGTGCAGGGTCGTTCTTTAAAGAGCTTTTGAAAACCACCTAAATGTCAGTACCCCAATCCGCATCCCGATGAGTTTTATTGGATGCTTTTGGAACGAGGCTGCACAGTGAACCCTCCCAAAGACACCCTGTTCCCAACCGTTTAAAGGTACCTGTACCCATACAGCAGGATTCTAAATTGCACTGATATCTTTTTCCATACCTCCTCAGAATTTTCAGGAATATATAGCCAAAGGGAAATCAATTTTATGGTTTGGTGTTTTAGTTGGGGATTACAAACTGTTGAGGTATTTACTATAGGTTTCTATGGGAAATAACAGAGTTTTTCAACTTTCAAAAATCCAGAAAAAAATGATGCAGTTTTTTTTCTCTTGAAATTTCTACAGATTTTAAGTCTTGATCTTATTGATAGCATGTAAAAACCAAAGGGTTTTACTGTTTTGATCATAGAATACACTTATCATCCCTATAAAATGGTATTTAGTATTTTTCCCTCTATCACTGTCATTGGACATGGGGACCATTAACACAGAGCCGAGCAGATCCGCCTCAGGAACAGGGTCTGATATTGTATGAGTTGCAAAGACTTTCCAGTGTCTAGATTGTATCTCCCCTGCGTGAGTTGATCATTTGAGGGCTGTTGATATCGCATTCTCTCTCTTGATATCCATTTATTTCTAAACCGTAATATTGGTGAAAGTGGCAACTGCACCCTCAAAGATTGGTAGCGTTTATACCAGGTTGGGGCCATGACCAGAAAATTGGAACGTCCCGTTTTTTCAGGATGCAACCCTTTAAATCATTTTGAAGAGAATCACTCCATTTTAGTTCTAGAATTGAGATTCTTTTTAAACCTTGGGAGATGAAATTTTAGTATCTATGCATGGCATAAATGGAAAAAATAAGGGGCCACTGTGATAACTTTTTGATAAAATTTATCTGAATATATGCCAAATTTCTCAAATTTCAGCATTTTCACGAACTAAAACTATATACAAATATGTCCTTATAATCTTCATGAAAGATATCAAATTTTAGTATTTTCCCTCTATAGGCTTCTATAACATTTTCACCTTGGTCATGCTCCATTGCACAACCACACAGCCAGGCTGCTCAGTCTTCATGCGCACAAACAAATGGTGCGATTGCCCTTAAAACACTCCATTTTCATTTTTTTAATTTCAAAATATGAGCCTACATGACATACATTTACTTGGTTAAATTGAAATTGAATTCCATCATTACAATAACAGTTTTAATGATTTTTAAAAGTATGCCTGAAAAAAACGGGATGTCCTGTAAAAACACATCACAAAACTGTCCTGTTGTTTTAGGACGGGCCATTTTCTTGGTACATTTTTTGAAACTTTTAAGAAAAATAAATCGATAGAAAAAAATGCAATGATAGAATCTGAAAATGCAATGATCATTTTGATGCAAAAGATGAGTTTTTTTTATTACATGTCATTTTTGAAATTAGAAAACACCTTATTTTCTGAGCATTTTATTTTATGTAAATATTATTAATTGTAAAATTCTTATTTATGAAATTGTCAAAATACAAAATGTTATTCAATTCATGATAAATGCAGAATTTCATAATTTGTGTATCTTGCAAAGAAGTAGTATATCTTGTTTATCCTTTGTATTTTTCATGTATAATCTGCAATAGTTAGATAACATACATTTTTATGATTGCCTATTATTACAGGATGTCCTGTTTTCCTGTGGTGTCCCTAACCAGTTTTACCTATTATGCATACCATAATATTTCATAAAATTTCTGCCTATCGTTTTAGAGCAAAACTTAAAAAACATGATAAGAATGGGGCTCACACGTAATTTTTGATGATTAGAAAAGTGTCGGAGATCACACTCTTGTATTTATGAAATAAAATCATAAATAATTTTTTCATCAAGAAAGTTTTACGCACATATTATTTTCTCTGTATATGCTACTGCAAAAACACTCATGTAATATTTCGCGAATACAGAATACAGTCTAAATGAAGAAGGAAAAAGCCTATGGAATCTCATTCATACTGTGTTGTGGTATGCAATACATAATCTAAAATTAAACTTGTAACCACCAGCATATTTCATATAACAAAAGAACACAATTATAAAGCTAAAAGCACTTGTGAATCAGCACAGACAGCTGAGCAGACAAACGGCATACACAAGACATAAAAATGAGCAATTTCCTACTAACTTTATACAGCTGTATAGGGAACCTAGCAGATTATTACCAGTATGATAATTTTTCAACAAAATAGATGTAGCATGTATGATGAATCCGTGGGTGATTCATGTTTGAGGTGAGTTTTAAAGACAAAGAAAACTGTACAAATAATAAGTAAAATAATAGAATAACTGATTTAATGTCATACTGTAATGTTTAAATGATGTGTCTGTCTTTAACACGAAAACCTGAGCTAATTAGGTTAATACATGAAATTATGTGAAAACTGGAAGTGACGTAATGGGAAAGTAACTATAACCATGTGACTTGATTAACCAATGATCAAAGAGAATGTGCCTATAAAAACATGTGTTAGACCAAGATTGAACAGTCCAAATCTGGAACTCATTGTGTTAATGTCCTCTACTTCTTGGGCTTAAGCTGATTTAAAGCCTAGTTCTAGCTTCTTAAGCCCCGTACCCACTAAGCGATTTAACCATCGCTGGGCCACGGCCAACTGGTAGAATGGCTGTTGTTGTCGCCGGGGGGTAATACCACATAAGTTTGATGATTTAGTGGCAATTTTACCGGCGATTTTAATGGTGATTCTGCCCCCTGTCACCCGCCGCCCAGAATGCACACCATACCAATGAAGAATTACCCTGCAATTGTGATTGCCTGGCAATTATTCAGAGAATTTGACACCAAAATCGCCTAGTGGGTATGTAGAAAACAAGAGACATGAAACTGGGAATTAACCAGAAGTTATGGTAAAATGGGCAGTTGGACATTGGAAATTGGAAACCTCAACACAAAAGATGAGGCACAATGGCATTTGGGTATGACACAGGACATGGGGGCTGGCAGAACTGATTCAAGAGGCATGACAACAGAAGGACGAACTGACAAGGGCACGGCGATGAAGATGGGGGACCCTAGGCCTGAGATGTCAGGCCGGCGGCTGCCAAGCAATCACTTTATCTTTATGGGTGCTGACTTGACGTTAGGGCACGAAAGGCTGGAAATAACCTGGTGCTAGTTAGTGCAGAGCACTAAGGTTCATGCTTAAGAGGATGCAAGGGTCCTGCATCTTCCCCCTATGACACGGGCAAGCTAAGGTTCATGCTTAAGAGGATGCAAGGGTCCTGCATCTTCCCCCTATGACACGGGCAAGCACGTGCACACACACCCATCCTTTTTCATCCTCTCCGAGACAACCCTAGGAGGTTCATACTCCTGTCCTTTCCCCCCCACATAATGCACAGTCAACCCTCATGCACACGAAGCACATCTCTCAGCAGCACCTCCCAGACTCATTGTGTTCCCATTTCCAGGACACGGCTGGGCACATGTAAAAGGAACAAATCCCCAAAGCCAAGAAGCATGAAGATCAACCTCCATATCCTTTTTCTGTACTTTTTACCACACATCTATCAAAAACATAAAAAAAACCTTGAAACTTTACATATCAATTCACAATAATTTATTTTTCTACTAAACAAGGATGCATTCTCATATAGTTATTCCATTTGACAACATTCATTTATACAAATGTTCTTCCATGTAGGTTCAGTGCGAAATACAATCAGACAAGTTATACTGTCAAATTATAATAGTGTCAGTAAGCAAATTCCTGTTTATATAAAACATAAACAACGTAATAATAATTATTATAATTGCTTCCTAGTTTATACTCTAAAGAGAACCATAAGAATTTGGTTGAAAAATTGCTCCTCAAAGTTGTGAAATGAAACAAAATATAATGGTCTTTCCTCCAAATGAACCAATGGTAAAGCCTGTAAGCTCAAACCGTAATATTAATATCCAACCCTGTATTGCCCTCAAAAAATCAGCATTTCAATAGACTGGGAACCCTGTGAATCTGCCAATCCTTCAAATTTAAGAAGACTTTATGTTCTAGCAGAACTTGGTTATAAAGAAAAATAGTTATTGTCCATTCCAGTTACCTAAGGTATGGAGACTGGGATAGCTTATATAAGGTGCATTTTTTCCAACCCATGTCCAAGTCCATACCAAATGTAAGATGGGGTTATTCTAAAGTACTCTATTAGTGTACTGATTTACATAACTATATCATAGCCAGAATAGCTCTGTAAATAATGCGTTAAATGTGTATTTAGCGAAGATATTACGGAAAAAACTATGGGTTCCCAAAATCACTTGCAACTGTCAAGGTTATAAGGGTCCAGTGAAGCAGGTATGAGGTTTAACATTTATCAATAATCATATGTGTTTCTATGACATTTCCAGGGTTTTAACTACAGCATCATGTGTCAGACGCTCCTCGACCTGGAGCGCATCACGTCCTCAGACACTGCCCAGGTTTCGGAGATCTTCCTGTGGCGAGGCATTGGTCAGACCCTTGGCTGCATCTTCTTGGGCTTCATCTTTGACTTCATCAGCCACAACTTTCTGCTGGGAATCTCAATGGTCCTACTGGGTGTCTTGCAGGCCTTGATGCCATTTCAGCAACATATACACTGGCTGTCCCTGCTGTTCGGCGTTCAGTCCGTGGGTGTGGGTATTGTTGCAGTTGGTAAGTTCATTCACTTGATCATTGCCCCTGTAAAGAGACTGTATTAGAATAGGTCCCGCTGTAATCACTTATAGACCATCATTTCCAAATTAAAGGAACATAAACCTTGTTTCAAAAACAAAAATTTAATGATGATACTCCCCTTCCTTTCTTTACAGGCACCATGTATGTGTTAGTTAAGAGATGGAAGGGACAAGTAGGACCTTTCCTCCAGGCCCAGTACCTGATGTACGTTGTGGCTGGGTTTCTGTCTCCTCTCATCATCAGGGCCTTTATCATTCAGGAAACTCTCTCTGTTAAAGGGCAGCCCAGCAACTCCTCCTCCAATATCTCCTTGTGGGCTGAGCTGCTCAATAATGTGTCTACTACCGTTCCAATCTTACACAAAGGGGACACATTATCCGAAGCCAACCGAAACCCCGACTCCAGTGCCAAATACGACCACATATTTGTAGATGACCTACTAGTGAATTCATCCTATACGTCAACAAATGGTACCTCTTTTGTAAGGGATAATTCTACTGTGCCATTTACTGCTAAGGTTGACATTGTTCCGGTGTACCTGCTCTGTGCTGGTTATATCATGTTTATAGCTGGTTTGTGTTTACTCATGACCGTCTTCTCTGGGCCTTTCTTCATTAAGAAAACGAAACGCAAAAGATCAACTGATGAAGTAGAGGATACTATTATACAAAGTGAGTGTACAACACGTAAACCATCGGAGAAAAGATGCCGTATGCCTTCGATCGACAAGACCAACATTTTGAAAGTATTCCTTTTTACATTAATGCTCACATTTGAGTCATGCATAGATAACAGTTTTGCTGGTTTGATTATTACATTTATAGTCAAAGAACTGGGATGGAAACAAGACGATGCCCTTTTGGTTCCCACTGTACTATTCTTTACCAGTGGCGTTACTAGGCTGGTAGCCATTTTGGTATCAAGATTTATCTCAGATCTGTTCATCATTGTCTTTGACTGTGTCATAGCTACATGTGGGTTTATAATCATGTCCACCGCCATCCACCTTCATAGTAGTGTTATTTGGGCTTGTGTAATAGCAGTAGGTGTCTCTTGCTCTACTATCTTACCATCAACATTAGCATATGCTAGTAACCACGTAAAGGTAACAGGGTTTGTTACCTCCGTCTTTTTATCTCCATTGGGAACAGGGTTGATATTTGGACCTAGAATGGTGGGCTATTTCTTTCAGAAACATGGGCCGATGTGGTTTTCGTACATGTTGTGCATCTATGTGGTCGCATTAGATGTTATATTTGTTTTTGCCTTGGTTGCTGCAAAGTTATTTCCAAAAGAATATCAGCATGTTAGGACTCATGAAGAGAAATACCCCGAGGAAAGTGAGTTGTGAAGTAGTCTTCAGAAATTTATGAACAATTAGATTTGAAATAATTCATGACTGTCACAATTAATTCAATCATGACTGTCACAATTAATTATAAATGTAAGTCATGATTTACATAATTCAATTATGATTATTACATTTTGTGATATGAAAAATCCATATATTATGCGTAAAACAACTAAAAACCACAAACTGTTAAGAGAGTCTGTCTAAAAACATAGTAAGACGAACAGTCTTTTAATAATCAGCCCGAACAAGGAGAAAATTGGCGAATATGACAGGTATGAAAAGGTGAATCCTGATTTTATCAAAATGGACTATTACATAAATCACTTTAATGTGCCACTCATTCCTCTGGTGCTATATTTGGCAAACCGAATCATTTCAGTAAATTCCTGGCCAAGTGGTATTTATCCACATAGGGCCTATATCGTAGTTATTTATTGTTTAAGAAATATCATTTAATACCATTCATGCATTTAATATATTCTTGTTAAGGACTATAACAGTCAGATAGGGTAATTTTGGTGGACACCTAGCAATGTGTATACCTTGTATAACATTTGTTGAATAAAAGAAATCTCGACATAGAGTTTTCTTTTGAACTCGTTTATCTTATCATGAAAATAAGTTGTAACACTTGTATCCTTTTTACATATGGACCCAATAAATGAATTGAAGATGTAAATCCTTTTTATCATCACATTTATTGTAAAATAATATTTGTACTTTGCTGGTCTGTCACACTGTACGCAAGACAAAGATCTTGTTACAGTATAATGAAGCTAAATAATAATAATAAAAAATTTGACCACAAGGAATTATATGTACCACTTTATAGATCTCACATAACTATAATCTGTCGCCACCTGTAGTGCCATATTCAAATCCAAACTGAAAAGATACAAATTGATTTCTGTGTTGTGGTATATATGTCCACTGACAGAATATTGATTCATTCTCTTGATTTCCTCCTAGAGCTTCTTCCATATTGTCAAAATAAACGTAGAGCACAATGGTTATACTTATATTTGTGCATCTTTCTGATGACCCTTCACAGAGGCGTCGACTGTACACATGTTGTGGGATAGCTAAGTTACATAGAGATGCTGAGGGAGTGGGATGAGATTTAAAAATTGATCTTTCTTTTATAGTATTTTTGGTGTATACTGCTAGCCTGGGCTTTTTACAAATGGTGTATTTTCATAAATACTCATGTGGAAAATGTGAATATATTAATGAAAAAAAGTTATATGAGGTTACTTCTGTAGCCTTGACACTTAAGAGCCCCTTCAGAGCCCCATTGATAGCCAGAGTCAGTTGGTAATTGCCAATCATAACAATTATAACTTGTATTCAGGTGCAAAACAAAAGTGGTGTCCAGACAAACTATCCTGCCACCTGCATTGCCAATAGGTGGCAGCAAGGTTAGTTAGAAAGATGGAAAATAGTATATATGTTGAAGCGACTGACCTACAACCCAATAGAGGGCAGGCATATCACAATAGGAAAACTTCAGGTAGTATGCACCAAATGACCTCATTTGGTCATGGACATTAGCTCTAAATGCTACCCTGAAATCATTTAAATCTGGCTAATTTCCTAAATGATATTTACTCCTATTTTCTCTCTCACATGGCCGATTAAATGGCATATGGGCAATGTGCGTTGGGATCAGCTTGAGCGACCATATTCAAATCCAGCATAAAGTGAAATGAATGTCTGTTTCTGAATGGCATGGTTGAACATCATCCAAGATAAAATGTTGGAAATGAACGTGAAATGAATGAGTTATGATATCTTCTTGTTGGTACATATAGGCTTTTAAAGTCGCCCTTGTGTTCAATGAATTTGATCAATGCCTAATTACAAAAATGTGCTCGAGATCTGATTTATTAAGTATAATACTATGACAGCAAGAAAATTATTTAGTTTATGAGACCTTTAGGGCTTCGATTGCAAGCTGCTCACTGGTTATATAGGGAGCAGCCCATCCATGCTGCCATCTACTGTCAGCAACCATCATCACCCACCATTATTGGATTTGCATCCTGCTTGGGAGGAAACTGCAAAGTCATTGTCCTTGGCTGCTGGCCAAGGAGACTTACTCAACTTGTGCTGGTAGGCTGATCGGCACATTCTGATGAGCTCAGCCACAGTTATCCGGCATGTTCCCACATACTATGCAACCCTATAAGGAGGAGAAATGCGGGCAAATTTAGGGCAATTTATTACAGGATGACTCCTAGATGTTTGAGTGAGTTCTGGTCCTAATCAAGTTTTGAAGCGCATCATTTCAGCTCTAGATTAGCTTGGCAGGAGTGGGCAGAAGAAAGATGAAGGGTTAGGGATTCGTTCTGAAGGTTACATGATAAGAGTGTCCTTCGGCCAATTCCTGAAGGTTATTTTGGTCATTTATCAATTCATACGCTCTCGGCTTTCTTAACCTCTTCAGCAACCTGAATGAGTTTATGCAGTTCAGTTAATCTGCTATATTTCATGGATAGACAATCCACCCAATCATGGATAGCCAATTTCTTTATTTCTACCTGCAGCTTAACCAAAATTGATCAGGATGCATATTATGGTAATGTGCCAACAAATTCTACTTTGACACAAAACTAAAGACAATTTTTTTTTAATTTTATATCCATAAACATCAAATTTTTTCAAAGTTCTTAAATTTTTTTTATTCATTTTAGGTGGATATATCAGAATAATTATTCATATTCCAGAGGTTCTGTCGACAAAGTTAGTAAAAAATAGCCTGAAGGTGCTCAAAATGCTACAAATCAGCTATCCGTGGTAGGGTAGCAATGCATGCATAATTAGGTAAGACAGCATTTTCAGTCTATGGATATATAATTATATTTATATATAAATATATACACACAAAATATGTAATGACAACAGCTAATGCATTTATATATGTATTTTCTGTGGGAAAAAAGAAATATCAGTTTTTGACGACAATTTTTGGGGAAGGATCTCCATAATTATCTTTATATCTATGCATTATAATGAAAAAGAAAGAAAAATACAATGTCATGTTCGGTCGTTCCTTGGAAATGGGTAACTACAATGGGCCGAGTACCATATATGCACTCCCCACTGAATACACTATTCTCATAGTCAATTTCGACAATTTAAAATGAAGAGCCACACGTTCATACCTATATGACATCTAAGTATCGATAAACAAGCCGAGAGGCAGTTATCTCTTCAGCTTTCTTATATTTCATATGTTTGTAAAAAAAAAAAAACCTTTGAAATACATAGCATACCTAAAAAAGTAAAACGTCTAAATCAGAAGAGTTGTTCTGGTGTTGTCTGCTAAGCAGTACTGGGATCGAAAAGTGAGCATATCACCAGGGAAATTACATTTTTCCTTTTTTTTATCATCTGACAGGTCAGGACAGGAAAGGCAATTCCGACCTACCTCCCATGTGGGACTTTGACAAAATAAGATAGGACTTGGACAAGTTGGGCGGTATGCAGTCACCTGGACAGGGTATTAGTGGTGTATGGGGAGGCTTGGCCAAGGCTGCTAGCGTGAATGGCGAGCCAATCATACAACTAAAAATATATCTTTGATAACCTATTAATTTTTCGTTTTGATGTTGCTAAGAAGAGTAATATCGTCCTTATGTTTATAATAATGCATGTTGTGTAATCTAACTTAATATAGGTAAAGCTTATCCCTGTAGAAACTCTGTCGAGCAGCTTTTAAATACGAATTTTGTCTCGTACCTTAGCACAGGCTGTAAAATCCGTTGATCCCTAAGGAATAGGGTCAACATACGTACAAGGACATAATCAGTGAAATAAGTTATAATGTTCTTTTGTAACAATGCTCAGATTAATCAACATTTTGAACTTTCATATGAGTTTAATTCATAACTGTATACTGAAAAATATTAGCTTTAATTACAACAACTGTAATTGGAGAATTGGATGTCATGATCTACAATGCGAAACATTAAAACCAAGAAGCACACCAATACTACACTTCCACCCTGCACCTCATAGAAGTGGCCAAAAGTAGGTGGACGGCGGGGAAGGCAGATGATTTCCATCTGGGAGGACATTTATGTGAGCAGTTTCTGTCATCTTCTGACCGCCTCACCTGAATATTCACGAGCAGCTCGAGTCGGGTCCAACCGAGCGGCTCGCCCATGATTAACATGCATGCCATCAAAGCCGTCTGGGAGGCGGGCAGTTTCCCAGTCATTCACACTGCGGCTGACTGTCGTATAAGCAATTTAGTTACAAAAGGGGGCTTTGATCGCCACCTGGTGGTAAGTATTGGTAGTGGCTGGGCCTGGCGGTCAGTGCCCGCCCCTTGCTGCCCCCTAGCGATGGGAGTGGCATGCATTGCCTCATTGGGTGCGTCCTCACACGGCCAAAGCTCCAATTGCAATTGAGAATAATGTCTTACACTCTTGGGTTCAGAGAAAGTCTTAATGGCTTCGCACTGGCATGGGGACACAGTGAAGGAATAACAATGGAGAACTGAAGTTTTATTACCCTGCCCTTTTGGCCGGTATCACTTTCTTGTACCCTCAACCTGATAAACTGGCACAAAATAAATGAACCATGGCCACCAACATGGTATTTCGTACTTGTGTTTAGGGCCTAGATCTTTATTCAAACTCACTCAGCTAAAAAAGAGTCGGTTGGTCATTATTAATCGGTTGGTCATTATGAAGGTTATGATCAACAAGTTTACCTTTGCACACATATATTATGTGTCCAAGGGCGCAGCTATAATCCTCAAAGTAAGGCGTAATACTTATAAGGTAAATGCTGAAATAGAATTTACACACTAGTCTGTTTCTATATCAAAATGGCCTAATACGCTGGAAATTGAATGTACTCACTTGCGTTTTATCGTCATCATAGTAGCTACATCGATGTTTTCATAAAACAATGCAGTTTACAATTGGACAGACATTTTATATGGTTGATTTCGAATGTTGTTACCTCAATCACGGAGATGTCCACTCCCTCGTGTGTCTTTTCAAACTAAACTTTAACTGAACTTTAAAGAAAGCTATGTATCAAGGATAAATTGTCAATTTAAAGCTTGCCCAGGGCATAAGACCTCATAAAGACGTTGAATACCTTGTGCAATGAATGGCTCTGACTGGAATAGACTTGGTAAGACATTGCTTGAACAGAAAATCCGTCGGTCTTTAGTCAGTGTCCGTGGCATAGGGATCCTGTCATTGCAACTATACTTAGAGGAGATCTACATAGCGACCAAGAAAATGGCAAGCGGTCGTCGGCTGACTGTATTCACAAACTTTGTGGTAATTCAAACTAATTTATGTTTTTCAAGAAAGGATTTTTTTGTATAGCAGCAGCTTATTAAGTACCTACAAGTTCTGTTTAAAGTCACAAAATAACACTTCGGTATTTTAGTTTAAGCAAGTGGGTGCCAGCTGCAGTCTGAGTACATAAACCTGCATACGCACATGAAATGTAGGCCTACATGTGTAGATACATGCACAAACACACACAAATACATGCGCACTCACCCACACATATCCATACCTTAAATGTAGTTCCCTGGAGCTCCAAGGCATAAATAGGTTCCGAACTTTCCCTGAAGGTGGCACTAGGTGATAATGGTAACACAGTAATGGTCTCTGGGGTTCAATTTCCTATTGCTTCCGGGTTGCAAAGCAGTCCCCTGGGTTCAATTCCTTGCCGTAGGAGCCCATCATTGATCTCCTAGATTCGATGAGGCAGAGACATATCAATGCATTTTAAATGTAACCTCACGCTTTCTCTTGAATAAAAGTCTGTTGACAAAAAGAAGAACCCCTGTGTTCACGGTCAATACCAAGTTCCTTCATTCTAACCATGCAGGTTAGCCTATATCAGGATGCACGCTATAAGAAATGTCTACAAGTCACGAGGCCTATATATATACACATACATTTCCATTAGTCTAGGCATTATTCTACCATTATGGATTACTAGAAATCGGTATTCTTTCAGTTATATAGTGCATATTTCCTAAGTTGGTTTTGAAATGTATTCATCACTTGTACAGGTGGATATACAGCAAATATATATTTGTTTTTCCCAATAGTCTTTCATGTGGTTTGATGTGGGAACCCATTTGAGCCTTGGAACTTTAGTTTCAATTAACTTGCACACCCTTAAAGGACTGGAAATCAACTCTCCGTGGCAGGGAGAATGATAGTTGAAAGTAGAGTGGTCTCTCTAATTCATAACTCAGGATGATTGGCCGTAATAGCTGCAGCAAATATTATCGACCCACCCCGATACTCGATCATCGGCTGGACCCCGTGCTCGAATGTCACTTGTTAACAGCAAAACTGTCCTTGTTGAAATGGTTCAGAGGGATTTACTGACATTAAATTGTTTTAATGATAAAATTTCTTGAACAATACCAACCACATCTAGCCGTCCTTTCTGCACATTTAGGTTTACCAGCCGACTGGTTTAATAAAGTATTACGTTTCATCGATTGTATTCACCTGTGACTACTGATGTTTGGCTTAACATGGAATTAAAGTTAGTAATTCCCGAGCGTATAAACGAAAAAAGGAATTAAGATGTGTCTTTTGTTCTGGTAAGAAACGATGAAATATCACCATTCAACTTGATTTGGCATGGGTCATAAATAGTGATGGTATTATGAAGGGAAAAAAACAACTTGATACTGAATCTGAAAGAGAAACGTTTTAGTGTTTAATGACACTATTAATTTTATTAACCCAGGCGCGTAAAAAGATTAGAGATTTGTTTTGAAATTTCAAAACGTGTAACATCTGAACGTACAATGTGAACCCTAAATAATCGGGACAGATATCAATGTAATCTTTGTGTTTGTGGTGACACGTCGGGGCAATGTTCGCGTTGGGTCACGTTGAGCAACACAAGTGATCGCGTTATTTTACAGATATCTTTGTAAATATCCAATGTAAACGTGGCCAACGCAGCCCAACGCAACCTGACGCGAGCCCAAAACGCGTAGTATAATATATACTTCGCGTTGGTTCGTGTTTGTACCCGACACGATCCAACGCATTGTGTAATATAGCCTTAATCCTTTCATTCAATGCAAACACAAATCAAAGTGCATAACACAATCATAATTATGCCTCAGGCTGTCAATGGGCATGTCCCGTTGCACCGCGCCATTTTCAACCTTGTCGTGTCAGAGAAACATATTTCTCACATAGATTCATGTTTTCCATGTGGAAGAACATTTCGGCGCTAGTGAAATCACAGGGCTTGGTCACTTTGAAGAGGTAGAGGTGTTTATAATTGGCATAATAGTCTATTCTGGCCTGGCATGTCTCATACCATTATCCTGTTATGTGACCCAGAAATGTTTTAGAAAATGTCATCCATCATCGGTTTGGAACTAGATTGAATTGATTTTCCTTTAGATTGATTTTCACAGTTGATAATAGAAGTAGGAGGCTGGAGTATTCGGTAATTGTGTGTTGTCTCGTAATCAAACTTATTTCCTCACAGTTAATTACGTAGACAGAAATATTGTCCAGCATATTGATAAAAAATTAAAGGTTTAGATGTAAACCATGAACAATTCAGTATTGCCATGTCACGGGAATGGCAAAATACGCATTTAACCCAGATAATGACAACGTCATACTGATCGGACGTCTGTAGTATGGATTTTGTGGCACTTGTTTACAGTATGTAAGTATAAATATAGAACAATCTAAAATCTAAAAGTAGGCCTATATATACCCTCAACACCTATAGATCATTAAAATATTCCAAATAAGAACATAGAACACGAATCATCGTTTTGCCATGACAACACATAACGAGGCTATTTGACAAATACAAGTCATGGAAAATTTGAAAAACCAACGTCTATTGCTCCTACTTAAGATAAATATTGGGTCAAAATTTGGGCTTCAAATCGACCTTGTGGAGTAACATATATGCAGGCCAATTTTTATATAAATTGAATTATAACTTCCGGAGATATTCAGAATTTTCTATTACCATCCTATTTTGAAGGATGTTAACATAATCCACTACCTTAAATGTGCACCCTGCATCAATGTGGATGCTACATAATGGTTATAGGATTATTTTGAAGTTTTGTCATCAATTACTCTAGGATTTTAAATGCATACAAAGTATGGAGGAAACTCCCATCAAAGTTCTGTATTTCATACTTTAAAGCTCTTCGAGATTTTAGTATGAACTTTTATTTTGCCTCAATGCTTTCATGACAGATAGAGACAAATAATCATAGATAACAAACAAATTGGGTTGTTGGTTACCATGGTTACCCAAAAAAATGAATAAGGATTTATTTTTCGGACCCTCTGAACATGGATTTTATAATGATAATAGACATTCCTTCAAATTGATTGCTAGACCACTTGACAATTAATTATAATAGGTTCAATTGCCTACTATAGATATTGCGTCAGTAGATTATGCTAGTGTCCTATCAGTAGGATGCGCCATATCTCAGCTTCTCCTATGGATAGAGACCTAAAATTTGGTATGTGGGTTATTATCCGATACATGGTACCAGATATAAAATATTTGGAATTTCTTACCATTATTGCCACTTTTTGATATTTGGTAAATGGTATTTGTAATGTGCCATTGTAAATATCATAGTTATGGTTGTTTGCCCCTGTTCTTTTTCAGACTCCACATGTGATATTTTTCTTTTTAACTTTTAACACCGTTTCTAGCAGACTATATTTCAAGTTGTTAATTGCGTCTGAAAGAAACGATATCTTCCCTCATTATTTCTCTTTTGGTGATACAAGATTTTCTATTCGTGTTTGGCTTTCAGAGATCCTGCATATAGCATACATTTTCACAGCTAAGCAACTAAGTTAATACGTCTGTATGATATAATCTTATAGTGTCTTTCTGTGTCTAAATGCTGTGCCAGACTATGTAATCGGGCATACTTGCGAGAAGACGGTTGCAATGCCGTGCAACGTTTGCAATAACTTCAAACCTGTCAGATAATTATTTTGCTCTTGTAACAATTTCTTTGTATATATTTGCTTGTAATTGTCCAATCTATATAATTATGGAATTCATTATGGCACTCCGTGGAACATGATCCTTCACATGATATTGTCCTCTTATGATCAGTCCTATTATATCCATGTGGCTAACTAAACTTTAGAAACGACCGTTGTTGCGAGGAAACATGACATCGCGACCACATGTCGCCCGTGGCATCGATCAGCGTGATGGCATTCTTTGTTGTTTTGGAAATTACCTAAGTATCACACTATTTATCAAGATCAAATGGTGAAATTATAAAGAATAAATAGCAAATCCTCTAACATGTTGAATATGCTTTATATAGTATGTGAATCATGAGAAATTCAAACAAAAACTTTGCTTATTGATTGGGTGTCAATCGCAAAGGAATTCACTAGCAATGCGTGGCGCAGCTTATAGTTAATTGTTGTAATGTGTACAACAGCTAGAAATAGTACTACACAGCTACTGTAGTAAAGATGATCTTACGTATCGTATATCTGTTCTTACACAAAGCTCCTCATAGCCTTTACTTCTTCATCATGTCTGGATCACATCGACACAATCGGCAAGTTTGCATCCGGAAGAATATTTTGGTATTTCCACACTGTTATGTAGACAGCAGATACAATTACGACACCTTAGCCGAACACAGTTATTTTGAATTATGTGGCATCGTTATAATAAACTATGTATCTATAGGCCTAAGGCAGCTTCGCGGAAATTGTATAGGCTGCCACTTTGATTTTTAGATGGCATAATGAAAGAGGAATTGCTTTTATCTACTTACATCGGAATGGCCATTGAAAAGCTAACCTGTCAAATATCACAATAGCCTTTATATTTTCCGTGATTCAGCAGTCCAGTGTGGAGAGCTTTGTCCTGGTACTTAGTGTGATTCCCACCGTATTTCCTATGTATATAAGATTATATCAGCTGGCCCAGACCTCCCATGCCGGGTCACGACCCTGGGAGTCAACCAATCCCCGGCTAGGGAGCCAACGACCCCAAGACCTATTCAGACTCAGTGCCCGCCGAGGTTTATGTTTTCCAACATTCCCTGCTTTCTGGAGACCCCCCACTGGGCACCGTAAGCGATCCGGGAGAAAAACATTTGTTTTTTTCACTTCAATCGTAGTGTATGCTATTGACTCACCACTCATAACTGGCGCCACCGGGGCACAGCTAGAATTCCTTGGGTGGAGAGGAAAATGAATGAGAGTTCATGCGGGCTGCCAATAGACAAGTAGTGGTCATCTTAGCCTACAACTTTCCCCTTCTTTTTGCAATACATGTATACACATAATATTATGCATACACCTGACTGCGACCGATGGTTCTACACAGGTTTCTGGGGCTTATTCTAATGGCGCCGTGTGGATTAGGTCTGGGCTAAGGGCTTGGCCCCATATGTATGTTTACAGAGAGGCTGAATTCCACAAGCTTAACTACTGGCATCATTTATTTTCCTTCAGTCCTAACTGAGATTCTTTGTGCCATATATCACCTTTACTATGATATGGCAGTTCTAATGGCAACAGTTGTATCCATCTTCACTGCTGGAGACGAATAATTTTTCCAGTGAATAGGCCTCAAATTAACATCGTTTCATAATTATAGGCCTGGAATGTATCACATGCCTACATCTGTGATATGTAAATGCAGAAATATATACATCAAACAATTCAAGAGATAATAACATATTGAACGCAAATGTTTTTGTGATAGAACAGAAAGAAACTATTTTTCTATACTTACTTCTGGCATTGACGCACTTCCTCATATCCTCCTGCACGCAGAGTTTAAAAAATCAATATTCTCCCATATATATAAAACGATGTCTCCACTTTGCAAACACTTGCTTTGATTCCCAGGCACTTAGTTTACATTATCCATCGGATGATTCCTTTAATATCCTATCCCTTGCAATTTGCCCTCCGTCTAACATGATCACAGGGCTGATAATCTCTCAAAACGAGCCTCTCAAATCGATAGTATATGTCACGATCTAGTTGACTAGACCACATGAGTCAGTTTGGGTAACTCACAGCAAGCTTGGTTACTTCTCGACACGCTATGATAGACTGGTATGGGAATTGTATGCAGGTGAGTGGGTGAGGAATGAGTAGGATGATGGGGAGTGAGCAGCAGGTGAGCAGGTGATGAGTAAAGATGCTTTGATGTTGAACAGGTGAGCACCTCAGGTGAGCATGAGGGCAGCTAGGCAGGTGGGTCTGGGGATGTTTAAGTTCAATATAAAGTACTGGTGATCTCTTACAGCAAGATGTGTTGTACATATACAACAAATGAAGTGCTCCAAACTTACATCAAAATCACTTTTGCTGGCAGCAAAGTTTCAACTAAATATTGCTATGAATTGACAGAATATATATATTGTTTTATAGCATGCCGAATCAAAGCCTTTAATAATTGTATCTTTATCATATTTCCTTTCTAAAATCCAACAAAATGTAGGAGAATATAAATCTGATTTGCAACCAATAAGGTGTCTATTTCAGAAAATATTACCTCTATATCTTGAAATTATTAAGTTAGGGAAGGGATATCAGTAATCTTATAACATAGATTATTATGTATCTCTTTATCATATCTAAATGTAAAGAATTCATCGTTAAATAATAATGTCACTTTCGTGCCACTTGGTGGACACGGCACTTACAGAAAACTCCGGTTTAAAATGATATTGCTGCCAACTCACATGCAACAATACTTACAATCATTTGTATATAGTCATAAGGAGGTTCAGACAATCATGTTCAGATCACTACTAAATTATTGTTTCAGGTCTACGGCCATTTTCTAAGATTTCAATATCAGTTTAATGACTAGAATCCTAACAGATTTCAAGCATTTTCTTACATTGTGATATGAAAGCAATAACATGAATTATGATTGTGTCTGTAAAAGAATTTAAATTACTGCAAAAGAACCACACCGTCTTGTGTTTTTCATAAAATGCCGTCATGAATTATTGCATGTTTGCATGAGAATAAGGAGATAACTCTTTTCCATTTATTTAATATCAATCACTCTCCTGAAAAACGGAATCTTCCACGGGTACATTCTAAAACCTCATCAGTCACCTATTGATAGTTAATATCTGGAAAACGATAACCTTGAATAAGTAATGACCTGCGGCTTCGAGGGAGTCACGCCCATAGTCACGGTTACGAGCTCGATTCACGGTAAGCAGTCAAACAGCAGGCGGATACAATGTTTGCCACCTCGCTGTTTGTGTTCACGTCATGTTAGTCCGGTGAAGACATGCCTGAGAGCTGTAACAAGCTACCACTGTCAGATATGATGTATGGAGCTGGGCAGGGGGTAAGAGCTGCAGGGCAGGGGCAGGGAGGGGCACAGAACTGTAGTGGTTATTGCAGGAAAGCCAAGGGCAAAAGCAAGGAGAAAGGGGTAGGGTAGGGATGAGGGTGTGAGGGTGGAGGGCGGAGAAAGAGGAAGTGTAGGCTGGGTACAGGGTACATGGGAAACATACGGTTAATTACAGTCAGGGGCGGATACAGGATATCCGAAAGAGGGGTTTAGCATAATGTATATATATATACCCAGGTAACAATTACCCATGTTATACACGCTGGCACCTCGGGATCCAGGATGCCAATCCTGTGTTTTAGACACGTGTCAAACTCGGGATTCTGTGGACCTCATTTCTGGTGTTTCCAAGGTGTTTTGACACGAGTTTTTGACACGAGATTTGATGTGTAAAACTCGTGTTTTCTTCATTTTTAATGAAAAAAAACCAGTGGGGAATTGAACCCTGGACCCCTCACAGACAATGCCAGAACTCTACCAATGAGCTATACAGAATGAGTTAGAATCCTTGGGCATTCTGTGGTATTTAACTATTGTGAGACATTGATATTCATGGAAAAACCTTCCAGTAATATATACTTTCATTGAGATATATTTATTAAAATGTTTTACAATAATACTGACTAATTAAAATGCACAAAAGAAAACCATCCTAATTTTATGAGTTTACAGTGTGAAATTCTGGTGGAAGTTTATCAACTTCTAAAGGATAACTGTGTGATATCTCAATGCAATCTTGGGGAAAACACATGCTGAACCTGTGTAGAATAGATGTTATTCCCTGTAATTACTAGTGTCAAAAACTGGTGTAGAAGAAAGACAGTTTTCCCATGTAAAACTCCTGGATGTACATAACACCACTATTACGGTCGGAATAACACGTGTTATAACTAGTGTAGCACACATGTTTTACCCAGTGTTTAATTGTCACCACACCAGAATGTACCAAAAATAACACCAAAAAGTATAAAAATTAATAAACATAAGACATTGTTGGATTAGTGTTTCCATGATGGAAATTATCATTTCCCTTACATAGATGATGTGGTAATCATGAAATAGACATAGATGTATTACTAGGTTAAAACTCACAGTAAAACCTGCTAATATACTGACTTTACACGGAGATTACAGAAACACCAGTTTTACATGAATTTAACACGTGGTAAACTGGTAAATACACGTGTACTGTTTGCTGGGTAAGTACCAAAATGGCGTGCATTTGCATTCCCTTTGCATGCACTTTTCCCACTTTTTGAAGTTTACGGGTCCACCGAAAAGGGGAGAGGGGCTCAGGGCCCATTGGATCCTCCCCTGGATCTGCCACTGTTCAGGTGTAGCGGGGAAGCTAAGCCCTAATACATATAGGAGTTAAAGGAAGAGTGCTAGGAGGTGAACAGGTAGAAATGAGGGGAATGAGGGAGGAGAGTAGGCAGATGGAGAGTGAAAAGAAAAGAAATTGAAATAGAAAGGAAACAGTGGGACGATTGGCGGTGTGGGAAATTAGATGAAGTTTATATGGAGGGATAGGGAGGATTGATGGAAACTCAGTGATGGGAAGCTATGCAGAAAGAGGGCTGAAAAAGTAGGATGGTGAAGGCAGCAGCTCCCCACAGCTGGCATTAAAGCAAGTTCATGTAATACACAACGCTTAGAGCTACTCAGCATCTCTCACAATCACTCAGAGCCACTCACTTCTACTTACAATTACTCACTTCTCAAAGGTGAGCCTTGGGGTGTGTAGGGAGGGAAGTGGGGAGGTATCACGGTGGGTGAGAGTTATAGAGCTGGGTTATGCGTGGGGAGGGGGGGGGCACTCTACCTGGAATACTATGTTATTGATGGAAACAGACAAACACCCACACAAGAACACCACAGAGTACATAAACGTAGTATTTTATATTCAACCGTGTTTGTGAAAGAGTAAAGGAATAAAGTCAATTTTGTAGATGATCATATGATTTATCATAGCCCTATGGTTGACAATGAAACAAAAGGAGAATGCAAGCACAATTGGCCCCATTGGCCAAAAATGCTTGCAAACTGCCATGGTACAAAACATTTATAACAGAAGCCCATGAGCCCCGGCCATGAGCTGACCAAGATAATTTTTCTTTTCTTTTATTAATCATTTTAAACTGTGCCGGTGATAATAAAACTAAGGTCCATGACCCTGTATCAGTAATTCAAGGTTTTCCATCTACAATAGTTTTTCAATTGACATATTCATTTTAGGTAACTGGTTTAGTTGAATTAACATGACTCTTAACAGCTTAATGCTCATATTTGTACAAGCATACATCTATATGTGTACTCAGGACGATCAACGATCATTCAGATAACATTTGAACCTTTTGCAGATTTTGAACTGTACAAAGTTGTCAATATTTCTAATTTCAGGTGATAGTTGGTTCCATAACATCGTTCCAGAATATTCAACACTTCTGTTATATATTTCTATGTTTGGTTTAGTTATGTTAAGTTTCTTTTGATATTGGAGAGTAACCTCGCCCCCTGTTTGGTATTAGTGTATAGGGAACCCTCCAGGCCCGGCACCAGCAGTGGGAGTGAATGCTCCTACTGCCTGTAATTACCCTTTTTGGCGGTACGAGTGGCCTCCAGCAGTGGGGTACATGTAATGTGGGTTAGTAGCCCATGTTCAGCTTCTTTCAGGGTTTTTCTATTCCAACTTTTGGAAAAAGTAAAATACCAAATAAACAACAAACCTGCGATTTTTTATTTCAAGATCCACATAATATGTGCCTGTATACATAAACTCAGTACTACTGTAACGCCTAGTCCTTTGGTAGTCTGGACTTGGAGGGGGGGTGAACAGGACTCTGGGATATTCGGGGTCTTCAGGGTTTCATGTGTTTTGGGGACTTAGATGGTTGGTGCTCGAATAAAAGTGATAAAAGGAAATTAAGGGGGGGGGGAGCTCAAAGTTAGCATGTGACACTGTCTGCTCTTGTTGATACATATCCGTGATTGGGAGCATATATTAAAGATCTGTTAAGCCGAGCTAAAAGGACTAAAAGGACACTAATTTATTTTAAGGAACAAGCCACCTCTGATATGCCTCAAAAGTAGCCAGTTGTGAGGAGGGATGCACGGCCGGCGGGCGCCATTCTTCTTACCTTCACTCATATCCGGGCTTCAGTGCCCAATAAAATCATACGATATAGAAATATTTCCAGCTGACAACTAGGTAGTTTAATTCAAATTCATAATCATCTTGCAATCTTTTAAATACTTGCACCGAGATCGCTTATACTAGCATATGGTTGAATCGCGACCATTCTTGCCATCTTCGTCTGGCATTTACTGACACTTTGCTGCAAGGATGGGCGTGATAGCATTATTTTAAACTTATACATTGGTATTGATAAATTATAAGTAGGTCAATTAAGTTTACGATATCTTATGCATTCAGATTTTGTAAGAATTTGAATGGACATTCATTAAGTCTTCAGAATATATGAAGACGTTTAACATACTGTATTCTGTCTGTCTTTTTTAATCCATATCAAATAGTCATTTGGAAGGAAAGGCAGCTTTTGACCATCGTAAGCATCTCAATTTACTGGTCTTTAAAACCTACGCAGGGCACCACTTGAATTCCGTTAATATCAGTATATAGATTGAGTTGCAGTCAAGCTTATTTCCAAAACAATTACGATGCACAAGCATGCCCTAAGCCTATATTGTAGTCACTCCGTGTGATACCAGCTAGTGTAATTCAAAAACATAACACGTCTGACTTCGTTTTGTAAAAGAATCCAATATGGATGATTAAATGAAGTAATAGAAAGAAATTCACAATGTCGGGAAAGGATGTTACAATTTTTAAGCGTGTATAACGTTGTTTCCTTGTCCTTTTTACGCTATAATTCCTTGTTCTGGTTGCTATAATTGAATACCTATATCAACACGTAGGCCCTAATCATCCATCTAAATCTCGTAACTCAAGCAAATCAAACTTATTTCAAGGAATCATTGACTAAGGCACACCGTCTTCTGGATCCAGAGGGTTAACTTGAGGCCATTAGACGCCTCCTCCAATTCGGTATTCCTCCCCAGAATGAAGAAGACGCTTTGCATTAGCGGCTTCTATTTACCAATGTGACCAATCACAACACTGCGGCTCTGAAAATCAATATGGACAAACATCTCAGTATGGCACGCATTAAAGACATGAATCGGCACAACATATCCCTGGGCTTTCTTGTCTCACATATCCTATAATTCTACTTGTACATTTTAGGGAATAAATATGAAAACAATATGAAGAAAGTGGATTTCTTTCATGTTATGTTCCTTTAAAGTGTTGTCTAATCTCTTTAACGTCTGGGTTAGTCCAAGTCGGCAGGTGTTAGAAATCCCCGTTAATGACCGCGAAGGGCCGTAGAGGGCAGCTGTTGCGTGTAGCCGGGGGGCGGGGGGCTCTTCGTCAATTTACTGGGAAGCACCAGCTAAATGACCATGTCAGCAATTTGTTCAAAGGTCAGTAAGTGTAAATGATAGAATAGACCTGGGGTGGTAGGTTTATGCTGACAGAGAGATGAGCATTTATGCTGATTACATGGCCACCGACCACAGACGGTTTACGACCAGAGTCTTGTGGTAAAACGAAGAAACCTCTAAAGAGGGGGTCTTGCAATGTTTATGGCCACTTCCAAACAGGTCTTTTGGTGATAAAAAGGATGATTACACTCTAGATGCTTTTTCAATGCCATTTTTCATCTCAGTTCGTTCGTTTTACAGATTTTAAACTACGGAATTAATTTGGTCCAATGCCACATTATTGTCACTAAAACCAATCAAATAACCTAGTGTGTAGATATCGACGATTCCGTAAAATACCGTTTGTAAGCTGCATCCGTATAAGCCTCACCGTTCTGTCCTTAATTTCTTCCTACATTCGAGTAACAGAAACCTCAATTAATGCATGCGCCATATCCTTAATAGGCCTTTTGTATAATAATTACTTAAATATTGAAGTATGAAAACCATCATAAATTGCTTGAATTTGTGTAAATAGTATTTAATCATTCTTATTTAACTAGAAATTACAGTAAGTATACAGGGGCATGGCTATACGCGCGACCATCGCGTACGCGGCCGTCGCGCTTATATAATTTCTTATACACGCGGGCACTAAGTCCGCCCCTGCACATCTCCTTATATACGCGGACATAATGCAAGGTGGTGTATTAAGGATTAAAGATGTATTTAAGACTGCTTATTTGCAGAAATAAGACCAAATATATAGAGAAAAAAGAAAAGGGGGTTCGGGGGCTTAGCCCCCGAATTTAACAAATAATATAATGCTGTGAAATGGACGTACGTCCGCGTGGATTACCGTGCTTATATACGCGACACAACGCCGCGCGTACGGACCTATCAGTGTGCGCGGACGTTGCAGTACCGCGTGTATAGGCCTCACTGTGTGCGCGGACCTGCCAGCCGCGTATACAAGTAATTCTGTATGCGCGGTCTTCTGGTGTTATGCCCGCGTGTATAACTCCAGCCAGTATACAGTATAACTATGTATCCTCTAATAACTATGTAACGGGAGAACACCGTCTATAGACCTTTTGTAGAGGTGGTCACGTGACCACAGTTTGGTGATCACCATGTGCTCATTATAGACCTTGTACAGACAGGGTCACGTGACCAGATTTTGGTGATCACCACGTGTCACCACATCCACATGGCTATCACATATAATATTATACATAATTTAAAGAAAATAATTATTTGTTATGATTGATGAGTTTTCTGTTGACAAAATAGACAAAGATCTTCACCATAGATCATTTAGAATTGTGAATAATGATAAATCAAAATTGATCACCAAGATGGCGGCCATCCCAATTTGAGAGATATGACGTCATGTACACAACGTCTATAGCCACGTGGCTACTCTTTTTTTTGTTTTTTGTTTATTTTGTCTTCATCACATATACATATGCGATTTTACTTGAAAGATCTACGATTTATGAATTCTGAATAATCATAATTGCTAATTATGGTTTCATGTCACTATTTTATATATATCCAGCAATAAAACCTGTTCCAGAATTTTCTAATTTCTGAAAAACCCTAAATTCATAATGATCACCAATATGGCGGTTGGTCCCTTTCTGGACATTATGATGTCATCTGCACGTCTATAAACCGCACCAAGGGTTTGACTACTTAAATCTTACCTTTCTCTCGATTAGGCCTATATGCCGTGGCGTATAAACGAGATTTTACGATATTAGCAATTCTAAGATCTAAGCAACGTACCGATTAATTGGAATAATTTGATACATGCTACAGGTATAGTGTTGCATATGAATATGTTCTCTTTGTTTAATGTAAGGCAGGTAATGATGGTGCTGTAATGAACACAGTCACATTGTGCTAGTTATCGCTTCAATCAAACACTTGTTTAACATCTCAGCATTCCCTCGAAGAGGCCTATGGACAATGCCTCTGATAGGTATTTTCTAATGCTGTTGATTAAAGGTTAGTTACGTAGTGTAGTGCATATTGAGAGTACATCTCTTCTCCGACTGAAAAGCGCAAATGAATCCATCGATTTTATTTAAGGTTTGTGATGGATCTACTGGGCCACAGTCTAGTCTAAGATACCATTTACCCACAAACTGTGATTAGGAGATTGTCATGAAATCTATGCGTGATTGACCTGTGTTGTTCATGTCCCTATTACCACGTCTTTGGTCACATTTATGAATGGAGCAATATACAGAAAGGCTCTTAATATTTCATCATGAATTAAAGGTGCCAAGAAACCAAGATCCCGCCATTTCATATCATGAAATTCATGATAAACGAGCTCTTTGATTTCAACACACATTTCATCACTAACCGTGCATCAACGTTAACAATAAATTGTATCTTACAGAAGGCATTTAATTGACTCATTCATGTGCCAATAGTATCATTGCATCATAGGAAACGTGGTCTTATTATATTGCGCTTACGAGGGGTGGGGGAGAAAGGGAGGTTCTTAATAGGAGAATGTCTGCACTAAATTTCTAATTATCTAAGGCAGTGACGCAGTATAAGTAATGAGAGTAGCTTTTATTTCCCATCGTTTTGAACAATCGCATACACTTGAGTCCTAATGATTAAAGGAAAGCCTCTTGATTATGTCGAGCTTATGTAGGGAATACAGATTTATGCCAGTGGTAATGAAAGTATGAATTTAATTGGTCTGTTTATAAATAATCTTATAATACCCTTTGTAGACTATATGCCACCCTGTTGACAATTCAAAAGCGGCTCAATATGCGTTCATATGCCAGTCTAGTGAGAGTATTCTTATGTTAGGAGGGTACACATGTAGCCTGGTTCGGAATCATCGCCAAACAAAATAATATTATATTTGTAGACTTTCAGACATCATACCAAATTGCACTTCATTGCCTTCAGATATAAATCAAGAAGCAAACTAATGTATTTTGAAATGCTTTGATGCGCACCATTGGCGAAAGTATGAAAGGGGTATCACTGACAATTGCAACTAAGGACTTATTTTTTCACCAGACCTGATAAAGGGAGAGAGAAGAGTGGGTTGGGATCAGGAAGAGGCTATATCCCAATATAATACCCATCATATGTATAGTTTAATACAACCTAAAGGCTGGAACCCATTAAGCGACTAAACTGAAATTCTGGTCGTTTTCACCAGTTCTGGTCGCTTGTTTCTGGTTGAAACGACCAGAAATGGTTGGAAACGACCAGAAATTGTGTTCCCACTTAGCGATATCTGGAAAATCGCTAAGTGGGATCACCTTTTTTGTGTTTTGTGACCATTTCTGGTTGTTTCGACCAGAAACAAGCGACCAGAACTGGTGAAAACGACCAGAATTTCAGTTAAGTCGCTTGATGGGTTCCAGCCTTTAAGAGCATAAAATTGAATGAGAAGGTTGGAGCTGGTACGTATACATGGCAAGGTGGAAGGACAATGGGCAGCCAGAAGCACTGGAAATATATAATTCTATGTAGTCTGACATTGGGTAATATAACCCGAATACAACTCTAAACAGTAAAGGATCCGTCGTAAAAGTATCTGAGAATTGGACGCGATATGACAAAACACAGTTGCAATCTCATCGGCCTGTGTGAAATATGGTTCATATTGCACGTCATGCCCTGAGGAAAAAAATATCAGTTTTGTCCCAAAAGGTACAAACAAAGGGGAATAATCAATAAATCTCCTTAGGTGACCCTAAATATGCCCGGGGTAGGTTGTATGGGATGAACAAACGTACATGAATATACTATTGTGTCACTGTAGTGTATAATCAGATAATAGTTCATGAGTGAGGTTTAGCCGTAATCATGCACTGAAAACACAAAGTCGTCAGAGAGCCACTCCAAAGTTGTCAAAGGGTTGTCACAGGTCACTTTTGGGCTCTCATAGGTGACTTTTGGGTCATCACAGGGCTCATTTCAGGCCATCAATGCTGTGTGACGACCTTGTGACAATACTTTGACAATTTTGGGGTGGTCAGAGGGTTGTCATTGTGAATTTTGAGGCTGGATGACAACCCAAAGGTAGTCATTTTTTCCTGACTACTTTGGGCCAAAAAGGTTGTCAGAGAAGCAAAATGAAGATTGGGTTGTCATAAGGTTGTCACAGAAGAAAATGAGAAGTCAAAAGTCCTGCCTGACTACCCTAGGGTTGTAAGTGAATGGTGCCTAAAATGACAGCCCAAGGTAGTCATGGCCTCTGTCTATATTAACCCAGTGTTGTAAGTGAATGGTGTCAAAACCATACAACTCATAGGCCTCCTTTGTGTATTGGCCATACCTAATAACTAGTAATAACATAATAGGAAGCCATTGTAATGATTATGATATCTTCAACATGATAATATTCATAAATAAGATTTTTTGTCTAACAGACACAGACACAGCCTGTGACAACCTTGGGTTGTCGTTTTTGGCACCACTTTTGACAACTCTGTGTTTTCAGTGCATGGTCTTCTCTTTCATTAAGGACACACAGCAGTCAATAAGTGCCATTTCACATTTCACAGAGCTCCATACCACGAACTTTCACTAACATACTTTTGTCCATAACATATGAATTTACATGCAGAATTTGAAGTTGAATAACCAACTAAGACCACTATCTATTTTTTTCACGTTCGTCGTAGTTGAAGCTATGTTAGGATTATAATATTATAATATACAAATTATATGAACAAATAATACAGGTAATTTATTTTGGACAATAAATAACGGTAGATGTTTATTAATGATCCTCCTAAAACGCAAAGCTAGACTTTCCAAACATGTTGCATCTGGGATAGCAACGAGTGTGCAACCGATACCTGCAGGGGGCGGACCAAAAAACATCCACGAGAACTCTGGGCCACGAGAAGTTAAAATACCAACGATCACAAAATTTGCTCTCGTGACCATTTTAATTCTCGTGGCACAGAATAAATGTTTTTCAACAATTAATGTGTCCCAATGTCCTTCTTACATACTTTAAAAAGGGCTGCCATCCACTAGTCAACTTAACACAACACTCAGCGATTAGGGTCTGGTGGCAGTGCCGGTCAAAGTTTATGCAAGAATTACAAAAATACTTTTAAGACAAGAATATTGATGTGATTATTGGGTTTGGTTGAATATTTGTTGTCAATAGTGGTTAGAAATTGGGGGCTGTGCCCCCAAACTCCCCTTTTTCTTTCCTTTTTTCTATTTTAAAATTTTCTTATTAATTGCTCCATAAACAATGACCGACCTAAGACAAACAAAAGGGGATTATCTTCTATCAACACGTTGACTACTGAGGTGATCCCTTAAAAAGTATTTTATGTAAATAGATATATTATGGGAATGGTTTTAGTATGAATTTTCAAGAATTTTTCATGTGCAAAAGTTCTCGTGGATGTTTTCTGGGCACATATTTCTTCTCATGGACGTCACATCACCACCACGAGAGATCGTGGATGTTTTTTGGTCCGCCCCAGGCTGGGGCTGACCCAAAAAAATCTACAAGAAAATAGTGAACAAGACACTGAATAGATTAATACTGAATCATAAAAACTCATTGTACACTTGGCATTTTTTGAAAATCAATATTTCAATTTTCTGGGCCTATAGATATTGTAGCATCTTCACGTCTGCTCGGGTAACCACCAAATCGGGGGAATTAGGGCGGCTGGTGGACTCGACGTCTGTAGTCCAGTCGGGGTCTGGTGGGAGTAATCTAGTTATGCGTTGCATCGGATCGGAGTGCCCCGTTGTAGGCCTAGGGATATAGTTATATATATACGAACTACTGTCGCTGGTCCTTCATATCCATCAATACATTAGGGTGTTGTAATTGTGCTTTATTGCGTTGTGTGTGTTTTTCTTTTTAGAAAGGCTCAGCGCTGACGTACAATGATCATCTCAGCATTATGATGTATCATGTACTTTTCGCAAAATGATGGAACAAGAAGTTAATGTAAGTAAGATTGATGGTAAGTGTATAATTCAACTGAAACTCAGCCTATCAGGTTAAATAATAGTTCCACAGACCTTATGATACATACACAGATTTGAAACATATGCAAAATTATAATCATGTCTTTATGGTACTAAATTTGGAATCTAAAAGGTAATGGTAAACACAGGATTTTGTTAACGTAATTTTCAATTCTCAACTTATTATAACGTAAATCATATCAGTCGACAGAGAAAAACCGTTATCAAAAGAAACTCCCTTTTAAATATGTTTTGAAGTTGTGTACCCCCAGTGTACCTCACAGCCCAATAAGCTTATGTTGTATCCTTTCATGAAAAAATAAATCCGATAATAACATTTTACCTTACAGCTTCTATCGGATTGCATGATCTAACATGGAAATCCTTCATTTACCTCACACACATTGTCGGCCATTCTTCCCCATTCCCTTGCTCTCTAGGTACCTTTACCGTCGTTCTCTAGCCCAAAAAGGACCCCATTCGGGTGCAGAATGGGGATGCTTTAGATGCTCCTCTTTACCAGTAAATGTCAGAGTTCGGGGACTGTCCATTTCATGACGAGACTTACGAGGACCAGACTGGTGGGCAGATTAGTATAAAATACATGATTTATTAGCAAAATTAACTGGAGTGGACCATCAGTATTGCACATATTTTCATTATATTCATTCATTCAAAATAATTATAAAAGATTATAATATAAATGATATTATATTGATGTAAACAATGTAACTGTTATCACCTGTATCGTCTGGAAGATCAGGTACTGCTGAAGACGATCAATAAAAAATCTTAAAAAAAAAAAAAAAAAAAGGTAGTAACAACATGTTACAGTTGGACCAAGCCTGATACAAATGGCCAAGTGGATAACGACGTTATCACCTGGTTCAGGCCCGCTCAATGTTTACTACACCGTGCCTGTGGGTTATTTACAATGGTCGATGAATTATAAATGGCCTAAGAATGTTCTTTTTTTTCGGGTCAATCTAACTCTGTCACTAAGCCAGATACCTTTGCCAGCCAATACATGCCAGATGCTTTAAGGCATCTTTTGGCTTAATCTCTCAAGTCAGTTGTGAATTTAAAGCTAAATTTTTAAGAAATGTAAGTTTCTGTCTCATGACATTGAAAACATTCATAATATTGCATATCTAACTTTGCACATTTCGAAAAAAATGATTTATTTCATTTCACATATAGCTTTACATTGGTCTATATATTGGAGCATTATGCTGCATGTGGCGCTTTTTGTGATAATTTAATACAGTAAATTGACCGTTTTACAATCCTGAATTAACATTTTGATGGCACAGAAAGAAGATTCTTACTGGCAATGGATTTTATTTTATCTTTCCCTGAGACATGATGATGCACGTTCCCTCAGGTAAAATTGAGCACCGTGCGACATGAAGCGGATTTTCAATATAATTTCAACTTCGTTGCCCCTAGAATTGTGGTGTATTTAGTGGCACGCACCCGGCACATTAATCTGAAGGAGGCTTCAGGCAATATAGCCTACTGTTAACAGTAACCTAACGTTACGGTGACATCTTGATGACGGATAGTTAATACATAAAAAATGCATGCATATATGACGATGAATGAGATACTGATCGATTTTATAGTGAGACATTAATACTCTGGAACCCTTCTGCATCTTTGCAGAAATCGTTTGTTAAAAAATGAATAGCATGAAAAGGCGTCGCAAGTAATAAGACCTATTAAGTATGTTGCTGCTTACCTAAATAGCATAGTTGAAAGATACTCAATCATGTACATCATAAACATACAGATGTACATCATATATATATGACGGGTCTTACAGACATAACATGTGAGATACATGTTATGAAAAGCCTAGGGACCTATTACCCAAGGTGTCAAATGACCTAGGTCCACAATTCTTCGGTGCAATATTATATGTTTGTTCGTATTGTTTGACAGAATACTATCAATCATGTAATTCACTCTTCGTACCTATTCATCATCTTCAACTAACCCATAGAAAGGCAAACAATGTTGTAGCTCTTAACCCTTTCAACACACCGTTTCAATCAGGATTAATCCCCCAGGATTGACTGCCAATCCACTAAGGTTAATAGTCTCATGATCCACAATATTATGGCCTATTAAGAACAATGGCAATATATAGACCAAAATTAAGCTTCATCTGAGATATAATGACTCCTTTTCGACATTTGTATTTTAGATATCCAATGTTATATATGAGGCCATCCTGTATCTATATCAAGGGCGCAATTTACATTTCCATGTGGCAAACATGCACATAGGCAAATTGACGATTATTTGGTACCTCCCGCTCCTAAGCAACCCCCTCACACACTGGGCAATTATTGAAGGCCTATAATAGGCATATCAAAATAGGCACAATGTACATTATGGCGCAAGGGTTTAATCATACTGGGTGTTTTGAGAAAGGTTTTCACGCTCATAATTATATCCTAGACTAAAATCATTAATCAGCCGCAACTTCCCGGATTCATCCCATCAGGCTCAGGTCGATAATATTATTTACACGTATATATATATATATAATTACTAGAGAGGATGAGGTGGATGTACATATTTACTGTAACGTTGAATTTTTAATAATTTTCCCTGGAATGGGTAGTAAGGAAATACGCCTGAGATTATTAACATCTTGGTCATCACCTCCTTTTTTAGTGGAAAGACTACAGCATGTTTCCACTTATCAGGAAAGATTCATAGTTTTATTGATTTTAGAGCATAATTATACGTTGTTTGTTTGAGCAATGCAATTAATGAGATTATGATAATTCTCGGTTAGAGATTATCAATAGCAGAGGATTTAGAAACAGATATTTATTTAAATAATTATTTAAGAACGTGTTCATTATTAACTTCATTTAGTTTAAAAGTATTTGGATTAATTGGTCCATAGTATTGCCACTCGTGATTACTTCCAGCAACTAATTCTGATCCTATATTGCTAAAAGAAATCATTAATGTAGTCTGCAGTTAATTTTGACTGTATAATATTGCCAGTTAACTCATTTTTGAGGGTGAATGTACATTTTTAGAGTGATTGGGTAGTGTCATTGATATAACAATAATTGATATAAAATACCATGTCTAGATCAACAGTTATGATATATATCACATTAGCATTTTAGACAGTAATTAGATTCTATTATCAAATATCTTAATAAATACTGAGTATGATTATCATTTTTAGAAATATCGACATCCCTGTGTTGCAGGACCTGTAACTTCTTTGTAAAACAACACAATTACATAGGTTTGGTATCATTTGAAAGCTTAAAACCCCCTCTCAAATGTTGAATTCCTGCATGAAGCATCCTTTCAACATTGTGGGTCACACTTTTGTCTTAAAAGCATGAGCACGGCTGTGCATATCTTTACATCTTGCATCTCTGGCGTCACACTTAAGAAAAAATATTGTACTTCCTTAGTAAGTGGCTTCTTAATATGAAGACTCCAACCTTTGCCACATGTTCCCAGCCTCATAAAGTTAATGAGTTAGTCGTCCCTCCCACCACTCCCCATGTTTATTTGGCTTCACATTTTCAACAGACTTTGACCTACTGGCAATGACTGCACTCCGAGGGGAGCAACTCGGGGTCACGTGACCCCAGTTAACCGCCCGGATGAGGTAGTTGCGGTTTCCACCACCAGGGGGCAGGTGCAGGTGAGATGTGAGACCCGTGTGGAGGGTCGGGGCAGGGGGGGGGGGGGAGGTGTGGAAGGCTCCAGGGGAAGGGTTACCTGATTCTCGGGTGGGCGAGATGGGTTTAGGCATGGATGTGGCATTTTGGTGAAGGTTCCATCCTCTCTTCAATGGTACCTAATATTGTCCCCGAAGTGATTTCCTCCCCCCCCCTTTATTGTGTTGACTTGTTACCAAAAATAACTGACTATAATGAACAAATGTATGCATATAAGCCTAAAGGCTACTGGTATTTGATGTAAACTAGCATTCAGTTGCTAAATCAAATATTCAGGATAAATAAACGAATTAAAACAAAAGTACAGTTCTTTACATTAGAATCCAACTGGGCTGCTAACAATTTGCCTGGGGTAGAGACCTGTACGTGCAACTTATAAAACATAGTTATAATAATGAGAAATATCATGTGAGCCCTTCTACCTTTTAGACTTATTGATTCAATTCGTGGTGTTCAGGGCCAAGGATCATAGAACGGCCTTCATTCAGCAATTAAACCATAGATCTACTTGAACTACGGTGTTTTGGGTATTGCGCATGCATGAACTCCGGCCCTTAGGACCATTGGTGTAACCTGCTCAGTATACCGCTGTACGGAGTTTGGCCCTGGGCGCAGCCATGTTGTGGTATTTCTACGCGCCACTGCTCTGATAACACTCACGGGGGACAAGGGGGTGGGCCTGGCCACTCATTAGTATTGACAAAGGGTGTGATTTCAATGCAATATATCTCAGTTATCTACTTATTCTTTTTCACTTTTTTTATTATTGCCTATAATAGACAGATGTTGAAATATATGTAAAAAGTACCAAGTAATCACAGAGTGACATCATCATTTGTATAAGCAGCTGGCAGGCCCGTTACACAGGCTCTGCTGTGGGGAATGGCGAGGTTCCTTCAGTGGAACTTTTGCTTTTAATTTCAATAATTTTTACTTAAAATAAAGCGGGGGGGGGGGGGGGGTGGCGAGATTTTTCTAGAGTGGAACTTTTCAGTATTTTCTTACAACTTTTTAGGGTTTTAATATGAATTTTGAAGGAAAAATGGAACTTTTTGAAGAAATTTCCTTTGGGGGGACTCCCGCCACCCTCCCTGCCTGGACCAAATGGCAGTGGATACTTCCTGAATCAGCATGACCGAAGTATTTAAATGAGCTACTGATATGCTACTGAATGTACACTAATTTTGGAAAATATCTAATAGTGCTATATATAATATGGCCCTATACCCCTGAATTCGACATGGCGGCATGGCTGTTTTAGGCATCAGTGACATGGGAAATTAAATTCGACACGGGGACAGGCCCAGTTCTTAAATTTGACAGTGCGACTCACAGATATATTTCCATCGGTGGGCATCGCCAAATCTAAATAGTGTTTCCATTAAATAACAGCTTTCAGTTGTGTATTTTAATGAGTCTCAATGTCTGTCAAAACCCGTTGCACTCAGATGTGGATCCAGACTTTCAAAAGGGGATGCCC
The DNA here is from genome assembly GCA_936440205.1 of Lepidonotus clava. Taxonomy (NCBI): domain Eukaryota; kingdom Metazoa; phylum Annelida; class Polychaeta; order Phyllodocida; family Polynoidae; genus Lepidonotus; species Lepidonotus clava. Next base: position 21,809,846 of record OW387140.1, on the reverse strand, counting down.
TATTACAAAAATGTTCTCTTGACCCTCTGGGTCTGAGAATTTTGCAATAGGAAAAATATAACATTTGGCCAAAAATAGGGGGTGCACGACCCCTATACCCCCTTCCTAATCCCACCACTATAGTTATATTTGATCACGTCTCCTGAAGATTTTCACTTATAACTACATTAATTTGAAACAATGTGATATTTACTTTCCTATTGAGAGTAATTGTTTTGAAACTTATAAAATACAGTTCGCCAGGATATCTCAATACAATAAATTGAATGGTAAATGTGGCTTTACTAAACAGGTAAACATGAGTGGCTAACAAAATGTGAATGTGGCTTATCAAACCAGCAGTAAATTCGCCACAGTGGCTATATGGATATTTTGAATCCTAGCGCGACCCCAGCACAAGACACATAAATTCTAAAATTCTATGCTCACCACCTTTGTAAACGCTCACCACTTTTGTGAATGCTCACCACCTTTGGAAACGCTCACCACCTTTGGAAACAGGTGTCAATTAACACACCCCACGTCCCCCGAAGCCCAGTGGCGGGAAAGGTGACGGACCACCTCACGCCTTTTATCAGTGCGCCTACCACAACTCCCGACTGCGGTATACCCCTGACACAGATGGTTAATAAGTGTTACAGACAGTTTACTTGGCGTAGCTTGATGGCAGTGGCTATCGGATCGAAATGTAGGACAAATTTTATTTAAGGGAAAGTTATTGTTGTAAGGGAGTTGCAACAAATCTATTTGGAAAATCTCTTTATTGATTCTATTAGGCCTACTCACAACTTTACAATGGCTTAGGAAAACTCTAGGGTAACCTTGTGACAACCATTTGCTTACTGTTAATATAGGCCCCCCCTACAATGAATTTAGACCGACTGACAACATTGTCGAGATTGTACAAGGCTTAAGTAAATTGTTGTGGCTATCAGAATTCTTATGATAGCCATGTCCTGGGACAACAATGAAACTAATAACGTCGTCAATTTATCCAACGTAAGTTGCAAAATCTGGCTACAAAGGCATAATATGAATATGACAATGTTGTTAATTCTAATACGATGCCTTATATATTATAGGATAACTACTTGGAAATACAATTTTTAATGCTTTTTGACGAATTCTAAAAACTAGGCATATGTGCATGAAAATACAATATGTGTTATACAATGAAGTAATTGCCGATAGATGTTTTACTTTTCCACTATCATAAAGACTATTATACCTTTAATGACAGAATTAATTTCATAATTATGAAATTAATATTGAGGAAAATGATTGGCATAAGCATTTCTTGCTGAAAAGTGCAAATTCGTCCAACATTTCAAGAATTACGTATAGGTCTCTTTCATAACCTAGTTAATACGGTCAGTGAGTCTCTGTTATACCTATACTTATTCATAATGTGCCACTTTGTCGGGGGAGACCAACGGCAGGCATATAATATTGCTTTCCCAACAAACACCGGTGGACAGCCAGGGCCCATATCTTCGTCACTGATTTTCGTGGTCAGGTCAATCAGCTGAAATTTAATTAGTGTCTCATAATGCCTGATTCTATCTTTTACCAAAAGTAGGGATATCATTTCAAAATAGCATTAAATAAGGATTGTTAGGTGTAGTGACTTTGAGCCTATTCACTAAAATCAGTAAAAATATGACTCCAGACAGTTAACAGCGTGGCGGAATTTAGTAGCGCATTCTATGTGCTTTAATCTGAGTTGAAATGTCACCTCAAGTAAAGGAAACGCAATACAGCCGAGGGTCTCACGCTTAAATGGCGTTTCCATTTCGCCCTAGATCAAAGTTTCCATCTTCAGAGAGCCCATAACATAACATGCAGGAGGCTATTCCAACGAGCGGAAAGGCCCCATCTCCTCTGAGCTCGCCTACGTTTCTAGAAAGTAGAGTTCTCACAAGCAACAAAGCAGTGATCTATCTTTGTAAAACATGTACACAGTTAGACAGAAAACAGGATTTCCATTGCCGCATCTTTAGATGAGGCTACTTTTTGTACATCTACTCTGATATATCGATAAAGGATATAATTATACATGGTGTAAGCATTTTTCCATGCGTCCTGGGGGCTGACCAAAAACATCCACGATCTCTCGTGGGGATGACTTAAGTCCACGAGAAGAAATATCCGCCCAGAAAACATCCACGAGAACTTTTGGACATGAAAGTTTCTTGAAACAGGATAGAATAGAATTGTTACTTCCTGCTGAGCGTGTTTTCACTATTCATCATCTATTAGATGGGTGTTTGCTGCCTACATACTCACGGTTTAAGAGATTTGCACACGGTACGATTTGTTACAAATTAAGATGATGGAAGTAAAATTGTGGAAACCTTACCCAACTCAACGGCGAAGTGACGTATTTATTGATAAGATGATAATTAATTATCAACCCCGGAAACGCATTTTTCCTTGGAGTACCATACTATACGTCTACACATAAGTTTATAACCAACTTCAACCTTAATGGATATACATGAAACGTTTCGAAAGCGGGTATGCAAAGTACATCGACTTTGAACAAACAGGTTGGATGTTTGTCGACTTTGCAGCTTGAGAACCTCCAAAAGCAGCATTCCATTACAAAGGCAAACTCGGGATTCTGCAGTAAAATATCTCATCAAATCTAGACGTCGACTTTTCGTTCTTTTTCTCAAAACTACTCTGCTATTTCATTTTCGACATCTAAGATGTCTCATCGGAATTCAGATATCTGCTCGGAAGTTTGAACAACATGAAATGAAGAATATATAGAATTACTATATAGTCAAACTCGGAGGACTTTCTGACATTTACAATCTTTCTGATTGTTTGATAGAGTTCCAAGTTTTTATCATAGTCAAAGTTTACCATCTAAATGTTTTCATCTGGTCATAGTTTCTTTCAAGTTTATTTCCGCCGTGTAGTAGATTATTCCAGAACACAGTGGAAGTTCTATCAAAAAACTGAATGTAAAGCAAAACCCAGGTAAACCTAATCACAATCAATTTCCCTAAAGTGAAAATAAGCTGGTATTTTTGGCTGGCAAACCCATGAGTCATTTTTAATAAATCATACTGATGAAGTCACTATTCTTTAACAGTCAACATGACATATTTTTTCTAACCTATTCTTTTCCTGGCATTAAATTCCATGCGTTCATGAATAAAGTCTCATAAAATCACTATTTTGAAATATTTAAGCTCTGAAAATCTGCAGCTAATCAATGGAACGGAGTAGACTCGCTTATATATACTAATTATTTAGTACAGTATATTCGTGATTTTGAAGTAGTGTATCGCCGGCAACGTGTTATCTGCTATATCATTTTCTCAGCATCAACAGCGTAATTGGTGCCTGTCCCCGATCGACAACGGACCTGGATCCTTAATTGCTTGAAGGTCAATCCTGATAAAGATCGCCCCAAAAGATTTATAGAATGATGCATTAACGCAACAAGACAATTAACCAATAAGATTAATGCGTTTATGAAATGGATATTCCCCCTGTGGAAATGTTAAAGTTTTTGGTCAGTAATATCATATTTCAGATCAGATCTCCGTGCATGCCTCCATCCAGGTTCAACCAATCGGATTTCGTAGTAGGTTAGGGGTTAATTAAGCGTAAAGAGCGGTGTGCACAAGGTTAATTCAGCATGCGCAGAGTAAAAAAGTCCACACCCACAATTAGGACGTCCTGTCACCCGCGCACCAAAAAGGAGGGCGAATTTAATGGGTTTCATGAAGGCAATGCTTCAAAATTGACGTCAGGGGTAATATCTTCACGAGTTCACATTCCTGAATTGCCTTTGTAACTGTTAATCAAGCAAACAATGGCGCCCAGAAGGGAGTGAATGGAAGTTGATAGGTCTGAAGGGGCATCCAGGGGTACTGGAAACAATGTGGACCAACCCATCTGAGCGGTGCTCCTTCGTACCTTCGGATTGGGCTTCTTAAAACGAGAAAAAAGTGTCGCTTCGCTCAGAAAGTTAGAATAAAAATATCATGTAATTATTTCAAAGAAAGGTTAACTGAGTAACATGAATAACCAGAGTGAAAAAGAAATGTGTGGGTATCATAAAGATCTCTGAAAGTAATTACCTTGTGGTTTGAGAGAATAATATGTATACTTACCAGAATTCTCCCAACCACGGATAGTAAATTTCTTAAGTTGTACCTGCAGGTTAGCCTAGAACAGGGTGCATGCTGGTATAATGTCGACAAAACTCAGGGGTTTAGCATATATATTTTCATGAATGAAATCTACATTTGTAGCTTAACGTGATGAAAAATTAGCCACCATCAAATTTTTAATTAATATCCATACACATTTGATATTTCCTGAGTTGTTTCAAAATTCCTTCATTATGGATGCATATATGACAAGTATTTGTTCATTTTCTATGGGTTTTCCATGAGTTTTGTCGACAAATTCAGAAAAAAATAGCCTGCAGGTCCTTAAAATACTGTAAATCATCTATCCGTGGTAGGGAGAATTACACACATAGACACTACTTTCACTGGTACCCCATGTTGCAGGACCCAAGGGGAGCTTATAACAATATAGTGATCCAGACTGTGGAGCCAGTAATCCGACAACTAGGCTACTTTTTGTTCTTTATAACTGATAATTGGAAAGGAAATAAGTTATCAAATCTTGGAAAGAATTGCTTCTATTTAGTACGGTATAACACTGCAATGTGACAGTTTTTGACAATCCCTGAATGTTGGGCTTCAGTGTAGGATTATTTTTCACTCTTGTAATGTTGGACTGCACTCAATGTCAACAAACTACTTTTGTCTACATCGTACCTTGTCTGAGGAGATCTCACGCAAACAAGCGTTTTTAAAGGGATATTCCAACAATCTTCAAAGGCGAACTTCTCTTCACGTAAAAAGGACAGGTACACAACAGCTGGTAAAATCGAAAGGGTTATATATGATACAATACTTAGTGTTGTCAATGTGCCAAGAGCTCTGCAGTCCAATCATTGCTGATGGGATCTGGGTATGATGCTGTGTCCAGACCTCACGATAACCTCAGTTTGATAGACTTCTTTAGTTTCTCAAGTAAGGAATGGAATCAGAAGGGAACTTCAGTCAAAAATATAATGAGAATTTACAGAGAATCGAAGAGGCAACTGAAAAAAGTACATAATTAGGCTAGGGCTGTAGATATTTTCAAGCTTTATATCATTGCCTTCAATGTGCAGGAATAAGACGCGTCTGAAAAATACAAAGGATATATAAATTTGACTTTTATGAAACACAGACCTTTTAATTCATATTCATCATAGAATTCGTACACTGGGTAGATATATATAATTTATCATTTTACATATTCTAATAATCAGATTAATTACTCAGGTATTACTCAAAATCTGACATGAAAGTAAATTTGGCATGAAAGTAGATATTACTTGAAATATGGTAAGAAAATGTGTGAACTTGATAAGTATCTAGTTCTACAACTGTTTTATAGTGTTCCAATCATGTGATCAATTTGGAAAATTTAGAAAATCGATTTGTTTCATGAAAATAAATCAGCGTCACGATTGTCGCTCGACTGTTAACACCGATTTGATGTTCACTTCAGCCGGGTTTCTATTGAACGACATTCTCCTCAAGACAGCCTAAGACAATAAATGATTTGTAAATCTTTGATGGTCATTCACAAAATTCTTCAGTGGAAACACAGAATCATGAGCAAAGACATTTGTGAAAAACTGCAAACTGCATTTGCTCGAGACAAAATATTAAACATATATGCATGTTAAATTTTTCTCAAGGCAAAACCCAACGTTTTCCTCCAAAACCAATTAAAGCCAATCAAATCCATTGTTCTCTTTATTTTGTACCTCTAGTCATTTGAAATGATTGTCCACAACGTCCTAGAATCGTCCAAATATCTTTATTTTAGTTGATTGATGGAAACAAGAAATCGTTCATTCATAACAGTTTTTTTTCACTAGACAATTTTACAGGATTACAATTTTTTCAGTCATTTATAGTCGTCACCTATTCTCAACCTGAATTGTTCAGTGGAAACCAGCTTTTATACTTAAATAACATCATGTTGGTGATCCGTACCCCAGCTTGGACCCTGGCAACGTCTTAGTTGCTCCACCACCACCTCACGAGAGAAAGACTCCCTGGAAGCAGATTCAGGTGTTCAGACAGGTGTTCCAGCAAGGCCTACAAGCTAGATATGATACTCCATACCCCAAACACGAAGCTTCTGGATAAACAAAGCCAGGAAGAACTTATAACTCACACTCTTTTTCTCACTTTTACTCGAGTTGAAAACCATGAGGTCCATAAAAGCCTTCAAGATGTGACCCAGCTCAATGGACTGGGTCCCATTCACCGTCTCGCTTTAATCTTGTTTAACAAACAGGCTAGCGGTTACATTATCATTTAGGTTTACAATTTTATGTCTTTCTACGAGGTAAACCCGAACCTTGGATACCTTTATCAACTTCACATACACCCCTCCCCTTTCACAGTTTCCAAGAATATTTGAGAATAAGCTACATACTTAATCATTAATGATTATTATAACCTTTACACAAATCTGTATATCGCCATTCATTGAGAGGGTAAATGTCATCCCAAACACTCACTGCAGGGTCACAGTTCGTCAATTGAACCGACACCTTTCTAATAGTGTTCTTCTAATACTTGAAGAACACATCTATCACCTCATCTTCCTGTATAAAGCACCAAAGGAGGTAGATGCCAACACAGAGGGTGGGTTCTCAGCAGCAACCTACCACCCCTTTCCCACGCAGTGGACTGTTCCGGGCGCGCCCGGTGCCAGTGGTGTGGGGTGGGCGCGGCCAGACGCTGGTGGGGCGTCGGGAGGGAGACCAGGTAAAGGACTGCGACTTCTACTACTACTACTACTGGCTACCACTACCTTCTCCAGGGTCCAACTAACCTCAATACGGACCCCCCTGTGTGAAGATAGAGGGGAGAGGCATGAAGTGAGGGGCATAGAGACAGAGGAGGGCGAACTGTTAAGAAAAGAGATAACAACTTGTGAAATAGAGAGGCGACTGGATTTTAAAGTTAAAAACCTGTCGAAGTTTGTAAATTCAGAAAACTCTTGGAAAATAAGAGGTAAAAAAGATATGTCATACTTTTCCACCAGCATATCTACCAGCAAAAGAGAGACAACAGCAACATCGCGTCCGTTCGGAAGTCACTTCAAATATTGTTTCATTGACTGAAAATACAACATTGCAAGCACTCAGTGGGACATCTTTCATCTAAGGGACGCAACCTAAAAGCCTAGGAACAATTAACAGTTCTTCAATCGATCCTACTTGTACTACTAATGCAAGGGCTCCAAGAATTACCACGGCAACGGCAGAGTCCTGGATCTGAAGCCGATTGAGGACGTGGGGATTCATGAGAAAAAAGAGCAGGGAAATTGAGCAACGAAAGACACCCTCAAAAGAAAGGAGCTCACATTGAAAGCACCTATACTTATTGAAGTTGAAGCGGATTAGTGACACCTTCTGACGTACATACTTATCATTAACTACGTCAAGACTAGAGGTGTGAGCTGCAACACGATTGGATATACTTGATTAGACTATCTAAGTAGATTGTGTATTTTGACTTTAGACTCTTTGCATGGAACTAAGACCTGCTGCCCTTTATTGAAACTGAAGGCGTCGGGCTTTGAACACAGGCGGAAGTATTAACTTAAGGCATTGCGCAGTTGAGGTAGGATTCATTTTCCTTTTACTATAGCAATGATTAAGTTGTTCCCTTATGCGATGCTGCGTGTCATTTTGTTAAAGGAATGTGACCATTTTGTTTCATTTCATTTTATTGATATTAACATGCAACTTTTTTTTATTACAATGGCCATTCCCAGGTCAGCCTTTAACACCGAGATGATGAGAATTCCCTTTATCACGCCACATTTGCACACAACACGCATCCGTCCATGGCAATAACTTTCAATTTGCGCCCACTTTCTAAAACTTTTTTTTCCTAAAGAGAAGGTTTTTCCAAAAACAAGTTTAAGAGGAAATGTAATTTGCTCTTTGCTAATCGCGAGGCGGTTCCCAAATTCTGGGACATAAATAGGAGAAAGATGGATTCAGCTGTTTTGAATTACACTACCTTTCATCTTTTTGTAGGCGCATAGTCCAATTTTACGGGGGTAATTTCTTTGATACACGACCTATCTTAAGGCCTGTCATGTTCGGTCAGGTTTAACCACAAATCGTCTATGATTATGAAGGAGACAGACACTAAACCTGCCAGCTTTGTTATATGTGAGACTCAAGCAGGTACTGCTACACTTAAATCCTAGGTTGCGTTAAGGAATTGTCTTCATCGTAAAATAAGATTTCTTAAAGTTGTGTCATCACAGTACTGATCGAAATCATAGCAACGTATTCGACACCACGGTAAAATCTCATGAGGTCAGATGTAGGTCTTCGTTGTATCAAAAATAACCACGCTCAAGATTTATTGGCAGCTGATCAATTTGTAAGGCTGCAATTGTGGGGCTTTGACCCAATAAGGACATCACAAAGCTTTGAATAAATCATATACATCAAATATCAAAGGCACAGTTACTTTGACGTCTCGAACACACACACACACACACACACACACACACACACACACACACACACACACACACACACACGATTTTCGCACAAAAAATGTATGTTCCAGGGATGAACATTTTTTCTGCGATGAATTGTCGATATACATATTTCAGGCACCTGCATGTTGATTTGAAATAATACATTTTGACAAAAAAACACATGTGAAACTATGGCAAATATACAAATATTTACTATATATCTTTATTATAATGTGAACATTTCCAAACCAACTAACGAAATGATAAAGACATGTACAAACTAAAAATGTATGCAATGCTATTGGTATTCTTTTAAATGTTAGAAGTTGTTCGCCGAGTTTGAAATGAAAAAAATAAACATTAAATCTCAACTAGGGGATCCTAAAATTTATGAGTAAATCATATGATCAAGTTCGTAAAGTAACTCATATAACTGATATAAGTAAGTGTATAGTGCATATCCCTGAAGGTTGGCATCTGGATCACATCCTCGGCCCCTTGTATGCAGGCCCGTACGATGGTAGGGGGAGGGGTGGCGCGGCCCCCACCCCACCAATACACAAAGGATTTTCCCCCTAAAGTTCCACAACCAGCAATCCCCCCCCCTCCTTTTCAAGTTCAAATTATTGAAAATATTGGCAAAAGTTCCACTTGTTCAACCTCGCCCCCACAGCTGAACCTGTACATATATACGGGCCTGTTAAAATAAAATAAAAGCGTTTATTTTCTTTACCGGGCATTTTTGCGTTTTCCCCGGGTATTAATTGTAAACCACGACCTGAAAAGATAAAACAGCTTGATATTAACACATTTAATAACCAAAGCCCTCAGCGATTACACCACTAGATTGATGCGCCCATAGTTCACCATAGAACGAGGCCCTTCCCACCAAAAGGCGGGAAACCCCACGTCTACGGGGGAACAGATACTTCTAAGGGGAATTGATAGATGGTAATGTGTGTTGTGAGGGCAGGGGGTAAGGGGTGATCAACTATGATGGACTGGGTGCGGTTAATTCGGACGGATGCCTGCTGGTTAGATGGGGATTAACCTTTATATATGGGATCTTGAGTGACGTTAATTGCACTGCAATAAAATACATTAGCTGTCCGCTTGATGTATAATAATACTGCAAAGATCTACGCATTGAATATAAATTAAAACAGCGATACGCATGCGTAGAATTCTTAGAATATATAGATACTAATACTTTAAAATTGCTGATGAAGGAATTAATGTTTCAATTTTAAAAATAGATGACAGTTTTTAACGAGGAATTTACTATTTACTATTTACTATTTTCACGGTTGAATTGTAAATGGATAATTATCAATGGAATAGACATATTCTGTGATATTCAATTTCATCTATATCTCATTCCCGAGTGAGAACGCCTCCCAAATAGAATGAACCAAACATAAATTCAACATGATAGGAATATTATACTGATTTACTTTGATATAAGTTTTAGAGTTAACGTTCTTCTTCCCTCTCTTTCGGTATTAGAGGAAGCTACTGGCATACCATTTAGAAAATGTCTGGGAACCTCATACCTCCAGACCATTGGACTTTCATCACTTTCAGAGGAGCCAGATAACGACTGACACGAATGCAGCCGCATAGTTGGAGTATGGGGTGTGATATCTGGATGAGATATTGGGAGCCAATGAAGAATTCACTGAAAGTGGGTGGTATTGCAAAATATTGCAGATGCACGGATTGTTTTTTTTAATTCTCTTTATTTATCCTGGGTTTTCTCGATTACAAATCGGTGTTCATCAAACTCCAGCAGTCGATACATGTCTTTACATAAAATATCAACATGAAATAACTTGCCCATCAGGGCCAACAATGAGTAATGAATATAATCAACAAGTATTGCTTCATTCTTAAACAACATTGATAACAATAATTCTATGTGGCAATATGACCATGACAGCATCGTACAAAATGATATAGCTATATATTGATTGATGAGTAAAGTTTTTAGTGCAATCTTTTGATTTCTTTTAATGTTATTTAAGGAAGGGGAATTCCTGATTTGAACCTTCAGATTATTCCAAGAGGAAGCACCTGAATACAGCGCAGATTTCTGAGATTTACTCTTAATATATTCCGGAATTTTAATCAGTGGAGCATCATATTTCCTTAGAGGAAAATTTTCTTCTTTTTTCTTCTTAAATTCTCAGAAAATATGCTTTTCTTACGAGATGCATTTCTTGTATCTAACAAATTAGAAAAAAAACGGCTTTAGTCATGTTAATTTCAAGGATAGGACATGGCGAGAAGTGCCATTCTCCCTTCAAAATAGTTCTCAATAATCTTTCCCCAAAAGTATTTCATATGGAGTTTATTCAATTCAAAGTCAATCATAAACCCTTTTCTATAAGGCTATTTAAAAGTGTCAGAAACTTGAAAAAACACGTTGCTTAGTTACTGGCAAGATCCTTGAGCAAGTCATTATCTATGCCCATGGAGAGGGAAATGTGTCTCACAATGTTAATACAGATCCTGATTTTTATCTTATGAAATTTGGAAAAAGTTTTAAAAAACAAACTGTCAAGACCTTTGAGAGTTTGCCTCGTTATTTTTCATGCCCATGGACGGTACAATGGAGAGGGAACGGCATCTCAGAATGTGAATGCACAACCACAGTTTTATTTTATGAGATTCAGAAAAACGTGCTTAGGCCAATAGGCCCTATATATCAGTATGTGAGAAATTGGCCTTCATCAGGTAAAAGTAAACCATACTCCGTATCTCTTTATTCGAGAATAAAATATGTCCAGTAACATGATGTTCTAAATGTTAAGAGAATATCAGTAAAATTATTGGCAGCTATTAAAGCTAACTGTTTTCAGTACATATATAGGGCCTATGGCTCCAATGTGGCACGAAGAGGCAGATATGGTAAAACTGTACTCACAACAAAGTTACTTACCAAAGTTATTGATGTAGGGCAACTGGAAGAATAAGGCATTTGGGCTTTCGATACGAGGTTTGATTCATAATAACCATTAATCATAACACCTTACAGGTTATAGCTGTCCCTAATATGTTTTCTTTACAAAGCAAGGGAGACAGACCATTCAACATTAAAGGCCAGGGGTCACATGTTTAATGGCTTCTTGGCCTACCAAGTGACACATGTTCAAAGCCCGAAAGAAGTGACTCGACGCTGCCTCCATATATAGAAAATCCCATTTACCACCGTGATTTAGCCTGAACCTGGGGCTTTCTCCATAATGGTAGCTTCAGGGAACTATCATCACAGACCATTTTGGGCCTTGGATGTCGGACTGTTTCCACTAAGTGAGAGAATACACTGCTACTTAGCGCACCGGGCACATCACAGGGTCGTGACGTCACAGCCTCACTCTGAGTGAGTTTGTCTGTGAAGTCCCTGCAGTCTTTGTGAGAGAGGAAATAGGGTGCGATAAGTCTGTATTTGACAAATTGTCGGGCCAATCCATGACTCGGACAAACGTTTAATACGGATATTAACCCAATTACACAAGACTGTAACACCAGCTTTCTGCAAGACTTGTAGTGGCCAGTAAGGATCAATCAATTTTGGACCCTGTCTCTAACTGTGAAGAATGAAGGTTAATCTATCAAACAGCATCACACCTACTAAGCCTTTAACAAACGTCTGCCTTTGACTTGCACAAAGAAATCTAATCACTGGTCACTGAATAACGTGGGAAACATGATGTTGATCTATTAAAGCATATTCGACGTTTCGGCTGCCTTTGCAGAACTCGTCTACAGCTAAGATAGTTTCCCCTGGCACTAGTTTATTTTGTTTGGTTTAGAGTCATTGGAAAATAAACGAAACTATCTATAATCAGAGGACATTGCAAGTATATACCAATCTGTGCTTGCTGACCAGCTAAATTATGATATCATGTACCCTTTGACGACAGGGCCTACCATTTTGCACAAATTGTTAGCTGTTTAGTAGTCTCTGTTCGCACCATCCTTGTAAAAGTCAGTCAAGCTTCCAAGGAAAGACCCGGAAACACTTCTCCATAACACCTGCTCGTGTCGACCCTTTTTATTTGTGGGCTATCAAAGGGTAGCTTACTGTATTGTATGATATTATGTGTGCCAGGAGGAGAATGACTTACGGGCAGAGGGCTTTCACTGCCACCGTTATTGTATAAAATGAAGCTACACGCAGCGACCGTAATGACCTACTGATCTAGTACAAACTGTTAAACGAAAGTAAAAATATATCAAAATTAATTTGGATTGTGGAAGGACCGCATCATTGTAGATGCAAAATATTGATAATTTTTGTTTTGATAATTGTTACTAAATTAACCACCGCACAATCGAATTTCGCCAATGCCTATGCTTAGGAGCGGTGCCATAGTTCCAGCTTCCTAATCCGACTGCATGGCTATATGTACCAACGAATCCGAACAAATGGTCGGACTGCCTTTCAGCACTTCAAGAAACGGTTACGCTCAATCGTTGTAATATGTGCTTTGAAAGCCTAACATCAAGATCATCCCTACTTTTCACGCATTGTTAATGACATTATACCCAATACAAGTAGGCTATGGCTTTATCCGATCCTGCATTTATTAGAGGCAGCCTTCTCCGGTACATTCAAGGCTAAGGATCTATACGGATTGATGTAAGAGTATTTGTACCAGTATCTGTGACAAATCTGTGCTGTGCAACAGAATTTCAAACATGAAAGTAGTCTTCAGAAAAAATGCCTTGTATACCTTTGCATGGAGTAATTTTTATTCATCCCATTGTTATTCATTCATTATTTGCTTTCTCTACAACATCTAACTGCTTCGGAAAATAAGATAACATTGTTTTATAGTTTTATCCAATATCTACTCATCCTCTTATGGATTATTTACCTCTAACTAGTCTGAGAGAACAATTTGCTCAGTCGAAAACATAGAAATAAACGCAACTGATAAAACATTAAATGCCACTTACCTAAGGGGCAAAAATCCATATTCATTAGAAGGTTGCCATGTTTAACGGTCATGCTAATCTCATGATTATCAACTAGCAGATTATTTCAGGGTTTCAGGCAATAATCAATGTTATTTACTTAAAATGTCATCTCAAATTACTATCCTAAAACGTAGGGGCCTCAAAGAGTCCCATACCCGACCTCCAGGGTCTGACCCTGGAGACTCCTCCTGGTATATCAGTTACCGGGTCTCTGTCCCTCTTCCTCCCCCAAGGCTCCCCTGTCATACGGGCATCTCTGTATGTCACACATGGGGTCTTCAGCTATATAGATAGCTACTGGCCTAAAGAACGTAGTACGATACTAAACTGTACACACAGTTTTAGTCGGAAACTGGATTGCCTCTGTTGCAGTGTACTTTTTCTTTTATCAATTTAGCCCCAAAACAAACATATTTCTGTAATACTGCATGACCCTATATATAAAGCTTTTGCCCCTCCACCTACCCATTATACCAGCCTCGAACTTAAACAAGTTATCAAAACGAAAGAACGATTTTAATTATACTTCAATTACTCATAGCTTTTTTTTACTGATGCTTTTAGTTACACAATCATTTTTCCCTTTTATGTACGGAGTTTGTAGATAAAAGGTCAATCCCAGTATAATTTCCCGATTTATCTTATCAGACGGATATTCCCTTTCACCAAAACACATAGAACAGCAGGTTGTGAAGAATCCCTTTTGACGTTCTGTTGAGCATCGTGCCCCTCTACGTTTTACAAATACATCCCCAAGGCTTTTCAGTCTCACACGCGCTTTTCATCAGCTATTTCCATCATGATGCCAGAATGCTAGGCCTATTCACAGAAACAGGGAGAAACGTGAACGTTGATCTCGGTGTGTCCGGTGGATGGTGATTTTATCACCAACACGGTAAGCTGCTGAGGCTGACCTGTCGTGATATTCCGACAAGACTTCGACTTTGGTTTTTAGATGTGACAGGGGGTGGGATCTGGTACGTGCATGTAAACGCGGGCGGGGGATCCAGATGGACCTCAGGACAAGGCCCTCAGAAGGTCCATCCCCTCTCCGTGGGCCGGCCTCCCGGAGATCTGTGTAGATAATTGGTGACAGGTAAATGCCTCTTCAGCCAGCCGCCTTCGGCCAGGTGCCATTCACAAAATAGTTACATAGCTGGGCAATTTGCGGGCTCCAGTCTGCCCTTTCATGTAGCCCTTTCCTTCTTGGCTCTGCATCAATCCTTGGGTCACACTGGCCTTACTTCCCTCGTTAGCATGATTTATATGAGCAGTAGTCAGTAGTTGAATAGGTGAATATTCGCCCAGCAACACTTGGCAACACTACATGAGTTGCCCATGGTGATTTTCTCTGCATCATAAACTCTAGACACATTTTCTCTTGGCCCTATCCAAACAATGAACAGCACTTCCTGCTCCAAGTGTAGCCATGGCACTTTTGTATGAGATGTTAGACATATTAGATTGTTTATTGCCTGGCCTCAGAAACACTTTGTCATCAAGTCACAGGCTGACTGGGGTGAAACATGTAAAGTGTTGATGGGTTGTTGCAATAAAATATTTGCTGAATGGAAGGCAACACTGGTATATTTCATTTGTATCTGAGCAGCACATTTTAATTACAGAGCTACGAAGTTTGTTACCTGTTGCCCACCTGGCACCCAGGTGTTGCCGATGTGTTGTCCACATGTTCCTCAGGTGTTGCAGACTTTTTTGTTACCTAGTGGGAACCCCCTTAATTCAACACAGACACAGACACACAACCATAGATTCTGCCACACAGCCACAGCCACACAACTATCGACACTGCCACCCAGCCACAGCCACACAATCATAGATTCTGCCACACAGACACAGCCACACAACCATAGACACTACCACACAGATACAGCCACACAAACATAGCACTACCACACAGACACAGCCACACAAACACAGACAAGCATACACTAGTGCATGGACACACAAGCAGTCATATATACTCCTAATTTGTGTTTCTGACATTCTTTAGATGCCTCTTGGGCCAGAGTCTAGCCATGCTGGTGTCCCGTGGCCGACTGAGCTTAATTGTTTCTCTATAAAGTTGCTCTTCGTCTGTATGTTCTTCTCCCCTGTCTCCAGCCTGGGCCTTATCTGCTAGCTTATCTACAAATCGCCATACACGACAAATGATTCTCGGAAAGCCAAAGTCCTATTTGGCACATTGAAGGGAAATAATATGCACCCGTTAGTGTAAGCAGAAATAAAATAAGTATTATAAATTTCATACGAAATAAAAATAGCTTCTGATAATAAATAGTTTCTTTGGTTACATTGGATAATTTGATCTCTTGTTTATTCGACATTTACATTTAGTCAAATTTACCTACACTGTTAAAACAAGTGTTTAGAACCTAAACATTTTCCTAAACACTTCGGTGCATCCAGTTTTGGAACACTTTATTTCCCTTAACATGTTTAGAATTATCTGTGTTTAGGGTTAAGTGTTTATAAATGTGTGTTGTTTAGCTGTTTAACCATGAAGTGTTTAGGTCCTCAAGGTGTTTAGAATCAAAACGCTTATGATTTTCTTATGTTTAGCTGCTAAGTGTTTAGAAAACTATGATGTTTAGGTGTTTATCTATGAAGCATTTAGGTCTTCAAGATGTTTAGGGTTAGGTGTTAAGTTAAACAGTAATATACCGTAATATGTACAGTGTACTTTCATTCTTAAGGATGAAAACCATTTTAAATTTAACAATAATATACCATAGTGTGTAAAAAAAAACAACGTAGATCTTACATGTAAAACACTGCTATGGTACTATGCCATTCAGTTTACACCAGATGTAATGTTAACAGTATTGAAAGTTTTATTTTTCCTGTAATTACACTACAGGATCATTGAGCCAATAACCACATATGTCCTTCCTTCTTGGTTTAGCCTTGCATGGATTGTTTGATTGTTGGAGGTAAAACCTTTCGGGGTATAGCTGATAAAGTTCTTGTACTAAAAAGGTGTCTACATGTCAATCCTACTAAAAAGGTGTTTTAAAACATTTTGTAAATGTTTTAGGGTTGTTCTGGTTGGTTGACCGTACCTAGAATAGCAGGCCAATGAAGTGATTATCTTAATGATGCTACAAAAACTTAAAAATCTAACATTTCTAATCACAAAGTTCCAAATTCCTAAGTGTATGAAAAACACTATTTTACTAATCATTGCCAAAAATATAGAGGGCATGTGGCAAACCACTAATAGTACAACTACTTCATAGTAGTATTTTGGTAACTTCAGTAGCCGAGATTTGAACCCGGGGCCCCTCACATATGAAGCCTATGCTCTACCACTGAGCTATGGAGGCCTGTAGGTAGACACAGTCCAGCTTTGCTACTTAACTGAATACATAGGGGTATGAGAGTACTGAACTATTGTCTGTCACACCAACATGATGTTGAATACCTGTATAGTAGTACTGATCCTACTCATTGGTGCTGACTATGCCAGTGTGCACTGCATGCAGTCAAAGTTAGCTCAGTTGGTTAGGATTCTACATTGAATGTAAAGAATGTGGGTTCTAATCCCAAAGTGTCCATTTTTCTTTTCCATAATATACAATTGATATTATGTGTTTAGATTCTAAACATATCCCATTCAAAACATGGTTAGAGGTTACAAGTGTTTAGCTTTTAAACACAACTAATGTTATGCGTTTAGATTATAAACATAGTTAACCCACACATGTTTAGAAGTTACAAGTGTTTAGGTTTTAAACAGATATGGTTTAGTGTATTTAGATTATAAACATGTTTATGCCCTTAACACATTTAAATTCTAAACACCATTTTAACAGTGTATGATTGTTTTGCACCATTATTTCTTTCTCACTCTCGTTGTATTGCTTATCAGGAAAGCTAGCCGTTTTGTGATCATCAAAACCAACAACATCCAAAGTGACTTTCAGTTTAATGGACACTTTGGTGGCGTTTTGAAGCACCCTTTCATAAAAACTATATTTCATTTCTGTATTCAAGATCTCAGTGGGGTAAATCTAAAGGCGAAACTCTATTTCCTGACTAAACACCGAGGATCCACCCCTCCCTCAGACCCGGGGCCACCTCTGTTGGCCCTCAGCTGTGGCCTCCGAACGGCCTGCTTCTGGGAGTCGGGTCATGTTTGAACGCTGGCTCTCTCCAGGGTATGTCTCCATATCTAGGGTAGGGTTTCACCGCAGGCTTACTACTATGACACACCATTCAGTCTTAAAAAACTGAAAAAGTCATTGGAGATATCTGAATACTGTTTCAAAAGAACTTCCACAACTCTCCAGGGACATTTTACGTGCTTTCCCTCCGGAAGGGTCAAACGAAAACCACGAGACATATAGTAGGTTCCTAACTTTTGTACGGAAAAAACGAAAAATGTACGGAGAATTTATCAAGTGTTGGCAGCGAATCATCAATAAGGATGTACATGTTCCTATGTACGTGGAAAATTATCTATCATATCTGCCATCCTTCCATTGGTAAAAGGTGATTTTATGAGAGAGAAAATACAGAAAATGAAAGAAATAGGAGGAAAGACTTTGTAAAAGGGGATTTTATGAGAAAGAATTACGGAAAATGAAATAAGTTGGACAAATCTGTCCCTAAGTCATCAAATTTAAGACGGAATGTATCAGAAAACCCCTTTCATAAATAGCAAAGATGCACTATTTATATCACTTTATATTTCCTCTTAAATCTGATCACTTAGGGATGGATTTTTCCAACTTGTTATATTTTCCTTACCTTTTCATCATAGATCACCTTTTACTAAGTGTTTCCTCTTTTTTCACTTTTAGGAATGCATCTGAACTACAAGATACATCTGAAGGTTTTAGATATCTTTTTTTCCATATAACCTCTTTCCACAGCCTTCTGAAATACTTTTTCGTTCATAAATCTCAGTTAGGAATCTTCCAATAAATTCGAAGCCACCTTATGGAAAACTAAAGCCTACGTAAGGGAGCTCAAATGCTTCACAAGGGAACCCCAAAGCTCCGTCGTCTTTTGGAAACACTGTACACAAATTTATTTAGATTTTATTGTAATTTGAGGGAAATCAGTCTTAAGTTTTATGTTAAAGTCATCAGGGGAAATACTGCACTTTGACATCGGATTGAAAGTTCCTTTCGGTTTACAGAAGACTGTAACTTGAATAATCGTTTGCAGTGCTCAAAAGTTGGCCTTTGAAATTATTAGTATGCAACTGGCCTTTCATCTATAATGCATGAGAGAAAAAATAGATAAAGGGTTATTCAGAAAAACTACAAACTTGGTATTTGATTTTCAAGTGAATGTCATCAGCAGCGCTTATAAAAAAGTCTTGTCATAATGGCAAATCATAAAAGCTGGGATTCCTACCTTCAAATGTTGAAATACTTCTCTCTATAAACGGCTTTCTGCTGTTAGGTCAGGTAACGGTACCATCCCGGAGAGGCTGCGGTCCCTCCCTACTTCGTCCCATCAATTTGGCTTACAGAAAAAGACTGGTCTCAATCGCCTCCCAAGGACATTGGGGAGGTGGGTAATTACTGGGGGATTTGCGCTAAGTAGCTGAGAACGTAGGAGTGAAGGCTAAATTAAAAGGATGGCCATTCATCTTTATATTGAAGATTGCATTAGGATCTTCGCTGATCACAATAAGAATTAAGTGGATTTTACTTTGATCACACTTTGGAATATACCTTCAGGCCTCGATTATTACCAACCTGTCTTTGGGGGAACGGGCTTGTAAAAGGGGACTCCAGCTTGTGTAGTACATATGATATGTAAAACAGATATTTGCTATAGGATGGTCACACAATGTTTGTCAAAGATCCAGAAACAGACGGCGACAAGGAATCAACAAAATGATGAATGGAAATCTAGTGCCCTTTGACACTATACAGCTTTCTCCATAATGGCCTTTTTTTAACGTCGAGGGACAAGTTCATGTATCAATTTGAAACATGGTCAGCCCGCGTTTACCTGTTTACGGAGTTATCGGACATTGCATGATTAAATTCGCAAAATACGTATTGACTTTATACTAATAAGCTTAGACGAAGTACCGGGTATTGTTGGTACTTCGCAAACGCGATTATTGATTTCGGCCTCGTCGAGGTATGTCAAAGAAGGCTTGGGTGACGCATTCATGTCATGTATTGACCACCTCAATATGAAACTGAAATAGCCCAAATTAGCAGCATTAGCCTAGTCAGTAGTGCATTACAACACTAATCCCGGGGTCTCAACATTTTTCAGACCAGACGCATGACCATGCATTTAAGTGAGTGTCAGAGTGCTGAATAATTCATGAAAGGTCATGTGTGTGCCTAATGCATGGACTGCTGTTTCCTATACACAACGCCCATCGGTGGGTTTAGGTTTGAATAACAAAGAGGAAGGGGTTGAATAAGCAAGCGTCGATCAATAAGTTTACTTAGGAAAAACACAAGTTGAAAACAAGTGTAATTAATAGAATGGCGTATACTTAAGGGACATGCAGTGGAACATGGCTAACACCATCTGTCAACACTTATACTACATGTACTTTTAAATGACAACTGACTGAATGGTAGGACTCAACACAGGGAAAGGATACTCGGGGGGATATTGTCCTATGCCCTAGGTCTAATATTTAAGGAGATATGATGAAAAATAGTGTTAAAACTGTCTTAGACTATTTTTGTGTGTACAATTCAGCTAATCTACTCAAAACATTCTATTTCATTTGAAAATATCCGTATTTCGAATGTCAATGGAACGTTTAATTCCCAAAATCTACCAAACAATAGTAATTGGTTGCCATGGTGACAATAATTTTTGTAATTCATTTGAAAAATTGCAACATCATGTTGGGAAATATAACCTGACAATTTTCCAGCTTCAAACAGATAAACAATACCATATTTAGATCAATAGTTATGATCACAATAGGATTTTATAAATAGCCATTTATGTTAATCAATGATTATGTTTTGTCGTTGAAAACCTCAAAAAATACTGACAAATTCATTTTCTTGTCATTTTGAGGAACATCAACGTTCCTATGTTCTATAACCTATAACTTCTTTGATAATTAACATAATTCCACAAATTCTGGTATTATTTTAAAGCTTATTCCATCCTCTTAAATGTAGGATTCCCGCCTGGAGCATCGTTTCCCCATTGTGGGTCATAAATAATAAACCAGTATTTAAATTAAGCAGGATGATAATGTGAGAATATTATTTTTGTTTATATGACTTTTTGATATGGGGTGTGCTTCAAGTGCATATGACTTGTTTACCTGGTGTATTCCGCTGTTTAGCAGGTCCTAATCACTGTGGAATCTAAACGGCAAAAGCAATCCCATACTGTTCGGTATAGTCTTACATATTCTCGATATTAAATTGATCTAGGAGGATTTCGTTCTGCCCCACATAGAAATTAAGAAAGAATAGTGATGCCATTATGTGTGGAATGATTGTTAGGTATAAACAATACACACCTTTGTCACAGAAAAATAGTTCACCTATATTCTCTTACACTTTGATGCTTTTAACAATCCGGGCCAATTTGTGACACTTGACTTTGTTAGAGTTTTAATATGGTTCCCAATATCATGCTCCACGGCCATGGTTTGAACGTAATATGCCATAATATGCCATAATGCACTTCGTGTTTGGGTCCCTCAAGTTATATGCAGAGTTATTAGTAAATCGTAGATATAGACACATATTCTAAAAGCATGATTAGTGATCCAATATCCTTTGCCAAATCGGTCTTAAATTGCCTTGCATTTCGAAGACTTATTGAATGTAAGAAATAATACATGGAAATACAATTGTAAACATAAATTTAGAATCAATTATCCTATTTTCAGTATTAGGCCTATGCTTAACTTTTAGAAAATTCTTCTGAAAAATCGACCTCTATTTACCTATCAGCAATTGCTTGAGCGTATGGTCCATAGGATTATCCCTATCCTTCTGCCGTTCAACTGCAATCCCATTAAAACTTTATATTGATAACCTTTAAATGTTGGCTCGTCTAACCATTCACAATGGCAGCGTTAGAGGCTCAGACTCAGATGCTATGCCATGAGGAGGGTCTAGGTAAACCACCGAGGAATGTCCACGGGGCGTTCGGCACATTTCAATTTAACTTTTAGGGTGATTGAAGAGAATAATTGAATTCATCAATGTTTAGTTTAGGAATTGGGAAATTGATTTGTTTTTACATGACGATTCCTGCTTGCCTTAGAAGGCCGACGAAATGTGGAAGATTTGCCACCGACCACTTCCATAGCGTCCTATGATTTTTTTCTTTTTTATTAATGGAAATACTATGTTTTGGTAACGGTCTCACAAATAGACATTATTTCGAAATAATGGCTGAAATAATTGTGTTTGCATTCTGACTTTCTGGCTATTAAATCTTAATGAGACATTCTTCGACGGCAAATTGGAAACTCAAATTAGGAACTCGTAAAACATAATTATAGTTGTATTGAAGTTTTACAATCAATATATTCCAATTATACCAACCAATGAAATATATAGCTCATAATGTACTCTAAATCACTTTTTTTATCGTGTTAATGGA
Organism: Lepidonotus clava; assembly: GCA_936440205.1. NCBI lineage: Eukaryota > Metazoa > Annelida > Polychaeta > Phyllodocida > Polynoidae > Lepidonotus > Lepidonotus clava. The sequence goes on along the minus strand of OW387140.1, from coordinate 21,787,655 downwards.
ATGCAGTTAATGAAAAACACGATACCCAACACATTTTCAGTAGATTTTGTTGATATTTTATAATAATCCTATACAGGTATACGTTCATGTATGTGTTTGTGTATGGAAAATGGCAAATATTCTAAACTTTCAAAACTGACGATTGCTAAATCTTGCTCAAGTTTTCCAAATACCGATCTAATGTATGATTGGGGCAATATCTGCAAAACAACTTAGGATATTTAAACAACTACATTATTTCAGGCACGACCGTCTGCTGTGTGGGCGGCTGGGGTTCAATTCTGGACCTTGGCTGGGCTGCTACACCCCTCTGCATGTCTCCCAGTGGCAACAACTGGGTTATCAAAGGCTCCTATGAGGGCCACCGGCTATTGTGTGTCTGACCCTGCCTATGAGATCAGGCACATTAAAGAACACCTACCTCGATATATGTGTAGGGGTACGGTCTCTACCTTCTCATAGATTGATCAGTCCAGACAGAATTGTAGAACACTGTTCTCGCCATGATATGACCATAGATGTTGATACGGTGTTAAACACCAATAACTAACCAACCATTATTGCAGTTAATGGTGATCTCCATAAGCTTGAACCTTAACCCAATATATAGAATTTGGTTACACACGCGTAACCTGCTACATTTGAAATATTGCAAATGAATCTGACAACATTTCATACCAGTTTTGCTAATCCTCCAGATGATTATTATCTAAGAAATAATGATTCGTCAACAAGTCGGAATGTTTTAGGCAACCTATCAGCCTCGTCACCCAAGAGAAGACATGCCGGCGTTCAATATCTCATCTTCTGCTGGTCACCAACCTACTTAAGTCTCCTGTAACCTTGCTTGCCTAACATCCGAGAACCAGCAAAGATCTATCCGATGACGAGGCAAAAGTCGATGACACGAGCGCTCTGATTGGCCCAAGGTCAGATTGGTGTCTCACGAAAATGCCTTACCCTTGGCTGGTGAACGCCCTCTGGTACTGGGATGCCCTTACTCCCCCCTTAGGGTCGGCAGTACATTGTATTACATAGATCAGATCGTTCTCCCCTGTCCAGAGAATAACGGCCAAAAAGCAATTTGTAGACCCTTTTTGTGTGCATGAGAAAAATAAGCAGTTCAGACCTCTGTCTTGCAGCACTTGTTATTCCCTTGGCGGGTAGGGTGATGACGTAAGGTTACTCTGCATAATATCATACGTGCCTTGAGTCAACTTTGATAAATGGATATGTCAAACTGTCAGATGGTGGGGGTTCAGAATCATGTATGAATTATATATACTGTCACCCCACGGGAATTTTCGGGATAACGTTAACTCCATAGCAATCTTCTTTCCCAGTGAAAAAAACACAAACTCCTTGCAAGAGTATTGTACTGATTTGAACACGGGAAAGGCTCACTTTAGATGTGTCATTATCATAATAATTATATACAATGCAAATACAAAATCAACTCAGAATCGGTCGATAAATATACTATATATCGATATGACAACCATACTTAAAATGTCTAAAGGGTTTTGGTTTGGGGTTTTGTCCATGACAAGTCTTAATTAAGATTAATGTTCTTGACGTTGTAACCCTAGGACCCGTAATCGTTCACTGTAGTCAGCCTACCGGTACGTACTGCGGTGAATGACTTCCGGTGACAGCTCACAAACGTCATAATCCTTCTAATAACATAATGTGGAAGTCTGCTTCCCAGCGCTGGAACCATAAAAGACTAGAATACAATTACAGGATATAATGTTGATTTATTGTACCAATAATCTAGGATTGTTGTTAAGGAATGTTTCATTATTATTGTGTATCCGTATAAGAACAGAAAACAGAAAAAAACTGAATGTTCTTCATATTCACCCTGCCCTGTCTTCTCTGTCGTCTTTCATACTCTCCTGTCCTCCCAAGGCACGAATGTAATGTTATTATAACATTGCAGTGTCATTCTATTTGATTCTGGTTTGGTTCTTTTTGTATTATTCTGATGGCATGCAATAATGTCTGTATAACCTAACATTACAATGTTGTACTGTGAAGTTATCATAACATTCTGGTTACATTATTTAACCCAAAAATAATATTATTATAACATTCTGTATAGGTAAGGTCTCAGCTTCACCAAAACATAGCATCATCATAACACCCTGTCTTGGAGTGTCTCAACGTAAAAAGATGTATCTGTAATGTGAAAATTGGACAGATAATAGACTGACCAAAAATGTATGGTCACAGAACATATGCATGCTTGTTATATCGATGTTTGTCTGGGATCCATCTTCCCTCATTGTTCCTCCTCCTCACCCTGCCCAGTCCTTCCTGTCCCCACGTTTTCACACCTCACCCCAAGTAAAGGGAAGAGACTCAACCCTGTATAACTCATAAATGATTGATAAGTACATTAGGTTGGGCAATATAGTAATGTCTCAGAGCTGCTTGAGCAAGTTTTGCCCAGTCATCAGTCGGGGAGAGGGAATTCTAATAACCGCACTAAAATGCCTTTAGAAAATCTAAGCTTTCAATCCTAACTTCATTCAAATAGTATTTCGTCTGAGGAGTAATGTCTAGGTATTTGTTTTTAAGATTCCATTTTCAGATTTAAATCTTAAAATGACTTTTTGAGTCTACAATAGAGTTTTGAACAAGAACCAAATATCGACCATTATGAAAGTTAACACAATGTAATTTCGATATGATTTCAGCTTATCATTCATCTGATGCTCACTTAGCGGTATAGAGAATGAGGACGTTGTTGTATTTATGATGACGGAGCCTTTGGCAAGATAGACGCGTCTTCTTGCAATTCCGTCTTTAGTATTCAATCAAACACAAAAGTTGAGTAACAATTTGAGTCTGCCACAGACACTAACAGAATCACAAATACTGCTGTCACATTTCCATTTTAATACCACCCCTAGAGACTAACCGAAACAGCGCCATTCCCCGCGATATTTCCTTCACAATTGCCATTCTCATTAGAGGCCATTCACCCCCTTGCCTTGGTAATAAGTTTTGTCAGCTAGTGGACACTTTTACTGCTTCGGTCTACAGACAAATTGTAACAGTAAACTACGAGAGCGCTGCCTCTTGGATTTTGTTACTTAGTGCGCATTGGCTAATTTAGTTTCGTCGGTTAGAGTTTAGAGATGATTGACTATGATCAATCGTTATTCATCTCTTATCATTATCTAGACTCTTTATCAAAAAGAGAATCGTGGCGTTTAACAGAATATATTGATACGACTTAAAGCAATAGAGTAGAATGAGGCGATTATATCCCCTTATATGTCATTGAAAAGAAACAAACATAAATAGGTCGTTAGCACGTATAGCAAGTATACTAATTCCAGGTTGTAGATCTTTGACAATGTTATTTACCATTGCTCTAGAATAATTTTGGTAATGTGCCCGTAATAAGTGGTAGTTTACTGTCATAATTACGTACTCTAACAACTGCGCTGACTGGGCTAATTTGCTAATTGTAGTTTGCTAATTAATGCTCGAATTCAATCTCGTCATACACGATGAACACATTTTCTAATTCTAGGCTTTCTCTCATTGTTTCGGCTGTTCACTGATTTGCATTAATTCTGGTCATGGATATTCTTGCTTATTTTAGGGTTATTGATGCTGATTAGACCCAATTAATCATTGATTTAGCCCAGTCCCCCTGCCCTCTAAGATTCCGGTGTCAATTTGCCTGCATTGAATAACAATTAATCACTGATGTATCAATTACTGAACAACTCCCATTTGCTGGGCTTACATTGATAACTTCCATAACAAATAATCATCCTGCTTTATAATGCTTTCCCACCTGTTACACACACTGTGTGTTAACGGAGGCAGGCTTTCTCTGTAAGGGTAGATGGGTCGGGGGGTTGAGGTTATGTTTCAAGTGAAACCTGCTTAGCTACGTTAGAAAGCGACAGCATAACTGTAACTGCCATTCTGCTCACATGTATCTCCACAAATTTGGATTCAAATAACGGCGTAGTCACTTTCAGCTTTAGTTGTTGAATTTCCAGATGAAGTGAATAAAAACATTGGTAAGGAAGTGCTATAGATGTGTTCATTTTTTGTCATACAGTTACACTTAGTCTGCTATAGCAGGGAAGAGGAGCAGGGGCTTGAGGATGCTAGTGGTATTGAAGTAATTGGAAGCCGTCATGGCGATCTAAGTTCACGCCCACTGAGTGGGAAGGGTAACGGGCGAAGGGGAACGGGGAAATAGGATCCGGCAGTCAATTTCCCAAGGTTGCTTTAGTTTCATACTGGTTGCCAGTCCCTATTGCCCTCCCACTTCCCAAACCCTCGATCTCCTCTCCAACTAACTCTAAGCAGCTTGGGCTTTCGCAGGCCCTCAATGCTACTCCTCCCCTCTTAATCCATTTCGGCCCCTCTGAACTCATCAGCTTTTCATAGCCCCTCCTAAGCCTACAAGTCCCTCAGCCTCATGGAGTTCACTCAACCCCTCATCCTTAACCAGGGACTCCTTCTCAAATACTTCTTTAGAACACAGTTCCATTGGTTGTTTAACACTGTCCATAGTCTTCGTATCCCACTGCCTGGTTACGATTACGATGTCTATAGTTATCCACAGGTACTCCGTATTCCACTATCCTAAGGCCCTTCTTCCCTATACCCCCCCCCCTACACTCGGCCCCCTTGACCCTTCTACAATGTCCTTAGGTATGTGTCTTACCTTATAGTCTCTGCACTGTTCTCAGTTTTGCTTTCTCCTGACCCTCTTACTCCCTGTCATCTCACTCTTTTCCGGCCCCCCATATCCTGAACCCAGTCTCTGCCTCTCCCTGACCCTCCTACACTCAACCCAGTCTCTGCCTCTCCCTGACCCTCCTACACTCAACCCAGTCTCTGCCTCTCCCTGACCCTCCTACACTCAACCCAGTCTCTGCCTCTCCCTGACCCTCCTACACTCTACCGAGTTTCTGCCTCTCCCTGACCCTTTTAAATTGTCCTTGGGTCTGTGCCTTTCCTTAATATCTCTTCACTGTTCTTGCTTTCAGTTTTTGCTTTCCCCTGACCCACCTACTGTCTGTAATCTCACTATTCTCCTGACCCTCCTACTCTGTACCCAGTCACTGCTTTTCCCTGATCCCCCTAAGCTGCCATTAGTGCTCGTTAAAGGTTACAACATTTACATATGAGATGGAGAGAGCACATAAGTTGTGCCATGTTTAGGTTAAACAAAATAAGAAGTAAATTGTATTTTGAATGACCTTGCATTCATTTGTGGAGCAGTAACAAGGTGAAATTTACTAAGAAAAGGAAGCGTAAGTATAAAACATACTTAAAATGCCCTTTTCTCTGAAATGATTATTGTGTTAATATTTTGTTCACCAAGCTTATCTCATTATTACTCTTCATCAATTATTTTGTATATAATATAATGTGTTGTCAACTACGACCAGGAAGATAATGTACTACATGAAGTCGTAATACATGCATCCCCCCCCCCCACCCTCCACAAAAGAAAATCCAGCAAGAAATTCAATTCTAAGATAGATTTCTGTGAATCTAAAAGTCATGGCTAGACTTGATGCTGACTCCTTCATTAATGCAACTTATCATATTAGGTCCTCTCTTTTGGAAAAAGAAATCATGGTTCTAATTTTTCCAATACATTCTAGATTGTTGATTATGGATCTACAGGCCCAAAAGACTTATTTCTTAAATTTAGGACCCTAAACATTTTTTGGGAGTGCACACACGGCACATCACCGCCCACAAGAAATGAAAATCACCTAATAAATTCGAATTTACCAAGTGACCAACTGATCAACAACAGGTTGCGCAGTCTAATATGTTTTTAGCATGAATTTAGCTTATTTCGATGATTTCTAAGCTAAATAAAGGCTCTAGAGCCATGAATATGCATTTCCATAAGGCTGGAAATCCCAGAAACTGTCACCTATGATGAAGGGATTATGAGGCCATCTACATAACCTTCATAATCCAGTCACCTATATATCTATATATTTTGAAGATATGACCTGATTTCCGGTATCCTGTCCCATCTTTTCACATTCATGGCGATATTCATAGGCTTCGACAATGTATCATGCCACCGGGTCAATCCAGCAGCCGTCCTGAACCTTGGATATAACCCTGGACAACCATATAACTACTATCTGTAACCTTTCAGTGCATTCCCTATTCTTTTTCCAGCCGTCATGTTTTTCTGCCTAAGATCCTATGACCATATATTCGTTAGCATAATATATAATTTGTAAGCTGATTTATTTTTTCTGTTTGTGTTTGACAAGGCCTAAGCACGTAACCAGTTCTTGGATGCTACTTTATAATGTACCAAGGTCCTATGGCAAGAAGACAACCTTAGTTCTATCAACAAAATGGTTACAGAATTCTGATATAACGTAGTCATGCCCATCAAGGAGTCAAATTCTAGCACTGGCATGATGACGGGGTTTATAATAAATTATAATTATATAGATGCTATCTATATAATTATAATTTATTGCGTGAGTATTCCAAAGAAACACGACATGGAATTGAACACATTCTGAAATAATGTATCAAAAATTTTCCGATCTATTAAATTTTCAGCGGATGTTTATGTAGCAGAATTCGATCAATTTATGCAGTGGTCGTATAAAATCGTGCACCGTGTGTGGGACAATGACATCGTCTGTGTCACATGCAAGGGATGACGTAGTATGGACAGTTTATATTTGCGTAATGTGATCTCGCACAGAGTGTGCCTGCTTTTTTGAAGCAGCAATTTAATGTTATTTACATGCCAAACAGCCTATACACATATTATGTTCTTGGTAATACATCAAAAACATCACGACAACCCCCTCCTCCCCCCACTCCCACACCCCTATATAGTGAAATTTTCTGTATAAAAATGGATTGCAATTGGAACATAATTATGTAGCTTCGATGTCAGTATGCAAATGTAAATCAAGGTCGGATCTTGTGGGAGGGGAGGCCTGAGGTGGGCTACATTTGAATTTGCGAAATTACAGTATGCATCCAAAGGCTTGCGATTCTGTAAATAAACCCCTCAGTACATAATAAGCATTTTCGACATAGGAATAATAAATAATGCAAGGCGTTTGAATTGAAAGTCAGTTATCCATGATGCGAAGAAACACCAACCGATTCACTTTCCACACATATTTCGTATTTCTAGTTCCAAATCCTTTTTGGGAGAACAATCTTTAAGAATTATTTGATACATTATATTTTAATAAGCATATTTGTTCTCTGCAAACCCTATTTTCAAAATCAGCCAGGGATCGGCCCATTGTCGTAACCTGGATCACCAGCTTAACCCCCATGTATCCAAGGACATAGGTAGACTCAAGGAGGATAACAAGGTCATTTTCACACGTTGCAACCACCTTTTCGCTCCCAACTCTTCCGTCTTCAGGATGTTGGGTAGAGTCCCCACCACGCGAGCCCAACATTAGGAAATAAGGACTGTGACCCAGAAACACCCAATCATGATTAGCCCCCATTCATTAAATGTTCTCCCTCAGACCCTCTGCCCAGTATGCATAGCCTAGAAGGTGGCCCAAGGACTTTAATTCAATGTATCTGTAAATATTTTAACCCTTCACTAATTCAATATCGATTGCTTTTAGCGTAATTCCTGCTTGCATTTATAAAGGAAGGAAAAGGTGGTAATCACATTTACTTTCGAATGAGGGAGCGTTTTTACCAACAGCCTGGCTGCTGCTAACCTCCTTGTTTAAATTCCAAATAGGTCCAATGGTATGATTTTTGATTTCCTAGCCCAGAACTGAAAAGGTCAGCAGCTGTCTAGTGAGGTAGCAAGACTAAATGAACTTTGTGTTGAAACAAGGAGCTTCTTTTTCATACTTCCTCGAACATAGGGATCCCACAGGGAAAGCAAATTACCTGATTACACACACTACTGAATTTTATAGCAATTCAGAATTATAACCTTATTTGTAAATACCGATATCATAATTATGTATGCAGAAAAATATTACCTGATAAATTCGTTGCAAATAATTGCATGTATGCTCTATGATTAGTTTACAGGAAGCCAAGATTATATATGTACATAAATGAGTTGTGTATTTCTTTTTTTGGAGATGGAAATGGACCTCAGGCGGTCAAAGTGCGTCAGTCCCTCCCTCGTTTTTTTCAATGTTTAAAAGCAGGTACCAGAAATAAGAATACCCAAAATAAATGGGGAAGAGGCACTTATTATCAACAACTTGGTTTCTAATAGTTGTTCGCGACTGATCTATAAAGAATCCTGAATTTAAGCGGCGCTAACCTACCCCGTGTTTTCCATAGCAACCCCTCTCGATAAAAATGTGCTCTGTCGCAGTGGTTGTCTGCAGAGCGTTGTAGACACCGCCTACAGGTCCTTAAACCAACGAACACACCTCGCCCAGCTACAGTTATGTTCACCCTGAACAAACCCCACGCCCGAGGAACAAACAGTAAGGGCCTGATATAAGCAGGTCTGCTCCCGGTGGAGGAGGGGAACTTGGGGGAAGCTGAATCCATATTCTACTATGTTATGCTATTCCAGTAATCCGTTCTCTTTTGAATGTCCATGAGAATAACCAATTCACTAGCTGTTTCCCGTTTGGTGTAGGCTTAAAAGACACAAATTTCTATTCAATATTAGTAGACTCGAATTCGAAGTTAATAGGGTTCAAACTAATAAATAATTGTGATGACATGGCTATACAATTCACAATTGTGTCATTTCGTTGCAAGATTTGACTTAGATGTACGATTAAGAATTCTGTTTCAGAGTTATTAGTATTATTATTTACTTTTGTCATATTTTTGTTACGGGAGGAAGGGCCCACTCTCTTCATGGTGGAAGAACCACTCCGTGGTGCGTGGGGAGCATTTCAATGTCTGTTTGTCTATGCAGAGGACGATCTATAGGGTCTAGGAAAGTAGACGGGGCTCAAGATATATATGTCTAACACTTTATACATTCACCAGCAAACATGTACACTGCTTTTTCTTCTGGTTTTGGAGATTATGTTTCCCCTTAAAATGCAAAAGAATCCATGTCCCACTTTTCATTAACATATACTTTCTACTCGTTTATCCAAGCCATTTTTATTATAATTACTATCATTTAATAAGAATCAGGCTACCAGGTTTTCAATAACCGAACATGGATTTCATTAGACTGGCTTGTCCCCACTTAGATGGTTGGTATGGTTGCCTGGGAGGTGGGCGTGGGTTAGGTGAATGGCAGTGAGATCGGGAGCACATCGAGGTAGACGTTCAGGGGCTTCCATTAAGTACATACACACATTTAATAAAATCTCGGACCCCCCAGTGCCCCCGATGGCAAAAATACACATTGGATATGTACCAGAATGTACGCAAATTTAAAAATAAATCAGAACCCCCCTTCCCCTCTTGATGCATGTATGTACTTAATGGAAGGCCCCTGACTGCTGGTCGCCTACGAATGCCGCTCCAACCCTGAGGCCCCCGACGAGAATGCAAACGAGAGCGAGGCTAATGGTGGGTAGTCACTTCCGGCGCCTCCTGAGCCCAAACCGGAAGTCCTGATGGGCTGCTGCGCGCGCAGGTCCATACCGTCGACCTTTGCTGGTTGCCCGCGTTTATCGCCGACAGTCCTGTCTGGTAGACTCTCAGTCCGCCTAAATCGGCCTAAATCAGCCTTAACCATCCCAAATTCACCCTATCCAAGACAGACTGGAGGGATTCAGGCGTGAGCAATAGTCTTAAGTGGGAGTTAACAGGGTCCGTGTGTTACAACTATTAGTTGATCATTCCTCAGTGAATACCCCCCTGCCCGACCTCTAACAGGACCGGTTAGACTGGATTAGCACACCTGGGACTAGGTGGGCAGCTTAAAACGGATACCAAATTATACTCCTCTACTGAACAACTATGAACATGATCATTATTGTCAGCAACATGTGTGACCCATCGTGGGAAATGGTAACCTAGAGGGATATCAAGCAATTTGCTCTAAACCCATTATTAACTGAGTTATTGATAAAAATGTCTAAACCAAACCTATTTTCCCTGAAATTTGTACATAGGTATAATTTTCCAGAGATTATGATTATGAACATGAAAACATTCTATCTACCCGTGACAATTGCATTATGGGTAATTTACTATGGAATGTACATTCCTTTTAGGACACCAAAATAAGCAATAATACTGTGTTACCATAGCAACAACAAAAAGAATTTTCAGATTGCATCAGATTTCCCCCCTAACTTCTTTGACAAAACTATTGTTCTTCTCTATAGTGAAAAAAGCTAGTGGATTCAAGATCTGTATAAGAAATGATGGTATTTTGAATAACTGTGAGAATGAGAAAAATAAACATTTTTGACCAAGAACCTGTAAGTTCCACCATGTGCTATACAGGAACAAGGCAAAGGAGCTGAATTAAGGATGTTTCGTCAGTCCAGATCAGGGATATTCAAACAAGCATATCTTAGACCTTAATAGGAATATTTCAAAATGGTTTACACCATTTGAAAGAGGAGATTGTGAATTGTATTTCATACTTTGTCTTCTTATGTCACCATTTCCCACGTTTGGTCACATGTTATCAAGGTTAAAAGGGTAGACCACTTGTGAATGGCAATCTCGTACTCCTTGTTTTATGATAATATCATATGTAGGCCTAACTTCCGTGAACAAAACAACTTATTTCCTTACTTTCAAATAACCTGAAAATATATAATAGTAGATATAAGGGTCGATAAATACCTGCTATATTAATACTAAGCAAGCTTGGATTATAACCTTATCTTAGCATAATCTTCTTTTTCTAATTCAACTTCCAATTTTCAATCCTTATAATTTCAAGCCATCCTATTCCCTACCACTACGATCCAACCATAGTTGGACATTCCAATATGGCATTTCCTCAATTTTAGGTGTTAGAATTCCATACTGGGGCAACCATTAAATTTTATTGGAATAACCTGGAAAGTAAAGGCTTGATATCCAAAACATGAGGAATTTCAAAATAGATCGTTCCCTAGAGCTATACCACTAAAAACCTGTTTGATCCGGGCATTCTCTGGAGCACCAATCAACTGAAAGACCAAGTTTGCATTTTGCTTTGATCCTAAAGACCAGCTCTAAGTGGATCCCCTAGCGCTTCAGGTGCTCTTTTAGGCGCTATAGAAATAACGTCTAAGAATCACGTGCTTGATGAAACGCTTTAGGTGAGGTACGTCAAAAGACAGCATAGCCCTAATTTTGGAAAGAAAAGTGCTTCTGTATGTAAATGGAAGTAATTTTGAAATCAGATAATACTAATCATACTCTTCAAAACAGAGACTCATAATGCCTACATTTAGTTGAAAATGTTACGAGAAAAGTAGGAGCCAGCAATACAAAAATAATGACATAGTTATTGTTAAATTCGGTTATATCATCATAAATACATAATATATTTACATACATATATTTATCGTTAATTATGCAAAGACCCTGATTTCGTGTAATACGCAACATGGAAGTATCCCATGTTTCTCCAGAGGCTAGCGCTATTTCTGATGACACTGAAAGTCTTTTGCATACCGATCGAGTAAGAAGCAGCGGTGGCTCGTGACCTTCAATCTCCTAGCAGAGACATATATAGTGGTTGCAGTGTCAGTGTTTGGAGAGAGTGGTGTGCACTGTCTGCTGACCGTGCCCCGGACGTGCACCCGTTCAAAGGGTTGGCCACGACCTGAGTCGGGGCACTGTTTGGGTAAGGAGGAGGGTGGGGTGGATGTTTAATGAGAGTTTAGGCCAAAACACCACCAGAGGCTGTATAATCGCGGTAACATAACATGGTATAGTATATAAAATAGTTGAAAAGTAGGTGTACACTTGGGTAAGGTAGAAAAGTCCCCAATAATCAATACTCTGGAGTAATATGTCCGCGTTTCTTAAAAAGAGGTCTGAGACCTCAGGAACCTAGCACACGGTTAATGAATTATGTCAGTGTTTTCCAAGTATGACATTTGAAAGCTTTTCTCCATGTGACTGTAACCGGCATAATACTAAAAGGCCCTAGCACTCTGCAGCTTCTGTTATTTTAGTTTTGAATATTCATGGGAATTAAGCCTACCAATTTGCGCCAAAATGTTCTTATAATTATGTCAACACTGATCATAAAATTTCCTATTCTTCTTTTAACATAAAAACGATGTGACTTTTCAAATTCCTAAGCTCTTTGCGTACGGTTGTGTAACTCACAGATTTCTATCCCATAATTGATAATGATGGCAAAGCCTTTTTTTTTAGTATTGCATCTTACTTATGTTATGTGACAACATATGCCACTTTCCCTTCAACCACATTAGAGAAAATACAAAATCAGAAAGTATCAAAGTTAGCATAAAAAACATACATGTACTTTCGATTCTAAAATGTAGGAAGTATTCGGAACGTTGCAGCCAAAAGTTTTATGTAGAACAAAATATCCACTCCTACCGGCGAAAGGTTGGCCTACTTGTTCAACGAGCAACTCTCTTGAGCTCGGGAGCAGACGGGGCTCGTGAGTAGCTCCTCAGAAAGGGGTTTGGAGAGGGGCACAGGGATAGATTCCAAGTAACACTTTTGGTTTTAGCTTTGTGAAAGGGTTTTCTTACCAGCTTAGAGAGGTGGGTTAAAAGAGGTGAGATTGCACGCCTGACTAACAGATAAGTGCCCGATGTCAGAATTTATCTTTATTTTTCTAAATTCAAAAATCCACCGCCGCCTCTACTACTGTATGTCTTCATTGCCTTAAATCTTCCCGTAGATTCCCATATTATTATTGACAACGGAAATGACACATTGTCTAACTGACCTCCCAGATATTCTTATGAAAAGTCTCTTTATGCTTGTCCTCCGAAACTATTAAATTCCAATATAGTACGAAAACATGATTATGATGCTACATACTTGTTTTGAATTGCTTGATACTAATGTTTATGTTCAGGCGTCTACATTTTATATGTGGGTACGCTTCGTCTGTCTCTATGACCTTCAAATCTTGTCTCATCCTTCTTGCCTGCTTTTCGCAATAATTCCCCTTGCCGGTGTAAGATTGAACCCTGTGATAGATGTTCTTCAGCTCCCGTTGGCTGGTAAAGGTTTCAGCCTGTTGGCGGCCACCCATACCTCAGACTTGCTGGCTGAGCAGCTCAGAGCCGCTCAATCCTCAGTCCTTCACTGGTCCATCTTTGAATTGTGAGCTTCTTGGAGTAGAGCGGCTATTTTGGGCTTTATCATTCTTGAAACCGGAACCTGCAGGAATATCATTGCTGATGTTACAAAAACATTTATTTCACTGTGAGAGCATGCAAGAAAATGGAGATTTTTGTTTTTATTTTACAATGGTAAGATACTGCATATATAAAAGCAAGGCTCGACTACTGGTTTTTGAATGTCTTATTAAGTATTTAGTGTGATAGTAGAATCCGGTGATAAGAACTTGCAAATCATAAGAATCGGATAATAATACGTAATTCGTAACTCCGGACGACTAGGTATTGTATATCACTAGATAGCTAAATATGAATGATTTGTGGTGTCATACACCATAGAATATTTGTGTATAAAGATATGATTATTAAGTGATTCGCTACCATCTCTTGTATACAAATACCTCCCTTGATATTAGGCCTATAATGGAAACTCCAGGTATATATTATATTTGCTGTTGTCTTATTATCATGTGTTACTGACTATCAAAATACTGCTGGAAGATCATACTTGTATGAGGTGGAAAAATAGTATCAAAAAAAGTAAAACTCTCAAAATGATAGTGCTTTATTGATAGATATAATGGGCATGTAATGTTAATGTACATAAGGACATACATGAGGAATCCTGGATACCCTTCCATGCAAAAAATTATGATAACAATGTTTAGGATATGATACGATATCAAGAAATGATATAGCCAAATGGATTTTTTTCATTTCTTTTTTCAATCAATTGCAAACTTAAACTATATAGCATCTTACCTAGTCACGTACATATATTTTCATATGTTACTCTTTGTGAAGAAATATATTCTAAAGATATTTGAAAACCATTGTAACAATACTATCATGAGGCCTTGGCGATGATTTTTCAAGACCATGAAGGTTTTATGGACGTGCTTTGACTCGTGGTAATTAACACGAAATGTTTATGAAATGGCCTCCTGGTTCAAGAAATAAACGTCAGTAAGAAAAACAAGCTTTTATGTTACGTAATATCGATAACCATTTTTCTTTTTTGTTGTATATTGTTTCTATATATTTTTGGTTGTTAGAACCATTAGTTACAGATAAAGTGCAATTATAAAAACCAATACTGACGCTCATTACTGGGATCTATCATTATGATAATTAATTTTATGAGCAATAAGAGATAACATCCATTCTGAGTCAACGTAGTCTTTGTTAGATACACTACATAACCACTGTTGATAATTCCAAACCTCGTATAATAATATTTATTGTCATCTTATTGTCCAATGAACAAGCCCTGGTTTAGCTTGCTTCAGACAAAAGAAAACGTCCATGGCAGTGAACATTCAGCCTGGCCACCCGAGCTGAGGGGCTCAAACCCAATGCCTTTGATTGACCGGATTTACACACACAGTCTTGCTCTGGGAGGTTGGGCCCCCTATGTCAATATGGAAATAAGGAACCCATTTACAGGGACGCTAAAAGGCCATGCAATGCCAACCCTCCTCCCTTTCTTGGAACCCCCATAGGTAAACTCTAAACCCTGCTGAAACCCTGCTAATATCCGGGAGAAAAGGCAATTCAGGATCCAGAGATACCATCATGATCTTAAGGGAATAGATAGTCTTTGTCTTTTCTTAATTTCCAATTTGTGTCCCCTTACAACATAGTCAAGCAGGTTCAGTAATGAAATGCACATCTAATGCACTATAGCAATTATTCTTATGTATGAAAATAGAGAAATCATATGTTCAGCCACTCAATGACTATAATGATCTTTTAGATTTCCAATTTTTTATCAAACAGCGATGGACGGTAATGTAATAAGTATGCCATTACACTGTCGAAGAGCAAATGAATTCATTTTATATAGAGTGTGCCAGACTGCAGACATGAAGGCTGACTAAAATAGAATTACTGTTATTTTCCAGTCATGTATACTGACGCAGAATCGTTTTGTTCTTATGCATTTCACGCCATTTAGTATTTACTCACTAAAACCTCTCAAAGAGCACTTTGTTGAAACATTTTCAAAACGATCAAAGCTTTTGATAAAAGACTGTACCGCTTTCAAGTTGGCCATGTGTGTCCCTGAGGAAGCACGTCTAATTTAGATTTGACATGTCAGCCAAGGAACACAAATAGAATGATAATGGCTTTTCAACTCATAATTTCCCATTTTACAATTCAGAATGGCTAGCCTAAAGTTCAACTCTTAAGGCTTTGTCATCAAACAGTACATTGCCTGTTAAAGAATTAGTTTGTATTTGCTATGCTGCAACAGGCCCCGAAGGTCATTACAAAAATATTTATAATATTTATTGCCTGTTAACTTTGGGGGGTAAAACATCTGACTCATCTAATCCCGGACCTCCCCTGGAAGAAAAGGAATCTATTCTTTACTCAGAGCAAAATGGTCACAACTCAATCCGATTCATCACCACATCAGATTCTGTCTGTAAAGACGGGTACAAATGTCAGCCTGTAATTCGGAACCAAAAGCTACTGAAGGAACGGCTCTTCTCTTTTGCTGACCAGGCTACTTTAGGCTTTGGTGTTTGACCATTGCTGGGGATCTTACCAAAGTCCACGGCCACCAGCGTCGTATGAAGAGGAGTGCCATATGCCAGACAACGACAACTACCAAACAATTCTAACATAATTATCCTACCTATCACCTGATGATGCACTGCAATGCGCGTGGAATGATGATACAGCCACTTTTTGTCAGAAACGAAGATCGCCAGTTGAATGACTATGGTCAATCATTGATTCAAAGAACATTATTTTTACCAACACATCCGTGATTAACACGTGGTGATCCATACACGATAGCCCTCCGCTGCCTGGACGCACGTGATCATATTGCCATAGTCACGTTTCCTTACCCTATTATCGTTCACCTGACATTAGCGTGCAGGGAGTTTAAGGCACGTGTCTCCTTACTGTGCGTACCGCAAAGCTCTAAAAAGGAAGGCATATATGGAATTATTATCACCTCTAAGAATCTGTAAATATTCGACTTAAAAAAAACCAGCCAAACTTTCAACTAAAGAAGAATGAAGGGACATGCTCGTGGGCTTCAAAACGTTTCAAACTATACTCAAGACATTGGTTCCCATTTGATCTATAGGCTCAATATGATCATACACTCTCACCAGAAAAGCCATTCATCTCTGTATTGATTCCTTTTTTGTCCCTTTAAACCTGCATGTGCATAAGAAAGTGAACTTAGTGGCACAAAGAGGGTGTCAATTGGAAACCTTTAAAAAAGGCTTCGTTTTTCCAAGGACGTCAGGCAAAGCTGAGAGAAATTGATGTTTTTGAAGCTGGTATTTTGAATTATGGACACAAAAGGGATGACAGGAGGTCATCAAAAAGAGGTCTCACCTGCCCTTTTATGGTTTTCTCAACAAGCCAAATTCAATTGTATGCTTTATTTTTTATTCTCCCAGAGAATGTTGCTGGCACTTTCCGGTAGGCCCTTTCGCTTGTTTTACATAAGTTGGTTCACACCATTGGATTTTCAGATTAAATCACAGGCCTTGATCCGACTTGGTCATAGCAAAAAGCTGAATTCAAAGATTGGGTACTCAGTTAGAATGCATACTGGTGTTTTCGATGGTGTCTGATTCAATCTGTATAGGTGTCAATTCAAAAGTAACTTATAACTATCAGTTTCTTGTAAAGGTAAATTCAAATTGTTACCCTGTTCTGGATAAATAGAAAAGGCCCAAAACACATAGTTGTGATGTGGACAAGCACTGAGGCCATGCCGGTCACAACAAGGTTGGCCAGTGTACTGACGTACAAGAGGATGGACGTTGCCACATATAATTATAGTGTGAGTTCATTATTTACAGACAGACAATGTATAATTTTGATTTTTGGAGTCCTATTTTTACTCCTTAAGGACAGATCAAAGGCATTGACATGCATCGTTTAACACAGGAAGGGTTTCCCAACCCGGGTCTGCTTAACACAGGAAGGGTTTCCCAACCCGGGTCTGCCAAAGTGCGTTCCATTAATAATGAAGATTTCAAAAAAATTCTGAATTATACCGAAAACCAGAGGTACAAGGGAGAATGTTACTGTGCCAGTTTCACCAGTTCAGTTGAACGCTACTATAGGACAAAGGTTTGGGGGATTGTCGACCACCATGAACCTAATCTGTAGACGAAGCTTAGCTCTTCATTTGCACTCTCTTACCTTGGAAAGTCTGTAAGTATTATGTCACGTGAGGTATAAGGCCTTTAATGTATCACGATCGGCTTATAGGATGGATTGGTCTTTGGAGGGGATGTGTGGCAGTGGATC
This sequence comes from Lepidonotus clava, assembly GCA_936440205.1. Lineage (NCBI taxonomy): Eukaryota > Metazoa > Annelida > Polychaeta > Phyllodocida > Polynoidae > Lepidonotus > Lepidonotus clava. The sequence continues at coordinate 21,770,124 of OW387140.1, read as the reverse complement.
CAGGGATATTGTGACTAATATGCCCCTGTGCAATTGGTGCTAACACTCTCTGGCCACGCCAGTTTATACGTATTTCCGATTGTATTTGGGCCAAAATAGGGGCATGGCCCAGTGTAATATAAGATAGGGGAGGGGCAATGTGTGATGTAAATAATATGGGCATGTCACTCTGCAACTTAAAACAGGGCCATGTCATTTTGTCATATAAATTAGTATCTGGCACTGTGTGATACGAAATAGGGGCATGACCCGGGGCATGACATTGTGTAATGAAGATCAATGAATACCCCCCTTAATTGTTGCTGCGAGGATAATCGAACGAGGAAATGTTCAGTATAAACGTGGTAAAGGCAGGTTCTGGAATTCCTTCTGCATTGGAATGTAATTCTTTTACGGTCTCTATGAATGCTTTTTTCCTTTGCCGCGTGGCGAAGTGTAACCGCGTTAACCTGGTTCTCCATAGATGCACGATGCAGGTCATCAAAGTCGGAGTCTGGTTGTCGACATTTGTATTTTTTATAGAATGTCTTGGTTCCTGGTTGCTTAGCAATCACAAAAGGCCGTGTCCGGCCCATGTCGGTCTTGTCAACCCCTCTTTGTCGGCCTGTCAGCCTCTTAGCCAATATTCAACATATCCAGGGTCCATGGCCGCTGTATGGAATACTATTGGTTCTGCTTGCAAATGAACCATTAGGCTCATTGGGTCTATAGAATTAGTGGCGATGCAGTTGGCATACCAGGCACTTAGTAGAAGTGGCTGTGGCTGTTGTATGCAATCACCGGTGTAAGTTTATGGGATATTCTCAAATGCTGTTCCCATAGGAGACAAATTTATTACATTTGTGGGTCGAAGCGCGCCTTTTTTAGCCTCTTCATATTGTATAACGTAGTAATTAAACACGGAATTGAACGTTTAGATGGCTTGACCCCTCCATCAATCACCGGTCTGTTGATACTGATTATAATACTACTCGAAATTAAATCCACGAACATTCACTTCCATAACTGCGTTTTCCGCTGATAATACGATTCAAAGAGAAGTCCCTTGCTCCTGAGAAGCAGCTTTTCTCAACTAAAATTCCAATATGCATTGTCAAGATTATCTCAATGTTTGTTATTTGGCTGAATCAGCCATCTTCTTAAGAAGATTATATTATGGGACCCTTTAATTCGCCTCTCTTTTTCCCATGCCTTACTCAAACATCGCTTCTCCAATACCTCTCCTCTAAAAACATCCCCTTTTTGGTGGATTGTCCGTGACACAGCAAAAGTATGAGGGTAATCAGAGTGCCTCCCTTCTTGATGAAATTACATAATAATTGCCATTCGATTCACTTGGCTCTAGTGAATATTAATAGGAATAGGCGTTTAACAGATGCTCTGTTCTGAGAACTAAGTAGAGATTTCTCTTCACATGTAGTATAGAATCTCATGGCAATATTATGTGACACTGAATGACTGAATATTAATCGTACTTAATATAATTATCTACCATCATGATTCTTATGGATTTCTCACACATATTCCACTATTTCGTGGTGTTCAAATATTATAATGTATCACATGTATATGGGGCATCTTCCGACCTATCCTTTAGTCCGGACTAACTCCCGGTACCTGAATCTACCCCTCAGTCCCCATACCCCGAGGGATACCGCAGTCATGTCACAGCCTACCACCCCGGTTTGGACAGGGTCATATTTCTTTCATTGTGGCAGTCATTCCCAGTTGTAGATTCCGACTCTTGGTATGATGCTGGAGGGGACAGTGTCAGAGGATGAATATGGCACCATGGAGCACAGGCGTGACCCTGGAGAAAGACCCCGAGCCCCCAGCTGTACCCTGAGTGTATTTATACTCATCCATGAGAGATGGATTTTAAAATTACATCCCCGAAGGAACCTAAACTCGAAGCGACATCTTTCCTTCTAAATTTGTACTTGCGGTTGGTGTGCTTGGGGTGATGGTAAAGTGTGCAAGCCCTTGCATCTAGCTAGAACGTGGCACAATGGAAACAAGTGAACCTTATTAAGGAATAGGGGGCCTTCCATTTAGTACGTACGCAAAATTTATCAAATCTTAGACCCCCCACCCCCACCCCCCTTGGTGCGTACATACTTAATGGAAGGCCCCTAGCCTAGTTGAAAAAAGACAAATTATTATTTCTGGTTAAATTCTGGGTATGTTAAACCTGGGTTGCCCTTGATTGAGAACAAGCAGGAGTTCTTATCCATAGGAAACCTTCTAAATAAATCTTGTAACATTAATACAGGGCATACATTATTATGGTTTAGGGTAAGTAATAGGTATCTCATGTACCTCACCATATTGTCTAGTTTTTAAAGAGTGTATTTTTACTAACACACCCCAGTTTTTAAATATTATATTTTCCCTCTTCAGGGTATGAGTAGACAAAATTACATGTACTACCCTTCAAAGCGGTTGTGCTACGCCCTTAGATTTGGCTGAACCCTACGGATATTCTTCTTCTCATCGCACCCTCCCTCCTCCCCCACTCTACTCCATCCACACTCTCCCCTGTCCCGTTCATCCTTGTCATCTCCCTTTTCATACCCTCCAATTCTCCTCCATCCCACAACCCCTCTTCACCTCTCACATTGAGGGTTGATTGTACGTGCGGGTCTCTTCCCTCTTCCAGGCACACACCGTCTATCTTATCCGTCTAATGAGTGTCGATCAATAGACGACATGCGTTTTCCATCCGACTGCGCATGCCCTCAACAGTCATCTCGATTGAGGGTTTAGGTCAGTGTCTTATTGGCAGCTTATACCAAGGATTCAGTTGTATCGATTTACCACATTGCCTTTAGTCAACATTTCTAGTAATGTAACGGTTTTCGCATTAAACCTATATAGGTACCATAATAAACCTTATCTAATTGTGAATATTGCATATGGTAACAACTGCACGTAGTTGCAGAGGTTAGCAGACGTAGTAGTCCTGCAGTGGTAACTGTAGTCGGCGTAGTATGCCCAGTATGTACTTTAATGGAAAGAGGCAGTACAATGTCGACCGTCATATATAGTGTGGGTGTCAGTCACTTGCCCTTTCTATGGAGTGCCAAATTTGATAGTATTTTCTACCTTTAGGTAGCACTAGCACACATGGCAACTATCGCAACTCTCAAAACTAAGTCGTTTTATAAAATGGTGAACAAAGATCAGTAAGATGGTATATGGCTGTGGACTGAGGCTCAGAGGATGTAAGAGAGAGGCCAATAGTATTGGATTTAAACTGGTGTAGATTTTCTGTGAAAACGTTTGGTGTCAGATATAGTTTAACGGGTTGGAAAAACCAAGCACAGCTGATCCTATATACGAGCTCTTCAATTAACAATGCATTGTAGGAAAAATAGTCTGAATGAATATAATCATATAATATATGATTATATTATAGCCTTTTCTTTTTTTTAGCAAAGGTGTTCTCAAGTCGTGTTGAAAAAAATCCGGTCAATCTCACCATGTGCACGGTTTCAGACAGAATTGCCGCCATGAATGAATTGGGAATAAAACGAGGTTTAATTTTTGTTTACAATAACATTCTAGGATATCTAAAGCTGGCGATCACTTGCTAGTGTATACTTGGTGCTGTATAATGTTATCGCCTTCTCCTGAATAGGCTTCGGGGTATAGACATACCATAAAAATAGGGTACCGCTGGAGCGGCAGGAAGGGTGGCTGTTCACATGACTGGCGCACCCCGAAATGGAGACGTCTCCGGTAGGCAGGAGGTGAGTTGGGCCCCGGGGGAGGGGGGGAGGAGCTCACGGGGTTGGGGTTGGGTGGGGCAATGGAGGCCATCCCGCAGGGTATTGGTGGCATGGATGGAAGTAGCAAACCACAAAGGTATGGAAAGACGAGGTGTATTTCTATACTATAGAGAGAGATTTTCTATGTGTTAGGGCACAGAAAGAGAGAGTAATCTAACTATGGTATATATATATATAAAGCTTATGATTATCTGTCATGACAACAGTTAAGCATACGCCAAAGACAGAGACTTACTCTTAGGATATTATGTGACTATAATTTAATTGCCCTTATGCTCCATGATGTTGTTGATTTTCTAAAGGCAGGTTCCTATTGGGCTGATAAGTGCCGCCGACTAGTCATTTTTTGGCGGACAAGGGTAAAAACCTGTCACCGGGTCACTAAAGTTCGTCGTTGGTGTAATGACGAAACGTTCCTCTCCCCTTGGACGGCAACCGTGTCGTCACGTAAAGACCGTCGGTGGGAAACTAAACCCTGTTGTCGGATGACATGTCCGGTTTATTGGGCAGCAAAGAAGGTTTCCGCCAAACAACAAGCTATGTTTGTCATGGATACGACCTTTGGTTATTGGCTTATAACACTCCAATTATTTGGAAAATTTGAAAAAATCCTAAATTTCCAGATAACTTAGGGGGAAGGGAAACTTATTTAAAAATAAAAATAAAATAAAGAATTTTTGCCAAAAATGTAAGTCGGAATCCCATTAAATTTACCGTGAACTCCCTTCGAATTTAGGGCTAGCTACGCCCCTGTCTGATTTTATTGGCGCAAATGGCGGTGACAAGCTGGTTTGTCGGCCGTCATTGAGGTCGGCTGTCAACAAGCTCAACTCGTCGGCATGTGGAAACGCCCCTTAAATTGTCCTTTTGCCCCGATCCCAACCCTCAGCTCCCTAGGCCTGTCCCTCCTGCCAAATATCAGGGCGTGCGTCCCTTCTAAGGATCAATGCGTAGGTGCAAGACTGAGACTGCCAAGTGGAGCACAGTGAGGTCATCACTGAGTGCCTTGAGTGGTGCCTAAGTATCAAACTTTAGATGCGAATTATAATGGTTAGAACCATTAAATTTGTACCATTCTAATTTTGGACATAACCTTTCTGGCATGAAAATGTAACTTGGCTTCTTCGTAAAAAGATTGGGGCAACAAGGAAATAGGATTAGGTTATCGGTTTGGTTTGGGTCCTGGTTGGTGAGATAAGTGACCAGCACACCGAGGGCACGTGTCAGCCAACTGCCCAGCGGTCATCTGTCTTCTAGAGACAAGGGGTCATGTCCCCCGATCCATACATACACCAGATCGACTTTGAGAACATGTAGACCTACTTTCAAGAATTTTTTTTTTAATGTGTTTACACAAAAGTCAGCGTCGTAAACAGTAACTTCAAAAGGTTTAACGTAGTTTCTCGAGCTTGGGGTTTATGATAACCTAGGACCAATATTGTGAGAGAGAGATAGGTGATTCCCCAGTTTGATAGAAAAGTAATCAACGTAACTGACACTGCAGTCATCAACAGAACACTTGAATAGCCATAGCTGGCATTCATCGTAATTACTTCTTTTTAACCAACTCAATTCCAAACTGTCGGGTTTCAGTATTTCGGGGAATTATCACTGAGACTGAAAGCAGGCACCATATCTAATTATCAGCAACTGATATGGCGATAATTGGCAGCCATGCTGGGTGGGATAGATGACCTCGTTTTGGTCTGCCCACAAATCTCCTGGGTGAGATGGGAACACTCGGCTGTCTTCCTCTCAGACCGAGCTGTTTCTGCTAGTGTTGCTGTTTGTGCAAGACTCATTAGTCAAACAATTGTTGGCGGTAACAAGGGGCGTCTGGTGCTGTAGGGACGCCCCAGAATAGTAGAGTGGAACAACAAAGTAAACAAGCCTGATATCACTTAATGTGTTCTTTTCATGGATGTACATGTATAAATACATTTCTGGTCTATTCACATGATTAAATTGAGTTTTTCTCCAGGTGTGAGAGCTACTATTCAATCTTAAAAAGATTACTATGCAAGGAAGTTCTTCCCATGATATGTATATATATATATACATACATAACAATGCATATTGATGAATACAATTAGGATGAGCTTTCCATATTTACACAATGATTCAATCACGATCATTCAGTTTATACACTTTTTGAACACACATAAATATTTAGATTTTTGTACATTCTCTTCTAGATCATTCCATAGGCGAACCCCTCTGTAATAGGGGCTCCTAAGTACTCTCTCTTTAATAGTAAAATCACTCTTAAATTTAAGTTTACCACTACTTCTTAGGGTTTTCCAAACAGTTTCATGGTTGATGTTCTCATCATTTTTTGACAGTTTGTACATCATTTTCAGTAGAATACATTTTCTCCTATTCTCAAGTTTGTCTAATCTTAATTCAGCATTTAAATTTCCCATTTGTTCGCTGGAAATATATTCATTTCTCATACACACAATTTTAATAGCTCGATTTTGTAAAGGCCTCTTAGTACTACTATCTATTATAAAGCCCGCATAGTCTAACAAAAGGTAATATCTGATAATCATTTGCTTGTACAATAATAATGAAGTCCCCTTATCAATACATTTTCGTACCTTTGACAATATTACAATGCGATTTTTAACTTTCGAGATAACATTTGATATCAATCTTTCAAAAACTAAAATTAATACTTGTCAATACACATACCTAAGTAATTGTAGTGATCAACATTTTTCACAATAGTATTTTCCATAGTAATACAACATTATTATGTTCACGGATTAGGTTCCTTGAACCAGACAGCATATGTTTGGTTTTATTTTTATTCAATACGATCTTATTTTTATCACACCAGTTCCATACTGTATCCAGGTTTTAGCATTCCCCCTAACTGCTTCCTTCTGATTTTTTGTACTACTCACCAAGACAACATCGTCTGCATACATATTACAATAACAGTTACTTATGGTGTATATATATATATATATATATATATATATATATATATATATATCATTGATATATATTATGAACAACAGTGGTCCTAAAGGACTACCCTGATACACTCCGCATGGTACTAGATGAGGGCCTGACATAATACTCCCTACTTTTGTGACCTGATACCTATCTAATAAATAATTCTCAATCCATCCCACGCAGGATTCATCTAATCCATACATAGACAATTTTCGCAGTAATATGTTATGATCAACGGTATTAAATACAACCTGTGCATCCTCTAAGATGCACTTCTCTGTGCACGATTACTGTTGAGACCCCCCGTTGCTAAGGGGATGGGATCACGTGCTAGTGACGTCATGAGAGACAGGTGGTCCGAACATGAATGTGTACGCCCCGACATGGGTTTTTCTGGTCTTCTCTAACGACGCCTTTCAGGTAGGCTGACTGGATTCACCTATTTAGGAAGGTCGCTTACAAGCCCTGTTGCAATACATTACCATATTACATTAGAATGGTTAACGCCGGCTACTACATTGTCAGCTCATGAAATTACTAGTATAAGGCCCATAGTAACATGGTATCTAAATATTATAAAAATTAAAGTGTCAGTCATAAAATAACATTACGAAATTAGGTTATTGTTTAAATAATGAGATTGCGTGGCCATCCATGGCAAAAGACCTATGGAACCTGTCAATCTAAGTCCCTAAGATGTAATATGCATGCTAATAATGACTACAGAACCTAGGCTGCGCATAAATATTATAATTATATAATATGTGTGTACGATTTAAACTGGATTTTATCTGAGTGTAAAACTCGTGTTTTTACATTCTTTGACATTAATCCAGGCATCCCTCATACATGACTAGTACCTTGCCAGTGAGCCACTGGAATAAGAAGGGAGCTTTTCACAAGGATAGTGAATTGGTATTTTGCACTTTGGAATATGTCAAGTCTGGAAGTGAAGGTCAAAGCGGACTTGTTTATGCTCCGTAAGAGATGAGTCATATTGTACATATGACTGCAGAAGTCAACTTTGGTATATCTATTTTAGTGTAAAGTGTTATTGGATAATTTGATAGACTGGTAATTGCTAGAAGGGCAGTCTGGGCTGTTTGTCGTTGTTTCTATACAATGAGTAGCGGTAGGGGTTATTTGGGGAGGTTAATTAGCGGTTCTGGCGGCCTGACAGGAGGCCTCTGCTAATCATGACAGCACACACAACATCCTAATTACACAAGGGCATCACGGGTTCATCTTGATACAACTTTTAGGATTATCTAACATACGAATATTTCACAGTTTGCTAATTTTAAAATACCTGGATCAGACAACGTTCTCGCGCTTGTTTGAGATCAAAGGAGATATGAAGCACTCTTAGTTAAGCTCATAGAATAATGTGGGTTGCACTAAAAGCACATTATGGCCAGACATCATGATTGTGTCCATCTACGGAATTACCAGATCCTTCTAAATTAGTTAGTTAGTGCGTCTTTGATTATTTGATTAGTTCTGCACTCCACCACTGAACTGCTGAACACTGATTTCTACTCTTAAGCTATGGTGAAATCAAGACGAGCCAAGCCTCAGTCCCAATCAAGGCAATCCGTTCTAATCCCCAGGAACAGAACATGAAACAATAGCCAACAATAAACGATACATTTTCAGGGGCAGTCAGGCCTGCCAAACCTGATTAAACCCCCCTACAAAACACTCCTCTTCTTTGAGAGATAGGAGGGATTCCTCTGGTAGGAATGCCGGAGAGGTGTCGGTTTGTTTGGTCTTAAACGGAGCTGGTAATTCTTTTAATGACATTTTTTGCTGTACCTGAGATGATTGGAATTTGTTTTAGGCCTCCTTGGCTTAAGGTTTATTTTCTCAAGCGGATAACATGGTAATATTCCGCAAGATGGAATTAGGATTTTGAAAGCGAATTTGATTCAAACAGAAATTACCAATAGCTCTCCATCTTGTGTGTATGATCCGTTGAAACTATAAAAAAAACTGAAAATAATTCTTCGACTTTGTTTAGTTACCTATAGATGATTATCATTACCAATTTTGTTAATTCAAGGATCCGCGTCATAATAAATCAAGTACTTTAATTTGCAACTTTATCAGATCAGAATGGATTTTATCAGTAACATTCCGTTTAATGATTTATTGCTTTTCGCATTCAAGGAGAATTTTGGCATTCAGGGTTTAAGCGTTAAAATAACAAAAATGTGATTTAATGATCACATAATAAACTCTTCCGTTCGTTATCACTTAATGTTATAAAACGTGTCTTGGTGACCTCATTGAGTGGTGAATTTAAAAGGGTTCAATAAAATGCAAAACCGTGCGCACTTCTGTGGCATTTCAAACACAAATCCTTTTCCCGGCACCTGCCGGGTTGATTACAGGGTGGCGCATCTCCCTTCGCTAAGCATCACGGGAAGGATACAATAATCAAACCGAGGTTACACCGGAAATGACGTTATCAGCTGACTCTGAACTTCGGGCTAAGACGCAGTGAACCGTATCGCGTGACTATATTAACCAATCAGCGGACGAGGCTATACGTTGATGAATCCTGGCCTTTGGGCCTTCCCTACTGTCTAACTTACCATCTACCTGCCTAACTCCTTCTGTCTCTCTTCCTGTAGTGTGGACCCCGAGGCCCTAAGGCGCAGGGGCCCTATCCCCTTTTGGTCGCAGTAGAAACTCTAAAGAAAAATATGAATGTTCATGCATAGTTCAGTAACTGCCACTTTAGCTGCCCGGCCTGCTATTTCCGTCCGACCGTCGAGTTGGTCCATCTATAGTAACGACAGTCGTCTTACCTTCCTTCCTGTTTCTCTTCTTGGTCATAGTCTTTGCTAAACTCATCTTGTCAATGTCCCTTATTGTGAGGAATATGTCACTGCCTCCTAGGATTTAATGAATATATCTGTGAACAAGAATGGTAGATAGAAAATTCCAGAAAAAACTACATCGATTAGCAAATTATATAGACTTGACTGAGTTTAATGTTGAAGTTTTCCGCAATATTAACAGTCGCAGTTTCTTCTTTAGTATTCCGAATTCCCCAGACTAACAGTGCGCCCAGCCAGCCTACTTAGTGAAATGGCATTGTTCATCTCAAACCACCATCTCCAAGCTCGCGTGTCATAATGTCACTGATTCTGTATAGACTGTGTGTGAGACAATCACATTGAAGGAGCTTTAAGAGGGATTACCCGGAGAGGATTGTCTCTTAGTGTGCACCCATTTACCAACAGTGTCAGGGGTGCAGATAGAAAGGTGAACCCGGCTCGCACCCCGCCCGGGGCTGACGTGGTGCTAGCCGTAAGTGATGGATGGCTGCTGAGGGCATTACTAACATGGGCAGCATGAAAAGTAGACTAGGGTCTGATCCCCACTGCCCTTCTTTGTCTGGCGTTTGCTATTCAGTGCCTATCGGATCTTCCACTCTTTACCACCCCCTCCCTCCACTATACTCTACACATATCAAACATTCTACTCTCTTAGCGATCAATCAAGCAAATACATAGGACTCTTTTATATAATTACAACGGTACGTTCGGGCCTGAGACTAGGCGGACATTGCCTATGAATCTCATCTTGCCATTGATGTTTTTGGTACAAGAATACTTTCTAAGCACTATATTTCTCCATTTGTTCAATTGTCTATATAACTGCTTCGAAAGCGTTTGAAAGACTAAAGGATTTTGAAAAGTTTACATTCAGTTACCAGTTGATACTAGTGTGAACTGTCTATAAGCCATTTATCCCCCCCCCCCGAGAACCGTTCGTCTGGGTCCCTCCACTATGGTGCGTCTGTCACTGACGTTTAAGGAGACAACATGGTGCCAGATCACAGCGGAGGGGTTTCCTGATCTAAATCTTCTTCGCCTTTATCAAAAACCCACAGGGGAAATGTCCAGTCTTTCGGTCTGTAAGGGTGACATATAAGCTTCTTAGAATACCTAATTTATCTTGACTTCCAGTTAAAGGATGAAAATGATTGATTTAAACGTCTATTGATTGGTTTTGTTAGAGGATGAATGATATAAATACACTTAAGTTTTATCAACCGTCTCCTTCAATGTACTTAAAGTCGTCTTTTGAAATGATACAAACCTGAACATGCCATGTTCTTGGTCTGAAATGTGATCAGAAGGTACGGTTGAGAGGAATCTCCTTAAGGAAGTAAAGGTAGCTTTTTAAGAAAGCTTCCTCCAAATACAATTTCAATTACTTCATTTAATTACTTTATTCCAACTTGCTAATTTTCTTTGAAACCCGAGAACAAACAGAACTGATTTTTTTTTGCTGGTTTCCCCTTTAACAGAGTTATTCTCAAGCAGTACTAATTGAACAGTTGAAGGCACCTCAGGTTTTATAAAAAGGGAACCTTTTCACGCCCACGCTCACCCCAAAATGTAATTGAAGAAAGGGCAGATGCGACCCATTTTGCTGTCTTAAAAAAAGGAAAAGAAGACTTTTCTTGAATATTTTATTATGTGCCTTAAATTACCTGGACACTATAAACTACCTACTGGACATGACCACTAACCCCGCGGACATTTACCCTAGGGTATCATACGCTCTGATCTGGAACCTACAATCAAAGAAAGAGTGAGAGTTAGATTCAGCTTTACGGATTGAGGGAAGTACATTCCAGTTTTATGATATATACATATAACCAACCAAGAAGGGAGTACAAGGGTGGTTATCACCCCGAGCCGGGACCCCGATATCAGCCCAAGGCCAGGGCCCGAAGGGCCGGCCTCGGGCTGATATCGGGGTCCCGGCGAGGGGTGATAACCGCCCGAGTACTCCCTTCGCGGTTGGTTATGGATTTATTATACCTTTTCTGTTAGATTTGAGCTCCCCAGAAAGGATGCACAGCAATCAGTGATGGTGGGACTGTGATGCTGCACATTTTTTTATGTTGTTTCCATATAACTCTTTTGATATCCATCAAATCTACAAACAGTAAGCAGTAAAATGTAGCTAGGAACGTTGTGCAGATAATGCAAATGTTAGATTTTTTAATTCTTAATGATTTCATTTTTTCATGAATTTTAGAAAAATATCACACTGCAGTGTGATACAAGGCTGGTTATCACCCAGGTTTGTATCGCCCTGAGTTAAACTCTTAACTACTAACCTTGTATCACACTAAGGTATAATAAAGCATGTTTCTTTATCAATGCCAAGGTGTATAAAGTAAAATCATGTTTTTCGTGTAATGGTTTTGCAGTCATAATTATTTGAGACATGTAAATCACTAGAATCTGATGTAGAAAAGGTATTTTGATTTGATATCTTGCAAGTTGAAAACTAGCATTTTTCATACACATTGTCATTGAGCCAACGTTTCTGAAAACCACGGTAGTCTATCATTAAGTATGACCATGAGTGACGTGATTTCTCATGAGTGTGTCGGAGGGGGGCGTTGTATAATCGAGGGTATCCCAGAACCTGATTGGCTATACCCTACAAATTAACGTTAATAATTCACTCAGGTAGTGCATGTTTGTATGAGTTTTCTCAGCACCAAAACCCCATTAGACGTCCTTGTTTGTCATTAGGCGAGTTTAGCTCAGCTGTAACTGAATCAAACGTTCCAACTCCAGGACCACGCAGGTCTGATTGGTTCGCATGTATGGTGCCTTAAAGGTATTAAGACTGATGTGGGCTAGAAGCTGAATCAACCGTCTTTGAAACATGAACACGAGAGGAATCATGAAAATGAGTTTAGGGTAGGCCAGACCTTTAAGGCCAGACACAGGTAAGATGAGAAACCGCAGTTCTTTTATCTCTGTTCAATGTTCATATCATCAACTCCCCTGATATCACAGAGCATATCATTCATAAGTTATGTTTTTATAATCCTTATATTCTTGTAGTCAACCGTAGCGTACACTGTTAAAATGGTGTTTAGAATTTAAATATGTTTAGGGTATAAACATGTTTATAATCTAAATACATTAAACCATATCTTTTTAAAACCTAAACACTTGTAACTTCTAAACATGTGTTGGGTTAACTATGCTTAAAATCTAAACCAAAACATCAATTGTGTTGAAAAGCTAAACACTTGTAACCTCTAACCATGTTTTGAATGGGACATGTTTAGAATCTAAACACACAATATCAATTGTATACTATGGAAAAGAAAAATGGACACTTTGGGATTAGAACCCACATTCTCTACATTCAAGGTAGAAGCCTAACCAAGTGAGCTAACTTGGACTGCATGCAGTGCACACTCTCATAGTCAGCACCAATGAGAAGGATCAGTACTACTATACAGGTGTTCAACATTAGACAGACAATAGTTCAGTACTCTCATACCCCTACTTATTCAGTTAAGTAGCAAAGCTGGGCTGTGTATACCTACAGGCCTCCATCAGGTTCGGGACAAGACTTGAAATAGCAATGTTGGCATATCCTGCATCGTTGCTAAATCTTGCACCACATGTGTATTGTTATCTTGCATCGTTTTAGAAATAATAGAAATAACTAATTCAATCTGTTTTGCCGATTTTTGAAAAATGTATGAGAATAAAGAATGATATAATTTGAATAATATTTGATAATTAGAATTTTTTTTTACCATATGGATATTTAAAGAACCTTCATTATGTGTTTCTGACCAATAAAGTTACAGTATTTGTACCACGTGATGTTAACAAATGTAAAAATATTGAAATAAATCATTTAATCTTTGTTGCCGAATTCTATCAAAGTTATGCAAATAAAGAATAGTATAATGTGAATGATATTTGATAATTAGACTGATTTTTACCGAACAGATTTTCTAAAATCTTTGTTTAAGTATTCTTGACCAATAGGGTTACAGTATTTATATCATGTGATGTAAACAAATGAAAACAAGATGGCGCATTATTTTGCTGAATCAATACTCATTTTTGAGCATTTTTAACGAATTCCTTTGTATCAGAATTATGTAATGAAATATTTGTTAGCAAAAATTGTTTATCTTAGTTGTTTAGTGTTTTATATGTTAATACAACCATATAAACACAGTTATTACGCAAATCTAATGGCAAATTAGCAATGTTGCTATATCTTGCATCGTTGCACAATGCTGCATCAGTGCAAGAATAGCAGGCCGTCCCTAACCTGTCCATAGCTCAGTGGTAGAACATAGGCTTCATATGTGAGGGGCCCTCGGTTCAAATCTCGACTACTGAACTTATCAAATTACTACTTTGAAGTAGTTGTACTATTAGTGGTTTGCAATATGCCGTCCATATTTTTGGCCATGATTAGTAAAATGTTTTTTTCATACACTTAGGAACTTTGTGATTAAAAATGTTAGATTTCTAAGTTTTTGTAGCGTCATTAAGATAATCACTTCATCGGCCTGCTATTCTAGGTACGGTCAACCAACCAGAACACCCCTAAAACATTTATAAAACGTTTTAAAACACCTTTTCAGTAGGATTAACATGTAGACACCTTTTTAGTTCAAGAACTTTATTAGCTATACCCTGAAGGTTTTACCTTCTACCATCAAACAACCCATGCAAGGCTAAACCAAGAAGGAAGGACATACTTAGTTATTGGCTCAATGATCCTGTAGTGTGTTCACAGGAAAAATAAAACTTTAAATGCTGTTAACATTACATCTGGTATAAACTGTATGGCATAGTACCATAGCAGTGTTTTACATGTAAAATCTATGGGGTGTTTTTTACACACCACGGTATATCATAGTTAAATTTAAAATGGTTTTCATCCTTAAGAATGAAAGAACACTGCACATATTATGGTATATTACTGTTTAACTTAACGCCTAACCCTAAACACCTTGAAGACCTAAATGCTTCATAGATAAACACCTGAACATCATAGATTTCTAAACACTTAACAGCTTAACATCAAAAACGCATAAGCATTTTGATTCTAAACACCTTGAGGACCTTGTGCCATATCTTCGTAACTAATTTGGCTGATCAGGGAAAACTTGATCAGGGTCCCACGATCAGAAATTCTGTCTATCATGCATTTATTTTACAAATAATAATTCCCCTTTGACACTATTTTGCTATAACACAATACATTTTGGTAAAAGGCAAAATCACTGATCAGGGGACCCTAATCAAATTTTCCATGATCAGCCAAATTAGTTACGAAGATATGGGCCCTTAACACTTCATGGGTAAACAGCTAAACATCACACATTTCTAAACACTTAACCCTAAACACCAATAATTCTAAACATGTTTAGGGAAATAAAGTGTTCCAAAACCGGATGCGCCGAAGTGTTTAGGAAAGTGTTTAGGTTCTAAACACTTGTTTTAACAGTGTACCATGGTATAAACATCTAAAACTATTAAAGGTATTAAATGCTCATTACAAGCTAACCTTAGAAAACGCATCATGTACGTTAAATGTACAATTTTCAGTAGTCTCCTGCAAAATCAGATCAAAAGAATGTAATGTAGAATCTATGCTATTTAGCCTTTAAGAGGATACTTATCAAGCAAATAAAGTAAAACTCAGGTAGTGGCATATAGCCGTATTTGTCTCTCGTTAAAGCTTAGAGTAGGATCATCACAGCGTTAGATTTCACTTAACATGAAAAAGCATCCTAGATTATGCGGAAAAAAATCTTTTCATATGACAGTTCTCATGACTGTCATTCATAAATGAAAGAACCGTGGGCTGCCCTGTACTTATTAGCGATCTGTTACAGTTGATTGCAGTTGGCTTAATTGGACATAAAGACGTGCTTATCATTAAAAGGCAAATTAGAATTACTCCATGTGTGTCCTCCTTTTAGGAACAGGCAACAGCGACAGTCCATTGTTCTTTGCTGTGGCAATCATTTGTCCATCATTGATTTCAATAGACACGATATAGGACTAAAGGGAGACCGATGAGTTTTCACATCCATATAGAGAGGCTTTGTATTGTTATTCATTGTAGGTGAAGTTGATTTGAAAAGACGCTATTGAGTTAAAGGAAGAGCCGATTGCTTTATATAATGCTTCTTTGTTTGAAATATCCAAATAGAATTTAGCATTTACACAACTGAGGCTGCATTCATTTTAAATAGATAGAACTTAGTAGTTATTGTTATTGTTGCCATAACACATCCTCTTTTAAAGTTTATAAAATTCAGACATATGGCAAAATAACATTGCACAGAGTTGGTATGCTATGTGCTTGGTACAATTGAAACAAATAGTCCTGCACAAGGGTAGTATTCCTTTCAAGTCAAGCAAGTAGAGTGAAAGCAATCTTATTGATGTACACGCTACAATTTGTATGATATTGTGACGTTCTCTGGTAAGTCGGGTTGCCGATTCCTACAGCAGAGGAACGTGGGAATTGTTCGGGTCTCGGGCGGACGGGGAATCCGGGCCAAGAACCGAGATGTGTTTTTAGAGTCGTGCCTCGCGCATGAGGGGGGCTGAGCGAATCGGTCGGGAATCGGTGCTCGATGTCAGACGGAGGACTGCGGGGAAGGGAAATTATGGTAGGGGTAAGGGGAGGCCGTGGTTCGTCTCGCTCTATCTCCCAGGCCGGTATTCACCTTGACAGGGCGGTCCACCCCGGATTCCGGTCCGCGGGGCCGTCGGGCCGACGGTCGCCTATTGTTTGGTAGCGTGGGGCCGAGCCAGCCGCGCCGTCGTCCCCGCGGACCTCGGGTCTCCGCTCCGTGTTCCGGGCCTTCGCGCCGTTCCGTGCCTACACTTCCGGGACCCCATCCGGGACAGTTTCGGGCCTTCGCGCCCTACCTCGGTCCTCCGTTCCTCGTTCCCGTTCCTCGGGCCGTCGGGCCCCTGTCCTAAATTTCGCCTATTTATCTCGAACTTCTACTGTTTTACTCTAACTTCTGGTTAATTAACTCGTATCGGCTCATCTCGGCGGTTGTTAAGGGAAGAAGACACGTCTGGACACAAGGAGAGCTGTTAAAGAACTCTGTTTATTCGGGCCTCACCGCCCCTTTATATACCCTAGAGGTCAGCCCTGATTGGCTGCTTTCGGTCACGTGATCTACAACTGACGTCACTTCCGGTTTACATTCTCGTTTCCGGTTTACATATCACTTCCGGTTTACATCTTTCCGGGTTTCGTTCCTTTACATATTCGTTCCTTTACACTTTCGTTCCTTTACATATTCGGGCCTCTTTTTCGGGCTTTTTACACTTTCGTTCCTTTACATATTCGTTCCTTTACACTTTCGTTCCTTTTACGAACATATATACTTTTTGTCATATTACCTTATTTTCTCTTATTTGGTCTCTTTACGTATTTGGATGAATAGGCATTCATCACAATATACTTCGTTGGGAAGGAACGTGCTTTCTGCAATATACTGTGATTGTTTATAAGTTTCCTTTATCATGACCCTTATAGAATGCATGATAGCTTTTATAGCGTTGCATATTGGGGAATTGTAAAAAAGAGAAGATGTTAACACCAGTCTTTTTGTGTACTTTACTGATCCAGAAATAATTCGAGAAAACTAAAATCAATAATGCAGTCGGACTTAGTTTGACATCACTTTATTGTATACAATTAATTATAATTATGTCACTATACTTATTCTAAAATGTAATAACTTGTTGTAAATACCCCTATACTAATTATTGTTGTCTGCAAGAAGACCAGGGGGGTTACCCTCAGCCAGATGTTTGAAAAAAAAACAAGACAAAAATGAAACAACCTTTCCACACTCCACCAACAATTCAAACAGGATAAAAAGCCTCCACTCTTCTAGCATTAATAGTTTTCAAGGATGTCACATACATAGCACAATACCACTATCTAGACCATAGTAAAGTTATAATGTCCTAGTACCTTTGGGGTGGCAATAAGTGACATATAAAGGCACCAAGTGGCAATTTCTTTTCATTTAGTACAAGTACCCAGATGGCTACAATTGATTGAGGCTTACACTCAGAAGGTAAGAACCATAGTCAAATGCCAAACCAAATATAAGGCAATTTGGAAGAATAGGAAATAATATTGTAGACTTTTCTGTATCACTCAATGAGAGGTGACCTTCCGGCAATTTGTCCATCATACCTATGTAAACAAAGAATATACCAAACTCACTTTGATCAGCACAACATTTGCTACGCTAGAGTACCGAAGCACTACACTACTACTAAAGTTGAGTTAAATACCACCTATATATGTTTGGTTAGACTCCAAGAAAGCCCCTTGATTAAAAGGACAGTTTTGGATCCTTTTCCTACTTCCCTCTAGTTGAGGCTGCCTAGACAAATTAGAGGAAGGTAGGTGGCCCTGCTGGCTGGTCGGGTATCCCCTCATCAGGGCCCCTTGTCCACTGTCTCCAATGTCTCCACTGACTCACCGCTCTCTAATTGCTCACTACTGCTCACGCCCTGCTCAGCGTAGGAGGTACTGGCCAAGGTAAGGACAATAAAACCCACAGCAACCGCATGTAGAAATAGCCCCAGGAAAGTACTTGGAACCAGGGAAGTTGGTAGAAAAACTAATCTGAATTCTTTGATTGTATGTCCTTGATTTATGTATTATAATGAAAAGATTTTTATATGAGCATTGACGGAAAGGATTGCAAACATCTTTATAGAAGTATTGTAAGCAGCCCTTAGGGTTCAGGCAAATGCGCATTGCCATATGTATCTCCATGAGTAGAATACTTGATGTATTTATTACAATTCTATTCTGTTTGGCCTCAGAATTACACACGTATTTAGCATGCTTTGCTTTTTTCTATGACAAAAAAACAACAATAAAAAACCCGACAGCTTGTGAAACAAGACGCATGTACAAACCAACAGTTTGTTCCCCTGAGATCATTGACTTGGGTATCTTCATCCTCAGCGGTTGCCGGGTAAAAAAGATTACTTTCTAACAAGGCCTAACGTCAGGCGGTAGGGGTAAAAAGATTATGGCCTAACAAGGAAAGTCTCATGTCTCCCTATCCCTCTACAGACGGGGACAAGGCACACAAGGCGTGGAGCCTCCAACTGAAGCACGCGACCACCTCGTCTTCAAAGTTCGCAATGCGTGCCCGCTGCCCAACATTATTTGATTTTTCTTTCACATATATGAAGACAGCAAAGCAAAGGGAATTTGATATGATTTAAATCTAAAGCGCAGTGAATATAGCTCAGATGTTTAATCCTGTAACCACTATAGGTCTTTAGATTTAAACCGCCAAAGAGATATCTATTAACTTATTTATTTCTTACAATCAACTCACTATGATTACAGGTCTGCATAGCCCCATCCTGACTGACTTTATTCGGAATGTGGATAACGTACTATCCTAAGGGGGAAGTTTATCTTTTACCCCCCCCCCTTAAAAAGGATATACTTAGTAAAAGACCAAAGGTTTGACGATGGTGTATAAATTCGTCAATACAGTAATTACACAAAGAATACCACCAAAACTGACATTTTGCAATGGACCTTCAATACATAATAATGTTACAACAGCATGGCCTAGTTTGCGATTTTTCCCTTTTTTTTGGTAAGCTATCAGTAAAACGACGGTATGACCCTTACACTTGTCGTTCTCAGTATATCTATAAATGTAAGGAAACTGACGAGAAGAGATAATAACTTTAATGCATAGGCTGAAAGGAATTAGAACTCAGTTCCGTTTTATCCAGGCAGAATCTGTGCACATAGAAACCAATGAATACCAGGGACAGCTAGAGCTGCCGACGAAATTGGCCATGGTCGGTAAAACAAAAAGAAATGTAATAAATGTGCGCCACTTTATTGGTGTTGACATGCGGTGTCGACTGACGTGTCAATTAAACACCTTTTTGTCGCGTGCAGGGTTAACCCCAATTACTATTGCTGTTAAAATCCAACGGTTTGAAGGGTTACCTTTTTAACCAATGTAGCGTGATATTGGATCCAAAACGATCCCCATTACACACATTCTCATTTCTGCATTCAGTATCTATTGCGTAATTTGTATCAAGCGTCGGCAAACTTCTGTGTTGATTATATTGGTTGGAAGGTCGTTATGCAAGACACATTTTAAATAACATACATTTATAATAATTCAAAATGGCGGACTCGAAGATGAAAACGCCAAGAAAACCTGTTTAAAAAACTGACAGAGTTATACAATAAATTGTGAGAAATATCATAATGTATAAAGGTGGACTGGCTATTTACCCTAGTTCTACTAGGTCACACCTATCATCTTATAACGATGATTTCTTGTACACACATTCATGATTCCCTCATGCAGAATTAAGCTGAAAAAAGAGTGTTTATTAAACCTCATGCAATAACATCGCTATAGTTTAAGACATAAACTTTGATTTGATTGGCTCTCACACATTGAGTGCGAACGTCCTAATCTTCCCTGGACTACAGACGAGAGTAGTATGCGCAATGAAGGAGTGTAATTACCCCGGAACTCCTAATGAGGGACTCTCCCACCTCTGAGGGCACTCAATTATGCGCACAGAAAAGGCACGAGGCACTCCTGTGGTCCAATGTTTCAAACACTTATAACTGAAATACCACATAATTTAGAACGTAATTACCTGTCCTGCGCATTATAATTGGGCGAAATTAAGATGTGATGATGACTAATTCTATTACTATTCTTTGCTGGGGCCATGCCATACTGATTGTTGGTACTGATTATTTGGCTTTGTGGCCCCTTTGTGAAGATACTTTAAACATTGTTTCCATGAAAAAAATGTATTTTCTGGCACTAGTAAAACATATCCCCCTTTCTCGACTGAATATAATGTGTTTTCTACTAATCCTAGACCACTGTGGCATATGTCACCTTATGATAAATTAGCCAAAGCAATCCGACATGAACACGGTTTTATAAACAGTTATTTCTCACTTATTTGCAGCTCTTTCGGTAGTGAACAGGGTGGTACTCTTATCATGAATCACAATGAAGGTTTCAGACTTCAGAAAATCTAAAAGAAAAAGCAAAGCAGCAACGACCATTTTCATGGGCTTTGCTCACTGTCCAGACTATTAGTTGTATCCTGGGAAGCCTGAACACTGCATCAGTCTGACAGCCTATACCCTCTGTCTGCCCACTAATTCACTGTTGTGTAACTGTTGTAAATACGTCCAAAGCCTATTTGACCTCGGTGCCCTAAAAGGCTGACTAATTAGTGATGCTCACAGTATTACTGCAATCAGATAACAGAGGATCGCCGTTCGCTACAAATAAGGGGGATGGGCAGCGGGATTAGGTAGATTAGCTGTTGGCCTGTTGAACTGTTGGGTCTACAGACTGTTAGTCACTTCAGACCAAGTTCGTTATCTAGGGTTTTGGAAATACAGGTATCCTTAATTCAATTTTCCTCAATATGGTAATGGCTACAACATCGTGGGACACAGATGCAAGCAGATTTGAAGCGGGATTTCTCGGTAGACATGAAGTTCAGCTCAGTGCACACGTCTGATATTGTATGTTGTATCTGGGTGCAGTGTTCTGCGTGTTCCATGATGATACAAGCCTTAACGGACGTCAATGGAACATGTAAATAGACTGCACAGGGACCATTTAAGCCCTTTTTACACTGAACGATTTTGAAGTGTCGTCTCCATAAACGACAGCTGGCGACTCGGCTGTGATGTACGGTCAGAGATACAATAGTGCAATGGAAACATAGAATACGTGGATACAATGTGTCCATGAGGTAGAAAACATGAGGAACAATGCATTTAATTGCTCTTAATTGCCTCTGGAATAAATCGTTTGCTTCTGTCATCCAGAATTATTAAACAGGTTAGATATTTGGTCGTTGGTGAATCTTTCACTTTAGTCTTGAGCAAATGTCGTTTGCAGTCTTTAACAAAAGTCTTAACCAACGATTTTGTGTTTCCACTGAACGATTTTCCAGAAGAACATCAACGATTTCTAAATCTTTCCATGTCTTAGGCCGTCTTGAGAAAAGTATTGTTCGGTGGAAACAGGCCTTTAGACATCTGCACCCCTTGCATATGGTTGTATATTTTGTATTCGAGTTCTGTGAAGTTAAATGGTTCGAAATTTAAAAAAAAACTCTATGTCACATTTCATAAAAAAAAGAAGTAGATTTATACGAAGAAGTGCTTTAAAAAGATCACAATACTGCATGTTTATCGTTTGTTTTGGCCCTGGAAAATATTTTTCTACTCATTTTATTCAGAAAAGTCAGCAAAGTCGTCATATCTTCAAAACATCTTGACAGAGTTGTTGCCCACCCACATCTTGCTTATTTCTCCTATATCATTGTCATGGTTCTTAATACATTGTCTTTCCCTTGCATCAGATAAGACTTGCAATGCATAAAATATATCGATATTTGTATCCCATGAACCATTATAAGATGGGGCTGCCGATAAGAATCTGGGTGTATCCTGCGCAAAGCCATCTATCAACGTCAAATATAATCTTACACCACGTCACCGCTTGTAATTTATGGTGATTAAGTTGTAAGGAAATAGTAAATGTCGTTGTCGGAAAACAACTCATTAGAAATATCAATGGCCCAGAGAGGGAAAGCATTCTCCAAAATAACACTGTACTTGGAATTAAAAGACATGCATATTCCTGAAATTGAGGAAAGTTTACTGCTATACTTCGTTAGAGCTTGGCAATAACAGGGACGTTTCTAAAACAATAAATTTCAATTTGTTCCTTTTTACCAACACAAAAAGCTGAACAGCAACCAACACATTCTACATGCGTTTTTTAATATTTCCATCTTTCATTTTTATAGAAAGGTCTATTTATAAGTTCCTAATCATCTTTCTGAATGAATCCATCACCACTTACAGAAATAGAACCAATCAAACCGAACATCACCACCAATTATCTCACTGACAAACAGAGAGTTTCAAATTGTCCTCATCAGCTCACATGTCCAGCGGATAAATACTTCCCACGGGTATTGAAATGTTATTTGAACACTAACTTGTCATTCATTCTCTTACTCTAATCAACTAACTATACTAACATAGCATGAGCATTTCCACGCCGGGGACTAATTAGCTTACGAGTCAGGTTTCTAACCTAATTGCTTGCAACCTGCCGAGTCCACGGGGTCTGATTTTAGAAGCATTGCCCAGACTTTGGACGGAATAAAGTAGCTGCCTCAGACGGACGTCGATGGTTCTGAATAGTAACTTCCCAAGAGTTTCCTCAGCAAGTTTCTATTTGTTAGGGAACTATTCCATCCTGCTTCTGTGTGCTATTATGGGCTCGAAGGCACGTGCAGATGTTGAAAGGAAGAAGAGAAATAATAGACTTCTAAGGCATCCTCGCTCCATGGCCACCATTACAACTGACTGCTTAGTACTGACCGTAATGCCACAGGAAGAACTCCACTGCTAACAGCTGATATGGATAAAAGCTCAAGAAAGAAACACTATGTATTCTGATGCAACACAAAAGTTCTTTTTATGCAAATACATATGAATAATTCTCATCTACCACATAATGATACCACTTTCCTTCCTCTAAAGAAGGTTGAATAGGTCTATCCATTTAGTTTACGTAGTCTTTGAAACTAACACTATTAAGTGAAGAGGTCATGCATTAACTTGACTAGTAGCTATTACTGAGAAAGGGGGGTAGGTCTTACCTAAAATAACCTTTGGTTGTCGGATTGTGCAACTTTGGGCACAGAGGAGCACAAAGGGCCGACATCGTTTTGTTCCTTTCACTTCGATTTACGAGGAGACGTAGGTCTTACCTCAAATGACCTTTGCTTGTTGGATTGTGCAACTTTGGGCACAGAGGGGCCGCCGCACAAATTATCTAAGAGGAACAGTGAACATACTCTCACTATGTAAACACATTACAATAACAATTTCTTATTCTTAAGTAGAATAATTATTCTCTTCACGTCTGTACTAGATTAGTTTCGTCACAAATTTAGTGAATTTACAGACATGGAGACCCACGTCCCTAATTGGACGACCCCCTCAGTGGACCACCGGACAACAGGCCTTCCCGAATCGAGTTGCTCAGTGTAACCCAGCTGATTGTTGGCTGATTACCGATGGACGATAGCAGATTCCCGGCCGTTCGGGCTCGATCCACCCCTCTTTGGTGTGCCATCCCTTACCACCATCCCCCACCATAGACGTGGAAAGGCAGTGGATGACACGCACTACCATCGACATCCTATCGAAGACATCTACCAAGTTTGTTTGGTGTGCCTGACCTTTTTACAGCGGCCGAAGTAATGGAAATGGAGGAGAACGTCAAACTAAGTACCAGGATGGTTTCCGATCTCACACCCTTTACCCAGAGCTAGATCGCAGCTTGCCGGAGCTGAGTGGGGCCACCCCCGCGCCGCCCACGTCGCCTTCAGGATGTTGAGGCCTTGACAGAACCAACAGTCGCCAATCCCCGTAATTAGCCTTGACATTCCGCGGGTAATTCTTCCACTCGGCCGCACGGGGCGTGGGGGTTAATCCGACTGGCCGCTTCTAAGCACACCAATGATTGGCTGTTGATTAGCAAGGAGCATGCTGCTGTATCGATCGTTTTCATTGGTTAATTCCATCGTTAGAATGGTCCTCATGTCCGTCTGATGAGGCTCCCTGAATGTGACTGCCATTCAAACATGACCTTACAGCAATCATAGAATCTTTAATTTATAAGTTGTGAGTGGTCAGCTTTTTCTGTAAATTTCAAAGGCAGATCTACATTTGCCATTCTAAAGCATCAGCGAGTTTAATGAACATTTCTTATTTAAGTTCAAAAGATCTATAACTTTGCCGTTCATCAGGACAGTCTATAAAGTATCCCTTTTCCTCTTTTTTAACTTTTGTAGAGTGGTCTGAGAAAGATTAAATTTGACAACTTTCCAAAAGATGCCCTTATGTACTTTGTTGTAGAAAGTCTATCAAACTTTGTTTAATCACAAAAAAAAAAATCCAATTTGGTAAAATCTTAGGTGAAGTATAATATCTGTACTCGTTCATTCCGATCTACTACTTACAGTACATATTTATATTGTTTTTTAGTTTGCTACTGGTGATACAATAATACCCGAGCAGCCCTGAATTCCTAAAGTTAAAATGCGGGTCTGTAAAGGGCAAAAACATACTAGACTGGCAGTACTTCTGGTCAAGCTCCTCGAAACCATACTCCATGCTTCATGTAATTGATATTTGTACACAACACAAAGACTGACACAGGGTAAAGCCCAACTTGTTTATCAATCACCTTTCCTATCACCGCCGTTGATTTAGCGAATGAGGCGACAATCCCCTTAATTTGGACCCATCTCACATACCATCCAGACTAGGAGGAAAGTTAGTCTGTTGACATGTACATGGCCCTATAGGTAGGAAAGCCACAGGGTTGGCATTATTGATGAAGTCGGAATAGGATGCGGCGGCTGTTGAATAGACTGGGGGGGGGGGGGGGGGGGGGTCGGTGGACATGCCACCTGGATGCGAGACAAGCCTTTGGATAGAACTAATTTCCATCAAAAAGTAATTTCCATAACAAATTATAAAATCGTACTTTTAGAAACCTACCAAATCTCCTACGTCACTCTTCTCTATCTTAGCTTTAATTTCACACAGTATCATTTGTCATTTCTCACTTTGTCCAACCCATTCAGTACACATATCCACCTTCTCGTTTCATCAACGTTTGTTTCTCTTATTCATATCATAATCATTATGACAGTATCCTTATTTCACTTCTATTCGGTGATAGAACCAATCAAACTGAGCCCCACCGTTAATGACCTCACAGCTGAACAGGGACTGTTTCAAATGTTCCTCACTGGCTCATACTGTCCACTGGATGAATACTCTCCCAAATTATTGAAACATTGTTTAACTACTATCTTGTCAGTCATTTCCTTACTTACCATGCTAACATAGCTTGGCTCTGACTTGCGCATACCCTAGTGATTGGCAAGATTTCCTCAAATTCTCAGTCTTTCACCTATATAAGTATTATACATATAACAATTACATAATTCAGTTGGCATTTTAAAGTTAGGACATAGCTAGAAGACATTGGAAGGTACTAGGAAAATAGCCTTAGGTAATGCCATGAAGGTTAGAAAAAAAAGAAGATAAAGTAGTTACAAGTACGCAGACACTGTGTGTAGGATGCAAATCGAGTCAGGTGCTTCCCAGTCATCCCCCCTGGCGACCAACGTCGGGATTCAGAGACAATTTCGGGGAGTTAGTCTCAAGGACACTACAGTAGATATAGCACGAAGCTGTTCGGCAGACTATGAGTAAGCGTGAGTGTAAAAAGTTGTTATATCACGAGCTTTAAAAAATGGTCAACTTAGTTTATTTGCAAGTATAGAGCTCAATGGTTGGAAAGAGGATTGAAGTTCATTCGACCGTGCAAAAAACATACAAATTTTCATGTTGTTCATCAATAAAAGGCTTGATACTTTTGCAGAGCTCAGTAACAATAAGTTAATTGTATTTCAATTCGAATATTCTATGGGTTTTACTGGATGCCGTCCTTCTATTGTATTACTGTTGTTTTAATACGGAAGGCCTACATTCTAGATCACCATAATTATTGGTTATTGGAATGGAAAAGACGGGGAATAATAAAGTTAAGTCTACATCAGATAGTGTTATAATTACTAAAGAACCCAGGAAAAAGTGCCCTTAGAATATGTGAAATAACGAGAAGGCATTCGATGCTTGACCAAGGCCTATAGTCCTCATTTGTCAACCTTATGGGTAGTAGAAGCTTATAAGGAAACAATCAATCCCCATTCAACACTCACCGACAGCCCTTGCCAGCCACAGTTAGGGTTGGCGAACGGCGGGCGAACTACTAAAGAGAACCAAACCCTCATGTCTTTGTCTGCTTACCCAGCCAAACAGCACAAAAAGGAAACAAGAGTAGCCATAAGATATTTGCAGGCAGGGAGGCTTTATCCCTGTTCTTTTGTGCTTGGCGGACCGAATGGGTGCATAGTAAAGTGTATTCCTGCCGCTTTTGCTGCAAGGAATTTCCTCCGCGCAAACCCTAAGGCTGTCTCGGACTGCTCAAAGGCTAGCAGAGTGCGTTGGAGAGACTGCTGTGTCTGGGGACAAAAGGCCTTCATCGTGGGTGGCAAGAGGCGGAAGGCAATAGAAGAGAAGTGAACTTCCCGCACTGTCCCCATTAATTCCTCTTTAAACCTCACCCAACCAAAATCAATAAATTGATTGCCATACAAAGGGTTCCACAATAAACCGTAACTGATGGCTTTCGTTTTCATTGTGTGTTTCGTTCCTAAAATAGTCTTCAGCGTTTTACATTAAAGGCTACGCGAATCATATGATAGTATTCACCATTATCTTACGTGAATAGATAAACCATGGCCACTGTCATTATAGAACGACACCTTCTTGAATGGTCAATGCTATTACCCCTTTTAACGTAGACTAGTACAGTCATTTTATCATGAGAGCCATCATGTTATCCTGAAGATATGTTTAGTGGGCAACAGGGCAAGGGGTAATAGTAAATTGTTTAAAAACAACATTTTAAAGAAAGTTTAAGTGTACATCATGAATTTATCATAACTGACTATATTCAGTTAAAATGAACATCTTCATACTTGAATTGACATAACCAGCATTCTGTTTGAGACAATCGTTTTCTCTTTTCAGTTACAACATCAATGGAAAGGTGCAATTGATAAGCTGGTAAGTGTCTACTTTATTTCTGTATATAATTATAATTATAATAATAAATCACTGGTTGTATTCTCCTCTTATCATTTTTCAACTCGATGGATGTTGTCCTCTGATATGCGACAGGGTATCCTCGTTGATTTCTGAAGGTGACAGTTTAGTTTATATAATTGTGACCCAACAGACATAAAGGATGCTCTGAGGGGGTTATATCTTAAGTTCTAAGGCTAATATTAAGGGAGATATGGGTAGATTTGTGAAAAATAGGGATAAAAATGTCGTAAACCAACTTTTGGTGTAGGATTCAGGTAATCTACTCTAGACATTCCATTTTGCTTGAAAAACAATCTATTTGGAATGTAGATAGAATGTTTTCCCCCATATATTACCTAACATTAGATGTTTGGTTACCATTGAAACCACAAAACTTGGCAGATTTTGTCAAAAACTGTAACCCATTTGGAAAAACATTAATTGATTTTAATATCAGTCCAAACTAAAATAGGTTATCTCTTCTAGATCAAAAGTTATAAGGTGATAACTTTTGGAGCTTTTTGTTAATTTAGGGAGAAAATTTTATTTCATAAGTAAATATTTTAGATAAATATTCATTATCCAGGCTTTTTGTCATTTTCAGGAGGTGCAGCAGTCCTTTGTTTAAATGCCTGTAACTCCCTGGAAAATTATCCAATTTTGATGTGCTTAGTATCATTTGAATGCTTAAAAAATCATCTGTTATGCATGAAGCATCCTTTCTGTGTGGTGAGACACAATTATATAATCTCCCAGCTAGTCCATCCATCCTTCCTGTATTGATGGACATTAATACAAATTACACAAACAGATCATTGTTAAAATAATGTTATCTTGGACAGAGCACTTTCCAACAATTCAGGAAGATAATAATGCCTTTTGAACACTTTTATATGTTATAGTAAGTGGTTGGGCTTGCTAAGCACACGGACGTCCCCATGCACATGAATCCTCGGTTGACTTAGGACACTCTCACTGACAGTGTGGTTGACGGCATCCACAGTTCTCTGCCACTCCTCCTGTCGCCCATTCTTATGTAATTGCTGGTGGAAACAGTTGCTGGGCGCCCACTGGCAGGGGCGAGTAGCTC
This sequence comes from Lepidonotus clava, assembly GCA_936440205.1. NCBI lineage: Eukaryota > Metazoa > Annelida > Polychaeta > Phyllodocida > Polynoidae > Lepidonotus > Lepidonotus clava. The sequence continues at coordinate 21,741,621 of OW387140.1, read as the reverse complement.
CGTGACTGACCTCCTGTCAGTCGGAAATAATGGGGAGTTTGCGGGAACATAACAGCCTCCCTCTCCACCCATGCTTCATGCATGTCGAGTCCCTGTCAGCCCTTTCGGAATTAGACATTTTTCTGTAAGTATAACCAAGGAATGGATTCTTAGAACTGAATTAATCATAGGTGTTTTTGATCCTAGCCAGACATAACTCTGAAAATGGAACATTGTATTATAACTTCTCAGGCCTGATTAAACGGTTACCATACTCATCAGCTACGTAACACTGACATTCTATTGGATAATCTGTCTGTTCCGCGTTATCATGACACATAATAGTTACATGATGTATTGTTATAATTGCGTAATATTAAAGTTTCTTGAAATACCGGAATTATGTATAGATACAAGAAATACTTAAGGTAACTCGAAATATCAGATACAACGAAATGCACAAAAAATAGATGGGATAACATGAAACTCTGGGATAAACACAGGATTCTTAGGGATGATTCACTAGATATATTGTAGCCAGGGAGCAAGTACCTGTTGCCTATAAAAGGGAGACTGTTACCCAAAAATAAACCAGTATCCTTCAAAGTGCTCAACTGTGAACATCTGATTTGTTGTGATCTTACGCTTGAGAAGTAGACTAATATGGTTAACACAAACACTTGAGGATGGGTCCCAGCTTGGCCATGAGGATCTTAAGGTGACCTGACCACCTGCTGACCCAAGGGCAACCAAGACTTAACTTGGGGGCCTCAAGGATGGCCACATGACAACCTGAACCTTTGAGTGATCACTAGTATGTAAAAACAGTTAAAGCACGGAGATGGATTCGAATACCTCCCCGACCCCCATACACAATAATTTGAGTTCCATGGATAAACTTGAGGTACTACTAATTGTAATGAATCCTATGCCTGTCTATACACCAAATTTCTCGGGCATAACCCAAATATCAAACCAGGCGTTTACAGTTTTGGTGATACTCAGCTATCCGCAACATAAAAGTGCTATAACAAGATTGAGACCATCAATATGGATAGTATAATAGTAACGTATCGCTCAGGGCTAGATTCTGACTCCAAATATTTATATAAATACCAGTACCGTTGGCACATACAAAGACTAGAACCTGCAATTTAGGTCAGCGGGGTCATAGTATGACTTACTGAAGAAAAATGAAGTTTTTCTTTGGTGAGTGAGAATATGTATGAATAGGTTGGGGCTTATCCCTTTACTATTTTGAGACAGAAACCCCAAGGTCTGATTTGACGCAACCTTAATAACCATGATGTCAATGAGACTAACAGATTAGGTCAGGTCCACACCATAACGAATTAGGGATGTCATTTGACATTCCTATTGCGTGATGTTGGCACTAATCCTTAACCAGAAATACCAGAGCAATCATAAAAGAAGCAATGATATACCACAGATTCATGTCACACTGTAATTCATATACTTCTGCTTTGGCCATGGGACATTTTCGGTCAGCTATAGTAAGGTGAAATTAGAAAGTAAGTAACGTATGGGCTTATTTTTATTATCGACTAAAAAAGAATTCTATTCTGATAAACTCGACATCAGATCTTTTAGGAGGTGAATCCAATCTTGGAACTCAAGGAAAGCCAACACATTAAGAATTAATATCCCAAGGGGACTTTAATATCAGATAGACTCTACTCTATGAAATACGACCTGTCAGTAGAACTTCTCTCTGGCTATTTGAAGTCTGGTGAGTTTGGCTAGGATACATCAAAACCGACTGTTGGCTACACAGGATAACCTTAAAATCATATCTCTGTATGAATACTACTGTAGAGCAAAACGGGACGCGGGGGATCTAAATCCTAATGGTAAGAGATATTATTTGACGAATATTTTTAGCCAGAGAAGTAGATTCAAGCTAACGGTCTATACTTCTCAAAGAGCATCAGCTACGGGATAAACTGCAGTCCTAACCAACCTTACCTTGATATAGGCTAATAATAACAAAACAATGTTCGTTTTGTTACATTTGATACAACTTGCACAACAAATGTTAACAGTATTGCGAGGAGCCAACATTAAAAAAAAAGACAAAAAAGCATAGATTTCACTTAAAATATGAACGAACATCTTCCAAGCCGGGGTAACCTTACTCGTGGTGAAGATGTGCACATCATGACTATGGTAACAATGCATTGTTCACATCGTGACTATAGTAACAATGCATCAGTCACATTATGACCGTGGTAACAGCACAATGCAACACTGTGTAAAAAGACAATGTCGGCGGCCGTTGTCTCAACAACCATGTTTGTCGTCCAGACGATAATGCTCCTTGCCTTGACAACTGTGTCCAAGGTAAACTAACTCAAACCTAAACCTAAACCTAAACCTTTTTTTAACAATTTCATTTACCCTGGTCCCGAATTGAATTCTCCAGTATTTCTTCGGGGCCCGCCATAACTTAGTCTAATGTATCGAATCAATTGCAACATAAAAGAGTAATCGGTATCAGGCCTGCAATCTAAAATTGTGATGCTTGCCAGCGTACCTTACTTATTATTTTCACAGTTCTACAGTTGAAGTGGTCCTGCTGAACTTTACCTAACTATAACCCTAACTTTATCCTACCCTTTCCCTTACCGTACCCTACCAAATATCAAATCCTAGCAGTAGTTGAAGTAGGAAAGAACATGAGAACACGACAAAAATCGATACAGTGTGAAAGACGGTTTCAGTGTAATGCTAATTATTTGCTCCTTTATACATTTCGCGCATTACAATATAATAACATGACTGTTTTGTGACCTAATCTGAAACTTTAAACAAAAGCAGGCCGTAAGTAAAGATGGTTAGACAGTATATTCACACAATATCATCAGATTAGTACTGCAAAATTGATTTGGGTATTGCAACTTCAAAGTTCTGATACCGAAAACATAAGATAAGAAAAGAGAATCATCGGCTTTTCAAACAAAAGGAATTTGTCAAATGGTAAAACATACGTAGACAGTTTTAAACTAGTACACCCTAGGGATTAATCGTTTAACGTTGCTGAAGTAACTTTCATTTGAGCTCTAGCAGAGCCGTCAGCTGTGCACATTTCCAATTAAGCTGTCCTATCTTCGGAGGAAAAATATGACTGATGTTAAATTAGTTATTTAGTGGTGAGTTGTTGTATCCACAGACCCAATGTGTTTCCTCCATCTAATGGTTATGCTTTTTACTTTGTTGCATACTTGATTAAAGAAGCCATACTTGTGGAAGTGAGTGGTAGCCCATGTGTTTCTTTGGATACTCAAACCAAAAAGACTGAACAGAAAAACATAGGTCAAGTTTTGATCCACTAAGCTTAATGCCCTGTTTCCACCAAAAAGACGAGATAAGATTGAACGATTTTTTCAACTGACAAATACAGATGACTTTTTTATCAGAAAAGAATCGTTCATCAGCAACGATTTTTTGGACGATTTTCTGTTTCCACCAAAAGACCATAAAACGATTTTACACACGATTTGACACAAGATTTGACACACGATTTGACACACGATTTGATTAAACATTATTTTTATTTAACTAATATGGTGTAATTCATTATGATAGCATCTATGATTTTTATTTTCTGTCTTATACTCATTCCATTTTATCATATATTTGTTATTTGCTGAATCGTCCAAAGAAATCCTGTTTCCACCAAAAGATTAGTACAAAATGTGTCTAGGAAAATCGTCCAAAAAGCCAAAATCGTCCAAAATTATTTAACATGTCAAATAATTTGTCTGTTGTCTGTGGAGCATTTTTCTCAGCAGACAAGGTGAAAAATCGTCTATTAAAATCTGTTGTTCGAACGATCTTTTGTTTCCACCAACAGATTTGTTGAAAGATTTGACAGGATTTGCAAATCTGGACGATTTTTATGGGTTTTTTGGAATCGTTTGAAGAAAAATCTTTTGGTGGAAACAGGGCATTAGTTTATCATGGGAACATTGGGGTAACAAATATGCTCTATTTCTTTAGCAGGGTTATATTAAGTGGTGGCGATTGAATCTATGAGAAGGTAGACACTGCACCTACACCTTTACCAAGCCAAGCGATTTGTTTTATTTCCCATGCTGTCTAGACGCAGTATAAGAAGGACAGGCCTTTGGTAAAGCAGTATTTCCATACTGTTAGAAGAACTCTTGGATACTTTAAATAATATTATGAGGCTATCACCCGGAGAAAGTACCATAGACTGTGGATAAACCTTACAATGAAACTGTAATGAAAAGAAATGTAACGTTGAGATCTACATGATTTAACACAGAAGCATTATGTTTCTATGTAATCCGTTTGGTTACCTTCCAAAGCAAGACATATAGGAGATGCTAGACGGCCTCACTGCAGGCAATAGGAGATGTTCAAATGTGGGAAAAGGACTGATGTGGAAAGGTGTTTTGGAAGACGGAGGGGCGAGGAAGGTACCCTCAGAGAATGGTGGTGTAAAGACGCCCAGCATGCACCATTAATACCTGCAGACAGAGACAAACAATCTCACAACCCCTGAAACCAACTGAGCATTAGCAAAGGATGACATTCAACACCTAATAGGTGTTTGATATATAACAGCCATCTATGATCTGTCTGTGACAAAACAAACTGGTACTTGAGCCCTGAAACCAAATGGTTATTGTGCATCTATGGTACTGGTAAGTAAAACAAAGAGTTACTATCTAAGTAGAAAATAGTACTCTCATCTCAAACAGATAAATATACGGAACATTAAGAGAGGTCCTGTAACAATACTTCTACTAATTGGCTGATATTGACATGTAACGTCGAACTTAAGGATTGGCCTTTCCAACAGGGCAACTTATTGCGTGAGGTTGACACTAGAAGGTATGGGAATCTGAAAACGAAGCTAGAAAAACTGACTCTGGCAAATCAATAGGCAGCAGAGGAGAAGTAGTCACATGTCACACTGCTACTGACTGTTACTCTGGTGCTGACACGCTAAGTGGGCTGCATTGTTTTTGTACATAATAAACATAATGAGGATTGGTGCAGTCCTGGAGTTTTCTTTCATACTTTGCATTGAGAAAGGGCTGGTGCTTAGATACATATTGGCACGATAACTAGATCTTGGAAGTTTCAGTTACTGACACAGGGGGCGTTTCACACTGCTTTCAATGTTGAGTTGCCAAGCTATGAGCATATTTATTGAAGTAACAACTCTTTTAGCTAGTTCTCAGTGAAGTAGCTATAGTTTATCCTCAATTAACACTACTGTGACAGTATTTCTTCCAATTTGGTTTGGCTACGAAGTGTATAATAAGCAGTCATTTCCCAAGAACAAGAGGTTCAACCTGTAGAAGTACGGGGAACGAGTGGGTATGCCAAACATTGCCATGGTGACGTGTGTTGCCTTGGCGATACCCATTGGGAACCCGATAGTTATGTCACTAATATCTGTTAAAGACTAGCCTCAGAATCCACGTATGATGACAGTTCGATACAGACATAATGGTCTTTCTTAGCCCAAGCTGTACAGATTAGACCATTCTCTCAGCTGAGACACTTCTGATACCAAATCAACTTGGGGGCATGAGGTTTTACTTAGAAGGTGAACTGAGCCATGTATTTTCGGGACGTTATGATACAACGACACTCGGTGCCACAACGACGACAACAATTGATACCAACAGGGAACGAATATTACAAAGCAACATTATTAAGATTCCTGTTCCTATCAAAGTATTGGAGATGAATAGTCGAATAATAAATGGCTGTTTAGAAAAAAGGACCAATTTTGATAATTCATATCTCATTTCCACTGGGTCGCTTCAACGAGCGCAAAAACATGGCGGCCCATGGAGAATATCTCGTTTCGGAGCTTCTTTATAATATTTAGTAAAACAAGGTCTGCACTAGGTTTTCCTTTCCCATTTACGAATTAAAACAGCTAAATGCATTTCTTAATCCGTAATGCCATTCATATATAATAAACGTTAACCAGCGTGACAGGAAATATCGTCCAAATCTTATCTTGATCACAAGTAAGCAATGCCACTCATACCAGGGAAGAATATGGTAGTAGTGTGACGCTGTGAACCACAGACTGCTCCTACTGCCAAGCCACATTTGGGACTGGCATCTTTTCAACTGTGTCTCACTTCAAAGGGCTAGTAAGTGTTTAAAGGGGCGCAGTTAAATGAAGTCGTGTAACTTCAGCCGGTGGCATCCTTTGTACACCGGGTTCTCAGTTCTGAATTCCTCCCTCTGGAAGGTTCCAGTAATGAGTCCAAAGCTCGAGGAAAAAACTATTTGTAAGGGACGACACTTTTCAGCCCCATCGGCCTGGACTGACGTGGATTCTATTGTAAGATCGGTTTAGCATTCATGTAACCTACATAAGTACAATGCCATAGCCTGAATGTAAACACACTGTTATACATGTCCATTCACTCGTCGGAAGCAGATAAACGTGCCCGTGAACAGAAGGTCAGCAATGTAATACTCAGTGGTTGGATGGATTTCTTTGTTTTTATGTTCCTTTCCTTTCCCGTTTGCGACGTACATGCATGCACTTTGGTCATGTATTACCAAGGGCACACTAGTTTTACTCTTGCCAAATCGTAAATACATTTCTTATATCCTTACCGATTTCAAATGAGATGAATTAATTTAACAGTAAATAATTTTCACTTTAATTGATATGGCTAACAACAGGAACATAGGAAAATAAGCCATTATCATGTTAAAGTCGAAATATCGTACTTGCAAAATGAGACCTTAAGACAAGTGTGAACACCCTGGTAATTTGGTTTTACCAAAGCAATGTACTCAATAATTATCCACGAGTATACAAGCGTTGCATCCAATCCTTTGGCTTTTGATTCCGATACAACAAAATCATTCACAACAATATTACTTTTAGTTCGGCGTGCGACGAAAACACTGAGATCTATATGGTGTAGGACAGAATAGGCTATTGTATAACTGGAAATTTTAACAAGGGGGTTTGCAAGCTGATGTTTTGTATAGTTAGGACCTGCAATCCAGGCTAGCGCAGGATAAAAAACAGTTGGATGTTGTGCCCCACCTCTCCTTCACTAGACCTCATAAAAAGGATGGTCTGTCAATATCAGGTTATAAAGCGATTGTACTACCTTCTGGTCCATTCCATTTTGGTCCATTCCTGTTATGACGAACAGATTTCCTGACATCCCCCCATCTCGCCAAGCGGCAAACATCAATAATGTTTTTACAATATTTTCTCTTTCTAAATAAAGCACAGAGCCCCTGTAATTTGGGGACAGTGTTTGCATTATTTTCACTTATTTTTTCCTTCTTCATCAGTTCGGCTTATTTTCATAACATTCACCAAATTGTTATTTCTACGGTTTTCTTCCCGTGAATTCATCAAGCTGTTCACGGTGTATTTTGCTGTTTTCCTTACTGGCGGAGACCCCGAAGTGGGGCGTTTTACGTCTCCTCTGGTGGTGGAAGATAGCAGGGCCTGAATCAAACACACCAATATGGCAATGCCATGATAACTCTCCCCTCCCCGTTCTGGGTACCCACAAACGCTGTGATCTAGCTCGGGCAGGCTATCAAACTTCCATCAGAGTACTCGCTGAACCAACATAGTGAGCGGTATCTGTGTCCCACTGAAGTTCGCCACATGTAACCAGCAGCAGGGAAATAGATTCCAGGTCTTTGGCCTTTACCTAAAGTGCCTCATTAAACTGGTAATTTGAGTCTGAGTTTGTCTTGGACTGGGTTCTTTTTTCACATTTGAACTCTCTACTTATGCCATTGGAAACTTAAAACTTAATCTAGGCTTTGCGATTTTAAGTCTGACCTATTCTACTAACTAAAATAGTAAGCGAAACGCTGCCGACTAAATCCATTGTTCACCTAGCTCTAATGGTTGTATCCATGGATGTGAACTTAAAGACATGTAACTTCAATTATGTATAATCTTAAATTGACTTATTACGATATGATGATTAAGTAATAGCTTATTTAAAGATTCCGTTACGTTTGTGTTAAGTGATTAGTCAGTGTAGCTTTCAAGTCTCAACTTGGTAGTACAGACATAAGGAGAGAGGATACACTGGTGTACTTTGAGAAAAATACCCTAAATGAAAATTAAAATAAACCTAACGTAACCTATTAATTTCCCTGTTAATGGTATGATCCCCGTCCCCCTTTCCCCGAAAACAATGCACAATTATTAATGGGTGAATGTATTGTTTATCCTTGACAAGGATTGAGGGATATGTCTGTCGGAAAACTGAGTAACATGCTGAGGTTAGTAGGTAAGGAGGAACTCACACATGTTTCACAAAGAGCAAAAATAACTACCTAAATAATACTTCTATACTATTCCTGTGAGGAACCAACACACATTCTTTCTGGTGACACAACAAAACCTCCTACTTCATTAATTCCGACAAACCCCATAGGAGTTGGACCAAAACCTACAGACCTGCAGCCCATTCATCACCATATCACAGGACACTGATTCAAATCAATAGATCCCACCCCTCCCGTAGACTGGATGGATCCCTGGACAAGCCAAGATCTCCTTAAAGATTCTTTAATGAGTCTGTCCTTTTGGTAAATTTCCCACTGGGCTTCCTAACAAAACCCATATCGATTGGGACCTCCCATAAATTCCCATGTGCTATTCCCTCAGAGTAGTTGAATTGGCATATGCATGTATTACATGACGTTTGCCCGTCAGGGGATGGTTACTATCAGATTATTCTAGTACTTCTGGACATCGACTGCCGCCCTCATGGGACGTTTGAGCTACATATCTGATCTAAGGGCCAAGGACCACACTCGAGGTCTTAGGTCATTTAAAACATAATAACGGAGGTTTTGCTGCAAGGTCGTGGGTTAAATATGTGTTGCTTGGACGAGTAATTACATGTGATACATTTTTTTGTAGTGTCCTAGCTTTTGCGTATGTATGAAGCTGCCATTGGGATGATAATAACCAGATTGTGGTGTGTCAAATACAGATTTTTGAAAAGCAAAGAAATTTTAAAGTCTAGACCAAGGGTCCACTTATGCAAAGGGCGGGAACTCAATTCTTAACAGGCTTTTGCAATCGGGTAATGTTCGTGCATTTTACTCTTGAAAACTCATAAACTGACGATATAGAATTCGGGGCATATAGAATCCGGAGATTTTAAATACGCCTCTCAACAAAACAATTTAGTACATGAACATGTAGAGGACCATGTGGATACGCAGGCTTTTTTTTAACTAATTAGCAAAAGAAAACTAATGGACTAAGTACAAATTTATGCCACTTAGAATTGGCCTCAATTAATTATAAAATCAATGTCTTGGCCTGCCAACTCAACCTAAATCATATTTATATCAAATAAGACTGAGAAATAGATCTTGAGGACGAGTGTTCCATCTTTAGATCTTACGATCTATGTAGACCTACTTCATACTTCAACTGAGAGTAGGCCTAAGTGGAGAGCAAATATTTGACTATCTCTCTGCTGAGCATTAATTACGCACAAAAACCTGTTAGAATTCCTGTGAGAAATTGGATAACGGACTTACTATACACAACAGAAGAGCTTCAGAACCTTCACATCATCAGTGCTCAGGTTTGTTTCGGATACCTCTTTCACACTGCAAATACTTTACGCCCAGGTTCTTTATTTTGGCTTTCAAAATCGATTCGGAATGTGCATACTTATTACTTAAATATTCCTCCTCTTTGCTCATCATTTGGTACAATTCAAAACAAAACTAAGCAAGATCAGCCATATATTAGTATAATTACGCAGCTCTTTGTCGATGGAAACCGGGCATCACGATGTAGCAGTGCAATAAGTGTGCAGGCCTACATGACTGGAATCTGGGTGACATCCACGTTCTGTATTCTGCATGGCTTGTTTACGGTAAAAGAGAGATCGGGCACTATGTAAACGGACTTTGGGTCGATAGGTCGATGACGCCGAGTACAGCGGTGTAAAACAAGGAGCGAGCCTATTCTGCTCAGGGCACCTTGCTTCTAAGTGTTTCATTGTTTTCTATATAGAAGCCTGCTCATATGGACCAAGTATGACCAGAACTAAGTGCTGACCGAGAAGATTATTTGACAATCCTTAATTATTTTCTCTCTTACAGAAAAAGAAAGAAAAGGAGGACAGACTACAAGTAGGCCTAATGATACAGGGTAAGTCAGCGTGAGAAAATGAGTTCCCCACATGCCAATTAAAGTTAATCAAAGTGTGTCTCCTGGGCCTGTTTTAATGCAGAAGGTAACCCCAACCTGGCTAGACGGCCCATTTTAATGTACTACTCGTGTAGGGGAACTGATGCTACATCGCCTGAAACAATGCCTCTTTTCTATGCACTACTCATGTGACAAATGACGCTACATTAGTATAATGCAGCTATCGAAGTTACTCTGCCTGTTAGAACTATCAAGTAGAGATGTAAATGATCGTTCCCCATAAAAGGAGACCAAGGATATAACCCTCGGCTTGGTATCTTAAATCTACCTCAGCAGTCTGTAATAACTCAAATCGATTCTCATTTTATAGTCCATGGAGGAGAAAGGAATCCTTGCCGGCGCCGGCATTCTGAGAACCAATAATTACTCTACTAGTGCCTGCCTTTTCTCTATAGATACAATAAACTAAGGTACCGGGCTAAATGACAGGCGCCAGTTCCCCAACCAAGAAGGGCAGGGGCGATGATAAAATCTTCTTATAGGCCTGAAATAAAACCAATCGCTGGTCATTGTCATGAGATTACTGTCAGGGTGACAGAGGTAAATGTCATGTATAGGAGGGGTTATAAAAGAGTACTTTGCCGGTCACTGCTCCCTTCCTCTCACATTCTTAAGGAGTATAAGCGCAGTGCGGAATTCAAAACATGTAATACCTTGATGTATATACACATTATGTTATTCGTCTTATTGATATCAATGGGTAATAACGAGACTGATATTTCACAAATTATTATAAATAGGCTCAATGATATTCCTGTTTAGCATGAGAGGTATTTCGAAATTCGCATCTGTTTCACAAACTGATACATACGGTATGATTGTAGAATTAATGCGTCTTCAATGGCTACACAACCGGCCGGGGCAGATCTGATATCGTTAGCTCGTTTTCGGCCCCTTGGGGTCACATTATGCTACATGACTTGTGTTGTGCAATTGAAGCCAGGTAACCAACTAACAAATATCCGTGTTAAGTCCTACAATTAGGCAATGATCGAGCACCGCAGTCCGGTGCTTTTAACCCACAGCTAACTCGAGATCAATACCTGGACGACCCCCGTGTTGTCCTACCGGAGACAACCCTGCTCCCGGGGACACTGGAGGCATGTGGCGTCACACGGGGACATAGACACCCGGCCAGTAACCTTACCTTTACCCAATAACGTCGGCAGTGACGCATCCTGGGGGCTAAGGTACCGGCGTCTCTAGGCAGGTGTGCTCGGTCTCTAGTTCTCTAATACCGCACGTGAGATGACCTAAGGGGCGGTGGTCCGGCAGGCCCTATGGTAATATCATTAATTATGATCCAGTTGCAATAGTCATTAAGATTAATGGACTTATGATTTCAAAATTAAAAGTGAATCAAGGGACCTAGTGTACTAGCCCAATGATCGTACTTCGCTTTCTTGGATCGATGATTTTCTTTGTATTAAAATGTAAATCCAGATAACTGTTTAATTACATAGGCCTATTTATCACTTAACTCTGCAATAAATCGGAAAGAAAAGCAGTTTAGAAACTTAAAGTACCAAAAGTTGGCAGAATCAATTAGCTATTGAAATACATGCCAGAACAAGCAATAAGGACTTGTCTAATCCTTGCTAGAATGTCCTAAGAGTATTGCTATTTCTATTTGTTTTTCATATAAAGTGGACTTCTGTAAACAAACTCTATTTGAACTGAACATATACAAAGAGACATTATTATTTTGATTATGTTTACGTTATTATTATAGTTTATAGGTTTTTCTTTTACCATAGACTGGACTTGGATCATGGTATGCATTGTGAACGAACTTCCTCCACACATCAGAACTTGTTTGGTAGGTTGTAGGGTTCAGTATAAAATTTGAAGATTTCTCCCGGTAAATTAATATATCATTTTATGGGGATACAAGCATAGTGTCCTCTATTGTAAAATTGTACTTTTTTTTTGTAAATGAGTTGTCCCTGAAGCAAAACAGACAATTCATGAGGTACATTTTACAACGTTGCGCTGACTCAAACCATGCCTAAACTTGGTATATATGATTACTTTCCTTATTTGCCCCTGAACCACATATCGTCTTTTCGAGTCTTATAATAGGAATTCTTTTGGCCACAACTCGCCGCTAGAAAAGTTGTAGTCTTGTGTCATATCCTACCCTCTAGGGAAATGGTCAGGTAGGGTGGACGGAATACTTATTAGCTGTCCCTGTACGGCCAGTGGCAAATGATTTCCACTGTTTCAAAGACCGGGCAAAGGGTTACTGAAGCATTTTTCTTCTCTTTGGGAGTATAGTATTATGTGTTATGCTCATCTGGAAAGAATTAATGCATGTCTAAATGTGCCGACAAAGCAAAGGTGTGAGGCCAGAAATACGCATTTGACTTGACTTCTTATTTGTAATTTAGCTCAATCAACTAAAATGAAGATGTGCCTGAGGAATACGGCTATAGACGAGCAGAAAGCCAGTTTGGGTAATTTCATCTGCTCCTTTTATATTAGACTTCTTTTAAAATGGATCGCTTTAGCTGTTTAACCAAATATTGACCACTTAAGCCCCGTGAGACATGAGCACAAGGGACATTCGTTTGCAATGGCGAACAGAACACGGCTTGTTCATTTATAACTTTTTACTGCCTGTCAAGTGCGAGGAGTGTAGGTGTGAGCGGATTAAATAGAGAGAGTAAAATGGAAAGAGTTGACTTGTACTGACAGCATAGCATGAGATTTTAGGGTTTCGAAGCTATTTTCATCCTACAATCATGAAACCTTTTACAGGAGAATCTGTTCTTTGCTAACCATTCACCGTTCAATAGGAGGCAATGGCTTTGGTACAAAGGACTGGTCACATCGAACGTATAATGTCAGCTATTGAACGTGTGGTGAAAAATAATGTCACATTTCATTAGGAATATTTCGGGTGTGAAAAATTGCATCCAAATGGACCAATATAGCGTATATAGCCTAGAAATAATTGGAAGAGAACTACCATGCAACACTAGAAGTTATTGAATTTTACTCCATCCTATTCTGGGCAGCCCCCACCCCTGGTTGCACCCCAATAGTCATTTTATCCACCTCACTTGGTACTCCCAGCTTTCCTGTCGCCCTCACAGCCCCGCTACTTTGCACGTCTGGATCAGTTTACGGCTTAGCCATTTATTAAATCTAGGAAGAAAATCGTTAAAACTTTAGCTAGAGTTAAATTATAGGATAAAAATTTAAATAGGTCCCCTATGGGATGGTATTTGAGACTGTATATGAAATGTCATGTCCTTGTACTATTACTGGCCAGCCTTCACTTTGACATTATTGTGGCTCCAATATGGCATGAACTATTGCTTTTATTCTTTCTTGGAAAAACTTTCTTGGACATGGTGTGTATGACATTATTCTATTGTTTCCTGCACAATACATCAAGTTATTAGGACACTGTGGGATAAAGGGCAATAAATGACCCATTAAAATTTTAAATGAAATTGTTATACTACTAATCCAAGCACCGTGCTGAAAAGGTTAGTCAGTTATAGATACTCCTCTAGATAGGAGATATTTGGGGTCGTTCTGATGCTGACACGACTGTCTTCCCATTAGTCAGGTGAGCTAAAACTGAGTAACCTACTAAGACATGCATTTCATGTATCTCCGGATTGTCTGGTTGGTTAAGGCTATATACCACTATACGGTATTTGCTTGTGGCACCACAAAAAAACGCAAGCAAACTGCCGCAAACTCGTTTGCGGTAAGGTGCCGCAAAATGGAATATGGGTATTTTCGGCACCTTTTTGCAGCACCTGCTATTTCATATAGGCTTTCTAAGGTTTGTCTGCGGCACCAGATAACAACATGTTGGTATCAAAACCGCAAGTTGCTTATTAGTCAATATGAGTATTATTAAATTTCTGACAATTGTCCAAAGGTCAGATTTGTGAACTTAGAATGATTAGAGTGGACAACATTACCAGATTTGGGGTCTTGACTGCTTATTATGTCCTCTTCCTGTTGGTCATGTGGCCGTAATCATGCCCTTCAAGGCGGTGATCCACGTTGCGACGAAACTGAACCGATTTCCGACCGATTTCCAAAATATTTTCTATCTCAAGAATCGGCTGGAAATCGGCTGGAAATCGGCTGGAAATCGGCTGGAAATCGGTTCACTTTGGAAAATATCGCAACGTGGATCATGTCAGCCGATTTTTTCCAACCGATTTCCAACCGACATAATTATTTCCAACCGATTTCCAACCGATATCCACCCGACGACGGCCCGACAAAATTATTAAACCTGTTTAATAATTCTGAACCGATTTCCAACCGATATGAACCGATTCTGAACCGATTTTATTATGTCTATGTATTTCCAATGTTATTTCATTCATTTTTTACTATTATTAGAAAGTAAATATTACCAATATGTATAAAAATGAATATTCTTTCGTGAGATATTTTTTTTAATGCTGTACGATGATTAGTTTACTATTTTACTTATTAGTAATCAAACAGATTAAATGATATATATTTCTGGTTCTTCTGACCATATTAAAACATAAAAGGAGAAAATATTTCGAAAATTGTGATAATTTAATAAACCGATTTTTTTTCAGTGTTTTCCTATTAATTTTATTGTGTCGGTCCTAGAATCGGTCCAGAATCGGTCCAGAATCAACTTCACTGTGGATCATGGGTTGGTGACCGATTCTGGACCGATTCTGGACCGATTTCAGGACCAACAGGTTAATTGGAAAACCGATTCAGGACCGACAAAAAAGAATCGGTCCTAAAATCGGTTGGCTATTTCTTTTTTTCATCGGTTCAGGAAATGTCGCAACGTGGATCACCAGCTTCATCAGCTCGTTTCATAATAGGCCTAATAACCAATACATTACTCATAAATTAGTCCAACATGATTGACCTTTCCTTGACTAATATAATTAAGTGGCTTATGTGTGACTTGGCAAGATACGTGTGAGGTAATTCAAATCAAAAGATCGATATCATTTTACCAGTCTTACCAAACAAAAACGATAAATAGTTATTAGTTTCATGATAGTACATACACTGTTACTGTAATCAATAGGTTTAGAAGACAAGGTTAACATAATTTTAAAGACATGGGGTAGTTTGCTTCATTGTAATATTATTTTTGCAGATTTCTGATGGATCTTTTAGATTTACAAAACGTATTCACTCGTGCATTATCATGACACATAGTGCATTCTATAAAGGGACAATCATTTGGGATGAACTATGCCATGATGTACATTTTGCGACCTGTGTCAATGAATTTATGAATCTGATCAAACACAGATACTGAGTCTATGTTGATCTACTTCATTAGGTCCAATTTGTGTGACACAATATCAAGAAGGAAGGAATATAGAGAAAAATATATGTATTGATGTATTGATCTTGATGTACATAATTATAATTTACACCTAAAATCATCATGTAGTACAATTTATACTCATTGTAATATCACCGAAAAAACAGGGGGAAACCTGAAGTGAATTACTAATAAAAACTAATTTAAAAAACGAAAAACATGGGATGAGCGCATTTACCATCAATATGAATTCTGGGGCAGTAGGTGTCACACATGCTGAGATCTGCTTAACAGCGAGTCATTGTTCAAAGTGTCGGAATTGAGGTTGTCAAATTGTAAAAAGGGTTGGAATTCGATTACATTTCAGATATTCAAATCTCATTCAAATGACAACTCGCTAAATCACTTGGCTGAGAGTAATGGAAATTAAAATTGTAATTAAGTTGAATTTTCAAGCTCTGAGATTCATCTGGTTACGACAGTCCTTACGATTTTTTGAATGAATAACAATGATAGCTGTGCATATTCTAATCCAGGAGACGATGTCTGTGGACATTTTCTAGTACAGTCTATAAACTAAATATTATATAACTCGTAGTTAATTCCCAACACAAGATTACAGTAGATTTGTTCATGCTGTGACGCGTCACATAACCAAATGAGTGACAAAAATGGTTTCAAAATTGTCTCACTGTTTTTTCATCCTTGTACACCCCATGGTCATATCGTCGCTGTAGCGATGGTTTTGCACACATTTGAACACATTTAACTGACATTTCCGCCACTCACCTCCTATATATTTCATAAGCTGAAGGACACTGCTATCATCTGCTGAAAAAAGAATATTAAAATTCACAACCCAAAATGTCCCCCTTGCCGCGTCGCACAACCAAATGCTCCAAACAGTGAGGGATTAAAAATGGCTTAGTTTTTCTCTCCCTGTATTTTTTATCCTTGTTTCCCTCATGTGCCAATCATCCTTGTTGCGATGGTTTTGCACACACTTGGAAGTTAATTCAATTGATTGATCCTATATATTTTATAAGATAAGGGACACTGCTATCGTGTGCTGAAAACTAAATATTAAAATTCACAGCCCAAAATGTCCCCCTGGGACATGAAAAAAAGGGGTGGTCAAACCATCCCTGTAAAGATGAAAGGTGGATTCACTCCCTGTTGAACGGGGACAGGTCTTTTAAAGTGTGCCAATCGTCGCTATATCGAGACCCGTTATGCGACCAACCACCTGGGACATAAAAAAGGGGTGGTCAAACCATACCTGTAAGGGTGAAAGGTATTCCATCCCTGGCATTCCATCCCTGTTCACAGCGATGGGTCTCCCTATATGTACCAATGTTCACTACAGTGAGAGCCGTTATGCGACCCAGCAACAATACTCCCACTAGGAGTTGAATTGGATATAGGCGCAATAAATTTGTACAATTCAATCACCAGTAATTTGTCTAATCACTATCACTCCCAGTGACCCCATTATACCTCATATGGTTTCAAGCATTTCCTCGGGAAGACAGGTGCTTCGCAAAAAGCATCCGAAAGCCCATGATAAGTAAAGGTACTCCACCTTGCTCATAAGGCTGGCGATGTTTCGTATAAGCATAAACCATAACGGATATACAACTTTATAACACCTTTGGATAATACAGATTTAGTGGTTAAGCAATTAATGTAGATCAGAGAGGGAGGGTGAGAACCAAACTATCATAAGCCCTCTTGTAATACTAGAGGTGTCTCAGGGTTGTCAACCTTAAAGCCCCATACCCACTAAGCGATCTACCCGGCGACTGGCGACTGGCGACGAGGGGTAGTTACATAATCAGCGGTGGTCAGTCGCTGGGCGATCACAATCGCCGGGCGATTTTCCGTGGGTATGGTGTGTGTTCTGGGCGATGGGCGACGGACAACAGGATCGCCGGGAAAATCGGTGGGAAAATCGCCGGGAAATTATCAAACTTGTCTGATATTCCAGTCGCTCAGCGACGGCGACGCCAATCTTGCCCGTCGCCGGTCGTCGGTCGCCGTGTAGATCGCTTGGTGGGTATGGCCCTTACCCTCGTTAGGCCTACTCTCAGACTGATATTCCTGACACATCTCGGGTTGATAACCCCCTCTAATAATAACATTATATATATATATATATATATATATATATATATATAAAATCACATATCAATGACTGGCAGCCTTATGGAAAAAAATCATGTCTCGAGTTTAATTTCATGGTCTATTGAAGACTATGGAGAACACATATAAATATCCAATATGAAACTGCTATGTTGACTGTGGGAATCCAAATTGACTTAAAATCTCCCTACTGCTGAGCAAATGAAGCATGTAGTCTCCTCTGACAGAGACTAAATCACCAGTTGAGACCATTTCCCGTGCTCATCCGTCTCTCGACGCTCCGTGTCCCCTCCATCCTGTAAGAGCTGACAGGTCTGGCAGAGCTGCGTCAAACCATCCAACCGCCCCGCCCAGCCCCTCACCAGCACCGCCCTTGGAGGTTTTTGATTGCCGTGAACCGCAAATAGAGAGGAACAATGAAATCAGCGCCGTGAGTCATGGTTTTGTACTGGTTATGGCCCTGGGATCAGGTTTTATTGGAATATTAATACTTCTAAGCATACGGAATGTGAAAGATGAAAATGAAGGGTTGCAGTTTAAAAAAAAAAAATCTATCCATGTCAAATATTAAGGCATGTGAAGAATGGATTTGGTGTCTTCTTAGGCATGGATATATTTTATTTGCTTTCTGTTGATTACTCTTAAAGTAAGTAACGTTTCAGTAAAGGGTTAAGATTAGAAAACAATTACACATTTCATTAATTGAAATATAGAATATGAAATAAAAATGGTGAATGAACATATCCAATCTGAAAATAGAAAACTAAGTTGATGTTCAAACCGGTCTACTGGGGGTAGCAGGATTCTTCATTATAATCGAGAATACAGCCAAAGCCCCTGATTAAGTAACCAATACCGTAGTTTGGTCTAAAGATGAACTAGATTTCTTAGCATCTTAAGGCACGCTATATTGTAATTATATGAGTTGCAGCAGGGCAACAGCGTGCTATCGAATACGCATCACAGAGTTAGCCTCCAATGATGAAAGACCTCTGTTGAGTCGATATCTGACAATCTGGTCCTTGGTGTTCACAATATCTGCTATCTGCTCCGGCTGAAATGGAAGGAGACAACATAGCACACCCGTAAGCACCAACATCATCCAAAAGAGTTTTTATTATAGCTCATGTAATAAATTGCCCCTTACTTCTTCCCCTGCTGGCTTTATTGATGTGGCACCAGTCGGAGACATTTCTTACTGGTTGCTGGCTTAGCAGCCTCTGAAGGGTGAAAAGATTAATCAATGGCATAGGACGCTTTAAAACTCATTCTTCCTCTTCAAACAGCTTGGTATATTTCCAGCATCGAAATTGATGACACAATTAGAGTGAGAAATTATACACGGAACAGTCTGATGAAATTATGGGGAAGACCTATTTTGGTATCTCTTGATAAAAATAAATGAGCATAGCATTAGGAGCATTATAGGATTTACCATTGTCAATCAAGACGTGGATAAATGTAAATTACTTCAAATCCATTTTAACCAAGTCCGGTGAGAGGCAAAGCATGCATAGAATACAGTCTCAAAGGATAGGCTGCCCCTTCGAATTCACAATAACTTCAGTCCTGGCTTGTGTACTGAACTGAATTATAATAATGAAACATAAATATTTCTTAAACGTTCATTTTGAATCAATGTTTTATTTCCAAGCTAAACAGCATGTCCAAATTAGTGCTACATTTCTAGATCTAGAGTTCCTGGTAAGCACCAGCGCTAAACAATGAAGCCAGATGCACCTGTCCTCCTGTGTGTGAGCAGGCGGTGAGTAGCCCTCCAGCTGGGTGACGCTGTCTCTGGAACAACCCGTATTAGATGGTTTAAATGGAGTCATCCCTTCAACAAGTGCCCTCCTACACCTGCTTGACCAGGAGGGGGTTTCTTCTTGACTACCAAAGGAACTCTCTGTTAGCTGGTGAGTTTTGCTACTCGCACGTTTTCCAGATATTGGTCACATCTCCCTGCTGCCCCATTGCCACTAGAGATTCCTTCAAAAAGACTAGGAAATATATTGACCAAATGGATATTAACACTGGTCCCAATAATAATATTCGGATCATGTTCTTATAATAATGCTTGTTGGTCTTCATTTTTAATTATCAGATAGTAAACATAGCTGTGAGCCATAGTTGTAAAGGCGAAAATCATTAATACAACATTAAATGATAAACAGACTGGATTGTCCTGTAAGTGTTACATGATATATCAAATCGACTCTTGAACTTGACTGACGGAGTATACTACTAAAATGTAATGGGTAATCTCGGAAGTGAAAACGTGGCAATGCCCTTACTTTGTCAGTATCAGATGCTTAGTAATCTTAGTCATGACAATGACTATTTTATAGCTTTATCCTTAGAATTCTGGAAATTCATATAACATAAACACATGAGATTATTTCGTGTGATATCGGCGAATATGGTAAAGAAGAAAACAGGAAACTGATTAATTTTCTCTGCTGTCCCAATTCTTCTAGATGGTTGGTTGTGTTTATGTTGTTGCTATTCAGCACATTGTATTTTATATGGCACTTTGCAACTGAGAATGTTATGAATGAAAAATATGTGGCTTGAGGAATTGGTTCGGGGTGCTAGATAACATTTAAAAAAAGTATAGCTGGCGCCAGTGTCTAGAAAAGAGCTGGTATCTGTAGGACATGTAGGCCCCAGGCTGTCTATACTCCTGCCGTGTTCAACACGTTTCTACCGTAAAAAGTAGAAGAATCCCAGCCACCACCCTTGTTGGCCCCTCTTCACCTCGACCCCCCCCCAACTTCTTTAAGTGGTCTTATTCGGTCCAAATCAACGCATATGTGGGTGAGATTGGGAGAGGGACTGGCTGCCAAGAGGACACCAATGTCTGGGACAACTGCTCATCCACTTTTTGCTATTTTGTCTTCATAATTATGTCGCTTCTCCCTGACAATCATTCCTTTTATCGGACAGTGTTTCTCATGTTCTACTTACATAATTAAATGTTGGTGTATCAGGGTTAATCATGTACGATTATGTATCTGGTAATTGCGTATTGTATAAGATTAAATACAGATTAATAATTAATACAGTGTGTTACAGCGTAGGTCAAAATCACGAAATCTTGCGTTAAGTAGATATCTCTTTTAACAACTGGTTACGAGCGTCCTTAACTTGTACAGGACTTGTAAAATAGCATTGGAAAGTAAATATTTGCATATTTTGCTCTTGCTGAAATTCATTTTGAAGTTATAATATGATAGACCATATGACTTTATGGCCATGTTTGAAAATGATATCGTTATCATATTGGCGACGGTGTGACGAAGATAACAATGTGAATTTATGACCAAATATTCAAAAGAAAGCAGCTCTTATTGGTTCAGCACAACTAATAATACATTTGTGATGTTAGGTATGTTATGATCCGCGCCATACAGCCTTGTAAAGTTGTGCCCACACCGTATGTACAGCAGACTATTTGCAGTGCATTGACCCTTCAATATATCTAAGAGTTCAATCAAGAGTGGCATGATTTAAACCCTACTCTGATAAAGATTGTCAATTTCCCAGTTCAGCAGAGCCCAACACTAACCCGATCATTCGCCCATCCTCCGATCCCCCAGTGAACAGAAGTCTGGGGGGCCAGGGGCTTTTAGCTGGGTGTAATATTGGACCGTGGGACTCTCTGGGTAAAATGTAAGATGATTTATTATGGGATAGCACATGGGTAAACAGCATGTTCCCTGGAGCGGCCTCCCAGACAGACTCAATCTGGGCCCCGAATTAGATTTGGTTCTCCGAAGGATATAGACGTTAAAAGAGCGCGGTCGGTGGTGGATAGGGATTGAATTGGGTTACCGGTGAGACGTTGTCCTTCTGATTTGTCAATGGATTACAAAGAGATGATGTTTTATTTTATCTGACAACGTTAGATCTTGTAAGAAAAGTTAAGGGTAAGAGGTTGCTATTCTGATATTCAAGAATTTATTTTCCGAGCACTTTTGTTGCTTTTGGGCCATGGATAAGGTATCTTTGGTATTGCAAACATTCAGGCAGTAGATCATTCTCGTCAAACTGTCAGTAATTTGAGGCAGAATTGTAAAAGCTCTATATAGCGTAATATTATACAGGCTGCGCTATTCCCTGAGCATGATGTACTGAAAGATAGTTATCATGAAAGTGAAAACCTAACTGCTTTGTTAATGCGTGCTCCATTTTTTTTTTAAAGGATGTTTATTAGGTAATATACTTCAGGGTTACCCCTGGTTTTCAGTGATATTACAAAAGAAGTGTATATACAATTGTACATATAGAAGTGCAGAAACATAGTAAAGTAACACTGGCTAATTTCCATTATAGCATACACAGATAGAATAGTTCAAAGCCATTTTCTTTCCAATATATCAATTACCACAAAATGTTTTATAAGTCAATGTATCAAGTCTAGGTATACAGGATGCATGTTCTTAATCTGAACCATAAATTCTTTGATGCCAGGTGTAGATTGTACAGTTTGTGTCAGATTGTCCCATAATAAGGTACCTATATAAAAGGGACTATTTTTGTATTTAGTATTAATCTTGCTAGGAACTAAGAATTTTTTCTTAGCAGCAGAGCGAGTATCACGTGTAGGAATCTGCAGCATACCATCTTTATGACTATGAATATACATAAGACGAAGGAGTTGCACTTGTCTCCTTTGCTCAAGACTAATCATTTTCATTTTTACATGCAAATGGTCTATGTGTACATGGTCTCTAAGAGGTATCCTAAGACATATCCTAGCAGCATTATTCTGAAGGACTTGAAGTTCTCTTTTTTGCTCCAGGGTACAAGATATCAGTAAAAACCCAGAATAATCAAAATAGGGTAATATAGTCTGTTTGTAAATTGCTATGCTAGTCCAAGTGTTGATTGATTTCCTAATTTTGGATAATTGAAATATTTTACTAGACACAATACGCCTAACCTTCTTAAATGTAGGAGTGATAGACAAGTCATGATCTAACGTAATACCCAAATAGGAATACTGATCCACATAGTCAATGAGGCTATTACCCTCTTTAAAAGGGGGTGGGGCACCGAGTATATCACGTTTAGTTTTCGGCGCTATAATCATTGCCTTGGTTTTTTTTACATTTAGGAGTAATGCATTTTGCTTCCCCCAACTTACAAATTCATGCAGATCATTCTGTATGCATTGGCTAATGGTATACCAACTATCACCTGACGCATACAAGACGCAGTCATCAGCATACATACTTACTTTTACATTATTAATACAGTGAATAACATCATTTATATAGAAAATAAACAAGGTTGGCCCTAGAATGCTACCTTGAGCTATTCCAGATATTACCTTACATGCATCTGATTTCCTTCCATTGAACCTGAGACATTGAGTTCTGTTTAGGTAGCTTGAGAACCAGGAAAGTACCTTAAAAGAGAGTCCTATATTTTTCATCTTTTCCAAGAGTAGTGGATGGTTTAAAGAATCAAAAGCCTTACGAACGTCTAAATACATTAATCCTGTGTATTTTCCTGAGTTCAATGCAGAATTAATATCTTTAGTTAGGTCAAATATTGCCTCCTGAGTTGAACGGTTGGGGAGGAATCCATATTGTCTATCATGTATATAGCCATTTTCTAAAAGGTAGGCCAAGAAACGTTTGTGGACCACTTTTTCAAGCAATTTTGCAGGTAGGGGTGTTTGGGTGATTGGTCGCCAATTACCTGGATCAGATAAGTTGCCTGCTTTTGGGACAATATTTACTACTCCCGTTGCCCAATCACGGGGGAATTTCGATGTATCTATGGAAACTCTAAACATATGGAGAACATGTGTAGGTAAATACAACATTACGTCCTTCAATACCTTAGAACTAATACCTGGAGTACAACTATCTTTAGATACATCTATGTCTTTAATGACTTTTACCACTTCCTCAAATGACATAAATGATATTATTCAAACTCAAGTTGAGTCCAATGTGATCGTGCCATATTGCCTTTAATGTATAAACAATGGACAGCAGATCCATTATCATGATGTGCATAATTTTATATATATATATATATATATATATATATATATATATTGCTTGAGGAATAGTTTTTTGAACTTCTTCTAACTATAGAGACTGATTTATAGAAGTATACATTCTCTAACGGCGTTCCTATGGTGTAAGAAGAGGTGCATATTCGATGCCTCATCTCCATACCTCGTAATACCCTCCGTCATTAATAGCAGCAATATTGTGAAATTAACCAGATTAAGGGAAACCCTCAACAAAGGCTACCTTCTAAAGAAACCAAGCGCCAATGAATTGTTAATAAGATCTATCCTGGGTGATATATATTTTTTTCTCTCGTTATTGCAGCCCCTGGCGTATAAAAATAGGAGATGCATGCCTCATATAAGAAAGTCCATCAAGCGTATGCTGCAACACTGTTGCGACAGTGGGGAGCCCTTTGTTTCTTTTTACACTCTTGATAACCTAGCTTTGTTTCTTTGCTTTTGTTCGTTCTTAGCTCTGCTATCTTCCTAGATTGATGTGATGATGCATATGTATGGGAAACGTTAAATTAGATGTATGCTTATCTAGAACGGGGGGAAAAGCTGATGAATCTATAACAATATGAGCAGTATTTGATAGATTATGCCATGTGTAGCCTTCAGAAATATCATACGGACTATCAATAGTTCATTACAACGTGAATATTTTCTCCAGCTGCATGAATGGAAAAGGTTACACAACCCTATTCATTAAAAAAAATACAATAATTACCCTACACCAAACCAATGATGAGCAGTGCCAAACGCTGGGGAAGTTTTAGCCCAGTCTCCGGTTTCCCATTTGGATATAGCCACGTGTGATGTGTACTATGCCGCCTCGGAGGTGGTCTATGCACACACACACCAGCTGTGATGCCCTTGCATTACTTCATAAGGCAAAGCCTGCCACCAACAATTGTGTTTGCCTCCTATTGCTGCGTAGTGGTCTCCCGACAGAAATGACACTCGTTCTCACTCCTCAATCAATCACTCGGAGAAAGACTATGTCTGAACAATGACTGCTTGGGGGTTATATGATGACATGCCAAAGTGTATTACCAGTCACTACAAGGCATAGCCAACACAATTTACTGTGGTTATTGAAACTTTATTCTGACTTCTTACTTGTGATTCCTTGTCCAGGTCTGCGCTGATGATATTGCTGTGGGTGTGTATACTTTGGAACTCACTCTTCATAATTGATTCTCTATTATATAAAAAGAAAAGCCGCCTAGCAGACGGATAGAGAATAGAGAAAGTATTGGGATTTCTATTACCATATGAACTTTATTTGTACTAATGAACTATATTAATACTAATATTGATAGAAAATGGGGTATACAAATCTATATTTTCAAGAGATAACCATTACAAAATTGGCTGGTCATGAAGGAATACGGGAGCAATCCCATTCACGACCAGATTAAATAGACATACCAGGTATGTAAGATCTTCGGAAATCAAGATTCCAACAATATAAAAGTAGACTTGAGAATAATACTGACGAACAGCTCATGAAGACTATATAGGTCTGTATCCCCCTATGGATGGACCACATCGGTCCTACCCGATCATCATTTTCCGTCTGATAACAGGGGACCACTTCTTCTGACAGTTGGTAACCTCTTCATCCGAGTCCCCGTGATATAGTGTTGACATGGTGTAGTACATACGTCCTATTGTGACAGGTCTCTTTGTGGGTTCAGCAGATAGCGCACACCTCTCACTGATGTCGCCATAAAAATAGTGATATTGAGCTTCACCATCTGCGTTTCCTTACTCTGTACTGGACAAAAAAACAGGTTAGATAGTTTTTTGTCAGGCGATGCACTAGTAGGCCTACTTTGTGAGCAATACATTTAATCATAAATACCCAGTTGATGACTGTCAATTACAGGCGACATTTTTCGGTGAAGTGTACGAATAATAAACTCCAATAGCCCAAAAAATAGGCATAATCAATTCCTCAAAATTTTCATTAAACCACTTTCATTATTGATATGCTGCAACTTTAAAACAGTTTATTAGGCGAGTTTATGGATGTACATGTTCTTTCAGGAGTGCACGGTGTTTATTTTGTTATAATACAAATAGCTTTGTGATGATGAGGTTGATAATGAGCACTAACTATGATACACAAATAGAAGCAGGTCACATTTCCTCCTTGTAATCCAGCAATTCACCTCATATTCTCCTGCTAGTATGTCAGTCAACCCCAACCTTTCTAAACCCCTTCCGCATCAGCCCATTTCGGTAAGTCATGTCAGTCACCCTCAAACTCTCCTTACTTATGCCGGCCTGAACCCCTGGCGGGAGGTCATATGAATGTCAGTCATCCCCAACCTCTCCCCTACCCTGCCAGCTTCATTCCTTCATGGGAAGTCATGTCGGTTAGCCCAACCTCTTTACACTTATGCTAAGACCGATGTGAGAAGTCTTCTCAGTCATCTGCCGCCCTCCCTTTATCCCTGCTGGCCCAAGCTTTATGTGAAAAGTCCTCTCACTCATTCTCCCCCTTCTCACATCCAAGCTGGTCTAAGCCCTTTGTGAGAAGTCCTCTCACTCAGTCATTCTCACCCTTCTCACGCCCAAGTCGGCCTCGGCCTTTTGTGAGAAGTCCTCTCACTCAGTCATTCTCACCCTTCTCACACCCAAGTCGGCCTCGGCCCTTTGTGAGAAGTCCTCTCACTCAGTCATTCTCACCCTTCTCACACCCAAGTCGGCCTCGGCCTTTTGTGAGAAGTCCTCTCACTGATCCTCACTCTTCTCACACCCAAGCCAGCCTTAGCCCTTTGTGAGAAGTCCTTTCACTCATCCTCATCCTTGTCACACCCAAGCCAGCCTCAGCCCTTTGTGAGAAGTCCTCTCACTCATCCTCACCTTTCCCACACCCAAACCGGCCTCAGGTCTTTGTGAGAAGTCTTCTCCCTCATTCTCACCCTTCTCACACCAAGCCGGCCTCAGCCCTTTGTGAGAAGTCCTCTCACTCATCCTCATCCTTCTCACACCCAAGCCAGCCTCAGTCCTTTGTAAGAAGTCACCCCTATCCCTATTTTCTGACCAAACTCGATTTTAAAATGTGAAACTCGGGGCCAAAAGGGGTCATCAGAAGTTGTTGCATTAGCACGCCCATCCCCTTCTGAAAATCCCTGCATCCAACCCAGGTATTCGACTTTAATCTAATGTAATAATAACTTATCTGTAATTATGTGGTATCCATCAATATGATGCTAGATAATACCTAATATTTACTTGATTTACACACTATCCCTAAGTTCAACGTAGGTTCCATCCAAAAGGGAAACACAGGTCAGGTTTCTCCCAAAGCGCCAGGCAAGTTATAGTGGTAGAAAAAACTAATTTGTCGCCACTACCGCCAGGCGGCGTCTCCTCGGGAGATGGGAGGCAGCCAATCAGAGGGGCTGATTTGTGGGACGACGGCGTCTGTAAGAGGCGAGCTGATTGGATGGATGGGTAGACAAGTTGTGCGCACCGTCTTATGGCGTTTGAGAGAAGGAAATGAGGAGTGCAATCGTTAGATGGGAAACAATCGGCGTACCTTTTGGGTAAACGTGGATCTATAATGATCACAAGATGGCTGGCGGTGGTGACATTGGTGGGATCTGTAGGATTATGTAGTCTATCTTATCTTCTTGTCAAAATGTCATTATTCTCCATCCGATTGCCAAGGAAGCCGTTGTTACTGTATAGTTATATATGTTTTAGGCAAAGGAGAATATGATTTGCTGAATGGTAAGGCTACCAAAGATTCGGAAAAGAGGGGTAACTGCAGACCATAGACATAATTATATAAGACTAAGTACATAAAATGTCCTCTAGCCTATCTTGGAAACCTAGAATAGAAATCAATCAATTCATTATTCTTTATATTAATGAAGTATTATTCAAAACCGTTATGGAAGTTCCTATTTCAAACAGAGGGAAATGTAGTTAGAAAAGTAGTAAAAAAAAGGAAGAAGTAACGGTGCGTAGACGCACTATATATAAGCAGAGGCTAACCCCTGGACAAATGATATGAAAATTGCGATTCGAAACTCACATTATGAATGTGTCATTACCTGATGGACTCAATATTGAAGTAAAAAAGGTAAAGAAGTGTCGTTATGTTTAATCAACATGTCACACCAACGACTGTATCTATGCATGATGTGCTAAGCCTTGTGTGTTGTGGTATTACACACAGTGAGAAACCGACACAATCAAAGGAAACAGTCTCATGTACGTGTCTATGTACAGCTAGGTCAGAAAAGGGAAATCATTTGCCTATATAAATACACTGTGCTATCATCAAAATACGTACCACCTTTTGTAATACAATTAAAGCGCATTTCAAGGGAAAAACTGAAAGCAAAGGCAAGGCAGAAGGTTAAAAATAACTAAAAGGCATGAACTATCGAAGTGAGATGAGGATGGACAAAAAGGTCAAGCCCTTGTCCACAAGATACGAAAGTATGACAATACTCAGTTAGTGTCCAGCGTTCAGAGGAGTAATGATGCGGAAAGAGAACAATTAAGGAGTACCAAAGGCTCATACAGTCGAGAATAGTTGGCGAGGATGAGGAATGCAACGGCGCGGAAACCAAGGACAGCCCATCAACTGGGAAAGTATGGGAGCTAAACAAGGACAACGTGGACAACGAATTGAGAAACGAGCACAAGGGCAACAAGGTGTTTACATGGGCTGGTTATGAAGTGGTAATCGACCTCATATATGTAATCGACGACAAAGAGGTCAAGGAGATCTCGAAATAGCAACAAGGTGGGGAATGTATTGACAGAAGGGAGACGTCACGATTAGGTAGTCGGGTAATCTGGTAATCAGGAGGGTAATCAAATGGAAAATGAGACATCGGTTAACAGTGGCAGCACAAGGTGGGAGGAGGTCAGAAAGGAGAACAAGGAACAGATGACTGTAACGTAATACTATTGAATGCAGATATGACGAAACTATAAACACTCGATCTGTTGAAAGATGATGTGTCAACTACAAAGGTTGCTCAGACTATAAAGGATGAGGGCATTTGTTAGTAGAATATGATGAAGCAAAAATATAAAGGAAAAACAGGAAGAAGTAGACCGAAAAATGACAGCTCAAAGCACCAAGATACAGGTGATATAGAAAACTACCAGATGTCACGTAAAGATAAGGAAAACCTTCTTCAGAAAGCCCTCGATCTCCAAGATAAAGTAAAGAGAATGGAACAAGATGGGGAAGGTAGCTATATATGCAAAAGTGGTTGCGAGTCAGAATGACGGCACACAGAAAAACGTGATTGTCCGCAGGCTAGATGAGGACCGGAGAATGGTCGACAACATTTTAAAATGAAGGGTGAGGCATGAGAAATAGGTGTAAACATAAAGCCTGTATTCTACTAGGCGATTTTGACTACTAAGAATTTAATAATTTTCAAGTTTCTGTTACAAAATTTAATATTACAATAACCCCTCAATATTCATGCCATTTGAAAGATGATTAGAAATTCATTTCAAATAACATATGACATGTCTCTGATAAGCATTGATTTTTTCTTGCGAATTTCGAGGTCGCGAGTAATATGGGATAGTGGAATATGGCCTTAAGCCGGTGGGATGTGAATGAAGATACGTGATCGAGTGTCCCTAACAAGGATAGGGCGCGTTCAGTTAAAGTTGAATTGTATTTATATTAGTCATGAGCTACTGATACGTTAAAAAGAAAAACAAGCTCCCAGAGACAACGAAATAGGTGGACATACACAATATGACGAGAGCAGGAAAGGATTATCTATTTCGGCGAATCTTACCCCCCCCCCCCCAAAAAAAAAATGTACGGAAAATACTTTTTTTTTTCATCATACGATCGCTTTAGGTGATTACATGTTCTTCCATGTATACATATTGGATAAAGTTAATTGATAGAAATATTTAAAAGAGAGAGGTAAAGGATGTGGTCGTGTACATAGTAAAGGGAAAAGAAAATGGAATTCGTGGCAACTTATGAAGCTGAACTTAAGTATGAAGGAGTAAGGAAATTGCTCTGGGCTGAGAGAGCAAAATCTGCATAAAGTCTATGACAGTAAGGTGGACGGAAAATGGCTATCTACCCTTATGACGCTGAAGTGTTCTTCGGCGAAAAGAGTAATAATTGTTATTGTGAAAACTAACAGCGCAATTGCCATATCGGAACATGCCTAAAGCCTTAATAAATGATTTTCCAGACCACGCTACCTAGTATGGGATATAGGCCACAAACTGTTACCCAGACAAGCTTGGGGTTATTTTCTCTTTGAGCCTATGTAAATTGCTGATTTTACACCAGCCATAACTTTTAATGTATGCACAGTTTCATAATTCTGTTTATATGTATCAATAGCCCCAATCTTTGTCTATTTTCTGGTATATGTGTCATCTGTGTGCATACATGGTATATATTTTTAAATCATTTTTGATAATAAAAGTTCCTAGCCAATCAGAGGCCTCCAATCAGTGCTTATCAGCATTACATAACAGGTGTTGACCCCCACTGCCCGGTGGTCACCATGGTGATGTAACGCACAGAGTGTGGCCCCTGCACAGAGCCAGGCTTTGTGCAGACCCAAGTGTGGCAGGAGGTGTGACCACACTTGGCTGCACAGAGTGTGTCAGGGGGCTTCCTCACCTATCTGCGCGAAGTCTGCCTAGGCTTAAGCCCCATTCGCCCTGGGCACTTTTTCATTGCTATCTGAGATATAATTGCAATCTTCTTGTATTTAGAATTATCATTTTTAGAAAATATCTTTGTGGTTTACAAAGGACGTATCAATGTATAAGGTTATGCATTTATTTAGTCAAAATTATAGATTTTCATGCTTGCTTCTCGCTAATCACTGCCAGCCCTAGTTTATTATCTCCTAGGGTAAGATTATTCAAAATACTTTTTTGAGCTTTGTATCATGCATGTCAGGCTAATATCGCACATTTTTCATGTCTAATGTTGTACATTATACTTGATGAAAATAAATCAAAAGTGAAATTGAAGACCTCATAAAAATAATAGATACATTGTCATTTTCGATTAAAACCTTTCACGTTTTGTTTTATAGTATAGATACTCCTTTATGGTATATCTTTAAAGACTTATAAGATTCTACAAAATATCATCTTAATTTCATAGCAGATGACGGCAGATACAAATGTATATTTTATGTCCAAATTTTGTCATTTATCTATTAGTTTTTTTTTTCAACATGACCTCCAATTTTATATTTTTCATATAGACCATATTAGCTGTATATTATGCCTCATAATGGTTACGTTGGGAAGGACCTCTTGCTCTGTATCAGCCTTATTAAGAGGTGTTGTCATAGAGGCATAGGCCTACCACAACATTGCATACTTAGAATTCGCACTCACAACACGTGCAGTTGCCAGATGCCTGGCTGTGTGGTTGTAGTCACGTTGGTTCTAACACCGTGCGGACGTATTGGGGGGGGGGGGGGGTAATGACGGTAATCACTGCGCGTGGGTTCTCTACACATTCACGGGAACCCACGCGTGATGATTTGGGGCCCACACGCGATGATTTGAGGCCCATGCGCGATTATTTGAGGCCCACGCACGATGATCTATCAACAAATTTTGGTTTACAGTCATCACGCATGGGCCCGTGGATGTGTGTTATTTTGGATGTGTGATCATCGGTGGATGTGTGAATAGAATCGGCCGCAGGGTGCACGCCTTTTTTAATTACAGAAAATAGTTACAAACTGGTAGAATTCTTCATTATGGTTTGAATATATTTATTGAGTTTTTTGGGGGAAAGGTATTTTCTTATTGAAAGGATGACCAATACAATGTAGTACTAATTCTTCTATGAAATGCATTTGGTACTTTGTAAAGTGCCAAAATACCAATGTTCGCCAACCCTAAAAACCTGGGCACAAAAATATCACCGACTATTAACCTCCATGCCTGCAGTGCTTATAATGTTCGAAATGCCCATATATACATAGAAATGTGTATAAACCCAGACACTTGCAGTCTGTCAGCCTTATCGGGTAGTGTCGGTACAGCATGTAAGTACAGATGGATACCATAGCATGCTCTATCAACACTTCAGAGACGTGTGGATGTAGACCCATTGGTTTCGATACTCCCTGATGAGGGTGTAAGGGCATTGCGGGAGGGAATCGCAGTAGTTTTAACACCTCTAGATCTGTATTTTAGCAAGAGGCATTGTCTTTAGGTAGCTTAGCCCCAAAACAACAAAATCACGCATGCAGCTTAACTTGCCTATAATATTTTTTAGTATTTGTGATATGGTTTAGGCATGACAAAAAAGTAGTTATATAGTAGAATAAAACTATAATGTCCATGGATTTCCACGTCTGCACACATTATTTTACATACTATGGGGTAAAACAGGTTTTTGTATTGCACGCATTGTTATATCGGACATCCTTTGTCCATTGTCTTTAGATATAGAAAATATAATCAAATCATAAAATATGATCGATAAATTATTGGTAGAATTAGCCATTATGGTCCGACCAAACCATGATGGTGATGTCACTTTATAACCTCTTTGCGTACTTTGTTAGAACAACAATTATATTTTCAAAGATACAGGATGCGTGATACAAGCCTATATCAATATTTCTATACAACTCACTTACTATTTTGTAATTTCTTTTAGGCATATTAGGCATGATAAATGTGCGATATTAGTGAATCTGCGGCCGTCATTGAGGCCGTCATTGCAGTAGCGGCCGTCAACCCCCAACAACAATTCCCAACTTTATCTACGCAATCTCTTCCCCACCCCACTTCTCTCCCCCTCTCCGACCTTATCATCGCCATCTACTCCTCCCCAACAGCCCCCCTCCTCCTTGTTGACCACTGAGTTCTGACAGTCAGAGGTGCCTATAGCCAAACCTTCGACGCCACTACTAACGCAGTTAGCTCGTGGTGTCGATGGTTCGGCTAGGTCGTACTTTGTGCAGACCCAAGTACGGCAGGCTGTCGCGCGAGAGCCCAGGCCGTACTTTGTGCGCCCAAGTGCGGCCGCGGCCGTCGCGCGACACCTGCCGTACTTGGGTCTGCACAAAGTCTGGCTTGGTGCAAGGCCGTACTTCGCGCGGTACAGTGACACCCAGACTATTACACTATGCGTTAGGTCTAGGGTCACATTGCCCAACACGAACAATTCGCGTTCAGGCTATATTACAGTACGCATTTTACCCAACGTGCAATATATTACACTACACGTTTTGGCCTGCATTGGGGGTTGCGTTGGGTCACATATCGGGTCATGTTGGGCACCGAGTTCGCATAATATCAATGTTCCTATAATACACTATGCGTTGGGCGCTCCAGCATGCGTTGGGTACTCACGTTGGCCCAAAATTACCCAAACGTGTGCCAGCCGACGCATAGTGTAATATGGTCCTAACAATACGAAAGGGCATATATATAGATAAAGACACTGTCATGATGGATTGTACTCTATAATGTAAAACGTGAAGCTAAAGCACTGAGTAAGCAAGTCAAAGGGGCACAGAAGTGGCCG
Source organism: Lepidonotus clava (assembly GCA_936440205.1). Taxonomy (NCBI): domain Eukaryota; kingdom Metazoa; phylum Annelida; class Polychaeta; order Phyllodocida; family Polynoidae; genus Lepidonotus; species Lepidonotus clava. The sequence goes on along the minus strand of OW387140.1, from coordinate 21,708,359 downwards.
AAGTTGATGGAAGATTGAATGCGTGACATCCACCCCTGTAGGTAAGATTGCTTCAAAATGAAGACTTGCAAGACAACATTACTGAGAACTGGGGGGAAAATATCTTATATAAGTAAATAAGGACATTCAATCAATAGTAAAGAACTAAGAGAATGGAATTGGAGTGGGCAGAGTTTGGGGGGGGGGGGGGCTTTATCAGATAGAGTCAGATGGAATGCCTAGAGTGTTTGCTATTTAGTGTCTTGACGATGGCCTTTAGTAGCAAAAAGCAATATTTTACAATTAAGGGCCCCTTTGTTACTTGATGCTTCAATATCCTTTGGAAAAATGACCTTAAGTATATCCTAGGACCAACATGAAGGTGACATGCTTCTAAAATTAATAGATGCAATAAATGGCATGGTTAGAGTCAAAATGGGAGATCATGGGTCAAGGAAATTGGTTATTCGGGTTTTGGATTCCACACAACTAAAATCAAAGATAGCTGCCCAGTTTTTGAGAATATTATCAATTTCCACTGATAAAGCATAAAAGACAAAGTGGAATTGGTTCCAATATTTATTCTACATAACGCTAACAAATACAAAGTGACTGCCTTGATTGGCTTTGTGATGAATCTGAAGAATTATTAGTTCTTGTTTCTCTTGTGTCTCTGCACAGCTGGTTTCATTGTTAAACCTTGTAGTATCATTAGAATGTCTAGAATGACATGAGATATGCCATGAAAGAAGGCATGGATCCTGAAATGACATGAAATGACATACCGCGTGATGTCCTTTACTAATCAGCATCAACTATAATTATAAGAGTGAGTTGGGCATGAATCAACTGAAAAGTCCCTCGAAAGTTTAACACCTTTCCCACGAACCTCCGCAGTACCCCAGTCTGCCAACTTTGGAGCTTTTGGTAACTAGGTCACTTCACTTCATAAAGGTTTACTATAGACAAGCCCTAAAAAGTTGTTTAAACTTTACTCCACCAAGGGGCGTCGCCTTAATGAAAAGATGCATATAGACAGTGGGTCTGTGGGATCTAAACCAATCTAATCTGCCTCCCTCCGTCCACACTCTACTCCCCCCCACTGTAGTCTGCTTCGATTACCCTCTCACTGGGCACAACATCTGGTCATGCCCCCCTCATTGTCATCCCTAATTCCAAGTACCCAGTGCCTCTACTAACACTATTACTGTCCACTGCCATGCCGATACCCTCTAAGAACCAGAAACACCTCTCATGATATTCATACACGAATCAAAATTGAGAAAAGTTGCATTGTCCTTAGCTCACATGGGACTGTTAACTATGATATTATATAGATTCTCTAATAAATTTGAGACGTGGTTCTGAATTATACTTTGTTTACATGCAACTTCATCAAGATATTGATTTATTTGTTGCTAGGGACATTTGCTATGTAATGAGGCAAAAATGTAAAATGCAGCTGATCACACAATGTTTGTGAAGTGTGTTTGACAAGAATGAATCTTGTCCTCCCTGTGCTCAACGCATGATTATCAAAGGCCTTGGATGAAGGCCCTGACTCTTGGACGTTACACCTAAACCCCTCGTATATTCAATCACCATCACAGAGGAGCAATTAAGAACGAAATGCCCAGTGTTCCAGATCCTCTTTCTTGAGGCTGAACCCCAAAACAATCGACCCAATACCCGTATTCAATTATCATAGGTAAAAGATGATAAAAAGAAACCTTTTCGAAAAATAGAAAAGAAGTCTTATCTCGATTCCCAGCTCCATAAAACAGGAACCCCAAACCTAGCTAGAAAAGTTAGAGCTGGAAAATGATTTAATAAGAAGATGATTTAATAAGAAATGCAAAATACTCCTTTCAAAATTATCGCACAGGTCTGATGAATTATTTTGCAAAGAGTGTCTATCTATACCAATAGCACGGACTGGTTGTAAGATGGGTTTTCGGGGTTATTTTATTGCTCCTTCCCCTTCCTCGCGCTACAACCTTTATTGCATTGCACCCTGTCCACATCTGACCTACAGACACTTAACTGGCTGGCCTAACGTTAGAGATCAGCGACAGGATCTGATTAGGGTCAGAGTCAGTTAATTAACTGCCTATAAACCAGAAGTAAAGGAGGATATACATCACCCTAGCCATCGTGATAAGGTTAGGGGCCTGTTGGAGTACTATTGGAACATACTATTAATTTTGAGTATATTATTACAGTATTGTAGATACATACACTGACATACACACTCGTACAGGTAGACATATGCAAACAAACGTACACACACTAGGACGCAACATATATACAAACGATAACAGGCTGTCTTAGTGTACATATCAAAATATTTGTGACATAGACCATACATACTCATAGATACACATACAAGTGCACGCACACACACACACACACAGACGTTCAAAGACGCACAGATGGATACACAAAAACACACACATGTGTACACACATATTTGAACACAAGGACAGGTGCAGAATGAAAGAAATAACATGTGTTTGCCAATGTCTTCGTTTTCAATAGCTATATATCATACATATTGTAAACAAAGACAAGTACAAGCAAACGCTTAAACATAGACACACACATTCACACATTTCGATATGAAGACATGTTTGACCTACATCAGCACCTCAAGGCATACCAAGATAAATGTAGATAAAACAAGGATATGGTAGTCCTATTCAGCAATATGCTAGATGCAGAATACTCTCACAGACATTGATATTATCTCAGTGAAAATCAAGTGCCCATGCCTTTATCATACAGGCTGTCGTTCTTTCTAATAAGACTATATGTGACAAGTACGAGCACTATCTGTGTCATCAAAACACGCCAAATGACACAATAATGTAGATGTAAACGATGATAAACTCCTCATTGTATATTCATTTTTAATGCATGGATACACAATGAGGAACGTCTGTTGTTCAATCATTGGAGTATGACAATGCTAATGAGAATACACTAATGCCAATTTCCTCGCCCAGTGTAGCTCTCGTGAATCAGATGGCAAGGCAAATATTCAATCAAGGACTTCAGGGAACTGAACTTCCAATGCAAAGACAATAGTCATGAGCAAAATCTCCTTTCAGTTACTCAATTTACATATAACCATAGTTCAGTAAAGATTTAGATGTCCTTAGGTTTTGTTCATTCAATTTTCAGAATCAAATATTGTATTTCTTAGCCATATGTTTGTCACAATATTCTCTGCAAACAATTGAAGCATCTCCAGAGGCCTGAAAAATATAGTTTTTTAATATTCATGTTCACAATGAAAATGGACTTATAGCTTTTTCTTAATACTTTTAAGATGTCAGATTTCATCATGACTGAAACCTTATTTAAGTCACTGGATTGAGACAAGCATTATCATCCTTTCCCCAATAATATGAAAGTATGTCGACCAAGCCTTGTTGCAAAAGGGGAGATTACCTACTTTTACCTACTTTTAATGGAAAATAACATAGAAAGGTATATCGAATTTATGAAAAACATTCAGTGCATTTCCCGATTCACCTGATTTCAGAGACAGCTGAAAAAATGAAAAGGATATCTTTGAAATAATAACTATTGATCTTGAAGTATTCAAATAACTCAATTAAATTCTCAGACAAGTCTAGACTTAAAATATTCCATCCCACTAGACTAACCTCAAGGACTCTTCAGTCACCTCTCCCCACCTTACCTCCCCCAACCACAGTGCACGGACAGCAATGCACGACAACGTTTTCCATGTAGATCATATTACGTGCAGCTTTTAGAGTCTAAGACCTTTCAACAAAATATGTGAGAGTCAAATATCTTTTTGATGGTGGTTTTGCACTTCTGCTGGTGCAAAGCTCAGACGTGGAGGCGCCGAAATCTGAAACTTCTCTACCCTTCAGTACTTTATTTTATTAAGTTATTGATGTCCGTTCTCTTCATTTTTCTTCAAAGGCATCTTTACCTCGAGCGTTATTGAAGGAATTCATTTACCTCTGCGGCCACCACGTTTTGAGAATAAAATCTATTTTTCATAACCTTTATTCACTACATCACTAAAACTATCTAAGTCTGCCAGATTTATAATCCATGTTTCTCGGAAAAATAACTTCACTCTATTTCATTCTACTTCCCAAAAACTTCAGCTAATATACACACGGGCAACATCAGACAGACATCATTGATATCCGTGGCAGGTTCTGCCGTTCGGGAGAAAGCCACCGTATACACCTTTCTCACGAACCTGCGCAGTCCCCAACCTAGGCTGGAGTTATACACGCGGGCATAACATCAGAAGACCGCGCACACATAATTACTTGTATACGCGGCTGCCAGGTCCGCGCACCCAGTTAGGCCTATACACGCGGGACTGTACTGTCCGCGCACACTGATGGGTCTGTATGCGCGGGGTTATGACCGCGTATATAGGCACTGTAATATACGCGGACGTACCTTCATTTCAAATCATTATATTATTTGTTGATCGGGGGCAAAGCCCCCGAACCCCCTTTTTCTTTTTTTTATTTCTATATTTTATCTCATTTCTGCCCATATAAAGTCTAACAAATACTTAATAAACCACCTTGCCTTATGTCCGCGTATATTAGGAGATGTGTATGCGCGGACTTTGTGCCCGCGTGTATAAGGAATTATATCAGCGCGACCGTCGCGTACGCGATAGTCGCGCATATAGTCAGGCCCCCCAACCTAGCCTACCTTTTTGGACTTTTGGTAACTGGGTCACCTCACTTCAGCTTAATTATAGGGAAAGCCCTAAAAAGGTGTTTTAAATTTGATACACCAGGGGGTGCCATTTTATTGAAAAAGATGTATTGACGTGTGTAGAGCTCCTGTTGTATAACTTATAGCTTGAGTTATTGGGGAAATCTCACCTTGGCATCTTTTGGTTTGCAAGCCTAGACTATTAGAAAAAGAGAAAAGGGTGTGTTTTACCGGTTACTCAATGTTACATAGTCATGATTGGGCGTCTGTCGAGAGCTGGATCTAATCAATGCCAATTATTGGGGGCCATCCTTAATGCACCCTTCGAGGGCCCTCATTTGGTCAGGGCCGTACTCACGTACTTTGGACAACGGGTACTCAAGTCATCTAAGGCCCTCGAATCTGTTCTCAGTCAATAACATGTAGATGTTAACAGTTGAGCACCAATGAGGACACTGACTTGTTTCGGTATAAGAAATCACATTTTATCGGCCTCTGGAAACCTAATTAAACTTCATGGTGCATGATGCATTATTAAATGTGTCCTGACATTGCCTTTAGAACGGTTCATCAAAGTGGATTTAAAAGACACGTACCGTTTGCCTTGGGCAAAGCTTTTCGGCTTTTAAAACTAATTAGTTTTACTTCCACATGTTTATTTGGATCTAAATGCTTATAGTCTGTGTCTGTCTAATGCTGATAATACAGGTAGCAGGAGCTTGCATCAATATAATGTAATGATAATGATTGTCAATTTAGCATCTGCAGCTCCAAATTGGGTGAGTAGAACTTGTCTACATCGAATATACCTCATCAAGCTTAGACCATCGCTGTACCTCTGCAATAGGACCTAAACCCTCGTCCTGAACCCTTAGACTGAACGACTCTTTATCCGCTCTTCTGCCTTTTTATCAGAAACAGGAATCAGCTTGTCCTGTCGTAGTACTGGCAGTGGCAGACAGGGGAGCGGTATTCCAGAAGGAGTATTGTTCAGCAGGGTGACTACTGGCCACGTGGCCGAGTGACCCCCGCCAGAATACTGATTAGCCCCGATTTGAGGAGGGCCAACACTATCAGTGACCCATCGGGGGATTGGTATCAGGCACCCAGGCCTCCTGCTTTTTGCCTTATTCATCCTATTTCTTCTGTTTTCTTTCTTTTGGCAGAGGTCTGTGGGAGGATTGTGAATACATTGAGGAGATATAATCTATAGGGTCTGGCAATCTGGAGTCAGGGACCTAGCTGCGAATGTGAATGTTCACCCATACCTCTATATATTTCCTTTTGATGATTGAGAGAACAGAGCAAGAGAATATCAATACAAAAAAAACACAATCTATCTCATCATATAGAAGGTACATAGCAATACCTAAGAAAATCACTGCTATCCTAAGTCAGTAATCCTAAAATGTGTATCTCTATAAAGGATTCAACAGAACTTCTATTTTATGTCCATAATTCCGCTGCGACCAGAAAAGAATGACTGATAATTGCATCAAAATCATATAGATCTACGCTGGTCTGACTTACGCTGATCTGATTCGTAAGTCGAAAGAGGAAGGAAATTCCTGTTAATTATACGAGACCTTTTATGTCGATTCAAATGTTCTTTCATAGAATGTGAAAGAAAAAGTGATGCCCTTATAAAAAAGAGAGAAAACAAAGACGAAGCTGGTTTTAAAGCTACAACGAATGCAAAATTCATGGAGGTAAAGGCTTGAAGGCTGGCGGGATAATGAAAAGTCAATGCAGAAGCCTCTGCATTATTCCCGAGTTGATCGAGTAAAAAAAGTCAGTTTTAGTTAGGTTGTTCTCTCGGTAGAACTAGGCTCTGAGAATGGAATCTCACATGTCTCACGGCGAGGAAATTAGATGCTTTGGTGTCAAAACATTTCCAAATATTGATCTTAACTTGACGGAGGAAGATACAGATTTTTACAACTTGTAAGAAATATTCTTCCTTTGTAGAACTTTCAACCATGCGGCAGACCAGTAAACAAGTGTGGTGTAACCATCCTCTACCATGGGGAAGGGAATGGAGCCATTCATGCAAGCACATGATCAGAGAGCTATTACCTCCCGCACTCCAGGAGCAGTAGGGTGTGCCTGCTGCAGCCATCCTCCTCCACCGGGACGTCTTGACTGGACATTACGCATTTACAACAGCTTTTCATCGGCTCGCCATTTGCCAGCTTCCTTGTTACCAGAGCCGCCATCAATGTAGCATCAGTCCATTGTGTTGTGTGCTCAATGCCACTTTGTTATTGGGCCTGATGTAGGGTCCGTATAAAATGCCCTCATTTGCGTCCAGACACGTAGCCTTCCTTTTGTGGACCCCTTGTAGAAGGCCCAAATGATATCGGACAGTCTACAACTCTTTGGATCCCATACTTCTTGTTTGTGTTTTAATATATCATGCCTTTTGACTTTCGCTTGCTACTCGGTGATGCTTCTTATCATGTGATGAATATCAATATGTTATTAGGGTATGATTGTAGAGTGCCACACTTGATAATTGACAATAAAGAGATTTTTTGAGGGATTATGATTATTTATTATATACACTCAAAAACATTTACTTTTGCAAACCTACTGATATCACATATTAGTTTTATTTTCCGATAAAAGGAAACAGTTTTTCCGCACTGTCTGAGTCCAATCAAAATGGATGTAGCAATACATATATAAACACATTTCTTCTATCTACTAGTAAGCTTAAAAGATTTACTCTGAATGTGAGAAAGTTATATGCTCTCTCGAAAGTTGGAAATCATGTAGTAGTATGCAGAAAAATACATGATACAATTAGGGAAGTAGAATTGAGCAGTAGTTTAAACCCCTTATCACTAATTAAAAGGCCCTAATCCGATAGTCCCCTACCGCCGCAGGTTATATATGTATCTAGGGGGCTTAGTCTGGTTAAGAGGCTCGGAAAACAGGTGGGACACAATATTCCCAGTGAGAGACTGAAATATATAGAAATAGGAAAGAAACGTGTTGGAAAGTTCGGCGACGAAAAGGATAAAGTCTTCTGTGCATAAAGCCCGGTTTACACAGGCCGTCAACGGATCCTTACGAAAATTTCCTTATGTTAACCTTACGTTAATGGACTATCTTAAGCCAAAATAGGTATTTTATAGGTCACTATCATAGGTTATCTGTAACAATTGTCGTAAGGATTATTGTCATGAAGGGTTTACACAACCTGACAATATGCTTAAGATAATAAGAACATCATTCTTAACAGAAGGCTTACGACAAAGAAAGTATCTAGTACATTTGTTTCATGAATGGGTCCTTTGACCTAAGAAAAGGGGGTTTACACAGGCCGACAGGGGCTCTTAAGACAAGAAATACCATTATCCTAAGCTGAATTTCATTGTCGTAAGCCCATTGACCTAAGCAATTCAGAAATATTCACCTTTGGACCCAATACTCCCGACAGTTCTGCAGAAGGCTTCGGGCAACCTTAAGACAACCTTCGGACAACCTTACGATGACTATTTCTTAAGATAAAATTGGTTTACACAGACCGATAGCATTGTCAGGACTATCGCAGGGCTTAAGTTAATTGTCGGGGCTCTCATAACCCTTACGACAATGACATATCGCACGGATTTTGACGGCCTGTGTAAACCCCCCTTAATACGCCCATCCGAGTACGTGAAGGCAAAACAGTTCAATAGAAGATTACACTGAGGGAGACAACTGCGTATCTCTCCCATTTAGTACTGCAGTTATTATGCCTAACTTCATGCTAACCATGTTTTTAAATACCAATATGAGTGCTAAAAATGATACTTTTGCTTTCTTTTGAGTGTGTTGATAATAATTAGAAAAATAAATTCTAAATGCTCCAACTGTTAGTCTATATATGCAGTGTTTTGACCTAATGGGGGGTGGGGTGGGGTGGGGTGGGGGGCTCCCGTCACCTTGGTCTGGTGGTCAGTAGGTCCAATCTGTTTAGGGTCATAAGAAGAGTGTACAGCGTTCGTACTGATAGGTAAGCTCCCTTAAGCTTATGATCATTTTCGTAAGCAATCTCCCTCTAAATCGCATGTTCTCTACGAAAATGTTAAACATGTTGAATATTTTTGCAAGGAAGCAGGTCGCAGAGGGCTACGATAATCCAACGTTTCAAAAGTTCGCAGATTGCAGAGGTGTATGGCAAACTACGATCACCAGGGCGAATGGAGATCTATGGTCATGTGATTCTCATGAGAGTTGTTTGTTTAGCTCAAAGCCAGAATGATGTGATCCTTGAGTATATAAATAAAGGATGGCATGATACGAGCCAGGACGTTCTGGTCTTCAAATGTAGGGTGTTGGCATCTTTGACCTGAAGGTTGGCGGTTCAAGTCTGGGTTCTGCTGCAGTGGTATTAGAAGCCATCCCTGTTATCAATGACAGAGCTATCAGAGCTCAGTGCCAATGGCTATTGCATGTAGTGGCCTGCCTATGGGACATAATCACATAAAAGAATATTTGCCTCAATAAAAGTATAGGGCAGGGTTTCTCTATTTTATTAGATTCGATCATTCAGGGGCAAGGGTGAAATAACCAGCTGCTGTGCTCCAGACTACTGAGTCTGGTAGTTCAAACCAACAACCGAGAGTACCAGCCAGTGGCGTGAGAGCCACTCAACAAAAAACACCTGCATGGTCTTCTTTCCTGGGATATATTCTAAGTACGCTGTGGGGAGTAACACAGGGAACACACATAAAGGGATGGACTGAGAATGGTACAGTCAAACAGCAGGAGTAGGTCAGACAAGACGAGTAAAGGAGGCTATCAGTGCAGCTTGTCTCACGAGTAGATACTGGACATCGGAGGTAGGAAAATATGGGCACCATGAAAGAGGTTCCGGGGTATTCTTAATAACACTAGGCTAATGTTAGGACATGAATGTCACTTGGTCCTAATTGATTACTTAGATATCTCGAATCCATGTGTACGGCGTGAAACATAAGCTGATATCAGTTCTCTAGCTTTTGGTTGTAGTGTTTTGTTTTTGGTACATAGTGAGTATCAATAATGCTCCAATATTAAATACTTTGTATTTCATCATTCAGTGTTGGGCGGATAGGACGGAGACAGTGGTAAGTGTAACTGATCTTGGCCCTACCGTTCTGTAACGCGCCTGGATTGAATCTGATTGACTTGTCGTTTTTTCATACAGCTGGTAATAAGAATACCAAAAAGGTGAAACTGATTAATGCATCCAATTTCCTCATCGTTAAGGCTTAGCCGAAAAGACAGAAACATTATAAGGATTATGGCATTGCTTTATTGACATAATTTGAATGATCAAAGGATTCTATATTTAACTGTTTAAGCACAGTTGCTCAGACAAAGCAAATGGAAAGGGAATTTGGAATAGTATACACAATGCAACGTGTATTTTGTGCATGCCTGAAGCAATATGTTTGGAATTTAAAAATTGCTTGAGGGAAAAGATTATTAGTATTTGCGAGTTCCTAGTCATTCTATACTACCTCGGTAAGAAAGTAAATGGTTTCGAAGAGTGGCAAAACTCACCAAACATTATTTCCCCTTAAAAAAACAAACATTCAATTAATTCAGAAATTAGCGCCAGTCTATCCGATGCAACTTTTCAAATTGAAACTGAATTTAAGTCTTAAAGCATCAGTTTGTTTCTTGTCGCTGTTCTATAATTAATGCCACACAATTTCCGAAAGAGAATATCGTTTCTGCTAATATTCGTGAGATAACTTTGCTCAAACTTTTGCCCTATAGAATAATCATGAATATTTTTTTAAGGTCTTTTATTACATGATATGTATCAGGGTTTCCCCTGGTTTTCAGGAGTATTACATGTTGATACTGTACAGTAATGAATAGTGATATAAATTATGATATTAAATCTAGACAACACAGTCACAAGTAAAATCAGAAATAGTATGTCCTGTTCTTACAGTTCACAGTAAACTCACATAGGTATTAGGGAGCTTTTCGAACAAATTTGTTTATGTACCAATATCATTACAATATTGAGTTCTAATGTCCAAGTCATTCCTTAACAAAGTACCTTTATAGAATGGACTATTGAGAGATTTGGTGCCAATTTTGGATGGTACCTTCAGTACCATTTTTAAGGACATTCTAGTTGTTCTAGTAGGAATAACAGTATTAGTTACATTCTTACTAACCAGAAACATCAAATACAGTAAATGTCTGACTCGCTGTTGTTCAAGACTAATGAGCTTCATAGTAGTATGTAGCCTCTCAATGCTTATTCTGTCATTCAAAAATACATTCAAACAGATCCTGAATGCATCATTCTGAAGAATTTGTAACTCTTGCTTCTGGCTCAAGTTACAAGTGTATAGGATAAATCCTGCATAATCAAAGAGAGGAAGGATTGTCTGTTTATAATATTAAAATTGCTGTATTCTTATCAATCAAATTTCGCAATTTGGACAATTGCGTGATTAGGAGATGATATGCGTGATTAGGAGATGAAGTAACATTATCGATATCAATGCTGAGATAGGTATAGTACTAGTGCGACAAAAAGTCTATTTGTCTATCACCCACATTAAATTTCTGTGGTAGTTGTAAATTCTTAAGTAAATGGCTCTTCGCTTTCACTAATGCTTTGGCTTTCCTATATTTAAGACGAGTGAGTTCACCTTGATCCTAGGCCTTTCGACTGGATTGTGTACCAGTCTCTTGCCGAGTAGTATAAAACACAGTCATCAGCATACATATTAATCTGTACATTGTTTAAGTGTTCAAAAACATCAATATAAGAATTGGGATGAAAGTTACCGGAAACGGAAATACAATGTGTGTAAAATTAAGGTATTGTGTTATGTGTATGCTGTACACTAAATTGCTTCCCTAAACCTGAGGTGGACCAATGGGTCTAGGGGATCCAAATGTTAAGACTCTACGCCCCACCCCACAACTTTAACCTAGGTTAATTGGGCCTAGTCTAAACGAAAATAACAGGCAATGTGAGGTCTCAATTTGCCAACCAGAAATACTTATTTATTCGTGTTGTGAAATACTATATACACGGAATCCTAATTGCTACCTTTACTCCTGGCACATTAATTAGCCTAATGCAGTCTTCCGCTATTCATTTAATGCTTTATGTAGAGGACGACATAAAAGTATGCATTTTAACCTCAATGAATGAAACCCGGACTCAATGAGATGTGGGGCTCGGGCTTCTGTTCTCGAATCATATAATGAAACTAGCAAGGTAGCACAGACCGACTAATAGAATTGCACATTTCAAAGGATCCTTTTCACTCTGACAAAGGTCAAAAGGTTTTAAGTCAAACATTTTTACGTACTCCTCTCTCCTGTTCCTCTCCCATTGTATCTTTTTTCAACCCGGCCTCACCACTCTACTCTGAACAGCTCCATTTAAATACTTGACCTTAGAGTCCCCGAAATGGAGCCAGATGGCTAGACATTTTTGTCTTTAACCCTTTAGACCCCATGTATTGCAATCATGAATTACTTGATTTCCCCAGGATTTCCATGGATTTCCCTCCGGAATTCCCTAAAAATGTCTTTTAATTGAATATATTCAAAGAATGACCCATCCCTTTTGACTAACGTCATGACAATATGGGGTTTGTAGCAATGGAAAGGAAATTCAATCAGCTTTCAAACGGTATATTAACCATTTTTGAACGTTGAAAATATATAAAACTGTTCTTTTTTGTAATAATTTGGAAAATTATGGAAAAATTCCCGTTTTTCCGGGCGGCTACGGCCGGATTGGGGAAACTACTCACGGGTGGCTACGGCCGGATTGGGGTCTAAAGGGTTAAGAACAATGGAGTCGAGAGTCACGAGTCGTGGAGGGGAATGTCAAGTAACACGGAATGCTAAGAATATACAGCATATTTCCTATCAGGGGAATGTGCAAACCTAGTTGCAACAAGGAAACATTAGCCAACCAACATATTTCGAAACCGCAAGCACAAATGCATCGACTCACTTACTTGTCACTATGAAAAATACCAATATCCTGGGCTGGTAGTACAATGATTAGGCAAGGCAATTAGATAAATAAAAAAACTAATTATTAGAAACCCCATTTAGGAGAAAATGCTTTTATGTTGCTACAAAAGACCTAGCAAGTCTAGTTCAGAAAGTATCTATTTGCACTCCAGGGAAACCATGCATCCGTTTTTTATGCATATATAAGTGGTCAACACGTTACTAGGTTAATGGAATTTTTATTCTAAAGTCTAAGTTTTGTCTCTTCTTCCTTTACAGGGTTACCCGCAACGAGTGGCAGATGCATTTCTGAGGTGAAGCGGAGGCCGTACACAAGGTTCGTTTTTGTTTGCAAATTAAACTTGTTTAGCGTCCTGATTTGGAATTGATATTTCTGATAATGTTGCAGAGATTATCCTTCCTTTGATGAGTATCCCATAGCTGTATTATAATTTAGAAAGGTTTATTTCATTCCATTTTTTTCGCCAACACGTCGAATAATCCCTCTTCTGTTAAACCTTAATCGATGTATTCTTTGTCTGTGGTCATGTAACCTACACCACGTGACAAATATTAGTATACTATGCGGTTTCTCTTAACCTAATTGTACACTAACTGAGCATCTACCAATCGTTCTGACATCTGCACACGCTCTCTTATCGTGGCAGCGTCTGATCTTTGGACTAAGCACCCCCAACAGCTATCATCCCAGCCCTTCTATCCGATTATGACCAGCCACCTTATTTAACAACACCCGCGCCATGGTCGTGGAATTGCAATTCTGAAAGCATGGATTATATTTTAGCTGTGATTAACTATGTATTGATGAAAGGACCAGATTGACGTTTCAGGTCATGATGAGCTAATTTTATACCAAAATACATTTAGCAGGAAATTATCCATTTTACAGGCCATAGAAATCGTATTTGTTAATTTCCCTCCTTCGACGATGATGATTATGGAAACAATATGACTTGCCACACAATGGCCAATGCCCCATAACCTGCTGACCTTACAGTGGATCCCTTACGAGGATACTTCTTGATGGTTTTAAATAGTGACAACTTGTTATCACTTAGTATAAAGAGTATATCATTTATCAAACCATAACTCTAAATTAATCATAATGAAGCATAGAGATGATCAATTTTTACAAAGATTCTAACACGCACATAATTTGAAAATAACAAGCAATGCGAGGGTAATTGAGTTTCCTACAGTACACCAGATGAACTCGACACTCTCAAACTATGTAGGCATAGAAGGGGTTTCCACTGAATGTTTTGACGACTAAAGTGGGGTACCCATTGAGCGACTAAACTAAATTCTGGCCGTCTCTACTAGTTCTATGGGCTTGATTCTAGTCAAAAACGACGAGAACTGGTCAGAAACGACCAGAATTAGAGTTTCCATTGAGCAATTTGACCTGATCTGGTCGTTTTCAACCAGAATCAAGCGACCAGAACTGGTCGGGGCGACCAGAATTTAGTTCAATCGCCCAATGGGTACCCTCCTTATGGACGACCATAACGACGGCCATATGCCCGTTAGCTCAGTGCAAATGTTTAAGATTGCAAACGACTGCACATGAGCGTTAATAGTGTGGAAATGAGAGGAATGATAGATAACAAAGAATTCAGCTTGTTCTTTTTTGACGACTACTGCTGAAGATTTCTTCTCAAATCGACTAAAGGCAATTAGTCCTATTAGCACATTGATTATTGGTATACCCATTACAGACAGCCGTCCAAGGTCATCAAGGGTCGCACAAATTAAGGGAAATTTCAGTTGTTTACTAGAAAGTCTGCCATTCCGTTTCAGAAGACAAACACGCCGACGATTAGGCTGGGATTACAACTTTTTACAGTTGTCCTCTAATGGCCTTTGGTGGAAGCCGGGGATACCCATTGAGCGACTGAACTTAATTCTAGTTGTTTCAACGATCAGAAATCGTCGAACACAACTAGAAATTGTGTTCCTATTAAGCAATTCTAGAGTCAGTGTTGTCCTCCTGCATTCAACCACGACCATTCTACGACTTTGTATTCCACAACAACCTATTGCTTCAAGTTAAGAGCATCCAACAGTTGTCCCACACTGGTAAAGTACTGGCAACTATGTTGCTGAACTTTTACCGTTAATTTAACGGGTGACCGTAATTCTGTGTGACCGTATTTTTCACAGGTGAACACCATTTAAGTTAAACAGTAATATACCGTAATATGTACAGTGGACTTTCATTCTTATGGATCGAAACTGTATAAGTTTAACAGTAATATACGGTAATACATACATCGGACTTTCATTCTTATGGATCAAAACCGTTTAAGTTCAACAATTATATACTGTAATACATACTATAGTAAAATACCATACAGTTTACACTGGATGTAATTTTAGCAGCATTGAAAGTTTAATTTTTCCTGTAATCACAGTACATGATTATTTAGCCAATAACCAAGTACATCCATTTTCTCTTGGTTTAGCCTTTGCATGGGTTGTTTGACTGTTGGAGGTAAAACCTACAGGGCTATAGCTGAGTTCTTGTACTAAAAAGGTGTCTACATGTTAATCCTACTGAAAAGGTGTTTTGAAACATCTTGTAAATGGTTTTGGGTGTTCTGGTTGGTTGGCCATACCAAAAATAGGAGGCCAATGAGGTGATTACCTTAATAACACTATAAAAACCTAAAAATCTAACATTTTTAATCACAAAGTTCCAAATTCCTAAAAGTATGAAAAAGATATTTTACTAATCATGGCAAAAAATACAGGGGGCATGCTGCAAACCACTACTACTGATAATACTATTACTGTATATTAGTAATTTGATAACATGACTTTCCAAGGTTTGAACCCGAGATCTCTCACATATGAAGCCTGTGCTCTACTGCTGAGCTATGGAGGCCTGTAGGTACACAGAGCCCAGCTTTGCTACTTAACTGAATAAGTAGGGGTATGAAACTAATGACTTAATGTCTGTCTAATGTTGAACACCTGTATAGTAGTACTGATCCTACTCATTGGTGCTGACTATGACAGTGTACACCTCATGCAGTCCAAGTTAGCTCAGTTGGTTAGGCTTCTGCCTTGAATGTGGAGACTGTGGGTTCTAATCCCAAAGTGTCCATTTTCCTTTTCCATACAGTATACAATTCCCAGATACGGTATATTACTGTGAGGCTAAAATTCAGTAATAAATACAGTTATATACTGTAAATTGCAATGATATTATGGTAGATAACCGTAAAATAAAATACGGTATTATACTGTTGAGGTTTACAGTATATAACTGTTAAAGTTACGATTTTTTTTAACAGTGCAGTCTTTTTCGCTTCTAACCTCTTTTTCTCTTTCTTCTTTTTCCACCTATGACCACAGCTGATAATGAATCATTACACATTCTCCCGATAACAGTGGAGAAACCAAGAGAGAAGCCTTTAACCTTTTCCAAGTGGAGATAATTTACCAGTTGTCAAGGTTCTCAATGTCTGGCTTCTGTGAGCGGAGCCTTGGCTGTTCTTGTTCCTGAATAAAGCACCAATCCTCTTAAACCTCTCCAAATTCGCCGAATTAACCACTACTCCGATGTCTCTTGCATCTTGTGTTCAAGTGGAACCATCCTTTCTGCCTCCTTGTCACCACGTGGAACCTTGAAAATAAAAACAACCATGTTTTGCTAGGCAACAATCATAGGCCTATAGAATCGCATATTATGACCACTCCTAATCTGGTCAGGATTCAGATTTGTTTTACAAAAATGCCTCTTGGCAAAAATTAATTGAGGGTTTTAGATAAAGCTTGATACATTTAATTGTCTGAACAACAGCAAAACTTTAAAACGAATCACATATTCCCCAAAAAGCTGAAAAGGAAATGCTAGAAAAATCTGTACACGCGGGTTATGAACCAATCATTCATTCAATAAGAGTAAACCCACAAATTCCTTTAGTTATATAGGCTGGGGTGAAAGTTGGTGGTAGTTTGGATGGGATAGATTGAACGATGTAAATGCCAAGGGAGCCTCTTTCCAATTATCGGCTTTCTACTGTAATGTTCTGGGGAAGTCGTTCCCTGGTGCGCCAAATGTGAGTACTTTATTTGTTTAGATAAAAACGGAACTCCAATAATATTGACTGCCCGGATATTATTCGTTTTCTCTTGCCAGGAATCAAAGGAAAATTAGGATTTCTTTTTTATGCCGATAACATACGTTTAAAGGTATCACACTATCTATAACATCATTATAACCAATTCATAGTTAGTTTTTCTAGATTCTTTGTTCAGTATTATGTAGTTTCACAATAGTTTTCTTTCAGCAAATTCTTCAATTACGTATCATTACCATTTATCTGAGAATTTTCAAGTGAACAATCGGTGTTTTAAATTGTTTCCCCAGACAACCTCACCAAAGAAATTGACAAGAATATTAGTCGTAATGGGTGGTTCCAGTCAGCAGACTGGAGCAAGGCATTTGCCAACTCGCGAGTATGTGGGTTCATATAGCCTTGTCCTTTAAGCTGTATTGTGCAGCTGACACCTAGTGACTCACATTAATCTCAGGAAAGATAATACTAGTAGGTACACTACTATATATCCATGTACAACCAGGGGCAGATCCAGAGATTTCCAAAGGGGGGGCGCCCTTATAATATACAAATTCCCAGGGCTAGAATTTTACATTAGAAAAAAATAAATTTGACAAACATTTGGGGAGGCGCGCGCCTCGGACGTCCCTCTAAATCTCTGATAACCTATCACCTACATATTTGACACCTTAACCCTTTCAGGACTAGAGAATGCCTTATGGCATCTTTGACATAAATATAAATGAAAAGTTATCTATAGAAGAGGCCTTCTGGGTTAAATCTTGATAAAAGAGTGATTAGAACTGAAGTTATCACCATATACACATATGTACCCCTTCTCTCATAAACATAATTGGGAATGTGCTACTACCACTATCAATGGAAATACAGCCAGTTGTATTCATATGTCAATATTTTTACAATTATCAAGAAAATTGCGAAAAAGTTCATATCTCTGGATCTAATCAAGGTATTCTATATCTGTTTTCAGCTAATTATAGCTTAAGTCTTTAGCTATTAATTCTCACTATTGCATTTGGCAAAGTTTGATTCTATGTTTCCATGGCAACCTCCTATTCAGGTACGAAGGGTTTTATTATTGAAAACATTCCATTAACATTCTATTTAGAATGTTTTCTGCGATGAACATTCTATTGAATCTAAGCATATTTTGGAACCAGGATGAAATTGTATTATAGTTGGGTTTTCAAAATAATTTATTTATATTTTCTATATTTTCTATTTTTTTCCATAAAATATTGATATTAGAGACTATTAATTTCATTGAATTATAGGTTTCCTTCAATTCCCATGAAATCCTAAGGGAATAAGCAAATTACTATTCAATGGTATTGTAGGAACCAGAAACTAAACCTTAATGACATCAACACTTACTATTTTGACATTTCAAAATATTTTTGAACGTGGGATGTCTCCGAAAAAGCATGAAATACACCAAAAATGGCCCTTGCAGATATAGCCCTAGCCCTGAAAGGGTTAAGGGTCTACCACGCAAGAAAACACCTGAAAAATTCAGGCCCTCCGCATGGTTTTTGTATGCTAAATTATCACTTTTCATCCTGTGTCGTTAAACTTTATATCTCTAGATACTACACATTTTCCCTCTCTATTGATATAAAAGATATGGCCATAATTATGTTGTATTGATTTAAGGAAAATTATGATGTAAAGTATGATAAAGTCACATAAGTTTTTAAAAAGTGCATGTACATTTGATAAGAAATTATATTAGGGAAATTCCCACTGCACACTATGACACACTTTTCTATAGGTGACTGCAGAATAACCCCATTTTTCTTAATCACCAGTTACAATCTTGCCACTGTGCCCCACTCTCTAAGCAAACTCAGGTATAGCCTGTTTGAAGATGGATATAATATAGAGGGCATCAAAGTAACTCACGCAAGATTACTACAGAGGAGAATCCCCAAGATCCTGGAGATATTGATATTTTGTACCAGTTTTATGGGAGCAACAGATCATAGTAACTACATGAAAATTTTAGGCTGACTTTTTAGATATAAACAGATCAAGACTAGATCTCACAAGAACAATGTTTATTTTACAGAAAATATAAAATATGCTGAGAAACTGAGGTTTTTTTCAGATGTCCATAACTGGTAAATTGTGAAAATACAAAAACAGCTGTTTCTTGCCTAGCAGATCTCTAAGATATTTTACTGTCAGCGGGTGATGGACGACTGGAAGATCTAAAACTAGAATATCTAGCAAGTTTGATATGTTTCTGGCGATTTTCCCGACAATTTTCCCGGCTATCCCATTGTCCATCGCCCGTCGCCCAGAACCCACACCATACCCATGGAAAATTGCCTGGCAATTGTGATCACCCAGCGGTTGTAGTTGGGAAATTGTCACCTGTGCCGTCCCCAGTAAAATCGCTAAGTGGGTGTGGGGCTTTAGTGCCTTAAACCATATTTATTGCTTTTACCTCTCCAGATCTAGTCTTTTTGGCAACTTAGCAGCGTTTAGGGGTTCGAATTCCCAAAGGCTTGTCCTAATGGGTTTCTCTTATGTCAGGATGTTGCTCCATAAGCTTCTCTTATTTCTTCGGCAGTTTAATGCGTATAGCTATTTGTTACCAACAATTAAAGTACACCCCTTGGATCAAATTCGAGGAAGGGGCATGCCTTTTACTAAGTACTTCAATCCATTAACAGGAAGGAAACGTTGATACACGTGTACTTTAGAATCTGTGAACTCCTGTTGTACGACAGTCACTCCATGCCAGGTGAGTTAAATGCTCTATTGGGATATCATTGACTCAGTGTTTACTTCTATTACCTGTGACAAATGAGAGTCAAATAACCATGCAGACATGTCCAATGCTTACACACGTGTTACCTTTTACAAACAGTCAGAGAGCTTGGATGGCCAGACTGTGTTGGTCCTCGGACATAGAGTGGCTGGGCTAAGGGTTAGCGAGCCGCCATAGCTGTGTTATAGACACAGACATCTGACTCCACTGAGGGTGTTGTGTCTGTGCCATCAGTGTTGGCTAGGCTTCCACCTGCAGTCAGGAAGGTATGCCCTTTACCACTTTATCCCTGGCTAATCTCCTCCTCCGTATGCCTTGACCGCCAACGGCTGACTGCTGGGTAAACATGGGCAGTGGTGGGGCCTGCTGACCTGACGCTGACCCGGGGTAGGGGGTACTTCTACTGGAAGTACACCGTCTGCTTATTATGACCCTTTAAAGTACATTGTATTGTGTAACCACTGAACATCTTAAGGCCAGTTTCCCCCGAACGACATTCTCCTCAAGACAGCCTATGACTTGAAACGATTAGCAAATCGTTGATGGTCGTTAGGAAAATCGTTCAGTGGAAACACAAAATCGTAGGTTAAGACATTTCTGAACGACCCCAAGCGACATTTGCTCAAGACAAAAGTGAAAGATTCACCAACAACCAAATATCTAACCTGTTTAATATTTCTGGACGACAGAAGCCAACAATTTTTTCCAAGAGCAATTAAAGGCAATTAAATCTATTGTTTCCTGACTTTTCTGGTCACTGTCGTTTGGAAAAGTCGTCCAGATAGGCCAAAAGTCGTTCAGATATCAGTGTTTTAGTCGTTCAGTGGAAACAAGAAAATTGATCCTTTCTGAAAGACTAAAATGAGCAAAGATCGCTTGCTCATTTGTCTTTCATGGTCGTTAAGATCTCTCCTTGAAAGTCGTTCGGTAGAAACCCGGCTTTATACGGATGATCCACGAGATGACAAAATAGGACCGACTGCAAAATCGGCCCATTGTCAGTTCAGAAAAAGGGTCGGTAAAAAACTGAGTTGCAATTTTTGTGAAAATTGCCTCATGGATAATACTAGCAAATTTTAAAAAACCTATTTGAAGCAAACAATTAGATAATTCCAAACCGACAATACACTGCAAAATTATTAAGTATGGTTAATTCTTTTGACTGTTCTGAATCCATTCCGGTTTTATTATGTCTATGCATTTTCAATGTTATTCTATTCATTTTATTGTTGATTAGATTGCAAACTAAACACAACTAAGTAAATTAAATGCACGTTCATTCAATACTTTATTTGATTCACTCTGATTGATATAATTTTTTTCAGCTATATCTGTTTGTATGCACTAAAATTATGGTATTGATTTGGCTACATTAATGCTATTAATACACTTATGTAAAATTCCTTGTCAAATTTAAGTAATCAAACCATATGATTTTCCCTAATATTTTTCTACTAATTTCTAGTTCAAAATACAAGAAACAGATACTTGGTTTCAAATTCACAATGGGTCATAGGTTGGGGGACCGATTCTGGACCAATATTAGGACTGACAACTATAAAGACGGTGATCCACGTAACAATGGAAATGGACTGACAGTGGACCGACTTTCAAAATATTTTCTATCTCCAAAATTGGTTGAAAATCAGCTCAAAATCGGTCCAAAATCGGTCCACTGTGGATCATAATCATGACGTGGATCATGTCAGTCGATTTTTTCAAACTGATTGCCAACCTACATAATTATGTGAGAGTATTTTATTCCAACCAATTTCCAACCGACAATGGCCCGACAAAATTATTAAGCATGTTTAATATCTTTGGACCAATTCTGGACCGATTCTGGACCGATGTTATTATATCTAAGTATTTTCAATGATATTTCATTCATTTTTGGATCCATAAGATTGGGAACTTCACTATAACAGTATAATGTACTACAATAAATGTACGTTTATGTGATATATTTTCTAAATGATTTCTGATGGTTATTTATCGTTTTGAGTTATTTTTATTTGTACACACTAAATATATTTCTGATTGTACTGAATATATGTACATGTGATGTTCCTCGGTAGTTCGGGGTTTCCGATTTCTACAACAGAGGGACGAGGGGATTGTTTCGGATCTCAGATGGACGGGGAATCTGGGCAAGAAACCGAGATGTGATATGTAGAGTCGTGCCTCGCGCACGAGGGGGGTTTGAGCGGGTCGATTGGGAAATCGGTATTCGTCGACGGGCGGAGGACTGCGGGGAAGGAAAAGTGGTAGGGGTAGGGGGAAGTCGTTTCCATCTCTCTAATGCCGGTGCTCTCTCCTGTGGACGGTCCACCCTCGGTCTCGGTCCGCGGGGATGTCGGGCCGACGGTCGCCTATTGTTTGGTAGCGTGGGGCCGAGCCAGTCGGGCCGTCGTTCCTCCGGATCCGGGGTTTCCGTCCCTCATTTCGGGCCCTCGTGCCATTCCGGGCCTGCGTTTCCGGGACTCCATCCGGGCCAGTTTCAGGCCTTTGTGCCCTGTTTCGGTCCTTTGGGCCTGCGAGCCCCCGTCCTAAGTTTTCGCCTAATTTCCTCGAACTTCAACTATTTTACTTAAACTTCTAGTTAATTAGCTCATATCGGATCATCTTATCGGTTACCAAAGGAAGAAGACACGTGTTGACACAAGGAGAACTGTAAAGGAACTAATTTATTCTCGGGCTTCACCGCCCCTTTTATAGTCTAGTGGTCAGCCCTGATTGGCTGTCTTTGATCACGTGGTTACAAATGACGTCACTTCCGGTTTACTTTATCACTTCCGGTTTACATATTTCTCGGGACTTTCGTGTTTCGGGCTTTTACATTTTCGGGCCTTTTCGGGCCTTTTACAAAACATACTTTACTTTGTTGTATTACCTTACTTTTCTTATTTCGGTCTTTTACCTATCTGATGAATAGACATTCATCACATACACATGAAATGAAAAAATATTTGTACAATTTTGATAAATAAACCAACCGATTTTCTTTCATTGTTTTCTATTAATTTCTAGTCTAACAAACAAGAAAATAATTGGATTTGAACTTCACTGTGGATCATAGGTAGTGGACCGATTGTGGACCGATTGTAGACCAATTTTTGGACCAACTACTTTCATTGCCAAACTGATGCAGGACTGACGAAAATCCGTTAGTCCTCACATTGGATTGCTCCCCCTTTTTTCTGTCATTTTGGAGATTGTTGCATTACGGATCACCGGCTTAATAGTCTGCACAATTTTGGAAAGACAAACAAAACCTCAGTTCTGAAATCGGTTTGCTGTTCCTTTTTTTGTGGTTCTGGCGAGTATGTTTCAATATTTAAATAAAAGAAAATCCCAAAGACCCATACAAACTAGGAATCCACAATAATTAAATGATGCAGGTCATACCGTTTGGCAAACATTAGATGTTATTTTTGTTTCTTTCTGGTTTCTGAAAAACAAAAACTCCATGTCTTTTATTTTTCGAAACAACTATAGCTGAAGGTTTTCTTCAAAATTCTCCAAATGTAACCATACTGCACTTTTTTCCATTGAACCTAACAAACGCCTCAACTGAATCTCTCTCTTGATACAAGTGCCCCCCTGCACCCTGCTTGATTCTGCAGCTCTCCAGTTGGTGCCCGAGACTCTGGAGCAGGGATTGGGGCTGTCCCCTTGTCGTGATGTTGACCAGAGTCCTTTCGCTAAACCTACTTAACGTTCACCTTAGGTGTTCTCAGGACTGGGCTGAAAGATTAAACAAGGGGTTTTCTTTCAGGGTTGTAGTTAACCATTATGGCAAATCTATATAGGCTGAATTAAAAGATGTTTTTAACAAGTACAAAATGGGCTAGTTCGGCTTTTCCCCCCTCAGAATTATGATTAAATCTTTATAGAAGTGAAAGACTTTTATGTTGAAATACAATAAGCCCATCCCACATAGGGGATTACCAGGGTTGGACAAGGGTCGGACAAAATTCACGTGTTAAGCATCTTTGTCTCCTAGAGTTAGGGTTACTGAAAAAAATTAAAAATTATGTTTTCCTTTATCCCCAAGAATTGATGAAACATTATGATTTCTAAAATTTTACCAATTGATAGATTTGCAGGTTTGCCAGCCAATCAAAATGCAGTATTTAAGCTCAAAATATGGTTGGACATTGTAGGTTGGGCTGACAGGCTTTAATATTGGTTCCTATGGGGAAAAAGCCAATACATAAAGCCTCATTCTACAATTTTGGGACAAAATTTCTCAACCAAATTGCTTTGGTTAATTTTGTATTATGCAACACTCTTCATGAAAAAAGCATGGAGGCAATTTTGAGAATATCTCACGATAAACTAACTTTGGTGTAAACTGGAATGGGCTTATTGAAAAGGAATGCATTAGTGATATTGTCCACCTGTCTTTTGTTTTAGTACCCAAATAGGTAGTGAATAATCGGGACAGGAAGTGCAGCGATTTAGTGTAATCCTGAAAAACTGATTGAACCGCTTTTAACATAAATATTACCCCTAAACAAAAGAATCCATTCATATGGACGATAATTAATGGATGTTCTACGTGAAGTTTTCATGAAAGAGACCAAGTTCATGGGAATTTAACACGTGGTCTATTCATGTGTTGCCAAACCATGAAGATGCCGGGTCAATGTGAAAGCTCAGTATGCAGATCTATGCAAAGCAGTGTGCTCACCCCCTCTAAATACACGTCATTAATGTTCTTTATTCCTATAATATAATATAACATAAACCGCCCGAATCATACAAACCATTGTCAAAAAAACACGTACACCGTTGTTCCAACAATGTGCGTGTTACTTTACAGTAATTCGCCATTAGACAACGTATTTCCTGACATTTCCAGGTATTTCACTGGGATTTTCCGGCACCCTCCTACCCATTCCACCCCTTTTCTCATGGGAGCCGTTAGGTGAAGGTGTATGTAGAAGGGACGTGTCGGTACATATGATGGTGTACATTGTTGTGATTGTGCACGTATAATATTCTACAAAAGACGGTACATTTGAGCCAACATACTCTGTGATGATACATCAAGGCGTAGCGTCCCATACAACATTTCCCTTACAAACTGCCGACCTTAAGTTATATTGTCCTTGCCGGCTTTTTTTCCAGAAAGAGGAAAGCAAGTAATACATGACAACGTGCTTTCAGCTCTGGGTAAAAAGTACAATGAGCAAATCGGTACTTTTACCTCCTTGTATTTCCGTATGAACAATGAAAGGGAGGTTCTTTAAAACCTAAAAACTGCTCGATGTAATCTAAACATCTTGAAAGGCGTCTTTGTTTAAAGGACAAACGGACAGTATGTTATGTGTTTCGGTATGAACTAATCCCTTTTATGAAATCACACCTATTGTATTTACATTTTACATTAAATGGAAAAGTAGCAAAATGCTTTATGAAAAGAGTAGGCTTAATTAAAGGTAAGAAAAGTTATCCTTTCTAAAATAATCGCTTATACACATCATGCACATTTTAGAATAACGGAAATCAGCAATTTTATAATTGTTATACTACGCCAGAAAGCTGACCAAACCAAGTTCAGTTATAATATTCCATCAGATCTGGAGTTGAACCTTCTTGAACTCTAGATGATAGAAGAAAAGCTTAAGATTTATGTCCATCATATCACTTTGCTTTAAGATCACCCCGATCCAGTCACAGACTCGCCAGAAATAGGGCCTTCAGTGTCACAGGACAGACCCACAAGTAGGTCACCGCACAATTGATCACATTAACTTTCTCATGATATTGCTCACTCTACATATCTCCTATGGTCTCTTGATGGGTTAATTCAATGGGGCCAATGTGCGATATTTTACTGTAAAATCAGGCCCAAAACCCATTAAAAGAAATTTCTTAAAGCACCCCCACCCTTTCAACATACTGTATCCGCCAGTGTTCTGTGTCAAACCTATTGAAACTTTTCTAAAATCAAAGGCATTAGTGTGAATCAGTTTGCCAATGCAAGATAGTTGGATCTATATAACTAATAGCCTTTTCAGACTAGTCCCAGAATGTGAGTTATGCCTGCATTGAACTGTCACTATGAGCGCATTTTGAGGCAAGTCTGTAAAGGGTATAACATAGGTGAAGGAAGAAGTGCTGTTGATAAATGGTCCAAGTTAAACTTGACCTAGAAAATATCAGGATGCACAGGTAGCTCATGACAACTGGTCATAGGCTTGGACACAATATAAATCAATGTAGTCTGAGCATTGATAAAACCAAATTCACAACTAGGTAATAACCGATAGGGGCCGATTGGCAAGATTTGAATAAGAAGTTTACAACTCATATTATCAATAATGAATGACAAAGTCATCGCCTACTGCAATGTTCTTCTAATGGATAAATAAACCCCTGATAGCAAACATTGCTACGTCTTTTAGCTGCTGTAAAAGATGTTGTCGTAGCCTGTTGATAGCGTTATCGTTTTTTAGTCTGACACCTGGAATCAAGGAGACGTAACCAGGGTAGCCTCTCCCACCTGTCATTTAGCTGACAAGAGCTGCTTAACGGCTGAAAGACTACTTGTTGGAGCCACCATTAATTAAGACACCAATTCAGGAGAACAGGAGGTGATGAGTGAAGGAACATGCCCTGGTTTTTCAATGCTTACCCATTTATCTTGTCAGCTGCATTAAGAAGGTAGGATGTACGTAATTGCTCACATAATATCCTTACATGAGGAAAGGTGACACCATGTTAATAGTGCAGGGGCGGTTAGTAGGGTCCACATTGTCTAGGGTTCTATATTTACCATGCAAACATGGGTTTTTGTTAAGCTGCAATACTCATCTCTCATCACAGCTAGCAGTTTTACATTAATTTTGGGATCGAATGATTTATCTTGTTTCTGTGTTTTTTTCTCTTCATTTTACATAACTAGCCGTTTGCATTTAGGATTGAATTAGTTATCTGTATCTTAATATATTAGTTGTTCTGAGTTTGATAAAAAGCAAGCAGTGATGTTGTACACATAAATCCTGTAATAATTATATTGCATGGATAACATTCAACGATCAGATGCAGAGACAGATATGGATGTTAAGCGTTCCTCTAGCCTGATTCCGACACCCTCTTGCCTTCCTGCCGTGGTGAATTCTCACCCGATACAACCATGTCCTCTCTGTATAAAACAGAACGGACCGCACCTTGGCCGCTCTGTGCCCACAGAGCGCACATTCCTTATTGAACAACCACTTTGGACTGACCGTACAGTGGGGTTTTGGACGTTCAGTGTTTATTCCACTGAAACACACAGGCCAGCTAGCCGTGACGGGGAAGGGGATTTACAGGCTGAATCAAGGATGGGGGAGGGGGAACAGATCAGGTGGGGGTGTGGCTAGTGCACAGGCCGACAGGCCGGCTGGGGGGAGGGGGAGGGGGGGGGGGTTTAGGGCATGGTCCCGCTTGGGGGAAAGGGGGGCATACCTTTTTAGTTAGTCTTTTACCTGCACAAAATCACCTAACAGTTACATTACTTTGTTAGTTGAGACTCTCCACGACAGAGTCTTATAAAAACATTATATCCTGATGAAATTGAGACCTTACCGATACACCTATAATATTATTTTTACATGAAATAATTTAACCAGAACGTTATAATAACTTCACAGTGCAACCAATACAGAACTGTATGGAAAGTTACTGCAACATTATAATAACGTTGCATTCTTGCCTGGGGAGGCACAGGTCAGGTGAGTGGGGGGGGGGGGGGGGGGTGGGTGGGAGTCACAGGGTGGTTGACAGGGCAGTCAGAGGGACCACAGACAGAGACCTTGGATGTATATAATAGATATATCGAGACTGAAAAGCTTCTCCATGGCCCTATGTGATCATTTCCCTGGTGGCTGGTTGGATCCCAGCTAGTCAATGTGACAGAGGTACCACAGGACGGACAGGGTACTACAGGGTGGTCAGAGGGAGCACATGGCGGCCAGGGAGACTACAGGGTGGATAGAGGTTCCACAGGGCGGACAGAGGTACCACAGGGCGGACAGGAGTCTACAGGGTGGTCAGAGAGAGCACAGGGCGGCCAGGGAGACTACAGGGCAGACAGGGGACTACAGGGTGGATAGGGGCTCCACAGGGCGGACAGAGGGAGCACAGGGCGGACATGGGACTACAGGGTGGTCAGAGGGAGCACAGGGCGGCAAGGGAGACTACAGGGTGGATAGGGGCTCCACAGGACGGACAGAGGTACCACATGGCGGACATGGGACTACAGGGTGGTCAGGGGGAGCACAGGGCGGCCAAGGAGACTACAGGGTGGATAGGGGCTCCACAGGGCGGACAACGGACTACAGGGCGGACAGAGGTACCACAGGGCGGACAGGGGACTACAGGGCGGACAGAGGTACCACCGGGTGGACAGGGGACTACAGGGCAACCAGGGTGATCACAGGGCGGCCAGAAGGACCGCAGGGAATCTGTTAGATGGCGCCACCCACACAATTAGATAAAATCAATAGTTCTCTTTATTGTAATTCTGTTACATATCAAAAATATTTTTGTTTGTAAGCAATGTAATTCAGGAAATTAAAACCAAATCTGTTATTAAAGGGTTCCATGTTATGCTAATCAGTTTGTAGAACGCACAGATAACATCCACACATATTGCAACATCCACACATATTTTCATGATATTTGCATTTCATGATCAACTAACTTTATTGAGAGGACACTTATGAAATTTAGGAAAATGCATATGGCGCATTTGTAAAAGTGACAATTATTTTAACTTATGTTTAGTTTCTATCTGGAGATTTTTTTGAATTTGGTTATCTAAATGGTTGTATACGATGTTTAACTTATATTTAGAAAACATGTAGTATGGAAGTATTCTGAAACAAAATTGGTGCGGTAGCAATTTTTTCTGACATTTCTCCAAATAAAAAGTACTATAGAATATATTAACTCCATGGCACAAACGATTCTATAAAGGTCAGACATTTGTTCCATTACCACATCCCTTGCATATGTGTTCGCATATATATATGTAATAATTGATATATATATGTATATATAATATTATATATATATATATATATGCGTGTGTGTGGAATAGTGTTGGAATGGATGTACAGAAATCTGAAAATTTTGTATTATTCAAAAATCGGATAAGAAGGTTTATGTAAACAAGAGAAAAGGATTGGCATGTAAAGAACATGACTGACTGTATAATGTTGCATTATGGTATCATCATTCTTTTGTATTCATATATTATCAAACATGTATACAATCAGCAATCACAGCATCGGAAGAACTTAAATACTGACTTAATTACTTAATGTTTCAATACATTTGTTTAGGGGATTTTTTGTATTTAGGTTTTAGTTTTTATTCTTATGCCAGAAACAGTTAAAGAATTATTTGTATTTTGTACTTTCCATTTTTCCTGAAGGAATGAAGACAGATATCAAAATTTCGAGACAGTTTTCCTTTATTATTATCTTTAGAATCATCATTCAAAATCTTAAAGCTGTACCTTGCTTGATTTATCTTTGTTCTGAAAATAAAAGTTAAGAAATTTCAACCCCGTGTATACAGTGTATACATTGAATGTGTACAGGAAAATACAGATACATACACACACAAGCATACACATATCTAGACATATATATATATATCCCTTTTTGCAGTCGTTGGAAAGGTGGCAGGTCGCATCACACTTTTATTAGTGCACGAACCCCGGCCAAAAAATTAATGGTGAGGCATCCTTACAATGGCTAATTATAGGTACTCCCACACCGCCACCAGTGCCCCGGCCGGGGGAGTCAGTCTTGACCCACTTTATTTATTAGCTGTTACATAATAGTGTTGACTTGGCGGCCTATTGCTACGGACCTACCGGTAGACTGTAGTTTCATCCAATTTCGCTAGTCACTCAAACTGGTGTATTAAGGGCGTATTAGGTCAAGGAAGGACTAAGACATCTGCGGAATGAACATAGCCTGTGACTGTATAGTCGTTTCATGACCTAGATATCTTTGCATAACAGTTTGAGTATCTAACGGA
Source organism: Lepidonotus clava (assembly GCA_936440205.1). Taxonomy (NCBI): domain Eukaryota; kingdom Metazoa; phylum Annelida; class Polychaeta; order Phyllodocida; family Polynoidae; genus Lepidonotus; species Lepidonotus clava. The sequence continues at coordinate 21,678,740 of OW387140.1, read as the reverse complement.
CTTCGATGTTACTACAGATCATTACTATAGGATAAGCCTATAACGGCTCTAGCTATAGCAGCTATAGACCCCTAAATTCCACCTGGCAATGGGGCCAATTTTCTACTTAGGAACATGCAACAGGGTCTATTCTTCAATTTGACACGGCAACACAACCATTTATTAAATTCGACACCTGACATGGGGAAACCCCCCACCCCCACCCCCACCCTCCCATACAGGGCCCCAGGATAAAGAGAAACAAGGTGGTCTGTATGAACCAGTGGTTTCCCACTAAAACAACGTCAGGCGTGGGGGAACTGTTTTTTTGGCAAGACAATGACAGGGGCCGATCCAGAAACTTTGGATAGGGGGCACTATATCAAAAGGGGTCCTAGTTTTACCTTCGAAACATCAAAATTTAGTTTTTAGAAAAGGTGGAAAAAGGAGTGGTGCACACCCCATGCGCCACTCCACCCCCACCCCCCCAACCCATCCCTGAGTGACATACAATCTTTCTCAAACTCTACAAGATAACAAGGATCTTTCTTAAAATCAACAAGCGATATTCATATCCCCTAACCCCTATCAAGGGTCCCGATGCTGATGGGAGGAGGTGCTGGGGCCCTTGATGGGGGGTCCCAATGTTGCATGTCGAATTTAAGAAATCATCATGTCCCTTGTCACCAAACTTCCCATGTCCCATGTCACCTCTAAGAAGTTCTCATGTCTCATGTCGAATTTAGGAAATGGTCCCTGTTGTGTTGATTATTTTTTTCTTCATGTCACTAAGCCTCATGTCGCGTGTCGATGTTAATGAATTGCTATGTCGCTGTGTCAAATTTAAGGGTCTAGGGCCCTAGGTGCTGGGGAATGCCGTGTGAGTGGTCAGCAACACGTATTATAATGATTCCACTGGTCGGCGAAGAGCCACCATACGGCCAATCCAATGTTACTGTGTAAAAGGGAATGCATACTCTGTGGCCACTGAGTGGCCACAGTACCATCCGCTCTGTAGTATACTGAACAGCCATGGTTGCATCGGGTGGAATTCTAATGTCTAGCCACCTCGATTACTTTTCCCTGACGCGCAGCTGCATTCCGGGAAGACGCCCTCTTCCCGGCAAACCATCCACGCCTGCCAGCCAGGCTGACAGGGCATACATATTTGAAATGTTCTGATGTGGCCGTCGGTTGCCCAACCCGATCTTGTGTATATCGGATGTGTCAAATAGATGTTGAATGTGTAAACCAGGTACTTAGATCTGCGAGGAGGAAATTGATGCCATCCATTTATAGTCCTGCCCATGTGCCTTTTTGCTCCAATTCATGAATTGGAACCTGCATTGACCAACAAAACAACGCACGATGAACGCCATAATACTTTTGATGAGAATGTACCCCATGCAGTGCAGTCGTAAAGTCGTGAGTTTTGATCCAGAATAGATGATATCGTAAAACGAAAACCGAGGCAATTTTCAACTTATTCAAGGTCACGTCAGACTCCTAAGCGCATCCACCTCGTTTACCTTCAGACCTGCATGAGCAGAACCCCTCACCGGCCCTGCGTGTCATTGGCCGTGGTTCCCTGCCAAAATAACTAGGCTCGCGGATCAAAAAGAATGTCATTTTGTGTAACGAGACCTTGTTATGGTTTGCTCATTAAAAGGGCACGGTACGTTCGATTTGTTTCCTTCCTTTTATGTTTATGACTATAAATAGCAAGTATATTTACATGATCACGCTCACTTTGGTTTGGTTATATTACAAGAATTACTATCATGATACTTGGATTTATTAGGCCTAATTAGGAACTATGCAGGGAATATGTTAATATCGGAAGGCAAGGTACAACTTAAAACACATTTTTTGCCTCATTTTTTACTTAAGTATTTCTCTATTTCCTTTTGCAATTTTGAAACATGCAGGGCTAAGGGATTCAAGTACACTAACATATACATGTTATTACACTTTGAATTCTAACGCCAGCTTCGTCTACAATGCAGAATGAGACATAGCGATCGGGTGGGTGGGATGCATGACTACTGCTATAGGAAAAATGCCAGCCTGAGGTGGTCCGATACATGGAATGATACTCTTACAAAGACTCCTATAGTGATAATCAGTGCCCAGGGCTGAGAGAAGAAGCTGGCATGGCTGACGAAACCAATTAGTTGGTGTATAATGGATAGAACAGGCGTCTGTCTGACGGACCTACTTATTAGAACAGTCCGTTTACATAATGTGATCTTTGTTTATCGCTATAAACGTATGGTCCTTAGATATCTCGTAACTTAACACGACCAAGATTTCAATACAAGACAAAAGACGTATTATATTCATTTGACTTGTTAAGGGTTACAGTATGTTCCGGGGATATTTTTGTCCATACATTTGGCACGGAAACCAGTAGACATGTACAAATGGTTAATTGACGTAATACAGCATACCCCATAATTATATATGCATGTTTTTTAAAGATAACTACAGACAGGTTCCCAACTTTATTGTCATGGTCCTAGAGGGAAAGACTGAGTCTCATTAAATTTTTGATTAGAAAAGAGAACAGATATACTCTGTGTAATCACACTATATGTTAAGGTACTGTTCATATATATTGTCTGCATATTCGTCACTAGTTATTTTCCGCCATATCAACGTAAAAGCCATTTCAGCGATGATCACTTTACACAGCACTAGTTACATGTCATTGGATATCATCCTGCCTCACCATCTTGCCCGTCCCATATGGGGTTCCTTAAGGCAGCGGAGGGGACGTCAAATCAGAATAGTTATTGTGGTAATCAAACCTGAATAATTAAATCAGCACATCGATCTCCCTCTTTTCAACCTCACCAAACTCCATTTGGCATCTCCTACTGTCGAGCAATTGTGAGGGCATTTTGGTTGGGCCCTTCCCAACTTGTCATATTGGTGTCTTCGTTACTGCCTGATTCAATATACGCTCCGAGATATGTAGACGCAGTTGTGCCTTGTCAACCCAGGATATGGAGGGGCATTCCAAAACGCGATGGACAACAGTTTGCAAATAGGACATGAATATTTTAGAGTAATAGTGTTATTCTATCGATCATTTACACATTAGGATAAAGGGCAATTGGAAAATATGTTTCATATTCTGACACAGAATTTGCAGTGTGGCACTCATAACTGACATTATCGTTAAATGAAACAAAATAAAAACTAAAATTAAGACCAATAAACTGATAAATTGTGGATAGGGCTCATGTTTTCGAATGAGCATTACTGATTTTGACATTCAATATTCTTTTTCATGTTCCTCGGGAAGAGTAGGTAGGTATACAAAAATAAGGATGGGAGTGTTTCTATAATGAATATAACTATGTTTTCAAAAGTCAATTATTTAAAGGCCTATTTATGATAAAAAAACGGGAGTATTTATAACCCCTATCTTTGTTCCAAATGTTGTACAAATAATAATTGTCACAACAACAACTCTGCAAGAACTTGAGGATTCTCCATTGCATGCATATGTCTGTACCTTTTTCTAGAACCTTACAGAAGATCCACACTATACCAATGAAACTAGCAAACCAGCGATAACGTCATACCCCCAGGCCTTCCGTGTAAAACACTGATTATCATTCTGGCAGACACCCTAATCTCCGCCCTCTAACCACGTGACCAGAGATCAAGGCACTGATTGGCTTACCGCTCTCTACCCGTCAAGCCCAAACCGGAAGTCCCTCCGCTACAGAGGACAGGGGATAATATCCGGTCCTCGTCCTGGGTTGTCTCAACGTTTGTGAAAAAGTGTGTTCTTGGCAGGGCATTGGTGGGGACGCTGTCTGGAATAATAGTGAAAACCCATTCTGTTTTAAAATACTTAACCTCGAGATGGGAGCGGCATATTTCATTCGGCAATGCCTCAAAAGGCTCCATTCTTTCCGTGACTGTTATTGCGTGGATTAAGATAATTGAATGCGCGACAATTCAGAAAGGTGTAAGTAGTCTATAGAAATGGGAGTTTTAAGCTTGAACATTGTACAGCGTATATGGCGAGTTCATTTAGATTTGAATCTCTTTGTCATTTCATACACATGTACAGACAGCTTAGATGCATTTGTAAATTGCATTATGATAAACCAATGAAATATTTGCGCAGTGATACGAAAGTCAAATATTTAAAATAACTAAGGTTAAGAAAGTACGACTTTTTTGAAGGGCCTACTTCGAGATACGCATAAATGCTACTATTTATAGCACTTAAAAGTAGCTGAAGTCACATGGTTGAAACCTAGCAGGATCAAATTTCTTGCTGTTTAGATTGTACGAAAACCATACTCAAGGCAATAAGATAAGGCATGTGAGGTTGGTTGGTTATTGGGTTTTTACGCTGTGTCAACATCTACGGTCGTATCACGGCGAGAACAAGGTTTTGATAATTCTGTTGTTTTAGTTATCGAATGTATGAGAGACCACAGAGACCATACCCCTACACTTTTACCGAGGCAGGGGGGGGGGGGGGGGGCACCAAGAAAAGGTTACGAAAAATGACGTCCCACGATAAGTGTAAATACCCACGATAGGTCCATTTCCTATAGTGACATTTTAGCAACCAAAATCTTTCATGGATTTTTTTTCTCAGAATTATACAATCTCAAAGTGTCCAAATGTATTTCAAACACACACTAGACAGTATTTTAGGTGATTATATATATTATGAATGACTTTAGTATGATTTTCCACTGAATTGTAATGTCCACAAAGTTTCCGTACATTTTTTCTGGGTAGATTTTTCTATCGTGGCTACGAAAAAAGGGTAAAAACACCTCAACGAAATTTCGTACCTTTTTTTGGGTGCCCCCCACCCCCGGGTGTTCTTTAATGTGCATGGCCCCATAGAGTCAGCCAGTTCCATACACACAAAAGCCGGTGGCGCTAGGCCTTTTAATATCCCTGTCGTTGGCTCAGGGCGACCTGTAGGGGGGGGGGGAGCATGTGGCTGGCTCAGCAGAGGATCGAACCCGGGCGGTCTGCACACCATGCGGTCACGCTAGATGAGGTTTGAATGTTACATTGATAGATTATGAACAATCATTTTAATTATCTTTTCAAAGAAATTTCCTATGAAACGCATCAACTCAGGAAATCAGTTGGAGACAACTTTTTTTATTTGTAATATGTGCTTGTGTATAAATGGACGGGGCACAACCATCACTAATTCTGTTACCAAGTAAGGTTCGCATTGCACTGTATGGATAATCTATTCTCAAATAGCAATTGTTATCTTTATACAGAATGAACACAAAATAACCTGGGCGTAATCACTTCGAGATTCCATGTAACCTATAGCTACTGATTCCCGGACGGTTTTAACCGAAAGCATTTGCCGGTATAGTGGCCCATTCAATCAAGTAGATCCTAGTAGATTCCAGCTATCTATTTAATGACTGAATCATGAAGGATTACGGTGGCATCCTACAGAAATCCCCATATTAAGGATTACCTTCAGCTTCAGGTATGCGCGCGCAAAATATCTCTTCCATGATCCATCAGTAAACGTTCACGTCATAGGACGACACAGGTCATATGCCTGTATAGTGCGTTCTGCTTTAAGGAAACTGAGGCTACACCAAACTGATCAGACTAGATTCATGCACCTTAAGCATGGATGTAAAATAATATATGTGTCTGCAAAGAAGCAATGTTTAGAAATATCAAGGGCAAAAGTTCAAACATTTATTGTTTTTAATTGATGAACCAGTGAACGTCGAATAACCAAAAGGGTAGCAGGGCTCGCGTGTGAATGTGGGTGTATGTTGAAGGTGTGGGTGTGGGCGTGAGCCAGAGAGTAAATGAGTGTGTGGGTAATTATAAGTGTGTTTGTAATCGTTTTGTAGCACGCCTTCAATTATTCCATGTTAAAAGCATTTTACAAAGGTATCATGCTACTGTTTCTAACCTTAATAGTTAACTCTTGATTAGAGCGATACGTTACCGAAGCAAGAAGCAACATTATGATGTGGCGGAAATCTGGATTCTGTGGTCACAGGTGGGGTACTAGGCCAATCCACCACTCTGTCAAATGGGAAGGGCTCTTATGAGGAAATGCTGATAGATTGGTTCTCATTCAAAGTAATAACTATTCAGTTACGATGATTTACGGATCCGCCTTAAGAAGGAAAGCAGGATACATCATCCTATTTCAGAGAAGCACTCGTATTTATCATGTGTTTAATCTATGAGCCAATTGATCGCAATCAGGCAATAGGAAATGCACCATTTACCAGTAATCATAATGTTGACTCAAAGATCTCGGCGACTTATTGATTAGATATCACTCAACGTTTTCAATTTTGTATCCAGCATTTCTCTTATTGAAATGTTAAGCCTGAAGGTAGTTCTAAAAACGTATTTATCTTTGTCAAACAGTCAGTGCTTTTTATCTTTATTCCACAAGTCGATTTGCATTGAAAAGAAGTCCATATTTCATAGAGTGCTTCAATAGAAAATTGCGCTCATCTTAACGTTAAACTGATGGTTATAAATTACCCCTTTTAGAGAGTACTTTCAACACACAATAATAATGTGTATTTTCAATCTTGACACAATATTCTCCTTCATTTGAGGCAGGACTGAAGACAATGATTATAAATTTCAAACCATGGTTGGTGTTGAACCAACCAGTAACACAACGGTTGTTCATCCAGCAGCACCCGTCTACCTCTTTCTTGGAAATTCTAGTGGATTATCGGCACTCGGAACCTAATTTCCAAACTTTGTCATATTTACTTGTCCAATACTTATGATTCCAGCGGACCTCTGTCTTTAGTGGACAATTCTGCTAGCCCCGATGGTGTCCGCCAAAGATAGAGTCGAATGTACTATAGTAAAGAACGGATCCTTCTTGCTGACGGTATATGATAAATACATGTATCGTTATAGGAGTATACTCACCAGCTTCTCACTGCCGTAAAGTTGCAGTGTTTACCTGTTTACTCTGCAACTGTGTTAAGCAACTGTGATCTTATTAACTTGTAAGTGAAATAGATGATAAAGTAGATAAAGTAGATAAAGTAGATAACAGAGACAAGTTATCATACTCGTTCAAACTGATTTCTTCCCTTTGCATAGTATAAAGGGAAAACAACAGCAGACTAATGGTATTTGTAAATTGATGTTTCTAAGGGCAGAATGGTCCATTAACCGAGTATAGTGTCTGCACTAGAGGTAAATCGAGAAATTTAAAGTATATCAAGATAGTTCTAAGATGCATGAAGTCTCAGAACGATGATGAGGCATTAAGGTAATGTGCACATACAGGTGCTCAGAAGCATTGCAGTACTTTGCGCAGTAATGTGCTAAATTCTGAAAGCTTGTTGAACGCCATAGGCCTATGGGGCGCTTCATCGCTAAGACAAATGATTAAATTTAATTAATACTCGTTGATTTTGACGGTAATACAGTCAGAAGCAACAATAAGGAATTTATTGCCTGCTTAGAAAGTCTGAAGACACTTCTATATATTGAATCATTTTTCACCCTAACATGGAGATACGAAAATAAAAACCAAACTCATGTGCAGCGTCCGTCTGATGCACTAACAAACCGTCTGACTCGTTACCCGGATGTGACCCCCACCCCCTCTCTCCTGCGGCCTGTTTGAGGGACGCCAGGTGAGAACGAGGCTCTGTTCGACCATAGTTGTCTACAGGTTACACTGGTTCCCCGTGGTAATTGACATATACCTTATAGCGGCAGCGTAGGGGCGGGTACCAGCCTATCTACAGGTTAACAGTGCAATGCATCATGGGTAATGAGCAGTGCCAGGTTACGGAGAGCACCGCAGGGTGGCGCCCACTGTCATCCGGGTCACTGCAGACCTAAAATGGCGACGTTTAGTGAGGCTAAACAAGGTGTAAAATGCATCAAACACCTTCTTACTGTTGAGCCCATTGCTGTAGGTGCGGATCCCGCGGGCAGGATAACCAGGGATGGAGGTGGGGTGTAGGCAACTACATAGTTGCACACACATAACCTTTTTTTTTTGTTTGTATTGCGTATACGCAATACAAACAAAGAAAAAATGTTATGTGTGTGCCTGCAAACAAGAAACAATTCAGTACGCAAACCATAATATACAAACCCTCGCCTATCCCTTTCCAATTCCTATAGGACGACTACCTCTTTAATCCTGTAGGATTGCAGCCCTTATTGAAAGCCCTGATTAGAAAGCCATCTTACCCTGTATTTACATTATAATTTAATCGGGATCGTCTATTTCCACATCCACACATCCAGCTAACACTAACCTATTTGACCTATTGGAAAATAGGGAGTGAAGGGGGGGGGGCGTAATTGAAAGCAAGAGGAGTAGGGTTCTCCTAGTACACATTCTAGCTGTTTAAGCTGGAACATGAGCATTATTGCATGCTCTGGAGAATTAGGATCAGAAACCTTTCTAGTCGTGTTTAGGACGAGTCTGGAGCCTGGTCCACCGTCCTTTCACCCTTCATCTTTGGGGTAGTGCCAGTTTTAATACTGACCTGCATGCCATCTCATCTGCAATAAAAGGAGAACTCACTCACGGTGCACTGACCTTAGGATGGCAAAACTCACGCTGAAAGCGGTCATTATAACTCTTTGTTAGAAAACGTGTTTACAGGACTCACCCCAACATACTTTTGTTAGTTTATACAAATGCATCATACTCCCCAATCTTTTTTCGAATCTTCCATGGCCGTGTGTACGTTTGTTCCTATAGACCAATCATAGATATAATTATGCAACAAATGGCAAAATCATTATGAAAAGTTAAGCATTGGAAATATTTGACTGAAAACTATTACCGAGAAGTGCCATAAGTGAAGGAGACAACAAAACAACAGTTGTGTTTCTTCACCATGCTGCTTGAATCTGCCTATTTCTAAACTTACTGCGTGTTTATGCCTAATTAGTGTTCACAGAATAAGGTCTTTTACAATGGTCTTAGCATGCATGCAACCTTTATGGCCAACCTACAGTAATGAATAAAGCGAACATACTGAATTCTTAGATTTTTATAATAAATTAACCGTAATAATAATTGATAATAATTATTATTGATACGGATTTGGAGATGAATAGGGTGTCAAGAATCCTGAAGGAAAAAAAGATTATTCCATTGAGTAATGTAATCGTTAATGGGGGATAGATGAGAACTAACTAGTAGAATACAAAAACTTAAAGAAGTCTGTTACCGTTAGAATGATGATGTTGTAATAATATCAATTTTCTCCTGTTTCAATCAAAGATTTGTTCATCTTATATAAAGATATGATTCTGGAAAAGGTAACACTTGCTTTTTTGTCTGAAACGTTCAGATAAATACATGGTTCTCTTAACAGGTTGAAGTCAACGCTATGCCGAGACATCCATTCTTATCCCTTGATTCTCAGGTTAACAGGTCTCTCTGTATTCCATTTCAGCTAAAGATGAGTTGCAGCGGAGACTTCGCCAACAACACCACCGTGGAGGCTGAGATAATCCTCAATACGACCGGTGACCGTGAGTTGTACGAGCGGGTCTACCACATCGCCTACGGCTACGGTCTGCCCACCGTCTGCGTGTGTGGCTTCCTGGGCAACGTCATGAACCTCATCATCCTGGCCGGGAAACAGGCCCAGCGCCAGCTCCGGAAGACGGAGCAGGCGGCCAACGTGGGCCTCCTGGCACTGGCCGTGGCCGACCTCATGTTCTGTGTGACGGCCTTCCCCTCCACCTTCCTCCCCAAAGACATGCAGTTCGCCTCCAGGACATTCCTGACTTATTACGGGGTGTACTGTGCTGCCATTATCAACATATTCATCATGACGAGCACCTGGCTGACGGTGACCATGGCCACGGAGCGCTACCTGGCCATCTGCCACCCGCTCAAGTCGCGCAAGGTGCTCACCTTACGTCGTACTAAGGTGGCCATCGTCATGGTGTACATCCTGAGCGCCGTCTTCAACCTGCCCGTCTTCTGGCGCTATGAGATAGAGGGGAGTACGTGCAACAACATCACCACCTACATGGTGGCGCCCCGGGTAGTCTACAACAACCAGTTTGACCACGCCTATCGCGCCATGTGGGCAGTCTTCGGCAATTTCATCCCCCTCTTCCTGCTGTTGCTCTTCAACATAGCCCTTATGAGGGAGATCCATCGGTCATACGCAATGCGCAAGAGCATGAACAGCAACTCTGGGGTGCACAAGCACTCGAATGACTCGGAGGCAAGCAACCGCATCACCATCACGCTGGTTTCTATTGTAGTCATGTTCTTTATTCTGGTGGCACCTTCTGAGATCCTCAAGCATGTGGCCTATCTGTTTGGTACCGATCTAACGCGGAACTACACCTACAGCACTATTGAGATCATCACCAATCTCATGCAGACCATCAACTTCTCGGCCAACTTTGTGCTCTACTGTGTCATCAACCCTTCCTTCAGAAGGACTATGAAAGAGATGTTCTGCTTCCAGTACCAGAAGCTCAAGTCGGACGGGCTTGAGGCCTCCATAATGGACCATCAAATGCGGGATCGCTACAGCAGCGTTCGATTAAGTCAACACGGGCACAGCAGTCCAAAGGTGGTCACTATGTCTGTACGGGCACTCAGATGATTGTTCATCGTCGTCTGAGATTACCAGTTTCTGGACGACGCATGCTTCTTATACACATGTGTTTGTGGGTGTTTGACGAATAAAAAATATTGTTGTTAATTTCTAAATAGAATCATATACTGTTTCTAGAGGCATGTATATATATAATTATGTTACGATCGGAAGGAATACATAAAGGCATTGGTTCTCCGTTCAGAGTTAGAAGTTAAGCTCTATCGAAGATTAAATGAGTATTCATTACAAATTAGGCTCGATATGATAACATTCAAGTACATGCACAGAATAATTATTGGTGGTGCCACTCCAAACATCCACAAATGCTTGTAAAAACATTTTTTTATGGAGTATACTTCATCATTTTTATATGATGTAAACGTGGGATCTAATGGAATCAAATTTTGACAGATACTCATGAATTACTTTATAACTGAATGTTAGTTTAATGGTATTAGAAAAAAATAGATCGCAGGCAATTTCGTCCATGTCATGCATTTTCTTGTTATAGCTGTCTTTTGTACAAACTCCCACCGATAAGAAATGCTCACATTTCTGATGGTTCTGTATATAATTATATCAATATTACAATAATGCCGCACTTGGAGGAGGTGCATAATCATAGACATCTGTATATAAGTGGGGTGCCTCAATCTATAGCTATCGAACACACTGATGGTTCTGGTTTCAATTTAATTGGGCTGTTGAGTTTGGCCGAATGGGATACATTCGACTGCCTTGACTGCTCAGGCAAGCCTGAAACATTATTATAACATTGCATTGACGTCATTTTTGTTTTGTTTTAGTACTTTGGCACACAATAATTTCTCTGGAACCTTAAATTGCCATGCTGCACTGTCACATTATTATAGAATTCTGGTTATGTTCTTTTACATACAGATAACGTTGTTAAAATGTTCTTTATTGGTAAGGTCTAAACTTCACTTAAAATTAATATTATGCTTTTATAATAATACTCTGTTTTGGTGAGTTTCAATGTTTTGTAAAACAATGGAACTGTTATGTGAAAATTTAGTGAATAACAAAACTGACCAACAAACTATGAAGGCAAAACATACCTGTTACGCCACTAATTGCCTGGGTTGGGACCAGATTATTTGTATGCTCAACCTCCAATTATTAAATCCATCTATTTGGCTTTGAAAAATATGACGAGAATTTTTCGAATAATTTGATTCAAATCCGCATGTTGGTATCTGTTTCTTACGAGTTCCACAAATGTCTTAATTAATAATAGATAGTGTATTTCTGTCAAAACTGATCTATACTTGGTGAGTGAACCGTATGGAGGTGTGTTAAGACACTAAGTCACACAAAGACACTAAGTCACAAAAAATATATTTGTGTGACTTAGTGCCACTGTCAAGACACTAAGTCACACAATGTTTTATGTCACAAAAGTTTGTGTGACTTAGTGCCTTCCTACCTAAGACACTAAATCACAAAATGTATTAGTGTCTTCATATCTAAGACACTAAATCACAAAACGCACCATCACAAAATAGAAGGAATTTAAATCAAGTAGGGCCTACACTAAAAGGATGTAAGACTAAATAAAATCAGGTTTATCAAATATATATATATGTGAGTATGCAAAATTTTGTATATCTATGTGCATCAAATTTACCAAGAAAAAATCATTTCCATGCAAATATTTTCTGAAAAACCTTATACCAGATTTTTCCTAAATATCAATTTCTATATTCTGACAATGTTAATTGATAAATTATTGATATAATCATCAAATCAAAACTATTTAAGTACACTGAAATATAACAACTAAATGACCATAATGAAATATATGCACATTCAGCTATATGAAATCTATTCAAATTTAGCTATAATATAGCTTTAGTAAGTCTAGAAATTATCATAGGAAAACGTTCTTTATATATACCACCATAGTTATAGATATATGTGTATGATGTATTTGAAAAAAAAAAAGATTACATCAATGTAAGTTCGAGAGATTGAAATATGCTTCTAATCATCCATCATATAAGTTTCAAATTAATCATACCTTATTTTGTTACTTAGTGCCATCTGATGTTTTGTGACTTAGTGTTTTCACCACTTAAGGATTTTTTATGTCACATAGTGTCTTGTTATGGCACTAAGTCACACAATGGCACTAAGTGACAAAATTTTGTGATTTAGTGTCTTTTGTTACTTAGTGTCTTAACAACGTGCTCCTGCTTGTGAGGTTCCGCTTAGCTCACTACCCCTAGATCATCATCACTTCTGATCGAGGCACCCCCTTCCCACAATGTACGAATAGTTATCAACTGTTGTGCAATATCGTAGTTGAGTAATACAAAGAAAGTATTACGAGAAGCGTCTCTTTAAACAGTATATATATGGACATGTAAGAACTATATGTGAAGATATTAAATGATTAGTTATAGTGAAATTTGAATCCCAATTGCGTAAATGCTTTGCAAAGATGAGAGAAGTCTTCCTGTATAGGTTAAATTTCCACACGTAGAAGCGTCCCCTGCAACCAAACGTAACCAACGTTTGTCTTGGTGAACATCTTTTTATTTGTATTAAAACTGCTGTACTATATTTTGTTAATTTGTGTAGATACAATTGTTAAAAAGGATCGATCTTGCCAACGATGGACAATCATAGATTCTGAAATTATAAGAAACAATGTATGAGTCTTTTTAGACCCAAGAGTCAGTGCAAAATGGTTGCATTATGTAGTGAAGTTTGCTCATATTTAGCCCAAACCTATGGTATTAGGTCTCAAAGTATCGATGTGACAATAACACGATCGAACCTTTCAGAATGACTTTGCTCTACAAATAAATCATAATGCCCCTTTCCTTTTAAAGATACTGTTGTATGAATAAACCCCCTGCACACAACAGCTACGCAACACTGTCTCGACAACAAGGCAGGCTCATGGGACTCTTGTGTGACAGTCCATACCTGTTGTTTCTGTAAGAAAGGTAAGCCTATCCATCAGGATGTACCATTTGATCCGATTTAATGTGAAATAGGAAGTATGTCTTGCAGGTATTGATATCAGTTGTTGAAATTCTACTCTTTGGACAGATAAGAGATCAAAGTATTGGTTAGGAAACCAGTCACATTACATGGCTATACAAAAGTGATCAATAGGTTTCTGATTATTAAAATCTAAAGCAGATGTCATATCTCTAGGAATATGGAAATGATCAATTCATGAATATGTTTTTAGATTACAACTTTGTAGACGATTATCAGTAAAATGACTATGCCAATCCTTGAAGTCCATGTATCAACAAACGTTAAAGAAATTACCACTCCTCTATAAAACAAACCCAATATGCCGACTTCCTGATGTCATTTCCGGAGCCTTAAGGCCAGGTCACTATAGAATTAGCACCGGAAATAGAGGCGGGCAGAGCAGACTGATGAGAATGACGTCTACCAGACAAGACAATCACTGGAAGGTGCTAGCTCTAGCTGACACCAACGTAAAAGTATTACGGACTGTAAAATAATTTCAATAAAAATGATAAGGGCGTTATGATCCGGGATTATAATATAAAGTAACTGTAATCTGGTAATAGGAACATAATTAATTTTAATGCTAGAATAATTACCTAGGGTGATCAACTAACCTTTAATCGCACACATACATTGGGATCATGCCCCTTCCCTACTCTCCGGATTTGCTACTGATACCTTTGTATAAGTATTCATCTGCTCACTCAATACGTTGTTAGTGCATCTGAGTGGTAAATATGACACCTGCACTGGATGGCATGCATATGTATAGAAAGCCGGTGACTGGTACATCTGTATTTTTCTATTAACGCGACGTATTGGCACATAATGCCAATGCATCATCTTGATGTTCATTTGATTGAGAAATATTGCTTCATTCGGCACTGATTGCTGCTGGCTTTTATGGGATAATTCAATTCGATATTGTTTCCTCCTGTGCCACGTTACAATTAGTTTTGTTTTGCTATTTTCGTGTTTTCTTTTAATACCGCACACATTGTATGCATGATCTGATATGTAAACCTAGTGTCGTCATTAATGGGGCTTGAAACTGCAAAAAGTGTACATAGATTTAAAATAGAGTTGAAACGGTGAGTACGCTGTCGTCTAGATGTTGAGAGTCGAGTTGATAAATGATATTTATTGGATTAATTAGTAGAAATCCTTGCACTCTATTCCCTCTAGGAGGGGCACTTTATAGAATTACAAAGGCACTGATGATTTTTGTAAATAATATCATGATCAACATTATGTCACGGACTAAATTATAGAATATCACGAGCGTTTTGCAAAAGAACACTGGGGTATTGAAAAAGAATAACTGGGTGCTTCCGAAGTCAACGAAAACCTATATCGATAATCATGGTGAATTTTCTATAACTTAATTCAATAATAGGGTATTGGGTCGAAAGTTGAAGTTATCATCCTCTACTTCGGAAAACTGAATAATATCCGTATCTAACGACGTTTTCATCACGATACTGAACAAAGTATTACTGTCAACGAGTTTACTGTTTGTGAGCTCTTTTGTTCTCTTGTAAATAAACGATATGAATATTTAATAAAGCTGTATAACAAAAGGATGGAATTAAACGGCTTCCTCTCATTTGTTTGGTGTTAATCCTATTAATACTACCGCAAACCCCAATTTACATTGGAACTAATCCTATTAGCTTGAGGCCAATTGTGTGGGAAATGGAATCGGTGAAGTGGTCCTTCTTTCCTCCCAAGTCTGCCCCTCCATAGAGGGTTTCAAACTCTAGATGGGGCTCAGAGACTTTGGGAGGATTTCCTGGCAAATTACTCCCTGAAAGAAGATGTCGACGGATGCGCATGAAGGCAACAGTGCTTTTTCCATCTAGATGCTCCTGATGGCTAATGACACTGGCCAGCTAAGGATATACCCAGCTAACAATTTTACGTTGCCACAACGTTGCTGCAACATTACACTTTGGTTGTAATAACGTTGTGAAATTACGTTTTCACAACGTAAATTTGTGGACTCCCAGAAAGGTTGCAGCAACGTTGTTTCCAACGTTGTAGTGCTACCTTTTCACAACCTTTTCACAACCTTTTTTTAAAAAGAAAAAATATATATAAATGATATAGTCAATTCACATGAATGTTATTTAGAATGTGTAATACATTTTTGCTGACATATTTCTGTTCCCTTATGATGGCCATATTTTTCTGGTATCCCCAAACCATTATGAAAAATGTAATTTTACATCATATAAAAACACTAGAAACTATTTTAAATGTAGATCTTTGTTGATCGTTCAACATTTTTGATTTCAAAGTGCATTTTGCAACTAGGAACCAACATAATGATCATGTATATTAGATCACGTCAGGTTAATGACCTGTTTCATTTACAATTGATATCTTTTAATGTTGAAAAGCCTGTACCATGTTGACAAGCTTCAAAAAAGGTGTCTTACTAGAGCCTTTATTTCAATATCTATCCTATATCATAATATATTATAGCAATAAGACTTACAAATATAAACAATGTTTCCTCAATCAGGATACATTTTTCATCAATATATTTTTTAAAGAAATATCAAATTATTCTATTTAAATTGCACAAAATGAAAAACGTTTTTGAAAATGTGTTACTTTATAGACAGTGGAGCCACCTGTATGCTCATTTTAGGTCGTCCCACAACGTTGTGACAACATCTTGAAAGTAACATTGTCAAAACGTTGTAAAAATGACATTGTCACAACGTCATTTTGAAATGTTGCAAGTATGTTTTAGAAAAACGTTGCAAATTACGTTGTGGCAACGTTGCTGCCACGTTTTTCCTTGAATGTTGTACAAAGGTTACGTTGCACAACGTTGTCTGGACGTTGTGTGTTTGCTGGGTAATCCACGATGCGACAAAACGCCAACCGATTTTCTTCTCTTGTATTTTTCGCGTACTCGGAATGATTATTTCCATGTGAAAAAGCCATTTTTTCTATTTGGATTATCTGAAATTCTTTAATAAATGTATATCTTATAAGAAAAACGAGTAGTTAATGAAACGATTTTCAAAAATGGTTCAAAATCGGTCCAAAATCGCATCGTGGATCATCCCCTTAACTGCTTAAGTATTGTTGTTAATACGAGTTCCAAACTATTATCATCAATCCTGATATGGCGCATCTCTGTCGAAACTAGACTCTGCAGATGGTTCCTCACTACAATTGCTTCAACTAAAAGATTCGGATTCCGGTTCGCAGAATTTAAACATGAAGTTTCTTAATGTAGAATTTGGGTAGGAAATTGGCACATGAGGGCACCCCCGTCCCTTCCCCATCCACTCGAGGATGTCTCACACCTCCTGCAGTCACCCTATAGAAGCAGTTCTATATTTCCCGGGATCCTTTTTCTTGAATGAAACCTTTTCATACCAAATTTATCTATCATAGACCGAAAACCCTCCTGGCTGAAAAATGAATGTTTAAACGCTCTTGTATGATTTAATTAGGATAATATGTGTGTTTCTATGCATGTAAAGATTACATTTTTTGGTCCCCACACTGAAAACACAAAGTCGTCAGAGAGCCACTTTAAAGTTGTCAGAGGTTTGTCATAGGTGACTATTGGGCTGTCAAAGGTGACTTTTGGGTTGTCATAGGTGACTTTTGGGGGCAGAGCAGGGCTCATTTCAGACCATTGATGCTGTGTGATGACCTTGTGATAATCCTATGACAATGTGGGGGTGGTCAGAGAGTTGTCATTGTGAATTTTGAGGCTGGATGACAACCCAAAGGTTGTCATTTTCTCCTGACTACTTTGGGCCAAAAAGGTTGTCAGAGAAGCAAAAATGAAAATAGGGTTGTCATAGGGTTGTAACAGAAAAAATGAGAAGTCAAAAGTCCTGCCTGACAACCCTAGGGTTGTAAGTGAATGGTGCCTAAAATGACAGCCCAAGGTTGTCATGGCCTCTGTCAATGATAAAGTATTGTAGGTGAATGGTATCAAAAAACATACAACTCATAGGCCTCCTATGTGTAATGGCCATACCTAATAACTAGAAATAAGATAATAGGAAGCCATTATTATGGACTATGATATCTACAACATGAAACTATTTATAAATAAGATTTTTTGTATAAAAGACACAGACAACATTGGGTTGTCGTTTTTGGCACCACTTTTGACAACTCTGTGTTTTCAGTGCATCTTGTGTCACAAGGCTATTCAGCTCGGAAAATACTAAATACCCAGCCAAGGTGCGACGTAACAGTCACTTTATGCGACCATACTTTTTTGGTCTGTCAGTTACTTACTAAATTGTCACGTAACTGTTACATTATTTTTCTGAGAGGTTGAGACCTAACCAAAACAGTATGTTCTCATAAAGTTCTAGTGAGGGTAGGTCAAGATGAATCAAAATAGAATGTTATTGTGACATTCTGATTAGGTGAGGTCCACACCTCACTTAAACAGAACATTGCTGTGACCTCCTAACTAGGGGAGGCCCCAACTTCACCTAAACAGAATGTTATTGTGATGTTCTCAATACATAAGGTCTTAACCTTACCTAAACAGATTGTTACTGTGACTATCTCATTAGGTTAGGTGTCAACCTAACCTAAACAGAATGTTATGGTGACATCCTCATTAAGTGAGGTCTCAACCACACCTAAACAGAATGTTATTGTGACATTCTTATGAAGTATCAGCCCCATAAGTAATGTTACAAGAATGTTATTAGAACATCACAATGTAACGTCGCGACAGTTTGTTGCAGCAACGTAATTGGGAGTCATCAAAAGAATGTTGCTGTAACCTAACATAGTAACGTAACAAGAACCAATCCAGAATGTTGTTAGAACGTTATTAGAACGTCATATCCTTGGCTGGGTAGCGGCTTTCAACAGACAGTGCATGTATTATGACGTGTCTACAACCCGTGTAGACAATTATATCCCATTGGCTGAAACTTTGAACATCTAAACGGGTGATTATCATAGGTTACAACAACCGCCTACTCATAAGACACCAACAAAATGTTTTGTGTCTGACCACATTCACTCCAGTAGATATGATATCAAGACACTGTGAGTTATTCAGTTCTATGGAGACTGAAGACCTTGACCTTGACCATGGAGAGAATCAATTCGTGTGTGTAATGTGTTACTTTTACAATTCAGTGTAGGCTGGTTAGATGTTTGGATGTGCCCCAGAAAATAAGCATTCAGGCAGGATTCAGAGATGCCTTGAGCTTATTTGAGGGAATCGCAAGTTTTCCTGTATGGGGGTCAGGGGAGCAATTCACCTTAGAGCCAATAATAGGGAACTAGGAATGGGGCATCTGGTCAAGATCTGTTCTATCTTCATGTTTAACTTATAAATATTTGTGGTTTTGCTAGAGGCTCAGGTTATCTTTTGGCCACACTCAAGGCACCTTCCTGGGGCACCCACGTTCGGTCTGGGCTGCCCTTTGGTTGGCAGGTACTTGAGTTGCCATAAGATCTCCATGTCTGGTTGGTATCCATCCTTAAGTACTTATGCTAGTTAAATCAGTCTATTTTTCAAGCATGAGACAACAAAGGATCAGATGTTCACAATTGAGCACCTTGAAGGACACTGATTTATTTTTCTGCTATTGGTCCGCCTTTTATAGGCTTCAGGGTAATGCTGACTGGCTAAAACATATCATGTTACATACCTCAATGAATTATTTTTACTCTGAACATTTTTTTTACCTTTCTCGATGTTTAACATTTCGAATTTAAAAATTGCTCCAAGTATTTCGTCTATCTACATGAAGAAAGTATCTATACAATTCGAGTACATTAAGAAACATTCCCTAATAATTACATAATTATTACACCAGTGATTCTTCTTTAGAGCAACTGGCAAAGGACCTTTACAATTTTCTTTTGAGTTGTTGGAATTTAGTCATTGCACAGTTCTCTAAAATAATGTTAACATGGCAGTACATGTGTGTTACTAAGTTCAGAGGTAGATGTGGGTTAGAGGTATTTGACCTTAGTGGCAGAGGGCACAGAGGTCTTTCGAGGCCATCTGGAATGTTCTCAAACATTTGAGACCTCTGTACAAACACTTACCATGTGAACACTGAAAGCAGCTGTAGCCCTTCTTGGTCCCATAACTGCCATTAATTTTAATGAATTTTCACTGAAGACGCTTTTCTGTTTTTGCCTCGAGATTCCAGAGAAATGAACAGGCGTATGTAAAACTGTACAATTACTCTTGATTTTAAGCATTCCCTAAACTAGAATCTAAATATATTCCCCTGTCTTATTCGGCTATGCGATGGGCCTGTTTGCTATCTATAAGTTCCAATGATTGCATGCAAACTTTATTGCGAGACAGGAATCACTCATTGCATGGAGAACGTCAATGACTGGTCCGAGTGGGTATGCCAGATATAACCACAGACGTCAAACGCTTTGATCTTCGTAACCATCCCCTCATCACACGAGTCTGATAACTCTGCAGCCCCTGGTTCTCCCACTACGCTCAGAAGTGTTGCTACTTTGCTTGGGCCTTTCCCTTTTTACATAACCTTGCATCAGTGAAAAACAGATTCCGGATAAGTATGAAACCGATATAAAATTGCATATGTGTAACTTTGTTGATCAAAATATCAGTATTTTTGTGGATAAGATATCAATAGTAATCTAATCTGCACAATATTTATTAATAACAGTGCCTATACTTATATACGCGTATTTATTATGTTATAATTATTATAGGCCTACTTTATGGAATGAACCCTCAAAGATAACATTAATTCTTTTATATAGGTTTTAACAAATCTCAGAGGTTTTAAAACTTTCTGGAGAGAGAAAGTTATATGAGGTATTAGGCGCCGTTGGTCTATCTGTAGAAGCACTGTCTTCTCAGACATGTCCTCTACAATACAAGACGCCTTGACAATCGCTATCCCCACACCTTTAGCAGTTTAGTGATAGTATCCTTCTTCTTTTTTACAACTTTTAGCAGTGAGTGTGATGACCGTCCGCCTGCTGTGATTATGACATAGCTGTTGCTGATGTTGCCCCCTGAATGGTGTCGATTGGTTTTTGCAGTACCAGTGGTGTCAACTTGCCATGATGCATCGAAGGTGGCCTACCACTGTTGGAACGTGATTCCATTATCTTACATATAACAGGTAACTTGGAGTTCTTTGCAGAAACCGAAACGTAGCACGTTTTGGATGTCTCCATAAGGAAATAAAAGGGGGAACAAAAAGATCAACCATGGAATGAAGTCAGCCACCAACGTTAGATATGGTGGGAATGGAATACCTGCCCATAAGTAACGGGAAAAAAGATGTAATGACAGTGTTGTACAAGAATTGCTAATGGAATGGCTCTCCAATTCTTACTCAAATCTCACCTTGGAGATATACTTTGTCAGTCTTATCATGAGTTAGAACTAAATTACAATTTACTACTTACTTGTTCTGAGAGTCAATAATTACCTAATTTTGATATCTTGGATGATCCTTATTGTTATCTATGAATTCAAAGTTGACATGGAGAGGTAATACAAGGATAATCAGTTATAACCATTGATAAAATCCACCGACTCCTGTATGAGACAATGTCATATAATATTATATGAAATAGCAATTTAAAAAAAAAATTAATATCTCTTAAATAGTGGTCTTACAAAATTAATGATTATTACCAATACACAGTTATGGCTATACTATAGATTCTGACACAAATAAGTCCTTCTTACTCAATACTCAGAATGTCACCAACAGCAGTCTATATTCAGGTAAAAAGCAAAGCAGACACAGAAGGGTGGGGACCATAGTTGTAAGGCACCAGCACAAACTGAGGCTGGGCTTAGATCTCAGCCTTCTATTCCAGTATTCCTCCTGTTCTCACGGCTTAAGGTGTCAGAAATATGGCTACCACGCTCTAAAGGTGGCCCCAGGGATTTATTGACACCTCGTATTGTTCTCACAAAGGAGAAATCCACGGGGTGAGGCTGCTCAAAAAAACAGTTATTGCTTTTCAAGACATTCTATCTCGGATCTCCTTCCTAAACTTTTTTTCTTTATTTTTTTTCTTTTAATAATTTTTTATTGTTTCCAACATCCTACAATTCTAAATAGCTAAATAGTAGCCAGTCTTCCAGACACTGCCTGCTCTACTTCAATTGGATTAAATATTCTACTAAGTAGAATCGTGTTAAAATTATATTATGAGTAGAGAATTGATAATAATTATTGTTGGAGGGTTAGCTACAGGTTAGTAGTGAAACTTGAGACAACCAGGGTAACCAAAAGGACAAAATCAAGATCTATAGGTGTTTGACAATTCAATATTCTGTTGCCTATAATTTTGTTGATGGTCTATAAGTGGGTATAAGGTGAGATGAGATGAGTAGTCAAAAGTTCCAGTTCAAGGATCCACTTTAGCACAAGTCAAACCATTCTTTCTTTATTAATTGAAGGAGTGGTTAAATCAGACATTGTGGAATCAAACTCCCACTAATCAGCTAATCTGTCTATTGATGTTCAATTGTTCTTATTTTGATCAATCACTTATTTGTTTATATATTTCAGTTCGTATGTGCTTATGTAGTTGAATTTTGAATGTGAAGAAGTTATCCTGCTTTTTTTTAATTATAGGTCCGATGTTAAAATTATGGTCGAATTACATCCTTCATCAGAATTAGTTCTAACCATAAATTGGGCTGGGTAGGCCTATATCATAAATTAAGAACGTGAATTCATTCAAAGTGTTGATTTTAACCTGTTGGGAAACCAGAGGTTGGATAATTAGTTAACAACGTTAGAATATGTATAATTTCTAGTCGAGAACTGTGTTTATCTCTCGCCGATGGGCTGATCATGAGCAAAAGGTTTTACAAGTTTACACCCTGAATGCCTCCCACTCGGTTGACAAATTATGATTCATTGTCTTTCCTAAAAGCAAAGCTTACCTTAATATAAAAAAACTCTTGTTATATAGTTTAAAGTTTCAGTACACATCAGAGGGAGAAATGTGTTATTACAAGCTCTAATGAACATTTTCACGAAATACAAACGAACCAACATATTAAAGCAGGTTAGCGGCCTTCCTTTTATTCAATTAGTAACAATTGAATCCAAACACCCAAATCCTCCTGAAATTAGAGATAATTTGTCTATCACTAATTCCTGATAATTCATACGCCCAAAGGTTCATGCATAGCCATTACATGAGTATTGAATTCACAGTAATGATCAGAACAGTAAAATAGTGCATAATCATATCAAAGTATAATTGTACCTGTAATAAATATAATTCTTAACGAAGGCTGTCAAAACAACTAATTTAAAGCAATGCAAACTGAAAACTTTTCATTTTTCATTGGATTAATGGCATGGGGAAATCAGGCTTCGTTCCAAGCTCTAATGTTCAGACACAGCACTATGATTGTCTTCACCTCCTCCACGTATTACATTGGACATTGGAATACCTTCAATAGGAGGTCCTCGGAGCATTATTGAACCTGGGGTGACGACCAAAGAAATTTCGCGAATCTTAGGCTCACGATTCCTAAATTTGGATGCGTGAAAATGCACAATATTTTAGATTCGTGACATTTTTTTCTTGGTTAAAACACTCCAACTAAATTGCATTTTTTTTCTAATAGATATATTGAATCATTTTCTATCAATATTTATAGTTTATACAAGTTATTATATGGACATTTTCATTCACGAATCCATCACGCATCTTTTTTACACTTTTACGCATCATTTTCTAGATGCGTGAGTGTTTCCTGGAGCATTTTGAATGACAACATTGATGCGTGAAATTTCTTTGGTCGGCACTCCTGATATGTCTAAACGGCCAACGTATTCGCCCGCTAAAAATCATCTAACATGCATTAGAGAAAATCCATCGATTCACAAGCAGTAACTATATATAACCAGCCTCTTATCTACACCTGCCAGTTACGTAGAGAATTGGCGTGCTGCTTTATTTTCAACGCAAAGAAAGAATATGCAATGTACTTTTATAGCTTTCTTTAATGGAAAAACTGGCATGTCTCTCATCCGGTTGAACAAGGAAGTGTCATTCTATGTGATGTAATGTAATGTGAAGGAGGAAAACAAACGCGTTCCATCTGACATCTAAACATAATCAGCACCCAAAGGCAAGATAGAATAACACAAAGAAACCTTAACGGAAACCTAGAGTACGTGGGAGCTGTAGCTGAAGGGTGGAGGGCTGGGGAAAAGGGGTCGTTACTAACCCTATAAGGCCCCAGCTCAGAGAACATTGGGCAGAGATCACTACCCTGAGGCCTGGGGGATCCACGTCGGGGATTAGGGGCGAGTGGAGTGTGGGGAGAGATGAAGGGAGCACCTCACACACCTCCCCTACTCTCACTGTTTGTTGAGCTGCTCCCTACATGCGGCCTCTGAGACACTCGGGGAGTAGGGGCGCGTGAGCCGCTCTGTGACCTGGGAAACTAAAGCCAACGTCTATAACCTACCAAGTGTCATGATCGAGGTCTTCTGGGCTCTTGGTTATAGGGTATTTCTCTTGGTTTTATATGGTTATTAAAGGCCCAAGGTAGCCAACCTAATTAACTGATCTTCAAGTGGGCGAAAAAAGTTGATTTATGGATAATACATATTCCCTAACAGGAACTTAATTATATCTACAGCGTATTATTGAGAGAGTGATAATCATTATGATAGATTAGATGTTTTAATTCAAGGTTTAGGGCAGATTGCACTTCATGATTCCGCATCCATTCTGTTGCATCCATTCTGTTGCCTTGCTAATGGAACGACTTCTGCTGGCATATATTAAATAAATTGTGCTTTAAAAATTAAAGTCCATGATTGACAATTGGCCCCTCAAAGAAGCTCACGTCCACTCAATCCTAACTCCATTCAATCCTTCCTCAAACACCGCTATGTACTAATATTGAACATGTCTCAGTGTTTGGAAACCAGCGCATGTGGTTTTACATCAGACCACAGGAACAATATTTTTCTACAATAACAATGAAATATTGTTTATTAAAGGTACATTGATCCAAAAATGTGACTGACTAGAGGGTCTTACATTCATATTATAGTAGAAACTGGTTAACTTTCCCAATGGAATAAGAACAAGCATAGCAATATCAAAGGAGCATCTTAATATTGCTATATCCTTAAAGACTGAAAATAAACGTAAAGCATTGTTTCCTTGAAAGGTAACCTCGAAAATTAGCTGAAGTACATTTGGTGAACTACTGTGTGTTTCCTTTGCACAAGGTTGGTTTCCCTACCTTACGTCTCAATAAATTAAAGTACTCTACCAAAACAATGAGAAACACTTTTTCCAAAACACAATCTTAAAAACAATCAGAAACATAGATAAACCCAGCAAAATTGCAAGCGATTTCTTTTACCCAACGTATTATATAATGAGATTTTTTCTGTGCGAATAGACAGTAGACCTGGTCATGATTTCACATCAGATTAAACCTTTAATTGGTTTTCTATGTTCTCCATATGTCCATATATGATTCTGATGGGGAAGAATCCAAAGAAGAGGCCTGGTCAGTTTTAGAGAATTGCAGATATCTTTTTCATATAATTATATTCAAGCCTTGAGTTTTGTCGACATATTACCCAGCATGCATCCTGTTTTAGGCTAACCTGCAGGTAAAACTAAAAAAAATGGCTATCCGTGGTTGAGAGAATTGAAAGTACAGTATGGAAATTATTAGTGTTGTGACTAGAGATTCAGGGTACCTCTATCTAGTATCTCAAAATTGGTACACGTTCAGATTTTCCACAACATATTGGTTTTAATGGAATCAGGAGGGATCTTTTGAATGACTCAACAGGAATCTGAGTCTACATAATCATAATATTATTTCCAAGTGGTACCCCCTGAATAACATATAACTGTAAAGAAACCCTTTCAGGTTATCTGCATAAGGTATGGGTCATATATGGGGGATGTATTTTTGGCACTTCTGTAATCTCACAAAGGAAAGAAATCATACACTGATAATCTCAATGGTAAAAAGGTTAGTCATGATTGGTTAACTTTCTTAGACATTTCAATGGATACGTATATGCCCAACTTTGTGTTAGCCAGGGTAGTCATCTCTGACTGACCCCCTTAGTCAAATCTTTTCTAGGAATGATGTGTAAAATGTGCTTTGTGATGACTAAGGAATTAGTCATTGCTACTAAGACATTGGTCAGTTTGACTATTCTAGGATAGTGATATTGACTAACAGGTTAGATAATTATGGCTAAGGGTTAGTCAAAAAGACTAAAGTGTTTTAGATTTCCAGGTAAATTTTGACTAATGTCTTAGCTCTTTTGACTAATGTCTTAGTTCTTTTGACTAATTGATATAGCCAGTAGTGACTAATCTAGGTAAAGCTCTGCTAGCTTTTATTACAGAACTATAAGTGAAAAGGGCCAGGCACAGGAAGAATTGCAGGCTTTATGCTATACAGTGATCCCCCTATATATACGGCCCCCCTGACCAACGGCCACCTCTCTTATGTGACCACAAAATGCTGGCACAGATGGTTTTCTCTCTTTATTTACCCCTCAGCAGCGACCACCCCTCTGTTATGAACAGTTTTAAAGTCCCTAATGGACACAAACCTCTCACCAGCGGCCAGAAAAAGGCTAAATGGCAGCCAGGAGGTGTTGAGAGGGACTCAATATGACTGGTCGCACCTAGAACAAAGAGGGAGCGACCAGAAGCTGTTGAGAGGAGCAGGAGGTGAGTGATTGCACATAGAACAAGGAGGGGGCGACCAGAAGCTGTTGAGAGGACATGTTTTTTCATGGAAACCTGAACACTACTATTTATTTTGGGTCTAAATAAAACTTTACTTTTGGACACTGGGTCAGAGATGGGCCTCCCAATTCATCCCCCTCACCAGCGGTCAGGTTTGTGTTTCCCCAAGATTTTCGCCTTGACAAAGGTAAAATAACGCCCTTTGCATATTTTTTGCCAATAGTATTTCACATACTGTTGGTAGCGTGAATCCCTAGGCATTAATTGTATTGCATCCCAGCCATTTCTATGTCTGACCAGAGCTGTTAGCAAAGGTCTAGACTGGCTAGCATGCCTCAGGGGGCGAGTATAGGCACAAATGACTTGTGGAAGAAAAGATTAATTTATTAGGGTTTTTATGCCAATATGAGCACTTTGAAAAATTTCCAAATTTGAAATATTTATAACTCCCAGTATGAGTCAACTATGATTCAAAATTGTAGCCCCAACTGAGAATGTCCATTCTATACATGTCAGGAAATTAGAAACAATTTTTACCTTTTTTTCAATACTGAAAAACTCAACCGCACAAATTTGCTTAAACCTTCCATAAATGATAATTAGGCCCATCTTATGCCAAAAATGACCTGTATTTTGATAGAAATCATTTTACATGTTTCCTTAATTCCCCTCTCCTCCCCTGGCCTCCCCTCTTTGATAGAAGTAATTTCACTCATTTTCCGACCTATACTCTAAACCCCCACCTTCCCTCTTTCATTGAAGTTATTTTACTCATTTCCCGGCCTCCAGTCCATTCCTCTCAGCTTCCCCTATTTATTTGATGGAAGTAATTTACTTAAGATAATTATATAAAATGACAAAAATGTTTAATAATCAGTATAGTGCCCCATTATACTTATGAATTATAAAATCACTTACTTAGTAATGACAAAAATTATAGGATGCGCGATACTACCCTGTTTTAGTATATCTATTATCTATTATTTATAAAAAATACTAAAAATAAATAATATTCTACTCTTACTTTTATTCTACAAGATATTTTAGGTGTAGTGTGTGGCCCCTACAAAGCCACAAAAATATCTCAAAACAGGTGGCTATGGGCCTGGTCATGGTCCCCTCCCAGCTGTCAGGGTCCACTACCCATTGTCAGGGTATACTCCCAGTCAGGATATCCTCAAAATACAACAATTCTATGGCTGTTCTTTGTGCTTTCCTATATGACCAATCAATAATCTCAGTGGTAGAAGGTTAGTCATAATTGGCTAACTTTCTTAGACATTTTCAGCATCTATGTATGCCCAACTTTGTTAATCAATTTTCAATTAAATAAGCTATTTCTTTCATCTAAAATGGTGTAAAAAGCATCTTTAGTATCTATACATTCACATTCAATAGTTTGAAAACTTAGATGCACCCTGGAAGCTAAGGATGAGAATGGATAAACTTACCAATCTGTTAACTGTGTTTTTCTTTTGTATGCCTTTTTCCTGGTGGTCATGTGATCACTTGTTTGATCATGTGACATGTGAGTCATTTTGACTAACAATATAGTCCTATATTGACTGACACATTACCAAAAGGTTAGTCAAAAGGACTAAGCATTGAAATGACTAACATAAGTTAGCCACCCCTGACTAACTTTTGAAATCATAGGATTATCAGTGTTTTGTTGCTAACAAAATGCCAACAAAAACCTATTAAGTGGATATAAAAAAGAAAAATGAAAAACAAAGATGACACCAATTTTTTTAAGAGTTCAGTTAATTAAGGAAAGACAAAACCTTGAGCCGAGACCGTTATCAGCTCAAATCCTTCTTATAAAACCTCAGACAAATGTTTACAAAAATGATCGGCCCTACGCAAATCAGAGAACCATCCCACCTGCTAGGTCTCCTGGGAAAACCCAGGGTTCATTCTTTCCAATTCTGAACTTGCGATGCTCACTCTCGAGAGATGTATTCTACATTAAATGTTTCATTTGGTGTCTCCAACATCTAATTCCTTTAAGCTTCACGTACTCATGATGTTTTGGAAAAGAGGATATAGATTTTCTAATGCTACAGACCATTTCAGTAGTTGAGACATGGATATATGAATAATCTTACTTCTTGTACAGAAAAAAATGGCTTTTTCATAGCGTGTTGTTTGTGGGTATGCTCCTGGCAGGTGTTATACGTCGGTGGAGATTGGGCTACAGAGGTATGGAGGCTGGGGTTCATATAGGTAGTGGTCAGGTAGGTGTGGAATGCGAAGTGGGTGGTCCCCTTGTACATTTCATACGTTTCAGTATGGAGTGCTAAATGTCAAATATGAGAGGTCAAATTTCAATGATTGATGGTTTGTGATTACCGCACAATGCATCATTCACAAAAATACTTTGATATTACTGTAAATTCATTGAAATATATGGAAATTTCTATCCCCAGTCCTATGTCAGACAGGTTATCGTTAGCACATCTTGGTCCATGAGATGTTTACACCAAGGGCTGATCATCAAGGTGACGGGAAAGTTCCCCAAGGACCAAATTAAGATACGGGCCTTCAAACCTAATGAGTATTAACACACTGAGTGGATTGGTGTTGGCTACGGCCATGGCTATACAAAATAGCCATATAGCCTCTAATGGATGAATTGGTCTGACATAGGACTGTCCTGGTTCAATTTGGGCACAAAATTAATTATAACATCCTCCGTCATAGCATGTCTCACCTCCTGAATATCAACTCATGTAAACTGTCTTTTGTTCAAACATACACCAGATCCTTAACGTGGCATAAAAAAGAGAATCGGACCAATAGCGGATCCACGTGATTTTTTGTCTGAGCTAGAGAAGTCAATTTACCCTTGGCGATATAGGGCCTTTCTTATAATATCATGACATACAGGGTATTTTGTTAGCCCCATAGAGTGAGGTGTCAGCATACATTCCTATTATATGAGAATTCTTGTCATTTTCTGACCTGATATTGCCATAACATATGTATTATGGTGTGAACCACGTGGCTTCCAGTTTTCCTGATGATATGTATGAAGGATTGCATCTAATTGTAATATTTTTTGGGTGACGTGTTTGGAAAGTTGATCTTATTTACAAGCACTGTATTGAACGTTCTTATCGATGCTATTGATAAACGGGATTACCAACGGAAAAATAATTTTTATTGAAGGTAACGTTTTGAGGTTTGAAATAGCTTCTGGATCGATTTACTTACAGCAAGCTTAAGAATAACAAGAGCATCGGAACAGGGACGCATTACTACGCCCGAATTTACTAGATTACTACTTGGTCTGTGAAGTCCACTTTTGCAGAATAGTGGAATTTTCGAAGTTAGCGGAAACGTCATTTCTAACATGATGTTTTCGAAGACAACGAAGAGCACATATTTGCCGATTCTGCAATTGGCATTTTCTCACATTAAATTATGAGCACGTCTCGGGCCCACGTCTCTACCTTTCGTGTTGTATAACCAATAAAATTCTGGTCGATATTTTGTACTTTTCGACTACCCTAGCTAGAGAGTTTCATAATATCAAAAAGGGGTAAGAAATAATTATTGATGTTAGACAAGTATCATGAAAAATGATTGGCATTGTCATTTCTTGCATTAGTCCACAATGTTGTGCAACATTGCAAGAAAATAACGCCTCGTCCCCAAAATCTCTTTTCTCTGTGAAGTATTATTTGTAACCTTCATAAAACCTTGGTCAGCTCGAACCAGGATCTTGCAGAAACCGATTCCATCCCAAGGCCATACTATGTGTAGGTTTGTCCTAATGACCAATCAAATAGCACATCTCAAAGCAACATGGCAAATGTTGATGAAAAGCACATGCACACCGGAGTCAACAGTCAACAGTACTACTACCCTTTCTCATAAAACAATTTTGACGAGCCCTATGTGTCTTAGAGGACCCATGAATTAAAGGACCCTGGATTTGGACTTTATTACATCTTATTTAACTTTAGGTAATGGTTCAAAAGAAAGTTTTATGCAGTTATCAAAATACTAATTTACTAATAATAGTTGATGTTAAGGTGTTTAAACGCTGCAGTTCGCTTTTACAAGTCGCGTATCAAAGTTACGGGTCTGAACGACTCCCCACCCCCACCCCCACCC
Source organism: Lepidonotus clava (assembly GCA_936440205.1). Lineage (NCBI taxonomy): Eukaryota > Metazoa > Annelida > Polychaeta > Phyllodocida > Polynoidae > Lepidonotus > Lepidonotus clava. The sequence goes on along the minus strand of OW387140.1, from coordinate 21,648,252 downwards.
CATTGGTCAATCCATCACCCGAGAGGATCCTCCACTCCCCCAGCATATATAAGGAGTAGTATAGCAAGCCCTCAGGCCTCTAAGGCCCGACCAGTGGCCCACCCTCCTCACACCCGGCTGGCCCCACGACCGACAATGGGGCAAGTTACAAATCCTTTTAGTGGGGGGTCTATCCCCGGACACCCTGCAACCAACCCCCATGTAATCGAATAGACTCGTCCATTCCTACTGGATGGAGAGGAGGCCACGACACTTGCACCACCTATCGACGAGAAGGGGAATCATGTGAAGGTCCCGGATGTCAGAGAAGAAGTTGGAGTGACGAAGTGGTTAAATATAACAAGAATTTAAAGGTTCTATGAATTGATTAACACTGAAAGGCTTCTTCAAGTATTTATCAATCATGTAGGTAGCAGATGAATGAGACTTAACTAGTTTGCTAATCCAATGAGTCCTGGTTCGATTTCTATGTCGATTTTGTATCAATTAAGTTATTAATTAATACCAGGTAAGTATCAGGCATCGCACTCCTGGAGTGGTCCACAACCTACCAAAGGTCATGGGTGTATTTTAGTTGTAGTTTGTCCCATATGCACAAATAAAAAGACCCAAGGGTCCTTTCTGGATTATCAATCTTGAGTAGGTCACAACCCTAGGAATACCAGTGTCTTGTTTCAGTATTAGATACAAATTTACCCCGTTATGTGAATATTATTTTAAATGAGCAGCTGAATAAGATGAACAAGCTGAATAAGATGTTATTTTGTTTACTTAGAACAGACGTGAAATATGCAACTCTCATTTTCATTCTATTCACATGTATATTGCTATCACTATTATTATATAGACAAAAAGATAATATTACTATGGATATTTATTACCGTCTGGAAGAACAGACTTTTGTTTGAAGACGACAAATAAAATATTGTCAAAAAAAACCAAACAATATTGCTAGTTAGCTTGTCTGGTAAGATATATCCATTAACAGAAGAATCAAACGGTGACCAACATAATTATATGCGTAGGGCTCGGAGCTGCTGAAGACCCTGGATAGCGAGGGAAGCAGAAACAACTAAGCAGGGTTTGCTGGGTCTGCACCCAAGGGAGTTATAAAAAACACCCAACCCTTGACCGCTCAATACCCAGCAAATGTCCAACATCCCCTCCAACAGGCGGCATTGGAGGTCAGTAAAACGCATTAGGGGACAATAATGTCCGAGTGGTCAGTATTGACCACCCTGGGAACGTGCATACATCAGGCAAAATGGCTTGCTGCCGGCATATGATCCCTGGTCAATGCTGCCGTTAGTAGCAGGTCTCGAATATGGACAAACCCAAGATCAATGTTTGATACAGGACCCCCCACGTGACCGTCCGGCAACCACCACACACAGCCATGCAAGTGGATGAGGCTAATAATGTACGCTGAAAGCACAGGGTTGTCAAATTGACACATTTTTGGTGCAAACATTGACTACCTTGTCACGACATAATGTAAGCTACTTTATTATGACTTTTTGTATATTTATGGATGGTGCCAAAATTGACAGCTCTAGGTACTTGTATAGTACTTAGAATATTACTGGCGATAACCCATTATAAAGTCGTATGTCATTTGACAGCATTTCTATACAGTCTTGCCCTGTTAAAAGCATATATAGTTGTTCTCGGTAAAGTAATCAGAAATATCCTTTGAAGACACAAAGCAAAAATGACCTAATTTGGCTTCACGCATGCTTTGTCTAGCTATTTTGTTCTCAGGCTTGGGTCTTTCTTGGTCATTCCGTACTGCTACTGGTTTGTCCAGACGTTAGGAATTTCGGGCTGTCGCTCGTGATTAAAGGGTGGTAGCAATATGCTGAGTGGGTCACACCTTCATTCCCTTGATTCCAGGCCAGTTGTCTATGATTTCGGGCTTTCATACTATACCGGTCTTTTGTACCACAGAGTATTTTCGGACTTTTGGGCCATTTTGGGCTGTCGAACTAACGCTAAACTTCTATGTAACTTTAGGTCCCTGGCTAGGCTGCTACTCATCTACAAACTTCTACTCTTAGAGGTCCCTGGCTCAGGCTAAGTGGAAAGTTGATCCATCCCAATGAAGAAGCGTGTGAACACAAGGAGTGCCATAAAAGAACTGTTTATTTCAGGCCAGACCTCCCCTTTTTATAGCCACAGGTCGTCTCGCATTGGTCAATTCAATCACATGATAAATGACGTCATTTCCGGTCAATACCATTTTTCACACATTTCAGGTTTAATTACAGTTTCAGTCTACTTTTGTTCCCACTCCGTTCTATTACAACATTTCATTATTAGCCGGCAATTACCACTCAATTACATATATGGTGACAGAACTCTGAATTTGAATTAGATATAGTGGGGTTTGTTAATGTCATTTTTTAGTGAAATTGTTACATGGTGGATAAAAGCATCAAATTTGGTATGAGACACCTCTGAGGCATAACTATCAAATCCGGAAGGGGAGCCACCTTGAAATATTGATAGGACGGATATGGGGGCCAAAAAACCAAAATGGCCAACTTTTGCTATAAACAATCTCATATCTCAGCTTTTAAAATGACTAAAGAGACATGGTTGGTTATAAAATTGAGAGATTATGGGTCAGGGAACCCAATTATTTGTGTTTGAAGTCAATGCGGAAATCCAAAATCCAAGATGGCTGACCAATTTTGAAAAATATTATGATTTTCAGCTACTATGGTATAAGGCAAGGGGAAATGGTTCCAATATCAGTTGTTTATAGCTTAGAGGGCTCAATAAATGCAATATTCATCCAACACAATATCATAAATTCCAAAAAGGCTGAATTTATTAGCATGATATCATTGACAATGACCGCTGAATTCCAAAAGAATTCAAGAAAAAGGGATATTGACTTTAGTCTTTTGCCAAAAGATTTATTAATTTCATTTGGCATGATGATTCCCTTGGATCCCTAATTGAATTTAAAAGGGGAGCCACCTTGAAATTTCTATACAACCTTGATGAGGGCCAAAAATCCAAATCGGCAGATTTTCAGACAAATAACCTAATATTTCAGCTTCTGAAATGCCTAGAAACACACTGTTGGTGTCAAAAGTTAGGGAATTCAATTATTTACCTTTGGAATCTACACAAGAAAACTAACCCAAGATGGCCAATACTTTTGGTTAAATACCTGAAGTTTCAAATGCTAAAAACATACAAAATTTGTCAAAATTTCATTCTGGTATTTCAAGGTGGTTCCCCTTCTAGATTCAATAGTTATGCTTCATACAAAATTGGTGCTTTTATCTGCTCTATAACGAGAATGTTGTTAACAGACCCCACTATAAAAACCATTTGCATTACCATACACCACGGATCCTTTCTCCGGATAGACAAACATAAAAATACAACCACAGTGAACGTTGCCATCCAATTTCAATAGTCTATTAGCCACAAATATGACGCTTAAAGGAAACAAAAAATAGAGATGGAACAAGTTCTGTAATAGGAACCTCATGTTTTCTGCAGTTGAAAAAGTGTGCATATAGTAGATATACAATCGATTCATAGCATAATATGGTACATCATGCTGACTAGTCTCCACAATCCTTCAACAGTAGATACAATCAGTGCCCATCAGACGAGGCGGGCAGGTTGGCTGGGAATGTTGTTTAACAGTATCCGGACAGACGGTACGGTGTGTGTATGTCGGTATTTGATTATGTCTGTCTTGGCTAAATAGGTCTGGATTGCAGTGGCCGTAACCAGGCGCACCACCCCCTATCAAATTGTTCAAAAGGTTCCATCTTTCCTTAACAAAAATCAATGTAAAAACCCTAAGACAGTTTTCGAAAGTTCCACTATAGGTGAACCCCGCCACCCCCTTTTTAGGTTAGGATTATGGAAATTATAGGCAAAAGTTCCATTCAAGGAACCTCGCCACCCCACATCAGCAGAACCTGGTTACGGACCTGACAAAATCTAGGCTTCTTATGCTAGGAGGCGACATGATGTACAGAGGTGCTATATAAGCTAACAAGTTGGAAAAGCAATTGTTACTATAATTATTGTGTTGTTTGTAATGCAACAACTATCAAAGGTCAAGACTTGTAAAATTAATTTTCTATTCACAATATTTCGTTGCTTGTTTCATTTATGATTAATGTCAGCGGGGTTCAGGGTTTTTATAGAAAAAAACCGCATTTTTGAATTCTCTATACGAAACTGTATGTTTTCAGTAGTTAAAAAAGTCAAATGCAACGATGTATTTCGATAAACAAAAACATAATTAGGTATAGGTCAACTTTTTTGGGGGGGGTATCAGGCTTGAAATACTTTGGTTATCTATCTTAGAAAGCATGCTTTGTATATCATAGCAAGACCATTCCCTATGGGTTAATACAAAGACTTGTGTGGTAGGGTTAGGTTATGTATAGACTGCTTTTCATATTTAAAAGAAACACACACTTCACAGTAAATCATGATCTTTCATACTAATTAAATGCACTAACAATAAGCCCATCCCTCACTGGGTATACCCCAGGGTTAGACATGGGTTGGACAAAAATATATAACCATAATAAGCTATCCTTTTCTCTGTTCAAAATAATCAATAATCATATTTCTTATATCCCAAAGTCCTGCTTAACCATTATGATTTCTTAAATTTTATCAATTGACAGATTTGTAGGCTTGACAGCTGATCAAAATGCTGTATTTCAGCACAAAATAGGGTTGGAGATTATCGTTAGAGCTGAGGGGCTTTGATATTAGTTCCTATGGGCCAGAAAAGGCCAATAAAAGCTGCATTCTAGAAATGTTAGAAGTAGTCCGTCAACCAAATCTCTTTTGTAAATTTTGTATCATCTGATTATGCAACCCTAAAGGCTGTATTCCACGATGCGTTCTGGTCACTTGCATTCCATAACGCAAGTGATGAACGCATCTGGGGTGGAATGCAAGGTATATTCCACAATGCGTTTTACTTGTGTTTATGGAACGATGAAGTATGAACACAAGTAAAAACGCAAGTTTACTTGCGTTTTTACTTGCGTTTAGATACCAACATGTTGGTATTTTACTTGCGTTTCTTAATTAGAGGCAACGCAAGTGCCACTGAACGCATCGTGGAATATAGCCTTTAAGATGAATCATCCTTAAGTGTGGAGGCATTTTCGGAAATATTTCATGATAAACTCTAAGGTTGGTGTAACCTGGGATTGACCACAGATAGCCACTTTATTAACTTTTACCTGCAGGTTAGCCTTCATCAGGGTGCATGCTGGGTAATATGTCGACAAATCACAATCATCAACCATTAATCATGCCACTATTTCTAGTTTGATGTGAAGAAAACCTAAAGTCATATTAAGCCATTATCATTTTCATCATTCATTTCATAAATTGGGTATCATATTGTACTATCACAATGAGTAACAAGTGACCAGCCCACAATCTTGTAACTGTATAAAGCAAAGTGGGAGCTGGCGGAAGATCGGCTATGCCGAGCCTATTACACCCAAAATAAAAAACAATTAAAAAAAAAAGAAGTCATTATTTTTTAAAAGTGCATACTGAGCTAATTTGACAAAACCTTTTAGCCATTTCATTATTGTAGTTCATAGCTACTGAATAGTCTGGATTCCACGACTTATTTGTGTGATAAATTTAGGTTTTTACAATAAATATTGATTATTTTTTCATTGGAATGGTAAATTCTCCATCTAAACAACATACTAAGTAATCATGTCAAATTTGTCACATGTTAGTTTAAACTAAAATAGATTTGACAATAGCTGACAACAGCAGACAGGTAAAGCTGCCAGAAGAATATCCTTGTGTGGTTTGGTCTCCTCCTGGCTCCTTTAAACACAAAAATTAGGCCTATTACCTAATTCAGAATTGATTAAAGTTTAGGCTATATCAAGTTTGTTCTATGTATTACTGGCAGAAATGTATTAGTTATTACTGGAATTGGAAAAAAATATAATTTTTAAAATGAATTACCTCAGAATGCAACTTTAAATGTGTATAAATATATGTCACATAATTTCCAAGTTGTTTAAAAATTCATTCATTATGGGTGGAAATATCACAATTAATCATTAATTTTCTATAGTTTTTCAATGGGTTTTGTCGAAATTAATTGGTCGAAATTAACCTGCAGGTACATAAAATACCATAAATCAGCCATCCGTGGTAAGGAGAATTAGCTATCCTTCCTTGCTTAGACCCTTACTTTTGCAGTACACAAGTTCTTCAGTAGATGGCGCCAGTGCTGCGTGCCACGTCCCCACGTCCACCGGTTTAACTCCGAGTCTCCATTGCTCCAGACTAACCTGTTAACCTACCTGTATTATTAACGCTTTCTGATCCTTATTCCATTAAAATGATATGACTCGTTGCCTTCTTTTTATTTTAAAAAATTAGTCGCAACAATTGTTCATGTTTCAAACAAAATACGAATATGATCCCACTATAACCCACTATAAGATAGACTACAACTGCAGGGTTCGAGAACAGGAGAGAAGAAAATGACTGTAAGATGCTGATCGCAATAAGCAGGCGTCGGTGGTGTAACGGTTAGCATGGTTGCCTTCCAAGCAGTCGATCCGGGTTCGATTCCCGGCCGACGCATTTTTGTTTCAGTCTGCACATGTGACAATATTCAAATAAAGTCATAACCAGCACCTAAATCAAATAGGCTAAGTAGTTCAATAATACTGAAGATATAACTTCGAATAAATAAAGCTCCTGATCACTGTTGTGAAATCGCTGTTAATATTTATTAACGTATAACTTTAAGGACCAGCAGAAGGCCTAGGCCTATACTGTATTAAATTGCTGGTATAGGTCTATGTGAAAACCATAAATTGATGTGCCATCAATATCCATCTATCATCAAAAATCAAGAACCTCTACCCGGCTCTACCCACAAACATGTACGCTTCATACCATGGATTTCAATATAGATATTCATCCGTTGTTGATGTATTTCATTATGAATTTGAAAATTAAAGCAGCCTATGGATACCCTTATGATCTCTTTACAATAATCACACATTCTGTTTGTATTGAAGATATTTCTAAACCGTGTGTGCTTTGTATCAACTGTTACCTCTATGAGCTACCCTTTTTGATTGATGGCAACTCTCTTTTGGAATTTAAATCATTCAAATTATAAAAGTTGTCCGTGCTGAACGGGCCTAGGCCTACAACGTCAACACACCTGTCTGCTGGCAGAGAAGGGGGCCTTGTGTTTGACCAATAAGTTATAGGTTCAACAGTTGCAATGTAAAGTAGTTGATAGCCTAAGCTGCTTTAATTTTCAAATCGTTTGGGGTGGGGGGGGGGGGGGGCGTTGTGGAAGCAAGGTTCCTGGAGTGAAAGTTTTGCTTATGATTACCATAACTTTAACATGAAAAAAAAGGGGGTGGGGGGCGACGTTTGCCAATTTGATGACCTACGTAGATGTAAAGTGAATCGTAAAGGTGGAACTTTTGAAAAATTGTGACCAGTCAAGAAATATGGTAACCTAGTATGATTTTAGTAATTTTGCTCTACGCCCATTATTAAGTGACTTATTGATGAAAACAATTATGCTTGTTATACATATTTTCCTAAAGAGATGCGACCCAGGCACCACTGACCACTGATATTGCAAGTACACCTCATACAGATTATGATACGATGATCCATTTATACTGTACCTGGAACAGTTTGTTCAGTGTTCAGTCACAGGCATTTTAGAAGTAGTTTGTCTCTGCTGAATCGACATAGCTACCTAAAATAGTCACACCGTGCCCCTCCCCTTACTGCTGTGTTCGTAGATGTATTAAGCACTGATCCCTAGTTTGTGTAACGACGTAATGCTATTTTCTTGGATACCGGGAATCCATGGGCTACTGTACGGGTCCCCAGGTCGTATGTTGAATTTAACAAAATGGCCGGGTCACCTGTCGTTCTTGCTAATGTATCCCTATGTCGCATGTTGATTTTAAGAAATGTCCTTGTTGCCTGTCAGTATTTTTTTCATCCCATACTGATGTCACTAAAAGTTAATCACCCCTCTGTCACATGGTCGAATTTAAGATTGATGCCTTCGTCGCTGTGTCAATCTTAAGGGTTCAGACCCAAATTCTTGTTGTGCTGAATGCAATCTATTTATTTAGACTGATTGTTATTAATTATAGTTTAAAATTATAGGTCTAAGATATTTATCGAATATGTTAAGAAGTCACTAGCATTGTTTCTTATAATATCCCCATTATAAAAGAGGCAACATAATGAAAACTCAAATACACAGTATAGACATAATTATATTGGACTACCAAACTCAGGTCTAATGCAAAGTAAACTATCATAGATCGATATCGAAGTTAATCACAATTTTCTTCAGTTATGTTAATTATAGTTCATTTTAGAAGTCTGTTATGTTCTTGACCAAATAGATATTATATAGAATCTGTAGGAATTCCAATTAAGATTAAGGCTAAAGCTTGATTCATGGCTAACACCTTGCAATTGGGGTAACGTGGATTCCTTGGCACTACACTGCTTTTGTTTTCCTTTGACTTATGTTTTCGGTCAATGCGGTAACTGGTATAACGATAATGATAATAATTATAGATCATAGGAGTTGCTGCTGTGCATATGATAAGGCATAGGACAAGATTCAATCAAACAATATAATGTTCTCTTGATATGAATGACATACCTATTTGACATCAACCTTATAATTCTCAGCTATATGCAGGTCAAATATTTAGATAACAGACTAAATATCTAGCAAGATCACAAACTTGATGATTGATAGAATGAAACTAATTCCCATCATAGCTACAGTTACAGTTTCAACCAGTAACCTGAAGTACTTAATACTCTGAATTCTGTAATGTCTTTGGCATGGGTTTCTTGACTTGGCGTCAACATTTCTTAAAGTCAAATACACTTTGAGGGAAAGCCAAGAGATATTGGCATAACAAAGTGAACAGTCTTATTTTGAATTAATAATTTGAATTTCTTGACCGATCATTTCCCATATGCCATGAATTATAAAAAATAATTATTATGTTTCCTAAGATATTATGACCTGCCACTATGCGTAGATCATGGTCCCTAGACCCTTGTCTATCCTTAAAAGTTAAGCCTTGAGCGTCCAAACCAAGAAGCCAAGAGAGCAATCCGCTTATTAGCCTTCAGTTAGCTTAATCCTATCCCAGCAGGCAGTTGCTAATCTGTTGCTATTGAATGGTCTTGATCTCTTACACTTACAACAAAGTATACACTCTCTCCTCTAGGTATAACTCAGTCATTACCGATGGCTGTATAGGTGGGCTACAGCTTGGATAAACAGCTATATTCCATTCCTGAAACAAGGCTGCTAATAAACAAGGCCTCCAAACGGTATCAATTGGATAAGAACATGTAGAACGCATTTCAAGGAAAAACACTACAGATATTATATTGGTGGCAGCGTGGCATACAGTACACTGATTAATGTGACATTTTCATATTTGAAGGAAACAACTTTCGAAATTTGGGTTTTTCATTGGACTAAGACACGAGGTTGTTTCCGTTACTCTTGATCTTTCCATAGTTCTATGCCAAAGGGAAACAATAATTATTTGCTCAGAGGAAATAAGAATACCTTACATGATGCTGGAGAAAGCAGATTATGAACCAAACATCACAGAGGAGAAAAACAAAACAAATGTAATACAAGCAACAAAACTTCATCTTCGAAAAACAAAGCCAAAACAAGGTACGCAGAAGACAAACCCTTACCAAAATACAGAAATGGCAGCCATTAAACTACTGAAGCATAGGAGAGTGATGTTCAAGAGAAAAGTGGGAACAACGGGTGTAGAGAACAGGCACGGTCAGAAGAGTGCTTTAACACAAGCTACACCTACTTCAGATATTCGCTGCAGGGACGAAGAGAAAGCTGGAGAAAAGGTGGAGGAGAAGAGAACAACTGTGTCTAGCAATATAAGTGACATATTGGAAAGAGCAAGCACCCTTCCTCCTGTGGATGAACTCAGAGCAGGGGGTGTTGAAAACAAGAAACGGTACTATTCAGCCTCTCTCAAGTCTTTATATTTGAGGGAGGATGAAAAGAAGCGAGCAAAGAGCTCTGCTGGCACTAGGAAGAGCAACTCACTTATTTCTGAAGTAGGAGGAGGGTCTCTGATGACCTACGTAGGTGTGAAGCGAATGGACAAGTTTTGCTTGGAACAGATAACAAAACGACTTGCACAGTATGAGCTGGACAAAGGTGTGCCTGAAGCTCGTCGCACAGTTGGACTTGATGTGACAGGGAAAAGTGGTCTTACTGCCAGCTTCCAATGGACGGCTGGTGGACAAAGGTGTCATGGGTTTATGTGGTGAGAGAGGTCTCGTATCTTGAGTCTGGTAGGTTCCTTATTGAAAAGGGTAGGTCACAAAAGGAATACACCTGTAAATGCTTATATTTTAGATATCTATGAAGAAGAAGTACCGTCTTCCTCAAAGCACTATTTTCTTTTTAGTAATTCTATCTTCGACATTGTTACGCCTTGATAACTTTTAAACTACCAAATATCATTGATGGTTTTCTGCTTGTGATAAGGGGCCTCTCACATTGAGCATTATTGACAATTCCAACGGCAAATATAAGCTTATGAGATTATTTTTACCTAAAGGGCATGCTGACCATTAATATGTCATATATATAAAAAATTCCACTATTTACTTTATCAAAGCAAATGGCACTATTCTTCTATATGCCTCCTGTATGACTACAGCAATACAGAAAAGACAACGTTTTTGCAATTCATTTCTAGTTTGAAATCACTGTTTCATACAATGTTAAAATCATATCATAATTATCATGAATTATGAATTCAAATTCATTTCGTTCTGTATTTGCCCATAGTTTGATATTTCTATTTATCATTCGTTTGTAAAATTCCACAATATTCACCGAATAAAAAGTTAATTTATGATATTTGTATTGGTTATGTGCTATTCAGATGTCTCTTGTCATACATTAATTCTTTATAGTGACCTGCGGTTTTATGTGAATCTTATAATGTTATAAAATTTCATGTCAATGTCGGCACTCGAAGAAATAAAATAAAATAATGTGATCATTCTGTGATTTATATGTTTCATGGCCACAGTCATTGCTTCATCACACATTATACTGAAAAAAAGGATTATGAAATACACCTAAAGTACGTCAGAGAAGGTCCGTACACATAGTTATCTAAATCTCTGAATAAGCGATGGATGTATAATATACTTGTGAAGCTTATTTTAGTAAAACTTTAAATGTTTCAATTTATGTAAAAATAATGTGAGGCCCTATAGTAAAATCCCATAGAAACACCATTGAAAGAATGCAAAATATACTTTCAGAATCTGAAAGAATTTTTCAGACCTTCTAATTAGAACCAGAGATACAGGTTTTTGGACAGCAGACTATCAAGTCACCGAAAAATATCAGAATTGTGATTCGAGAAACCATAAACAATGTATTCACATTTGAATTTGCCATACTAACCAACTTTTTTTTCATCTATGATAATCACAAACTGTCTTTTGCACCAAAAATAAAATGTTTCATGCTATTTTTATAAAGAGTGTGATAGTTATCTTATGAATTATTGGTTACCTGCAAAGTATGATAGTACAAACAATTACTCCTTGCGAGAAATTTGCCTCAGTGGCACAGTGCCAACATTTGGAGCATTTTTGTTAAAATTATTGAACAAAGCTTTTCATCAGAAGAATCTAAAATAAATTTGAGTTTAAGGGAATTTATTCACTAATGTTTGTATTTTGGGCAATATTTCAGTAAATATCAGGTACATTGTGATATATGTGACAGTTAAAGGGTTAAGATGAATTTAGCATAAGTATGGGATTTTGCTATTTTGTGAGAGTGAATAATAATAGTTTCAAATTGATCAGGCCAATAGCTATGCTAGAATTGTGACGTCAGCTGCACAACTTTCCTAACGGAATGCAGGACTAGTACTATTGGGTTTGAATAATGGCACGTACAGGGCTGCCACCTAGGTTGGAGAGTGTCACTTGGTTGAGACCGAGGTCTCATACAACTAAACGTGGCGCCATCTGACAGTGTCACACAGGTTTCTGTCCCAAAGTGGAGGGAGAGCCTAATATTGAGTCGCTGAAAACGACATTAGGAAGCAAATCTGAAATTAATTAAAGCTCACGGGGCATCCCCAAGTATTTCTGAGTTATTAGATGAAACATAAGAAGGTTGCAACAGCTATACCACCAAAAAAAAGTGAGTCACTATATAGTTTAAAAGGATTCTTAATGCATGGTTTTCTATCAAATTTGTTGATATCACTGATTAATATAGGCCTATAGATTATGCTAAAAATTCTCTCTCAGTCCCTCATAATTGGTAAGGTTCTACATCTGAGCCCATCATTATGGCTATGTTTTGCGAAAATGGAGGTCCTCCAAAATAGATCTTTTTCTGAACCCTTGACACATAGGCCTACATTGGCGTATAATTAAGACAAAGTCAAATCCCCACCTTCACTCAGTCTGTAGTAAAACAGCAAAATGACATCATAAATTATGATATGACGTATTATATGACGATAATATAATTATATCATGATATCATATAATAATATCATATGACCAAAAGCTAAGTAAAGCAACCTGTCATTAGTGTTTTCTGTCATGTTGTCAGGTGTGCTCCGTCAAAAAGCAATGGTTCAACCTTTAAAACCAGAGATATGACAATCAACTTTGTACACATCCTGTTCTGAGGACACAAAATTTGTTGCAATATTCCGCAGTTTCTGTGTTGTGCTCTTCATATATGCTAAAACACTTTGTTGCTAGGCAACATACCTTGGAACAAAATACTTTGTCTCATTATTGGGTGGTGCCGAGGAGAAAATGTGTCTAGACTTGGGGCATACGCACCTAGATGGTGACACTGGCAACATACATTAATTTTGTGTTGCTGGCTGTTGCCAGGCAATACTTCACCTATGTGTTGCCCAGTGATATCCCCACTTTACATTTCCTGATGCGATTGCAAAACAGAAACAGAAGATTTAACAAAAGCATGTGAATGTGATACACAGTCCCTACGCCAGGTGTCAGTACAGGCTTTAGTCCCCATCATGCCAAGTCAGCTGCTGCTCTGGTTCAGGTTCTGGTTCAGGTTCTAGGTCAAAGAGTTAATTGCTACCAAAAATACTGAAATGTCTCGTTGATTTAGTAGACTTTATTAACTTTTATTCAAATTGTCCGACATTTTGGACGGCTTGTCTCCTTCTTCAGCGGGCCTTCTCTCAATTAAGGCTCATATATAGCGAAGAAAATAGGAGACTGTGGTGCACAACCCTTCTCCCTAAAGAGCATCACTCCAAATTAAGTAAATACTTTCATTAATACATTACCCTTAAAATACATTTTAATAAGGGGGGAATGTTCGGAATATTCTATTAAGTCCAACCTACCACACATTTCATTAGGAAACGCTCTATCTCACATCAGGTTCATCCTTTTACCTTCTACAAATAATGTGAGATGGAGAATGAGCTCAAGCAAAGACAGCTCCTCTTGAAGCCGAATGTCTTTAATTGCGTTCAACCTTCATCCCACGTTATTTATTGAAGGTAAAAGGATGAATCACAGTTATAGATTGAGAAAGGCAAGGGGGCAACACAACACTACATGCGGCACCGAGTTATCGGTATTGCACATCATGTTGCTCATTTGAAAGCTACCGTACTAAATCTGTACTAAATCTATATATGTATAATGATGTATATATACACATGTGCATTCGATTTTCGTGCATATATATATATTATATATATATATATATATATATATATCTGACAGTATTATCTATTGGAATTTAACCCTTTCACTGCCAGAGGCCGCTATAGTGGCCAAAATGGGAAACACCCTTGTGCTAAATATAGCACCAGGGAATCCCTGGGGAATCCCCAGGAATCCCCCAATTTGTCTCATAATTTCACAATATCACCTAAATTGCATCAAAAGTGTAACTTCATCCCAATTTAACCTTAATTTGCTTGTATTTGATGTTTCTCATTTAATTATATCCTAAATATATCATATCACATTGATTTAGGGATATTTCAGTACTTTGAGGAATAGTTTGCTCATTTATATAGCATATGATCATCCCAGAAAAGTCAAGAAAATGACTTTCCAAAATCATTTTAGACACATTAGACTTATGGATTGCATCTTCCATGAGTCTATGTGATTTAGATAGCCTTGCAGAGCTTCTAAGTATAACATGATGCATTTATATAAATGTTTTGGTCAAAAATAGAAATAAAATGATGAAAAATGTGCAAAACTTACCAATTTTCTGTTAATGTTGGCTACCTGGTTACCATGGCAACCAAATTTCAAAACAAATTACAAATGATTACAGGAAACGCAAAACTGTCTTTGATGTGTTCAATTATTATGGGAAAATAACAACTAACTGTTCGTGGGAAGGATAATGTGCATTAAACAAATAGGTCCCTTGGATAGATAATTATCCCCTGAATTATCCGGCAGTGAAAGGGTTAAGAGACTTCCATGTAAATATTATGGGAATAATGCTTGCATCCTAGTCTCCTTTTTGTAATGGGAAAATATTCCTAGAATATATCAAGAAAATAATCCTGACTTTCAATAATGCCCACCTCAAATTTCCGTCAAAATATGTAAATGCACACGGGCACCTTAAACCAAATGTATCAATTTTGTAGTTTCTCTGTGTCTATATATTGATATCATTATTGTGGCAATATGTCACTAAAGTTTGGCCTATATTTAAGTATCCCCATATCATCTGACATCAGCACTCAGAGATACTGATCTGCATATATAACTAGAATTCTTCCCCTCAGGATAGCGACATGGGGCTTTTTCAACCACCAGAACATTGAAGGGGGGGGGGGGGGGTAGGTCTAGTGCCCTTGGCTCGGTAGGCACCTCCTCTCAGACACGGCGGGCGTCCTCCAGGTCCCGGCGTGCCTCCAGGGCGTGGAGGAGACTCCCTCTGTCTCAAGGGGAGATCTCATTACCAATTACCGGCCATACGATATCTAGGTTAGACGAGTCAGCCCAAAAAGACAGAGTGCAGTTATTTGGTATTGTATTAATTAATTCTGGAGAAGGGACCATATAGTGTCTACTGGCTACGGTTACTCACAAGACTTTCACGTCATTCTCATTAGGAATTAACAAGCAAAATAATGACTTCTGAATAACATCATTTGCAGTAACTGCTATATGATACATTTCAATTGAAATACATTTCAAATTGAGAAATTTGCACTCACATGCAACGATGGAAAATGATTCAGGGTCAATTACCAGATCACTGATTACACGGTTTCAATATTAATAAAATTTAATGGTAATAGCTCATATTAGTGCTGTGGGCACTAAAGTTCTAGGTCTTTTACCTCCCAGACATTTGCCCCCTGGACTTTTGCCCCCTGGACTTTTGCCCCCTAGCCATTTGCCCCTCAGGTCTTTTGCCCCACCCCAGACTTTTGCCCCTGAGGACTTTTGCCTCCTGGAGCTTTGCCCCCCAAATACTTTGATATAAATCACATTACAGGGGCCCTTTGAATTTAAGAGACATCCATATTGCCTTCTTGGATTTAAAAAACATCTATGTCGCCATGTTTGATTAAGAACATCCATTATCACATGTCAAAAGATCGGTGTCACCATGTAGAATGTAAGGGTTTGGGGGCAATATTAAAATCGCCCCAACCAATGTATAAAAGGAGGTGAGACAGGGGAGGGCCAGGAATGGAGAGGGGCATCAGTATGTTATCAGTGGGGCAGGAAGGTACCTTGAGAGGCACAAGAGAGGGCTGGGAGGTGCAGCAGGGGATAGTCGGATGAAGAAGCCTTGATGCCATCAGGTGTAATTCTTTTTTATGTGGGGAACATTGGTCTTGAATATTGTATTTGATGAATATGAGAATAAATCAATGAACATTCATCGTTTATAAAGCAATTTAGATCTATAAAATCTTAACAAATATTTCAAGTTTCTCAAGATATACACAACAATAATTATTAATCTGTACTTCCTAAATACATACACATGACAATGAATGCTGATATATCAAGTGCAGAAAATTACTAAGGTGATAACCAAAGAATTTGATTTGCAGGGGGCAACAGTCTTGGGGGCAAAAGTCCTAGGGGCAAAAGTCCAAGGGGCAAAAGTCCAAGGGGGGCAAATGGCTAGGAAACAAAAGCCCAGGAGGCAAAAGTCTGGGAGGCAAAGTTCCTGGGGGGCAAAGGTCCAGGGGGCAAAAGTCCTGCCGCTGGCACAAAAGACCAATCAGTTCTTACCTACATCACCTACATCAGCTGAAATATATATCATACATATGGTAGAATTATTTGTTCCATATAGTAAGGGCATTTCTGTAAAGGGCTAAGGCATAAGCTATAGAATAAAAAGGACATGACATTGTACTCATAGCCAGGTTTTGAATGTTAATTATTTTTACTGGGATGCACGCTGCCACTCCTGTTGGGTACATGTGAAAGGAAATGAAAGTATATTTATTTTTCTCTCAGAGATACAGTCCACATAGCGATGAGTGACATAGTAATGTCAGCGGCAGATCCCATAATGTACACTTGCGAGCCTGTAGTGTTTGCACAGAACCAACACAACGCCAGGGATACCTGACACCATTTCCAAAATGAGGAGTGACAGTCCAAATAATGACATTTACATGTTAAAAAAGTCGAACAAACAATCCTGCCGCTGCTGTGTGTCCTTGTATAACCTTTTCCCGAGAGGGAGAGCACAGTGAAACTAAATTAGCTGGCCGTGCAGCATGGCTGTGGCCGATTAGGTAATCGTAGAGCTGCTTGGTCCCTCAGGGTACGGCCGAGACACCAACCCACCAACAATGTACATGGCAACTATATTAGATACTGCAAGGTCAGGCGAGCCGGAAGCCAATAGTGGTATATTGGAACAGACAGCAGTGGTACGAGTAAGGCATGAAGAAAGTATAGCCAATACATGTTTAGAGGTCAGTTTTATTTGTGAAGGGATATTTTGGTGTATTTTGATAGTTGCAACGATTAGATTTGATCAAGGGAAAGGAAAAAAGAAACATGCATAATTGTTAAAGGGCTAAATGAATTTTAGGGACACATGGCCAACTGACTTTTTGGTGTACGATGTGACTATTTCCTAAGTCCTGTGTTCATAATTCAAGTGAGTTCTCTGCTGCCAAGTAAGGCGATAATAAAGATCCAAACCTCTTCACAACGCCAACCGCCTACACTTGATTTGTGGCATTTTCAAAGATTTGTGACGTCCCATGGTTGGTATTGTGTCCCGACACGTGTGATTTCGTTGCCTGGCAGTCGTTACCGACCTGCTGGCCAACAGGCTGCCTTTGTCGGCAGGGTGCGACGCTCACTGTGCGATCGAAGCTTTAGCTTCTTTTATATTCTGACTTCGACCAGCTGAAATTGTGGCACATAAAATCATTCTTCATCGAACTTTATGTGTACCCTTTTGTACCTGTTATTTTAAGAGTCAAAATATGATTTCATATACCTTATATACCTCACATTGAAAGATTTTATCGCAAAATGGGAACCCCCTTATTAGTCGCACATGCGAATATGGGCCAAATTCTGCATGTCACCGCATCATTAGACTTTCATATATTCCATTTATACCCGGGGCTAAGCCATTCCTTTCTATTCATTCAGTCGGTGTGGATTTGGTGTCATGCAAAAGTTCTGAGTGGAAAGCTTAAGGTTGATTTCATGTGTTGTTTTGTATGTGAGTGTGACAAAACATTGCACTGAGATGTTTTAGATGTTAGTTGATAAAAACCATTATGCGAATGTAAAGGCCTATTTCCAATAGATAGTCGTCCAGAATATCTTAGAGTCAGTCATCAGCAGCTATAGATGAATGTCCTTCCGTTGAAACAGGCCGGTTGCAATTTCCAGTTGAAATCATCATTTCGTGGTAAATCCCACGATTATCATAGGCCTACCCAACTATTAAATTATAATTCACTGTAGGGATCCAGTATGGGGCATCTCGTGCTATATAAACCGTTACAAAGATTACATTTTGTTGCAGCGTACGTGGGTCTTAAGTCTGAATATTATGTGGCAGACCACCGACCTACTTGGCACAACAATACTCTGTAGTATTTGAATAAATTGAATAGTTTCTCTTTTTAGTTCATATTAATGGGTCCAAGGAAACAGAACACCTCGGTGCCATTGACGG
Organism: Lepidonotus clava; assembly: GCA_936440205.1. Classification (NCBI taxonomy): domain Eukaryota; kingdom Metazoa; phylum Annelida; class Polychaeta; order Phyllodocida; family Polynoidae; genus Lepidonotus; species Lepidonotus clava. Next base: position 21,629,942 of record OW387140.1, on the reverse strand, counting down.
CACATCCCCTGTGGCAGTGAGACGACTGTAAAGGGCTAATGTGGTGAATGCAGCTTAATGAGGCGATAAGAACTGCAAAGGGACGGCTGGAATACACTTAACACACCGAGCAATGAGTCAGCAGCTTAAGGCTATTATAGCACCCTCTGTACGTTAAGAAACCACCGATTAGGTTATGGCCTCTTTCCAGAGAACGATTTGAGAGGTTGGGTCTTTAATTTTTCCTGATACTGCAAGTGATAAGAATAATGTACGATTGAATATTTCACCCAAACAGCTGAAACAATGATATTTAATCCAATCTATGCTACATTATTTTATTGATGTGTACTTTAAGGCAGGGAAATTCAAGCATGTCAGAACTTTGATCACTTATCGCACCCACAACGATGGTAAACAACTTCCGCAGTCGTCTACGCTGGCTTGCAGTTGTTTGCATTTGCAAATTTCTACTTGTATGTTTCCACTGAATGATAAGCTCTTCACTGGTTAGCACGGACGCCCGACTCGTTGGCCATGGCTCACTGTCATCCTAGATCATAAGTTCAAAATTGTAAAGTGGGAACAGACCTCAAGGCCAGAAGCAGCTAATATAATGGTAGGGGTTGCAGGCAGGTTGTCGACCCCCTGCCTACTCTCTCTCCGTGTCTCTCTTTACACTTCGCCCGGAGACAACAATGGCCGGCACTACATCCTGATCATCAAGAGCCTTTTTAGGACCCACCAGGCCGATAAAATATAGAAAATGTGCATGCACCTAATTATATGACTTGCCTTGCTTGTCCTATCTTCGTTGGCAAGAGATCCCGGGGAGGGGGGCACTCTATGAACGTAGGTACCAACTGCGAAACTACAGCCCCCCCCCCTTTTTTTTTAGTGATGGGCATATCCTGACAGCCCCTTCCCCTTTCAGAATATCTCATGGACAGCCCCTTCAAAAAAGGATTTATCAATAAATTTTAGGTTTGCAATTTGATATCAGAACTCAATATTTTGTTTGAGAGGCATTATGAGGGAATGGAATTACAAGCAATACATTTTTAGCTACAATCCCCGCAAGGGTCCGACAGGAGTTGGTACTCATTTCTGGACTGAGTATCCCCCAAGGTTTAGAGATGAAGATGGCCTGTTGAACCAATGTGTAGACGTAACTCCTGTCTACGACTCTATAGCCCGCCATAACAATGGAGACTTGCTAACAAATGTTTTATGAACCAACTTTAATCTTAAAGTCACAAGATCTCTTTGTCCCAAAAAGTGAAACTTTCAAATTAAAACTGTAGTTCCTCTTTTGGTTCAATTAGTTTCGGTATTCATGTAATTGGTTTAAGATTGTGCAATGTTGTTATATAGGAACTGGAGTTTAAAGCCGTACTTCTCTGTGCAACTGGAAAAGTATCGTCCATCCCATGGATGGCTCAGTTTGAATGAACGGCTCAATGATCAGGGCTGACGTTTTCGATTTCATATATATTGAAGGTGGAGATATTCGCTCTCCTCCTCTCCTCAGCTCAAAATCCTCTAGAGATGAGCGCAGACAGCTCTTGTATAAGTATTGCTAGTGACGTCACCAACTTGTGCGCCCCTCCATTGAGGGTGCGCATGTGTTATCAGTGTCCTTCAGCCTCACTTCGAATCCTTGCCGTTTGAAGCAGGTCCTCCAACTCGGCGCTTCCCGCTTTCTCTGCTCTATTATAAAGTTTGACAACAAAAACCTTCCAGACGCTTTAAGGGGCACACATCAGTCTATTAAGGAATTGGTCCACTGAATATTTATATTTGAGAAGAAGGACAATAATTGTTACTTATTCTGACATGTCCGTTTCCCTTGTATTGTCAAATAGAAAATCCAAATAGAGACTCTGATCTGAAAGTATGCACTTATCAATTTAAAAGATACTACCAAATGCTTCGGCCATGAGTAACATACTATAAGTATATCTCTTAAATCTATAGCCGAGTATAGGTTTTGTAAGCTACGTATACGCCTGTGTTTGTTCTGTCAGTAGCTTGGTGCTAAAAGGTCCGCAGAAAATGCATTTATCCTCAACATCGCAAAGCTATGAATTATTGAATAGAAGTGACCGAGCTTATTGTCGACGACGACTGAGCGCAAATATGAATAGTGACATGTGGTTTCGGGTCAACAATTCCCCATTAACCGACCAATAGACACTGCTTATAAAAAGTTTATGAGCTTTCAGGAGGGCGCCACTATTTGCAGAAAAACAAAGCGGTATGGGTAAAGACCTCCACACACAAAATAATGGACCTTTAAGGGCACGGAGGCAGGGGAAAGGTTGCCACAAGTCAGTGGGACCTTGGCCCGTTGCATCTCGCTTCCCTTGTATAGAATGGGGGGTTGAGATTCTGTCAGTCAGTCCATTGTCTTCTGATGGCATTGTGTCATTAGTGTACGCTGTTATTCCATTAGGCCGCCTTCTGCCTTCATCCGCCGCCGATGGGTAGACTGATCGGATTATTAGCCATAAAGCCAGCGTACGGCGCCCAACAGCTAGCATACTCACGGCCCAACGACTCCTCTTAGCTTAACTCTTATATCTCTCCATAAAAGGGGATAGATGTTACTCCGACGACTTTATTAAAGCACATAAACTATCTCATAAAAACAAATTACCCGACCATTAAACGATGATGTGAAGTTTTCGCTTGATCCACAGTGGGACGGTTTGGGCGGCAAATTCCGCCATTTGGATCTCACGCTCTGTCGGCTTTTCATCTCTTCAGATCTCCATCATGACATACAGCTTGTAGAATCTTCTGTCGAAACGGAGTCACTCGCCTGGATTAGGTAGGCCTGGTTCCCCGCCGATTTATCATGCCTCACGGGGGTATTGCGCATAACAGAGAGGCACCTCTCTGGTAGCCTCTACGGTGCCATCCATATCAAACAACGGCGAAGAATTAAGAGTGAAGAGGCACCCGATTGATAATTTCCACTGCTCTGAGTTAGTTCACAGTACAAATACGTCAAACTAACATTAACTTAAGTTAATGTAAAGAGTACTAAGTGGGTTTCAGAAGGAGGTATTACTAAACTATTTAGGAAAATTAAAAGACGGTCCCGAATGGGGCGAGGACGCTTATGATGGCCACCAAATTTATCCTATATACATATATGTATATGAACTAAAATGTAGGTGTTGAGCCTAGGAAAGAAATCTAGATATCAAACATGAAACCCAAAGTTTCAATTAATCAGATAATAATAAATAATGAAAAAAAAAATAATAGAATGTTTTTAAAGGAATTAAAGGGTTGCGTCCTGAAAAAAAAACACTTCCAAGTAGTAAGATAATTTATTTCAAAAAGATCTATAGATGTGAAAAGTTATTGTTTTCTAAATAACTGTGATAATCACAAAGATTGTTCTTTTTAACTAAAATATTTAATGTGGTTTGGTTCAAGGAGCTATAATCGAGTAATAGGTTGCAAATGGTAAAACAGGGGTCTGCTTGTGTATACCAAGAAAGAGATCTCAACCTCCCATATCTTAGCCTCTAATGGGAATATTTCAAAAATGGTTTGCATTGTTTGAAAGGAAGAGTTGTATATTCAATTTCATACTTTCCGCCTATAGGACACCAATTCCCACGATTGGTCACAGATTTCTGATCGAATCGTTCAATGGGAACACTATTTTCGTCTTTTCCAGGTGTTGGTCGTTTTTCGACCAGTGCTGGTTGTTGAAAAGATTTCTGGACAGGATTTTCCATCGAGTCCACGAAAAACGCCCCTATCCACCTCTACTACACAGAGGATTACCCTAGCGCTATATAGCTGTTGGGAGCCCGCATATAGAGTGAACTCAAGGTTGTGCCATCGAATCCTAAGAACCGAATTTAAAAGTAATAGGGTTTTCACTGGTAGCTGTTTGGTTGTCTAGTCTCATCAGATTTTTGACCAGACCTTTATATTATTGACCATTTTGCTGGTACCATAGGGGTGAAAGGGGGTGTCATAATCATCTGTCAAACCAATGTTGAAATGGAAAAGATGAAAGATGGATTTGTTCGTTTTTTTCTAGTTTTGTTTACAAAAGTAACATGACTGCATTTCTAGCGACCTTGAATTAAACTGGTAGATTTATGTTTTTGGGGAGAATGGGATCCCCTTTTCAGCAGCGCCTCATCATCACCTTTCCAACAGATCAAAACTCTTGTATAAATTCTGGGCACTATCAATTTAAAATGACAACAAACTACATCATTTTTTATATGGACAATTTATACACATATTTCCAGATAACGTGCATGATATTCCAATGAGCTCTCCTCCAAATAATACTTGCTAAATGATACTAATGCACGAACATCATTACACGAGATCTTTCCAGCGATCTTCAGCCACAATGTATCTACAATAAATTGGACATTGTACGTATCCGTCGATAGAAATGGACAACATACATAATCTAGCAAATTACATGACAACTCTATATCATTTTACTAGTTGTGCACAAATATACCATTTTATCAGACCTATTGCACGTCATAATTATTTCTCTCCCCATAATCCTGTTTATATCATAAATCCATCTCGTTTCTCCTGTTGAACGCAGTTAATCAATGTACCCCAAAATAAGCCCTTTCCCCCAGCAGCGCCCCAAACGACGGGCGGGGGAATCGTCACCGGAAATCAGCGCGTCTCCATCAGAGGAGCGTCAGCCTGTCACTTCCGGTTAGGGCAGTAGCAGTTTTAGAGGCAGGTTGAGGGAGGTACCAACCCCGAGACCTGCTAACTCTGTAACATCTGCAGCTGGTCATGCCGATTATTCTTGATCATCACAACCTTATTACATTTAATTGTCAAATAACTGTAAATACTGTTTCGGGATTTTCCAATAGGTCATCTCTCTGAAACATGCTTTATATATCTAAGATAATTGTATGTTCCTCCATGTTAAGGATCTAGCAGATACGGCTAAACCATTTACAACCCCCATTCTGCAGAATAACTCCTGTCCTCAGAGGGTGCACATACACACACGTCTCGCTGGATTGCTCAGAAGACGGTGGACACGTTGTCGGCCGACCTGGTGAGCAACACGTCCGAGTCCATGGAGATAGTCGAGATGTCCGTCTTCCCCAGGATCTGAAACCTCCTGTGGGGGCGGCAGAAACGTCTGTAGACGAGCACGGAGATGACGGAGACGGTGAGCACCACGGTGAGGGCCCACAGCACGAGCAGGGCGATGGCGAAGGGCAGGGTGTAGTAGACGTCGGCGTCGGGCACGGGGCTCAGCACGCCCCCACCCCCGCCCCCCGCGTACCCCGCCCCCGCCGGGTCGTCGTCGGCCCCCGGGTACGTCTCCTCTAGGGGAACAGAGGGGGAGAAGGAGGGAAATGTATCAAAATGACATGTTTTGTACATGGAATTCAAGATTTATGGACTTACTACATTATATATTGAACTGCCTTGTACTTGATATTTCTTTGACGGAAAAAACCTACCTCAGACAATCTGCAGTTGCAAAAACTAGGCCTATATAATGTTTTCAGTGAATGAGCTCATGAATATGTTGATATAATTACCTCGTCTGAAGTTTAACCTCATTCATGAATTTTCTTGTAGAAGTTTTACACACTTGAGAAAAGAAAGCTGCCTAGTTTTATTTACAACTGATTGTTGACCGTATGATACAAGTTATTTGTCAACGTCAATTTTTCTTATTGTGTTCATTGTACGTGCAATTTCAAGAAACAAAACAGAAATCCACCTTCTTAATCAAGGTTAGGGAGCTATAAAGGGTGGGAAAGTAAAACATGCAATAACAATTCATAAAATATTTCGCCAACTATTCCCCGAGAATTGATGACTCCTTGTCGTCGCTTGTATGAATGGTCCCTCGTCGTGGTTGGGGCGCGTGTACGTTTGAATTAGAGACCGGGGAATCTTGAAAATTTAATACTCTGTTTACAGCTCGTAATTTGATTAGTCTTTTTTGCCGACGCTAATGGAAATGTCTTTCACCACAATTAGTCAAATATTTTAGAAATTAATTTCATTAAAAAGACGGCCACATGTTTAATGAAATCTTATTGTATGCTGTCAAGGTGCCTGCACGCATGAGAGGCCATTCTCACGAGGGCCAAACAGACCGGCCTTAATTTGCAACGTTTTATTTTATCTGTAATACCTTAAGTTGACAGAATGTGATTGCTAAGATGCAAATGGAGCGACAGTCAGCCAAGAGAGGAAAGGAAAGATCCTCTCATTTCCGAAATTATTCTGCCTTCCACAAGCAATCTTTCCCGGAGGGAAATTTAAAATGATGGATGCTTTTCTCCCCTTTCAATCCTGTCCCACACTCGACCATGCAGCTGTTACTGCTGAGGGGAGTTTAAAAAGGTCTTAATAATTCACAAACCTTCTTTGTGTGGACTGGGAATGCAAACATTCCTTAGTGACTAGATAAAAAGGGAATTAATTATACATAGCAGGCCACTGTAACGGCTTTAAGGACTGACGGGTCTAAAACGTTGGCCAATTACAAGGACTTATTCTACTCCCATCCCCACCCAAGGGCATGATGATTAAAGCAAAAACTATTCAATGAATTGATAATCGGATGATGATTAAATACATTACATTAATTGCCCCGAATGCAATGATAATGCAGACCTTACCTGTTGCCATGAACGTCTCATCAAGAAAACCGGGCGTCGTTTCCTTTTCCTCCATTGGGAATTGTGCTTTGTCATTAGGTAGTTTAATTCACTCCAGGGTTATTTATCACAAGACCCATTAAAGACTACACCACAGGCAGGTTCTTTGTGTCAGAGGATTGTAGCACGAGGATGAAACTATAACCTCCATAGGTAGGAATCGTCCTCGAGATGGATTTGCCAAGGGCGATTTGCCATCGCTTCGTCACAGGTTATATGCAAACCAGACTTTTTTGTAGGCCAATTGTCTTGGCAAATACAATCCAGATCCTCAGAAATATTGTATAGATCCTAAGAAATCTCAATAATGTTTGTCTGGTTTTGACGGGTGAAAGTCAGACGCGGAGAGGGAAACGATCTACCAGCCGGCCAGTCATGACGTATCTGGAAAGACATAGAACCACGTAAATATGGCATTGTACATCATCAAAATAAATATCATTTGTTTGTAAGATTCAAATACATAATCTTAAAGTTGAAAGGATATACATGTAGTTATGACCAGCAAGACGGGGTGCAGGTTAGAAAATTTGCTTATGATGAGAATAGACACGTGTAAATCATTGTTTGTTTATATAAATGGCGTTTACTCAGAGTTTATTTCATAAATTGCGGCAAGGTATTGAAAGATCCGAAGATTCTTTTGTACTTTGTTGAATTTCTTTACATCAACGTCGGCTTGTTGGTCTAGGGGTATGATTCTCGCTTCGGGTGCGAGAGGTCCCGGGTTCAATTCCCGGACAAGCCCATTATTTTGATAGCAATCAAGGGATAATTAAAATTTAAATCATGGTTCATACAAAAGGCGGACTGATCAGGCACATGAGATTTCTTTCACAAATGTTTTCAGACCGTACACCGTTAATGTAATGAGAATATTTTTCCTCATATAATCTGTTTCGTTTTTTTTGGGCATATTTCTGAAATAATGACTACATAGGTCTATATATTGACACTGACGGGCTTAAAAAAGACAGTATACCTTGTACTGTGGCTACAAACTCTGTAAAGTGTAGAACCATCAATGTCGCTGAACAATAATTATTAGTCTGTTTTAAAAGGGAATCGAATTTTGAATAATGTAATAATCATAACAACCTAGGGAAAAGGCCTATAAGTTATTGCCACTGATATTTACATATTCCATAGCTTAACGTTGCAGTAATGATATGTATTCTAAAAAGCGGTGGACAGTACCAGTACTGTGGATTTAAGTCATAGATCTAGATCTGTGAACCATCTGTAAAAGGGCTGCCTATACTGTTTAAAGCTCTTACTTGAGATGCGGAACTTCTCAGAACTCATTTTAGTGTAAAAGACCTGGGTAACACTCAAACCGCGCGTTAGAATAGTTCAATTACCCCGGGGCCCTGATACAGCAGTCAATATGGAAATGACTCAGGTGGGAGCTGACTTTCACACACACAATACACTCCCGGAGATAATGAGACGGGCCTACACCTTCCGTTGACGAAGCTACAGGTCCCTAAATACCATTCCCTCCCCGAACACGGCCACACCAAGCGTTGATTTAGACGCGGGTCTCGTGGCTGGTCGGTTAATGACGCCATTACCCCGACCTTTAAGAGACACAGTGGGGGTTTGGTGCCGAAAGGTGTGACTCGGCACACGGCGGCGGGGTCCTAATGGCCAGGGGAGCCGGGCCGGACTTAGATATGGGGCCTGCTGGGCCAGCGTCGATACTGCTTTAGGTCCGGGTCTGTGTGGGGGATCCCTCCTCCAGGGTGGTAGGGGAAGGTGGGAGAGGTCGTTGGTCTGTTGACGGCAGACTGGGTAAAAGCATTGTGCCGCTATTGTAGGGGAAAGAGAACAACCTTACTGAAACTGAAGTAGAACTGATAGTGCCTTGAATACAATTCTAACCCTTCCGGCACCTGCGTCATTTGGACACTGGCTCTTGCCGATAACCCTAGGGTCAGGACTTCTGAATGCCAATTATCCAGACATTCTGACACATTAAGTTTTTGATCTCTTATCACGTCAAACCAGTATTTTTCAGTTTTAAATGTCTTTTGATGTTCATTTGTAGAACAAGGTATTGCAAAAAGAAGTAACCTTCTCAAATAGTGGCAACATAAACAAAAACTACAATAATTGAAAAATGGATGAAATTATAAATTGATTACATTTTCTCTTATTACGACAACAGAAATATACCAATAGAGTATTCAAATATATACGTATATAATTATGTCCACCTCATATCTTTCATTCCAAAACATCCTTTGAAGACATATTGCAAGTCTAGCCCTTGCATAAAGCGGCAGTTGGGTGCATGGGCTGTCGACAGGGGAGGTCTCTTATGGGGCTGATAATGGCACGAACATGCTATGGGGAAATGGGTCAATTTAACAGAGGGTCTCCTTTCTTATTTTATATAACGTTCGTTCACATGGCTAATTACTTCAATCAATATCACGAGGCTCTCAAAACTCTTGAGCAATACTATCTCGGAGATATGTATTGAAAAAATTACATCAAAGGTTACTAATCTCACGGTATTATGGAATGTGAAAAACAATCAGGCCTCCTTATATTGACGTCATTCGGCACTTGCTTTATGTTGTATACATTAGCCGATGAGATTTATGTTCTATACATTAGCTGATGGGATTCCTACAATACAACAATAGGCCTACACTACGTGTGTAGAGCGTGAAGAATATTATACTCTCAGTCAGGGTAACATCCTAGAAATATAGATTTATTTTTAGGAGGTTACTTGAAATTGTTGTTAACCACTGTACCCCCAAAATATAAGCACATGATCAAAAGAAATCATGGTGTTATAACACCTTTAAAGCCGTTCACTGGAAGAAATTCAAGATTTAGATTCAGGCGAAATAGACGAAACATTAAAGCGCCAAGTTTCTACTAACTTGCGCCCCTCTACCACTTTGTAATCCGCAGAGCATAGAGAGGTGTTTCAACACAAAAGTGAACTCTAACAACAACCATGACGGAAAATAGTTTCGAAACACCAAAAACCACCATTACATATTCAAAAATGTTAGAGGTTCTGTCACAGCCTTTGTTGCGTTGCATGCAGAGACCCAGTTACGGACCTCGGGCCTCTGTCGATGCGGGTTTTTGCCCCTGGGAGTAGGCGTCTATTCTCCTACTGCCTCAGGCCGAGGGAACCCCGTGAAAGCCTAAGCTCCCCGGGGTGATGTATTTACCTCTCAAAGTCCTGATTTATTAAGACAGAGCTGTTTGATATCCTCCCCCCAAAGCCCCTGTCTGCGAGGCCAATTTCTATGCATGTTGTTATGGTTTCTGGCCCATAGAACTAGAAAATGTCTTTTTTTTCTGTTGACAAGAAGTGACATTTCAAAAGCAACGAGTAAAAATTGCATCCACTTTCAGGGATTGATAGAGGGTACTTTAAGGAGATCTGAGTGAGAATAATGTTGAGAGAAACACAGGGACGGGGGTGTGAATAATCGAAGATATTGACCCTCTCCATGCCACAGTGGTACTGGGAGTAGTGGATAATGGCTGTTAAACCTTAACTGATTCTGTGTGCAAACTGTGATGAACGGATTCTAGTCTACTGTATCAAATGTAACGTTGATACTTAAATTAAGTGTGAAATCATCACACATAGGCCTAATCATATTACCAAAAACATAAAGAAATATATAGGTGGCAGGCCTACTCAGTGAGATAGCCGTCCTACCTTCTTTTTTTTTAAATCAGGTTGTTTATACAGGTACAAATCAAACTAAACGTCTGTTCTCCCTTTGTATTCCTGGGACATGTTATATTATGATATAATCAGTCTTGTCACCTTGTGAGATAGCGCAGTGTAAAATCCATATGACGTATTATCTTTTTTAGGTTTCCCTCTGTCGCCTTAGCAATGTACATATTTTCTGTAATCTAACTACAATTATGTGGTATATAATAATAACAAAATTAATATATCATAGTTAAAAACAATCATTAGAGCACGATGATAAAAATTTACATAAGGTGTAATGTCTTCTGTTTATCCATATAAAATACACTGAAATATCGAATGAGACATGGTGGAAGTAGTTTATAGAAAGTATGGTAAGTTGTAAGTAGTATATAAAAAGTAGAGTAAGTTGTAAGTAGTATATAAAAAAGAAGAGTGAGTTTGAATGAACAGTCCGTAGAAAATTACTGCATGCTATTAGCAGGGTATAGAAGGCAGCTTATAGCTAAGATAAAGTGCTGGGTAGGGTTAAAGATGGTAGAGTACGATAGCCCAGCCAGACTACCTGGGTACTAGCACCTACCTATCAACGTAGAAAACACATAGACATTCCAATTACCAGTTGTAAGTCCGTTCACCTTTTCTCCTCCTTAGTCACTCTGTCCATTTCCGGTTCCGCCCACTTTCCGCCCAGCTCCTCCAGGAGGTGGCGCTGCACCTGGCCGCTGGTACTGACGTGCAGGGAATAGTCAGCTTCAGGCAGGCAGAATACCAGCGCAGGTCTGACACGCTATGTTCCCGGCGGCGCTGGACTCAGTAAGAGGTGAGGGTGGGGGTTTGTTGTGTTGTAGCACGTACACTAAGGTACACTAAGGTAGTACTCCCCATTTCTCTACCCTTGGAACATCAGAGATGACCAAACACGTACTACATGACAACAGGCGATGTGTCAGCAGGCTATACAAGTCCAGCTGATTAGAAGTAGAGGCCCGGCGGGTTGACCACGGCCATTCCATGAGAAGAATTCCGGCCACGTGAGAAGACAGTTGTCTGTCGACCCAGTTTATTCCACACGGGATCTTTTCTATACTTCTCCCCTCGATATGTCTACTTCTTGAGTAGTTCCTCTCCTATTGCAGCTGCTGTGTCGCTTCTCTTGGTACCCTCCTCCTGGCCCTACCGTTTGGTCCTTGCATTCTGAACTGTTGCCGAGATCCGCCAGGCAGCAACAGCGATCACTACGCCCCCTGGACGGGTTCCACCGCCCATGCGCAGAACCGGCTCAGGCCCCTTACAGATGTGATATAAATATGACTACCCCCATTTGCATGCACTTTGACACTTCCGAAAGGATGTATCGTTTTCACTATAATAATAAGATAACGATAATAAGAGTTCCGGTAATTAGAACATCTCCTCGTAATTAAGCCACTCTTATTTACACGTCGTGGGGCTTTTAGTATGACCTGACTGCAACTGCATGATTGAGCCTTTACTGCCACCGTCGTGGATGACACGATATTGAGAATATAGACGGGGAATCAGTAGTCACATGGCCCAATGTCGCACACGTCGCCATGGCAACTGGCCCGAGTGGGAGGTAATCCTGAACCCACAGTGGGACCTGATATGTGTGAAACGGAGCGAAATGAGGCCGGATGGAACTAGTTGGCTGCAGATGGCTTCTTCGGGGATCCCAGTGAAACAGGCACTTACAGAGATCAACGCCACTAACACCCCCTACCGGCGATCAAACAGCACCCGAGCCCTCTGATCGTCCCCTGCCGCCCTCTCCAGCAAAAATAAACTTCGCAAAATCGGCAAAAATTACTTCGCCCGCTCTAGGCCCAATATATCATTGATCCGATTCCCGGTGACGCAGCGACAACTTTACTCCGCACATTGCTATGACTTTCAATATAAGGAATATTGTTTTGGGAATATGGGCATTGGATATACAAATAATTCCTTTTTATGAAAATAGCAGGCCGGTCTGTGGGCAGTAGAGATAACAGGGTGGGTGTAGTCCCCTGTAGACCCCGGGTGCAGATAGGAGACCCCTCCCCTGCCGGCGGCCACTACAGCTTCATAGGAAGATAAATCCGAGCCGCCGAAACGTGCTGAGTTCTACCGAGTCAGGGAATAGCAACGTAGGCGTTCCCAGGGGCGATGGTGTATTACATTAATTTGCTTAAAGTCTGAGTTAGCAAAATAAGGGCGGACCTTATTATAAGAGTTCCAAAATTGACATATTTTGAGCATCTATTATTCCATTATATAATATGATTTTTTCGAATACCTATAGGGTATAGATATGTATTTGTTGAATTGGTTTTATGCCATCCTTTAATCAGGAACAATCCTTGTGAATGATCAAATGCAGGTGTGAGGGGGATGATAGTTGTAAGAAAGGCCTATGTGCCTTGAAAATAAATATGCTTACAGGCAATGCTGAAAAGGTGGAACATTTGTTCTATTAAAGGAGAATTGGAATGAGTCCAGCCAGTGCTTTGATATTTTGTCATAGCACATTCACATGCCTAATTCGTCCTACAAATTGCAACGCATGTCATCCAGAACGAGTCTCAAAGCTCGATTACTTTGTAAAGACCTATTCAATTTACTTTGATATATAGAATGCAATCATAGACCTTTGAATTAGGAATCTGCGAAATGTGTCAATCTGTTTTGATAGAGCAGATGTTGAATTTAGAAGCATAATGCAGACTATTCCATGCGGGATCAAGACGAAATTCCTTGCAGGATAATGCTACGTATTGGTCCACCGTTCAGATCCCTTGGGTTGCCGGGTCGAAATAAGCGGGCGTCGCACACTTACGGCTCGCCATTAGAGTTAGATAATTGTAATGCCTCTTTGTGAAGGGGTACGCATGCGCAGGGCGTCGGAATGAGGACAGATGAAGCACTCGGAGCGTTAAACGTGGAGCACTAATGACGCAGACTCACCACTCGGTCATTTGTAACGATGATCCATTTGTCGTCTGCAATTTCCCGCCAAGACTGAAACTCCACCTTTTTCAAGGGAACATTCTGTTTTACGACAGAAATTCATTGGAGGCTGCCGATCTGTGCTTAAGACGCCACGAAAAGAGATTAGCTTATTAGCGAGGGCGAAGGAAAATGGCCCGAGAGAATGAGAAGGAAATTGCACAGACGTTTTAGGAGCGTTATATGTGGAAAGTGTTGCAACACTGAGTCGTTTATATTCATTATAGCGACCAGAAATCAACATAGATCTCCCAGTCCCTTGGGTCATGAAGACTGAATGCCCTCAGGTCGGCTGGGATTTGAGAGGGACATCTAGTAAGCAAGGCCAGCCATCTCATCGAGATGTATGGCTACTTTGATGCTCTTGGGATCTAATCATAAGATTAAGGGATACAGAACGATACACCGATCGAATAAGAATCCTATAGGAGTAATCTATGTAGTATGTAGCACTTACAGTAAAAAGACAACCTGGGGCGTTCACTGTTATTTCATACCTAACCTTCACGTTGGTAAAACATGTACAATAAACACCTTTCTCAATCCCCTTACTGTATGACTTGACAATCTGAACTGGATTTGATACATCAATGATCCAATTCAGTTATGGGCATCACTGGATTATGATCAGGTCACGGCTGGGGTCATGCTAATACTTATAAACACCTTTGGCCTCCCTGCTCCACTGAGCTGATTTGTGTTTATCATATTCAGTGAAGAAATACCCAATTCTGTATAATAAGAAATGACACTCTAATTAACGGGAGCAGCGTTATCTCTAGACAGGAGGTATTACCTGCCGTCTCACCAATCTGGGAACACGTAATTCAACACGACAATCTTCACCGGGTCCTGTTGATAGCAAATTGAATGGCAAACTTTTAATAAGGCTTCAATTATAGAGATGGACCTCTAAAATTGTGAATATGACATCGAAATATCTTACATGACATGAGACCTGTAGTGACAAGACAATAACAGGGGACATCCATAATGTATTTTTTTTATGAACGCATAGGTTATTTCAATGTGTTTGGAATCTGCTTTGAAATCAACAGGATTGTAACAACCCGTTAAGACTTGATTCGCTCTCGAGCTCCTTCAGAGAAAACTGGTCGACACAAGCGAATTGGGCGAGACACACTGATTTACCACCTGGTGCATAGATATTCCCTGGAATTAGTTGAACTCTTTCTCTCTAGATGAGAGAAACCGATGTTGAGGGGAACAAAAGTATGGGGGCTCTTGGGTACAGAATACCAATATTTTTATGCCCCTGTCCACTGCCATCTGCATTCTGGGTAATGACGTCACATGGTAATGGGACAGCATAGTGAGACGTCAGCAGAGAACAGAAAAGTGGCATTAGGGAAAAGCTGGGGAGCGTTGCTCGTGGTCTGACGGTGACCACGGTGATTGGTCATTGGCTGGCCTCATTCTGAGGGTCATTGTTAGGGCTGAGGTAATCTGTTCCCATTGGGGCGTGTCACTCCGCCATGATTCCAGCCCGACACTGACACCTCGCCCTAATGGATCTCTGATCTACATGGCCTGTTTAACTGGTGCTTACCCTTAACGTTCCTGATGTAAAGGGGCATGGCAACGTTCTGGTAACATAAAGCAAGTTGTTAAATACCAGGGGTGCATCCAAGGTTTTATAAAAACAGAGGCAATCCTGTTTCTGACGAATTGATTTAATTCTCACATTCGCATTTACAAGTGTAATATATTCCTCACTAAGGGCCTATTGTTGTTTGAAAAGTTAGGGGCTGAACATTATACCAGAAACATTAGGGATGGAGACTGCATATAATAATACCTATTCATGCTTCTGTTGGAAAGATCGTCCCTGTAGTTGAGTAACTCGGACAAAATTGGAACGAAGGTAAAAAATGAGAACGCGTGGTAGGCTGATATTAACAAAATTAATGTATTCAGGAAAATCGCAAAAAGACGCATACACTTTCATAAAACAGGACTTTATGGAGTCCAAAATGTCGGAGAAAGTATCTATTGAAATGAGACACTATGCATTCCAGATGGTACGTCCGTTCATGATGTAGATTCTCCAATCTAAACTAGTCACCCGTTATTCAAAGCCGAGAAGACCTAAATCACTTCGCCACATGACTCGGCAGCTCTCGTGGGGGCTGATGTTGGTCGGGAATATCGATTTAGGTATATGTTACGTTGTCGCTTTGCCACATTTACCGAAATTCAGTACGCTCGGACGGAAACTCTAGGCTATGCCAAATACTCTTATCGCCACTTATAGTCCAGGAGCCAAATCCTGAAATCTGTCAAAATAAGGATTTACCCTCCGCGGTGAGCCCCCTGGATTTTCTTGATTTTTTTCAACTTATAGCATCCTAGGGACCATGAATCAAGATGGTTCCGAAGAATTTAGGTATGCGAACACTGTGTAATTACGCAATTTGTGGTTAATTAGCAAAAATTGAAAAACGCGTTATTTCTTAATTTCTCTGGAACTATGTAAGATATGATAACATGCTATTTGTCTTCAGAAAGGTAATTTTTTTCCTGATTTTTTGGTATGTTGTTTGCTATTGTGATTAATCATGGCAATGAGTAATTAAAGAAAAACTGTTGTTTTAGTCAAAATCATTAGAACTTAAGGATCCAAGGTTAAACTTTGGAATTGATAAACCAAGTCCTAGGTATACTTAGAGGGGATCTTTAGGCAGTTCTTAAAGAAGGTTGCATCTGATTTCATTAGAAATATAATGTAGAAATGATTTTTTGCTGATTAAATTCTAACCGACTACTGGTTCATTTTGCACTTATATTCTAAAAGGAGAGATGATATCATGAAAACAACACAATATATCCTAAAGAGATGGGAAAAGGATAATCATTGTCTACCTAAGCCAGTATTTCAGTGCTTTCTGAGCCATTTGGTCCACTGAGGACAACATTGGAGCTGTAAAATAAGTTTACATTAGCAAGAAATATTTGTCAATGTAATTTGCAGCCAAGCTCATTTTTGTTGCTTGATCAAACTAGGACAGTCATTTATCTATTTACTCAAAAGGGTATGGATGGCTCCTTATATTGCCAAAGATTCACACATTGACATAACAATGTGCTGCAAACTTCTATTTACATACCCCTGTACCCAATCATAATTAAACCCTGTTCCTATAGGGAGAGTGGGAGTTGTAGGCCATAATACTCTTTTAAATCCCCCCATTGCTGGCCCCAGTATCCAATGTTTACCTCATACATGGGAATAGATAAGGCCTGGAAAGACAGAGGAAAGATAAAGATGGCAGACTAGGGTTCTTATCTCCCTGTTGTGTGAGTTAACCCATTGATAAGACACTGTGTGCACAACCTTATGAAGGATCCCTCAGAGGTTGGGGCAGGCTTACATTTTGGCTACTTATAACTGTCTTATTATTCCATGATAAATGATAACTTTAACTGTTTAGACAATGCTGCCTTACAGCAGTGAAATGAAGGTAGTGGATCTTTAGAAACTTATCAGTGGTGGAGAGGTCTAGCCTTTCCCCAGAGTGACCTGAACTGGGGGATAAGGACAGCCCCCATGGTACAACACACTACAGACCTATATAGTGTGCTGTAAACTGTGGGATTGCTGACCACCTGCTGTACTTTTGTTAACATCCTCCCACCAATCTACCTAATTAAACTTTGTCATCCTTTTGCTTCTACTTGAGTGTTCGCAGATCCAGGCTTTATGGGTTCAGTGCTCAGTTAGCTATGTACTCAAGAACTAAGTATTCAGTGTTGGATTATTAGAACTGATCATAGTTTAGAAGATTATTCTAAACTAGTAATGACTCCCTTAGTTTTTGGTCTCTGAGTATTTACCATAATTGACCATAATCGACATTTCCCTTAGTATCTATAAACTGTGTCTTGCTGTAGGTTAAGGAAATTGGATCCTTGTTCATAGCAGTTTAGAAATGAAAATGGTCAGTTATATTTTGATAAGGGATTAATGTTGTTTCTGAGGCTTAAAAACCTGAGAGTTTGAGGCTACGACCAGAATCACAGCAATTTGTTGCTCTTGTATAATCTCCTAATACCATAGTGACGTGGTTATGGTCTCACATAAAGGGTGCTGTGCACATGCTGCTCAATGTAGTAATGCTACTAGATAATATTGGGAAACCAGTAATAGCCATACCAAGAACTTATAATTTTGAAATAGAAAGCTATATCAGGTAGTTCTGTATTGTTTGAGGTCTTGATATTTGTTTGAGGTCTTGCCAATCATATTGATATGTATACACACAGAGGTCTCAGTCCCCCTGGTACACATCCATAATAAAATTGGATATATGGCAGAATCCTATTAGTTGGTAGGATGAATCTGAGTGAAGGATAACCATAGGCTGGTCACAACTTGAGTTGGTAATTTGGGAGGATTGGAAGTTTGGCTCTGATGAAATAAACTGTGACCATGATCATAATTTGATATCAAGTTACTAATACCTGTAACCCATAAAATATAAGATATCCATTTTGTGTAGGGTCAAGCCAAGCTACTCATTTATATAAACACACGGGTCTAGAATCCTAGAGTTTAAAGTACAATCTAGTAATTTGTTAAAACCAACAATTTGACAGAGGTAGCACACCTATCAAGTTTAACAAATAGCATTCCTGGTCTTTTTGCAATTGGCATATTGATACAAGGCCTGTTTTTTAAATTCAGAACCCTTGATATATGACAACATACTTTTTGGGACTCATCTCTTCTTTAAAGTAATACTTGGAGGCTCCCCACATATACCCTGAGAAACATGGATTGGGGTCAGGTAATAGGTGAGTCTACTATGAGCTATTCTTTTCTTTTTGTCAGCATGAAATACAGAGAACTATATGGGGCCTTCCATTTAGTAAGTACACATATTTTCAAAAATCTCAGACCCCGACCCCCTTTGGGCAAAAGTATGCATTAGATTTGTACTATAAAGTATGCACATTTTCAAAAGTTTCATACCTTCCCCCCCCCCTTGATGCGTACATACTTAATGCAAGGCCCCTAATAAGATGGTTTGTAATGAAACTGAGACATAATCATGGTATTTTACTGAGGAAAGAAATCTTACTCAAACCATAGTTTTATTGTGACACATCTCTCACTGTGATCCAAAATGATCTCCAAACAGTCACTATATTACATGCACGTGCCCAAATGGCTCAGAAAGCACTGAAATACCAGCTTAAGGAGATAGTGATTATCATTTCCACCTCTCTCTAGGATATATTGTGTTGTTTTCATGATATCATCTCTCCTTTCAGAATATAAGTGCAAAATGAACCAGTAGTCGGTTAGAATTTAATCAGCAAAAAATCATTTCTACATTATATTTCTAATGAAATCAGATGCAACCTTCTTTAAAAACTGCCTAGAGATCCCCTCTAAGTAAACCTAGGACTTGCTTTATCAATTCCAAAGTTTAACCTTGGATCCTTAAGTTCTAATGATTTTGACTAAAACAACAGTTTTTCTTTAATTACTCATTGCCATGATTAATCACAATAACAAACAACATACCAAAAAATCAGGAAAAAAATTACCTTTCTGATGACATATAGCATGTTATCATATCTTACATAGTTCCGGAGAAATTAAGAAATAACGCGTTTTTCAATTTTTGCTAATTAACCACAAATTGCGTAATTACACAGTGTTCGCATACCTAAATTCTTCGGAACCGTCTTGATTCATGGTCCCTAGGATGCTATAAGTTGAAAAAAATCAAGAAAATCCAGGGGGCTCACCGCGGAGGGTAAATCAAGATTTTCAGATTTGGCTCCTGGACTATTATGTCAGTTTTGTCAATTTAAAATGTAATTGACATAAGATTCATTAGAAGACATAATTATACGGTTCAAATTTTCCAATCATGCACATTGTAATTTTAATTTATAACTTGAAGATCTATGTGCATTTTGCAATATCCTAATGCTGTTTGTAGTTAATGCCCGTACATATTGTCTATCGTTCTTGTTTTTACATGTAAATTGCCTTTTGAGTATTCAGGATGTTATTTTTGTTTGATGCAGGGGAAACAAGCTTCTGTTTCTTCTATACCTCATATTTATGAAGTTGGTCTCAATTATATATACATTGCCAATCTATGCACAATATTCGTTCAACCTCTGTTTTTGTCACCTAGAACATTAATTGGGATCAATCCATAAAAACCGGACACACGAGAACAGTATAACAGAAACAAAGTCCTCTCTGTTGCAATGTTTTTCCGCAAAGGATAGAAAACTCCATATAGGCCTACGTTATGATCCCCAATTGCAATTGTTCACAATATAAAAAGCTCTTGTAAACCCCATAAAATCAATATGTATTGCCAAGACGTCCGTCTCCTGTAGTCTTTTAGAGAAGTCCCCCACCCCAGATCGTGTACATGTATTAGGTGTCCCATAAGGCCGACAGTAAACTGACCGCCCGACAGGGGGCGTACCAAAGGGCCGGTGAGTGTCATACTGTCACCTTCACAGACCCGGATCGCTGTCTCCCCAGTAAAGAGAACCGACTATTTCACATGGGATAATGTCTTTTCAGAAAGCCAAGGCAGGAAATGTGTTATCTGACCAGGGGTGAATGGGGGGTCAGTGTTCTGGTGAAAGGCAGGGGAGGTTTACTGCGGCAGGATTATATCTCTTTTACAATGGGTCTTACAAATACAGCAAGAAAGCCTAGCATACTGGGGACATTCATTGAAATACTTCTAATGATTTTAAAAACAAATCTAAACAGTATATTATTGAATATTACATAGTAGGGTCTAACCTTTTTCTAGTCATAAAAGAGGGAATAAGTATGCCTTATCTTCCCAAACTGAATACGGAATTCCCCATTGCAGTGCATGTATGAGCCTGTCATAATAAAGTTCAAACACGATCACCCCCTTAGGGACGCCCTCTATTGTATTTTACATGTCTCAGTAAAAAGAAGTCGCTGTGATCACGAAATGTAACCTTAACATATCCACACAACGCAAGATAACGTAATAACCTGTATTTCACTCACCAAATGTTTGAGACTTTAGAATATTGTTTTCATCATGCGTTGCCTTACATGACCATCGTTAGCTGGTAAAAGGGCTCACCTGACGCAGGGAGTCAGGCAAAGGTAGGTTCAACGAGTACAAAACCAAACTTTGATCTTTGGCAGTCCCTGACTTTAATGTTCATCCAGGGACCTTGTTGCTACGTAACATTGAACATGTGTACGTCCTTATCAAAGATTACTTCATGCTTTCGGGACCTCATTGTTTTCTTTAGTTCATGCTTTTGATTTTGAAGATGTTCGATCTAGACCGAGGTACTGCAAAAAAAATAAGCAAAGAAGCTCAGGGACAAAATACTCATTTGTTTGATTAGATTGAATGGAATCTTGAACCCTTCCTTCGTGTATTGTGCTTTCGCAGTGAAAACAGAAAGAGAGCCTCTTGTGATAATGAATTGGCTCCCATGGGCCTTTATTTAACAGAAGATTCAGACGCGTAGCCAGCCTAGAGATTTATGAACCTGACTGTGAATACAGAAAAAAGGAGAAATAGAGACTTGCATTACAGAGTCAAAACACAATTCAAACACAATGCCATCCATTAGCCTTTCCCACAAGACAGAGCAATTGGTTTTGTTCAAAGCGTCTGACCAAAATGACTTGAAGTCATTGGTCATTGTAGAACTGGTTGGTCCCCCGGGCGCCCCCCTCCCCCCAACAGGACCCATCCATTAGGTCTTCAAAGACGGCGGACAAAGCGGCTTTCGGACGGCCAGTTTGAGGACAACGGTCATTTTTAGTCAGGTCCACTGGGACCCGGCCGGTCAGACGTGTCTTTTACCCCACCCCGCCGGTTTGCCGGGCACCAGCCATCCATCAGGTGCCCAGAACGTCCGCTGGGTGGCGCCTCTGGTGACCTCTCCGTGTTTGTATATAGGGGAGGGTCTGCTGGGGTCGCAACCCAGGATTTAAAGATAAACACCATTATACGTTGCCAAAGAAAATATTATTTGATGGTATTATATTATACTAATCTCAGTGTAACTATATTGAACAATTTCATTTGCGTAATCATGAGACAAAATTTATTGCCAATTTGGGTCCCATGCATATCTGCTAGATACGCAACGTCCTGTATGCAATGTCATTTATTTTACACTCAGTAAGTTCATAATGTCGCATGAATAAGATCTCTGCGCCCAATATGAATCAAGTGTCATACTCATCAGTACCAAGTAATATTGCATGTACATCACAACCTTTTAAGTTCCATTTATATACAATACTATCACTACTTTGCGTAAATTGTGAACCATTCTAAGCGAAGACGCAACGTCGCATCAAACTAATGTGTTTTATACATGATAGGGCCATTTTTGATATGATTTATACAATACAAGGCGTGTGTACATGATGTATAGTGTATGCGACATACTTCAAATCCCCACTTCTGTATACTACTTACATTATGAATTAGTTAGTATCCAGTTAGGGCCCTTCCATTACGTACGCATAAATGGGGGGGGGGGGGGGTCCGATCTTTTTTATTTTGATTTGCGTACATTGCTGTATAAATTTGATGCTTACTTTAGCAAAATGGGGAGGGGGGGGGGGTGTCAGAGTTTTTTTTAAAACCTGCATACTTAATACAAGAAACCTTAAGATGCTTCAAACGATATTGTTGCAAAAAAACATGGAGCCTATTGACAGATTGAGTCGACGTCATGCGTATAGGAAGTGTCGTCTTAGGCATGAGAGACTTGGAACATCATCAAACAAGATTTTGTATAAGATATGCCTCAAAAGACTAGTCCCAAGGCATTACCTTCTCTATAAAACGGAGATCATTCTCGAGATAATTGGGTACAATAACCATCTTACGAGCCCCTTAAAAATGAGTAGCTCCACTCTGCTACCTTTGATTTAGGGCCACCCCTTATGGATTTTACCTAAAGCTTCAATCAATGTGCTTAGGGGATGCTCACTGCCCCTCCTGTCATTGATTCTTCTTCTGAGAGGTCTCCCCTGCTACATGCTACTCGATTGAATCAACGAGGAAGACTTCCCGTTTGATTTCTTTTCCCACCTTTATCGTGCCCCAATTTCCTCTCTCTACTGCTTGGTCTCTCATTGAAGTTCAAAGAGAGAGACGGGAAAGTAGGAAAGGTAGTTAGACTTAGAGGAATGGGCAGCAGGGTATGAGAAGGGAGCGGGATAGTCCTTCCACTCTTATCAACCCGAAAATATTTACTTTCGGATTATTACTGAACAGACCCTATATTTACTGCACTCTCAGTAATGCCTTCGGTGCAGAACTAGACACTCTGTACAGACACTCTTTTACTGCAGGACCCCTACTTATCATTTTGATGAAGGACTTCTATTTTTACTGCAATACCTCTACTGCCACCGGAGTGGGACTACAATTCTTAACAGACAATATTTGCTGCAGGACTCTTACTGCCTTCAGTATAGAATTATATCTCCAAACAGGCACTATTAACTGGGTGACCTCTACTGTCCTCAGTGCAGGACTTGATCTCTAAATAGACACTATTAACTGTGTGACTTCTACTGTCCTTGGTCCGGGACTAGATCTCTAAACAGACACTATTAACAGTGTGACTTCTACTGTCCTCAATGAGGGAATAGATCTCTAAGGCGTCTTTCATGTATGTACGCACATTTTCCGAGATTTCTGACCCCCCCCCCCACCCCCATTTTACTAAAGTATGCATTATATATCAGGAAGGAACGCAAATTATCAAAAATATCAAACCCGCTCCCCCTTGATACGTACATACTTAATAGAAGGACCCTTAACAGATACTATGTGTCATTGAACTCCTTCTGCCATCAGTTCGGGACAATGTTTCTTAGGAACTGTAAACCGGAAGCAGCACTTGTTTACTTCCGGTGCAGCCCTGAAGGACTGCTTCTGGCAGCGCATGGTGGAGGTCAGGTCCATACTGGTCAGTGACCGCCCAAACGGACGAGGCCATTGAGCACAATCCCACGCCCTCTGCAGGAAATATCATTCAACACCCGGGATACCGTGATTCCCCCCATCTGAGCGTCTGTCCCTAATGGTGAACAGTGGTATTAGGAGTATTGGGAGAGGATGAAGATAAGCAGCTGATAACAAGGGGTTGACTTCAGGGATGGGCAAATGACTCACACCACGCAAACAACAGATTTGGCAGTTATGTACCAAAACTGTACTTTCCTGCCAAAGCCCATCCATATCATCTACCATAGGGATTTTGTATGGGAGTTGGTGGTGGGATGGGAACGGCCGTGGGTGGAGTCTCAGTTTCTCGTATATCGAATTTAAGAGATGCCCATGTCGCATGTCTGAACAAGCATTGTCCTTATAATTTGCCCATCTTGAATTCTAAAAATTCTTTAGTACTCAGTATCTAGATTCAGTATGACTTAAGACCAAGATGTACCAAAATACGTCCCCCAACACAAACATGGTCTTATACTTTGGTTTTAAAATGCCCAAGAAAATAAAACAAAAAAGGCCTGAGGACCATGACCAATAACCTATCCTCCATACGAATGAAAGGGTAAGGGGGAAGGGAGAGGGGGCAAGAAATGAGGTCTTGGGCTCATGTGGGCCACGCGACCCGATCCACTTATCTCCATATAAACTGGGGTGGACTTTGCTATCCCCCATAGAAAGGATCCTATTATTGACAGGATGCGCTGTCATTCCTACGTTATCCGAGCCCGTTGGCACCAAGACGACAATATTCAATATATGCATGGGCTTCCGCGTAAAGGATTGTCTTTTCTGTTTTGTATGCATATGAAATTGTGATAACCTGAAAGAAAGAGAGAGAACCTGATCTCTGCAGGGTCAGTTTCAGATAACATAACACGTTTTACTTATTGTGACGTACTGTTTCTTTGCAATTCAAATCAGTTTGTCTGTGTGGATGTTAAGCACGTAAGTTTTGATCGAAATGGATTATGCAGGCTTTTTCAGCCTGCAGACGTTCTTTTTTTGTTGTTGATAAAGAGATTTAGAATAAGAATAGCATGTATTTCATCATTTCCAAATGACCTTTAATTTACAAAGGTTGATAGGCCTACAATAAGTCCGTGCATGGCGCTAAGACGATGAAGTGAAATGAATATTTACACAGTACTGGTAAAGGTAACCTGCGGTATTCAGAGGTGTGAGCGAACATCAAAGGAGCAGCTCGGGCCTACGTGGGGTGAGCAGCTCAGCCAATGTGGGGAGAGCTAATCAGGGCCGGAATAACAGCGGGCCCCAGACAACCTGCTCACTCCCACACCACTCAGATCTAGAAATACGGGCCACCTCCATATCTGATAGACGGATAAAGTATTTAGGTGATAACTTTTCTTATATAACACACCAAAATAAGATATTTTGTTAGGATCTTTTGATATTTAATCCGACTACATTTTTCGGGAGATGTATATTTCGAAGGCCCACAGGGGCATTGAATTAAGAAAGTTATAACAGCGGCGTTCTATTTATACCATGACTGATCACGCCCTCTTTGAACTCATATGATCAATTTGTAGGGTGCCGGTATAATCAAAGCTCATATAGTGTAACTAGAGGCAATCACTACACCGGTGGCCATGTCAAGAGCATTAGCTATATAGGCTTCTTGTGCAATGAACTGTAACTATATAGGCTTAATGGTTAAACCAAAGTTGATAGTAATATAACTTCAATTGCTCAGCGGTCCAAACTCTTGCTTGCAGGACTCGAAGGGCCAATCCGTGTTGTCTAAATTCTTTGCATATCATGGTTCTCAAGAATTACATGACATTGAATATGTCGCAGCAGCTTTGATATAATAAATTATATAATTTATATGGAATAAGCTAACGTCAGCTATTTTGTTGATTTTATAACCGTAAGGCTAGTAGGCTATTTTATCAGGGATCAGGAAAGTTCCCAATCAAATTATATTTCAAGCACTCCTCCTCCAACAAGGTCTCTGTCTCAACTATAGCGGGAATGGAGGTAGCCCGTTATGCCTGTCATGGTGAACCCTAACCTGAAGTAATACGTCATACGTTGTTTTGCATAGATTTTTGTGACTCCCCTCAGTCAGAGACATCTTTGACAGAACTATGGGCCGGGGAGGATGAGTGATTGTGACGTGAAGATGGTTTTCAGTTGCGCACCCAAATCTTCCGAGAAAATTCAGAGGGTGTGTGGAACCCTTTATATACATCATATATCCAAAATATCATGTCACAGGGCCAAAAAATATCCAAATTTGGTTCAAATATCTGCGCGGGAGGTCCCCCAGCTTTGTTTAGGGTTCAGAGCATGGTACACCCAGCGGAATAGTTTTAAATGTACCATAATATGGTATATAACATTACTCTATTTATCGTAATTAACATCACACCGCTGTTAAAGGTTAATACAAGCTGTGATAGAACCTACAAGCATGTTGTTGATTGGAACGGATACCGACTTTAACCCCGGCGTTATACTCTGTCCCATAAGCGGTAGTAGTACCTAGTATGGAAGTATATAAGTACAGTGGGGTTATATGTACACAAAATAGTAGCCAAAACCTTACAGCAAGAGGGGAAACATGCAAGTCAGCTAATTTGTGAGGAGTGTGCTCAGCCGGTTATTGGGCCCTGATGTATGAATACATACATGCCATTTACGTGGTGCGGCATAACGAGGGTGACGGGCCTCTTTGTATGAGGGATCGTTTGTTTCTGAGTAGCTTCATCACGGCTGAATGTAATGCATAGAAATGTACCTCTTAGAGGGCGCCGGTAACCTGTGACAATCACATAGCCCATTCCGTTGACACCATTGCCATTTTCTCCTATTGCAGCCCATGGTTCAGAAAGACATTCGCTCACGTCATAAATCCGTCTTTGGATGTGAGCCAGAAAAAAGTATCGGAGGCTGAGAATGGACATGCAAGGCCTGTCAACACTTTAAAAGTTCCCTTGCAGAGCCCCCAAAGTGGATGCTTTCCGAATGCCCCCGGATCCCATCTTGTCAGGCTGACAAGTGTCTGGCCCCAGTGCGGGGTCCTCTATCACAGTCAGAGTGCTTTTAAACCGGGACCGTGCCATAAACAGAATTATATCCCCATCCCGCCGTCCCCTGCACCCCCAGCCTCCCCTCCTTTCTCCCACCCACTCCCCCACAGTCGCCACGTCCTGCAGGTCTCCCACAAACCTGAGGTCACGCCTACCCACATACAGAGAGGTATTATGAACCATCGGCCAATATTGCACAGTAAAGTCCTTGCCCGTCCGCGGCAATGCAATGACACGCAACTGGTAATTTCTTATGATGCTCCATAGGTATCAGACCCACAGTCATATCAGAAATGCCTGATTATTTGTATTATCAACTCTTTTCTTATTCACACTTGTTTTCAACATCTCAACAGCATTATGCACATAAATATTATAATATGAATATGATTATCATAATAATATATTTATATAAATATATAACTAGATATATTGATGAAAGAACCGCTGGAAAGATTTACAAGGTTATGATACGACCTCACTTAGAATACATTGACTTTGTTGTAGAGTCAGCAGATATGTATTTAATAGAGAAGGTTCAGAAATTAGAAGAAAGGGCTATCAGACGAATTGAATATTGTTTTGACTTGTCGGCACGGAATGATATTGGAATATTACGTAAAAAGTATAACATTGAATCAATTAAGATTCGGAGAAAAAGGTCTTTATTGAAACATATACATAGATACTGTCAGCAAACTGAACATTTGGATAACTATCGACCAAGTATAAACTTAAGAAGTAACAACAAGGTCAAATTAAAACGAAAATTTACGGTACAATCAAAAGTACAAAAATCCCCCTATTATAGAGGGATTTGTTTATGGGATGATCTTGATGAAAGCCTACAAAAGGAAACTGATATTGTCAAGTTTACGCAAAAGGTAAAGGAATTATTCTAATTTGAAACATGTTGGTATGGACTAATGTGAATTGGTGTGAATTCTAAAATAGAAGTTGATGTACAGCCTTATTTAGATTGCTCAAATGATATTAATGTATATAACTAAATTGTGTTGATAAGACATGTGAAATGTAGCTGATATGAATATTGATTTTGGTGGTGTAAACGCTGAAAGGAAGAACTTGTGTAAACAGGATTTTGGCTAAATAAAAAAAAAAAAAAAAAAAAAAAAAAAAAAAAAAAAAAAAAATTAATAACTATACATATGAATCAATGAATATTTTCTGGTCTTTGTTTCCTAATAATGTCAACTTAAAGTCAAACTTAAATTCTTCTGATTAATACAAATAGCAAAAGTGCAATAAATTTTGATAGGGGTGATTGTTCCACTCACTGTTTGCAATATTGAGAAGAGTAAAACATTTTCTACATTACCAGTGAAAAATGTTTTTTCGTTCTTTACATTCTTTTTTCTTTAACCATGGCAACCTACTACCCTCTATCATACTCAGAAAATCTGGTAAGAAAGGTTCCATTTAGCATTTCCCACGATGCATGAAAATTCTACTATTTTCAGAATTGTCATAAGAATCTCTTTAGAATTTCATGTTAGTCAAAGTTTTCCACAAAATAACATAGAAATTGGTTGTTATCTATATATTTCATGTTAAATGCAACAAAGGGACTTTAATATTTCTAGATATTGGTGTTACTGCCAGATTAATATATAATTAATGAACTGGAACTACACATTGTAGAATGATGAAACAAAGTGTGGAATCATCCCTGGGACTTCAGCAATATGATTATGCATAACTTTTGGCTAAGTGTCAAATGATTATTTTATGATTAGAACTCAACTCCAAACTTGATGGCCATAAGGTGGCCAATTTATGGCAAGAGGTACCTTTTTCCAAATACGCTCTTATAATGTATATGCAGGGGTAAAGCCAACTCGATTTGCCTGGCAAAATTGCACTGTGTACATGACAGCCAAAGAGAAAGGGGCATTTGTATGTCTTTGTTTATTTGGAGCTGGCTACGGCTATGTTTATGAAGCCAGAATCAAAGAGCCCCTTGCCAAACGCCGTCTCTCTCATACATGCAATAACTCATTGTGAACATAAGAAGGATTCTTGACATGCACGAACATAAACATGTGCCTCAGCCCATACAGATATCTGCCAAGTACATTTTTGTAATGCGCACATAGTTGTATTTTTATTCTATAAATAGTTATCCCCAGTAGATACTCAGACTATTTCCGAGTAGGGCCTGAATGAATGCTATTGCCTCGGGGTCTTGGCACAAGTCTACTCGGGCCCAAGGTAACAGATGGAGGGAACATGTGGCCGCCGTGATACGCTGGCCTTGGGATGGCTCGGGGTCTGCACTAAACATGCTACTGTCTCCATTTGATTGGAAAATTTAATCAGCTTCAGGGTGGATTGGCAAGGAGCGGCATATAACGGGGAGGAAAGGCGGATCTCGGGGAGGGGCAAGGGGCAGGGACCTCTAGTCCCTCCCGGAAGACTTACCGACCATTGTAAATCTTTGGGGATTGGTTTATTTATAACGCCAATGGGGAGGGGGTCATATAACCTCCTAACCTAAACATTTCCCCAGGAACTACATCTACTGAATAAAACTATGCCCGAGGAAATATGCGTAGCCAGGGATACATGCTCAAGCATTCGTAAAAAATATTATGCTGATGCTGCAGACAAATGCAATTACATATGGTATTCTTGATCCATGTTCACCAATGCTTGGGTGAACTTCTGTTACTAAACATTCTAACGCAAATTGTAATTGTTCATCTCAGTGAGAGTACCAAAAGACTGACATTAGTTCTACATCTGTTTTACTTATCATCCATATGTATAGTTAATGAAATCAGGCCTTTATGAAATCTAAGTACCCGAATAGACCTATTTTTGGCAGTCGGAATTCTTTACAAGAAGATACAATCAAAACTCATTCAAATAATACAAACCATTTAATAGAACATGGATTTATTCTCCTGGACGCTGATCTTCTTTTCCTTTCATTATTACGTCTGATATTGGAAACATTGAAAAACCAATAAGGAATATACATCTAACGGATATCTTCCTTCTAAAGAACTGTTCAATAGAAATGGCTTGCACTATCAGTCAATACACTTATTTCTTTCATCTTTATTTTAACCTTGGTATTTAGGTTGTGAATGATTTTTGCTCGATAAAAGATGTTACCTGCCATCATATATGCACTATGCCTAGGCCTGCTTCAAAGAGAGACACTTTATACAGATGTTGTGCAGAATCTTCACAATCATGTTTCCTCCAAGTAGAATAATTATGTACCATACAGGCGAATGGTATTGTGAAAGAAGCTGTGACATAGTGAAAACATAATTGGTTGATTCTCACGAAACGGGGCCACAGACCTGATTTTCATAATATCATTCGTAAAATTGCATCAATAAGTAATAGCCATTCTATCAGAGCCTCAATGGATGTGTCTTTATCAAACCTTTAATGGGGACCCTACTTTTAAGTGAATTATATGAATATTTTAGAATTTATAGCTTAAAATGTACCATTTTTGACACATTTTTCAACCGAAATCATGTTTTTCATTTAAATCAAGTTATGTAACTTTTTTAAATTTGGGCCCTGCAAATATTCTTTTTTCAGGTATTATAAGCAACAAATTGATTCTTATCAATTGAATAAAATTGGTGTAAATTTTTAACAATTTCCAAGTTTTTTTACCAAATTATCCATTGTGTAGAAAATGCATCATAGTACATATACAAAAATACAGCAGCCTAATCATATCGAGAAAATAAAACAAATGATCCATAAAATGCATAAGAAAATGCAATAATGTATTGGCTTTGTTCATGGACGAAATTACATATATTTATGAAGAAATAATCATTGGGTAACAGAAAATGTAAATCCAGGTAGGGTTGGGGTAGCAAATGCATCATAGTACATATACAGATTAAACATCCCATAAAATTAAAACATGCAAACATTAATGGAAAATATTTGTGTCCAATATAGATTGACCTAATATTATCATACTAACATTAAAATCGGGGAAAAAATCTATTTGATTTTCAAATAGTATCAAATATGATATCAAAAATAACAGAACGCATCATAGTACATATACGCATCATAGTACATATACAGACAAATAATTGTGTTATAATTCTTTAAAAAATACAAATGGTCAATAGCGAAAGTATGTGCACTAAACTCATGTTTATATGCTACTTAATGAAAAAAAAATTGATATTCATAATTTTAAAGAAATTGTTTAAATATGTTAAATTATGGAAATAATAAATGCATCATAGTACATATACAGGTGCAACCATATGCAATTGCATCATAGTACATATACAAAATTGAAGTTATCTCTGAAACAAGTATGTTTGGGCTGCCCTAAAAAGCAAACCTAAAATGATTAAATCATACACATGCAATGCTTGCAGGAGTAATTTTATGTTTATATCTCTGAAAAGATTAGGTAAAATTATGGAAGTTTTGTTTTATAAATGCATCATAGTACATATACTGCATCATAGTACATATACAAAACTAAAAACCTTAATAACTCAAAGAATTATGAAGATTAGTGTTCCCAACTTTGGGAACGCATTTTAACATAAGCAGTCCTTCAGTCCACAAAGTTTCATCGAGATATTTTCATTTTAAGTTTTTACTAAATTTTTTCCCCTGTGGCCCCCATTCGTGAGAATCAACCAATTACATTAATGTTATTGACATTTTGTTAGCCCCGTCTATGGAAATAGGACAAAAATATTAAATATAATCACGATAAATAAAACAAGCTGTCTACTGCTTGTGAGAAGGGAGCTTGCTGTGAACACGAAAGTATGCTCTCTAAGGAAACCTGCCCATGCCTATATTGCCGAATGTGCCTGCCAATGTTCTTGCTTTAAAACTCTAAAGTGAAGTGTCATCAGAATGTACTTACAGTATCAATCGGAGGTACCATTAGAGGTACTACGGGATGTTTGGCTCATCAAGGGAGGGCGTATGGGGTTTACATGCATAATCATTTAGGTGTATCCCTACTTTTGGAATCAAATGATGCAAATGTTGACTGTCAGTGTCACAGGTACCCTCTTGATCACTCTGTTTAGAGGAAGAAGCTCATTACGTTAAACATGCGTAGCTAGGTAAAGACAACCCTGGTTCTGCTGCGTTCTATGTATACAGAAAATGTCAGTTACATGAGTACAACATTGAAAAAGATGAGAGTTGGAAAGTTAGTCAAAAGTTCGAACCTTTTACAAAAACCTTTGGACATTTTACAGTGTATTTTTGACCAGCCTTTCTAACCCCTTTTTTGACTAATATATCCGATAGGCATATTGACTAACCAGATCGCAAAAACGTTAGTCTTTAGTGACATAAAAAGGTCCCAATTCAAGGGAATTGATCGCGGTTAGCTGGCAGGGGAGGTGAATACCCTAACCACTATACTATTATTTTTCATGAAAGCACGGCAGTTTATTCTTGCTTTAACGTTTGACTAAATGTATAACGTTTCACTTTTTTCCTGTACACACGTTTCAGAAGGAGTCTTCGAAAAATGGCACCAAACCTATATATTTTTAACTTGCAAGAGGTGTGCTTACTCTTAGAACGTCTTGTGAAACCACCTACTCGGGCAAGTCTACGTCGGCTGCTACTTATATTGCTGGCATAAGCCCATCAATAAATCATGAGTAGCCGTTTATCAACTGCTATATGGTTTCCATGGCTAGTTGGCTGAGCGCAGGGCCCACCACCTGTGGCGCCTGGTCTGGAGGAAGGGCTTCCAGACGGACAATGCTTAAGGTCTCTATTATTAACCACTTAGCTGTTCGAAAAGGCATCATTGAAAGTTATGTATATTTACCCGAGCATGCTCGTAACATTGCTAAATGGCCATGTATGAATTACTCTAATAAATTGATCTAGATACCTAGTTAAAGGAAAGTGACCATTGAATACACATAGCAGTCCATGTGACTACCATGGAGACATTATGAGTGGTCTCATATAGACCTTGTGCAGACAGGGTCACGTGACCAGATTTTGGTGATCACCACGTGGTGATCAATACCACATGGATATGAAATAAATTCAAATAGATGAAAATAACTGACAATTGTGATTCCTTTAATCTATTTGAAGTAAATGGTTTATGAAAATCTGTTCTCAATGTTTCAGAACCATGAATAATGATGAAAATAAATTGATCACCAATATGGCGGAGAGTCTATTTCGGGAGATATGACGTCACCTGCATAACGTCTATATATGGGTGGCTGCCTGGAAGTGATAAATTCGTGTATTGTGCCAACCCGAGGGGATTGGTTCTAGTGATGATCGATTTATACAGGGACACCGCCGTGTCCCAAAGACAGAAAGGAATTGTTAGTACTACAGGTATAACCAACCATGGTTGATTTGATAGTGGTGTTCTGGTTGTCTTTTCACGAAAAGGTCTCTGGGGCTGTGTTAAACTGTACATTGGCTTATATCATAAAATGCGATCGGCATAATTCTCAGAAAACCTGATGGCCGAGATTATACACTCCCTGTTAGCAATATTCTAGTATGTGCATATATCACTGCCTCCCTAGCTGACATTTCCTGACATACAGCTAGTCTTACCTTTAGATATAGCAACCGATACACCGCCCCGTCAAAAGGTATTGGCAATCCTCATTGTATTATTGTCAGAAGCCCAAGGTTATATTCGCATTCACATAGGAAATGTCTCCAGAGTAAGTTTCTGGCTCCATGGCATAACTCTAGATAGTACCTCGGTGTTGATGAGGCCTACAGAATTTTAAGTTATAGGTTTATATTAGAGAATAACGTGTCAATCAACAATCAGAAACAATCGACTCTGCAAAATATGTGGTATAGGACATTCCCCATAGTCCAACTAGTTGGCTATCGCAAGGACCTATACGGCTTGGGTTTATGGCCGATTGCGGCAGTAATCTAGTTTAGTAGGGACGCCCTAAGCGTCTAGATTGGCTATGCCAGGAAGGTTCATTAATATAAATTAGGGTCATTAGTGGGGAATTGGCCAGAAATTCCCAAAGCGAGGCCTGCTCGCTTAAGTCTGTCTTTTTAAAGAGACCTAGCCATTACGTGCAGGTAAATCATAATTCTACAGTTAAGTTTAAAATTATCTTATGTTAGAGCATTGACGTTCCAGAAGTTGTGCTCAATTGGGTTGAAGTTCAATTAATACCCCCTGAAAACGGATGGAAATGAATAATCTATTTGAACGGATCAAGTAGTATCAAATGTCATAACACCCATCTAGATCTCTAGTGTCAGGCACTATATTGGCATATTTTCGGGCACAGAAGGAATGAAGTCGACTTTGGTCTTTCTGAGTATCAAAGGGTTGCGAAGCAAGTACTACCTCATATGTTTGGAAATCTATTCCTTTGGGGAGAAAAATGCGAATCGAAGGGTATCGTATTCTCGTTAAGTATAGTTAACAGATTTAAGAATTCGTTTCTTATAATACATCAATTGCAACCATTGATTATTGTTTATTTACTTTGCCCCTTGCAGCCATTCGGCTTAGGGAACCGTCTTCCAATATTATTAACAGCAAAGATTTATTGGTACAGCTAATACAGTGTCTCCCTACAGTGTCTCCCTACAGTGGCCCTAGTTAGTAGAGCGATAAACGCCATATGCTGATAATCCACTGACCTTTATTTGACCCCACTTCCGCGCGCGCTTAGGGGCTCAATTCACCCTCTCAGCAATCTGTCAATCTATCCCCGAATAAAAAACACACGACCGATAGACATGGTCACCCACAGCCGTAGACCGGGCTGGGAGGACTGAGGGCCGCAGAGGGGCGCCTGAATATGGCCATGGGGGGAGCGCTACAGGGGAAGGCTCTTTCCTGACTGACCACACATTGACCTTTGCACGAGCTGCTCCCCCTTCCCTCCCTGGCCGAGGGGTTCGGGCCTGGTGCGGCTTACTGTGCGTTAATCTAAATGCCGGCAGTGTGTGGCAGGCCGGGGCCGCGAGGGAACGTGACATGCACTCCAAAGGCCGCCGGCCACGGGCCTTGTGAGACGATCCAGGTCTCAAGAGATTAGGACCTATCTGGGGGCTCAAAGAATGTAATACTCCTTGGCCGTTATCATTCTGTTCTAAGTGGCAGCTGCCCTCAGCCTACTGCGACATGAAACTCATTTAGCAAAGTGATGTGGTATGAGGCTAAGCATGGCACAGGGCTTTTAGAATTAGGCTGATGTACATGATAGGAATAGTGGCGGGGAGGGATCATAGAGCATGGCGCAGGGGAGCCGCTCTAGACGAGTTCAACTAGAAGCTCAACTACTCTACAGTAACGATTAGGCTGGTGTCTTAAAACTTGAATATTTGTAAGGACATTCACATGATCCTACCAAAAAAGGTCGCTCCAACTAAAGGGAATGTTAGGGGCTAAGACGTAGGGGGTATAACCAGTGCCTAGACTATGGCCTATAGAGCTTGGCTAACATTCGTCCCGTGGTTTCTTGTGGCGATTGCACCAAGGCTGGCAGTTTAATGTTCCGTTCGTTCTCGGAGATGGACATTTGAAAATATATTGTGAAAGGTTTAATGTGTCTATACGCTATGCTGATTAGGTCCAATAACTGAGAAACTTTAACCTTGATTTTCTACAGTCTTTTATGTAAGTAATATTCTATATAAGTGTATGTGTTATAGATTGAGCAGAAGGCCGTGTGGCCACTTGTCTACCCAAGGTCTATTTATGATTTAGAAAACCTGTCAGCATACATGTACGTCTTGGGTAACATCACGGTGCCGGATGATAGGTCGAGTGTACGCCTATCCGTAAGCCACTTTTTGCCCAAATCTATACCTGCCCTGCTGACTGAAAACGACCTATCACATCAGAATCTGATATATCTGATATTTCAATCTATCCAATAACAAGTTGTCGCCTATAAAATAATTATGTAGACACACAAGGACACACACAGCTTGCCTAATGGCCCAGTTTCGATCGGTTGCTAAGATACTGGTTATTGTGAGAGCTTACGTCCAGAAACAGTGTGACCTTCTGTGTAAGATACCAGCGCGAGACAAAATTGCTTAGTCTTGCGAAGAAGACACTGCAAACACTGCACGAGCAACAGGGTTTATCAAATATCCTCATTGATAGATTTACTAGAGGCATATCTAAACACATCCTGAAAAAAGACCAACAGATGAAGAATTCCTTAGGGTATAGGCGCAGACAGCTCTCGGAATTAAATTCGGAAGATAGATGAAGCCAATTTGTTATGGATACACTCAAATGTCACCTATGTCTTGTAAATTGCTGCTTAATTCAGAGAAACGTAGAAGTACAGATTTCACTCACCAAAACAGTAGCAAACAGGTCGAGTGAGGTAAAGTGAGATAACGAACTGATTCCCGGGATTCCGGACGTTTAACCAGCAATTAACAATGACTTATATCTTTCAGAATAAGAAAATATACAGTATAATACACACGTATGATAAAGGGTCGCACATGAGAGATACTTTCGAAATTAGTGCTATTATCATAATGAATATAATAACCTATGTAGAAAGAAAAACGTAAGTTCTCAATTTAGGACACCAAACAAATTGTATTTTTAATGCGAAAAATTGAAGACACGTTGCATAAACTTTTGAGTAACATGAATCGTATGTGATTTACAGTTCTCATC
This sequence comes from Lepidonotus clava, assembly GCA_936440205.1. Taxonomy (NCBI): domain Eukaryota; kingdom Metazoa; phylum Annelida; class Polychaeta; order Phyllodocida; family Polynoidae; genus Lepidonotus; species Lepidonotus clava. Next base: position 21,593,772 of record OW387140.1, on the reverse strand, counting down.
CTTACTGTCCATTCAAATCTGTCACACCAGAACTGTGTGCATCTGCATCGACTCTCGATATTCACCGAGAGAAAGACGGGCCGGTGATAAGATTGATTCTTTTGTTTTTCTACAGTAAAGCATTGAAGGGAAATAATGCTTGCTGTTTTCTCCCCGAATCGATGGCTGAAAACCTCGGTCCATCTCTCACTCCTCCCACTGTCGTAGCCAATTCCACGGCCGTGAGAACGGATTAATATGAAATGTAGATAAGACTTCTTTTTTACATCGATCCGGCGACGCTTGGCCTTCCACGACAACTGAAAAAGCCATTACCTCTGGCTTGCATAGTGAATCAGGGCCGTGAACACCCATACTAAATAATGGAATTGAATGGCTCCCCAGAGACTCGTCAGCTAAGGAGCTCTTTTTTATGGATGCTCTTTCAGTTTCTATTTTTCATAAGGCTAACTATACGTCCTATCTAGGTAAACATGGGCAGGCAATTCCCCTCATCGTACATCGTACCCGGCCCGGGGCGGGAGACGCTAATGACGTGGGCGGGCACCCCCCCCCCCCCTCCGATCCTACTACTAATGATTCTGAGCGGCTGCTCCAGGCGATACCTTGACTATTTATTACAGAATCAGCCATGATGAGCGTCTTGACTTTTCAGATCCCGCAAACAGGAGGGCTTGGAGAGGGGTGCCTAGGGGTGAGATCCTATTAGACACCCTCTGTAGTATTGCAAATTAACTGATCCTTGTGACAATATCAGATTGTTCTGTCGATAGTGTCTGATCATACAGCTAATGCATAGACCTAGATAAATCAATATGTTGATTTAATAAGCTGGCGTACATTTTGCTTCAGGAGCCATATGAGAAAAATGGAAGACGTGTTTATAATTTACAATATAAATATCTTCTATACATGAACCATCCAACCAACGGTGCCAGGTGCCCCCGAACGTATGAAATGTATACATTATGATATATTTTTCGAAAGAGCTGAGAAAACATCTAATATTGTGAATAATACTGACACGTTTCATATGAATTTGTCATTAAAATTCCAATCAACTACGACCTCACGTGCAATGAATTCCCCCTGCTGTAAGTATGTGGCGGCCATATGGCCGAGTTATCGGGGCCCAGCGTGGTGACAGCGGGCCGGGCAGAGTGATCATACCCCGGCGACAACGGCGCCCCTAGTGGCGAGCCCATGACCCAAACAGAGTGGTCCTCGGAGATAGGAGCAGCCCCTGCCCCCTATGACCGGCCGAATGGCAACCTGAAAAGCTCAGCTTTTTCTGCGTTCCGGAGACCAATCATCTATGAACCACAGGTTTGAATCGGTTGCTGTTTTTGGGGAAAAAAGTGATCATAGGTGAACCAACGGTCAGGGTGAGCACTTGACCCAGGTGTTCTAACAATTCCCAGGAGTAGTGACCCAGTTGGTATATGGGGTTGTCTTCCTGCTTCGGAGGCCGGGGTTCAGATTTAGGCCATCCCACAGCATAGCGACGGCTCGACAATAGTCCAGTGACAATACACCACTATAACAACGGGAGCCTGCAGCTTTAGCAACCCATATATACGAATTTGTGTAGTAAATTTGATGTCATGCTGAGAGGGTATGTAAACCTCCATGGGTTATTTTTCCTCAGATCGAGAGAAAAACCTCTACACACGCCCCGTCCAGAGACAGTCTTTCTACTCATATACCGTTTGCATGTACTAATTGCTGCATGCCATATTTTCCACAATGTTATTTGTCTCTCGGTTGAGACAAAATTAATGTCTCCTTACCCCGGAAAAGTCCTCGCATATGGGAGTCTGACGTAAGCTCCAACAGTAAATGGCCCAATATGGTGTAGGTTTAAGATATATTCCGGTAGAACCAATGAGCCCATCCCATAATTATTAGATATATCCCGGGTTTGGACAAGGGTTGGGCAAAATACGCATTTGAGCCATTCTTGTCTTTTGGAGTTGGGATTACTCAAATAAGCAAAAATCATATCGTTCTTTATCACCAAGTACTGCTTAATCATTATCATTTCTTAAATTTTGTCAATTGACAGATTTGCAGATTTCCCAGCCAATTAAAATACTGTATTTCAGGGCAAAATAGGGTTGAATATTATAGATTGGACTGACAGGCTCTACCATTGGTTCCTATGGGGAAAAGAAAAAATATAAGCCTGCATTTCAGAAATTTAGGAGCAATCTATTTACCAAACTGTTTTGGTTGATTTTACATTATCAGCTGATTATGCACCTCTCTTCAAGGAATACGCAGAGGAGCAATTTTGAGAATATTTCATGGTAAACGTCATTGCTAGTGTAAGCTGTGATGGGCTTATTAGGGTGGTGTACACACGGCACCCCTCATCCCACTCCATCCCCCGCCTGTCAACACGTGGACACGCGGCCCAGACACGGCGTATTATCAGCCTAAAACATGAGCTCATAAACCTGCACGTCCACCCGAGACCCGCTATAGATGTCCCTCCCGAGTCTCCTTAAATAGCCACTCCAACGCAATAATGTCCAATAACTAAACCTGATTTGTTTTGCAGGAGGGACAAGTGGGTTTTGTGTTCTTCCTTTTGTTGTCCTCTTGGCTCTGGTTCGTTAAAAATGGCCTGACTAGGTTTTATTGAGCGCGGATTTAGTTACCTTTCACTATCCAATAGCCTACATGTAAATAGCCGCGACAGGTGCGTTTATCGATACTAGAAATTGTGATTCAGGGAATGAATACATCCATATACCCTACTCATTAAATGGAGTTTACATCATTTGGCTAAAAAGAACAGTTGCCCTGTAGTAATATGGCCGAAATAAGGACCTATAATGTTGTGGTTTATTTGAATTACCTGCAGCTTTAATTGGAATCGCTATCGAAAGCCTTACATTGATATTATGTTTATAATTTTAAATTCAAGTAGACTGCGCAAATAACATGTAATTTACATTGTATTGGTATGCAATGTTTCTGCAACTGATGCAACATCAACTCCATTGATCTCCTAACCTATGTCGACTACGTTACCATTTGAAATATATGAGTTCACATGACTTCTTCTTTCGCTTAGTTCTCTAAGAAAGTAACACTTTACAGAATCGACTGATAATTAGCATATTCAATCAAAAGCAAAGAATCTAACCCTGGACCTGGGCATGGGGAATTTCCCAGGGCAGTCCAGCAGTTATTTGGATATTGAAAGACTCAAATACTTCACTTTCCACTTTGTTGGCTTGAGCGCGATCAGATAAGCCGATTACGTTTATCTCGGACTGCTTAGTCCGAGAGGGGATTTAATTTAAGAAAGTTGTTATCTGATTTCACACAGACTGCCTCCTGGTTCTGGACGCTTAAATATTGACTACATTATGTTAAAATACTGTTCAATCTCACAGACGTTTGATGATAAACATACATATATATACATGTAGTTCACTCATATCCATTGGCGACTCAAAATGTTGCTTATATATGGCATGTCGTCAGAGAAAAAGGAAATGTGACAATGGATTTAAAGAAATTGATCATTCTATTTAGATGAAAAACAAACAAAATCAGTATTCAACTCAACATTGATTATACATCAGAAATGTTCCTCTTTGCCATAGGTTACCACTACCCGTACACACCATTCTCTAGGCGTTTAATTCCATACTGTCTAGACAACACAGACAAGGTGAGAGAAGGTTCAAAGAGGCAGACGACAATTTCTAGATACACAGACACAGCAAATACACGGCGTTTCACACTCACCAGCCCGGCGTCTGTCAGCTGTCACGTGGTGCGGCGGCGTCTCCCTCCAGGCCACCAATGTACACCTCGCCACCCGCCCCCAGATACACCCCCCTTCCGCTCGGGCGATAGTAGCGGCGGCGGCGCGCGAATCGATGATGCAAATTCCGCGACGATCCTTCTTATTTCTCCCGCCCGCCAGGAGGCTCAACAACCAAGCTTTGTCGGTGGCGTCTATCGAAATACGAAGCCACTGCTCAATCAGGCCCGAACGCCGCTCGCCTTCCGTACAGAAAAAGGGCGCGAAAACCTTGCTGTTGCACGATAGTGAATGCGAGCAGACGACAGGCCGAGAGTCGGCTGCTACCGCTGCTGGGGCTACTTGTGCTGCTGTATTCTGTTACCATGATCACTTGTGTTAGATTAGTTCCGCCTATCGCCCGGTAGGCGCTCGAGGCCGGCTCTGTCACAGCGCCGCCAGGTGGCAAGAACGAATGGACGTCCATAGCAACTATTTCAGAAAATGGAGGCATTTCCTTTAAGAGATCTCTTTCTTGTTATTCTACATTTATCTATTGAGGAAGAGCGAAGGGGGCATCTATAAGGGAAAGGTGATGCTCAGAAACCTGTATGTATAGTTCATCTATCGTAAGTAGTATAGGGAAAGCTTAGGTAGATTCAGGCTACTGGTACGTAAGTAGTATAGGGAAAGATCATCCGACTCGGGGTTCATAAGCATCCACAATTAAGTAGTATAGCGAAATGTGCTTCTGACTCAGGGTACGTATTTTGACATTATAAAAAATTATAATCAAAGTTAAATTTGGGTTTCTGTTACTTCGGGTTTACAAAGAGTGATAACAATTATGAAAATACTTCACAAGGTTTGAAGTATCTTAAACCTACACCATAAAGTTTTGAATTGGATACCTGTGTTCCTTTTCCAGAGCCTAAATCCATGCGGTCCTTTTCAGACAAAAATATGCAGGTCGTGCATTGTAATAATCCCTGTATTACACTTGTTGTGCAATTTCCACGACTCATTGCAGGAAACCACATGCAATTTCAGTATTTCAATCAACATCACCACTGCTGCCATCTCGTGCCAATAGGAAGGACTGAGCCACGTTGCTTGCTACCTTATTGGGATTTCTAATCTTGCTACTCGCAATTGCAATTCTTTTATTACTTCGTCAGAAACCTCGGATCTTTAATGATAATACAAGCTCATAACATAACAAATTTAATGAAAATAACGCTAGACTAAACATTCAATAGGTTATTTATCAAAACTGGCATACGGGGATGACTTGTTTTATTCTGGACATGTTTAGGATTTTAATGTATTATAGATGGACAAATAGCTATACAGAACATAAACAACAAAATATACAACGTAGGAAAATAGCATTTGTAAATCCGAGGCAATAGCATAGCAATAGTGAGATAGGAAATAAGAACTAATGGGCATCATATTTTACATATTTTATTAAGAAAATGCAACACATAGAATAGTTGACTAGCTCACCTTCCCAAGGAAGTAGTCTTATGTTCTTTGCTATATACAGAAAATAACAAAATCATCCGTTCTCGTATGAAATCACCACGTTCCAATCAAGTATATTAATATCTAAGATAAAGGACACACTATTCATTACATTTACCCTACAATGTTGCAAACAATGGCATCTGGTATGTGATAGAAATTGGCTAAAAAGAATTCATACACAAAAGATATATTGCTTAGGTCACTGATCTAGTGTGTGTATATACAGCAGCTGTGCCTCAACTATGTTTGTCTGATTATGGCCTTTCCTTTGTAGGAAATATAACTGGATGAATAAGGAAAAAGTGTTGTACATGTTGTACTGGAATGTTGCCGCGCACCCCACTTCCTATTTACAAAGGGGTCCTGTCATTCTGCTCATGCTCCTATTAGCCTGATAACATTTATTTATCATTGCCTAAAATTCCATGGGCCATATTTCGTAACTAATCAGGGTAATCACGTGAATTTTTATTAGCTTTTCATTGTTAGTTGTTCAGTCACGTGAAATATTAGTTTTGTTTTATTAGCCCCCGTTATGGGTTAGTTAGCAATGGCGTCAAAACGTTTTATTAGATATAGAATCTCATAAATTAAGACCCTAATCACGATTGATGTAATTAGCCTGATCAGGTACGAAAATATGGCCCCATATAATTCTGAAAACACGGCTGGCTCGTAGACATATATTATAATAAGGTCTAAGCCATTCTTTGATGCAATAACTAAGTCCACCGGAAGCCGGCCAAGCGTTGCGCTACAATCAGACCGAGGCTGGTGATGATGAGGCTGAAGACGAGGCTGGCGCTGACGGCGGGGGGCGCCATGTTGTAGAAGGGGCAGTAGGGGCACTGGTAGGACCCACACACCTGACAGATGTGGTGGCCGAACAGCGTCTGGGCCCGGTACAACGTCGTATTGTGCATGCCTGTAAAACACAAGATAGACGCTATTCCTGTAACCTACTTAATCATAATTATTATGTATTATTTTTGTGACTGAAACAGGCAAGTCCTTCTAATGTTTGCAGGACTAATGCAAAATAAAGTTTTAAAGATTCAATGAAGCATGCATAGATCTCCAACCTCATAATAATGTTCAGTCCATTTCTCACATAATCGGAGTAATACTTTTACATTCATCATGTACATGTGATTCGCTGCTTAAATAGAATAAAGACTGTATAATTCATTAGGTTAAACATATACTTTTGTTACACTTACGTTAAGCTTAATCCAGGAGTAACGGATTGTATGTCTTTCCTGCCCAGCACTACCACACCAAGTATGGCACCTCACCGTCTAAATAAGTTAAGCTTAATCCATCAAACATAATGACATCTGCCCTACCTGGCTCATAGTAGTTGTAGACCTTAAATATGTGTTGTAAACTCATGTTGGCGACAGGGAACCATCGATCGACCCGGAACTTGACGCAAGTCATCGTCGTGTTAAGCTTCAATTTGAAACATACAAGCATTCATACAGTAGCTCTCTATATTGTGACGTATGCGGTATGATAGCATTTTCCTCGGTTACATAATTGTCTAGCTATTATTTTATCCTTATACCAATATACATAAATTAACAATGTCCTTATACCAATATACATAAATTCATAACAATATCCTCCGGTCAAATGGAGTGCCAGGAAATCAAAACACATTTAACATAATTCATTTCAAACCTACCCTAGAAAGATTAAACTCTATACTATGCTTAATTCTTATTCAAGTAGTTACTTGCAATGTTGTCAGGGTTGAGGCTGGGGTCTATTCTTTTCTTACGAAAGTTGGGGCTGAAGGGTTCCAGACCACCCTAGCTGGAACCCCTCTTGGTTAAACCAACTAACCCAGTCCTTTTGACCGCTAACTGAGACACTCACGTGGTCGAAGTAGAAGACGACCTTTCGCTCGTAGTCGTCGTTGTCGTACATCTCGGCGTGGTGCATGTTGGGCACCTCCCCGGACTGGGCGTACCCCCGCAGCACGTCGTTGGTGATGACGTAACCCGTGGGGATGTGCACCTCCATGGCCGTCAGCGAGCTGGTGGCCGTCAGGTCCGGCCGGTCCCACCTGAAAGGGGGGGACACGGGAGGGGAATCAGTGGAGTTTGTTTAATTAGGGAATGATATTTTCATATAATCTAAAAGATGGTTTTCAAAACACTTGCTGTTTTAATGAATAACCAACACTCTTAAGTGGTAACCTTAAAAATTGGAAATTCCTAACTCTCCATGAGATAGGAGAGTATACATTAATTGACTGGAGGTTTTGGTCAGATTGAATTGACAGTTGGTTAATCGATAGTCTAGGAGTCCAAGATTTCTACGGTAGCGAGAATTTTGGTCCATGAATTGACATTGTCACACTGTTTCATAAAGCAGGTGACTCTTATGATAATTCATAATGTTCATCTCATTGTATAACATCATCTACTTCTTCGCCTGATGGAAAAACACAAACGCTTATTTGTTTGCCTGTGAATGTATGTTGATTAAAAATGATAATGATAAAAAACGATAAGAGCCTTACCTGGCGCAGGCCTGGTAGTGGATGATGGAGGAGTTCCAACCCCCGTAAGTGAACTCTATGTCCGTGTCAAAGAAGTGGGCGCTTGAGTTGGGCAGAATCTGCTCCTTGTACTCTACGTTCACGTCGGTGGCCAGCTACAAACACCCGCAATCATAATTATAGGCTTTAATGTAAGGTACAGCTAACATCTTCTTTTGTGGAGTGTGAGATGAAAGGTGAGCAGTGGGCCCCTCCAAATGAAAATTAAAAGTGGTTATGGTATATTGTTGGTCGTCATTGACTGATACCACCGCAATTATTCAGGCTTCCGTCGCAGGTGTATAGCGACATGTATAAAGATGGACTTCAGCCAATTATCTTTTATGCAAGAAGATAGCGTGCGTTGAGTGAAACCTTGGCATTTTCTCAATGATAAGGAATAGACATAATATTATGATATTGATTAACAGAGAAAATTCTTTGGCGGCAACTTGCAATGAATTGGTGCTCTGTTAGGAGAGGAGCTCAAATCCTATCTTGGAAATTAGTTTTAACTCAGCGTTTTGAATAGCCTGTGCAAATAAGAAATTAAAGAATCAAAACCTTGTATCATCGTTTTAGAATAGTACAGTTAAAAAGGATTTATCAAGTGACACTCTGAGCAATTTCTCACCTGCATAAGTGCGAATCCAGTACCCTTTACGCCTCCCCTGACGCTACCATATACGGGGTGGATCTGCAAATAGATTAACGATTAAATCAACTCTACCATACGTACATCAACTGATCTATAAGCATCAACCCACTTCTGGGAAACCAAGATGCTCCTCAACCTACTTTAAAATTTGTAAGATATACGATTCCTCCAAATATTGCGTCTGTAATAGCGCTTGTAAGCTTATTTCAAAGTATATCACGGTGGTGGGACTAACTATTTTGAACTATGCCAGTTTATCAGGGTTGTTTTGACAGAGATTACAAAACAGCCGTTAACGCATTATTATTGGCTTCACGGGAGGTCGATGTAAAGCGGCCTTACGTCGAGGTGCTGCTGCCTCCTCCAATTGCTGAGGTTTAGGTTGACGATGTGCGTGACGTTGGTGTTGGAGACGGACCGAATGTTAAACTCCATGTGGTACAACCCTCTGTTCGTGTCCCTCTTGGCGAACTTCCCCAAGGCCTTCAGCGCCATGTAACTATCCTGAGGGTCAGAGAAAAAGAACATACTTTGGACAATACTGACAAACTGGAGTCTTGAAGTCTGGGACCAATAACCATTACTGTTGGGTTTTGCATAAATAGTTCATTGTGAAAACAAGATTTTGAATTAAAATTTGTGGAATGACAGTGGAGACATGTTATGTCCAGGAGAATGTTTATAAGTATGATTAAAAACCATTATGGAGAAAGCTCAAATTCATGACATTCAAATAGCATACAAACTTCTCTGGGAGTAACTAGATATGTAGGTCCTAGAGAAAATGTGTTACACATAAACTAAAAAATTCAGACAAATGGATCTTTCCTGCTCAGTACCTTAATTATAAGCTCCGATGCAGAGACAGAGTTCGTCAACCAAATGACTTAAATAAAACCTCATGCTGCTTGGGCGGAATGCGATGGGTCAATGTGAAACCTGATAATTCTGCATATTGCTCACTTTCTTCTACCCTCCCCCCCTCTTATTTCCCAAACCCATACAGGGATATCATGAGGTCAAGCTGGGTACCTGGGTGGAGGCCATGCCGGCGAAATGGTTCCTCATGGTCTGTAACCACCTCATGATCTTGTTGGCCTCAGACGCTTCGTTCTTCCTCAGGTAACAGAGCAGGGCATAGGAGGTGCCCTCCACGGCGTAGGCCTCGTTGTCGTACCAGCGCCTGGGCTGGTGGTACGGCAGCGTGTCCACGATCTTGATTTCGTTCTCGGGGATCTCCTTCCTGGCCCAGTAAATCTGCTGTCCTACAAGCATAGATTGAGGGAGGTAAGAGACGTTCTTGAACTTTCAGATTTGGTACAAACCAACACAATTTCTGAGCATAGTTTTGGAATATTCTAGACCTTACTATCGGATAAAGGTTGAAAATATCCATTACTATTAACATAGATAATTAATAGGTGAGTTAAGATAGTTCATATTTAGCAGAGTGTAACTCCACTCCATTTACACATTTCATGTACACAGATCTAGACAGTAACCCATATTGTCATTTATAAGCGGCCCTGATGACCCACCTTTAAGCTGAGCCCCCTCATGCTAGGTGAGTTAAGATAGTTCATATTTAGCAGAGTGTAACTCCACTCCATTTACATATTCCATGTACACAGACCTAGAGACATCTCCAGTAACCCATATTGTCATTTATAAGTGGCCCTGGTGACCCACCTCTAAAGCTGAGCCCCCTCATACGCTGGAAGGCGGCGATCCTCTTCTCACTGCTGGAGACCTCTAGGGCGTAGGCCGTGATACACATCTGGTAGGGGTCGGTGATCACGGAGGCCACCGACTCCAGGTACCGCTTGGCCCGGTTTATCGCCTTGTCCATCGCCTGTACACAATCAGTCATAACATAACCTTTTAGACGGAATTCCCTCAGATGTATAGCCATACTTCAATTGTATTTAGTTTTTTTGCATACAGAGACTTTAATTTGAAAAAAATGTATGATTCACAAGAGACTTTGTCACATAACATTCTACTATTCGTAGTGGCAATGAATATCTGTTGGTACCGATAGCTCTAGGGATTATAATTTAGCATATTATTGATGTATCTGTGAGTTTCGTTTACCAAAGAATTCTTGAAAATTAATTCATTGAAGAGTTCAAACATCGTCTTCGGTGTAGAGACAATAAGCCCATCCCAATATACATCAACATCAAAATTTTCCCAGAAATTACATAGCAATTTCTTCAAATTCCTGCTTTAATCCCAAAAGAGAAAAGTAAAAAACAACATGAACCATGTTGATTTGGTTGACAAATTTCTCCTAAAATTTGTTAAATGCAGCTTTATATATTGGCCTTTTCCCCATAGGAACCAATGTTAAAGCCTCTCAGCCTAATGTATTGTGTCCAACCCTATTTTGTCCGAAATACACCATTTTGATTGACTGGCAAACCTACAAATCTGTCAATTGGTAAAATTTAAGAAATTATAATGGTTTATCAATCTTTGGGGATATAGAAAAGCATGATTCTTGCTTATTTCAGTAATCTCAGTGCTAGGAGACAAGGGTAGCTTAATATAGTTATTTTGTCCAACCCTTGTCCAACCCTGGAATATACCCAAAGTGGGATGGGCTATTGGATCTAATCAACGGGAAAATCGTGAAAATGGGACGTAACGGTTTAACCAGTGCCCCCCCCCCCCCCCACCACCACCACCCTACAATGGAGTTAAGGGAAAATTTGACAAGACATGAGGTCCATGTGCCTACTTACTGCGGTGCGGCTGGTGGACTCGGCCAGGGTGATGAGGACATAGGCCGTCAGGGACACGTCAGTCGGCGGGTCAGTCGTCGCCCCCGGCATCGGCTCCACAATGGGCTGCAAGTAAAAACGTTTAAAAGGTGCAAAAGATGATAGGTGCTCTATAAACTTCGGACTTCTGATTTACAACTTAAAATGAAAATATGATATTTCGACTATTTGTTATCGCCTATTAGGAAGTTCTTCGTACTTGAAAACAATAACAATAAAATGCAAGTGAATTTAGTGTAACTATTCAATATTTTTGCCGATACATCTAAATTCATCTGTTGGATTCATTGGTCTAATTGACACATCAATGCAGTTGAATACATAGAAGTGTGCGGTCTCACCTCCATCTTCCTGTCGTAGGCGGGGGCGTAGTGCTCGCGGAAGACGCCGCTCGTGTTCTGCTGCCTGACGAGCCAGTCCTCGATCTTATTGAGCAGACTGCTGGGGATGAAGAAGTACTCCGTCTCCCACTCCTTGACGTTGGCGTCGTACAGGATGCGCAGGGTAAACGACGTCACCCTGTGGGCGGGCAGGTTAAACAGGGGTCAGTTAATGTTTACCATCTAGGCCTTTACCTTTACCTTTTTAACGCTCTACTTCACTGTATTCAGTAAACAGAACTTCGTATGATATGGGTAATCTCCGTCTACTACTAAGAAGTAATGTATTATTTGGTATATCTGAAATAGCTAATGTCATTAGAATTGTTAATGTCAGATATAATTATCTTCTTGGATGATTTCCGAGGATCCTGCTCTTATTCAGCATACGTTGCAAGCCACAATTATACAACCATGTGTTCATTCTTTCAGTAATCCTTCTTGCGAGTTTCTAAGCAGATAAAACAATAAGTCTACAAAACAGTGAACTTGTAAAGGATTGACTTGCAAAAAACAGCTGGTTTATGCTGTCCGATAATAGTTACCATATGCTCGGTGTATATGTTTGGTAGTCTCTGAACATTTGGAAGGAACCGTCACTGTTCATGTAGCTAAGCTGTCGTTGAAGAGCTGCAGAGTTAAAATATACAATCGTGTCATGATTAATAGACTCCTCAGATAATTTAATTAAACCATAGTAATATTCTACTTCCGCTGTTTTTGGCAACTATGACAATTGTGTTTATCCTTTGAGCAAATTTATGTCACTCATCGTTCGATTAGCTACAGCTCAAGGGTCTTATAATTATATACAATTTGAAAGAGAATTGTAAAACCTTTCTAGGCTATATAACATGTCGAGACCTATACTCATTAATGGCAGATTATTCTATTTCTTCCAACAACAAAAATGAATCAATTCAAAATTGGGTCTTTCTATGTAACATATAGCCGACCCTTACCCTGGTTGAGGTGAATGAGCGACTCCCTGAGCCGCTCGGGGGTGAGCTGCTGGGTCTCCCGCTGGTACAGCAGGTTGTACAGGGTGTAGGCGAAGTTGTACATGTTCTGCTCGGCGCTGGCCCACGGCTTCCGCAGGGTGTCCTCAGCCGTGGGGAAAGACTTGAAGAAGCCGGGACCCACCACGTCACCTGAGGGAGGGATCCAGGCGAGATTTAGAATGATTGAAAGGGTATTAAATATCCTTAAGGATTTAATAATCCTTTAATCTTTCTCAAATTAATCATGTGACATATCTAATTTGGACACAGCTATATAGTCTGAATGTCATTATAACTATTTTGTTGGAATTAATTAGGCTTAACAGCTGATTACGTACAATATCAAATATCGTCATCCCATTTTGTGAATAGTTATTTCAAACAACAGATTATTAATCTACTTCGGGAGTTTAGTTTATATTTCCTCTCTATCTTTTTTGTACATTAAGAGGACAATAAAATAACTACATCAACGCGTAATTTGAGTTACCATTCATGATGTATTGGTTTTTTCCCTTTTGTGGTACCCAAAATGAGTCTGAGTTACTAACTAATCCGAGACACACAACACCCGGGGTCTGAACTTCTTTGATTCTTCAATAGTACCAATATATTGAGTGTTATAACCTAACGTATAACTGACGCTCACGCCTAGAACCCAGTCTTACCGACGATGCCGACAGTTGCCTTTGGAGAGCCGGGCACGTAGATGTGCTTCCTGGTCTGGGGGTTGATGAACTTCTCGTCCACGGGGATGTCCAGGTTGGGCAGCTGGAGGGACCCGGAGGACACCAGGTCCAGGAAGTAGGGTGTGTGTAGGTGGTTGGTTACTCCGTCATACTGAATCACAAGGACATTATCTGATATTAGGACCTTTTCTGTATGGATATAAATCAATATTATGTAAGCATGCAAAGTAGTATGTATGGTATACACGTAAGTTTGTCTATATAATTATATAGGCCCTACATCTATGTACATAAGTGATGTATTGGTGTATGTATTGATGTATAAGTATAGGTGTCGCCACATCACAACATTGAACTGTTTTGAACAAGCACCGTTCAGACACGGTTCGGCCTTACACTAAACGCGGCCAGGTGGCAGCACCGTTCCGGTACCGCCCCGTCTACAACTGGTTGGACTCCTAAATCTGGACAAGAGGGCACTTGTGACCAGAAAGCGATGCAAAGCGGCCTAATTCATACCAGGTATATATGTATCTGTATATGTATATATATACAGTGTGCGTGTAAACATGTTGGCCAACCCAACTATTGGCATAGTCCAATTACCAGAGCGTATGTGGTGAGTGTATGCATTAGTTATGGCCGTAGCCCAGTTACTATAGAGCAAATGGTAAATGTCTGATTGTATTAGTTAAAGATGTAACCCACTTACTTAACATCACATAGTGAGTGTATATTACCCACTCACCTTAGGGCACATAGTTATGGAGGTAAACAACTTACCATACACTGAAAACACAAAGTCGTCAGAGAGCCACTCTAAAGTTGTCAGAGGGTTGTCATAGGTCAATTTTGGGTTGTCATAGGTGACTTTTGGGGGCAGAGCAGGGCTCATTTCAAGCCACTGATGCTGTGTGACAACCTTGTGACAATCCTATGACAATTTGGGGGTGGTCAGAGGGTTGTCATTGTGAATTTTGAGGCTGGATTACAACCCAAAGGTTGTCATTTCCTCCTGACTACTTTGGGCCAAAAAGGTCGTCAGAGAAGCAAAAATGAAAATTGGGTTGTCATAGGGTTATCACAGAAGAAAATAAGAAGTCAAAAGTCCTGCCTGACAACCCTAGGGTTGTAAGTGAATGGTGCCTAAAACGACGGCCTAAGGTTGTCTTGGCCTCTGTCTATGATAAAGTGTTGTAAGTGAATGGTGTCACAAACCATACAACTCATAGGCCTCCTATGTGTAATGGCCATATATAATAACTAGTAATAAGATAATAGGAAGCCACTATTATGGACTATGATATCTACAACATGAAAATATTCATGAATAAGATTTTTTGTATAAAAGACACAGACAACCTTGGGTTGTCGTTTTTGGCACCACTTTTGACAACTCTGTGTTTCCAGTGTAGAGCACATATATGGTGAGCTTATGTGACAATTATTGAAGTAAACAGTTTACCATCGAGCACATGGTGAGTGTATGTGTTAGCTATTGATGCAAACAACTTTCCTTAGAACATATGGTGAGTATATGTGTTAGCTATGGATGTAAACCACTCACCGTAGAGCACATGGTGCGTGTATGTGTTAGCTATTGATGTGAACAACTCATCATAGAGCACATAGTGAGTGTATTTGCTATGGATGTAAACAACTCACCGTAGAGCACATAGTGTATTTGTTTGCTATGTGTGTACACAACTTACCGTAGAGCACAATGGTGAGTGTATTGGTTAGCTATAGATGTAAAGAACTCACCACAGAGCACATGGGGAGTGTATTTGTTTGCTATGGGTGTAAACAACTTACCGTAGAGCTCACGGTGAGTATTATGACATTGTGTTAGCTATGGGTGTAAAAAAACTTACCGTAGAGCACATGGTGAGTGTATGTGAGTCGCTCCAGATGAAGGTGAGTACGCTGATCTTGACATCCACACAGCCATCCTTGACGGGGACCACAGGCATATGCACCTGCCGTACTTGTCCTTTTGGAACCTGCCACAAAACAACCTGCCTGTCATACATACTTCATAGGGGCCCTAATACATCTTCGACTACCGAGAAACTAAGGCGTTTTAACTATACTGTTTTACTTGTTTTAGAGATATGCCATTATTTAATTTTAGTGATGGCATCATGATACCAACAGGACTGCAATGTCAGTAAAAGGAAACATATTACTGTCTGTTGGCTTTAGAGGTTGGAAGATGATTATATAATGTAGTACAATAGCAATAATTATTACGGCTATCAGATTATGACAGAAGTTTCGAGTCCCGTTCAAGGTTTATAAATTGGCTCCCAAATTTCTCAAAAGTGGTTTCTTGAACAACCATTTCGTTAAAATTAAACATGAATGTAGATATATTTGGAGAAGCATAATTATGGTGGAAACGTGCTACTCACGAAGACCATGGTCTGGATATCGCCCCTGATGGTGCGGGGGTCGTATGAGAGGACAAAGCCGAACTCCTCCACCACGATGAACCGGTAGTCGTCTGAGTCGTGCAGCATGACCAGCGCCTGGCGAGAAATAACACGATGACAATATTCTATTGTAATCCCCTAATTGTATGAGTATATGATACGAATCGATATCGTGAATATTAATAAGAAATAAATAGGCATAAAGAGATGGTATAATTATACACATACAAATTGAGAGAGAAATGTCTAGAAGAAGGTTATAACAGACATGGTATTTTGTTGTCAGATTGCTGGTTTACCTCGACGTCCTGGTCCCAGTAGTTGAAGAGGCCGATGTGGATGCCCACCTGCTCCCCCTTACGGATCCGACCAGGGGCCTCCGTCCGGATAAAGAAGGGCCTCGTGCCCTCATGCTGATTGGTAATAACAAGTATGAACAATTAGTTTGACAAAATATTTTAACTGTATTAAAAAGAAAAGCGGAATGAACCTTTCTCATGCTGACCAGTATCCAAAAAGACAATTTGATGTTTGTGACAGAGGCTGTATGATAGGGATAGTATAATAAAAGCAACAATAAGAAAAAAAGGCAAAAACTTTAAGGCTGAGTTAAGGCTTACCCTTGGTGGGTCATAGATGACCCCGAAGCCCTTGTCCTTGCTGATGGCGAAGCCTCCCATGACCCAGGTCATCGGGTCGTCGGGGATGGAGACGATGGCGTCCAGCCGACCGTTTGGCCTGTAATATCAACGGTGTGCTGAGAAACTAGGAAATCATTACTATTACATTGCCACATACCGGTATAATGCCCATGTATAGGCCTGGATGAATAACGACACCGTATGTTCTTGTTCTATTTGTACCACTTTTGTTATCTTTTCAAATAAATAGGCTTACGTGTATAATCAACACATTCTCGAAATCAAATTGCTAACCCCAATCAAGAGGTAATGGTTTATCCATTTCCTGAATCTGCATGGATAGCCTCCTGTTTCAGAAATAATCCCGGAAAGAGCCGGGGTCTCTGTGGCTGCTATTTTGCCACGTGCCCTGGAGTCATCCCCTCCCGCGGCCTTGTAATGTCCATGCAGGAGAACGGCGAATTATGAGTAACCAATAAAATTGGGAATATTTTCCATAACAGAACTTACCCTTAACGAAAATGATAATTGTGAAAAAGTGGAAAGAAGATTGCAGATTCTTTATAAAACGCTTTGTCAGAGGTGGGATTCGAACCCACGCCCACAATCGTGGACCAGAACTCTCAGGTGTGGGACCCACGGACACTGTGTGTGGGTAAGGCCGTGTGGACCTTGAGTCTGGCGCCTTAGACCGCTCGGCCACCCTGACCGCTGCATACGGGAGTCACCGGCGTGTACGAGTTTCAATAGGTAAAAACATGTCCTCGCATGTGTTGAAATTCATCAAATCACAATTATGTTCCAACTAAATAGTATCTACCATTGGAAAATGAGTTCTAGAGACTTAAATATGTGACTAGAACAATGCCAGGGAGCGGCCAACCCCAGTACAGAAATGATACACCGCACGAGAAGATAAGGAGTTCTCCCATCAATTCCAGGCCTGCACGAATTGGTCGGGTTTAGATCGACCCCCCCCCCCCCCCGGTCTCCAAATCATTTTTGCCGCAATCCGATGTTCATATGGAAGTTGCTGAAAGTAATGGGATATAGGCGAAACACCTCATCACAAACCCCATTTCATGTTTCACTCTTAAAATCATAAACCCCTTTTCATGTTACACTCTTGTAATTTGGAAATATAGACCTCGTACAATCCCTGAGAGTAAGAAGTGAACATAGGCCTATCTTATGAACAAATGACAATCGTTGGCATCGCAAGTTCTTTGTCTGAATGTCATAGTTGGAGGATATTGAACATGAACATTCTCTAACCCTTTCCTGACGCCGGATACCTAAATGGATACATCACCAGTAAAAATGCATTAGTACAATTACTGTGAAATTCTTCAAACTCATCATGAAAACCTAAATGATTTGCAAAATTCACACATGTTTTGTTTCATATAATGTAAAATTGTGCGTTGACTTGTTGATTTAATTTTTGTTCATTTCGTCCAGGAATACAATATAAGCAAAGTATGGGCTTTCCTTACGACCTTTACGCACCAAGGGGGCGGTCTGGAATTTTAGAAAATTTGTGTTTCTTCCTGTTGAAAGAAGGCCTCTTATCTGATAATACTTGGATAATAATTATATGGATTAGATGGAAATTGAAAAAGTGTAGGTATATATAATGTGTGAATGGTTTACATGGATAATATTAAATTTACATCAAACCTATATGTAAAAGCATCAGAAATGAAGGAGGGGGACACACTAACAACTGCAAAAAGTATTGTGCTTAGTCACTAATTCCTTAGTTCAGAGTTCACTTGGCGGTCGAAGGTGTGGCTGTTTGTAGTGAGACCACTGTCATCGTCTGTGCTTGTCTTTGTCGATGCAAGCCCTTGCCCGAGCGTCGTTTCGTCGAACGTCTTTGTCACAAACTTTCCAAGGTTTGAACCCCGGACCTCACGCATGGCAGGCGTGTATTCTATCCGCTACGCCATCGGGCTCACGCCCTCTTATACAAAACTACATGTTGATTTTAAACCTGAGGTCATTACGCTGGTACCGATGAGCAAACATAGTAACCGCAAGGTACCAGCAAAAGGGCTTCTGTGAGGGAGTGAGGGCACCGCTGGCAGGACATACCACGGACCTTTGTACAGGGAGCCCCGGGACAGGTAGGTCATCTTCTCGTCTACATTGCACTGTCATTTCACGTCCCAACTCACTAACCACCCACGAACCATAATGCCAATATTAATGTGTACTTTTATAAACCAGACCCTGACATAAACGTGTACCTACATGACGAAGTGGGAGCCCCACACCCAGCGGCCCATGCGGTAGAAGTGCCGGGTGAGAAGGGACAGGCGCCGCTTGGGCGGGGTGTAGATCTCCTTGACGGGGTACACACCTGCCGGAAAAAACAAGGTTAATTAGATCATTACACCAGGGTCAATTGTCAGGGACTATATTATCAATCAAAACAAAGTGCCTTGTTGCAAAAAGGACCAGAGTCTGTGCATGAGCATGATTTTTTTTCAATCAATTTATTCAACTTCACATTAATGGCTACAATATAGGCCTATAGCTCTTGTCTGTGCGACGCTGGATTTTCTTTGTATCAGTTTTTCATTCTGAGCAAAACTGATCAAAAGCAGTGTCTCCTGAATCAGTTATTGTAATAAGGAATACGCACTCAGACACTTGGCAATCGCATCTCCAAAAAAATGTTTGCATTGAGGCAAAATGCCTAAGTGCCTATGACCTTTTGCAGACCTTTCCTAATCAACTGGGATGTACACATGCAGTCCCCTGAAATTGTGAGCGAATGGATAAGAGAGAGTACTGTTGAATGAAAGGGTATATTTAACATAGAACCGATATCGTAATTATTCACATAATTACACATAGTTTTAATTGTGAACTAGAGCTAGGGTTATACCTATAAGAGTAATTACGCATGTGTTCAGCTAGACAGGGGACGTTCCAATCTATAAGTGAACGGTCTGTATGTCCACCTGTCTACATCAGATGAATATACATGTATAATACGTATCAAGATTGATGAACAATTTGTAGAACATATCTCAGCATTGTACCCTTAATCGGGATAAATAGTTCTGATAATAAATTCACTCACATCCCATCTCGTCCTGGCCGTCCAGACATTGGCGCGTGCCGTCACATCGCTGCGTCTTGAGGTAGCAGCTTCCGCTCATGCACGGCAGGTACCCCATCGTCTCGTTACAGTCATCTAAGGAAACGATGAGGCATTAGCACGGAAATTTGACTTACTGAGGACTCATGCATGCAGCTGGACATTTGCATATAAAAGAAGTCTCTATGGACACTGTCCATTAGAGCAGCTGTAGAGTTATACGACGAGGGAGGGGCGGGGACAGCAGGGGTGTGTGTTCTCACTCTAGGGTAGCACCATTGTAAACTTTGATGGAAGCTGATGGGCCTCTCATCAATTCAAAGATCATCATACAATTTTCTTTAAGGTTCCGAAAAGAAAAATATAGCAGCTTTGTTGGGTGGCTTACCATTGCATGCTTGATATCGATTGTGTGCGGTATTAGTTCCAGGCATCATCTACCTTTATGTCAATATCTAACGCATAACCATTATTGTTTTGCATTTCATTGGTTACATATAGGTATGAGGAAATGGTATTTGTTGGCACACATAAGGGAGACCATCTTAAATAGGGAAGGGGAAAGTAGAAATGCTGCTAATAGGATGAGAGATGTTTTTATCGGGCCAATTAAACCGATGTTATGGGCATGTATGATAACATATAATTAAACACACCAAACTCGTTCATAACTTACGGTAGATCCTCGTTACGTTTGCGTCAGTCAGAACCAGAAGGCCAGCGTACTGTTGATACAAAAATCAGTCTATTAGTTCTCTTGTGGTTTCACATTATGGAGAAGCCTGGGTTTGGAAAATATATACTATGATATAGCCGGGACAGTAGATTTAGTCCTGCACAGATCATCACCTATAATCATATAATGCATAGAATATTATGTCCTACCCATTTTTAGGTATGACAATATAATAGATGTTTAGCAACCCCATATTT
Source organism: Lepidonotus clava (assembly GCA_936440205.1). Classification (NCBI taxonomy): domain Eukaryota; kingdom Metazoa; phylum Annelida; class Polychaeta; order Phyllodocida; family Polynoidae; genus Lepidonotus; species Lepidonotus clava. Next base: position 21,573,296 of record OW387140.1, on the reverse strand, counting down.
GCAGATTAATAGTATTCTGCTCACCTCAAAAGTGGTGTTGGCGTCGACGCCGTAGTTGGGGGCAGGGAAGTGGATCAGCTGCTCCTGCTCCTCGGCCAGTTTCCACGTGTACTCAAAGCTCTTGTTGACGTGGGGCTCAAACGTGTCCAGCTCCCGGATGATCTATCACAAAGGGTATGGTTATAGCAATAAGGACCGTACATGTAAAGAGTCAATCTCTGATGCGGGAAGGGTATATTATGAAGAACTTAAAAAGTGAGTAAAGAACCGCTCAGCAAGTAGTGTGGACTAGCCACCCTTTCAATTACTCACAGATTACCGGATGTTATACATGTCTGCAGACATCCGTTTTCTCAGAATAGAAGTATTAGAATTTAGGTTTAGACATTGTATGTGCTATATGCCGCTGTCCAGACTTGTAAAATTATATCGGGAGATAGCAGTAGACCTTGGGTTAACTAAACATGTGGCTTTGTGGAACAAAACTTGAGTTTGAAGAATCACCTTAGTATCATGTACCCCTATGGAAAACAGGTATGGGGTGTCATCTGGTTCCCGCGAAAAAACGTATTGATTTGTTTACCAAGCTGAATAACATGCCTGGAGAAGAGACTAATGGCGGTACTCACGTCGGCCTCGGTGTAGAGGGAGCTCCAGCCCCGGGACCACAGCTCGTAGTCCATCACCTGCGCCCCGATGAAGGACGAGGGGTCGGTGATACCCGTCAGCTCCACCGTGTTCCCCGTGAAGTCCTTCCCCCGGTTAAACCGGATCTCCACCTGTGGGCATACAGGGGGTTAATTAAGGTGAACCGGGAAATTACAGCCATTTACTGGCATTAAAACCTAGCTGGATATTATTTACAGAACATATAGAAATAATTATATGTTTTTAAATGGTTGGATGGAAATAGAAATCAAGACTTCCATCCAATAATCCATCAAGCATATTTTCTTGTGATTATGCTGGTGGGTAATAAGGAGCATTTTGGGGACACGGCCATAATGGGAAATTACATGAGGTGTGGCCATTGATAGGCAATCTGGACACTTATCAGTGGGAAGACCCTCCGACCAAGAACGGTCGAAGTCACAAACATTGCATTTTTGAATCAATTTTGTTCAATTGTGTGAGAACAATGGATTCTGACATGGATCCTTAACCAAAATTAGAAAGAGAGATACAAATACATCACTGCAACAATGAAAACGAGAAAAAGAAACGGTGTCAACTGTTACCTATACTAAAGTGGTCAACAAAGTATATATGTGCGCGTGCTTACCGGGTTGAGCCTGGTGCCGTTGACGAAGAAGTTAAGGCTGTCGGCGATGACCTCCCCCTTCTGGATGTGCCAGACGACCATGTGGCACTCAGGGATCATATCCCGGGACAGGGCCACAGAGAAGGTCTTCTGGGTCGACGTCATGTCCAGGATGCCGCTCGTCACGATGTTCCCACTAGACGTCATCTGAAGGTGGTAGGGATAAAGGAATAGCAATGGAATTATGGAATAAATATAAGGAATCCCATTGAAATGATAAATGGCACACATAGAAAGGGTAGAAACATGTATGTAGGGCCATATAGATACATGTATGCGCTTGATTCAATAATAATGAATGAGGTATCGCATAAAAATTAATGCTACAATCAACCCATTTTGGAAAATGATTGAATATTCATGAAAGAGTTTTGACAATGTTAAGCGCCTTATTATAATGTTTTGTAGTTGCAGATAAGCACAAAAAAGGGTAGAACATGAGATCTACCATTTTCATCATAGGGGATGATGTGCTTTATCCCATTGTCCATTAGTTAAAATGCTTATAAAGTAAGATCAAATGAAGCATCCGGAGAACTAATCGTTACAGGCAATACAACTTTTTATATCCGTTTGACAATAAAGAGACGGTATGAACTATAACAAATATACAAAAATACATTTGCATAGAACATCATATTAACTCAGATAAATCTCCAAAGGGGACTTATCGTGTAATATGATATCGATTGGACAAAATGGAAGTTTTACTCACCAGAAAGTAAATTTTATCGGTAAAGGTGTTCGTGGTTACTGTAAATACCATGTACTTGTCAACCTGGAAAAAATGAGGTTACATTGTGGGGTAATTGGAAATTGCCCTTAATCAGGACCACCACTGCAGTTATACTTTTAGATACACTACCCCTCTCTGGTGGATCCCTGCAGAACTACACACTACAACTACTCACTAGGGGCCTCTCCTGCAGCACCTCAACCACCTCTACCTGATGGACAGAATCAGAACTACTACCCCTGAAGCCAAGAGGGACAACCCAAAGCCCCTGATCAGCAGAGGGCACCCCCACCAGCTCCATATATAAGGACGGGCTACACCCTCACTCTTCACTTGGCACGGGACGAGGCGCTGCACGACAACTCAGACGATCACTACTACTCAGAAGATATGGCGCAAAGATGCACGCGGAGCGCTGCTCCCCCGGTAACCGATACTCAGCAAGGTAGGCAAAATACACCTATACGGAAGAAGCCTACGGTGGCGTCAAACGCTCAGGCTATAGCCACCCTCACAGAAAAAATAACCGGGGTAGACTCGCAGTTGGTCTCCATGTCACAACTCTTAACTCAGATAGTAACGAATACCACGACGTCTTCGTCGGTGGAAGAGAACAGTATAGTAAACTCTCCAGCCCCAGTAAATAATCCTGTGCCAAGTTCTATACCTACTACTAGACCGACGGCGGACATGAGTCACGCTTGGCCGAACACTCAACAACCCCCGACGACACAGGTGCCGAACCACGAGGCGATGTACGCACCACTACAGGGGCAGACCGCTCGGGCACGGCACCACACGACCGGAACGGCGGGCGCACACATGGTCAACCCTCCACCTGTGGGCGGCTGGACGTCACACGCGCCCGTCTTTACAGCACAACTGCCGGGACACCTTGGCCCCGCTCAGGCGACGGCGCAAATTCCGGCAGCCCCTCTACCAACGCAGAACATCAACCCCTGGGACTACCCACCCACCCTGCAAGACCTGGAGACGGACCCGACACTCACCAAACGAGTCGCCGAGGCGCTTCAGGCCGTCACGACACCATTCAGCACTCTCTCAGGTAAACACGCTCAATTCTCTCATCACCTAATAACACGAGGGCCTAAAAAGCAAAAAACAAACCTGGGTGAGCTATCGATGTCAGAGTATCTGTGGGGGTTCCTACAAATTATAAAGTCAAAAGAAACGGGAAACACAGATGTTCCTTACATGTTAAATCACTTGGAGAATATCATAGAAGACTCCACACTTTATGAATGGCCGGGCGTGAGAGCGTGGTCGGAGGAGGTTTGCTCGAGGGTATCGCAGGGCAGACTGAGATGGACGGACTTATACCTCATAGACCGCCTCCAGACTCAGATCTCACACGCAAAACTCCTATCTGGATCCTCCCCAGCCACCACAGGCTCGACAGTACACACACACAAAGTTCTGGAAATGTCAGACGAGGTCAAGGCAGCCAAGCCCGGCCCCCCTTGTAAATTTTTTCAAACCGGTACTTGCTCCTTTAAAGTACATCATGTGCAAAATGGCTACCGTCAATTGCATATTTGCACGTACTGTTTGGCCAACAAATGCGAATTCCAAAACCATTCTCACAAAGGGTGCAAAACTAAAAAGTTCAACAATGAAAGAAAAGATAAGGGCCAGGACGCGGGGTTTGGGAACTAGATGAAGATCACAACCATGCTAAAAAGTCGGTTCAGTCTTCCCTTTCAGGAAAACTTGTGTTGACACTGCCCGAGCCGACGCGGCATGGAACTACGAACCTCACCGAAGAAGCGCGGGGTGCGGAAGAGGCAGAGACAGCACAGACAGACCAAGTCCTCACAGAAGGTAACGTCGCTCCTCTAAAAATCGCCCCCTCACAGTACACACAGCAGATAGACAAATGGTGGCCTATGCCCTCAGCAGCGGCCCAGGCCGTTGCCCCATATCACATGAAGTTATATTACGATGTCAGACTCTCTAAGCTACCAAATTATATGTCAGTTCGGCGTCAAGTTCCCTCTGAACTAAACTGCGATATGTGGGACTACTTACTGACTGATTATCACGATAATGACATTGTACAATTCTTGAGATTCGGCTGGCCGGTCTCCTACACAGCCGCAAAACCCCCTGTATCCACTGAAAGTAATCACGCGTCGGCACGACGAAACTCGGCAGCAGTAGATGCGTTTATCCTTAAAGAATTAGGTAAGAATGCACTTCTGGGACCATTTCAAGACCCCCCGTTCTCCCCCTGGTCTCAGGTGTCCCCACTGATGACTAGGGACAAACCGGGGGAGAGCGGGAAAAGAGTAATAATAGACTTGTCATTTCCACAGGGCGCAAGCGTGAACGACGGCATACCACGACAGTTCTCGCAGGGGGAGGAGAACTCCTACCAACTACCAACGGCACTGGACCTGGCGGACCTCCTCCTTCAAGCTGGACCTGGCGCCTATATGTGGAAATCGGACTTAACCAGGGCGTACAGACAGCTGCGCGTTGACCCACTCGACTACCCTCTGCTGGGCATAAAACACAAGGGTTTGTACTATGTTGATATTTGCCCCAGTTTTGGCTGCAGGGCCTCCAGCGCAGCCCAGCAGAGGGTGTCAAATGCTGTCACGCACCTGATGAGCAGAGACCATCATAAGGTACTAGCTTACGTAGATGATTTTTGTGGCATAGCCACCACCCACGCTGAGGCAGTGACGAGCTATATAAGATTCCAAAACCTCACCGGGGAGTTGGGCTTGAAGTTAGCCCCTGATAAAACCATTCCCCCAAGTACAAGGATGGAATGGCTCGGGTTGCTCTTTGATTCTGTTAACATGACGATTACTATCCCACAGGAAAAGCTCGCCCAGGTCATTGAAGAAGCAAGAGCGTGGCTCCGCCGGACATGGGCAACAAAACAGCAGGTCCAGTCGCTCCTGGGGAAGCTGAACCACATCAGTCAATGCGTGAGGCCGGCCAGAAAGTTTATGGCGAGAATGCTCGCGACTCTGCGTGACGCCTATGACAAACCAAGGGTCGAGATCACAGCAGAATTTCGCCAAGATGTAGCATGGTTCGCCAAGTTCGCGGAAAGTACAAACGGTAAGGTCTTAGTTGAACCTATCCTTCCCATAAAAGTCATTGAGTGCGATGCCTGCCTGAGGGGCGGAGGGGGTTTCTCAGAAGAACACTTCTATTCAATGGAATATGATGATGAAGTGGCGAGTATGTACCACATCTCTCAGTTAGAAGCGATGAATCTCATTGTCGCAGTTAAAACCCTCCTTCCTCCCACGCTCAGGAACACGCGCATCCTCATAAAAATGGACAACATGGCAACGGTCTATGTGTTGATGACAGGCCGCACAAGGGATACAGTCCTGGCGGCGTGCGCCAGAGAACTCTGGCTGATATCAGCCACACAACACTTGGACTTCTTAATACAGCACGTTCCCGGAGAACAACTAACCCTAGCAGACGCTCTTAGCCGCTCAGGTTTCAATGAACATTTATGTAGTAAAGCTAGGTCCCTCGTGTCTGAGAGAAATTTGAGTCGTGTTAAACCTGTATCACTGAATGATGTCCTAACTATCGGCCTCTAGTTCCAGATCCGGCCGTAAATGGACTCCTCAGCCAACTACACGACACCTATAGGGCGGCCTTCGCGGAGGGAACACATCAGAACCGGGTCCGCCAGACCAAGGCGTACCTCTCCTTCATGCTAAAATATAACAGACCACTTCTTACACCAACAATATTAGACATTCTCTTATATACCCAGTTTTTGGCCAATTCATACAAGAGTCCAGCTACAGTTAAGAATTATATATCGGGGGCAAAATCATTTCTCGTAACTCAAGGGGCTGACATTTCCCAATTCGCTTCACCCATTTTACAGAACGTCTTCAGGGGAATAGCACGTCTCTCCAATCATGTTCCGGCGCCTGCCCCGGCGATACCCCTCTCCTATATAAAAGCCACATGTGATCTATTACAGACCCTTGGACGGGACGCCCGAGTGGCAAGGGCGGCCATCCTCATGGGGTTTGCTACCTTTTTGAGACAATCTAACTTGTTATACTCTCCAGGTCCAGCAGCTCGACACTGTCTCCGCCGCGCTGATGTTATCCAGGAAGGGAACATCTTGTGGGTCAACATTAACTCTTCCAAAACGATCCACACCCCTGCTTCAAGAGTGGCTGTTCCGGTATACCCGACCAATGGCCCACATTGCCCCGTCACGGCCTGGTTAAACTATACTAAAGATTCCTTCACTTTACCAGAAATGCCCGCATTTATGTTATCTGATGGTACTCCTCTAACCCCCCATAAACTCAACGCATATTTACGTACAGTTTTACAGACTCTGAACTTTGAACAATCCCAGAAGGTAACAGTCCACTCTCTCCGGCGTTCGGCAGCACAGGCGTGCGCCGCCCGGGGGGCGACTCAAGATAGCCTTATGAAACACGGCACTTGGTCATCAATGGCTATTAACACTTACGTCCCTACCCGACTATACACAAATGTACCCGACATAATCGCAACAATGTTTGGCCAGTAATTACAATGTCTCGCTTTTAATTATTATTATTGTCTTACATTATTTTATTGTACAAACTACAATTTTAATTTGTTATTAAAAATGTCCAAAGCAGTTGGTGTTTTGTCCTGATTGTGGGGTAATTGGAAATTGCCCTTAATCAGGACCACCACTGCAGTTATACTTTTAGATACACTACCCCTCTCTGGTGGATCCCTGCAGAACTACACACTACAACTACTCACTAGGGGCCTCTCCTGCAGCACCTCAACCACCTCTACCTGATGGACAGAATCAGAACTACTACCCCTGAAGCCAAGAGGGACAACCCAAAGCCCCTGATCAGCAGAGGGCACCCCCACCAGCTCCATATATAAGGACGGGCTACACCCTCACTCTTCACTTGGCACGGGACGAGGCGCTGCACGACAACCCACCCACCACACCCGCTTTGTAAAGCTTTTAAGCCGATAGGGCCAGTAATTACAATGTCTCGCTTTTAATTATTATTATTGTCTTACATTATTTTATTGTACAAACTACAATTTTAATTTGTTATTAAAAATGTCCAAAGCAGTTGGTGTTTTGTCCTGATTAAGGTATTAAAATGGAATGCAGACGGCTGGAAATCTGTTTACCTGTTCAGTCATTTACAATAATATCATTATCCTAAATCACATGCGCTATGCGCTAATTCCCAGGTAACCCTACATCTCCAACATCACAACGTACTGGACTGTTTACATGCTCACAGCCAGGCTTTGAAGTCATAATGGTTGTCAACAGAATAACATGAACAAAAGGAAAAAGAATAAAATAATATAACATGTTTTATAACATCAATTGAATGAGTGAATGGCAAAGTATGCATCTTGTATCTTCTTAATGGTTTTTGACGTTTTCTCTGACGCCATAGCAAAGAGGAAATGCATGTCAAGCAAGTCAGATTAACGAACAGTTGCCGAGATCTGGACTCCCACTGACCTCGGGCTGGGTGGTGGAGGTGGTCAGGTAGATGTAGCTGTCCGAGTAGGAGTAGTGTCGGTAGAACATCACGTCCACCTGGTCAGACTCCATGGCGTCGTACCACGCCTAAAACAGGACACAGGTGCATCAGTCTTATTTCGGGAACGTTTGTGCACATTAAGTACAAATCTAAATAATTCCGTAAAGATTGATCGCTCCCCTTCATTAATATGGAGGATGAACGCGAAAATTTCAGGTAGTGGGTCGTGAGGTCTAAGGGCGTATAAGGCGCATATACCTTTGAAACTTCTAGATCAGGTAATAAATGATGAGTGGACTGAGTAACATCGCAAGTGGCTCTCATGCTAGATCTCCTTCATAAGCGTCCATATTATATCCTACCATACCTACGTTTCCGAAAATCAATGGGAATTTCTCATAAATTGTCATTGAATGGATATGTGGCCATACCATCGTTAAAACGGCTTGACCAATATCAAGTTGCCAATATGCGACTGCCCGTCAAAATGTTCAAAAGACAATCCCCATTTTCTTTTTCCTGCAAAAGATGAAGCATTTACTTACATAGGGATAATAATCATCTGTACTCACCACTAGGCTGAAGCTTGTGTCCCTGTCTGTCGGGCTGTGTCTGAAGTGGACGATGCCCTTGTCGTCCGCTAAGAGGCGCTCCTCAACGGAGGGGCTGGCGGAAGATGACGGGTTCAACCGAACCGTTACAACGCGGCGGGGACGGTTCAGGGGCGTCCCGTCCATGTGGCGCACAGCAAACTGCAGAAACAAAGCATTAATAATACTTTATTGACAAGGCTACAGATAATGGATCCTTGATCGCCAATACCAGTTCAAAAATTGTCTGTGTCACAAGTACATATGACTGTGTTCTCAATAACTGGTTAAGGGACTATGTCATGATTAGGAATAGAAAATTATAACATCATATACACATGCAGAATACACACATAAGTGATAAATCAAAGGTGTGACGTCGCATCAAAATCATCGACAGCTTTTTCCACTTGTTGTCATCTGCTTATCCTAGAGATCAAATTGGCACAATCGACATAGTCATTTAGACATATTACGATTACTTTAATAGGTAGGCATAGGTCCATAAGTAGTATATACAAATGTGAGAGAGGGACAGGCAGTTTTACTGTATTTACACAATAATGTAAGCTAAATTCATTCTATCCACTCTTTTATGGGGGGGGGGGGGGGCAAAGTTTGATCTTTTTTAAATGTTAAACCGGCGGCCCTGTAAACTGACGGCCCTGGAGGGGCGCTGGGACCCCTTTTGATATAGGCGCCCCTCCCTTTCCGCTATGCCTGCATGTGCCGTCGTCTTTTACCACATCAAGTCCAATCTTAGGAGGTGGTTCTCTGGCAGTCCTTAACATTAGCAGCTATGTTCATAGCAACACAAGGGACCGCTCTTAACATAATAAGATACTCAGAAATTCATAGCAGAATGTTAGAAATGGCCAGAAATGCGATGCCAACTTCATGCAAAAACGACAGTTCTGAAATAGGTACAATTTTAAAAAAAAACATACCAATAAATCAAATCATTATCAAACTGTTGAACTGGTCAAACAAAGGGCCGCTGACTTACATAGACGTCGAAGACTTGGTTGGGTTTGAAGGTCCTGGAGGCGTCCCCCAGCAGCACTAGTTTCACGGCGTTCGGGTAGATGGCGGTGAGCGCCGACCCTGACGCCCCCTGGACGGTGAACCAGTCAAAGACATAGGCCTCCACGTACACCTCGTGCTCGGCGATCTTCCCCCCGTTAGCCGTTTTCAGCTCCTCCATGGTGAACATGAAATCCGATGTGCCCGGGAACTAAATAGACACATAATATAAGGTGTTGTATTAGATATGATGAAATATAAGTGTTTTCAAAATGTTTTAGGTTAAAGTGATTTGCCAATCTCCATCGCGCCAGAGAATATTAGTTTATCTAATGAGACTCCTGGCTATTATCATGTCTTGTTGTAAAACATGTTTCTTTTTCTCGTTATTTATTTCTTGCGCCAAATTCACAGAGAGTGATTATTTTTAATGTCGGTAGAATACAGAGAAACAGTTGTATTTGGCATACGAATCAGATTCGTTAGTGTAACGGTAGCATGTATGCATGTCAGTAGCGGATTTAGAGGGGGGCGAAGGGGGCGCGGTCTGGGCCAAATATTAACTGTCTTTATGGAATTCCCGGACATGGAAGGTCCAGCAGAATTTTCTACAATAGAGAGCCCCCCCCTCCCTTTTGAAAATCTCTGGATCCGCCGTTGCATGTGTACAAAGTTCCTAGTTAAGTACTAAGAATTCTCCATACATGCATATGGCATGATGTAGACAATAGTGCCACGATAAACATAACAATAATCTCTGTGCAACTTGTCCACACTACAATTGATAAATAGCAAGTCGTCCATCTATTTGTGCTTGTCGCGTTTTGTGTCTTATCCACACTTTTATTTCTATAACACTAATTTACTAGTATAAGAGTTATACAGCTTGCATATCAGGGATATTACGAAATTCTGTAGTATCATGAAATAATCATATTCTCATTAGATGATAATGATTGTGGTATCATCCAATTACTTACGTACGCGTGGTCAACATAACCACTTGTTATCCCCATTTAGTAAACACGATGAACCAATCATTTAAATGTAAAATGATACATACACTTTTGATCATAACAGTTATATAAGTAAATGGGGCTATGGAAATGCGCTCTAATGATGAGACTCAACATATTATCAAAATGATTTATGCTTATTTGAGAGACCTCCCATGAATTGCATTGGCCCTTGAGATGTGTCATCTATCTGTAATAAGTCTACTTATCGTGACATTTTCCGTAGGATCTCATTATTGAATAATTATTAAATAATTAAGTTCTAGCTTACAGTAATTATAGTATCCAGACATATTATTTTTTGTATTCTTAATTTTATAGATATCAATGACTAAACCTGATAGCATCACTTTGAGAGCGCAGTGGTGCTCCCCAACTCATATTCCTGTTCATACACTGCATGTAGTCCGATGCACACTACAAAATGGCAAACGTTCCCCCAAATATTGGTTACAATTCTGATATAATGTTATACTCACATATCGCGTTTCTCGCTTGATTGTTGGCCAGGTGTATTCTTTGTTAGGGTCTCTGCTGCCAGGCGGAAGTCGGATCTCGGCCGTGTAGGTAATGTTACCCCGTGCCACCTGACTGATACTCATACTGAAATAGGAAACGACACAGGTCAGAAGTAATTAAAGGGGAATCGAGATTCTCTAATTGGTCTGACATCGCACAGCCGGAATACAATTAGAAATGCAGACTGAACACTCCCGTCCTGTCCAAACATTTGGTATAGTACATTGTTGGGGTGTATGGTCTTTATTCAGTGCACGCGACACCTATTTCAATCATCGCTACATACGTACAACGAATGATTGACCAATCCCTTGTCGTACACCTCAATATTGGCGACAGATTACAAAAGCCAAAAGAAGGATTGTCCAGTCTGTATTAATACAGTTCTGGTGCCCTTGTGACTGCAAAGGGCCTTGGCGTGTTTCTGCTGAATACATCCTTCTAAAGAATCTGTTGGAGAAAACTTCCATAATTCTGAACCCATTCTTGGATGCCATTGAGTTTGGTATTAGGTCTACAATATCAGTTGGTTTGTCAATCCTTCTCCTGCCCCATCGTGCTGCCCCCGATACAGCGGCACACTGGGAGGTAAGGTGGCTACCTTCTCCGGTTGCATTGTTTCATTTGCTGACTCTCATTCTTGATAATGGCGATTTTCACTTTTCAAAGTGTCCAATATCAATTAACTCACGGTCAGTACAGGGGCGGATTAAGGAGGGGCGGCGCAGGAGCACTCGCCCCCTCCTTTATTTGGCCAAATTTGTATCTTTGATATAAAACTATTGGGAAAAGGGAGTGGGCCACACCTTTATATTAGCACACCCTCACATTTACAAAAAGCTGGATCTGCCACTATTGCAGTTCATTTTTGGCAATAGCGATTAGGTATCTTTTATCTTTCTATCCACAGAAATGATGTTGATATCGTTAGAGATGATCTCCCCCCTGTGTACGGAATAATCATGGCCAAGGGAGTAGTCCCCTCTGACTACCATCTGGTCTATTATGCATGTATAGGCCATAGAAAGGGAAATATCTATCCGACGAGCCTCTCACTATGAAGAAAACGTGCCAAAATGAAATATTAACTGAAGAAGGTTCTTACTTGGCCATAACTGTCCCCGCTATGCCGTAGTCATCCGCGATGTGGTATAACGGCATGCTTACGTTTACGTCAATGTAGGTCGCCCCTGAGAGAAAACAAAGGTGATCAAGTATAAAGTTGCAAAGGAAACTGATCAGGAAGTGTTCTATATCGGTCTTTTCATTTCCATGTGGTGAAATTATTCAAGTGGCCATAACCACAGGGCTACTTCGAACGTTTTATAATAGACTAATGCAAGAATATGCGAGTATTGTTTAGTGGGTGGTGATTTCTGATTGTTTCTTCATGTTACAGCTCACCGAGATAACTATAGGCCTATAACCTTTTTACAAAGTCATGTAGCTTAATTGATAAATTTACAGTCTGAATATGGCTTGCCATATGATATCAACTACAAATTCCTTTTTGATCATTACTAAATACTTACAACCATTGTCTAATCAAACTAATCCACAAATCCCACTTGGTTTGCAAACGTATTCGATATCGCTTTTTGGCCTCACTTATATCTTTTACAGATAATCCCCACAATTGGGTCAATGCTAATGCATGCTATTGGGGTAATCTTTAAGGGATATAAGGGCCTAAGGAAGCAGATTCAGGGCCGTCAGTCGCCTTAAGAAGGACCACAGTCAACATGGCAGCCGCGTCCGTAGGCCCTATCTCCTGCATGAGTGCGGCAGTATTCGCGATCTGAGCCTGTACTTTTACCCCTTTTCTGTAGACGTCGATGAGTTAGTGAGGTTGAATATCATGTATCACACGTATCCTTCACCTATATAGTTACGCACAATTCTCAGTCCATAATTACCCCTTTAATTCACATCCCCTACGTAGATCACCTTCTTCAATACCTTGATAATGAAAGTTCAAATATTTCGTAACCTTCTGATACACTTTTGATGGAAAGGGTCGAGACTATACTTATAGAAGGAGTTGACAGGCCCCGTGTCTCTACTAGCAGAACTATTGAAAAACATTCATTGGTTCTTGACAGAAGCAAAGATATATCATACTTACAGAATTCGATCACTTCGAATTCCTTTACGTACTCATGTCCCTGGAAGAAGAAATACACTGTATGATTTGATCTGATACATAGCACGCAAATACAAAGACAGATATAGGTTTTAAAAGGAATCCGAGTCCCCATTCGCCCAATTCAAATGAAGAAATATAAGTACAACAATGTATACCAAATGGAGTGTTGTGTACTCTTTTAAACTTTAATATTTGAAGAACAGCTTTACTTCCGTTGATAAACATCATCAGTTCCATCTCGCTTTTCTTTCTTCATTTATAGAATTTACCCTGACAGTGAATATAGAATTAATCATACGCTGTACGAGGAACTTATACTCACAAATGCATTGACTTTTATTTGCCACATTCCAAATTTTGGTTGGTCGGACAATGGGTATTCTAACTCCAGGACACCTGGAAGATGAGAAATATATAAAACATCCTTCACATAAGTTTCAAATGTATGTCTGTTATACCACACTAGATATTTTAAGCAGCTTACCATGCACCTCAATCAAGACTTCAAGGAAAATAGTTTCTCAGAGGCAAAAGAAAATCGAATACTAGAAATTTTATACCGGAACGATAACCTAAAGAGGATCTCTTACAGGCAATATTCTTTTGCCTTAATGAAACGGTATGCAATTCAGCAAATGAATATAAGATCGCCCATTCCTCACAGATGCAATAAAAAACCTCATGTTAGGTGTGACATTTTATGATCTCTGGATTTACATTGTATAAATAATGATTATCGTTTAGTTCTCACCCCCAGCGTTAGTCTGCATGGACAACCAGCGTTTGACGATATTTTGAGTGGCATCCTGGAAAGGTATGTCAAATGATTAGTTTAAATAACCTGGAAAATGCAATAGAATTAGTTCATATTTATAGAGAAATGTATTTCAATGTATCACTTTGAATGCATTAAAAGGTTTGAGACCTTCCGTTAAGTATGTACGAATCAAGGGAGGGGGGTCTGATATATTTTTTTAATTTGCGCACGTTCCTGTATAAATCTAATGCACACTTAGCAAAAAAAGGGGGGGGGGGGTGTGGAGGGTCAGAAATTCTTAAAATGTGCTTATGTACCTAATGGAAGACCCCTTCACCTTTTACTAATAAGCACAAGAGAATGAATCCTTTATAGCTATGAGTATTTGGCAAAGAACCTTGATGCATCACATCGCAAATCTGGTAGAGAACATGAGGTATGTTTTGTGTATCCGACCCATGCCTCGATTGGATGGCTGTGGCGCCATGGGAGTTGTATGTATGCCTAGACACATACATGATGTAAAAAGCTCAGACAGATGAGACCTCTTAGGATCCCCCACCCACTCTACTTTATATCAAACTGACTCCCTACAGAACCTAATCGACAATGACCATTCGCATAAGCCGCCTGGGATCGAATAAGCCCCGCCTAATACGGGCACAGCATGGGTGTTGTCTGCCGTTGTAAAGCGGTGAACAATAAGCCATTTTACACAACACGACATCTAGCGCCACCTGACTCTAGGATATATGCAACCCCAGGAGAAAGTTTTCAGGGGACAATGGTGTATTGGCACCGAATAATCTGCTCTGCTATAAAAACGGAATTATGTCCCTTAGGGATATATCATATCTACATATATACACGGCATGACCACAGGATAGCTCAATTGTTCGGTGTCGTGGCTGTCCATTAAGATAAATTAACCACGTCCATTATTTTTATTTCGTTTTATGAATGATATACAAACGGTTTCCAATAAGTATCAATTGAGAATTCTATATTCATAAAATACTGATAAGTTAAAAAATAGGATTTTCAATAATGAGCAATTCCCACAAATCTGATATTATTGGCAAATAATATAATATCAGTTCATAATATCATTGAATCTTCTACACTTAGCGAGTAACGCAATATAAACAAAAACAACCATCTATGACTGCTGTCTGTCCTTAACTCATATTCCATTTTCTTCTGATGGCCCCAAATGGTAGATAATCTGAGACATGAAACACGCGCATGGCCTTAAAGCTTAATCTCACAATTCTCTAGGACACTCTTTTACCGTCATGAGAAGTTAATTTATTGATGACACCCAGTTGATTTATTACATATACTACCTGAGAAATAGTCCAATAAAAAGGACATTTCCCTATGCTCAACAGACACATTTAGATGTACAGACGGACACGGAATGCATCAAGTCCCATCTTAAACACGACTGGATTGAGGTACTTACGATTATATAGACGTCCATACTCCCGCTGCGAGACATAAGGTTGTTCTCCACGGGCATGACTCGGAAATGGACTGTCAAGGGGGGAAAACATCGCCGTCAGTAGTATGCAGAAGGGGACTTGACTCAGGCTCTCAAACACACAGGCACCATTTCCTTTGATAATGCGTCGAGTTTAAATACGCTCTCAACTAAACAGTTTCAACCCGCTACATTTTTATCTCATACTCCATTTAGACTTGTTCCGTTTAGGTTGAAGATTATTTTGTTTAATATGAAAATTACATAACATGACTAGGTGTGCCAAGTGCCTCTTTATTGCCTAGAATGAAAGTGAGTTATAAGTTATATAAACTTCATATTGTCCTCCACTAAAAACTCTCCCCCTGGGATTTACAAAGTCATCAACATAAATAATTACTGCTACATAAGAGCATGTATAGTAACCTTACCTGGTTGACCTTGGCAGAAGAAAGGGCGAATTGGTTGAATGAGAACGGACAGCTGTTTTGAGTCGTAGAATATCTCGGTCTCGTTGACGAAAAGAGACCCCCCGAAGCCGCTGTCCTCGGTGCCCTCCACCCGCAGCGTGTAGTTGCCCGGCTGGGCGTTTGCCGGGATCTGAACGAAAAAACACCAATTAGTTCGGCATCATCACCTGCGTCAACGTGCTTAGCTAGTGATCCACGATGTGAAAAAAGAACCACAGGCCACTATACTTTTCATGTAATATCATTATCACCCAAGTTCCCCGGATAAAAATTTGATGATGATTATAACTGCTCAATGCTTCATTGAATTAGGCCTACATTCTAAAAACAACTATTTTTCTCAAAGAACAAGAACCAATGTCGATACGAAAGGGAGTGACAGCTATGGATCTCACCCATAGAAATAACGTGGAAGTCCTACCGATATCCAAACATGATTGCACTAGAATTATAGTTCCACCAATGAAAACACATATTAATCCAACTTTGATAATAGAATACATGCCATATTTGCAGAAAGGTATTTTTCAGCAGTAATATCTTGCACAAGGGCAGAGTCATAGACCATGTCTTATTGGGACGTGGATAAAGTCACAAATCATGCCTCATTATTTGTATGTCCATTGTCTATATAGAGACACACGACTGTGCCCTGTCATACCGTTTTGTTTTGAGTTAGAGGTGGATTAGCCTCCTATTAGGCGGCAAAAAGGCAACCTGACAGACAGTTAGGAGCAGTACTTAGCTAGGCACAGGAACATATGTACATATATATGTGCCGTATCAGCTTAACCGAGTCATTTTTGTTCTCAAAAGTCACTGTATTTTGATATCTAACCTCGATCATGTGTTTAGGTCATATTTGAGGTAGCATATATATCTAAGATGATACTGTAATTAATGTGAATATTGTCACCCTTGACCTGGAGATATAGCACTGTGGGCATGTGGATAACGTTCTTCTTACTATTACTATGTCGACAAACAAGTTATTAATCAGTTCTTAACTCATGCTAGCTGTCAGCAGTTTTGAAACCATTTGGGTATAAAGTTTTAATTTATACGGTTAGTTACTGTAAAGTGATATAAACTAACTCTTCTTTTATCTTGTACATCTGCTGAGGTGACGCATTCTCACTGAAGGTGACAGTAATTCTCAGAGCATGATGAATCTCTATAACACAAACAATTTAGAACGAAGGCTTTTGCACTTTTTTATGATAGGCCAGTTACAGCTGTCCACAAGGTTTTACCTCTTGATAACACTTTCACTATCTCCAGCAGTATTGTTATATGATCGCTCCAAGACTTGTTAAATCAAAGACATCTTTGGCAGGTAGGCCTGTAAGCTAACCGATTCTGACAACAAAGAGCAGCCCTTCTGAAGTTGCTGTACATGGAATATCCATATCTCTTTGCGTTTACACCCTTTGCCCGGGGCCACCTCAACAAAGTCGGCACAAGCCGTGTCTACTTTGTGAAACACACCCACATCAATTGGGAATTTGGAACATCTGACCGTGTAGTGAAGGCAATAATTGTGTTCCTGCCATATTGCCGAGGGTATTGCAATATGCGTTTCACTAAAATACGAAGAAAAGGGAGCGGGGGAGGGGGGGGGGGGGTCGCTTAGAATGAATAAATATGCTTTATCTTGTATAGATGGAAGGGAAACAAGATTGTACGGTCCCCACGACAAACATGCATGCATAAATTTCAACATGCATATGCCACCCATTATGCCTTTACAAAATTGCTTTAAAACTGTCATAACGGAGTGTTGTTTTAAAGGGCCAAGTACCTATTTGAAATTATATCAATGTTTTTTTTTCTATCATTACCGGCGCATACATATATATCTGTATGCGTCATGTATTATATTTATATATTATGTATGCATATTTAATCGAGTAGGTTAAAGACCCCACCTTGAGCTGGACGACGGCGTGGCCCTCGGTGGTGAAGGTCCTCTCGGCCGTGGCCATGTCCTCGTCATGACGTCGGATGGCGCAGCGGACCGTGACCCGGGGGTAGTACATCTTTAACATGGTCACCGTCATCTGGACGATGTGGTCGGGCCGGATCACCTTCGGCGACGTGATGAAGTACGACCTGAGGGAGACCAGGGGGGCACATCGTTACAAAGGGTACACGAGGCATTATACTACAAGACTTGAGCTGCAATATGGCAATTAATGTCGTAGAGAAGTAACATATTATATTAGATATAAAATTTAGTTGCCCACTGGCATTTACAAATATATTTGCGAGTAGCGGACACAGGCAACAGCAAAGGGGCATAGTAAGTGAAGAGAAGAGAAGTATGAAAAGCTAAACCAGCGACCCAGATTTTCCCCTAGATATCATAAATTTGATACCTATGGGGAAAATTGATACACTCCAAAGGTGTTCGATAGAGCCTATCATAAGAACCCATATATTCATACAATAACCAAGTGACTCCCGAGATCAAACAGCTCTTTCTGAAAAACCAATGCTTACAATACACCCTACATAGTTCAATATCATATTCATGCAACATGAATTCTAACTTGAACAAAAGATGCATTTAAAAGGCGTTGAATTTTCGCTCGTTAATATAATTCTTCTTTGCAGGGATACCTTTCCTTGTTAATCATTGTTTTGCTAATTGTTATGCTAAATGCAATGACGGACCACGGTGGCCCATCACGTAATGACTCATGCAACAACGAACATCCAGCCACTGTTGTGTGAAAATCCAACATCAAAATTCCCTTGCTTATGATGCTTCTTCTGAGTTGAAATCCTCGGGAATTTTAGATAGAAATATCTAGGTTTTAGAACTGTTTAGTGAACCCCACAAGTGTGAGAATCACATGAAGTCGCCATCGTTTTTTTCCGCATACTGCCTTAAGGAACATGCACTTCAGGGATAGTTTTCGAGTCTAGGTCTATCTCCGAGAAAATCTCTTACACATGACCCCCAAACGGTCCCTTGATCGCTATTGTGAATTCAACCATCCCTAATTTTCCCATCGCTTGTTTGATTGTCCAGAATATCTCCTTTGTGTATGGTCCTTTAATGGGGAGAAAATTGAGAAGAACGCCAAGCAAAATATTGACTAAAATGTTCAATATACTTCCCGTTTTAGGTTATTGAAAAACAAATCCAAATCAATATTCTGTCCCAAATCATCTAAATAAATCCTAATTTCAGCTTTTCCCATACATCCACATTTCATATCCAGTTTGACGTACACATCAAAGTAAGAACTTGTTTCAATCTTGCAGTTTCTTTCAAATTTTGTTGTACATGTTATTACGACGACGGGACAATACTCCCGAGTCTAACACACTTTTGCTGACTATGAGGAATAAGAAGTCAGAAAGAAGTCAGTTATGGTCCATGTATGGACATAAACTCTGCCCGACCTTCCAATATTATAATTGAATTTTAGTAGATGTATGACAACGTACACGACCGTATTAGTCTCAACATTAGGTCTCACAGAGTCTTTGTGACAGGCAGGAGCATTGTGACACTCCCCTTTTCTTATTTTCTGTGTCGTCTGTCATCAAGCAGCAATTCTCCCTGCTCCAAGAGGAAAACAGACCTCAACATTTCCCTTCAAATCCATCGTACAAAAATTATTGTCATCGAGGACGAACAAAGGTTATTGGAGGTAATACTCAGAAGTAATTGAATTTTGAATGTACGCAAAGGAAGGATAGTAAGGTACTTTGAGAGATATTTCGAGGAATTCAGCTAAATCGTAATTTTAAAAGTATACGTATTTCCCTACAATTTCCAACCTTATAAAAAACTGTTTTTAATAGTTTTCACTAGGCCTATCTAAACACAACGATGTGATTTTCGAAGGGAGGGCCCTAACTCAAGGCGCGGGGGGGGGGGGGGATATTAATGCCGAGCGCATACACACGACGGGTGGATCCCCCTCGTTTTCTTTTCAATTCCTGCATCCACCCCTGCCTAGATACTAATGAAAAAAGTGTTTGGTACGGTAACCTGAATTATACAAGGACGAAAAACAGTGGCGATTCAAGATGCTTCCCTTGGTGAGCTATAATAGTCATGGGAGAAACAATGCTAGACAATTCATATCATGAGTTAACACATTGTGAACGATATCGTTTGACAAAGATTATATTTTTGAGTTCTTTAGTACTAGCCTTGCCGAAGTAAGCAGTTAACTAGTTTTCAATTTGTCTCTTTTCAATACGAATATTATAACCAACCGATGGCCTAGATGATATTAGTAGTCCTACGTTAACATACGTCCAATGGTAAACATGTTTAATGTTCGCAGGGAATGACAACAAATATTTGGTTTTTCCATTTTAGGAAATGAAATAAAAATATATTATCATAGATCTAAGATACCTTATCCCCTAATCAAAATTAACGTTGTAAAAGTGTTTTAAAGGATAAAAGTTAACGGGGGTACTAGTTACAAACAATTTAAGGTAATTAATATTGTTATCTAATTCATATAGGCCCTAATAAATAGATTGAGGAAATAATGATGGTCGTGTCGGTCGAACCTTACAGCAACATACTTTATGTCATTAATTTTTCGTAATCACGAAATAATGAGCTGGTATCATAGAAGAATAATTATTATAGTGTTCTTCCTGATTGTAGCATAATGTCTGACGTCATAATAATACGTATCATCAACTAGCTTATTAGTGATTACAAAGAAAGAGACAAAATCTACTGATGACATCACTGACTGGAACAGTATATTTTCGAAGATGGGTAAAAATGAAATATATGAAACCGGTCATCTATATAATACTATTATTACTGAGTCGGAATCGGCATGATGCATAAACAATTATTAACCAGTTAACACGATAATGATTTATGAACATTCACTTGAAGAGAATATGACCAATTATGAAAAGTATCCATATTATTAAATCCTTATTATTCCACCTGTAGTGCGGTGTTTATTAAGCGGAAGCGGGTCACTGAGTCATCTAGGTCAGGCCGAATTCCCTGATACAGGTAAGAACTCAGTGATTGTAGCTCCTACACACAGTCTGAAGGCATAAACCAGAGTATACTCACGCCTCGCGCCCCAGCCGACAGCCATCCGTGTTACAAAAGTCCTGGCCGCTCACCCCGCCGTCCAAATACACCACCGCCACCAGGGCGGTGAGAAAAGTCACTTTAAGCCACATTTTCCTCCTTATTTTGTGAATATTCCCCCGTTAGTATGTCAGTGCACGCACCGCGGGGCCATCTTTTGAGTGACGGTCGGCCCGGTTCGGTCTTATCGGCACAGGTCCAGATAAGGTTTGGGGACACCTTACTGGTCCAGCCATCGTGTTATCTTTGGCGAGCAAAGGTTCAAAGAGATAACGTGACCTAAATAATTGGGGTTGCAGCGACCCCTTGCCAGACAAACACCGCCATCAAACATCAGCCTTCCCGCCATTCATTTGGAATTTCAAATATATAATAGAACGCCTTCAAATGATTGTGCACTGAAAAGCTTTTTTCTATCAATTAAAAAAATCAAGTGTAGCATAATGTTATCAATAATCTTGCTCCCTTCATTGCATTTTTTCTTCATCTCCACCAAAGCACAAAAGCAGATCTTAAAGAGTAAGTGAGATATTCGTGTTTAGAAAGCGAGAAACGCGTTTCCATTAAATGCCCCAATTGCTTAACAGCTGTTAGATGTGGTCCTATTTCGTTAACATCTAGAAGTGTGTGTAAAAAATGAAAAGGAAGAAAGGATACATGATTATTCTGGTAGATGAGGCCGATTCTAGCACCGATCAGTCGCCAGACCTAGTCGATTTGGGGCTTTAAAGATAGATTATATAGACCTTTTATACTAGTGTGGCGCCCTGCTTGTGGATATGTCTGAACCAAGGAAGTGGACATTAGCAGATTAGGTTTCAATGGAACCATGTTTAAGGCGATGTATCTTCGATGCAATTCAAAGAACTGGTGCCATATCTTTTTTAATGCAAGGAATATGAATATAACGTCATTTTGTTGAGCAGTACTATTCATACCTTGGCATAGACATTGAACATGATCTTTCTCAAGAATATACACCTTTCTTATTAAAGGTGGCGCCCCCCCCCCCCTTGGGTATAATATGAACCCTGGTGAGGGGAGTGCTGTCCATTTCAGTCTGCCACACTGACCACAAGGTTTGGTGCAGAACCAAGTGACAATTCAGGTTGTTAAGCACCTGTGCCTATTAGTAGTGTGTGGAATGTATATATATATATATATATATATATATATATATATATGGGAGGGGAGGGGCAGGTAGGGTAACTGTAGTTGGGCTGACTGAGGTGCAAAACAATCCCCCTTGGTGAGTACCTGCAATTAACTTGATTTTAGTGTTGACCTCCTTCCAAATAAAAGGCTAGCAAGACTCAAAGAATTCCTTAATGCACCTAAACTACATAATTATATTATCATGATATTAGGTTACTTGTAGTAAAGAACAGATGTTTTTGCCTACCAATATGAGTGCTAAAAATTGTCAATTTACCTTTTTGTTAGTGTATTATTAGGATTTATATAAAACGTTCATAATTGTCCCTTTGTTAGCTAGCCTATATGAAATGCACCGACCCAGGTGCCTGACTCCCGCCACCCTGGGCCTGCTAGTTGGGTGGACTGCAGCGCGTAGGGTCGTGAAAAGGATTTATACCTCTCACAATGTGAAGAGAAAAGTAAACAGAAAGATATTTGAACTGTCAAAGCTCAGGAGATCCCAAGTTGCTGCTCTGATCTATAGCAATGTGGCACTTATCAATATTCACCTGGTAATTAACAGGAAGCCCGTGTGATCATTGGTATAGACGGTGACCAATGACTGGTTGACGGTAATGTTATATGATCAAATACAACACTGCATCTACATTACCTATCATATATATTATAATTATATCCTCACTAATACTGGGGTGCCGTCTGAAGTGGGTGGACGTGGTTCCTGGTAGCTTACTCAAGCAGCTGCTCATGCCGACATCACACTTCTGAGAGCATGTTCAGCTCATACACACCCACTGAGGTCAAGCTATGGTGAACCGTGTTATACTAAATATTGAATGAGTAATTCATGATAAACCTCTTTTTACGATTATTTCACCGAAAATTTGTTTTCTTTTTCTTGAAGGTTTAAGCGAGTGGTATATAGATTTTGCAATGTCAACAGCCAAGTATAACCAGGTTTATGGTACCAGTTACATCACCTACCTCTGCCGAAAAAAACATCTCTAAGGTGTGGGGGTTGGAATGACCGTTTGGTCTACGACGCCAGGTGAGAAGATGAGAGGTCATGGGTTGAAATATCCCGGTGCTGGCAGTTAGACTTTTCTACCCTAAGCAATGTGGACATACTGCTATATCAAAGGCCTGTCCTTCTCATGCTGTGTCTATGGGAAGTAAAAGAACCCTTGCCTCAGTAAAAGTGTAGGGACAGGGTGTTGACCTTCTCGTATATTCGATGACCGTCACTGCCCTAGGTTTGACCCTGGCAGTTAACCAGGGCATAAAGTAACCAATAACCAACCAGCCAAACTTAATTGTGTCATTATAGATGCATTTTGTATGATGATACCTATTTAGATAATAATTTGACATGGTAAGTGATGTAACGGCTCTGTTACCATGGTTACGATCCATTTATACATGTTACTATAAATAATAATTATTATGTTTTGTCGTCACCATTATTTTTTGTTGCCTACTCATTGCTTCCCAGGTCACTTTTAAAATTTAAATTTTATAAGAGTTCATATAAATCACAGATATTGTATAGTTGTTAACATTCAAACTTAATCATCGGTAACTTGTTATTTCCTATTCCCTCTATCATCAACCAATCACATACGCAATAAGTAATTTACTATAAATAATATTTTTGAAAATCACATCGGCTATTACTTTCAAATTGACAGTTAAATATAACAGTAACATCTTAACATAAGGATTGTGCAAGTACACGTGCCATAATCACTTCAAGTGACGACCGGCCCCCCATAGACCGAGCGTCTTTTCTGGGGCGACCCTCCTTAGACCCGAGGCACGCACACTGAGGGCGGGCCGAGCTGCTCCCGTCCCCGGGGACGGTCCCACATGCTCGGGATCTGCTCGGGACCTGCTCACCGCTGGCCCAAAACCCACTGTGCACCTCATTGTCTTACCCACAGCCTCAAGTGTTTTTGTCCCCAGTGTAAGATAAGATTCAAGCTCATACCGTCTTGTTTTTCTATGATTGACGTGTATTATGAAGACGACTGTCATTACCATAACAGTGGAGCGATGTGATGGGGGTAAAAATGAGTTATACATTCAGGCGCATTGTTAGGATACAGAGGGCATCTGTCATAACTTGGTTATTTATAAGTGTAATTCCATATTGTAGAAGCCAATATTGCTCTGATTAAATGCCATTTACATTGCCTAGTCTCAGGTTATAAAGCAAGGCGGTTTATAAGATGATCATTGCATTCGCCCACATAGCTGCACGTTTGGCTTAGGGGTTGATACTCGATCTAATACCACGGTCATTCACCCAGTTAACGTAAGATAGAATACTCGGTTTTTAGCATCCTTTATTTGGACTTCTTACACTACAGGAACAATACGTGCTGTAGGCCAGCCTGTTTTGCAGAGCGGAGAGTATAGGTATGTTTTTGTTTGTTTGCAAACATGCTCTAAATTGTGTTCATGTAAACCGCATTATTTTGTAAATGATTATTTTGTTTAAACTATAAATCTCTGTATTTCTATAATTTCAATTGTAATCATATTACCACTCTTATTTTGTCCAGATTTCCCACGCACTATCTGGGAAACAACGAAAAATGGCCAATGGCTAAATTGTATCTCCCAGTTGAAATAAAATCCCTAGAAAAATGTAGGGGCCGATCAGGCTTCAAGAACTAACGAGTCAAATGGTGAGTTAAAGCTCTGGTATAATGCACGTGGATAAATGACACAGGTTTACACCTGATAAATATTGCAAGGTGTACGTCCCCGTTGGGAGCCACCAGCGCTAATCCACTCAGCGTATGAGAAGGCCAAGGGTTTACGAAGACTTATTATGATTAATTTTTGTTGAATAGGCGGAGGTTAGCAGAGCGGCAAAGTGAAAGGGATGAGAGCCATTCCATAAGAATTTGAAGTGGTAGTGTATTACAATTCTGTTTAGGGCAATTCCTCTGAGATAAATCACACGTATATGTTGAGTAGGAAATTACCTTCCAACTCAGATGGCAATCAATGAATCATGAAGTCAAAATTACTTTAATAGTATACGTAAGAATGCGCCATTTTAGAAATAAAAGACCAACCTCTCCTTGCAAACTCAACCACATTAGTTTTTAAGTCTATCGTACTGCTGCTACGTAAACTGCTGTTGAAATAGTGTTTCTTTAAAATTAATAAAGAATCTTACTTTTCAAAGATGTAGGATGTGCATGTAACCGTGGCTGGGTGTGAATAATTTTGCATCATTCAACCTATATCTCAGAGAGGAGAGTTAAATGATAAGTTTTTTAATAATATCTGGTACATTTGCTGGCATCGGGATTAGTAAGCAGCTTATAATATTATAAGAACACAGTATTTTCGTATTTGTCAGTCATCGAACAATCTTTTCTTTTTATTTATTAACTATACTAATTTTCACAAATTCCGTATAAGTGGGTTTGATGAAAATGTACATAATAACAAATCAATTATGCAAATACAAACATAGACTTGGCAATAGCTGGTGTCAGCATTTGGCCAGTCCAATTAATGATAACAATAGATTACAGTACAATGTTGTTAATGATGTTAGTCTGCAATTTTCGGAATTAACAATAATTATTTTGGTGCAAGGATTTTGGGGGACGCCAAAGTTATCAGTGGTTATAGTATCTCACTTCATATAGTTAACAAAATGAAGGTAAATGGACCAAAACTGCATACTTCTTGATAAATATTTAGCTCTTACTTTTCGAATGTTACCTAATCCTATTCTATCCCTAACCTAACAATAACCTAACATGGGTAGGGAAGAGTATCAGTCAGAACAAAATAGAGTTGCAAACCTTAAGCCCAATACCCACTAGGCGATTTTACCGGCAACTGGGGATGGGCAACAGCAGAATCACCGGTAAAATAGTCACCAATTCAGAACACCTGTTAGCATGTAACATTTCAATATTACATATTAACGGGTGATCTGAATTGGTAATGATTTTACCAGTGATTCTGCTGTTCCCCATGCCCAGTTGCTGGTAAAATTGCCTAGTGGGTATGGGGCTTTAGGTCCTGAAATAAACTACTGATTATTACATCCAAACATAACTCACACCTTTCTTGGTGACTTTGGGTGGCTGTAGATCAATGCCATATTTACTTATTTTCTAAAAACAAAAGTCCTAACGTGTGCAGTGCAGCAGCACCTGTGTACTATCACAGGGAAAAATGTTATAAGGGATGTTAACTTTTGTTTGCCTTATTTATGAAAACGCTCACAAGTAAAAGTCTTGCCTACTCCGAAAGGTTTTTGATGAAAATTATATCAGTTTGCTTTACTTTGCTCAACTGTATTTGAAAAAACAGTAGAGACATTTCTTGTTCCTAAAACGAAAAGTTATCTTATCCAGTGAGAAACAATTTTTAGCAATAGATGTTCGTCATATCTTGCGAATTCTTTGTTTTCAAAAAGAGGTCAAAGAATTACATTTTCATTTTATTTGTCCTACAACTGAAATCTGGGGCACAATAGACCTAACATAAATATAACAGGGATTAGACAAGCATTTTTGACAAATGTCCCTCTCAAAAACCCATTAATTACCCATTTCTGAGCATCGGGTTTGTATGAATGTAATGAATAGGCCTATTTATGGCCACCCTCGGGTCAGCAGGTGCTAAGTCACCCTAGGATCTCTTTTTCCTGGTTGGGAATTGTCCTTGAGTATTTGTGATAACCATGATAGTCTACTTTTCATGTGATAACCATAATAGTATACTTCTCAAGTAAAGAACTACGATGAATCAAATAGTCACGATTGAAGTTGAAGGACGCTGGTTTATTTCAGGCAAATGGTCTGCCTTTTATAGGCCACAGGTGAATGCTGATTGCCTAAACCAAATCCTATGACATATTCCCCATCAATCTTCTGGTTATCCACCATATATCTCATGTTTCGTGT
The DNA here is from genome assembly GCA_936440205.1 of Lepidonotus clava. Classification (NCBI taxonomy): domain Eukaryota; kingdom Metazoa; phylum Annelida; class Polychaeta; order Phyllodocida; family Polynoidae; genus Lepidonotus; species Lepidonotus clava. The sequence goes on along the minus strand of OW387140.1, from coordinate 21,546,493 downwards.
TATACCTCAAGTATTTCTGTCCTTATAGGATATTTTACATTTCAGTATTGGAGTATGTTATTTCGAGTATCTGCATTATTCAAGTAACTCGAAACAATTCTTATAGAAATAACACAATTATTACAAGGCAAGGACATGAAGAGGGAAACACATTAATTATTTTGGTTTAGAAGAAATTGATAGAAAAATGTCTAGTCCATGACCTACGCAAAGAGTAAAAAACTGATGTTAGAGACTGTTATTGTCATCAAATCATAGGTATATCTTGTAATACCCATACAACCCTACAATTAGAGCTAAAATACTATTCAATGGTATCAGAGGGACCACACATTCAAGCCTCGTTATATCATTACATAACATGTTGACAATTCCAAATAATGTTCACTATAATTATGATGCCTCCACAAAGGTATTAACTGAACCAAAATTGGCCATTGTCAGCATGTGCTTGCCCATAAAGAAGTATCTCGTTAGAGACTGAATTCTAAATGTATAAACCGATGAAATGTGACTCAGCACTTGGGACTACTACTCTTTCTGATTTGTTACTCGGAGAATGGACAATGGACAGCATCCAGGGATCCGAAGACCAACCAGTTCCTGAAATGTGGAGTAACATCTGTCTAGGCTAAATCTTTAGGCCATCTTTTAAGCTTAGAATAGCTGCCGATGGAATTCATAAAGCCAATATTTTCCAATGTTAAGTTAACTTTTTATCTACGCACCTAGTCAAAACAGGATAATGTATTTGGATTGCTGTTCTGACTATTATGTCAGAGGCCTAGACAGCACATAATTAAATCAAATATATATATGCATGACAGGTTTTGATCGAAGGTCCATCTTATACATGTCTGCACCGGTGAACACATACCATTAAGCTAGGTCTTGTCTGAAGGTCACCTAAATTGAGTCCCAAAGGAAAGAGAGGCAGTTCTCCTCATTAGACCATTTCCTAGGCTTTCGAAGTTGGAATAAAGAGTGACACATGTTCAAAGTAGACAAAAACTACTGGAAATATCAAGATGACACTTATCAAGTTTTTAAATCTGCTTTCTGATGAGTTGAGAGCCAAATATGAACAGCATAAACATTTTATAGAAATTGTTTCAGCGTGATAGATGAGGTGCTAAAATCACATAAGGGAGGACTTAAAGTGTGGCACCTAGTTTGATTAATGCACTTTGCCCTCTGACTTAAGACATTGCAGCTGTGTAAGTAAACGCCCTCCCAATGCCTTTAATAATTCATTTTGTAGTTGCTGTCTGACCCGCTATCAGGCCAACTAAGTGTAAAAATGTTAATTTTACATACTAGTATAAGCGGCCAGTATGTACCTAATTAGATTAAGTTTCTGCCAAACTAAAGAAAACACCAACAACGGGCTTTGTGTAAAGAGGGTTTTTATGGGACTTCAGTAAATGATTACAAAGAAGATGTTCTATCAAAGCACAACAAGCTAAAGTTGGGGATAAAAATGAACATTTGTGCACTTGCGAAAGGTAAAAGAAAGGTAGAACGTAAATGGAATATCAAAATTTAATGTTAATGTACTGCCTAGATCATGTCCTTGGCTTCCATGGAAACTAGGTCTTTCAAAATCTTTCCCTTTTGCTCTCTGGTTCTTGGTGAGGTGCACCAATAGAGTATGGCTGATACTCTGGCTGATACCCAGAAATGTCGTTCTCCACTTTATCATACAATTTCTTTTGACAACCTAGTCTTCATAAGTTTTGCTGTGCGACCCTGTCCCATTCAAAAACCCTTAGTAACTGTTTTGGTTTTTAACTAGGAATATTCAAAAGATCTTTTTTCTATCTCTATTCGAAAATTTAAAACTTCTTTTGCATTCATTATAAGGTCCCACAGTCGCAAACCAGGTAGTTTTCTAAATTCTTTTAGTCATCATGATTGTCATTCAAGAACCCATGTAGTAATAGTGAGTAGGAGTATAGAGGAAAAGGGACCTATTGACAATTCATCATGTCATAAAATAATGATGTGATTATAGAGGAACAACTCTTTTAAATGCTGCAAACCATTTTTAATTATTCCCGATAGAAGCTGAGATATGTTTGTGTGAACCTTGGTACTTCTTGTAAATTAAGAACACCCTGTTCCCAATTATTGTAATTGTTTCCACGTCATGGCAACTGAAAGTTAGATATGTTCAATCTAAAAAGGTAACCGTTCTAATTAACAAAAATACTATATATTTTTTTCTAATTAAGATGTCTTTAAGCTGTTTTTTTGCACAATGTAGCTTGAAAATCCTTCTTCTCTGTTTTCCTAATTTTACCATTTTTGTCACATGATCTAGTTTCCATGGCAACCAATTAGTTCATCTTAGCACCATTTGTATGTTTTGACGTTCTTTCAACATTCTGGTAACCATGGCAGCGATATGCAAAATTTGTGAAAAAGTTACCTATCAAATAAAACTACACAAAATTTCATTTTTAGACTAATTTTAGCTTATTTTACTATTTTTGGTCATTTTCTATGTAAATATTAACTGTAGACCTATCAAAGTGTATGTCAATAAGCTTGGAATTCACATGGAATGTCACATTAGTGATATTATCGAACGAAATGGGTACAAAACAGACCAAAATCTGTAATTGAGTACAAAATGGTCTTGACCGGAAATGACATCACATGATCATAGTAACCAATCAGAGATGACCTGTGAGCTATCAAAAGGGGCAGTATGGCCTGAAATAAACAGTTCCTTCTTGGTACTCCTTGTGTTCATAGGCCTCTTCTTTAAGATGAACCATTTTCCAGTTAGCTCGAGTCTGAGATCTCCACAAGTAGAAGTTAATAGTCAAGTAAAACCTAATTAGGAATCACAAACTACTGCGAAGTTAGAAACTTAGCCCGAAAGCACAAAGATGGCCTAAAAGCCCAAAATGGCCTGAAAAACTACTTTAGCCTAAAAGACCCGCATGGCACGAAAGCCCAAAATCGTAGGCTTTCGGCCCAGAACTACGGGAACGAAGGTGCAACCTGCTTCTGAAATATATAATCTTTCAGTTCCAAAACTTCTTAATCAAAATACACAAAATATTGTTCTTTCAAAACGGACATTGTTGACAACAATATATGAAACTTAATAGTTTAGGACAAGCTATTCATGATATATATATTTGGAAGTTTAAGGTTTCTTGCCTCCTTCTTATCCGAATTGCGAACTCCAACTCCAAAGAGATGAGGATGTTTGACCTTAATTTAAGATCGGAGCAGTAAGTTGGGAACTTTGGGCCAGGCACATTCAAGGCCACCTTTAATCCAATCAAGACATATTTTCTCAACCACACAGTTTCAAAAATGATTTATACATGTAATTCTTATATTTTGATACCATACAATAAAACTCAAAATCAAAAATGTTTTTCGGTCAAATTATCAGAATAATGGCAAATACCCCCATTGTACGCCCAAAAAGTTGGTCCTTTCCACCAGAATGATAATTAAGGTCATATAAGGCTGTTGGATACATTACATAAACATTGTCCAGGACTCTTTACTTATAATCATAGGTCTTGTAAATGATAGCTAATCTTGAGGAACAGTTCTAGTAAATATTTGGATTAATAGAAATATAAAAAACAGATTTAGTTCCATTTCAAGCCATTAGTTTTACCCTTTTAATTAGAATGTGTCAACAGTCTGTCATGACCAGGTCATGACCCAGATAAGTGCGTCCTTGACCTTGACCTCTGTTTCTTAACTCTTAACTATAGAAATATGGCATCACATCAAGACATCAGATATTTTCTACACTGGACCTGCAAACATATCTATAGGTGACATACCTGCTTTATATTGCATTATTTAGTTCAATTATCGTCAAATTACTCATGTATGCATGTGAATAGTGTAGTTATTATTGATGATGTCAGTGTCGAAATGAATCTAAGTGGCAATGTTTTAGGAAAATGTTATTTCTCGACAAATCTTGTTAAATCAACTTATAAAAGGTGCAGCAAGAAAAGCAAGACATAAATGAAAAATGTGTGAGATACTTGTTCAATTTAGATCAAAAGAATTAAGTTCATAGAAAAAAATCAGATTTATGACATTGACAAAACAGTCATGTCATAACATTTTTAACATTTTAATTATATTTTCTAGTTACTTCATATGTTGTTACAGGTAAGATACACTACAAATACCATGATAATACATACCATGCAGTAGGGAATCCACTAGGCTTTCTTTTGATACCCTTTTTGTAAAGATCGATTGAAAACTTACTGTGTTACTAGATTATTAGTGTTTTAAGGTCAGAGAAGGTGCCCTTTACTTACCAATTTGCTGAACCTGACTAGATCCTACTGGCTAAATCTGGTTTGGATTAAATTTGTTCCTTAATGCAGAATTAAACCTACCTCAGGAGGTGGACCACATTTTGAGGCAGATTAAGAGCTTGATCTCTTTCGAAATACTGACTTGATCAAAAAAAGTAGTTAAACCAAACCTTTAGACCTTTTAAAAAAAGGTGGGCATTAAACGTCAAAAGTAATTGATAGGATACAAGGAGGGAAGCTTTCGAAATTAAATAATGAATTTCAGATGATTGCCCTTAAATACTTATGACATTATGGACAGGAAAGAGAAAAACAAAGTTGAGTGGGAAAAAACAACATTATGACTCTGATGTGGCTATGCATCAGCTAATGGAAAGTTACGTGATCATCACTGACAAAAAAAAATAAGGGAAAAAGAACAACGCTGAAGGCCATTGTATCTCCCCTTTCTATACTAGTTTCTTCAAGGCAATCTGTATATGGGTCCCATTCAAAGAGTGTAGTTTTTGCCTGCACAATTACGAAGATGTATGGCATGACAACGCCGGCTATCCTCAATCAAACTCATCTTGTACCAATTTCTTTGTGTGAACGTTCAATGTAATACACTTATTGATAAATCCTTAGAAATAGAGCTGAAACATGTGTGACAATTCAGCACTGATAAGCGTATTAAATATTGATAGCAGAAGCCGTTTTATCTGTCTGTAACTATTTCCTTATTATATTATTCTTCACCATTGCTTGCTTGTACCTTTTTAGAATTAGTGATCGAATATAAAATTACAAATTCTGTGTGCTTTCAAAGTTATCGTAAGTTAACATGTTTTAATCAATTACCAATAATAGGCCTACATTTTGTTTCAGCAGGGCAATACAGTTGGTATGAACGGCCTGCCACAACAGCTATTGTAGGAGGTCAGTGGACAATGTAATTGTTTAATTGGTGTGCCCTCTCTGGCCCCCAGTGGTGGTGGACTGTTGGGCCTCCACTCAGCCTCTTCTCATTGGTCACTGGTGATGGTTGTAGTCATAGAGGTAGGAGGGGCAAGTGTCAGTAATTGACATCCACTGAACATGGGTCCTATATAATTACAAGACGCTCCGCGTCTGTGCCCACACTTTAGTAATGCAATTGACGAGTTTGCTACATCACTAGACCCCTACTCATCCAGTCCCGAAGCCAACATGGCAACAGGCAGCCAGATTTCGCGCCACCAAACTCCACTCTCCAAGCAGAAAAGGATATATGCGTAGTTCTCTGTTCGGAGAGTGACGACGCCCGTTGACGAGACAGTGCCTTCAACCTGCACTACAGACTCCGATCTTTTTGTGTGTGGCTTAAGTCGACAGTCTTTGCACGTAGTCTATGCAGGGGAAAGGACAACGTCCTCTCGCTTGGAGCCAGAACCAGAAGACAGTGAGTCCAAGTTGTTCTTTATGCCGACTTGGTTACTTGTCGACGTTTTTTACGACGCACGTTGCCATGACGACACACGTTTTTCAACACAACAAAAGCAAGAATTCTTTATAAAATTAAATTTGCTCTTGCCCCTTTCATCGGGATGGACTGTAAATTTACTAATCTATATATAATAGCCCCCACACAAAAAAAAAACACTAAAATTCATATCTCATTTTCACGTGAGTTCCTCCCGCCGGATTGCATTTCGGCAGGTACAACTTTCATATTGAAAGGAAGGGGTTGAGGAGGCTGAAATCAGCGAAAAAACATGGCGGCGCATGGACGAAATCTCGTTTCCACAGCGTTTTTAAGAAGGGGGAATTATAGAGGTATGTCAAGTTTAAGAGACTGGAAAGCCCAGGTTGCCCTGAAAACAATATTAATTTGTTTTTTCCAATAAATGTAATCATGCATTCATATCTGACAAATGCTTATATTATATATGTTGAAACTATTTTCATTAATAAGTATTTGATTTATCATTACTTAATTATGTAACATATCTTTATCTAAAATTTATTTTGATTCCAATTTTAGGAAGATTGAACAATGAAACAGAAATCCGAAATTTCTATTGGCCTTGACTGGCTCCTCTCTCACTCCTGTTGTGGGAGGGAGGGAGTGACCAGTGAGTGTGGCCAGGGCAAATGGGCTGCTGGGAGGGCAGGGGGTGTGTGTTTATACAGGTGGTGCACAGCATCACAGGTGAGGAGAGGGGAGGTAGTGATCACTGCACTTTCCCCGTTCCCCACCACCAAGACCCCTGCTAGTCCTTCCATGACCTAGATACCTCTTATATGATAGTTTGATCACCTAGCAAACTTGAATAACGTAAGTACAGTCTAGACCCCTCCCTGCCTGCCAGCTGACCCTCCTCTCCTCCCCCCCCCCCTCCCCCAGCCCTGACCGGAATGGTTTTGATGTTAGTTTGGTGGGGAACCCGTGTGTCATGCTTGTTCTGCTTTCATCCAGACCCATGTTGTTCCTCTAGTGTAATGTATTTGAAGAGTCCCGACCGAAACATCGGCCAATCTCCAGCCAAATTTCTTTAGAAAATTAATCCTGATAGATCACTTATGACTCAAGGTAGTGATAAGCGAAGTTTAATAAGGAATTTACTGTATTAACTGAGGCTCAGAATAGTAGCTATTATTGCAGAGTTGATTTGTGGAACACACTATCTTACCATGTACAATTGTTACCAAATAAGCAAGTTTTTAAGGGTACAATAGAGAAAAAATTGCACGAATAGAATACATGGTAATTATAGGATTACATACAATTGAGACAAGACATAATACCATCTCATTAACTCATGTATCATACGTCCAAGGAAGAACTTACTTGTATAAGATTGGATTTGAATATAAAAAACTGTCTAATTTGTGCCAATGAGAGGAGAGGCGGGTCTCTGCTTAATGCTTTGTTACATAAGTACTGTATCTCACCGGTTAGTATAGAATATACACAGTCACATTAATAAAAGACAAACTAATGCTGTCTGCCCACTTGGAGAAGGCCTTTGTAGACCGGTTTCAAGCCTGATTGACTTGGCGCAATAGCCCTTGTTAAATCTTCACAACCCTCCCAAACGTGCTACCTGATGATGAAATACGCACTTTAATGTATTCAACAAAAAGTGTTCCCCTACTATACGTCCAAAACCATGCAAGCAAACACAAGTCAATTAGAAATATCTAACCAATACAATGTTCCGTAAGGTAAACAACACAATTACCTTTCATGTATTCTTCAGTAGGAAAGAAATAATGAGCTTTTCATGTTGTTTTTCCAAAATGCAAACCGTGTATTTAGACAGTGGTCACTTAACTAACTTCAATATGGCAACGTCCCTGGGATGCCATTAGGAGGTGCCTCACAGTCACATGTAGGGTTCAATACTCCATTTTTGACCAAATTCAGGATGTGTCCTTAATGTATACACCGAACAATTGACACTATCGCATCTTCAAAATATGATGAATCACAAGCTGGGGCAGAGGTGGGGCTATGCGCTTCTCCTCTAGTTACATGCGTGTTTTCAATAAGTATTATTAGATCGACATCATTGATTTCTGCCAAATATTCACAGCTAGTTTTGGTTCGTTTTGACTTAGGCCTAATTATAATGAGATATAAAAATGTCCTTATGCTGATTATATTAAAATCAACTAATACATCTCTCAATATAATAGGTACAATAACACAGATGTCATTTATAATATTGCCAGAATATGCAATTAGAACTATTTCATTAACAATAAACGTAGGCTAATGTTTAATGAGTAATCAAGCATACGTAAACATCCAAGTGTCGTCGTTTCTCTTTTGCCCCTGCTACCACCTCCTCCCGTTTCTACCTGATCCCCCAGTACGCTCCTTTTAGTTGCTCACCTCCCTCTCATACGTCGGACCCCTGAACTACCAGCGAAAGGCATTTCTCAAAGACTGCACACGCCTCGACCCTCCATGCCGTGCGCATGCCCAGTGGCCGCCCACGTCGGGCGCTGATTGGCTGAGAGTGATGAGGGACGCCGTTAAAGGGATGGGTGCGTGAGTGTGGAGGTGGGGGACCGACTCAGCACGTGTACATGTCGCAGGAACAAGGGGCCACTGGAGGAGAGAAGACAGCCGGCTGACACACCACGACAAAGCGCCTACACCATATACCACACCCAGAGCGTCTTCAACCAGGCTAACGGCTTTGAGCGGCACACAAAACTTACCGTAACACGCCTTTACTGAGGACAATTGTTACAAGGTCAATCCTAGGAACAATCATCAGATACTCTTAGTAAAAAAGAGCAAAACTTGAGAGTAGAACGCGCCAACTTTAAGGAGACTGAAAGGCTAACACGGTCGTAAAATCGTCTCACTTGTATCACAGTTGCTCTTCCCAGCGGCCTTCCTTGTACACTGCTCTGCTGCCCCGAGTACCATGGCCTGTGGTAGCGGCAGTACACCTTTCCCCCTGATGCCCCTTGTGGTGGTGGCCCTTTGCATGGGTAGTGTGACATTGGCGGCCAAACTGGGCCCTTACCCGCCTTACGACCGGCCTGCCCAGATTGCCTATGAGTTGGCCGAGGCCTTGCAGGAGCCGGGCGGGCGCGCCGTGGAGGAGGGCCTGCAGGGGCTGGAGGAGGGGCCCCGGAGCAGCAGCTACGGCGCCTTTAGCAACATGTACAAAGGTGAGTTATACTCATTAACTGATAACACACAAAAACAGTGTTTACACGTATTGAGGACACGCTCCTCAATGAGGTGCACGTCAATATATTATTTAGTTTTATTCTATTAATGATGACTAGGCATTACATTGCGAGGCTCACATGCGTCGACCCTCCAGTGAACCAACATATGGGTGAAGACTTAACGCAGAGGGAATTATGCCCCTCAGTCAAAGTCATACCGTTACAACCTACTTTCTATTGGCCAGGGTCAAAATGGGTTACAATTTCAGTCATCTAACGCAGAAATACATTTTCAGTTAAGACAAACTAGTGAATGACGGTGTGTAACCTAATTGCACTTTACATAGAAAAAAACAACACTTCTCTAAATTGTATGCTAAGCCATGGCGGCTGTCGTTTGGGCTGTCCGCCCTTTGGCAGAACTGTAAGGAGTAAGAAGATGCTTATTTCTATAGGTAACCCGGTAAATAAATCAATCATTCAATAAAGAGGAAAATTATATCAAATTTAGCTATAGGGCATTGTTCTGCTGTTCCCCGTTGTACAATGATATCCATCCATTGTAGGCCTATCAGTTTTCCATACAATATTGTTTATAACAATTGATTGGAAGTCTTATTCACGTGAAAAACAGCTTATAAGGTTCCATAGCCTATTGGGAAGAGGGGCGGTAGATACGGCTAAAGGTGTAGGCTTGTGACGATGGCAGGGGTTGAGCTGAAAAATACTGACATCATCGGTACATAATAGGGTGGCGCGGCCATATGGAATGTAATGAGACATTATCACCACAACTAAAACACACGGTAATAGATACTCTCGTATGACGAGAGAAACGAAACACTCTGATCAAATCTGTTTCAAGTTTTTGTTGTTGTAGGTTTGATAAGTATAATATTCAAGAGATTGGTAAATTTCTAAATTTTATCAGCAAAAAGATACGGGAATACTGATAGATAGATATTTATCTACTCTTTAAACTTCTAATAAGATCAAACTTAAAATCAATACATCTTATAGAGTCATACTTGTATTACCCTTGTATGATCGTCTGTTGCACATTGCATATTCCGATGCAGGTTTTAAAAAATAATAAAGGTTAATCATTTATAGGGAATAAATAAAATAATAAAGGTTAATCATTTATAGGGAATACATTTCGGATGTAACACTTTAAACATCAATTAAAGCAACGCAATTCCATGTGCATATTCATCTAGCTTTTCCTCGTGATCATTGTCCACACATTACCGGCTTCATTCCCTTTCTCTTGTCTCATCTTCTCAATAAGTTCATGATGGTTGTCAAATGGCAGACCTATAGACTGAGTAAATATGGGGTTCCTTTGCAGTTTTTTGTTACATCATGGTAGAGAGTGATGGAAAACCTTTTTGTGGATAAGGTACTTGCTATGTGTAATCCCATTTAATGGGCATTTCAAAGTATGCAAAGACATTTCGCCCAAACCAACGACCGAATAAAACTTATTTCGGTAGCCATAACCGTGGACAATTAAAAATTGATTTTGTACACATTAACTTTGCCGGGGGTCACAAATGAACGTTCAACAGCGCCTCTAGTCAAATACTAGTGAACGCTTAGCTTGTTTAGATATGCGTAAATCCAAACTACATCATGACCCCATCCATGCCTCATTCCCTCCACGTGAATCATATTCCCGTCCCAAACATGATCTACATGATTCTCATCGCCTATTCCACAAACAAAATGCAATGGCCCATGAAGGATTGACATACAAATCGACAAACAGGCCTCAAGTGCCATCGTTCTGAATAACATCGTTCTCTCAACAGTAAGAATTTGTTGATAAATATTTGGGAACTTTCCCAAAATCAGGCGAGATGATTACATAGCAAACAAGTGTCGATTGATTGGTGTAAAGTAAATAGATTCATACTCGGGCAGTGTTATTTTGGGCTAAAAGGGAGATGCCCCCTCACAGACTATATTAACTGCATCTGGTTAACCCTGATGACATCTAACAGCCCAGCATGACACTGATCGGAGGACAGAATAAAAGTTGCAGAATAAAAGTTACATACCTAGAGATACATGCATATATATTTCGTTGTATTTGTGTTGTACTTAATATGGCACTGTGAAGAGTATAATTTCCGGCGAATGTCGCACCCCTTCACAGTGTAAGAAATTGCATTTATTTATTGTATGCATCAATCCTGCCCGAAATATGTCAGAGAGGAAAAGTGTTTGGCCCCTTCAACCAACTTTTCCTAAGGATCCGATGTAAAATAAAATCCTGAAGTAGAAGATCATAGCTTTCAAACAGTGCAAACTTCTAGAAGCTGAGAAATCATCGTTCGACGCGTACGCTCCTTATTTCACAAAATCAATGTTAGAAATCTCCTAATTGCATAAATTTATTCTCAATTTTCAGTTATTCAGACATACAATTAAGTGGATTTATAACAAACAGAAAGTGCAAAAATCTTTCGATAGATATCTTTGTTTCACAAGCATTGCAGTGCTTACTGAAAAGACATAATCTACAGAATTTACCAGAAATATTCTCTTCAATTCACTAAAATATTGTAACATCTCTTCTATTACAAAATTCTTTCATTTGTAACCATGGCAAAGAATTAACATTCAGATACTCAGAATTTCTATCTTGTATTTCCCACGATGAAATAACTATATTTTATTGCATTTAGTACTAAGGCAAACCATAACAATCTCGGGGAAATTGTATCTGAAATTCTTCCACATACAATACTAGATATTAGGATAGATTAGCAGCAACTTACGTGTAGACTACCCTTTTCTGTTCGAGCCTTGACAATAAACTTCATACAAAATGGGTACTGTAGTTATGTAAACACACAGTCATTTTTTTTTACATCTACAGTAAATTCTCCTATACATTACAGTAACGACCAGAAAGAGTGGTTGTCTGTAAAGTTAGAAACATTAACACTGTGTCCGCTTTAAACTGTTTTAACAGTACCAGGTGCATTACTTTTATTGCGCTAAAACGTGATGTACACATACATTAAGTAATCTAGTATATCAAATAATAAATATCCAAACCGTATGATGGTGACTTTTAGTTACATATATTTGCTAATACAGCTAGTACAGCAACATCACAGAATCCTTTAGGCCCATTCATGATTTTGTGGTTGGGAAAACCTTTCCCCAATACTTTGTCAGATATAAGAAAGGAGTTTGATGTGAATCTGATGTAAAATAACTTCACACTGTTGATTTACAGCAAACAGTGTTGGCAACAAAGTTTCCAGCAAACTCCAGCTACACAAATACATCATCTAGTTCGCTGTATATTATTTACAGCACTCTTTGCTGTAAGACATCTGCGGTACCTCATGTGCTGTAACTGTACAGCAATGTTTCCTAGAAACTTTGTTGCCAGCAAACGTCTGGCTGTAAATTAACTTTTTAAGTTGTAGAACAGCATCTTCTCTTACTCATTCCATAAATAATAAAATTAAGAGATTTTTTTTCGAGTGTGGCGTCTTCTGGCCTAAATTGGCCTTAATGGCCTTCATTGTACAAAGGGCAGTCCACGAACTAATTGTGACAGACTGTAAAAACTAATGATGGGAAAGCCGTTAGAACTTAAGTAAAATTACGATACATCACTTCAGTCTTAATGTCATATAATTGTTTCCCAACCAACATGTAACCTTGTAAAATGGCTCTTTTTATGTGCCTCGCCCATGTGGTGCATGTAGCTATATAATACAGCCTTATTGGGATAAAGGGGCTAAGAGTTCACAAACTCTAGATAATCCTAATGGTATCTGTTAACAGTGCCTTGCAAGACCTTTTTTTTTTGTCCCTTTACCATGTTACATATATCTTAGAAACGTTGGAACGGCAAGGAAAAATCAATGTAATCTGACTAATTTACATGGCAACTAGATTGTAACTTTTAGAATATATAATTATCCTTTTAGTTGGTTGGTTGGTTATTGGGGTTTTACGCCGTATCAACATCTAAGGTTATATCACGGCGAGAACATGATTGTGACAATCCTGTCTTTGATGATCATATCTATGGAATGATCGAATCTATGAGAGGATAGAGACCTTACCCCTACACTTTTACCGAGGCAGGTGTTCTTTAATGTGCAGGGTCCCATAGGCAGGGCCCTACACACAACAGCCGGTGGTCTACTAGAGACCTTTGATAACCCAGTTGTTGCCACTGGGAGAATTGTAGAGGGGGGGCAGCAGCCAGCTCACCCCAGCCTAATTATCCTTTTAGCTATGTTTATATTCCTGTAGACAAACTTAAAGGATTAAGCGAGAGAAATATTCATTTGGATCTCATTGACCCATGTATATCGAGAATTGTGTCTGTGATGTGAATATACTAGGTGGGGAAAGGGGAAACAGAGGTAGCAGTCCCAGCTCCCTTCCAATACTATCGTTATACCTACATTACTTTGTTATGATATGATAGCCTTTTATTTGTTTTAGTATCATCTAATATCAGTGCTGACAACATTCCGTGACCTTCCCTTTCACCTGACCTGTTCTATGAAATAAGTCTTTCCTATAACTTAGCCAAATGCAACTTCGATTAAAATGATAAACTAAACATTTATTCAATATAAAAGAACACCTCTATGATCTACATGCCTGAGGCCTCTGCCTCATTGCAATACAATTACAAGATAGCACAAACAGGCTTAGGTTTGTAGTTTAGTCCATGGCCTCGTTGGTCAAAATGGGGGTGGGGCTGGGGCAGCTCATTAAATAAGCTAAGTAAAGACTGTATTCCACATACTGATTTTGCTGCCGATTTTGAAAATCAGCAGTGGGAATAACGGTAAAATATAGATATGTCATACTTCAAAAGAAAGGTCTAACAAGTCTCTTTTAAATGATATATAATATGTAAGGACTCATGTCATATTCTTTGAGAAAATCAGCCAAATACAAAATCTGCAGCATCAAAATCGGTATGTGGAATACGGCCTTCAGGACACAAGGTGTTATGTGTAGGATAATGGATTAGTAGTAGTGCAAAGGGTGGTAATAATGCACGAGCCTGTAGGGTGACTGCAATATTCCACCCAATGCACTTCTATGAGCCCATTTTCTGACATAAACCACAAAAGTATCTCAGGCCCATTGATACCTTATGAACTTCTGGATTCACTACTTAATTCATGATCATTGATATAAAAGTTCATTTTGTCTCTGTATGACCCTAGTGGATGGCCATAGACCCCTAAGTACAAAATGGGCATTTTTTGACAGAGCTACACATACCCTAGTGACAACGACTTAGGCTTAATAAATAATGTGCAAAGGGGCATAAGCATTTTTTAAATTCCACATGCAACATAGGAAAATGACATGTGACATTAGCATTTCTTAAATTTGACATACAACATTGGGATCCCCCCATCAAGAGCTCCCACCTGTGCTTTGACTGGTGCTCCTCCACTCTGCCATGAATCACCCTCTCCGCTAGAAATAATAACCTGTAATCACTCTAGTAGCTGAGGTGTCAATGTGCTGAGTGAAGCTCCTTACCAGCAGAGGGGGAGGGGAGGAGGAGAGGGGAGGGATGGAAGGGATGTTGATTGCCTACTGAGTGTCCAGTCATAGACTGTAGTTACATCCCGCTCCACTAATCACCAAATCTCAATGAAAGGGTGCATTTTGGTCAGAACAGACTAGTGTAACCAACAATTGGTAAAAATTAAGACTGACCAAACTTCTAACAGCTGCCCCAGTAGGGTAGTGGTTAGCCTGTGGCACTATGAATGCAAAGGTCTATGGTTCAATCCTGGGCTGTGCACATAAATTCAAAATTGGGTGTTCTTGGCAGTATATTTGAACAACAAATCAGCAACTGTGCATTATTTGAGAGCACCAGAGCATTTTCTGAGGCCACCAGTGCATTATCACAGTAGCAGTGCATTATCACCTGAGAATGCACTGCTAGAACAAAGGAAATCTGAGTGAGAGTGGTTTACGTTAGTATAAGCTACATATTCATCAATGTCCAGAATAACAGATTCTATGATCTAGTTCAAAATGCAGTTTTGGATTAGTTGAACTATTTGTTAACTCACTAATGCTAAGTGAAGAACAAGTTTTTCTACCACAGTTGCATATTAGCTGAACTACTCTTGAGTAGCTGGCTTTAACCCATCGGTAAGCAGAAAGGTTCAGACAGAAAAGTGATTTCATTTGGCTAAAGCTATGTAGATACTGTCTTTACATACATTGACCAGGCAAGTATCAGTAAGATTCCTCTTATCTTTGATAACTTGACAACCTATTTGGTATTAACCCTTGTACTAGAATCTCTACCAGAGTAGAGTAGTCAATGATAGGAGGAAAGTATTGTCAATGAATAAGAAATGGGTAGTTATCTTTGGACACAATTAACATATTATATTGATTTGACATCCCCTACATAGATCTATTCTAGAAAAACTTAAATTAGGAGATCCAAGCTGCTTGGGAGCAGGTGGGTAAGAGATTCAAAACTGTTAAGCTGGCAGTTTAAGTTGTAAGGTATATATACGAATTTCTGGATGAAATAAACAGTTCCTACTTGGTACTCAATATGTCATAAAGGCCTCTTGAGAACTTAGACAATATAGAGATAGCTTAGTATGAGCCATGAGTGACATGCCATGAGTGACATACAGTACAGTTAAGCTGATTAGCATCGCATTTGAGCTTAGACAAATTCTGGCTAGAAGAACAGTCAGACTAAAATAATTGTATAGCATGAGATTAGCACGAACCACTGGACAGGTGCAGGGAACAAGATGTTGGGCACAAAGCCAACACACTACCAAGATCGGTGAAGACCCCAAATATGTTTCCCCTATCAGTGACCTAGTCACACAGTAGCAGTCCCATATACAGCGCCCACTCCACCCTCTCATTCTCCCTTCCCATTTGTCTCTCCATAAAGGTACTAAACAGCCAACCCTCATGCACGAGGCAAAACGATGAAGGGGTATTGTTGCAAGTCCAAATCCATATAATTACATATTCTATTTTCTATTTTCTATTTTCTACATAGATATATTAATCAAATATATCAAATGCAATAAAAATGAAATAACTACAACAGAACTTAAAATGACCTTGCTGGTAGAGTGATGCCTATCAATCACGTATGTTCATTTGCATATATATATAGACTGGTTTCAATTTTCTGTTTTTCTGTTTTGTGCATTTTTCAATTCTATGACATAACTCATGTAAAGTATTGGTATGAAAAAAAATAGGAAATTGAAAGTAATTATAAGTTCACTTGTAGTATTTTCATTTATAAACCATTTGATATATTTGATTAATAAATATTATATTTAGGTAGAAAATAGTAAATGTTATCATATGAATATTGGCCTTGCCACATTACCCTTTCATCCAAAACCTCTAGAACCCCCCTCCCCTTATTCTCGTTCTTCATGCGCTCTTTTGCCTTGGCGCATTAACAAGGCGGCAGTGGACCCCCAAATTGCTTGACCATCACAACATGATGATTCAATTTAATTGTAACAAGATGATTCGAAGTAATATTGCCTCGAAGTATTAATGCCATGAAGGCAAACATTGGTTATTCTCTACTTGGGACGAAACGTGATGGGGGTTAGGAACACCCAGGACAGGCCAGAAAGTAGATGCAGGGATAGTGATATCTCAAAAGCAATTCAGTAACCTATCGAACTTTTATGAATCACTCCCTCCCCCACTCTTTCAAACTGCCCTGAGAGTCCAGCGCCCAACTCTGCTCGAGACTCTCCTTACTCCCATAGGCTCCCCTTGCCCAATTCAGGTTAAGGGTTACGAAAGTAACCCCCAAACAAAAACTAAACCATAGTCTTTCGGTATCATCTTCTGCTGTAATATAAGTTAGATGCAACATCCCATAATTTTCCAACAATGCAATGGGGCAGATATAGGCGTTACCGGCCCCCTGGCATATATCTGCAAGGGGGGCCAGTAACCAGTCTATATCCAACCCGTTGCATTGTTGGAAAATTATGGGATGGTATCGTTCCATGGCCAAAAGTGTGTGTATCTCTTCCTCATCCAGTCTGCACATAGACGTTCTACTTGTTGGTCTTCCAGTACAGGAGTTTGATTCATGTTGCAACTCTAAAGCCATAAACAGCATAATTACCACAATTGATTAACCTGGCAGTAGGTGTAAAGTGGTCTGGGGCTGGGACGACCTGCATGGTTGCCATATGGATTCGGTGAGCCAACCAACTAAAGATGTATGGTCTACTTTATAGGCCTACTGTCTAAGGTCACTCCTCATTCTCTATCGGTTTCAGAATGTTGACTCTATTGACCAAATGGATATCCGCACAAGCCCGCACTACTTCTTTGCAAATTGACCATAATCATGTTAGAAATTGAAATGTGGTTTGTTAACAACGGATATTTTCATGAACGAGAAGACCTTAGTAAAATGCAATATCAAATAGGGATATATTGCTGATTATTGGTATCAGTATCCTTGACATTGTTCCCCATTTAAGTGTCTGAATAACATTTTAGAGATGATTAATAACAATAACGAATCGGGAATTTCACTAGAATTAACACTAATTTTTGTCAGCTCTTGATATGCCCCCATAGCTATTAAAAAGGGGGCGTCTAGCAACAAAACAAGCAGCGACCTATGAACTATTCTTTGAAGAAAGAAGGTTGAAAGTTGTCCTTCCAGCTGTTTGTTCACAATGTCTACTGTAAGAGTTTCTTATTTCCAATGAAACCCCTTCCGCCTCCACCCTGGGGGGGACTTTAGTCTTTCATGTGCCGACTCCCTTTGGTACTAAAAGCGCCCCAGTCCCCTGCGGAGAGTTTCCCCCTCTCTGCGTGCGGTGGTCCGGTCGGTCGGCAGGTCAAAGGCAACAACAAGCGCTAAAACAATGACACATACCCTCAAGTGATATCGCTTTTTAGGAAAGTAAACATTTTTCTTTGTTTTCCTCCAAAAAAATAGGCGTAGTGTTAGTATTTTAAGGAGAAACCTAACCTGGCATGATTCATGCCTTTTTGAAAAGATGGAACATAAACCGTTAGAGATCGGGATCATGTCAGTGTTTGAACATAATCCGGCTGTGAGTGAAATAAAGGACGTATTGATTGCAGATAAGAAAGGACTACAAACACGAGGGGGTTGTAGTTTGAGATGTGGTACATTTGGCAGATTGTATTTGTTAAAATGAGGCTGAATCCGTGGACAAATAGTGCCAGCCACTGAGGAGAAGGCAATCAAATGACCATTAACGCAGCTGGGGATCCACTGGGGCTTCATTGATTTCGAGGCACATAGACGTTGGCAGTGGAGGATTAGGTTAATCGAATCAGCGTCTTATCCGTGCTGACGTGGTGGACATTACCCCAGAGAACCTACATAAAGACAGACAAAACATATGATTCCTTTATTAACCTGCTTTGAGTGTAGTTTTAATTCTCTGGATAATTCTTTTTTTTCTCAGAGAAGGCTGTAAGTGTAGCTTTTTAAAAGGGAACGCATGGACAGCAATTTTCCATAGTGCACGTAGCTTCTTTTTCCCAGGACCTGTCCATTATGAAAGAAAAACGCATTTTTGCATCTAGAACGAACCAGATATCGATATAGAGTATATTATTAGTACCCTTTCACACTTCACGGCAAAGCAAAGTGAAGGGAAGCGAACCAAAGTCAACCGCTCTGACGTGACGGGCATTCTAGAATATGACACATTCACACCTACACCTACAGCCTGTTCACCATGGCAGAATTTGTAATGGATTCACATACTAAATTTGCGGTTTGCTTTGCTTCTGTATCTTTCACACAAAGACTTATACCCCTTACAGACTGGGCTCAGAAATCGCATTCAGCCTGTATTGAACTGTCATTAGGAGCGCATTCTGAGGCCCATCTGTAAAGGGTACTTCACCCTTTACAGACTAACCCCAAAATGTGCATTATACCTTCTATGAGCTGTCATTGTAACAGCATTTTGAGGCTAGTCTGTAAAGGGTATACGCGAACTGAACCAAATCATTTTCTAGAATGCGGGTCCATATATATGAATTCTAGAATACGGTTCTAAAGCATATTGATGCGCATTCTAGAATTCTTTTCCTTTCAGATAGGATCCAGGAAGCATACTGACGCAATTTTGAAATGCTTTGATGCGCATTCTTGGCAGTAGTCTGAAAGGGGTATTAGGGTAATGTTAAGCAATCTTTTAATCTGTTTAATGCAATGCAATAGAATGGATGTACACTTAAATTGAAGTATAAACTTTAAATCAGTAATGCTAGCCAAATGTACATCACAACTATGTAAAATGCAAAACGTCATTGTCCGAAATATCACATTCTAAAAGCACGAGGGTGTGAAACGTACTTATTGACATTTGACCCATAATGCAATTTGATGTAGCCTGCAGGTACTCCAAACTACAAAGAAACAAAGGTCCTATGGGTGAGATATCAATAGGAGAGAGGAAACCAAATATTCTTTAGGGCCTATGTGGAGTTCTGTGTAAGGCATTTCCTCCTTCTATTATCTTTTTCAGACCATGCACTCTGGCTATACTAGTCCCTGAGAGGGCTGGCAGGGTCCTAGCGAATGTAAAAAGAATAGTTGTCATTGATCTGATGTTACAGGATATCGGAACAGAGCTAGCACTGCAATGGTTATGAAGATAGTGTTATGCCCGCCTCCGCAAACGTTGCTATGGTTATGCGCCTGTTTAACTAAATCGATGTACTTTGAGGCACAATTCAAAGAAACTGTAATGAGTTTTAATAGAGGGACAAGGTTACAGAGGACACTCTTCTTGAGGGTGGTCTGGACTACGGCTGCAGTTGGGAAGTTGATCTGCTAATCGTTCTAGTCAGGAACATCCGATATATCGTTTCCATAATAGATGCATGGTTAAGTAGGTTTATCGCCAAATGGGAAATACATGGGCATAAATGATAAGCAAACAGAACTCCATACAAAAAGGAATATGAAGCACCATATCGATTTGTCATCGCCTTTTGTGGACACATCTTCAATCTATTTGGTTGCCATGAAACTGAAATTCATAAGGTTTTCATAAAAAAAAGTGTAAAGTATTGTTCAGAATCGCAATAATATAGGATATTATTATGAACTCTTCAGGAGTCGTCTTGTTGACCAATCCACATATATGTTGCATCATTAAACTCACTCGAGATTGTCAATCTTAGCGATGTCATTCTTTTCACAAAATCTTGAGATGAGAACTTGTGGAACATAAACACAATGACTTCAACGTAGCTTGCGACATGCCTGTCTCGCCTCTATGATACTTTATCACCCATAGCTGGATTGCTTTATGATGAAAAATGCAATCGACAACGACAACAGTAACATTAGAATTGGGTGGCAAGGGAAATACACTTCTGACTGTCACACGTGCCAGTTCATGAAGTAAAACGTTATCTGTTTGAGTGACAGTGAACTATTGCGCTCCTGAAATGGCTGAATTGTAAGGATCTTTGATTGCAGTGACGTACTATCGTCAAGCAGACAACCGATGTTTTTCATGACCTGAAGGTGCAATGTCAGCAGCTAGGTATCCGCTTACTATACTATTATATCAGGGGAATCCCTTTAATATGGTCAAAAAGGAAAAGCACATTTCCTGTTCTTCAACAGAAAACTTCCGGTAGATGTTTGTTGGCCATTACTTTTATTCCACGTGCAGCTATTTTTATGCCTACCAATGTTGAAGTGTGAAAACAGAAAGAGTTACCTGTGATACATGTTTTAACTCTTTCAGACAACATTCGTAGAATTAAAATTAGTCTAGTTTGAATGTGCATAGCTTTAATTTCAAAATGTCACATTAAGTCGATTTCCATCCTGAATGTAAGACAGCGATCATCGGCACCATCAAAAGCCCCCCACTAATATCAATCAATATAAACATTGGTCCAATCCAGGTGGAAGGCCCCCTAAGGAAGTGGGGGTTCAGGTAGGTCCCGGAGAACACCTAGAGATGTTGTTCCGATTTACTTTTGTTCAATGAATTACCTTGCTTGCCACCTTTCTGCCGCAGTAGTTGTACAGCCCATTCACTGAAAGGCAGGTTTGCTTTTTTTCTGATTGAATATATAAAGCAGAGCACAATATGCCACACAATGTCCTTACTGGCGGGCTGGTGGTTAAATTTCATCGCATGGGAGCACATGCAAGATAACGCTGTTGGGATTGAATCTCTAGCAGGGCTTGGACTCCAGACAGGTGTTCACAAAGATCATAACTTGATAGGTGCTCAGCATTGAATTTGTATACTACTCCAGGCCTATGCGTCTATTGTTCTTGGTGTAGGTTTCTGGTTTCTTGGCGTAATCTACAGTTTTTTCCATCAGGTAACCTCCAGCAGAAGTTATGTGCTAAACCGTGGGGGCTAAGATAAACTGCCGTGGAGAAGGAGGTTATGCTCTACATTCTCTGCACCTACACCAACAACCTCCGAGCCCGTAGGGCGGCTAGGTTATTGTGTAGACCATGTGCAGAGGTTATATAGCATAACCTCCTCACCGAGCCGGTTTAGGAGCTTATATTATGTCCCATAAACTGATAAACACAATAATCCATAAAAACTATATGTCTGAATATGCATTCTGTATCCACTTATAGGCCTATGATTTTATACACATAGGCTACGTACTCAGATTGAGTTCATGTAGTATCACTCTCCCTGACCAGCGAACTCTATACTGTAGTGGTTCGGGGAATTGACTGAACTGTCAAATGTCCCAGGTTCCAAACTACCCATTGAGTTTATTACAGGTACAAGCAGTGGACACTGGTGCCATGCCTCACTGCACCTGTCACAGGTACTGGTACAGGTGCTACTGGTAGAGTCACACCCGTATTCACCTGGGCTGCGTTCCTGACTCAACCCCGTTGCTGGGTCAGTTGACTTATTTTCTAGTGCCAAAGTTATATACAGATGTTCTCATGAGCCAAAAATAAGTCAGCCCTCACAGGGGTAAGGGCTTCTGGTGCAATAGCACCTGCAGGGCTAATATTTCATGAGGGACATACTCCCCCCTCAGCACAATGAAAAATCATCCATAGTTATATTTCACACATTTTCTCAGAAACTATTAGACCCCTCTCTATACAAGCTATATCAAAAATTAGCTAACTCCTCTGGCTTTTCATTGGTGTATAATGCAACGGGGCATTTGATTATAGGCGTTACCGGCCCCCTGGCATATATCTGCAAGGGGGCCAGTAACCAGTCTATATCCAACCCGTTGCATTGTTGGAAAATTATGGGATGGCTGGTGCGCCGGCGTATCTAATTGAACCACGCATGAGGCTCGAGACGGTCCCCTCACGGCTGTGATTCGTTAAGGTGGTATTACACTACCTGACTTGGGCTGCAATATGGACGCATTATGATGATGTTACACACAAATGCGCATAGTATGAGTGATATGATTATTAAAGGAAATTGCAAATTTGGAGCGTTTTACACATGTGTAACAATACATTATGTCTCTAATATGTGTATTTTCTCTTTTTGTGTACTTGTAATAGGGCCTTTAGGACGAGAGGGAGTGCTGCGGGGGGGGGGGGGGGGGAGTGAGAGCGGTCAGTCTTCTGATAACACCATCCCTCCCAACAGAATGCAGCGGAGGATTTAAAGGGGAGGTGTTGGATTTGGGGGTCAAATTTCCCTCCATACCCCTCTTACCCACCCGTACTTCCTCTCGTCATAACAAAAACATGCCCCCTCACCCACTGTCATCTGCTTAACCATTGGAGTAGAACACTTGGCAGATAGTGTAGTGGTTAGCCTCTTGGCTACTACATCCAAAGGTATATGATTAGAATCTCGCCAGGATAAATCGGAAACAAAACTTTCCAAAAATTCGAAATTCGAAATCTTGTTCAGGTTGATCTTGTTCTTAACATCTTTAAGACCCTCTGGAGGTTTACCGCATAACCTGCGGAGGTTTATTACATGACCTGTGGAGCTTATCGCATAACCTCTGGTAGTTTACTCAGTAAACTGGTATACCTCAGGCTTGGGAGGGTATTTCAGAAACGTACCCAGGGAACAACATTTGGATCCCTGGGGAGAAATATGATATGTGGTAAAGCTCTAGAGATTATGCGATATATCTCTGGAAGTATAGTAAGAAACTTCAACAACAAGATCTGTGTTCAATTTCGAATGTTTGTAAAGTTCAATTTGCCATGTACAATTTGTAGATTCGAATCATATAGATGTTGTGCACATGACGTCACATCAGTGAAATTGGGCTGGCCGCCATGTTGGTGATCAATCTATAACAAATATTTATGCCCTATTTTCTTAATACAATCATACTGAATCATAATTAACAATAAATATCATTCAGAATTTAGGATTTTAGATTTATTACAGACCCACGTGGTCATGATCACCACATGGTGATCACCAACAAGTGGTCACGTGACCACGTCTACACAAGGTCTATACCTTTGGATGACTGTATGGTCCAGAGCGAACTGGCTATATATACGCGCGATGTCGTTTATACTAGAGACAGGGTACACACGACGTCGCCCTGTATAAGATACTATACACAAGACAACTATCAAACCATCCGCAAGTTCCCATTTCCATATACTACTACCCTATCGCGTGTATTGCTTCTATTATACAAGCGACATGCATTGTCATTTTTATGTTACATTGCCGCATATACATAATCCATTCCATTTATGTTAAACTGTCGTGTAAATATCGAAACCTATAAATGTGGCGTAACGTACACTAGGTAGAGCGGGTACAAGACGTCACCTGAGTAAGATAGACTATACATGCGACAACAATCAAGCCATCTCTAAATTCCCATTTCTATATACTACTTGGTTTGTTAGACTTTATATAAGGAACTGTGGGAATCCATATATGTGGGCTGTGTGCAAATATCCCAAAAACTGACCAAACTTGCCTCCATTGAACATATGCTAGAATGACACTATTTTGATGTATATTTCCCTTTCTACCTATGCATTAGGAGAGCTTATCAAGGTGTTGATAAATAGTGCAATGCAACTCTAACCTTACCCTAATTTTGTCTAGATTTATAATTTCTTATTTAGATAGATAAAGGCCAAATCATTTTGCTTAATTCCAAGAGGTCAGCATCAAATGTATACACAGGTTGGCCTATGTTACACTGAATGTTAGGCATCCACAGAATGCAGCAATCTGATTGGCTGAAGTGCACTCCACTCCATGTTACTCCACCCAAATCTACTAGGTCGCAGAACCAGTACTAACTTCTGATTGGCGGATATGCCACTTCCCTCCAGTTACCTGTCTGCACAGTAGCCACCATGCAGACATCTGTCTGTGCAGTAACCACTATGTAGGCATATATATATGTCTGTGGAGTACTATCCTCATGCGCATGGATCTATCATTGAATTTATTTAATTATCTTAATCACATCAAATTTAATAAATCTGAAAGGAAGAGTTTGTTTCTATTCTACAACTACGAGTTTGCGGCTGTCGCAAACGAATTTGCAAATGAGCCCTGACGCAAAGTGGAATATGGCCTTTACTCGCGGTGGCGATTTGCTTGCTATAACCTCCATGGCAGAATTTATAACCTTTGATCGACTAGCAGGTTGGGGCTACCACAGAAAAACGGGACGTCCCGAAAAAACAGGCAAATATGAAAAAGTGTATTATCTAGCTACTTTAAATGAATTTATACATAAATAACATACAAGATACGCATAATATAATACTTCTGCATATCCAAACTACAAAAATTATTAAATTCTGCATTTAGCATGAATTACATGACATTTTCCATTTTGACAATTTCATAAATAAAATTTCACAATTAATATTTGTACATGAATAAAAATGCTCAGAAAATCAGGAGTTTTCGGGTACCAAGTATCCGAATTTGTATGCATTATTTGATAGGATCTTGAAACATGTTCTAGCTTCCCAACCTTTTAGTCCAGGAGCCAAATCCTGAAATCTGTCAAAATAAGGATTTACCCTCCGCGGTGAGCCCCCTGGATTTTCTTGATTTTTTTCAACTTATAGCATCCTAGGGACCATGAATCAAGACGGTTCCGAAGAATTTAGGTATGCGAACACTGTGTAATTACGCGATTTGTGGTTAATTAGCAAAAATTGAAAAACGCGTTATTTCTTAATTTCTCTGGAACTATGTAAGATACGATAACATGCTATATGTCATCTGAAAGGTTTTTTTTTTCCTGATTTTTTGGTATATTGTTTGCTATTGTGATTAATCATGGCAATGAGGAATTAAAGAAAAACTGTTGTTTTAGTCAAAATCATTAGAACTTAAGGATCCAAGGTTAAACTTTGGAATTGATAAACCAAGTCCTAGGTATACTTAGAGGGGATCTTTAGGCAGTTTTTAAAGAAGGTTGCATCTGATTTCATTAGAAATATAATGTAGAGATGATTTTTTGCTGATTAAATTCTAACCGACTACTGGTTCATTTTGCACTTATATTCTAAAAGGAGAGATGATATCATGAAAACAACACAATATATCCTAAAGAGAGGTGGAAATGATAATCACTATCTCCTTAAGCTGGTATTTCAGTGCTTTCTGAGCCATTTGGGCACATGCATGTAATATAGTGACTGTTTGGAGCGCATTTTGGATCATAGTGAGAGATGTGTCACAATAAAACTATGGTTTGAGTAAGATTTCTTTCCTCAGTAAAATACCATGATTATGTCTCAGTTTTATTACAAACCATCTTATTAGGGGCCTTGCATTAAGTATGTATGCATCAAGGGGGGAAGGTATGAAACTTTTGAAAATGTACATACTTTATAGGTCAAATCTAATGCATACTTTTGCCCAAAGGGGGTAGGGGTCTGAGATTTTTGAAAATATGTGTACTTACTAAATGGAAGGCCCCATATAGTTCTCTCTATTTCATGCTGACAAAAAGAAAAGAATAGCTCATAGTAGACTCACCTATTACCTGACCCCAATCCATGTTTCTCAGGGTATACATGGGGAGCCTCCAAGTATTACTTTAAAGAAGAGATGAGTCCCAAAAAGTATGTTGTCATATATCAAGGGTTCTGAATTTAAAAAACAGGCCTTGTATCAATATGCCAATTGCAAAAAGACCAGGAAAGCTATTTGTTAAACTTGATAGGTGTGCTACCTCTGTCAAATTGTTGCAATTGGTTTTAACAAATTACTAGATTGTACTTTAAACTCTAGGATTCTAGTCCCACGTGTTTATATAAATGAGTAGCTTGGCTTGAGCCTACACAAAATGGATATCTTATATTTTATGGGTTACAGGTATTAGTAATTTGATATCAAATTATGATCATGGTCACAGTTTATTTCATAAGAGCCAAACTTCCAATCCTCCCAAATTACCAACTCAAGTTGTGACCAGCCTATGGTTATGCTTCACTCAGATTCATCCTACCAACTAATAGGATTCTGCCATATATCCAATTTTATCATGGATGTGTACCAGGTGGACTGAGACCTCTGTGTATATACATATCAATATCATTGGCAAGACCTCAAACAAATATCAAGACCTGAAACAATACAGAAGTACCTCATATAGCTTTCTATTCCAAAATTACAAGTTCTTGGTATGGCCATTACTGGTTTCCCAATATTATCTAGTAGCATTACTACATTGAGCAGCATGTGCACAGCACCCTTGATGTGAGACCATAACCACGGCACTATGGTATTAGTAGATTATACAAGAGCAACAAATTGCTGTGATTCTGGTTGTAGCCTCAAACTTTCAGTTCTTTAAGCCTCAGAAACAACATTATTCCCTTATCAAAATATAACTGACCATTTTCATTTCTAAACTGCTATGAACAAGGATCCAATTTCCTTAACCTACAGCAAGACACAGTTTATAGATACTAAGGGAAAGGTCAATTATGGTAAATACTCATGAGACCAAAAACTAAGAGAGTCATTACTCAAATACAGAAATAACCTTCTAAACTATGATCAGTTCCAACACTGAATACTTAGTTCTTGATACAAAAGGGTACATAGCTAACTGAGCACTGAATCCATAAAGCCTGAATCTGTGAACACTCAAGTAGAAGCAAAAGGATGACAAAGTTTAATTAGGTAGATTGGTGGGAAGATGTTAACCAAAGTACAGCAGGTGGTCAGCAATACCACAGTTTTCAGCACACTATATAGGTCTGTAGTGTGTTGTACTATGGGGGCTGTGCTTATCCCCTAGTTCAGGTCGCTTAGGGGAAAGGCTAGACCTCTTCACCACTGATAAGTTTCTAAAGATCCACTACCTTCATTTCACTGCTGTAAGGCAGCATTGTCTAAACAGTTAAAGTTATCATTTTATCTCACCAGTTTCAGTGATGAATCCCATGCTCCTTTTGAAATTATTTGATAAAATGGAATAATAAGACAGTTATAAGTAGCCAAAATTTAAGCCTGCCCCAACCTCTGAGGGGTCCTTTATTAGGTTGTTCACACAGTGTCTTATCAATGGGTTAACTCACACAACAGGGAGATGAGAACCCTAGTCTGCCATCTTTATCTTTCCTCTGTCTTTCCAGGCCTTATCCATACCCTTTTGAGTAAATAGATAAATGACTATCCTAGTTTGATCAAGCAACAAAAATGAGCTTGGCTGCAAATTACATGGACAAATATTTCTTGCTAATGTAAACTTATTTTACAGCTCCAATGTTGTCTACAGTGGACCAAATGCCTCAGAAAGCACTGAAATACCAGCTTAGGTAGACAATGATTATCCTTTTCCCATCTCTTTAGGATATATTGTGTTGTTTTCATGATATCATCTCTCCTTTTAGAATATAAGTGCAAAATGAACCAGTAGTCGGTTAGAATTTAATCAGCAAAAAATCATCTCTACATTATATTTCCAATGAAATCATATGCAACCTACTTTAAAAACTGCCTAAGGATCCCCTCTAAGTATACCTAGGACTTGGTTTATCAATTCCAAAGTTTAACCTTGGATCCTTAAGTTCTAATGATTTTGACTAAAACAACAGTTTTTCTTTAATTACTCATTGCCATGATTAATTACAATAGCAAACAATATACCAAAAAATCAGGAAAAAAATTACCTTTCAGATGACATATAGCATGTTATCATATCTTACATAGTTCCAGAGAAATCAAGAAATAACGCGTTTTTCAATTTTTGCTAATTAACCACAAATCGCGTAATTACACAGTGTTCGCATACCTAAATTCTTCGGAACCGTCTTGATTCATGGTCCCTAGGATGCTATAAGTTGAAAAAAATCAAGAAAATCCAGGGGGCTCACCGCGGAGGGTATATCAAGATTTTCAGATTTGGCTCCTGGACTATTTGGCGATGTTAGAAGACACAATTTGTAGCATAGTAGTCAAGTTTCGTGAACACCCGTCCGAACCCGTGGTTGGGTGATCTGGGGACGGGTGGTTGAGAGTGTCTCTGGAAACATCGGTGGTGGATATGGTGTGATCGACAAGGAGGGGCTTCTGGCTCCCAGAAAGGGTGGCTAACGAGACTCTCAGGGTGGGGTCAGCAGCTCAGGTTTGGCCGGTATGGGGGGGGGGGGGGGGGAGAAGAGAGGTGTGAACACAGTGAGTTCCAAAGCGGGACTGTATATTCGAGCTATCATGCAATCACTTCTATTTAAAGCCATAACCTGGCTCCTGATTGGCTACATAACATCACGTGGTCACTCTGACCCTTGCTGAGGTCACTTCCGGTCAAGAATGTCATTACAATTTCGTGTTAACTGACAGTTTCGTGTAACTCGTACCGCACAAGTTCATACCACACATGTTCCTACCACATGATCCTGTGCGATCGTGTCCCAAAACACAGCTTTACTTGTAACTCTAACAATGACATTATTCGACTTTTAACATTTATAATTAATACTCGAACTCGTGTCATGCCATTGAATTGATTACTATAATTCATCACAGTAGAATTGCCTATATGGATAATAACCTTAGCTTGTAGCTACTACAATTGAGTTGTAATCTATGGCATGGTAGAGTTTCTGTGCTAAGACCAGGCGCCCTCAGAAACTACAACAGTCGAGTTGAGTTTAGTTGGTAAGTGTGGCCGGGCCTTTACTCGGCTAAATATCAACTGGCATAGAACCTGTCGCTTCTTAATGACAAAGTTCATCCATATTCCAATAAACTATATGATTACTTGAGGCAGTTGTATTCAGTTACAGTTTGGTCCTCTGCAATAAGCTTAAAGTATTCGAACTACAAAATCGGCTTACCGTACAATCATCCTAACACGCACCAACAGATCCAATTCAATGATCTGTTCAAGATCGTCAAGAATAAGAGATTGTTCAGTGAATGATTGGATTGTCTTTAAGGGAACCAATAACATCTGATTTTATAGTAGAATCGGCTGATTCAATCAGAGAAAGTTGATTCTATATTCAAAACTAATCAAAAACATTCAGGAAATGTATAGTAACAGCATCAATTTAGCTATTACAGTGGAATTATTAACATAGAAGTACAAATATTGTGACTTTGTAGAAGTAACAACGCTGTGGCCCAAAACGGACAAGATCTATCAAAGCCAATGATATAACATAACAGCCGTGCAAGGGAATAATTATTGGTCCACAGTATATGAAACCTGGGAATATTATCTTAAGGTATTGGTTACAGAATAATTCATACTTTGGTCATTGAGTAAGTAGATGCACCTACACCATTGATTAGGATATTCCCACGACGCTCATCAATTTCCCTGAAGGCCCAATCATTTACTTGTAGGTCCGACGTCAAGCTAATTAATATTGCACCTAGCCCAAGAGGATATTAGTATTTACTATATGTCTAGAGAATCGCTGCTTGAAATATCATGTTTATTAACAGTTGTTTTTTTGTCATGCTAGTAAACTTTTGTAAATTTTAAATATTTCTGAACTATCATCCAAACCTTTTAGTAACAAAGCTAGTTTCTTCTCTTGGCTAATAGTTATCGATAGCCTACAACAGCCCAAACATGAAATGAATTATTAGTACTTGGTAAGACCTGTGTGATGTCAATTTGCAGTAAATCTATTATTGAACGAGTAATTGATAAAGCTAGGTAATACTTCCAGAAGACTTTGACCTGGGCAAAGTTTTCCGGAGACAATAATCATAAGCTCAAAAGCATTCTACTTATCCTTTACAATTGTATGTATTATGATTTGGCATCAAGTGTCACTTTCCCAAAGCTTAAGTATGTCAGTATCCGTGCTTGAC
The DNA here is from genome assembly GCA_936440205.1 of Lepidonotus clava. Taxonomy (NCBI): domain Eukaryota; kingdom Metazoa; phylum Annelida; class Polychaeta; order Phyllodocida; family Polynoidae; genus Lepidonotus; species Lepidonotus clava. The sequence continues at coordinate 21,516,192 of OW387140.1, read as the reverse complement.
TCATTGCCTATGTGATGAATTATAGTAATCAATTCAATGTCACAACACGAGTTCATGCAATAATTATAGAGGTTAAAAGACAAGTAAATGTTCTTTGTTAAAGATATGAGTAAAGTTGTGTTTTTGGATGCGATCACAAAATACACAAGATCGTGTGGTACGAGCTTGTAACGGTACAAGCTGCACAAAAATAAATGCACAAGTTAGTAAACAAGAAGTTGTAATGCACAATGTATCATTGACCAGAAGTGACTCCAGCAAAAGTTCGAAGTGACCATGTGATGTTATGTAACCAATCAGGAGCCAGGTTATGGCCATAAATAAGAGTGATTGCACGAAAATAAACAATCCCGTCTTGGTACTCACTGTGTTCACATCTCCTTTATTCCTGGGAATGGACCACAAAAAGACTTAGAAGAGCAGGATAGCTAGAGATACTGGTCCATGAGCTAGAATTAGACCAAAGTTTAGCTGGAAGAGAGAAGTAGGACTTAGAAGAAATAAACTGATAAGGGAGTGGAATGCATAGGGACGAACTCAGCCGCACGAAATGGGGACGAATTGATCAGAAACATGAGCTCTGGTTATTAATAGCTATAAAGACAAAGACTTGGGACCTCAGCCTACACTCTGACCGTATCGCTGACCGTATCGCACTCACTGTCGACCCACGTTCGGGGGCATGTTTCTGAGACATACATGACCACTTGCCCGTAGGTTGCTCCACAGTGGGCCTGGACGAATGCTCACTTAATTTTGTCCCACTCGTGCTACAACAGATCGAGCATGACTTGGACAAGAACTGTCAAGAATATGTATATCTCAATAGGGAAACCCCTAGTTTTCCCGGAGAACATCACACCTATAATGGTAAATGGAACAAGTTGCCCACTATTTCGTCTCCAGATGATATCATTTTAAATGAAATTTGTAATAATTTTATGCTTAAATTCTCAAGGTTCTTATTAAGAGTCACTAAAGCTGTTTCTCCACAGGGTGATAAATATAATTATCATGAAAAGCGGCCAGCGCATCCAGATAAAACGCTGAGTTCATAGAGAATTGCAATAATGTACAAACACCGTTCCAGAATTTACAGTGTCTTTTCACATCGTCCCATATGTTCACAGTGTCCGTCATTCCTCTAGGAAGTGGTCAAGAAAATGATATTTTGTGGTCTAGAAAACAGTGTCATTGGTCTGAGAACGATATCCGTGGTCTAGGAAACGATATCGATGTCTGTGGTTTAGACAGTGGTGTACTCTTGCAAACCTAACCCAAATCCTAACCTTAAACTGTTAACCCTTAACCTAAACCTAAACCTACCCTATAACCCTATACTGAAGTGTGAACAAAAATTGTTATGGGGACGAACGTCATTATCAAAAGAAATCATCAATTTCAGACTGTACAACCCATTTCTAGCTCTTTCACACAAACTACCCATTTGTAGAGACATGGGTTTAGTGTGAATGTACAAATCGTTGCACCATCATACCTAATGATTTCTAAATAGATAATATATATCTAGAACTCAACATATTAGATCACATTATTCAGCACTGAAAAATAACTTCACAGATCGTATCATTGGATATAGATAACAAGAATCTTTCCAAATACCCTAATAGTCTAAAAAGCAATAGGATGAAATTCTCTTGGAAATGACACCATGTAATCAGGGCAGCATTCTCACATTATGATTTATTGCAGTGACTATGCATAGTCATATTTACGACCTGGAACTCCAATTTAGGTAATGTCAAAATGGACCGTTGTTTTCAGGTCATTGTAGAGTAAAATTGTGTTTAAAGGACGATGCATTCACTGCCCTAGATCCGTCATACTTTATCCATTATGTACAGGTTTGACGTGCAATCATCAACCTCCACATTCAAGCGAATTTTCATTTGCATGATGATTATAGATATCACACTACAATGTTATATGAATGATTACTGGTCTGCTTGCGCCCACGTGTATATGTTGGGGTAATGATAAGGATCTACTACTGCAATGTTTTATGAGACACATTTCGCAACTGAATTGTGCAAGAGGCAGTAGTTTCAGAAGAAAATATTGTAAATTTCACCTACAATTGATAAAAGCCCTTTCACGAAAATATAAGTTTAAAATTAGACCATTCTTTTTAATAAACATCAGTGTATAGGAAAAGGATGATCAACGTGTTAACAATTCGTCATAATACATACATGATTATCAATTCCAGATAGATTACATATGTTTTGCACGGAAGCTTTAATATTTAGTCACTTACAAAGAAAGAAAATAATATTTGCCAATCAAGCCTCCGTTGTATTGAGTAAATCATTGGTTGCCTTTCCTTTGCCGTAGACAGAAAAAGCTTTATTAGAAATCCTGCATATGGACATTTGTTATTGTCAAGTTTGTGTGGTCTAGGCTTCTAGAGAAGGGAACACACACACAATTACATGTTCCTAAACACACACACACACACACACACACACACACACACACACACACACACACACACACACACACACACACACCACATACACCACATGTACAAAAACAGACAGACGGATACGAACACACCAAACACGCAGCGATAAACTCGTAGTTCTATACCGGTGCTTAACGAACCCACTAATAGCCAACCAGACATTACCATTACCATTCAACCACCCATCCTTCCATTTACTAGACTAATAGTTGAAACACCTCCCTCAATTCGCCTGATACTATATCATCAACCTCAGGAGTGGGGTACGCCGTGTTACATCAATACTAATATTTCCTTTCAAGATAACCATTGACATTGCCTAAGCGTACATCGCCTCATCTGCACAACATAACCCTTATTATTATCTTTAATCAATGTATAAAAGAAGACTGCATGACTTGTACGTTGTTCACCCATTCAGTTAAAGGGAAGCCAAAGTCACGTATTGCCAACACTTAGCGAACTAAAATAACAAAAGAAGTACTTCCCATGTGTTCAGATCAAATGAGAAACCATGAAAACTAAAACACGTTCTTAAAATGCCATTATTATTCCATTTCAATTGATTCCCTTTTATTGACACACAAAATTGCTAATAATGGCCCCTTACATGGTTTAAACCGTTTTTGATGACTTAACATCGTTAAGCATCAATATTTCTAATGTGCAATTTTTGAGCAATACAATGCTGTTGGTGCCCTTTGCCTACAGATTATCCATGCACTATAATCAAATGCTACACCCTATGACATCTAAAGTGATTGGTCTCACTATCCACAATAAGGTTGCGCACGCAGTAATTAACTTGGATGAGGTTCATGTATGAAATGATATATAAATGGACCTATTGGACCTTCCAGTTCTTAATATGATTGTAACAATGACTATTTTCATTATTACTATATATGATAACACGGTATACTATTGCGCAATAGTATTATGATAATTACTTGCATTGTCAGGTGACTGAAATGTAATATTATGATAATTACGCACGTTGCCTGATCATTTTAATGCACACAATGGAGAATAAAGTATGGTAGTGTTGACATTTTAATGGAAACACAGGAATTGTGATGAAAAACACATAATTATTGTAAATTGATGTAGTGAGAGCCTGTTTGACACGAGGAGGAGCAAGCATTTATGACTACAGGATGCCCAACATTATACTACAAGGGTGCTCATTCAGAATACATCCCTATAATGCGTAAGGATAACTTACGACCTTTGGTACATGATATGATATTTAGATTTCAACGATTATCAGTATTTGTGTAGGTATTACTTTCACCTAATACACTTCGTTGAAATTTTAAATGAGCATGCATTTATTATAGCCGACGATAGTAAATCTACATATTGTACTTTCCCTTATGAGTTATGCCATAACACCGCAACTTTTCATTGAGTATAACATTTCAAGATATGAGGCCCGAATCAAGAATTACGTGATTATCCTAAACAGTTAGGAAGATATGGCAGAGGTAAATAGTGCATGAACACCCTCTTTGGTCTATCGGACAAGTGAAATAGCCACTCGAAGCCTCAGGAAGCCATTGATCTACGGCGCTTCTGTGTATACAGACGATTCACTTAAGGTTGTTATATATAATATATTGTATTATTATTGTGAACCAGAACTTTTTTCATTTGAAATGGCAGTTGCATAATATAATCAATTTATGGCGGAAATTATTTCAATGCTACATTATTTTCTCTAATTAGGAGAGTGTGTTCCATTAGAAAGACAATTAACCAATTATCAAGTTCGACACTGCTGGAACAATTACCTGACAAATTGTCTGGCAGAACCTTTTAGAAGTCCAAAGTAGTGTTGTTACCCTCTGAGGATTGCTCTTACATTTTCTACTTGATTTGCTGATTTTTGTGTGTGAGTGTATAAATTATCTGTTCTATTTCAACTCGTTTGCATCTGGTAACTTCATTTCACCGGGCATTACAATAGTGTATTAAATTGGTATAGAGATGTATCAGATGCAAACAGAAATAACTCTGAAAACACAAGGTTGCCCAAAAGTTGTCAAAGGGTTATAATATGTCAGAATGTGGCCACTCTTGAGTTGTCCTAGTCATTGATGCAATATATATCTATAACAATTCTAGCCGGAACTAAGAAGTTAACGTTGTCATTTTGGTGATTTTAGGATAAAGTGGTCAGTTTGACAACTGTAACATTATTCTTATGCTAAAACTCTGGATCAAAATGGTTGTCAGAAAGCAGTTGTAGATTTTACCATAGAGAGTTACTAATTACGAGTGCAAATACAAATCTTCTTAATTGTGCTTTTCTTACCAACTAGCCAGGTGTGCTATTAGAAAATAATTAGATTATAAACCATAAATTTTAGATTTCAATTTGAATTGCTATGAGAGGCTGGTCTGGACTTAGGTGTTTCAATCAAATCTCCTGCATTTTCAAAGCAGCCAACCCAGTGTTCTCGTTTGTCAAACCACTAAATGAACATATAAAATCATCCAAATAAATTAACATTTCATGTCTAAATAATGTTATATGGTTTTAATAGGGTTGTTATCAGAATACACACTTGCTTAAGTTTTGTGTCACATAACTGTGCCCTTCTCTTATGCTTTCCAGGTGAGATGAATCCTCAAGTTAGGATGACCACCTATTATGGGCAGAGAAATTGACACTTTATATGTCTGACAACCCATGGTTGGTCATAAAGAAAAAGACATTCCTGACAACCCTTGAATCTCATTTGGTGATGCTTGACAACCTAGGGTTGTTGTTTTTCGGCACCATCCCATGACAACCACAAGGTTGTCAGGCAGACCTTCACCTATCTCACATAGAGTGGTCGTAAAGTTGTCAATATCTCAAAAAAGGTAGTTATATGGTTATCAAAAGGTTGTGGTTTTGCCACCATTAAAGTTGTCACCCCGAATCTAAACTAAACACATAGGTCAACACTAATCTATGTATTAATTTGTTTTACAATTTTGCATTTTTTATGTGATACTGGAGTTTGCAGTTTATGACCTTCCCTGTGACCAATTTATCACTTTAGGTGTGTGGTATGAGGTTGTAATGCATTTGGTTGGTTCTTTGGATTCCCCTCAATACCTCTTGCATTATTTGATTGAATTGTCTTTCTTTGTGTCAACGAGAGATGAAACGGCAAATTGAGATCTTAGACATGAAATCATGAACACTTTAATTCATTAAGGAGACTCTTATTAAAAAACAACATTTGTAATAGCAAAAATTACACCCAGGCAAGACGTTGCAGGTATGCCTATGAGATATATAAAGATTCATAGACATTAAGTATTGCCAACATACATTCTGTACAAACCCGAAATGATGACATTCCGTTTTCCAACAAGGCTGTCATTAACCTGAAGATTGACCTTACATAAAACACGCGTTGATTAGCAGGTGTAGCGCACATATATATCGGTATTAGGCATATGTATCATGCCAGATTACCACCTGCAGGACCATCAAGGTAACACCTGAGGTTGGCCCAGTGAAGTCAGCTGCTGCCTCATTACACTCCCTTCTGCTCTCTCAGGGGTTTTAAGGGTTCTGACACATTTCCTCCATCTATTTCACTCAAGCCTCTTAACCAACAACAGCGATTTTTAATGGTTTGTTGGTTATTGGTTGCAATTGGTTGATTATTGGGGTCTAATGCCGTAGCAACATCTAAGGTCCTATCATGGTGACTCTGACTTTTTTCTATCATCGAATCTATGGAATGAACAAATCTATGAGAAGATAGAGACCATGTGCCTACACATTTACTAAAGCAGGTGTTCTTTAATGTGCAGGGTCCCATAGGCAGAGTCCTATACACAACAGCCACTGGCTCTCTAGGAGCCTTTGTAAACCAGTTGTCGCCATTGGGAGAGATCTGAGTTGTGCGGTGCCCCAACTCCAGCAGCAGTTGCACCCTGCCGCCCGCACGCCAGGCGAATAAGATTTCCGATGGTCATTTTGGTAGGTCTCCCTACCACGGATTGCACCAATTTTGACCAATTCTGTCAACAAAAGAACTAGAAAATCTATAGAAAAAATTATGAATAATTGTAATATTTCCATCTATAATTAATGCATTTTCAAAGAACTTGGAAACTATTTAATGTATATGGATACAAATTTAAAATATAATGGTCTCTAGTTTTTCTTCATGTCAACCTAGAAATAGTGATGTAATTAATGAAAATTCCTATGGAAAAGCCTAGAGGTTTGTCATCATATTACCCACCATGCACCCTGCTCAAGGCTAACCTGCAGGTAAGACTTTAAAAAAGGGCTATCCGTGTTAGGGTCAAAATAGTTAAAGTATTATGTTAGTAAAGCAGAGTGGATGCAGAGTCGGTTCAGTACTTGTGATGCAGCCTAGGCCTTGTTCCAACAATCTAATATTCCCAAACCTGACTTGTGGCGTCTATCCTACTGCGCATGCGATCTTTGAATAGTCAGTCATCCACACATGTCGTAGTATAGTGGAGTTTAATTGTATTCAATCGGGTGTTCTACGGGTTGCCTCACATTTACAAATCTGAAAATGAAAAGTATACTTTTTTAAATGTCGGTTAAGGATTGAACTTGTGTACTCAAGTGAAGACAATACAAAGATAAAATACAATAGGCCTACACTACTCTCGATAATGCTTAATAAAAAAAATGTATTGTAATCTGCGTATCCAAATGAACGGACCTGGTTGTGAATTAAGAGGGTTACATTGCAATCCCACCTGATCAAAAACATGGTGAAATTGCACTATTGGCAGAAACCTCATCTCCATGTACAAAAGGGTGTCGGGTTGATGAGTGACATTAAATTTTATTTTTTGACAATAGATGAAGAGGGCCTATTTATGAGGGTCAGTAATCTGCGCTCCACTCCACTAGTACTATAACAAAATCTATGTCTAACATCTCGTATTATCTTAAATTGTCTTATATCATAAAAGAAATATAATCCGTAATTAATAACGGGAGACGTGACAATATACATTGCCAATAAACTTTTAATTATCAAAGGAAACATGACAATAATTAAAAGCGAAAGTCAACACCATAAAAGGTCGAACGGACAAGAGTGAATGTCATCAGGGCTTAGTGGCCCTTGGAAGAAAGGGTATTGGTCCGTAATAAGATATAAGTTGTATAGGGCGTGGTGGGTGGGATCATGCGCAGATTGTCCTTCCGCCCGTTCTAATTATAATCAATTAGCATAATTAACTCCCAATGTATATCAGTATCTTTTGTAAAATCATAAGTCAGACCACACCGCATCATGGCTAGATAAGCATTGTTTCTCTTCAAATGGTACCCGGTTCGCCCTCTGATCAGCATAACCAGTTTTCTAGTGACATGCGAAATTTAATTGCTGTAAGTTAAATTGTTTGATCTTACTGCTATCAGGAAGGGTGTCCTTACGAGGGGTCCTGTTGGTGGAAATAGGTCATGGTATAATGTTATTGATGGATTTTGAATTGCTTTAGTTTACTGAGGGAAGACCATCACTTATGCATGAGCGAAACTTTGTAGCTATTTTACTTCTTGTTTCTTACTATGTATAGTGGTAAACGATCACTGATAATACAATGGTTTTCTCTTCCTTTACATAGTCTTCGTCTGCAAACAGTGAAACTATTTTGCATTCATAACTTTCTGTAATTATTGTGAAATCTTAAATTTGCTGTTGGAGATTGTAATAAGCTTTCCAAAATCAATATTAAAATCTTCCATTATTAACCGTTCTCCCTTAATATTGGTAAGCCCATCCCACATTGTGTGTTCCCTGGGGTTGGACACAATAGATCATAGAAGACATACCACTCACCATACGTTGGAAATAAATGACAATAGTTTTTTATCATCCCCAGGTACCGCTTAAACATAATGATGGTATTATTGGGTTGCACATTAGAAGGTGGGCGAACAGGCTTTAATGTTGGTTCATATAGGGGACAGATATATTGTAGAAGGCTGCATTTTTATAAAATCTAAGAGCAATCTGTCAACCAAACTTGTTTTGGTTATAATTTTGTATCATGCTGCCTTTTGGGAATAAATAAGGTGGCAATTCTATTAATATTTAATGGTAAACTATAATAATTATAGATGTAAACTAAGATGGGTTTATTGAGGTCCATCGCTAGATGATGGTCCATTTGTATATGAATATATATATATATATATATTATATATATCCCGAAAATTATCAATTCAATCATTTTAGATAAAGCAGAGTTTTTAATGTTACCATTAAAGGAGAGAGGGCCAAGATATACCTCTTGCATCTATGATTCCAGTTACACGTTGCATGACCAAGACATGCCGTTGTGAATGCCTGAACCTGACGTGGTCTCCTGCTATCCTCCCTCCACTGTTGGCATATCACATACAAAGTGCCAGTGGTGACCATGGTAACGCCAACTAATGACTTTCATTTCCGCCACTTCGCCTCCACCTCCGAGTGTATACTTTCGAGCAGTTCCTTTGTGCTACCAAGTGTTGTACCTATTGCTGATACCGGAAACTTCTCGTATTCCTGGGCCTGTGACCTAATAGCCTGCTTTGATCGTTGATGAGTCCTAATAGAGACTGTTGGGTTAAATATCCGCTGTGGTCAGGTTGTATCGGGTTGCACTTGGTGGTTTGATACCTACCTTATTTCCAACACCTATTTTGCTCATTATAGAAAACACAGGAATGGTTTATGTTTTGACTTTATGTAAATTTATATCTAGTAAAGATCTATCGTAACCAACTTCAGAAATATGAAGTAAATGCATAATATTGATTCATATGAGCTAAGGAACCTACTCTTCTATCATGAAGTGACATACATTAGATTGGCCATGAATGAATGATATATATGCCTTGGGAGGAAATGGTTTTGACTGCTATTTTCTCACTTTGCATGTTAGTTCAATCTGAACGTACAATTGCGTTTATATATCGAAAGAACTTCTTTGAAGGAAGAAAGTGCACATCCGCTGCAGGTTCTCATAATAAACATTTCAGAATTATGAGTTTAATCTAGTTTACATGTCCACAGAGACATGTATAAAGTACCTAATTGAGGTGAATGGTCCCCACCTTGGGAATTTCACCGGCCCCAGTGCCCATAGGGACCCGCGTCAAATCTCACGAGAACTGAAGACTGCATACCATTACAACCATCTTAGAACTTCACTTCCCCCCAATCCATGAATTGTTGACAATGACAATGTTCATTGTGTGGAACCATTCAGTACGATGTACATTGGCTAATTGGTAGTCAGATTCGTGTGATGTATGCGGTGTTGTTGCGGTCTCATGATACAGAACTGGAAATATAGCTTTTGAGAAGCGTGAGGGTCAAATGTAACAACTGCCTTCGAAATGTTGTACACACTGTGTGGAGGAATGTACAATCCCTGTACACCAAATACCTTTCAAGATTATTGATTCTCAGTTTTATATGACGCATTGCAATGGTAAATGAAAAGTATCTGTACGAAAGGTTCTATCTTGAAATGGCGTATATTTTGAATGGAATTCATGCCTTGAAACTTGCAAGGCAGCCATAATGGGTCGATCTGCAGAAATTCGAGCCCTCCCCATAAAAACCCTCTATTTCGAATGGAAAGTGTAACCCAAATCAATGTAAAGACGGCACCTGCAGCCTCGGTCCCTCGATTTTGAAATGAATCACTCGTAGTCCGATTTCCTTAGTTGAACTGCGCAATCTCAATAACCACGCATGGCTTTTTCTACATGGTGCACCTGCTGGCAAGAAATAATTCACTGTTGGGCAAGTACTTCTTTTTATATTGGTGTTTGAATCTGTTTCATTCATAATATTTATTGTCTCCAAGACCAAATGAGCTTTTGGTCTGTCCTTAAGCTTCAATATAAAGAAAGAGTCTATACATACAACTTCACAGACACAGAAGTGGAAATGCAAATAGAGATCACGAAGAAAATCAGAAATAATCCATCCATAATCTTTATCAAAACTTGAAAAAGAATCTGAGCCTTTTCGATAGATAAGTGAGACATTCACGTTGAAAGTTAATATATATAATTTTTTTGTAGACCTACCTAAGTGGACAGATCTAGTATCAAAGGATTTGCAGAAGTAATCTTTAAAAGGAGATTGTAGCGTACTTTTGTTTCATTTTGTTCGTTGGTTTGCAATGCACATAGTTTATGTCAGAGGAGCACCGTACGCGTAGGGGAGTAGGGTATAAAAGGTAATGCCATAATCATTCTACTAAGCTTCATTTGGCTTGCGATGGGGATTTTTATATTATCATAAAAGGCCGTGGATATCCCCTGTATTTTAAATTTAATCTGGATGTAGAATGAAAACCGAACTTAATGACCAATTGTAAACATTATAATTTTATACTGGTTACAATTGGGGCCAGTTTTAACTGTATATCTTAATCTTTCTTTGTTTAACAAAGATAAAATAAACATTGAATGTTGAGCTACTTTGCAGGTTATTCCGATGAATGTTTCAATTTAGTTCCTAACTGCATGGCTTTCTTCCAATACATCGTTTGATGCACGATCTGTCCTTTGGATCAGCACGTCTTTTGAAAGTTGTTTTGCAGCACGTTTTTAAAATTGAAATTGAAATAAGAAAGCGAAATAAATACAAAAATAAAACAATCCAATTGGAAGCTTGCCATAGGTTAGTTGATAAATTTGTACCTAATTGAATTAGGGAATTCGCATTTCCACCTGACTTCTTCCGTCAGCTGTTCATTGAGAACGCTGAGAACATTCAAAAGTTCCACTCCTTCAGGAAACCGCTATGATTCTTCGCATCATGAAAACAGCCAAACTTTACAAGTTAATTGTCCTTCATGAGAAACCCCTGAGCCCCGGGGTCTGTTCCGTCTCAGGGCTCATGTAGCCAATTCCAGGCTTTTAAAACTTTCATTGTATAGATGGATAAGCCGGACCCATTTCCGTTCGGAAAACATTGAGAAAAGCTGAAAAGGAGGAGCTCCCATCCGGCACTTTTTCTGCGGAGAACATTCCCGGAAATTAGAGCTTATCTCCTGGGACAGATCACACTCTGAATGGTCAGTTGGAAGGGAAGGAGGCTTTGGGGCGCCAGGTGTACAATCACCTAAATGGTCGAGGGAGAAACCCAACGTTTAGCCTTTATCAAATAACTCTTAACGTAACTGTCTCAACGGGGTAGATTAAGGATAGGACGCTGTGAAAAAAAATGGGACTTGTGGGTCACAGGGGTCTTTGGTCCTGGAAGGATCGGAGTGAGGGTGGGTGCTGATGTTCAGTTCAGGCTCTGGTTCGGGGTTTCGTGCTAGCCCCCCCCCCCCCCCCACACACACACACACAAAAAGGGTGGTAGCGTGTAGGCCGATCTCCCATGTTCTCGTCCCTAAAGTTGGTGCCAGTCTGAACACGAGTTACCAGGTGTTTCGATCCCATTCTCATGTGTCAGAGTTCGTCCCTCATGTCTACTCCTATTTCTTCTAAGTCCAACTTCCCCTTTTTAGTCTAACTTTGCTATATTCCCATCTCGTGGACCCTTATCATGCTTCCCTCCTGCTGGATACTGTTACTGGGCTGCTCTTGGGTCAGCAGTTGCTCAAGTCACCTTAGGAGCTCTGTGTCCCAGTCATGACCCATCCTTAGGTATTCGTGATAGCCATAATAGTCTATTTCTTAAGAACAAGACAACAACAGATCAGATGTTCACAGTTGGAAGGACACTGGGTCGGGTAAACAGTCAGCCTTTAATAAGTTATGGATCAGGATACATGCTGATTGGCTAAAATATATTACATGACATACCATGATATTCAACATTTTGAGTTACTTTTTGAGTATTTCAAGTATCTACATAATTCGAGTATTTACATAGCTCAAGTATCTCGAAATATCAAGTATCTAATGATGACACAATTATTACAATATAATATCATTTCATCAGGCTTTTCTTTTGTTAAGCATATCAAGCAGGATATATTTCCTAATTGTCTCTAGGCACTATATCTATGCATTCTTTGAAATGTTCTAGTTTGCAGGCCATCGGCGTCCATTCTGAACAGCTCGGTGGTTAGGGAAGGCTGGGGCAAGATGCCCATGTGGAGTAAAAGGCCCACCCTTGCTAATTTCGATTGATCTCCCCTAAGAACAAAAATAAGCTATAAAATCAACTTTATTTGGCTATATTACTCTTCAAATGTGATATTTGGAATGAATCTATTTTGAAATAAGAGAATTGGGACAGTTTTTGTTTTTCAGACCCTTACGTTCTACGTGGGCCTTAGGTAATTATATCTACAGTGTCGAGGGTCAGATTCTCATTGAAAAACTGTATGTATAAAGTAAAATTTAACCTTAATTGGTGGCCATGCGATATAAATAAGTTTAGGCCACTTAACCAGTGGTCATTCGATATAAATAGGTTTAGATAGCAAAGCTCTAGAAGTATTTCTTCAATGTGGGCTTCTTGTCCCACTCTACCCTATAGCCGCACTGTAAATTGTTTGTATTAAATTTACCCTCCTCCCCAAGAATTGCTGTACACACGTGAAGTTCCATGCTTGTAGCCTCATGCCATTTGGCAGGGTATAAGTCCGACCTCTAAGCTGTGAATCGGGCGTATTCCAACCACAGAACCTGCGCCCACCGCTTTAAACACTCTCTAGCCTAAGGCCTAGGCTTTGAAATTCAATGGGTTGAATGGCTATGAAATGGAGATAGTTTACCTCACTGCATCGACCTTTAGTCCCTTAAGTTGGAATTCTACCCTAAAGTAACTACTGTTAAAGCCAGCATTTGTTTGAACAATCAGATTTACTAAACATTACCGCTAAAAAGGGACAAAGTAACATTTTCTAACCATCTTTTCTAGGTTATCTCTAGTTATGCGGCACGTATTTCCAATTATCACTTTGTGTTTTGAAATACATAATTATACATGTATACTTTCGCCGTGAAAATGAAACTGGGTGTCGGTATGGTGTAAAACATCCATCACTCACTCACTCAGTATAATTATGTATACTTTGGTTCTGTCGTTTTGCTAACGGACTTCAGTGACAGGAGAGTGGATGATATTTAGTTAACGTTTAGCTGGTTTCCTTTTCATCGCACCTTAACCATCTGATTTTGTGGCTATAACGGTTATACTTCGTATTGTGTTTCCTAATAATGCTACAAAAACAACTGAAGAATTCTGAATCATATGAAGCTTTTTTGTCCCCACCTAATTTGACTCTTTAATAAGCCCATGATTGTGTTCCACCCGACACATAACAGCAATTGAGAAATGATGGCTTTCCTTGATTATTTGTGCTTTTGTTCTTAATTTCATACAAACATGTCATTTCATTTCTACAAGGCAATTCACTATATCATTCAACAGTTCGATTGTAGGGATTATTTCTACATCTTTTACTAATAATTATGACCAACTTATAGCCTTCTCAATAATGTGCCTATAATCACGGAGTGGTCTACAATTCATCACACTATACACCGATTCTCTTCCTACCTTTCCTACTAATAGAATTGGTGCATGAATACAGTATAACACTTTTCTGGATATCGCAAGTGCATCATGACACAGCATGGCTCTGATTCACAATATTGCCTTACGGGCCTAATTGACAAATGTGTGTTAGAGCTACCCAATTCAAATCTTCTCATAGGGTTTGCTGATAGTCATCTCGGAGTCAATGCCACCTGAGAACGGGGCAATTAGCAGAAAGTTGTTCTATGAAGATCAATGTCACCTACTTTTCTCGAGAATAAGACGGGTTGCGTTCAGGGATATGGTTACAATTTACAATGTCAATGAGAAGGACGCAACAGAAATACTGTTTTTTAAAGGATTTTATTTTATAAGAAACATCAAGGTTTTCCTTAGTTTTTAAAGATTATAACATGAGGTACCAAAGGTGAAAGGAATACAAAATTGTAGCCTACACAAAGATCAACTTAAACAGGACCGAACATTTACATAGTATTCGATAAATCAGATTCAAGTAATTCTAACATGTCACACTTCATCATGTTCTACCTGACTATTTAAATAAATTACATTGTCTAAACATCAATGGTAAACGGGAGCGACCTGTGGTTCTGAATTAGGAGATTATGGTAGCCACATGAAGTACATGCACTGTTATCGGAATATACTGATATTAAAAGCATGCTGAAGGTCTACAATTATATGACTTTTTAGATGCTGACTTTGTTTCACTATATAGGGAGTACAGCAAGATTTGTACAATGAATAAACATACGACTAAGCAATTGTACTATTCCTTTTCGCTCAAGACTAATCACATTAAACCGAGAGTGCAGAGCTCTCATTTTAAAAGGGATTATGGTTTGAATATCCATTATAAGGGCTATTCCCTTATGATATGAGGGATATTCAAAGACATACACAAGGCATTATCTCAATGGATTTGAAGCTCTTTTTTGTTCCAAACTAATATAGAAATTTATGTAAGTAGGCCTAACCCCGTATAATCCAAGTATGGTAAGAGCGTTTGCAGATTTGCATTGCTATTTGGGCGTTTATATTCTGTGACAAAATGTCAAATGTCATAAATACCCAATTATTATTGGAAGCTGATGATCCATATACATTTTCACCGAGAATGTCCCAAACAATATACAACACAAAGTCATAACATCATAGTCATAGTTAACACATTTTCTCCATGAAAATAAACTGCAGCCCATATTCACCGGAAGTGTTTTCCAACTTGAACCTAGTCTGATTGGAGACTGACTCTGCCCCTTGTGTAAAATGAGAATTGCTCAAAATTAATGAATTGGTATTAAACGTCCTATAAAGGAAATGTATACGACTGGAAGGGGTTTTGAGCCGTGGTCCCGAACTCCTCTGCTCACTTCCATCCTTAAAAAGTTAATAGATAAACAAAATTTAATATCCACCACAACATTTAACTATTTTTACATCTCCTATTATTTATAGATCAGGAAGAGCTGGGGGACGGTGAGCTGAGGGACGCGGTCCTACCAGAGAAGAGAGGTGGGCGGCTGCCGGTGGCCTTCGTGTGTTCGCCGAAGACGGCGGGCTGTCTGAACGGGGGGCGGGGCCCCAAGATCACCCCGCTGAGGACCCACAAACTGGCCATGTGCGTCTGCCTCTGCCCCAACCAACTCAAGGGGCCGCGCTGCACCAAAGTGTAGGTCAACCCAATTGCATGCGTGGCAGGTCACCCAAAGCGTGCTCAGGACCATCAACCATTGGACTCCAACTCGCAGATCCACTATCTGCCGAGTGGGTTACTAAATAGGCAGGACAGCTGTTTTAGGCAACGCTCGGTTTGCAATGATACAAAATCCAGAAAAATACTTAATTGCCTTCTTTCTTGTTTTGCTTTTGAATCATTGGTATTACATTTGACACTGGATCATGACCAAGACGGTGAAGAAATTAAAGCGTGTTCATTTCGATCAAAGAAGTGATATTTCAAGCACTGTCATCACTGTCACAAAATAGTCTTTATCTCAAATGACAGAAACTGACTGCTTTGGGGGGTTCCTTACAACATACAGCGGCCGTGGACGACTAGGGGCTTCTTTGTGAGCAGTGTCCTTTATTCATATGTGTTATGGAATGAAATATGACAACTCCTGTTGTGACCACGGGGCCCTAAGATGGATGAGACTTTTATAAGGCGTCTGTATAGGGACACGGGGCGGCCAATATACCCTGTCCTGTATGAGTCCTATCACATTCTACCCAACCAACTCCCAAATGCAACACGCTTCAAATATTAATCCAATGGCATTCGGATGATTGCCATTGGTTTCTAAAAGTCTTTTCTTATTAATACTATGAAAAAATTGATGGTCGGGCACGCTTTCGATCTTTAATCTAGTAACATTTAAACGCGAGGCTTTTTTAAAACAATCTCCGTTGGTAGTTTGTTACATTTGCTAAAAACCATAATAGAGAAGTTTATTTATTTTTCTCTCACACAATATGCAATCCCATATTTATCTCACACCTTGATTTTTTAATTTCGATTTGAGACTTTAGATTTAAACAATATTTTTTTTAGAATTTCCTCCGCATGGCTTACCAATAAAATGTCTGAAACTAAGAACGCTTTTATTGTTGCATTTACTCTACATTATGGGGCATGTAGTTTCCATTAGTTCTATGGGCATGGCATGTTGTAAATATCAACCCTAACATTTTGACTCTGCTCAATTAATAGCTGTATTTCGTCTCCACTGAAGACTAGGCATATAATGATGAAAGACACAAAGCACTCCTGGTTCAAATCGAAAAAACTAAATTACAATTGATATGTGATTTGATCCGTATGCATACGATTTGTCCAGCATTTCTCCGTAGCATTCATTGGCAATTACTAACCCGAAGTCATTGGCGATTGCTACCCCGACTGGTGTAATCTATTATCCCATAGAGTTCTAATTTATGCCTAAGATTAACCTAGCCCCTAATTGTAATTGTTATATTCAGTAAGGCATTCTGCACAACAACTATTGACTTTGGTGTCAATACCCTTTTAAAGTCCAGGTACCTCTCCAATTATAACCCCTATTCCCAGTTCGGATTTAAGATAATTATTTTCTAAATGTTTGGTATTTACCTGAACCGACCCCAATGAGTATCACAGTGAATTATCTGGAAATCTTTTACCTATTTATAAAAAAACATAAATCTGAAATATCAATGGTCTAAATTTCAAACGGCAGCCCTCCTGCAATAACATGTTAACGATAAATATGTCCCTCGTTGGTAGGGAAAATCTTTTACACATGTCACAAAGAAGAAAACCTCAAGTCATATGTAACGGCGAAACTTCAAGTAAGTAGTCCTTATTCCTCCGTGACGAGCTAGGCCCATCTTTAATGGGTGAAAAAAGGAAGTGTAGGTTCCCTTGGGCCTTTACTTCCGAAACATTGCGACGTGTTTTTTTAGGTTCAGTAATAATCGTGTTAGGTGCTGTGTGGGGAAGACGTGGGAGTGCTCAGGAGACATTCAATACCATGTCACAGCCCCTGCATCCCGGGGGTCTAATGGTCAGGGCAGCCAGCGCTGATAAGGTTAGCTGCTTCTGAAAGACTGACATCGAGATGAGGCTAGACCAGGTTGGTGTTGGGTCGGGGGATGGTGCATGTTCATGAGAGCCTAATATTCAAAAGAAAATTAAAACTTTTCAGTCAAATACTTGAGACCATCGAAAGTGTGTGATACATCGTGATACTGCCCACTTAACGCCACTGGTAACTTCCTTTCAATTATCCTTATAAGTTACAAAATAATATAATAATAATCAAGGTTATACTTTTAACCAAGGGTAGTGTTCCTTATGATTATAAGGAACACTACCCTTGGTTAAAAGTATAACCTTGACTACTCAGTGGGATGTCAGGAAAATTACATCCCTGAACCTAATGCCCTCGGGCAGTAATTTTTCAACACCCACCACGTACTCAGGGTAGAGTTTTCAACCTCTGTATGTTTTTCTATAAAGTGGAAGGTCTTTTAAAAATCATCTATGATGTATAAACCATTCTTTTGTATATTTTGGTTAGTTTTCTTTTCGTGCTAGGAGAATTCCTTATGAGTACGAGATATCAGCTGAGATAACATATATACAGAAAGTACCTTTTCGTTGCTAACAATCTGATATCATTGAATATACACGCACTAAAATTAATATCGCGGAAAACAAAGAATACTTCTGGAAAGAACAAATGAGGAGTTTGAAAATCATATTCCGCATTACTTTAAGAGCAATGTTTTTCAAAGAAATGCAAAAATGCACTTGTAACACATTTGGCTACATGGCTCTTCACTCAGCTTTAAACGATTTTAGTATTTCCATAAGACTTACAACCTTAGCATGCATGCACGACATTAATTTCACAATATATCAATACATGTAGTTTGCTGGTAGTTACATCTTCCAATGCGTTTCACCCTTAGATAGTGCAATACCGTAAGATTTAGGAAGCTGTGTCATACTTTGATTATTTTTCTGTTGGACTAATAGGGTTCTACTAAGCCGTCGCTTTATCTTGGTATCGTAGAATAGTCTGGCATGCATCATTTATAGTAGCATTAGGACGCTTATCTAAATGCAGACACCACAAATGCTGACATTGCTACAATCCCCCACTTTATTTTCAGAAAGCGGCGGTTTCGATGGTAACATGCACCACAGGCGCTCCCTCCCTCCTAAATGCATACAAGCCATCAGGAAATCACTCCTGAACATCTCCCAGTCTGAATGTCATTCCATCATCCCAAGGCTTATAAATACGGCACTAAGAACATGACACAACTTCTAAGAAATAATTCATTTAAGCAACATGAGCCCCATTGGCTTGACCTTATTGCCATTGCAGTTAATGCCCAAGAGAAAGGTTGGTCATCAGTAACACAGGTCAAAGAAGGATACGTTGCCTGCAGTGAGGATGTCTTACTCACTGGACCTCTCCACCCCCTCACCTCAACATTTGGTCGTTTTACCCACTGCAGTTTTTCGACTCGGGATATTGTCCCTAAAGACACCGTACCAAGATGCATGGACATTTGAGTGCCCCTGGCACGCCATACATTAAGGGTATAAAGTTGCCTCCAGAAATATTACAGTGTCCCAGCCCAAGGAATGCCTCCAGGCATCTGCCAGAGCGAATGGGAAACACGACCAGTTGGAAAGAAATAGTCAATATTAAGTTCCGTCATTTTTTTTTTCGAGCAGATTCTATAGCTATTCAACAAACCATACTTTACTACATTGTATTTTCAAGTATCTATATATAGTCTAAAACGTAGAAGAAAATGGGCATCATTAATTTTATAGAAAGCGGCATGTTACTCAAAATCTGTAGAAAATATTTCGAAATTGAAAAAGGGTATGTAATTTACTAATGAAATGAACGAAAACAGATCGGTTTTCTTAGAATATAGTATGAATATTAACCAACATAATCATGGAACTGTTCAAATCTTAAGATACGTTTTTTTCTCTCAAAACGAGGGGGAAAATGCCTTCTTCTATGAACAAACTATTTTAGAGTTATACATATTAGGCAACCTTAAGCCAAACGCCTGTATAGCCTAAGACAAATAATATGAGTGTAAAACGGCAGAAGAACATGGAATGTGCATTTTATTATTTCATTTTAATAGTTGCTGCTGTTTGTCTCTTTAGAGGTCTTTATCTCTACGATTGTAATTTTCAAATATTGAGAGGAGGACTTAGTTTTCATGGAACTTACTTTCCGTGGTTTCCATGGAAACCAAATAATTGGCTCTAATATATTAAAATTCATTATCAAGCGTCAACGTCGCCAGTTTGATTAACCTATTTCGCTCGCAATGATGGTTTCACAAGGGATCTCCTAATCGTCGATGTATTTAGTTATTTACTGAAACAGCCAAAGGTGCTTAAGGAAGCTTTTGATTTCCCAAGGTTTTCAAATGTAGATTGTGACTTTGTCCTACACAATTATTAACCCAAAGGAGCAGAAAAAAGGGGATTATAGTATTTACAAAAGTAGCTCTTGAAGCGATATTGATAAATCTGTATTATTGGGTCGCACTTGGAAAAGCCACTGAATAAGAATAACACTCTGATAAATGCAGTATATTGTAAAATATATGTTTTGTAATGTTATTCTTTGTGGAATGCAAATAAAGTTTTTAAATCTTGAAAAATGTTTCTTTATTGAGTGTTGTGGTAGTATTACAAATTGGGTAGTCACCCTTCGAAAGCAGCAACACCTGTGGAACTACATACAGTACAAGTGTTTGGTTTTCACCATGTGATACATTAAATGAAAAATGACATTGTGTTGTTTCTGTCTAATGAAATAGATTATATGCCAGTTACAAATGATTGAGGAATTAGGAAAAATTACAGATTTCCTCCTCAGTTAAAAGCCCCATTCCCACTAGGCAGAATCGGTGCACAACTCGGCCGATTCTTTAACTAGGAATGGGCTGATTAATTTTGTGCACCGATTCAGTGCAATGTATGTGTTTGCTAAAATCGATGGATTTGTCTGGGAGGATTGGTCGACTTTAGTGCCAATCAGTTGGCCAACTTGGTAAAATCCGCCCAGTGGGTATGGTGCTTAACTATAATTCAGTCTTTTGATACTTAACAAAGGAACTATAAACACGAACCTGAAAGTTTACCCCGGATCCTTGTTTATTTCAAACATTTAAAATTGATATTTAATAATTGATATATCCCCGTCAGTAAGTATCATAACAAAAATCATAATATAATCTTTGTTATGATACTTACTGACGGGGACATAATATGTCTAATGTTGTAAAGCATAACATAATATTATGTCTAATGTTTTAATGCAAAAATCCATAAACTGATAATTCCTTGGGTTACACAGCCAATAAGTCAAAAACATATTATGTTCCTTGGGCTACACAGCCAACAAGTCAAAAACATAATATTATGTTTATATTACATGTTCATGCAGCTCTTGATTCAAAAGACGATATCACTTTGTCTCAGTGCTTCAGTATGTATTATCAGGATAAATGCAGCTACTGAATATCACTCCGTTACCGGCGTTGTCTATCCTTATTAAGTGGTAAGCCTTGCCCTGCTTTTCGACGGAATCAAGATGTATGAGGTCCCTGCCCTGTCCCCGAACAGTGCCTGGGGCGTTTATAGCCGTCCAAACCTAGACAAAATGATGCAAAGAATGGTTGGAAAAGGCAGTGTAATGGTCAACCACAATTCATCTACTTTATATACGCAGATATAGACTTACCGTATGTAACGTTAATTTTTGTCTTCGAATGAATTAAATGGAGCTTGTTTTACATGCATATATATATGTGATATATGTATGTGTACATAATGATATATATTATACATACCATGCTTTGTCAGAGTGTACTGTCTATAAGTTTCTGTTTAAATTACAGAAATAGATATGCACTCAATAGAATAGGAAATTAGTCTCACACAAAGAATGCCAGATCTATATTTTCTATTCTAAGAGACCAAACCACATCCAAATTGTATTCAAAGCCTACAGTTTCTTTTCTTTGTTCACCTTCTATGCTTGGTCCTATAACTTGTCTCAGTAGATTCAAAGGCTCTAAAGTGGCTAAAACCCCCTTTACTCTAGAGGGAGAAAAGGACCCGGTCTCTTTGTGTTGCTTCCACCAAAACAAAACACCTTTTTTCTCCCAAACAAGACCTTAATGTTTCTATCGATGTGCTCAAGTCCGATACTCACTACCTGTACGCATGGTCGCCTCACATTAAAGCTTTGATCATATAACAAAGTCGATCTATGACCTTGGACGTGTATTTGCGCAGGTCTTTGTTCGACAACGCTTATGTTGAAGCACCTTTCAGAGGAAAACTTATAGTTTTATACTTAAATGAGATCTCCTTTCAAACAATCACAACATT